>CM033624.1:22548514-23896766 GCA_019453435.1 Rhinogobius similis | reverse complement strand
ATCATAAGATCCTTGTGTTCTCTCTACAGGTTATGTACGTATAGACTTTCAGGAATAATCTTTTTTTTAGATGCTCAACAAACTTTCAGCAATACTATGACTCAAAAAAAGTATGATATGCCCCTCTCCATTAATATTCATCTAGACAACAACCATATCTGTCTATCTTCAGTCATTTCTATCATGCGTCTCATTTGGTGTCAGTGCGTCTCAACCCCACGTTAACTGTTAGATCCAGAAATAGCCTGTCCCCAGTTCTCTCGCTTGTATAAATAAACATGAAGACTTCAGTGCTCAGTGATCTGTTCAGTCACATGTGCAAAAAAGCAGTTCCACGCAAATCCTTTACAAACACCAAACTAAACAGCCAACAGCTAGAGAGCGCATTTGGTCCAACTGGGTTCATGTTCTGGAGAGAGCGGGGGCAAGTACAACTCCGAACGGAAGAGGAACCATTTTTGAAATAAATAACGAAATAAATAATACACAAATGTTGAACCTTATATTTTTTGTTTTAAAGTCGTTACATAAATCTTTTAGCTTAAAGTGATACGTTACACCTTTCACTAAAACATGATTATTTAAGATTTCACTGAACATTTTGGCTTTTTTCCCCTCAGTTTGACAATTTTGGTGATGTTTAAGATATTACTTCCTGGTTGGACATGAGCAGCAGTTACCTAGCAACCATATAGTAAACAGGTGGAAAACAAAACATGTAAATGACACAATAGCTTTGATTTGACAAACAGTAATACCCGATAACGCCTTCAAATAACTGTTTAAATTGTCAGAAAAATGTGTCAATTGCGTATTCATTTTTTATATAATTATTATTATTTTACACATTTTCACAAACAAATGCACTTTAAGTTTGTATATGTACAGTATATGATCAAATATGGATGGTTTTCAGATTCTTGATGGTGTCATGGTCAGAGAGATTAATTACATCTCATTTTCCCCAAGAAATATGTACAAGAAAAATCCATAAATGTTGAATATTCATGTCTATTAGTGACAACACTCTTGAACTTGCTCTATTATAACATTAATCTATTAATGATATTAATTTTTAACCTGCCCCTCATCTACATTTAACATTACAGGCCTATAATATGTTGTGATGTGACCTTAAACCTGGGGAATCCTCACAAATTATAGATTTAATAGTGACACAAAACAATTGTTCAACTCAGTGTTTATTCAGTTTGATGTAAATAGCTCCAGTAATTACAGAAATACGCCAAAATATCTGCATTTTGACAGTTTCATTAATACAACCGAATTCTGACCTGCTCTTTTCCTTAATTTGTGACGTTACCTGAACGCAACAAAGTCTGTCTCTCAGCTCGTGTTTATCATTTCACAGTCCATCACTGGAGCAGACTGCCAGAGACTCCATTTAGCCTCCCATTTATAGTGTTGAGTTAAATAATTAAACTCTCCTGAAGGTTTTTTTCCCCCCAGATTTCACAAAATGGAGATGAATAGAGAAATTACTATGACAACATTCATCTGTCATTTAAACAAAAAGCGATGGATGCACGAGGGCCAGGTCACAATGAGAGTGAGGAGAGAAGGCAGACAATGGACCAACAAAAGCAGATCTTTGTGTGAAATGGAAATGGGGTGACGCACGTTCAAAGTGTAAATAATGAGTTTATAAATATGCGGGTTTCAAATGTGTCACTGGCGCTTGAATTTTTTCACCGCTTATTTTTTTATAAGGCATTTGAGATACTGTTAATGGCACTTTTGGCCACGGCCGTTTCGAGCATTGTGAGGGGCCTGAGCTAGTTTATTCTTGGGGGCCCTTAGTCTGCCAAAATTAGGAGCTTAGTCCTTAACTTTCCTTTCCAGAGCAGTTTTTACAAGCAACCATTTTATATTTTATTGGTGACACAGCATGTATTAAACATATGAAAACAAATTAGCACTATGATTAACTGATGATGCACTGACTAAGGCTGAGACATTTAACTCCTGGAGGGCCCCCTATCAGCTGGTGGGGCCCTATACATTTTTCACAGTCTGCCTACTTCAGGAAACGGTACTGATTTTGACACACGACTAGGCGGAATAGTAAGTTAAATAATCATTAGCCCCACGGGGTTGTCTCGTGAGTACTGGTGCAGTGGTAGAAGTAAAAATCCTTCAAAAATGTGTGAAACATAAAGAGTAGGCCATCCTGTCACTGAGTAGTCCATCATCCAGACACTTTAAACCTATAAACAAAATATAATTTAAAAGGTGATTGTAAATTAATTTTGTCAAAAGCCAGAAAAAGGCATAAACTAAAGATGTTTATCTTTTGTTGGGGCTCAGCAGTAAATATGAAAGTGTATAATTCTTTATATTTAAAAAGAAATTGTCACAGTCCATTCTAGACGGTTATCTGAATCAATGAATGTGGCTATGTTAAGAATGTTAAAGGTGCGTATTTATGTCACAAGGTCAACAATAATAATTACTGCTAAAATGTTTAAAAAGGTAACTTGTGAAATGTAAATGGATGCATATATTGGGCATTTTGCTTCACCCTGTTTTGATCACGCAAATCATATGCACTTACGCGTGATGAAATGAAATATGATTGAAACTAAATAAACTTTCACTTCCCTTCACTATAATTGAAAAAAATGTTTAAGGATTTTCTGGGTCGACTGGCTGAGTTCTTGAGTAGTACTCATAGTATAATGATTAGCCCAGAGTCCAAACTCAGAGAATACACTTGAGTGAATAATAACGACCTGCTGTTTGCTGTTAAAATGTAGTGCCCACTCCACTCAGAATAAGAACTGCTGCCAAGTAAAATGTAAGACTTTAAGCATTCAACTGTGCAATGTAATGTACTGCCACTGAGTGTTCCAGTACAGTGTTTAACAAAGAGGTCACAGTAACTTCTGGCACTGAGTTCAGATCATTTTTGGATTAAATTTGGATCAGATGGCAGGATGAAGACTGATGAGTCCTTTTGCCTTATGCAAAGTTTATCCTCCATTTTAGAGGATGAGTAAGTCTGGGAAATGTTCATACAAATCTATATTGGGTATAACATCCTTGGTGGCCACACAGCGAGCTTGTTAATGCTGTATTTCTGCACAGCATGGCACATTTCAGATGCCACGGCTTGCCTTGCTTTCTTGAGTTGTACGTATTAAGAGGATGATGAAGGCAAAGGAAAGTTGTCTTGAAGATTGAAAGTGTTGTGAGGTGATTTGTGATTTGTTTCGAGCGGGATAGATCAAAGAGAGGAGTGGGCCCTATATGAGCGTGCAGGTAAAACACATTTACAGCCTCACGGACAGAGAGCTGACTCAGCCACTCCTCGGGACGTCCTGGGAATACCAACACACAAATCTGCCACGAACAGGACACTGCTGAGTCAGGGAGGGCCGCATTTGGGGAAATTAAACAGGAGTATAGATAGTAGCTTTAAACACATTTCTTTGCTTTTTTAGTGCTATGAATTGATCGTTATGAAAATGCATATAATTTTACAGCTTACTTATATTATTGCTCTGTTTAGTTGATAAAAGGCATCGTAAAGAAGATAAAGGAAGCCATCACTATTAAAAAAATATATAATAATTCAGGGGACAAAAATTCATTTAAAATAGTTTGAAACAGTCCAAAGTTATTCCTCACTTTCTTAACACATTCACAACGTCTTAATTATGCACTGCGAAGAGTTTATAAGCACTTTTCACAACTTTCAGAGGCCATCTCCTGGTTCTTGGACAATAAAACGCTCTGTAATTTGATGCAGACCGCACACAGCAATTTCATTTTGACTCCAAGAGTTGCTTCTACAATTTATCTGTAAACTAGTTATACTAAAATGTTGCTCAATTAGACAGGCTACAAGAAATAATACAACTGTTTTTGCAGACTTCTCCAAAAATGTAAACTGCCTTTTTCCTTAACGCGAATATCTAACTGCAGAAAAACTTGGTTGAACTTTTCAAAATTAGACCTGCAGTTACAATCCCCGTCACAAACTTGCGTCATCAAAGTCAAGCACGGTAAAAATACATTTCATATATCCGTTAAAGTAGAATAAAATGACTCAAGAAAAACACTTTATATGTATCCTTAAAATACCTCCTCTAAATAAATGTGTAATAAATAATTAGTTAAAGTACTTTTAGGTTGTTGTGAAGTCGTAGTCTGTCTACCTGAGATCTCACACTCAGATTTGAGTCATCATCATTTCTCGTCACTGCAGGATGGATGTATCTAACAGCACTGCCAATCTCTCAATATGTTTGTCCATTCACTTTGATCTGAACAGACGCTTTATACAGGAAGTTTCCATGGCGACGGGGAAGGAGGGCGTTGCAGTTGTAGATCCATTTCGAGAACAATCAAAAGTGTAAAGTCTTACAATAGAAATGGAACTAAACAATACTTGCAGAATGAATTGCTTTTAATCCGAGAGGGTTCATGTTGCCCCGTCACAGATGACCCCAGCAGTGGCAGGGTAGACCTGGACCCTGATCTAACCGTATTTACAGTAAAAATGTGTGTACAATATTACAGATGAGCCAGTGTTTCCCAACTAGGGGTACGGAACTTGGAATGGATTCTGATTAAAACCATGTGAAATTCAATACAGTTTAAGTATAAAATATTCTTATTTAAATTTCTGTCCACTGTGTTTGTGAGAAAGTTTTGGACGTCAGTATAAGTGAAACAAGAACATATTATATATATAATTCTCATTACTAGATTTATTTGGCAAAAGAATCATCTATATACTTTGTTGTGGAGTACTCAAAGTATGAGACACAACTCGAGACAAAAAAAAAAGGGTTGGGAAACACTGACCCAAGCTGTTTTCCATATATATATAGATACTTTAATGTCATAGATGCTAAAGGCAATTATAGTCAAACCTGAGAAAAATAAAGAGTTGAAAAGTAAATACATAAAATGGACTTTAAAAATGCTGAAAATTGAACACAGGTAAATAACTGTACATTAAGTACAACTGTAGAACATTGTAAGAACATTGTTAAAAGCTCAAAATAGTCACTGTAGCAGAACATTTTGTACTTTGTAATTGGTTAAGAAAAAACATACTTTTCTCCATGGATACAGATAAATTTACTGCCATACTGCGGAACATTCTAGGCGAAGAAATTACATCTCCAGAAAAGTAACACACAGTACCTTCAATAATTACTATAGAATAAAGCTTAGGAGGAATTGTTTGTGTATCATTATTGCAGCCTCATTTGAAGTTTTACAATGTAATGTAGGCGAAAACAAAATTGACAAATAAAGAGGGTTTAGCAAATGGAAACCTCTCAGATACACATTATTGAAATCAGAGCCTGGTTTAAAGACTTTTACAATTTTATTTCCCATTAGTTGTTGACTTAAAAATAGAGACATTGTTGATGAAGTCATATTGTTTTTAGGTTTTACCTCACAATAGTAATCTACAGTTATATTCTATCATTTACTACAGATCATACTTTTTGTGGAGAAAATAGTATTCCAACCCTTGTAAAAGCATCCTAAAATTCCAAATTCTAGCTCATGTTTTGTTGTAAATACTTTGGACTGATGTCACTTATTCACTGAAAATAATTTTCAATTGTAAAGGGTTTATTCTGCAGTAACCTTTTCTTTCTGACCCCTGAGTACACATCTGCAGTGCTAAATAACGGCAACGGCTGGTGAAGTATCGGGGAAACGATCAAACTTTGCACAGAGGAAGAGAGAGACCATAAAACCCACTGATAAACAAATGACTCACAAACCATGGCAGCTTTTCAGACATGCAGCTCTACTTCATTAAGCTCAACGTCTCAAATGTTTTTATCATGGCCATTGCTGCAAATATAGCCAAGGAAAGGTTTTCTACGTTGAGTGTTTTATTAAGTTAAGATATGAACTTGCTGCCCCCTGAGCATCTGTGTTCAAACTGACTCTCAAGTGCAACTTTTAAGTTTTAAGTTCAACTATAAACATAGTGCTTTGTGCTCAGTCACATTTACTCAGTTACATTTACTCAGTTACATTTACTCAGTCACATTTACTCAGTTACATTTACTCAGTTACATTTACTCAGTCACATTTACTCAGTCACATTTACTCAGTTACATTTACTCAGTTACATTTACTCAGTCACATTTACTCAGTTACATTTACTCAGTCACATTTACTCAGTCACATTTACTCAGTTACATTTACTCAGTCACATTTACTCAGTTACATTTACTCAGTCACATTTACTCAGTCACATTTACTCAGTTACATTTACTCAGTCACATTTACTCAGTCACATTTACTCAGTTACATTTACTCAGTCACATTTACTCAGTTACATTTACTCAGTCACATTTACTCAGTCACATTTACTCAGTCACATTTACTCAGTCACATTTACTCAGTCACATTTACTCAGTTACATTTACTCAGTTACATTTACTCAGTCACATTTACTCAGTTACATTTACTCAGTTACATTTACTCAGTCACATTTACTCAGTTACATTTACTCAGTTACATTTACTCAGTTACATTTACTCAGTCACATTTACTCAGTTACATTTACTAAAGTTACATTTACTCAGTCACATTTACTCAGTCACATTTACTCAGTTACATTTACTCAGTTACATTTACTCAGTCACATTTACTCAGTTACATTTACTCAGTCACATTTACTCAGTCACATTTACTCAGTCACATTTACTCAGTTACATTTACTCAGTCACATTTACTCAGTCACATTTACTCAGTTACATTTACTCAGTCACATTTACTCAGTCACATTTACTCAGTTACATTTACTCAGTCACATTTACTCAGTTACATTTACTCAGTCACATTTACTCAGTCACATTTACTCAGTCACATTTACTCAGTCACATTTACTCAGTCACATTTACTCAGTTACATTTACTCAGTTACATTTACTCAGTCACATTTACTCAGTTACATTTACTCAGTTACATTTACTCAGTCACATTTACTCAGTTACATTTACTCAGTCACATTTACTCAGTCACATTTACTCAGTCACATTTACTCAGTCACATTTACTCAGTCACATTTACTCAGTTACATTTACTCAGTCACATTTACTCAGTCACATTTACTCAGTTACATTTACTCAGTCACATTTACTCAGTTACATTTACTCAGTTACATTTACTCAGTTACATTTACTCAGTCACATTTACTCAGTCACATTTACTCAGTCACATTTACTCAGTTACATTTACTCAGTCACATTTACTCAGTCACATTTACTCAGTCACATTTACTCAGTTACATTTACTCAGTCACATTTACTCAGTCACATTTACTCAGTCACATTTACTCAGTTACATTTACTCAGTCACATTTACTCAGTCACATTTACTCAGTCACATTTACTCAGTCACATTTACTCAGTTACATTTACTCAGTCACATTTACTCAGTCACATTTACTCAGTCACATTTACTTTTTACTAGTATTTTTTTACTTTTACTTGTGTTATATTTTGTGTGAAGTAAAAGTACTCTGGTCTACAAGTGACAAAAGCTTCATGTTGACAATATTAAATGGTTTGAACATTTGTGTTTCTTGCACTGCTCCTTCAAATATTATTTGCATTGCATAGCATGATTTCATGCATTTTTCTCATTTTTTAAAATGTATTATATATTTTATTTAGTTTATTTTATTTATGTATATATTCTTTTTTATTTAGTCGGGCCAGGGATTGTATTTATTTATTTATTTATTACATTAACTTCTAATTGCATTTATTGTTACTCCTACTTGAGTAGTTCCTTGGTAATATTATTTCTTAATAGTAACGTTAATCTTACTTGAGTACAGCCGCTCTACCCACCTCTGAATTAAAGAATAAATATTATACTATTACTATGACTTTTACTGTTGCATTCAAGTGTAAAATGGCCTGATGTGGTTCACATTACAGTGACAGGATACTGCATTGTTGGCAGATCACTGTCTTGTTATCCTGCCGGCACTGCTGCTCTTATTTAAGTAAAAGACTGAATCATTGTGAATGTTTACAACAAACAAGTGTCTTCTTGACAGTCTGTGGGCAAACGGGGAAGTCCACGGGTGACACCTCTGAGACTGAAGCCAGAGGAGATCATGTCAACACCTGCTAACTCCACAGACAGGCGCAACACAAGCACTGCTCACTTTGCAGCTCTCCAACTACACCATGGTCAAAATAAGTTACGTGACCATTAACAAAATCAAAAGTAAACAATTTCTAGATTGGGACTGATTTTTGAATAGGGAAAATCCATTTTAATACATGCTAACACTAATACTGAAACTAGACACTAATTTGAGCAAGTTTCGATACTGAAAAAAATCGTAGAAACTGGGCCTTTTCTGAATTGTAACAGAATGGTTTTGATCTATAACAAAACTATTTTAAAACCATGTCAAATTAGTAGTATTTTGTGTGGGGAAAAAAATATTTTCACTGTGTTATTGACTTTATAATGACAATATATTCACAATACTTTATACTTCCACATAACGCACTCAAAAACTATTAAATACTTAACCTGTCCTTTTATCTTGTTGATGGCTTCAACAAAAGTTCATTTTAACCCCAAAAGCAAAAATTGTACACAAATATTGTTATTCCAGATAGAAAATGAAAGATGTGAGGAAAAAACTACTGTTAGATGCATGCTTTATTAATTTGTTGAAATATATATGAGGCATTTCAGGTCATACTCAACCATGACTTCAGCTAGAAAGAAGAATGTGTGTGTGTTCTTTTTTTTTCTTCTTTTTTCTTTTCAGGAAACCGGAAAACCTTGCACTACATGTTACCAGTAAATGTTTGTATTGAATGCTGACGGAGATGTTCCGTTGTATACATATGACCAATGGTGTCCTATTAGTTAATCTTTTTTACCTCTTGGCTTTTGGCAGCTGAACAAAGAGAAGAGTTGTACTTTGTTAACATCATGTTTTAAAACAGGTAAAATACAGTGCTGAATGCCTGAATTACATCTGACTAATCGTAATTTATGCATCCTTATTTTTCCTTTTGACTTCTTAGCACTGGGTAATTTTGCCAAAAATGAATTCCTGATAATGATACTTAGTAGAGATGGGTTAAAGTTGTCTTTAAACGTATTACTTGCATTTTTATTATATTTCAAAAAATGTAAAATGTCTATAAAATGAATCAAAAAAAGTGCAAAAATATCACCTTAAACAGAACAAGTCTGACGATGATTTAAGGACTAAAAACAGCAGAAGATTCTCGGATAATTGACAGATGTGATCTGATAAAACGTCCCCGATTGAGGGAGTTCAGCAGGAAGTGTTTTTGACACTCGGAGAGGAGAGGATGAATGCAATTACAGGAGTGGTTTTGATGATTGAACATTGCCAGAAAATGGTTTAAAGCTCAAAAAAGTCACTGTAGCAGAATATATGTCCTTTAACTGTTAAAGTAAAGTCCAGGTTTCAGTCCAGTTCATTATTTTATCTTATCTGTCATTAAAAATGATCTAAGTGGACATATATAGCTTCAAAAAGTACAAGCTTTATTCAAGGTGTGATTTCTTATAGTACTTCAAGGTTCACTATGTTATTTTTCTAGTTGAGCTACACCATCTCTTTGTCTCCATGGGGATATTATTGCTTTGCCTGCAGTTCCACAGCTACTGGTTACTGGTCAGATCTGTGGTGTGGCAAGCTCACAGTTAGAAAGCACTTTCCCTAATAAATACATCTATGTTCCAATGAATTAAGACAATGAATGCCATACTGTGGAACGTTCCAGGCAAAGGAACAACTGCATGAGACAGGCAGGTGATGTATGCTACACCAGCAGAGCTACACTGTGTGGTCGTTAAATATGGTGAGACTGTGGACTCGTTCAACATCAAGGACCTGTTTGGATGTCTCTCCAAAACAGTGACTCAGTCTGAAATGATCAATAGAACGGCGTGAAGGCTGTTAGAAACTCTTCACCTCATAATAACTCCAGCTATAACTGACCTGCATGCTTTCAAACATGTTGTAGACATAATGCTTTATGCAGTAGATTGTCGCTCTAATTAGAGTTTAGGCTGGGAATTGTTTATATAATCTCATCTGACCTCAAGGAAAACAACACGCTCCAGACAGTGCTTGGTAATGGAAAAAACTCTTAAATCATAACAATGGTGTGTTTTTTTTTCCATTCGCTATCAACACAAGTGGTCCTGATTAACCACACAGTGACAGCTCTTAACACTTAGAACCAGCAGCAGCATCCCAGACCAAATGACTGAGAGTAAAAAGTTGTTTATGCAGAAAACATGTTCATTAAGAAAGTGCGGCGGCTGTACTTTCACAAACTTTGCTGCTTGTAGTTTTAGCCTCCGTCACCTGTTTTGATTTTGTTGTGGAAGTTGGAACTGTGGTGAAGGCTGAGTTGCATTTGCTTCAATGTCAGCGTAATCATCAACATCAATCTTACACAGATAAAAGGCGAGGATAATGAAAGATAAAAAACACCAATGGTGTGTATGGTGCTTTGAAAGGTTTGTGTTATTATTTATGTTATACTCAAAATGATGTACAGTTGACCACACTATGTCTCCTTTTCATTTCTATTTTCCATTAAATATACAGATTTTGAACAAGAAGAGAAGCATAATATGTTCATGTAGGCTCTTTCAGGTATTTAGGAAAACATGCAACCCATCTCAATCCAAAATAGTCTGTTTTTTATCATTATAAAGTTGCAAGTTAGTTCCAGTTTAATGTCTACTCTTTTTAGAGATAGATAACGTACATTCAAAAACACAAGTGTTATTTGAGCACCATATTTTGAAAACTATATCAAGACACTTTTGACTATGTCAGAGAATCTGTTTTTAGTGTACATGTTAATGGGTTTCCAGTCACAATTAAAAAGCCATAAGCTAATGTAATAATTATGTCTTTCTAAGTTCCTCAACATTAACTCCTCATTTATTCTCATTATTTTATCGACAGTGTGCCACAGCAGGACCTATGAGCAAGTACATTCAGAACTAGTGCATCAGAAGGTCATAAAAAACTGTATATTCAAGTGTGAAATCATAACATGTCCATTTATAAGCCAAGAGGCTTTCAAATGATATGCAGTGAATAGAGTACTTCATCACTGTCGGTGCCACTGCCAGGCTAATCTATAGGTAACAGCCTGGGAACGAGCTGTACCAAACTCCTCGGTCAGCGTGTGAATAACAATGAGATGTATCAGGGAGCCGTATACAAAGATAAAGTTAGTCAACAATAACAGGCCGCCAATAGTAGCAAAGGTTCTGAACAGTTGCCAACTGGACAAGGTTTTTCATCTTCAGATGATTCAATATCTATCTCAAAATCTTTTTTTTTTTATTTTAATTCTGAGGCCACTGCTGGTAAGGCTGAATTATGCTGCATTTACTGAAAATACAACATGTTTATGATAAAACTTTAAGGGCTACAGCTACAAATACTCATCATATCTTTATAATTTGTACTGAATTGTCCCTTGCACTGGTTCTCAAACTTCTTTACACCTAAGATGCTATTTCTTGACCTTCTGTGTTCCATCAGATCAAAAGTAGGTATAAAACTGAATTATTTTACATCTAAAGCTGAGCTAAATGAGGTCTAAAACAGGACTGCAATGCTTTAAACAAGACTGAAGCAGGTCCCAAAATACATTATTTTGGACAAGCCATCTAGCTTTTTGTCAAGAAAAACAATCAATGGCCTAAATCAAGAGCCATCTGCTGTTTGTCACTATAAAGCCTCTTGTTTTTTCTGTCAAAAAATTGGAGGAAAAAGAGCATGTTGAGTGCAGGGCATGTGGGCCAGAGCTATGTGGCATCTGCTCATTGAATATGCTCATTTACTCCCCTGCATCAGGCTCTTTATTTGGCCCAGCAGTTCACTCTGATGAGTATTCTGTATTCCTCTTGCTGTACAACAATACGTCTAGTTTGAAGCGGTGTTTTGGGCTCCCAGTGGCTTCTACCATCTGCACGGCATGCCGGTGTACTTATGACAGGCAAAATGTGTGGGAGTTCTTACAGAGAAAGGATGTGGCTCCCCGATGCGGAGTTCAGATCACAAAAGTAGGCGTGGGCTAGAACAGTTGATTAAGAATTGAAGCTGATGGTGCTCGCTGGTGGTGCTCGCTGGTGGTGTGCTGGTTTAAAGTGCATGACAGGTTAGACTACACATTTCACTAAAACATTATGAGAAGCAGATGTGACATAGGTAGAGTTAATTCTACAGCTGTTACCTGGCAACCATACTGTAAATAAGGGCCAAGATCAACATAAATCACACGATTCACCTCATTCCGGACGTTCCCATGGGCACCGCCATCTTTTTCCCGTTGAATTAGTTCACAGCTGACTTGTTGTTGCACGTTTTCATTAAAGGTTTTACACAAATCAAACTACTTAATATAATGTTTAAGCGGTATGACTTTTCCGTCATTCGCCATTTGCGTTAACGGGGTTCTCGTCAAACCAGGAGTGCGGATCTGTCGCAATTTGTGGCTATTTTCTGGTTTAAAAATTGTATTTGAGCTTCATAAAAAAGTATACTTTGTGATAAAGTAGGTGATATATCTGTAATAACAATGAAAAACGATTATGGGTTCATCATTTCTGTCAATATTTGTCCAGTTAAACCTAAAAATCTAGATTTTTCCTTCATCAAAAATGCTAAGAATGTATCATAATCTCCTATAACATAAACAAATCATGTAAAATACAATAGTAAATGTCTTTAAAGCAGGCTCTGATGTCACTCACATATTTCTGACTGGTTTTCATTTTCCGAAATCATCTTTTTCATATTTTGTGATATTCTGAGGTTTGTTCCACTTTCTTTAGAATTGAGAATGTTTTTGTTTACAAACTTTTAAAGGGTCTATATAGTCATGGTTTGAAGAATGATGATACTTGATAACGCCTTTATTTTGTTAAAGTGACAGGTTCTTAAAATGTTCCAATTAAGACTTAGTTTGGTGGGAGGGCACCTGTAGTAATTATTTATGATAGTTTTTTATTTGTGAAGATGCAATTTGTCAAGAAACTTTGAAATTTAAAATTACTGGAAGTAGTGCTGAGTTCTAAAATGGAATCCTTCTACAAAAAGCGACGTACAGTTGAAAATACAGAGACAATTTGACACAACTGACACTTTCTTTAAACTGTCATTCAATCAAAAAAACGTTTTTATCAGGTATAATTATTTGCCAAATCATAGTTATTGAGTAATGTATATGGATTTTGGCCCTTGTTTTCACGATGGTTGCTAGGTAACAGCTGTAGAATCACCTTGTGTCATATTTGATGCCCATGTTCAACCAAGAAATAACATTATAAACGGTACAAAAGTGTCAAACTGGGGAGAAAAAGGCAACATGCTGAGTACTGTCATATAGACTTTTTAAAGCGATTGTTGAAATTGTCAGAAAAATGTTTTCAGTTGCGTATTAAATGCCTTTTGAGGGAGTGTTGATTCAGTTTTAGAACACAGCTCTACTTCCAGTAAATTTCAACTTTTATTTTTCAATTTCTCTTCACAAACTCACTTGACAGATGTAAAACTATCCCACCATAATTAGAAAATAAAAATATGCAAGATATATGTGAGACGTTGCACAGGTTGTTAAAATCTTGTGCGTTGTGAGTTCACCTCCTGGCCCTGACCGTTTGCTGAATGTCTTTACACGCTTCACCTTTCAGCTCTCCTTAATAAAAAATAACTTAAAATAAGCAGGTGCTATTGCTTTGACAATGTCACTTTCAAGAGACTATGTGGAACACCAGAATCAGAATCAGAATCAGAATCAGAAATTGTTTATTGCCATTGTCAGTGAAATTCACAAACGTAGGAACTTGCTTCGGCGTAGGTGCAACATAAAGCAAAGGATAAAATATAAAAATATTTTTATATAAAAATATATATAAAAAGGCATGCATAAAATTAAGAATAAAATAGACTAACACTATATACAGAATGTACAGTTGGCAGATAGTGCAATGTGCAAATGAGTAGTGCAATAGATTGTTCTTAAATAGTATTATTGTTGAAGTGACAGGTGTTACAAAGTGTTCATGAGTCCAATGGCAGAGGGAAAGAAACTGTTCTTGTGGCGGGAGGTTCTGGTCCGGATGGACCGTAGCCTCCTGCCCGAGGGGAGTGGCTCAAATAGTCCGTGTCCAGGGTGAGAAGGGTCAGCTGTGATCCGACCTGCTCGTCCCCGAGTCCTGGAGACGTACAGGTCCTGGACAGATGGAAGGCTGCAGCCGATCACCTTCTCAGCAGAGCGCACAATGCGCTGTAGTCTCTGTTTGTTCCTGGCTGTGGCTCCTGTACCACACGGTGATGGAGGAGGTGAGGATGGACTCGATGATGGCCGTGTAGAACTGCACCATCATCTGCGCCGGCAGCTTGGCTTTCCTCAGCTGCCGCAGGAAGTACATCCTCTGCTGGGCAAATTAATTCAGGTAGCAGTTTCTTGGAAGAGATTTAAGTGGGAAATGGATGCTAAAAGTGACACTTATTTAGTGTCTAGGAAACTAGGAATGCTCTGTGCTTGGTTGCTCAGTTAGTCCAGTGGTACTCATTTTTTAACGAGACATGTTAGTGATGCCTTTACTGAACCATTACAATACAACAATTATTCCCAATTACTGATAACACATCCTTTTCTTTCATTCCAAATCTCTAAAAAACATTAAAAGTGTGTGCTGCAAAAAACAGACATTTTTAATTGAAACCACAAAATGCATGACTTCACTTCACAAACAGATCAACACCATGTCAGTATTTAAGTGCGAGAGTGACAACTACCTCAGTTCCTATTGTAGAACATGCTCAGACACCCTTTCTGTCTTTGTCTGTCTTTGTGAAAATTGATGGGATCTCACCTCAGATTGAAGATCCCCCTCGGGTCGGGCCACAACAGGCTGCAGCTCCAAGACCGGCACTGATCCTGTCCAAACGTGTAATCAAGGAGGAAAGACGGAGATGACAAGTTTAGCTTATAATTGCGACAATCAATGTATTTGAAAGATAAGAATAAATGTAAATCAAGAAAAGAAGCTCATTTCATATAAATATTTACCTAATTTATGGTTGGGAAAACATTCTGGGCAAAGTTTTACACACCTACTTCGAAGACCTTGTGGACGGTCAGTCACTGTAGAGCTCCATATTGTCCTCATCAGGTCGTCTGACTAACTACATTTTCTGACCAATGGGAAACACTTTTTTTTCGATTCGCTTTATGTGGAAACTTTGCTTTTAAAGTTAGTTACAGTGTCCTTATTTATATTATCTTATAAGGAACTGAATTAATACGTCAAATAAAAAAATACAATAAATAATAAATACATCTAATACTTTTGCTATTGAACAAAAAACACCACTTGTAAATGTGCACACAACTTTCAAGCATTCACTGTTTGGTTTTGTTTTAGCAGAAGCAGGCAGCTGTTTTTGGCAAACATTTTCTTAAAGAGTAAGTCACTGTAGACTGCTGCCCACACAGCCCCAAACACAGACTGAATAAACAAGTTCAAAATATCCAGTAGCTAAGCAAACAAATCATTTTAGGTGCGGGTCTAAGACAGAACACCCCTTGGACCTTTAAAAAAAAAAACGTTTACCAGGTTTGTGTTGTGTGGGAGCTGAAGAATTCTTAAATTATTACTCCCCAAAGAATTGACAAACAACAATATAGAAAAAGACTAAAAATAAACAGTTTATTTTTGGCAAGGTTGAAGCCATGGAGAATGTGAGACAAGAGGGGGACATTTTAGGCCAGAGCCGCCCTGGGCCCAGCGTTACACACTGGCAGGGTGACACAGCACTGTGGCGCTCTTTTTGCCCCTGGCAGACACTGCAGCGAGTGGGGGCAGAGCAGGAAACCAACTGTGTGAAAAAGCACGGGCAAAGACTCGGCTCTCAAAAATGACAAGAAAAAATGCAATTAGTGCATTGTCCCCAGTGCAGCCCAGTTTGCTTCTGGGCAGAATATCTCACAGTGGATTCACTGTGAAGTCAGCTACAGAATGAAAGGTTTCAATTCTCATCTACTGTGTTTTAACATTATTTTTGGAAAATGTTTATTCGGGAGAGAATTCATTAGTGACATGTTTGAATGTGAGAAATTAAGTAATATTTGCACTCTCTTATCTTGTTGATATGTCTCTTGCAAACAGCATTGCATACATCATTTTCACTATTAAAGTGAGACACAACAGGTCAGTTTGCTCTCTCAACACATCGGCTTCATGTGGAAAGAACAAACTTGTCCAAACTGCTCCTAAAGGTGTTTGATTATTTAATTTAATCCACTTCATCCTCTCTCTTAATAAGATTTTGATGGAATGCACTGAAGGATATGTTGATAGGTTTAATGTCAGTCAGTTCTAGTTCACTCCGAAACTAAATAAGAAATTGAAAATCCCTAAACTAATATGTGTACAATGAAATTAACCGTCAAATGTAAACCTGGTTTTGTCAATTTTTCAGATTTAAATGTCCTAAATATGTGCAATTTTTTACACATAAATTGACTTATTTCTATATGAAAACATTACATTATTAAAATCTTGTAATACACATTTTTCTTAAATTTATGAGAGTAAACTACAGGAGAGGTTTCCAATTGATATGTTTAAATGTAAGATTTTTTCCTATTCACCTGTAGTATCTTACGTTAAAGGCAGGATGGAGCACTGACTTAGTCAGTCAGTCATGGACAGGACTAGTGTCTTTCTGTTTCTGTTGATCGCTTCACTCCTCTCAGTGTCCATGTGGCATCAACGCTGAGCTCAAAGGGATGAGAACTGAACCGGCTGAACATAGAATGAAGATTGAGTATCTTCAGACTGAAAAAAGGGTAGTAATTGTTGGTTAAAAGTATTTTCTTGTTGTCTGAGTTTAATCAGCTGAAGACTGAAGTGAAGTGAAGCTCCAAAGTCACTGAACAAGTGGTTTCTGACTTGAGACAGGATGGGTACAGGTACGGTGGCCAATTTTCATTTTATTATGAGGGGTCTACATTTCAATATAGTGGATAATCATATAAATTATGATTCTATTGTTTCAGTTAACAAAGTGACCTTCTCTGCTTTGTAGCTGGATTCAGGTGAACAGATTGTTGGACCTCTTCTGTCTTCATCGTGTTATTCATAATCGTCTGTTGTGATGTTCACTGCCCGGTCAGAGGAGTCTACCATTTTGAGATGTTTGTGCTTTCTAATTAAGACTTTGCAGGAGAAGCGTACCTGATGAAGAATGGAGTTTTATGGCCCAGGAGAGCCAAGAGTCTGGTTACGGCGCAAAGGGTGACGCGGTCACACTGCTCCAGAGGCTGGAGACGTGGTGCATGTTATTTTGCTCGTTGAACGCCAAATTTAAGACAACCAGCATCACCACAACACATTCTGTGTTTCACTATTGAAATCCACGTGACGAAACGTCGAAAGCACTTTGTCCATAGGCCTGATCCAGATGCCTAAAAGTGACCATTACCACTAGTGAGGTCCTAGCAAGCAAGTCTGTTTTATGAAATTGGTCTCTGGAGACTCAGCACCACCACATCCACGGCCTTTCAAGCCCTTTCTCCGCTGGACTTCCCTGTACCTCCAGTTCGATCCAGCAGTGACAGCTCTTTACTCCCCACCGCCAGGCTAATCCTCTCCCCAACAAGCTTTAATCACAGACACTATCAAACCGCCTCCTAATGAACTGTTACTATAGAAACAGCCCCAGTTAGCTGCCAAACAGTCACATGTTCAGGAAAAAGTGTATTTCTTCAGATGTTATCCAGTTTAAATATGAGACTGCATATTGGGAAACAAACCATTAGAAGCCAAGCTATTACTCAAAGCAACCAGAGTTAAGCTAGAAACTCAAAGAAAAATATCCAAATGAAAATTATTTAAGAAAAAGGCAACATAGTTATCATATTTGATGGTGATGTTTCTTGCTTCAGGGTTTTTGTGTGAAGTGAAAGCTACTGTACTCCCTTGTGTATTGCAGTGGTTAATCTTGCTTGGGTTAGGGTTAGTTTTGTTGCATTAGTTGCCTGCACTATGTTTTCCATGTGAAACAGACTCATTCACTTAACATTTTCAAGTTTTGAAGATAATAGATTGGGTTTTCCAGTGCCATATTCTGAGCTGGGTTTGGAGTATAAATGAAATAAAAATGACATTAAGCAGTGGACTTTCCAAGAAGTCTTCTGTCTCTGCTGCTGACATTTTTATGCACAGACAGACCAGCGGGCATGGATCAGAGCATGTAATAGAGTCTGAAATGTAGTTGTCCTCAGAAAAGCCTGGCTCACATCCACAAGGACGACCTCACTGTGGATATAGCGCCTCACTGTAGAAAATAACCTGCTTATTTGTCACCCGAGAATTCAGTCAAGTAGGGCCATTTTCTCAGATTATTTGAGAATAAATCCTTTGCATTTATTGGCTTGATTTTGTCTATATGTCAGTTCCTGTTGGCGTGCCATTGTCGAATTGTCATATAGCGCTATTTAACTGGAGCCCAGTGTGCATGGTGACATGGCAAGATATAACATTAAAAACATTTAGATGCGTCCTCAGCGGCCGGAATTTTGACTGGGGTTTATTTTGGGGATTGAGCTCAAAGCAGAATCTACACAAATATACGTTACAATTTTAATGATATTGTGTTTATTAACTGTCTCTCCCCATTATTATTACATGAAGCCATGGAAAAGCTACGCAATAGATTCAGGCACTTACTTGGCTGACGTCTTCAATGACTTCCCTGCGTGATATTGTAAGGCTTTTACACAAAAGCATGTTCACATAAATGGTCAAATTTATATTCAAAGGCAACCTACAAAAGCACAACTTTCCATTCTGTTTTTAATCAGTCGTCCACATAGTTGGGGCAGTATCTAACAGGCGGGATCTGCCTATGATGAGTTCCAAGCTTGTTCTATAGCCGTTGCTCATTAAAAGCACTCTGTTGCGTCACTAGCTCCCTGACCCCACACTCTTCCTGGGTCCACTTGTTAACTCTCATCATCTCTTCTTTCACGGAGAGTGCAACATATCTTTGGTCAAAATAATACTTTTTGTGATTTTAGTATTGTCCTTTGTGTTTGAATGCTGCGGTGAGGCATGTTGTTGCTTCGTGCCAGTTAGCGTGCAGACACTGATCAAGCTCTGCACCAAAGCTGTACAATTTATGCACGTTTTTAAAATATAGTATTTTCTTCCTGATATGAAAACTTATATTGCTCTTTGACCAAATGTACATCGTTCAAACAAAGAGAGCATGAGGGATATAGTTCATTTCAAATCAATGTATTTTTTATTTTAACAGTTGCCTCGATGGGCCACAGGTAGAGAGCAGTCTAAATAAACAATGTTCAAGAGAATTTAGCAAATGGATATATAGTTATATACAGTAAAAAAAAAACTAGTCTACAATAAAATAGCAGTATCACAGTAAGAATAAAAGCATGACATCTGTCTTTTATCAGCTAAACCTGATAAGATAAAATACATTTTACATTATAACTTAAAATATAAAAACAGAGTACCCTCACAACATATTTACAGGTTCACTTAGGTGGTGAACTTAATATTGACACAACATCAGACGTCTC
The DNA here is from genome assembly GCA_019453435.1 of Rhinogobius similis. Taxonomy (NCBI): domain Eukaryota; kingdom Metazoa; phylum Chordata; class Actinopteri; order Gobiiformes; family Gobiidae; genus Rhinogobius; species Rhinogobius similis. The sequence continues at coordinate 23,877,100 of CM033624.1, read as the reverse complement.
AGCCCGGAAAAGTGCAGTTCCAGGAACAGCAAAGATGTACCTTTTGGTGACTGTGCTTGTTGTTTTTGTTTGACATCTTCTTTTTAGAAGTCTAACCTGTGCTTGGAAGGAATTATTGAGTGACACTCATTCAAAACATTGGTTAAATATTCACTGTGTAGACGTGAGTATCAACAGAAAAATTGCTGAAAGTAAACTTCTTTGAGTGCAGATTAACAAAGTTTAAAATTAAATGTTGTCCTTCTGTGGTTCAGGGAATTTATTGTGTTTCTTTAAATTGAGTGACTTTCTATGAGCATCTCTCCATGACACTCTTTATTGAATAATGACAAAATAAATATAGGTTATGAAACATGCACTATTATTGATTTAATTTGTATTTTCTACATGGCTTTAGTTTTTGGATTTGGCAACCCAAAGTGAGGCTCATGCTACTTTTTTATTATTTGGTCAGAACCAAACCATCAAATGATACATCATTGCCAGCATGTTTTATAATTAAGAATATATCAGCATTACAATCGCTATCAGTATTATCATTAAAATACAAATAGAAAATAGAGAAAAACAGAATGTGTGAAATTTGAAATAAACATTCTTCATATACCTACTTTTAAACTAAGGTTAACAGGACGCTGGTGGCTTGCACTTTTGACCGTGTGATAAGAAACTAAGAGAAACAAAAAGGTTCACTCTCTGGACTTTAAGCTTCTGGAAACATGTGAAATGTCAGACGAAGACAATAATCAACCAGTATCATCACTTATCCATTTTACACTATTTAAGAAATGGACGCAGCGCAGAATTATACAGAGAATCATGGACAACACCAGGGTTTTTCTGATGCTGATGATCCATTTACTTCTTTCAGTTGAGGGAGAATCCTCCACAGAATCTAAACTGAGCTCATTTCTTTACTGTGACATCAGTGCTGAGCTCAGAAGGCTGAGCGCTGAACTGGCTGAACAGAAAGTAAAGATTGAGCAGCTGCAGGCAAAAAACAACGGTAAACCTCTTCTACCATATCTCGTGTGTGTTGTACGCTTTCTGTAATTCGAGTATGTGGCATTACGGAGGGAAAAACTGATGCTACATTCTTGTTAGGGTTCAAGAAATCCTTTAACAATCTATACAGTAAAATTATATTTTTACTTGTAAATACACAAATATTGTCTTAAACTTTTGATCCGGACTGTTCTCCCTCAGACGGGTCAAGGTCTGAGCGGCTCCACCCCAGTCCCGCCTGTGGCTGTGTCCTTCACTTTCCCGGGGGGTTATTTTTGTAGTGTGGACATTATTTGTAGCTAAACCGTCGCTGGTGTTTGGTTTAAACTTGATGACAATCGAGGGAATGACTTTCATGAGTTTGGGAAGTATATTTTTCCTAGGGGCATCTTAAATACATGTAATGGACCAAACGTAAAAGGCAGGGACAACAGGTGTAAAAAATCAAGTTAATTTAATTAAGTCAAAAAAAAAATATGAATTTAACAAAGGCTCCAAAAATAAGCAAAGCAATATAAACAACATTTGGGCCCAACTGAAGTCAACTAAACCATAACTATAACAGAACAAAGAAAAACCCAGACCAACAGAGACCGCCTCAAACAAGGAGGGGAGTTTAAATACAAAAAGGACTAACCCAAAATGAACACACGGGGGAGACCGCGCACCAAAGACAAACCATAACTGCAAACTTTACCAAAGAAACAATAAGGCAAATTACAATAACTAAATAGAATTAAATAAGTGAATAACAAAACTCATTTTAAACCAAACTAAACTAGATTATTTGAAAATAATAAAACAGTGCGCTTCCTCCTCCCCCACTGCCACGGTCCATGTGGGCTCATCCAGCCTCTTTGTCTGGTCCTCTGATCTGGCAACTCCAAAGAAACAAGTGTAAGTAATAATTCAGACAAATATTAACTAATAAGTGTGCACCCAAATTAGAAAATATGTGTCTAAATAAAATATATTAAACTGTGCATAATGTGTTGTGTAATATAAATGAAATGTAAAGTGATTAAAGAAAAATACTAACACTGTGGAGTGGTGGCAGAGGGATCCACCACAATACACCATAATTTTGAAAATCAATTTTGTTTTTTTTTTTTGGTTTTTCTCATTGACTCTCCTCTGGTGACACTCAGGAATTTGATGTATTGTGAGTATTATGAAGTGTATATTATTAATACCAAATGTTTTTCTCTGTTCCAGTCAAAGAAGTGGCATTTTCTTGTGCGTTGCTGGATTCAGGAGAAGAGACTGTTGGACCGTACAATGCAGAAACTACTCTTGTCTTTAAACATGTGATCACAAACATTGGAAATGTCTACAATCCGCACACAGGTAAATGAACCAAAACATCACGGAAGTCATGTCTTTATAACTTTCATCTTTATAAATCCCCTGTAGGAATGTTCACCGCGCCGGTCAGAGGAGTGTACCACTTTGAGATTTTTACGCTTTCCAATGGAAACCCTCCAGTAGAGGTTTACCTGATGAAGAATGGGCAGGGTATAATTATGGCACATGAGAGCCAAGCGACGGGGCACGGCACTGCAGGGAACGCGGTCGTGCTGCTCCTGGAGGCTGGAGAAGCAGTGTATGTCACTTTGCCTGCTAATCGCAAACTTTACGACAATCAGCACCACCACAACACATTCAGTGGTCATCTGCTGTTCACGATATGAGACTCTAATTATTAGTGTGTCTTTAAAGTTGTTCAATAAATGAACAGCAAATCTTCACAGATGTATCTATCTACAGCATTAACTGGATTTATTACATGCTTAAAAACACTTGTACCTGGAGAATATTTGAAAATTGACTTCATTGATTTGTGCATGACTTCATCACCCATAGTAGCACCCGTGTCCATTCAGGCTTTTTAATATACACATTCATGCATGTTTAAACTAACTCTCAGAGAGACAATCCACTTCAATTTAGAAATGACCTGTTATATGTACTGAATGTATTGCTTATATCAACACCTAAATGATTTTGGTGAAAAGCAATGAAAAGTTGCAACAAGCTGTGGTCGACTGTGCAGTGATTAGTCGACGAAAAGGGAGCGCTGGCAAAAGCTCTCCAAACTATTCAGTGTATTGTCCGTCTGACAATGTAACCCTATAATTGCTGGACAAGCTCATAGATTGCAGTAACAACAATTTGTACAGAAAAAGGTATGTAGAACTAATTCAGAAAAGTAATAGTACATTTCAGAATAATGTTATGATTCACCCCCACATCTCTAGCTCCAACAGCTAATGTGTTTTAGCTGTTGACAAAATAAATGTTGATGGTGCCAATATAAAAAAGTCAACTACTACACATGTTTGTGGACTGAGATCATCAGCTCCATAGTCGACTAAAAGTGATCAAGGCCTACCTACCGCCCTAAAACCTACAGTGGACATTAACTTGTCCCGGCACGTTACACGACCAGCAGAAAGGAACACAAGGAATTTCATACCAGTCAGTGTGTGACGTTGTCATGGTAATCATTTCAACCATTTCAGTTAATGCGTTAACACAGATAAGGGTTATTTTGAGGGAATGTTGATAAGAAAGGACACAACAAGGGAGGAATGAGCTTGAGACTCACAAAGCCGTACTTAAAGAACAAGAAGGTGGTGCATTTATTTCTCTGTGTATGAAACTCAGCATTTCAATACAAAGGTTATCAAAATAAACATATACTCCTGGCAAAGCAATAACATCTCTTTGGAGAAAAGCAGGTGGTGGACCATTCACCTGAAAAGTGCCTTTTTAATAGAAGTGTGTGTAACCTGTTCTTTTACTGGTTAAAACTGTACTGACTTTGTTTGCTGGGATGATAACAGTTGTAAATATAAATGATGGTTTTACACTAATCAAGTTTGGGAAATTTTAAACAAACTCATGTCATCACTCTAGAGCAGTGGTTCTCAACCTGGGGGTCCCCAGACGATATGGGGAAACATTGAAAACAGTCTTAAACAAAGCTTGACACCCTCAAATGCAGTGGTAAATGTAGATTCATATCTGTTGGCCCACCAAAGTTATTTTATTTTGATAATTTAACAAAAAAAGACAATTAAACAAACAACAAAATTAAACATTAGACACAAGGCTACTTTATCACTATGTGAAAAAGGTTGAGAGCAACTGCTCTCTGCTCTAGAGAAACTTAGATTTTCATCGAAAAGTTTGGCGCATTTTTCTGACTCTCACAATTTACAATCAGGAAGTAAATTATAAAACTAAAAATGGCACAAAATGCAATAAAATGTGCTAAATAAATAGCTAAATCTTAAATCTAGTTGTCTTAATTGTGTTAACCTGCAGATAGAGGACACATACAGTGTTTCTCCTTCTGTGTGTGGATGCAGGTGCCGGGCTTGTTTACAAGTAAAAGATATATAGTTCACCTGAATTTGTTTATCTATCTGTGGGCACAGATAGGTCATGTTTATGAAATTTAAAATAAAAATTATGGTTTATGGTTCCTTTAAGCAAAGAAGCAGTGCATCGGTTTCAAAAAGAACATGCTCCAATGCACACAAGTTCACAATGGGATCTAGACCACTTAGCCACTCTGTATTTTAAAAAATCATAATTATATTCATTAAATGATTGGAAATCACATAAACCTATCTACGCCATAAAATGAGTATGTTACAGAATACATCTAGCAATTAACAAATCAATGGTTATGGCCAGCCTTGCCCCGTTGCCATGCCAACTGCTTAATCTCTTCTCCAACCATGTTAGTTCAATGTCCCACCATGAAACACAGCCCAGGGAGAGAACAAACACAAAAACATGCATTTCAAATGGACTTCAATCAAAGGATGCTGAAATATTGTAGTAGTTTTTTTAACCTTTATTTTACCAGGTCTAGTGTATATGTCCATGTAATAGTGAGTAGATGAGTAAATGGGCTTGTACAGTAAGCTTACATGTGTCTATTAAACATTGTACCATATTATGTGGGCCTCTCTGTAATTTCAGTGTTTCTATGGTTACCCCAGGCCCCAGACTACAGCAAACCTTTTTTTAAATCTACTACTACTACTACTACTACTACTACTACTACTACTTCTTCTAACTAAATGTTTAGATCAACATTGCAGACAGAGCCAGATGAAGCAATAACAGAGGAAGAAGGACTAAATAAAGCTATTGTCAATGATTATTAAAATTACATGAGCTTGAAAAAAAAAAAAATACCACCCTCATTATGAGCTTAATGTATGGGAACATATTTTGGGTGATTGATGCATGTTTTAGTAAAGCTGTATTATCCAATATAATTTAAAACAAAACAAAAAAAAGCTGAATATGTCTAACAAGAATTGAACAGCTATTTTCCCTTTTCTGTTCCATTTTGACCATAAAAGCATGGAGCAGATGTTGTGGAGCAGACTCGGCTCAACCCACACAAACGCGGGGAGTTATTTTCTAACTTTGATTGGCAGCTGAGTTCCTGAAGATGGTCCTCTGTCAGATTTCATTATAAATTAGTGCAGTTTAAAGCGCTGACTGACTATTTATGGAGGTGCTTAAGTGGGAGAGATGTCCCTTCAGCGCTACTTTAAACATCAGCCAATCTGCTTTAATCTAGATTTAGGCCATCAATCCTTACTTTGTACAAGACCCTGACACTGTACTTCGCAAATCTACAACCACCAACACGTTTTAAGCTTCATTATTTAATCATTTTTTCATGTGGATTCATTTCCCATAAAAAAAATTACATTATGAATTATTGAAGTCAGGTTAAGAATGAGGCATAATATTTGCATGTGAATGTCTTAATATCAGACAGTTTTGGGAATAGTAGCAGTAGACGTGCACATGACTGAAAGTTCTGTCTGCACTCTTCTCTTTTAAAGCTTTTTTTTTTATTTTATTTTTTTTAATGATTCTGTATGTCATTATGTGTTTTTATTTCAATGCAGTTTTTCCTGTTATGTAAAGCACTTTGAATTGCCTTGTGTTTGAATCGTGTTCTACAAATAAACTTGCCGTGCCTAGTAGTAGTTGCAGTTGTAGTAGTTGTAGTAGTAGTAGTAGCTGTTGTTGTAGTAATTGTTGTTTTTGTAGTTGTTGTTGTAGTAGTAGTTGTTGTTGTTGTTGTTGTAGTAGTAGTAGTAGTTGTTGTAGTAGTAGTAGTAGTAGTTGTTGTTGTTGTAGTTGTAGTAGTAGTAGTAGTAGTAGTTGCTGTAGTAGTTGTAGTAGTTGTTGTTGTAGTAGTAGTAGTAGTAGTAGTTGTAGTAGTAGTAGTAGTAGTAGTTGTTGTTGTTGTTTTTGTAGTTGTAGTAGTAGTTGTTGTTGTTGTAGTTGTAGTAGTAGTAGTAGTAGTAGTTGCTGTAGTAGTTGTAGTAGTTGTTGTTGTACTAGTTGTTGTTTTTGTAGTAGCAGTAGTAGTAGTAGTTGTTGTTGTTGTTGTTGTTGTTGTAGTAGTTGTTGTAGTAGTTGTTGTTGTAGTAGTAGTAGTTGTTGTTGTTGTTGTTGTTTTTGTAGTTGTAGTAGTTGTTGTAGTAGTTGTTGTTGTAGTAGTAGTTGTTGTTGTTTTTGTAGTAGTAGTAGTAGTAGTAGTTGTTTTTGTTGTTGTAGTAGTAGTAGTAGTAGTTGTAGTAGTAGTAGTAGTTGTTGTTGGTGTTGTTTTTGTAGTTGTTGTAGTAGTAGTTGTTGTAGTAGTAGTAGTTGTTGTTGTTTTTGTAGTAGTAGTAGTTGCTGTTGTTTTTGTTATTGTTGTTGTTTTAGTTGTTGTAGTAGTAGTACTAGTTGTTATTGTTGCTGTTGGTTTAGTTATTGTTGTTGTTTTAGTTGTTGTAGTAGTAGTTATTGTTGTTTTAGTAGTTGCTGTTGTTGTAGTAGTTGTTGTAGCTGCAGTTGTTGTTGTTTTAGTTGTTGTAATAGTAGTAGTATTTGTTGTTGTATTAGTTATTATTGTTGTAATTGTTGTTCTATTAATGGTTGTAGTCTTTGCACTTTTCACACTTTATCACACGACCAGAAGTCAATAGATCTCTTTCTATTCCCAAGCTTTTTTTGTTGTACGGCGGGCAAAATGTAAAATTATGAGCTACAATTTAAGCATGATCTATCTTCTTTAACCAATCGCAGTGAAGTGTGAACGTTCAGAAAAAGCTGCTTAAACAATGAACTTCCTAAAGGTTATAAAAAGTAAATAAAAAGATACCAAGTCCACATGAAATACCTACATTCTTACATCTCAGTGTAACGTCAACATGGCTCCCTCAAAACTCCTACACTGGGTTAACAAAGCGGTCCATGTCAGATCTGTTTTACACTAATGCCATTTGGTTCACAAGTACAGCAGATGATTTGTCTTATTAACAGCCAGACACAGCCCAGAGACTCACTTTCAGATCCCTTTTCTCATTTATTCCTTTTCCAGCCAATCCTCCTCATCAGTTTCTCTCCGTTCGGGCAGTTTCATTTGATTTATCGCCCTCTCTGCCCTCTCCTCCACCACTTTACCATCTACAGTCTCTGAGCAGCAGAATTTCACTTCCTGGATCCTGTGTGCAGTCTGAGACACTTTTATTGGCTGATTCTCATGATCAAAACCACACATTTTCCATTGTCGCGAGCCAAGACGTCGATGCTTTCAAGTGGGTGCAGTCCCTTGAGGGATGCTGTACTAAGAGTTTGGACAGGCTGAATTGATGCCAAGCGCAGTGTTGGGGCCATCAGCTGTGAAGAGATGTTGAAATATATTGCGTAAAACCTGATTGTGGTCCACAGCTGATGAAGTCCAGGCCCGCTCTTTATAAACACTGCTTCATTAAACTCAAAAGACATTTATTCTGCATCACTCTTGTCCTTTCTACATTTACTTAGCATTTGGGAAATAGAAAGGTTTCTTCTCAACTATCTGTATGCATTTTAACATTGTATGCAATATCTGAAGATAATGTGTTGGTTTTTTTTTATAGAATATGTTTTCTCAACATTACGGTACGGTTAGGATTAATGTTAGGATTAATGTTTGGTTAGGGCTTCGGGGAAAGTCAGGTCATGGAGTCTCAGCAGAACTGCGTCATGTAACGTTAAAAATGACACAATTGAAAGCAGTGAATAAACAATTTAGTAACATAACATTGTGACAGACAAGGTTTATACACACTTTGGTTGATTAACACAATTGTGAACAGTAATATTTATGTTAAATGTTATGAAAAGGACAAACTAACATAAAATATTGTTAAAACATTTATATGTTGGCTACTATTATTGGAAAATGTAATAACATTGTCCAGGTCAATAAATTAATGCATAAATTTACCCACATTTTGGGTGATTTGAGCACTTTTCTAGTTTTTTAATACTTGAGTTGTTGTAATATACGATTGTTTGTCTGACTTGACAACTGGAACACATAAACTCTGAGATAATATGTCACTCTGAGCTCCGACTTTTGGCCTCCGAGGACAACTGGAATGAAGCATTACTGAAAGCCAGACCAATACAAAATAATTTACGACCCTGAAGCACATTCTGCAAAGTGACATGATTTGGTTTCCATAGTACAACTCAAAAATTAAAAACGTCGTTGTATCTTACACTGCAAAAAACCTAAACATTCTTACACCATCTGCCAGGCACATTGTTATGGTCATAATGCTACGTAAAAGCAGCTCCTAAAACAAACTACATCACTTTATTTTTATACTTCTGAACAAAGATCTGACATTAAAGTGGCACACTAGTTCAGCATTATGCACAGCTCTGTGGCCCACCAGGATGACAGGGGGAACAGCCATGCTTATTTTAAGCTTTACCCACAATGCATTTCTCTCATCTCTGCGTATGAATGTGCTTTTGCGTGTGCGTGACCCTCTGCGCCATGTGGGTATGTAGTGTTTATGCAAATGTGCGCCTGACTACGCAAGCACCCAAAGCATTATTATGGAAATGGTCAAAAGACTTCTTCTGCGTGGCGATATAAAAGTATTGTTTGTATTATCCCAGAACCTATATTTTGTTGGTTGCCGCTTCATGGTGGATCTGCCTTGGTGTGACAGTGAAATCCAACAGCGCGTTAGTGTGTGTTCCAGTGGGCTGTGTGTGTACATTAGGGCGCATGTGCGATTCAGCCACCGGGGACAATCATCACGGCTCGTGCCCACACTAGGCAGCCTTTCCCTGGGGGGCCATGACTGAGGCGGGCCTGACGTGATGCTGCCTGACTGGATGTGGAACCTGGATGCTTTTGCTTTCCTCTCTCCCTCCCTCCCCCTCAAACGCGAACATGAACGAGTGCATGTAAAATAAACATGAATGCATAAATACAAAGAGCCGACATGCGCAGATGGAGGTGGGTATATGCGCTGGGGAAGAGGAAGCCCTGTGTTCAGATGTTATAACACGGAACATGGCGCCACAATACGCACTAATGAAACTCAAGGAGAAAATAGTTCACACATAGCAATATACAAGAAAACAAGTGATTACATTGCTTTGTGCCTGTAATGTTTTCATATTAAAAAGAAGCCTAACCCATACAGCCTGTGTCTGACAACTGGATTAACTATGAAAACCCTTTTTGATTATTGTACAGTGTTTGCATGGATGCTTTACTAGGATTTATATAAAAAATAAATAAATAAAAAGTGCAGAATGAAACCTATGCTGCATCAATGTATAAATCACATAAATTAGTAAAAGGTGCAGTATGTAATGTTTCTACTGGGATCAGCGGCATGCTCTGTGGATATGTTTGCTGCTTTGCCTGGAATGTTCTTGGAGCCAGAAAACACACTTGTTCAATTCTTTACGAAGAGTGAGTCCGGTCACCACGCCCTCCGTCGCCACGAGTCAAACTCAAAGAGTATAGTGCAATCAGATTTGTTTATCTATCATTTAGAACAAAATCAAACTTCTCTCACCTCAGATTACTCAGAGTTTTGTGCTTCAGTCATTGATTCTGCACAAATGTGTGATGTTCTTCAGTCCTCTTTTGATACAAAAGGACCATGCGTGTCCCTGATTGGCTAATCCACCTGTGAACATAGATTTCTACAAAAATTCAGCGAGATACCATTCTAGACTTTCTAGGCAAGGAATGTTCCTCAGTAAGGCAAGAAACTCATCTATCTTGGGTTTTAAGTCTCATTTTCAGACCCACTTTTAATCTCTGGCTTTTAATACTGCGTGAGTTGTGTGGTCCTCTGTGTAGTTTTTTGTTGTTGTTGTTGTTTTTATTGTTTTGAATTTAGTTTTAATGTATTTTATTGTCATTAGGTTTTAAGTTGTATTTATTATTTTAGTAAAAACTAAACTGAGTAATCATTTCTGCTTTGTTCTCAGCAGTCTGGCTCTATAAATAAATAGTGAATGAATGGATTTCTTTAATCACAGTTGATTTTATTGCAAATCCTTATAAGGACACAAGTGAAGACTGTTCCAAAGCTAAGACAATAGCACGCAATGCCCAGGTCTGGATAAGATAACTGTCAAGCCAAAGCAATAGCACTTTCTTTGACACAAGCATAGTGCACCTTTAAAGAGACCTTTCGACTTCAAATGGAAAGAGTGGGATTTGTGACAGCCCTTCAGCTTAAGGGTTGGTACCTTGATCTCAAACTGCATAAAGGTTGCGTTCACGTTGTAGAATTTAATGATGTCACAATCTCAGATGGTGGTCTCACTGTAACTGCTGGAGACAAACCACGAACCTGTCATATTAATATCGTGGCTTTAAGTCCTTTCAACTGACAACAATCATGCCTTTGCAGTTGAATAATGGCACCACTTTCTGATTATTTGTGCTGCACCAGTTTCTGTTTAATGATAAGCTCAGTAATTACAGCGATAAGAACCATAAACCAGGCCAACAAATCGACAATCTGACAGTTAAATAAAGGTTAATGGGGGGAAAAAAAGTTAAACAGCAAATTCTACCAGAGAATGACCTGTCTCCAGCTCAATTTTAAAACATGGGGTTTCTAGAAAGTCGTGTAAAGTGTCATCTTTCCTGTCGGTGTTGGATTCCCTCATTACAAACAGTCTCCGCCGCTGCAGTGGTGATGTGGCGTTTTGTTGCCCGGTGCAGGTACCTCCAGTGCGCCTCTGTTCCTGAGTGGGTTGCACTTTGTGAGCGCTGACACTAAGTCGACATGACACGAGCAAATAATGTCTGCTCCCGTTATCTTCTGCCCCCCCACGGCCGGCAGCAACCTTTAAAGGGCCAAACGCTCATTAAAACACATGCACATATACGCGGCCATATGGAGACACGAGAACACAGGAAAAATAATAGGACGACTGTGGAATACAAGTCCTGCGGATTTTAATGTGGATATCACACACCCTTTAAAATCCTATGTCATCACAATGTTCAGAATAAAAGGAAGGCAAACCATTACACTTTTTCAGTGATAAACTGAGATCAGATGTACAGTAAATACTAATGATTTTAAGTTGTTTTTAAAAAGAAATAGGCAACAATTTTGAATTTCAAAAGCAGAATTTTTCCTTTTAGTTTAGTTTGCTTTTCTCATTTTAAGTATAATTAGTGGTAAAGCATGTAAGATTAAATGAAAAACAAGTCAACATTTCACAAATAATCTCGATTTTGCCATCATCAAAACATAAACAAATAATGTAAAACACAACTGTAAATGTATTTAAACCAGGCTATGGTATCACTCTCATGTATCTAAGTGGTTTTCATTTGCCAAAACCACCTTTTTGTGATATTCTGAGGTTAATCCCAGTTTCTTCAGTGAAATCCCATTATGTTCCACTTCATTTTGCCTCCGTTTTAAGAAATTTAGAATGTTTTTAAAGGGTCTATATTGTGCTATGTTAAACGTTACTATTGCCACTACAACAACATTGCTAACAGTAACTAATAATAAATGCATGCTTACAAAATATAAAATGTTGCAGGAAAGTTTTAGTTCACAATGTGCACTGACGAATTTGAGTCATGAGAATCCAATTACTGTCAAAGAGTCGATACCTAGATAATATTTGATGCACTAAAAGTACTGTGTAAACAGGATACTCACATGATCAAGTGCAGATAGGACCAAGTTAGACCTTCTCTTCATCATTAGTCTGGTCTATTTCAGTAAAGTAAAGAAACTGCATTATTTTGTATGAAAAATAAACATGAAACAAAAACAAAAACAAGACATAAAACAACAGATAACACTGTGCTATCAAACTTGGTATCACGTAGCCTGTTCTTTGTGCGGAACTCAAGTTTGAAATCATACTCTACACTCACTCATTTATACGAAATCTTATATTTACCACTCACGTTTTTTATTTGTTTGACTTATGTTTTCTTTTCTTGTTCTGCAGCACTAACTACTTTCATTTTTAGCTTCTATTTAACGTTTTAGGGTAATTATTCATTGTTTTATTGTTATTTTTGTGAGCACTGGTGGCGCATACATTGTAGGGTGGTCAAAAGTATCGAAAATCAGATACTAATCGATAATATAACTAGTATCAAAACTAGACACTCATTTGAGAAAGCATTGCTAAATTCCCTTTTACAGGACAATAAGAAATAATATTTGTGTTTTTGATAAAACAAAGCAAAATGTATATCTAATGTAGTTCTTTCAAGGGACAGAGAACGTTAAGGCCTTGAGTGGCGTAATTGCTGTCTACTCTGTGGCAGATTTAAACGCCTCTCACAAAAACTGTAAATATTTGAAACTCAGAGCACACAAGGATGTAAAGACGAGTCTATTATCATAAATACACAGAGCCCGTCTCAGCCAAAGGCAGAACCACTTTGTCTGTACACACGTTTGACCCACATCGTGAGACCTACATAATGTAAGCCATAAATCAACCGGCGCCATTTCCTTATGTAAAGCTGCATGTACTGAAAAAAAAATAGCAAAACTAAACAAGGAATAGCTGGTAACACGAAAACGGCGACAAAGCAACTGAAACAATTCAAGAATCTGAATTGACTTTCAGCAACCTTGACCGCTTTTCTATTTTTGACGATTAGGTGGAAAAAAGATTCACAATTTGTTCTTTTAGATCTTCTTTAGCAAAAGAAAATAAAATGATCTGGGCAAAATGTCTTCAGTGAACAAAATTTTATCCAAACAAAAAATGACCTGTGTCTTTCAGGTTTCGTCTTTCTCCAAAAATGTCAATGAATCACTGCTTGACAGCTGCAAGGGACAGTTTGGTTTTAGCTTCTTTTACAAGCCAAAGTAATGGAAACATGAGTGGATGATACCAAAGAGGCAAACAAACTCAAGAGTGACTTCACCGCGCTCACTGGTGGTGGATCAGGCCGTTGCACATGAGCGGTTGTTACTACTCCAGTGTTGTGGGTTGTGGGTTCTATCCCAGCTCTAAAATATTTGCCAAATATCTCTACCCTCTCATTTCACAGTAACTGTCCAGTCAAATAAAGACCAGGGCCAGAAAAATACTATAAAGTAATAATTCTTTAGTACAAATAAGTGGTCCAAGCAATTACTCAAGTAAGAGTAAAAAGTATCGTAATGTAATGTGAGAGAAACATCTGACCTCCTTTGAAGTTAATATAACGGGAAGGACAAAATAATAAATAATAAAATCTGGTATTTTCAAAAGACAGACAGAAAAATTAGAAAACATAAACCATATTCTGCAAGAAACACAAATTATTTCATATTGTCAACTTAAAGCTTTTATCACTCGTCGACTCACAGCAGGAAGCATTCTGTTACTTCAAACTAAACATTAAAACTACTGTCAAAAGTGTAGATTCTTCAAAAATCTGCTCAAGTAATGTAACTGAGCTGTAATAGCATTATCATTTAAGAGTATGTTTGGCAAACTATCCATACTATTTTTAACTATATATCTCAATTATCAATTATTCATCTGCTTATTTCCAACAGAGGCCTTAAAAGCTGTGACCAGCCCAGCAACTTTGAGACAGCTGCTCACATAAACATCCAAACAACAACTCCTCAGCATATAATTTCACAGAGACAACAGACCCTTTAAACTGCTCTGTCATCAGAAGGTTCAGAATTCCAGAATGGAGGCGACTGCAAAATGAGTTAAACCATATACTTTCAATGGATAACTGACATCAGATCTGAATGCTTATTGTTTTTAAGTCTTTCCAACAAAATGTAAGCTACCATATTTAGTTTAAATTGTCTGTATGCTTTTCTATTACAAACAATGACAAAAAAGACTATTTTAGCCTCAAAATTGTATATGACAGTCACAAAAAGAATAATCTGTAGTAAAATGTGTATTGTATCTGTAGATAAAATGAAAACTATTATTTGTTAAGTATTTGTCCTGTTAAACCTAAAATCAAGATTATGCTTTCATCAAAAATGCCAAGTGTCCATAGTAATCTTTTAAATAAAAAAATAATGTAAAATACAATAGTAAACGTCTTTAAACCAGACTCTGACATCACTCCCGTTTATCTTGTGGTTTCCATTTGCCAAAGTCACCTGGACTTTTCATATTCTGTGATCATCTGAAATGAATCCCAGTTTCCCCATTGAAATCCGATTATTTTCCACTTCACAATACACAATTCTGAATGTTTTTGTTCAGAAACTTTTGAAGCGTCCATTGGTAGTCACCCAAACCAGCGTTCCAAATGGAAAGCTCAACTCCTGTTAAAACTGGGAGGACATCGATTTCCCCCACAAACCCACAGCCCGTGTCTCCCCCTCTTTCTCCACCATCGCCTCGACCATTCACACATATAGGGGTCCTCATTGAGAGCGCTGTTAGGTCCATGTTGCTGCCTGAACCACCTGTCATCTCATCTCCTCCGCCTCCATCAACCTGCTGCAGCCCGGCAACGAGACGACCAACCACTACAAGCCTGTTGCCTGGAAACTGCTATCGAGGGGATACTTCTTTTGTCTCACCTCCTTTCCTTCCTCCACGTCTTATTCCCGCTCCTAATTCATTTCTTTTTTTAGTTCCTGTTGCTTTCTTTTCCCCAATTCAATCCCAAATCGTCACTGTCTCCCTTTACACTCCCTATATCTCCTGAAGTTTAAGATGTTACTTCGAAAATCTATCATCTTTGCATGATTGTAATGGATTTCCTCATGCAGTTTTCAGCTTTGGCTACGATCAAGAAATACTCATGTAATTCTTAAAGGGGACATATTGTACTTAATCAACTTTAATGAGCGTTAACCTTATTACAATGTTTCTGCATCATTAATTTATTCAAAGTTGTATTTTGATTCCTTCATGTTTGAGTAATCCTATGAACCTGTAACTGAGGCTCGAGTTCTTAGAAAAGTCTTGTTTTCACCCACACCTATCCCCGCCCACATCCCTGTTCTAAATTGTAATTATTTGAAAATTTAACACTCAGATTGTGGATTGTTTTGTTGTCACTTTTCAACAATAAAAGTACGTAAATGACAATACACTGCTTGCTATGATAAAAGCCATTCTGAAGAGGCGGGGCTTATCAGTTCTGCAGTTTTGAACAGGAAGTCAAAGGACCTCTTTCGTAGATCAACATTGCCGTTTACAAAGAACAACATTTAAATGATGATCCACTTAGTTCAATAATTACCTGATAAAAGTTTAACATTACTCCTTTAAAGAAGACTTGTGGAACACTTTTTTTGCTTTTGTTTGAGTATTTCAAATTGGATCGTTATTATTATTTTACATTTTGCTCATTGTGAACATTGATCAACAACGGCTAGAAACAGGGCCACTGACTTCCTGTTAAAAACTGCAGAACTGATAGAAATCTTCATAATGATTCACCGTCTTTATGTATTTTTATTGTTGAAAAAATGGCCCTGTGACATTTTTTAACCCTAAATGTTTGACCCTGAATCTGGATTTTCAAATAATTGCTCCTAAGTTCAGAGCAGTGGGCAGAGGAAAGGGTTTGGTGAAAATACTCTATGAACTATGAGCTAATAATGAGGGAACAACACTGTGGTTTAAAAAAATGCCTTTTAACTTATCACAACTAAAAAAACTGTTATAAATACTGCACATATATTATTTCACTAAAATGGAACTAAATTACTACAAACAAAATAGAACTGATAAGCTACCGTCTGTCTCTCTTTGTGTTGACATAAATTCCTCCTCTGAATCAAATCTATCTCCAGTCTGACATTTCACTGCTAGACTGAGTGCATCACTGTTGCCACTGGCATTTAAGGGTTCAGAGATAACACTAGGTCGTCCCAATGTGATCCTCCCACCGCTGTGTCTCAAGGGAGTGAGTGTGCATTTGTCTGTGTGATAAATCATTGCATGCTCGCGAGTGCAACAGCGGAAACATTAATGACATGAACCAAATCTGTGTCAAATAATCTAAAACAGGAAATTGTAAAGCTCTGTGATGTCCATTCTCGTGCCAGTGCCTGTCTTAATTGTGTGTAACGTAATACATCGCTGCTTATATACATTTGTTTGCTGGTGCTGCCCTCTTCTGGTCAGACTGGTAAATTAAGGATGTTTCTGAAACGTGTCAGTAGAATTGCCGGGGAGAAATAGTAGGCAATTGTACTCGATGTAATGAGGCAGAATGTGTAAGAAGTACCTGCACAGATGATTTGGCCTACACCGTTTAAGGGCTGCCTGAGCAAGAACTCTGCACACTCCTCAGCAGCCTCACTGAAGTCCTGCACAAGACATAGGTCAACATTTAAGACATTTAGTGTTAAGCCTAAAAACTTCCCCCATTGTTTTAGATTTGTCCAGAATAACCCCTTGCGTCATTCACGAACTCAAAAGATCGTCTTTAATCAAGATTGAAACTGAACTGTCTTGCATGTATTAAATTAGGTGGTTTTGTTGCTCATATTGTCTTCACACATCTGACTTGGTTCTGACCCATCGAGGCAACTGTTGTTGTGATTTTGGGCATTATAAAAATAAATTGATTTGATTTGATTTGATGGAATGGAATGGAAAATGCGGACTACTGAATCTTCGGCATGTCCTCCACCTCGGCTCAAGAGGGCGCCAAAGTCCACCCCCTTTCTTTGAAGCTGTTCATGTTTGAGCCAGTTGGGGGCGTATTTGACCACAAAAACGTTTGTGGGACACGCACTGGTCGTGGTCAACCGCTCTACTGTGGCAGATGCTATACATATGTCCCATCCATATTCAAAAAGACATTACTGTCTACATTTACTCCTATCACATATTTTTCTATGTGTTTTAGGTTGTTATTACTGTTATGCTGTTATTAAGAACAAACACCTCAACAAAAATGAGTATATCATATACCACGTAATTCACAATAAAATGGTTGGTTTTGGTTACTCATATAAGGCTTTCCACTACAAGGTTTCAACAAAGGAAAACAATACGCAACGTGTTGCGACATCGCAATTTTATTCATTTATTTTACATATGTACAAGACTTGCTGAAAACAGCAAAATAAACCGTACTTGCTGTAGATAGCAATACAATCACATATAACGTATATTGTAACATAGATAGAAACACTTGCTGAAAATAGCAAAAATCATCATCCCATCAGAGATACAACAGAGACGCACTGAGTCTACGGTGCATCTGCCGGACTCTGGCAGATAAAGAACACTGACCCCTGGGGTCTTACAGGGCGGGTTTAAGGCCCTCTCACTCAGTCCTCCGCGAGGACTGAATACACGACGGAAACATACATGCGGTGTTTAAAAACAATGCGACGGTCTAAACTTTGTCAACTAAAATCGGACAAGAGACGCGCGTAAGACGAGTATATAATACTCAACATCGGAATCACGATGAATATTATTCATCAAGGACCGGAGTCACATTTAGTCCATATTTACAGAGTGTTTGCTGAACGTAGCTTCGTAGCTTTGTTTGTTTGTTTGTTTGTTACAGACAGTCTTCAGGTGCGTTTACCAAGGCCTCCACATGGACGCGGGCGCGGCCTGTGGCGGCTGCGCGCTCCCGGGAGCCGCGCACTGAGGCTGGGCTCTGGAGCTGAAGCTGGACTTGAGGCTCTGGAGCCGCTGCTGGATCTGAGGCAGGGTCCTGGAGCTCTGGGCGCAGCAGTTCAGGCACGTGGGAGTGAGGCTCGCGGACATGGACTGCTGCACGAAGTCACTGACGCGCTGGCACGCGCTCTGGTCCAGGCTGGTTCTGGGGAGCAGAGTGGTCACGCGCTGGAGACAGGCTTTGTATCCCTCTTTGTAGCTTTCTGTTGGATCTGGAGAAAACAATATCAGAGCGTTAGATAAAAATAATCCCAGATCATAAATCCATTCAAGCAGAGAGTGTAACAGAGAACAGGAACTTACTTTTGGAGCTAGCGGGAGGCATTTCACTGAGGAATCTCACAGTCATCTCCAAAATATCTGCCTTTTCCAGCTTTGAATAGCGGGTTTTCTGTGAGAAAGAAGTAAACACATTGATTAAAATATCATTCCTGATTATGCATGGAATTATTACAAAAACATGTTTATTATATTGTTATTATTGAAAAGGTACAGATTTGTGATGCTTGACTTACATCTCTGCCTGTGAGCGGGAGGATGAGGTTTTTCAGATGGTTGAGGCTGTCGTTGATCCGAGCGCGCCTTCTTTTTTCCATCAGAGGCTTCAGAGTCTGCTCAAAGAGAAATGTCGGTTAGTTTCCGTCGACATATAAAAGAACACAACAGACATGCAATAAAATATATGAGTCCATATTTTTTCTGAGGCTTACCTTTCTCAGTTCCAATGCTTCTTTTCTTTTGGACAAAGGGTTTGGCTCAAAGGCCGGCAGTGCGTCGCAGCTCATATTTGGAGACATGGTACTGTGGGCTTCTTTAGGAGGTGTGTTCAGGAGAGGAAGAGGTGAAGGAAGTGTCTGTAACGGCCAGAACGCGCGGTATATATCCGTGCCTTTGGCGTCGGTCCCGTGCGTCACGGCTACGCCCCCAAGCCAACTTCGAACCATTTGGACCAGTCACAAATTTTATGGAAACAACACAAAGGCATCATATTAAGAAAGATAACCATCTGTCTAGTTTTTAATCCACGACCGACAACTGTGCTGCAAGCACAGAAACCGCGGTGAAAATTCAAGAGGATCTGTGCGTAAAGTTGGTCAAATACGCAGTAAAGAACAAAACCAACGACAACAACAAAAATTTCTCTATTAAACATTAACTAGCAAATGTTTCACTTTATTTGTGCAGCATATTATCGTGTTTTGTTTTATTGTTTACACATTTTCCCGTGTGCGTAATGTTGCGATGAATAAATGAAACAGTCGTTTGATTGTTTTGTGTGCAGAAAAGTACAGATCACCAAAAGGGTCACAAAATATCGCTTACATATTTGTAGCTGACAATAAATTACATTTAAACCTTTCATATCCTTTTTATGACGTTAGACATTGACTGTAACTGCACTGAGGGATATTTATTCCCGCTTTGCGCTGATCACATGGCACACGTATGGCCATGTTAGTGTTTTCGGATTAGGTTTTATTGATAGACTTAACTATAATGTTTGCTCAGATCGTCTATTTGTATTATTTTATTATTTTATTTTATGAAACGTTAAGCTGTAGTGCCTCCCTTTGGCCATAGGAGTCGCCCTTTATTGTGTGGTTTGGAGAGGTGCTGAGCTCGGGGAACTTTGTCCAGAACCAGACTCCAATCACAAACCCAAGCCACGCTCTTCTTGATGACATCTGCTTCATGGTGACAACAATAGTTTTGAATGTGAAATGTTATGCAGTTTTTGCCCTGGGGACTGTACCGGCAGGGTGAAGTGGCTTATTGGTGGGAGAAGGTTTCTGGGACAAAAGACGGGGGCTGAGTCATCAAGGTTCCCAAAAAATACAACGTTTTAGTCCAAAAAATACACCGTTTTTGTCCGCTTTCACAAAGTTTTCTCCTATTTCTCGGAACAGATTTTTATAGATTAAGAAATGTTCAGTTTAGACTAAATGTGTTAATGTTGCACACATGGATTAACTTGATTATAGGTTTGTTATTGAGTAATACGTTATTGAAAAGTCAGAGCAGTGCGTTATTATAACATGATGATACACCCGTTTTAAGTTAAATATACAACACGTGTAAACAGAATCCGTGTACAACATAAGTCTAAAACGGTGTTTAACTGTGCCTGTAAAAGTAAGATGTAGACCTATGGGGCATATAAAGGTTCTCTTATCTTATTTTATGGACCAAAATGTGCCAAAATACTTGGAACTTGGTACAACTCAGAACTTGCAATTTAGAAACTCAAAATACATTTTTTAAAATGTAAAAAAAAAGAAAGAAGAAAACGCACATTTTGGTTTAGACATGGTTTTGCATGTCCCGTGTCCCAAATCTATGACAGCTCATCAAATGCCACAGCACTCTGGGGAACCACGCGTGCAGCACGCGCCATGGGGACCAGATGGCAGTCTGTTACTGACCCCCTCCTCCTCTACCCTGCGCTCACGAACCACACCCGCCTCCATCACAACCTCTGCCTCTGCGCATCAGGCCCTGCATCCAGCTCTCACCTCACATAGACACAAGAAGAAATACACACTTTTCAAACGGAGCAAACGCACAACCCTGAGTTACACTTTAGCATCAGCGTGGCTGTCCCATCTGCATACGCTTTACGTAACATGCTTCTCATGTTTGAAACATGCAGACTTGGCTTGACTCTTGACGTAAAGCGTCCAAGCTTTCCACAGTTGTTGTTTGTATCAATATTAGATTGGTCCTGCTGTTGACGTATCCAGCGTTGCTTGAGGACAAAGAAAAATGTAGACTACTCCAAACTACCATGATCTAGGTTGAAACGATTCGTTTTACGCATGGTCTTACTCTTCTACAAATACTAACGTCACACACAACTCAATATAGTGTATTACAATTGACAAATTGACAAATTCAACGTACATTTAGGGTTTTTTATAGTGTCTCCTTGTCGAGATGGAGGGTCAAGGACAGGGCATGCTCTGGGACAGTTATCCATTTGCTTAATTCCTGGCAACGTCGGTTCTATTATTGACCAAACACTGTTTCATTGTTTGATTTTCAAAATATCTGCTCGTAAAACAACACTTTAGTGCTGCTCTGCGAGGCAACTACTGTTGTGATTTAGGGCTTTACAAAAAACATGTATGGTTAAACTTCAATGTATGATTAGTATTTATTTTTGTTGTTGCATTGTCAACAACAAAAACAAGAATAAAGAAAACCTAACGTAAAGGTTGATCCGTGGTGGTGAGGATGGCGCTCATGTTCAGAGCCACACTTGCTGCACGCGCTCTCGCGTGTCCCGTGGGGCCGCAGTGGAGGGAGGGGCCGAGGGGCTAAACTCTGTCCATGGCATTTTTGCTCTTACGGTTATAGCCCTCCTTTGTCTTTTGGCGCAAATTGGGCGTCGGAAACCCATCTGTGCAGGCCGGATAACAGCAAGCCTTTGTCTGATATTCTCTGGTTCTTCACGGGAATCAGAAAGCAAGCGGCTCCGAGCAGCGAGGGGAGGGCCACGTCTTTGAGGACGTTTGCATCTTCTGTCAAATAACGGCTTTCGATGGAAATCTAATGAAAGGGTTAACACGTAGGGTGCTTCAAAATGACTAAAGTAAAGTGAAGCACATATCTAAATACCTAAACGAAAACTAAACTTGAAGGCTGAAGGTTTTTCATATAATCTAAACAAAAGAAACATGCAAACTGTGCTGCTATGGTTCATCTCGTCTTTATTTGGATTCAGAGATTTGCAATTGGGAATTTTTCATTTCATTATGTATTAAAATACATCCATTCTGGTTTTGTTTGTAGTCTCCAGTTAATTAATTAATTAAACATTAACAGTGTTCTGTTCCAGGATTGAACACATAATCAAGACTTTTTATTGTGGTTCTTTGGTGAAGACTAAACACTAAACTGCTCTGCTGTGCATGGTCAATAATAACAATAATGTATTATACTTATAATAGTATAATAACATAGTATATATATTAACAGAAATGAAGATTACAACTCTAGTCTGTACACAAAAGAAAATCAACACGACAATGATCAAATTGGTAACCTCCCAACCCAACCTCCCAATTACAATTTAAAAGCCTGGAACTAAGCCTGGAACACAATTGAAATAATTTTAAAATATAAAATAAAATAATAAATAAAATATACATATCATTTATAAAAATTGCTAAAATATTTCAGTGCAATAATCTTATATTTGCTATTGTTTGCAAAACATCACTGCAGTCTTTACTTTATGAACAATCACCACTGTCATTCTTTCAAAACATTATTTTTAAGAGAGGAAAATACTGAGCATTTCACGATATTGTTGTTGTGTATAAAATAATTCATGGACTGGCTACACCTTCTCTGCTTTAATTTATCTTTCCCAGAGAAGACATGCCATTTCTTTAACAAAAACTACTTTTGGGCAGAATGGCAGCTCACACCTGGAACACTGTCTCAGTCAATATTAGGAAGATCACAACAATCAGAACCTTCCATGACAGAAAAACGTTGGTTTGTCGAGAATCAAACCTGCAGTCACAAGTTTTACTAATGTTTGTGCTTCATTCTCTCTGTGTTGTACTTCCTTATGTGCTTGTGCTAACTGCTTCTGCTGCTGCTTTTAATGTTTCCTAATGTCTGTGGCTTTTAATGTGCTTTGCTTTGCTTTGTTGCCGACTATAACATCAGCAATGGGACTAAAAAGATGGAAATGTGCCTTCATGGCTGGGTCCACATGGGATCATGCTAATTAATATGCACTGTCCCATTTCAAATAAACAAATAAATAACAAAACAAATAAGAAATAATAAACCTTAAGGTGCACTGTGTAACTTTTGTGGTGGGGGGTCTGCCACCTGCTTTTCCCCATGGAATTGTAGTTGGGTTGTCAGTCCTTCGTGTAAGGACAGACTGGGGGGAAGTGTGCTTTTTCATAGTGTGCTCTCACAGCTTGGAACAGTTGGATTTGAGGCTGCACGAGCTGGTCTCACTTACAGATTTCCAAAAAAAAAAGGAGAGGGAATTTTTCAAAATCGTCGGTGATTTTAAAAGTAGATTTTGTTTTATATTCTAAAAAGTGTAACTGTTTTTAAAATGTGTATGTTGTTATATTTTCACTTTTTCAGGTCACCCTTGAAAAAGAGGTCTTAATCTCAAATGGGAGTTAGCTGGTAAAATAAAGGTTAATAAATAAATACCTAGGTCATCTTGACTCTTTTCAATTACAGGTGTTTTTATTGCTGAAAAATACCTTGAAAAACAAGCAGTTATACTTTGTCTGATTATCTCCATGGAGATAAACATAATACATGCAATACATGTTGTGGTGGCATTATAATTGATGGTGTTGTTCGTGGTAAATAAAACTGTTTGGTAAGTTTATGTAAAGCAGTCAGTGAAATGAAACAAAACACAGATTAAGACCCCCACCCAGATACAAGAAGAACATACAAACTCAACAAACATTTTCAGATCGATTCGACCAAATTTCTGATGGATATTTGTTCCCATAGACCTTTCAAGATGAAGACTGACAAGCATATCTCTTTGGTGACAGAAAGCCTTGTCTTAATGTTTAACATGGTAGTAGAGTCCATGCTTCGGCTTTGCCTCAGCTCTGTTGGGAGGCTGTTTCAGAGCTGAGGGGCAGCAGAACAAGGTGCAGAGATCTGTGCAGATGGAGAGGATTCTGTGTTGTAGTGCAGTGTATGAATGTTTTTGGGGGAGTTTCCAGTGAAAAATCAGTAACAGTGGCCCAGTCTTGAGGAGATCAAAGCCCAAGCTTCTCTGCATTGAGAAAGGAAAGAAGCAGCTGGAGTTTGGAAGTGTTTTGGAGGTGGTGAGATGAGGTCTGAAAAACTAAAGGCAAATAAAAAAGGCACATTACTGACAGTAAAAAAAAACTGAAATCAAGATGTTGATAATCTGACAGGGATTCAAGTAACTTAAAAAAAAAAAAGTATAACAGAATTTTCTTTGGTAAATAAATGAACATATCCTCTTCAGTCAGTTACTCACAGAAATCTCTCAACACAAAAAAATGTTGTGAATTGTTCTACTTTTTTAAATATAGACTGCGCCAAAATGTTAGAAATACATCACAGACGGATGATGAACTGATGTGTAAAGTTGTAAAGTTATAGCCTCAGAATTGTATACACAATGTATATAAAATTAAAAAAAACAATGGAAGACACTGTTCAAAATCGTTCTTTGAACTGATCTTGATCAACTTGTTTCAGTCAGGCACATTCCCAAACCAACCAGCTATTAGACTACAATAAAAGAACTCTTGACAACTCTCTTCCTACTAACTCAAATATTCTTTTTATAGAATCCGAATCATAAAAAGGTTTATTGTCATTCTCAGTGAACAAAATTAAACAACTTCCTTTGGCACAAGGTGCCACATATAACAATAAATTAAATAATATCAAAATATATAAGGCATGCATAAAATTAAGAATAAAATACAATAAAATAGACTTAGACTATATACTGAAAATGTACAGTCAGCATATTTGGCAGTGCAAATAGATGCTGCTTTTATTATATGATTATTAAAGTGTCAGGTGTTCTAAAGTGTTCATGAGTCCAACGGCAGAGGGAAACAAACTATTCTTGTGGCTGGAAGTTCTGGTCCAGATGGACTGTAGCCTCCTGCCCGAGGGGAGTGGCTCTAATAGTCCATGTCCAGTGAGAAGGGTCCGTTGTGATCCGACCTACTCGTCCCCGAGTCCTGGAGACGTACAGGTCCTGGACAGATGGAAGGCTGCAGCCGATCACCTTCTCAGCCGAGGCACAATGCACTGTTGTCTCTGTTTGTCCCTGGCTGTGGCTCCTGTACCACACGGTGATGGAGGAGGTGAGGATGGACTCGATGATGGCTGTGAGACTTTCCTGAAATCCACGATCATCTCCGGTCCACCTCCCTCCTGTAGATTCATCGCCGTCCGAGATTAGTCCGATGAGGGTGGTGTCGTCCGCAAATTTGATCAGTTTTACAGAGTCGTGGCTGGAGGTGCAGCAGTTGGTGTACAGAGAGAGGAGCAAAGGAGAAAGTACACAGCCCTGTGGAGTTCCTGTGCTGATAGTCCGAGTTTCCGAGACATTCGACATACCGCATCCGGTATGTCAGGAAGTCAGTGATCCACCTGCAGATGGAGTCAGGCACGTTGAGCTGAGAGAGCTTGTCCTGGAGCAGACTAGGGAGCATGGTGTTGAATGCAGAGCTGAAGTCCACAAACAGGATCCTGGCATAGGTTCCCGGGGAGTTCAGATGCTGGAAGATGAAGTGGAGGGCCAAGCTGA
Organism: Rhinogobius similis; assembly: GCA_019453435.1. Classification (NCBI taxonomy): domain Eukaryota; kingdom Metazoa; phylum Chordata; class Actinopteri; order Gobiiformes; family Gobiidae; genus Rhinogobius; species Rhinogobius similis. The sequence goes on along the minus strand of CM033624.1, from coordinate 23,851,824 downwards.
TGGTGTCTACAGATCAGGTGAACTGCAGTGGGTCCAGGGTGGAGGAGGTGAAGAACTTGAGGAGAGGCAGGACCAGGCGCTCAAATGACTTCCTGAATACAGATGTCAGCGCCACAGGCCTGAAGTCTTTAAATCCAGTGATCCGGGACTTCTTGGGGACAGGGATGACGACGGACCACTTGAAGCAGGCTGAGACATGGCATGACTCCAGGGAGGTGTTAAAAATGTCCGTGCAGACAGGAGTCAGCTCATCTGCACAGTGTCTCAGGGTGGCAGGGGGAGACACCGTCTGGTCCAGCAGCTTTTTGAGGGTTGGACTTCCGAAATTGTTTCTTCACCCCCTTCCTGTCTTTTTACGCACAAAAACAGACAACACAAAACACACCAAAACGCCAGGGCATCCATCAGCGGCGCCATTTTGGACCAAAACAGGCAAATAATTGACAAGGATAAGCATAGTAACTTAAACGTCCTGTACCTGATTTTGAACTGCGAGACAGGAACATGTTTTTGTTTGAACCGTTAGCCCCGCCTGCATATTCTTTTCACTCAATATTGGACCATGACTCAGAAACAACTCTCTGGAATAGTCTTATGCAGTTGTTTCCATATAGTTCCTATAACTTTCCTTACAATTAGCTTTAAGCACTTTTGAAACTGCTCCATGACAGAGAATCACACGTCTGGGATAGTATCAAGCTGTTATTTTCCCATGATTCATAGTGATTGGTGTGCCTGATTGGCCGAAAAGAGGTGACCCTGGCAAATGCTTCTGCACTAGTTCTTTCCAAACAAAGTGTTTATAATATGCACAGGTTATACATGACAAACCCATTGTCTTTCCATAACGTTGCCTCTATCAAATAATGTGTGATGTAAAGAGCATTTATCTTGACCATAGAAAGTAAAAATCAGGTGCAGGGCCTTTAACTTAATTCAGTCATTAAGTTATGTTTTTTTTTTTTTTTTTATCGTAGCAGTGAGACTGTTGTATTTGAATCATATGTCAATATCAGATTTAACACTGACTTAGGACTGTGTGTTCTTGTTTTGTTGGATCTAAGCGCACTGTTTGACACTGTGGACCATCATATCATCCTTGACAGATTGGTCCTTGGCTGGACTAAAGGGCACAGAGGCTCAGATCAAGAGCAGAGTTACTTTGTTATTATTGAATATTATAATCATGTATATCAGTATGATCATCTCGCACTGTCACATGGAGTTCCACAGGGGTTGGACCCCTGCGATCCAGCAAATGTTGCCCTAAAATCCCTTAAAACCTGAGATATGAAATACCAAAACTATGCGGTATCAAGTACTTTATAACCATAGGAGATCACCAACAGAAACATGTGCTGTTGCATAGAGAAAGTGAATGAATTGATGAAGAAAAAGGTTCTTCAGTTAAACCGAGGTAAACAATAATTGTATTGGGAAACAAAAAGAGGTACATGTTGCACCTGCTCTCAGATCTCAAGATTATGTTTAAAATCTTGGAGTAGACTTGTCTGATCTGATCTTTAATAATTAAAAAGTATCTAGAGTAAAAGACTTAATACCCCAGTGACCAAATGCTGGTTCATACTTTTATGGACTGGCTTATTGTAACGGTCTCTTGACTGTGGTTAAAAAAGATAAAACACCTGAAGCAAAATACAGATTGAATCCTATAAGCTAAAGGATCTGTACACATAACACCAGTTCTTCAGACACAGAGGCTACCATTCCACAAATGTTGAAGTCGTTCTTCTTCTATTCATATCCCAAAATCATCTAAGAGTATCTAAAATACATAGTGACTGAGAAAGGACCTCAGATGGACTGGATCTTTTACCAGAGCCATGAGTAACTAAACTGAAGCAGCATTTTGTCATGTTACACATAAATAGAATAAACTGTGGTCATCCCAAGCGGGAATAATGTTAAATCAACATTAAAACACTTCCTTGGGTCAACATAATTGTAAAATGTATTTTACAATTACAATACATTTTAATACAAATTAAACTTAATCCTATAGTTACAGCAATATCTTGAGTTGAATTCTGCATTTGTTAAAGATGAATTGTGTATGTGCAGTATAAATGATAAGGCCTTGTCTCACCTTGAAATGAAATTAAATATATAAACTACATTTGGTTTAAACTTGCAGTAAAGACTTCATATCAAGGGACTGTTTGGAATATGGTCATAATCTTTCTTTTTTATTTATTAATTCGGAGAGAACCCACGGTAACACAGGGAGGACATGCAGACTCCACCCAGAGAGATCATGTGATGTTGATCTGGTCCCGGATTCAAACCCACGATCTCCTTATTGGGCAAGAGCTCCAACTGCACTTTGCACCCAAACAAATAATTGTATATTTTTCAGAGCCGTCAGATGCAGATGTCATATAATCACTACAACTCTGATATGCAACCTGAATAAAATATCAGTCCTCAAGACAACGTCTGATCAAGGATGCACAGCTTAATGGACATTGGTTTGGTTCTGAAGTTTACAATCATCTGTTGGTCAAATAGAATTGGAGACTGAAGCACTCTGCGGTCCAGAGACTTCATATTAAGGATTAAGAGAGCAACAAGTGTCCTGTGGTTTGAATCCGAGAGAACACCTGTGGTCCTAATTTTTTGTGTTTACTGAGGTTAAATGAGTCTTGCTTATTGCAAGTGTACATTGCTAATTGAACCGTATTATTTGAATCCATATGTCAAATAGCATAACCATGAGTTTTATGGGACTGGCTACAGGCTTCTAGACCACATATACTGTATAGTATTGACAAAATTAACAATTCAGCGGATCAATAGATGGTGTAATTTCGGAAGTGCGCCTGTTTCCAACTGTTGTCTGTCATTGTTGCAGCCTGTGCCACTCTGTGTGAGACGTTTCCCACAGATTTGGCGGTAACAGGAGAGGCGCCACTGCGCAACAATAGAGCGGCAGCTGCAGCTTCAATGCGCGGGTGGCCGCTCTGCTGCTCTGACCTGTGGCTTTATGCGTTTGGCGCCTTTTTACGCCTTTCATTTAGTTTTACACACGGTGGGACTTTTCATTCATTTGCAAAGCCAAAGTATCCCAAGAAATAAAAATAAAAACAATCAGAATCAACTCCAGTGAATGAGATTTTATTGAATCAAATTTGAAACAAACACTGTTAAATCTCATGCATCATTCCACATCCTTATACTGAACACATAGTGTTTACAGACTATTTTTTGCACAGACCAAATACTTTTAAGTCCCTCGTGCAAACCTCAACATATTAACCCTTGGGGTTTTACAGAAGTGTTGTCTATTCAACCCGTGCTTTGAAACCCCAAAGAGGATTGCATTGTAAAACTTTGACGGCGTCTGTGCTTTGTTCTGCTTTAAAATAAAATGAACAAAACGCGTCACATTTAACATTCAGTGCGCACATGTTATATCTATAAATAAATAATACTGTACAATTATGAACATGTTTGAAAAAGTGTCCATGATGTTTCTACCAAGGCCTCCACATGGACGCGGGCGCGGCCTGTTGCGGCTGCGCGCTCCCGGGAGCCGCGCACTGAGGCTGGGCTCTGGAGCTGAAGCTGGACTTGAGGCTCTGGAGCCGCTGCTGGATCTGAGGCAGGGTCCTGGAGCTCTGGGCGCAGCAGTTCAGGCACGTGGGAGTGAGGCTCGCGGACATGGACTGCTGCACGAAGTCACTGACGCGCTGGCACGCGCTCTGGTCCAGGCTGGTTCTGGGGAGCAGAGTGGTCACGCGCTGGAGACAGGCTTTGTATCCCTCTTTGTAGCTTTCTGTTGGATCTGGAGAAAACATAACATTTAGTTAGTGGACTGGAAAAGTTGAATAAACGACCGAGCGTAAAGGCTGGAAGTACATTTTACTTTGTCAGTTAAAGGAGGCTCACCTTTGGAGGAAGCGGAGGGCAGATCTCTGAGAAATCTAACGGTCATTTCCAAAATATCGGCTTTCTCCAGTTTGGAGTAGCGCGCATTGTCCTTTCCGATCAGCGGCAGAATGAGGCTCTTGAGATGGCTCAGGCTGTCGTTGATGCGTGCGCGTCTTCTCTTTTCCAAAAGAGGTTTAAGAGTCTGCAGGCAAAGATGACGAACGTTAGACACTTGACTTAAAGACGCATATAAAAACACACACTAATCTTATTCTTGACAATTCAATCGCTCTTACCTTTCTGAGTTCGTGGGCCTGTTTTCTTTGGGCCACTGTGCGGCCGAGAGGCTGCCTGGCCTCGCTCGTGATGCTTGGGTTCATTTTGTTTCTGTTCGTGCGTGAGGTTTGTTCTCGTGGAGCTGCGGGGCTGGAGTGTAGAGCTGTGCACGGGACGCCCGTATTTATGTGGATGGAGAGCGTCGCGGGGCGGGGCCAGAAAGCGCACTGGTTCAGGACTAACAGCGAGGAGGGCGAGGGGGGCGAGGGGTCCCGTCTGCTGGTATGCGCAGACTGATGGTGATGATGCATTTGTAATTTGATAGTTTCAAACCAGAATAACGTGTTTCTTAACAAGATTCAGGTCACAAACAATTCAAAGCTAATCGCAATGTCCTTTGTAAACTTAAGGCCACGCGCGATTTATCAATTTGCCTGTCTTTTTTTTTTTCTTACTGTTTTTGCTGCCATCTTTTGCAACTACACCTATTCATTATTTTATTATTGCCTCATACGAATCATTTTTTATTAACGAAACATGCGTGATCTTTTATCATAACCCACTGGGTGTTGTTGATGGGAAATGTCGTTGAAAACTTGAAAACTGTTATACAAAGTATATAACTTAAAGGTATGCCTCAAAATCTAGTCATCCGTGTTCAAGAAGTCGTTTCAACATCCCCCCACACACTATGAACGCAGATCACGTGTCAATTGTGGAGATGGCAGAACTTTAATGTATTCTCCAAATTAATAAAGCAGAGACCCAAGCCACGCTATGTTTGGATTAACATCTGTGTATGAAGCGTTTTTGTGACTGATACCTGCAGAGCTGAGTGGGGGAGGAGACTTGATCGCAAAGCCTTGGACCCTAACTGACCAAACCAAAGCTTAAACATTTTAAAAAGTATGGGAAGTAAAGAAAATGTTAAGAGCATTTTAAATTAAGCATAATGTTTTATAACGTTTATCCCAAACGTATTTCTTACAGATTATTTCCTTCAGAATAGTACAATTACACAATGTAGGCTACCCTTCCCCTTTGTAGTTCTTATAAAATATTTGAGCCTTTTACAATGATCCACCGTCCCTTCTTATATCAAAGTATATAGTGTATATAGGCTACATAAAACAATACTGTAGAAGTTCACCTAAACAAAAGTGAAGAAGTGCAGTTGTTCTCACGCGTTTGGCACGCGTCAAAACGCGCAGCAGATGGACCTTATCTTCACTCATGCTCGCGCTCCCATCCCCCTCTCCCCAAGTCCCCAAGTCCCCATCCTCCCATCATCAACATCCCGGTCCATGCGCTCGTGCCCCTCACTGCGAGAGTCTTTAGGGTTTTTGGAGGGAACTGACAAAAGCAAAACTGATAGGACTTTATACACTCAAAAACAGGCACAATATAGAGAACAAGATCAACTGCCAAAGATTTTTTTTCAAAAAGATATAGAATACCAATAAATGGGCCAAAGAAAACTTTCATTAAAATATGTCTTTATTATAAAATATATAGGTAATGTATTTGTTGAGTTGGAGGACATATCACAATGGGCACTGTTGTTTCTAGACCCACTGTCAAGAATATCTGAACTCACCAGCCAATCACAGTTGAACAGCAAATTTGAAAGGAGACACTTCCACAGACACAATGCGTCCTGTGGACATGTCCCACTCTGCGGTGTGTCCCCTTCGCTTTTTTTTGAAAGACACGGTTTGGTGCAAGCTGCTCGTTGGAGGGAGTTTCGTGGTTCCCAGCCTTCTATTATTTCATACAACAGTATAGATGCGCCGTTGTGCACGCGTCCTGGCCTGCCCCTTGGGGCCCCCGAATAACTGCCACCAAGTCCAGTCTGGGAACCAGCCCCTCTGAGCCTCTAGTGTGAGATGAGACAAAAAAAAAAAAAAAGTTAAAGAGGGGCTTCAGTTATGAGGCTTTTTGTCCCGGTTTCCGCGTGGGTATCCATCTGTGCAGCCTTCGGGCTTTGTGGTCACCCGTACTATGTGGAATACAAAAAAAAAAAAAAATAGCATATACTTGTATTTTTGGTTATGCACTGAGAGCAACGGATTGGTTACAATATTTTATAAACTATGATAAAGAAATTTAATATTTAACCAGGTTTACGTTTCAATAAACATGATACAATTCTATTTTTGTCTTCTAAAATAATAGGCTTATATTTTATTTAGCTTATTTTTCTTACATCCGATCTCTACTAATTATTTTGTGTGTAGAGCAATAATATGTTTTGTTATGTCACCAAACGATCATAGCCAGGTTAAAATAAAGCACGTGAAAGAGTAAAGTAGCTTTTTTGAATAGTTTGAATTAGAGCTGTGAACGGCATGAGGCTGACACGAGCCACGACGCAGAGCAGATGGGGCGCGCGCACTCAGGCGTGAATCAAACGTCCTGCGCGCGGACAGAGGAGCGAGCGCTGCTCCGGAGCCACACGGACCATGTACAGCGTTTAGTGACAGAAAGCAGGCTTGTGTTTGGGCTTGTGTTTGGCTTCACAAAGCTCAAATCTACGCCACTTGATTTGTATCATGTTGGTAAAGGTGTTTAATCTAATTTTCAAAAATGTTTATAAAAAAAGAAAACAATGTATTTTGTATTCAAATGAAGAATGTGCACTGAGAATAAAAAACAGCATATTTTATTTAAAAGGAAAAGACTTAGAAACAGCACAAAAACTAAAATGTTATTATAGTTGATTTATCTTTGTTTGGTTTAGACTACTAAACTACAGGTTTTGTTACTGATTTGAAGAACTTGTGTATTTTATTATTTTTATATGTTGCAAAACAATATAAAAACTAAACAAAAGAGTCATGAGCTGCCGGGTCACTACTGGTAAATGAATGCATCACACAATACTTTTGAATGAAAGCTTTGTTTAGTATTTAGCACTCTACAATCTCCATTGGTTTAACGTTAGGAAAAATCTGTCTACAGCACAATCTGTCTATAAATGGTCCTTTTACCAACTGTGCTTTTATTCTTTTACTTTTGCCATCACTCAAGCACATGTTGTTTGTTTTATTATTAACTATATGTCTAATAAACAAACGGTGTGTGCAAATTGTTGTCAATGTAAAGTTTGCAAGTTGCTTGTTCAGCACCATGGACAGGGCTCCCATAGCATCAGATAAACAAATAACTTTAATTTACTGTACGTTTATCATATTATTAATCAACAAAATGCTATGCTTAGATTGTAACTAAGAGCGTTGGAGATTCATTGTTTGCTCTGATGAAACTGAACTATTGGCCTTGTGTTTAGATAATGCATAAGATGGTGCCCACTGTCCAGAGAGAAGCTGTGGTTGAGGAAATTTAGAACTGCAGAGATATTTTTCAAGTCATGCACAAACGCTAATCAGTTGAGCCCGAGTTCATGTCACGGGGACTGGTCTGTCGAATCAAAGTAAAATCATCAGGGGTCTCATTTATAAAGCGTGAGTAAGTACAAAAATATTACATACCTAACTTTCCACAAATGCAACTTGATGTGGAAATGAGCGGTCTGGGACAAAAACCCTGAATTTTGAACATCAGGGCTTTCTGAGACGAGGTAGAAGATGAGTAGCGCCCAGAGAGATGAGAAGTGAGCCAGATTGAGGACGTTTTTGGAAGTTTGTGTTTTGCCTGCACGTACACTTTTGGTAAGAATCCGACACAAAGTTTTATAATTGAGGCCCCAGGTCTTCCAGTGCGAGTCTGAGTCAAAGTCCGAGTCATTAAAATAAAGAGTGAGTCCAAGTCCAGCCGTTTTAATGTAAAACCGTGTTCAAGTCTACATTTTCACCCCATTTAACAGGTTTTTGTTTTCCGTTTCTGTTTAACCTTCTCATCCTTCTTAAACTCATTCATAAATACATAAGTGGACAGTGAGAATGAATTGTGTTTCATGATACAGTGGTAGTGGTACCGTTAATTTCGTTTTATTTGTTCATACGGGAAAAGATTAAAATACAATTATCAGGCCTGACTTAACTGTTTTGCTGTAGCTTCCTGTTCTGCAGCAAAGGATAGAGAAACATCAAGAGCAGACAAACACAAACAAAGCCACACACTCAAACAGTTCACAATGACTACAACCTTCAGCCAAGAACAGTTTGTGTGCCTTTTTATAAATATTTTTGCTTTTGTTATTAGTTTATTACAGAACGATTCAAAAACATGTGATTGAATACAGACAACTTTAACGTTTACCTTTAAATGGGCATGCTCCATATCTCACTTCCTTTTAGTCAACTTCTTTCGAAATCTCTGAAAACTCTTCTCAAAGGAAGAACATAAAAGAAACCTGACCTTTTGGTATTGAGAAAACCCCATCATGTCAAAATAATTGAAGGATGGGTCAAATGCAGAGGACAAATTTCAATAAAGGATACGTAAAGCTCGAGTCCAAGACTTTACTCCACAAGTGCAAGTCCTTCAACATTTTTTGAGTAATGGCATACAAAACTACTAAAAATCTTACCAAATCATACAGTTTAGGGAAAAAGTGGTGTGCAATGTGGCAAATACAGTTCATGCCACTTAATTTGGCAACGGTAACTGTTTTGCTTTCCTTTTTTTGGATTAAACGTTGGCCCAGGACAGGACACAGTGCTCAAAATTCACAAACATAGGAAATTGCTTGCACCTCACGCCAAAGCAAGTTCCTATGTTTGTGAATTTTGATCTTTGACAATGGCCATAAATCGATTCTGATTCTGATTCAAAATGGCAAATTATTCAACTACATCCATATCTGAATTGGTTAACTCAAATTGGACATTTTTTCAAGGCACCAGGCACACTATGGTGTTCTCCGACACACTGGTGAAAATCAGTGCTCTAGCCCAAGCTTCAAGTTGAGTTATGAGCACTGCCCCAAGAAAATCTTTCTCATGCGGGGATGGATTAAAAAAAATCCAGAGTGGTTAGGAATTGAGGACAGAATGACTGTGAAGTAATAAGAGAGAGCCAGGGATGTGATGAGGTGTAGAGTTTAAGAAAGTGGGATTTTCAGTATGTAGGGACAGAAGAGGGTGGAGGTGAAAAGACTTGTGCTGTGCAAGTGGTGTGCGTTTCTTTAAAAATATATCTTTATTACAAAATATATAGCTAATATATTCCTATTTGTTGAGTTGGAAGTCATAGGACATACCACAATGGGCATTGCTGTTTCTAGACCCACTGTCAAGAATATCAGGGAGGGAATAAAGGGAGACTGTAGAGACTGTAGAGAACAGAAGTATTTCCAACACTGGCTTCGCAAAAAGGAATAGGAAAACATGCAGCTTGAGTGATGATTATGAAGATCTCGAATGCCAAAACTGACTAAAGAAAGTAACAAAAGGTTGTATCAATGTCAAAGCATTTATTTCACGTGTTGGCCCGTCTTACAAAGCATCCCAGATTTACAGTGCACAATCATCCAGCGATGGTCCTCTTGATGAAATTTAGCTCAAGCCAAATGCTGAGGACACATTTCTTATGTGGAGGATAAAGTGTGCTCTATAATGATTCATCAGTATCAGAATGTTCAAGTACGAGCAACGACTTTTTTCAACCTTTATACCTAGTTCGCCCCCCTACAGTCATGGTGTTGACCTTCCATGGTTTCCCATTCCCATAATTCCTTTAGACGCACACTCTTGAGTACTCATCTCATAAAGTTGGTTTCTTTCTACACAACACTTGGAGCTTTGCTATTTGTTTTCGGTTACATCATCACAAACTGATTTTCTTGACTGCATTCTTGAAGACCCAGCACTCAGACTCTTGCTGCAGAAGGGACTTTCAGTGATCACATGATGTGCTCACCAAGATATTTTCAGTTATTAAGATTGTTACTGTGCGCTTCAAAATAATAATCAGTGATTAAATATACACTTAACGTGATAAATTGAATAACAATAACATCTCTGGATTTCAGGTCAGTGAAGCTCATTCTTGAGCCAACATTTCTCTTTTCAACCACTTTATTTTAGCTATGTCTTGTGTGCCTTCTTCTAAGTTTACTTTAGACAAAAGAATGCACAACTTAGAAAAAAATAAACATCATATTGTTAAACGGTATTACCTGGATTATAGTTTGACCCTCGCTACCCAACATGTAGTTATATTTTGAATGCATTGTTAGCTTGCTTAAAATGCAAAAACATTATAGTTATCAAGAAGGTAAATGTGATTATTTTGTTCAAACCACACAAGTAATATATATTTTTAAAAGATCACCAAAAATGTGATAATTTTTTGATAAAAATAAATAAATAAAAAAACTGTAAGTCTTGGCACTCCTTTGTCTTTGCAGAACACGGGTTGTTTCTTCATGATTAGTTATAATGTCGCTGTTCTCCCAAAGGAAGACAAACCAAACTCCAAACATCCATCAAGAAGCTTCCCAAAGCCCAAACCAACGCCATTTTCATAAACATCTGTCGTCAATAACAAAATATTTACTTTTTGTGTCCACTGCGTGTCTGTGTCTACACGACATGACCCGTCCTTACGTCTGCGTCTCAGCAGCCACGCCTGTCACGTGACTGATGCAGCAAGCTCACAACAAGCCTGGCTCTCAAGAAATGAAACAAAGCAATTGCATTCACGCAACGTGTTTTATAGACCTTTGTTAGGAAAAGTCAACATGCAATTTATATTGTAGATAATTGGGGAAAAAAGAAACACTGCAAGGGACTGTGGGACACAGGCATGCGTGAACTGTGCGTAAAATCACTTTAGCATGATGTATTAACAACATTTTCCAAATAAATATGTTTATTGATGAAATTGAAACCATTATACATAGTATGTTTCGAAAAGATTGAGTAAATTGTCAAAAAATAATACATAGTACGTCTGTGCGTAAAACAAACCGTCAGAAGTGACAGATCATTGTCATCATAATTTTACACCAAAACTACATTCAATTAAATCTACCTTTTAAATTATTCTCATTACATTCAAATAAACCAATTGTAACTCAACAAAGCGTCGTCCCAAGCGTCGTTTTCGTTTGATAGGTGAAGAGGACTATTGGTGCGTAATTTGACCAATGCGTAATCAGACAAAAACATGTCTAGAAAAGGATTTGAAAACTAAGACAAGCTTATACCAAGCTAAAAGCCAAGCCACACATTAGATAACACATCTGGTGAGGAACAGTTGTTTTGCTACTGCGAGCTGTATAGGTATAAGGACTGCGTCATAATATGTTTCAACCAATAGGAGCCACCCAAAGCTTCCAACATTTTACGCTTGAGGCAAAGAAACGCGACGCCTTCAAAATGAAGAACAAAAGTCCACAATCTAAATCCAAACAATGAATTAATTATACATAAGTATATATTTTTACCAAGGCGTGAATGGTTCTAAACACGTCTTGTCCAGTGCGTCCAGCGATTGGACGCACGAACCTCGAGGCTTTAGTGGCGGGACTTTTTGAATATTGGATTTCTCGTTGAGTGCCAGACCCATTGTGTTCGGATATCAGGGGCACGAGAACAGCACGAGCCACGCGGACAAAGGGAGCAGATGGCTTAGCTGCTCAGAGGAATTATTGGTGAAGTTACATGGACACAAGGCCATTAAGTGGGGTCCAGTGGGAAATTACTGAGAGGGACTTCGATCAATGTAGAAAAAGATACCGTGGGTCTCAACTAAACTTAGGTTGGACAAAATTAAAGGTTGGACATCCTGAAAATGCATGTAACTTATATATATTAGCATGAAAGCCTATAGAGATAAACATGATTTGAAACCAGGTTTTCCCAAACGAGAAAGATTGTTTTATTCTGGTCTAAAGAAGAGTTAATAAACATGCTTTAATATCAGATTTAATACATTAAAATTAAGCTGACATATGTCTTTGATCTAAAATTGTTGTCTAAGGCTTCATATGTAGAATTGTGTGTGTGCGTGTGTATGTGTGTGTGTCTGTGTGTGTGTGTGTGTGTGTGTGTGTGTGTGTGTGTGTGTTTAATATGGATGAAAGAAATAAAGTAAAGTCAAACAGGTTTTCTTTGTATTATTAATTTATTTCCTTCGTTATGCCACAATTAGACTATGTGAACATAACTTTACCCTAGGCTTATATTTATACTAAGTATTTCTTATTCTCAAGTCAAATAAATTAGAGCAACAGATATACAAAATAATACAATAAAAGTTCAATACAGTTTCACATACTGTTTGAGATAAAGCCTTGAGGGGGCGTGGTCTGTGGTCTGGCACCGCCCCTCTCAGGGAGCGCACTGATCCAGGCTCGTGCAGCAAAAGGGCGCTCTTTACAAACCATGAGAGACCCACGCGAGAGACGCGCTCCAGCGGCACGAGCGGCGTAAGCTCCGCATCACGAGGACGAATGACACGGCCACAGAGCTCCAGGTACGCCTTTAGTCCAGTATTTTGTGTTTTGTAAGTTTATGTGGGATGATAAACACCTTTGTCAAGTTCTCTTATTGACAAAGGACGTGTCTGCGAAACGATCTGCTGTTTAAAGGCTCAAATGTGGCTAAAGATGATGAACCAGAAAACATTAGAAATACTGTTACTTATATGTGTGCGTTATGTGATACAGTGCTGTTTAAGCTTTTACTTCTGCCTGTTTCGAGTGTCAAGCACGATGCTTATACAGCACGTGACATGTGTTCTGAGCCAATAACTTAACCAATGCCTTGGATAAATCCTTTTTTAAACTGAAAATCTTGAAACTGTTCTTCGTGTGTTTTGAGCAACAGTCATTTAAATGATGTAAAGGAAAAGTCCTCAGGTTAAGCATGTGAAAGCAACACAATATCAACCCCAAAAATGATCATGCTAAAGGTACACTATGTAACTTTTCTTGTGTCTGTGTGTCTGTGTCTCCATGAAAATGTTAAGAGATTTGCCTGGAATGTTCCACAGTATAGCATTAAACTATTTCGGGGGATTTTGTTGCTCAAAAATATCTTAAAAATCTGAGAAGATTTACTTTTTCTCAACTCTAAGGGGAAATTATATATTTTTTTACAGCAAACTATAATCTAAAAATCAATAGCTATTATTAAATATCAGTATGCATAAAATACTATACATCTGTCTAACAGACAGATGTATAGTATTATAGTATGTCTGTATGTAACAGACCCTTGCTAAAAACAGATACAGAACAGACACAAATACAGTTATATTTAATTTAACTATAAATATTCCCCTCACAACATATTTAAATACATTTACATTTTGTGTACAGTTTTAAAAGTGAACTGAACATTGCACAGTGACATACATTCTTACTTGGAGTGGAGTCACATCTCCACAGATCTGACCTGTAACTCGGCCCAGTGACTCCATGGAGACAGATGAGTTTAATGCCACACTGTGGAACAGTCTAAAGCTGTCCAGGGAAACAAGCAGGTGGCAAACCCTGAGAAAGGTTAATGCTGCTTTAATATTGTAATTAACGTAAAATGATCAACATTTTAAGAGTGAGACACATTTCATTGCGTCTAATGTTTATCTCGAGTGTGTCATGTGACTCGTGGATGATGACGTTTCTCTGAAGGCTGTGGAGGACAATGGCCTATCAAACTCATGTCTTGTCCCATTAGCGCCGAGCCTGTTTGTGTGTGTCCCTAATGAGAACAGCCTCTGTGAGAAAACTCTGAGTGTGTCCTTCTCACCACAGATCACGGATGAGTGGGCCGCCGTGGGACAGGCAGCTTCACGCGCCCCCTCCCCTTCAGAGCCGGGACACCGCGGGAGGACAGGGGAGGAAAAGGTTAAGTGTGAAAGGTGTAAAATGTTGAAGATTAGCAAAGTGCATCGACTGTGATTCTGATAATGTTCACACCATGTCATTATTAAACAGCTATGGGCTTTGGAAGAAAGTCTAAAAGAGGATTAAAGCAGACCTAAACCCATCTAAACCACTGAAGGTCTAAAAGATAAGTAAAAATAACCAAATGAGCTAAAAACATATGGAATTATGCTTAGTGATTATTTGAAATGACTGCTATTGGTGTATAATAATGTAAATGTATAATAAGATACATAGGTGCAGTTAAAGAATGGAATTTGAAATGCCTAAATGCTAAAATATGGAAAAATGCTTGTTCTAAAACTGTAAAATATAAAATTACGCTTAACGCTTACAGTCACAAAAGCTATGGAACAGGTTTAGGAAAAGTCGATCAAATCATTATTTTGAGATTGTATTCCAAAAGTAAAACATACAATTAAGGAATTAATGCAAAACAAATAAAAAGTTGATGTATTCGCATGTAGCGTAATTTATATCAAACAGTTAACAAACATCTGTAGTTGAATGTGTAAATCTCAAAAAATAGTCATACACAATTGAAGTGATCTTTTCAGAAACACTGTTACTATAGTGTTTCTTATATCACAAAAAATAAAGCTGAATTACTATGATCCGCATATAGATCATTACATTATTGAAGTAAATCCACAAATCCATGAGTTGAAAGAAATACTATTATAATTTGCAATTCAAATCCAGCACGTATCAAAGTGCTCAGCTGTACAAAAATAATCAATCATCGTTTATATGAATCTTAAGGTGATGAAAAGTCTTCAAAACCAAGAAATGGGACATGGGGCTGATAATAATGAAAACGTGTTTGTTTGAATAAAGCATTTTTCCCTCTTTGTGTGTCTGGTCTTTATTTTAAACTGACAATAAAAATATTTCTGTCTGGTCTCATTTTTTTTTATTAAAACTTCTCCACAATTAAAAGGATTGAATCCTGAGCTATACTGTATCGTTCTTTGTCACTATGCTTGTTAAATAAATGGCATGAAGACTGAATTATAAGGGCTTTTCTTGCACGCGTCCATAAAATAATGGTTGTAGCACGCGTCAGCCACCTGCTACAACCATTATTGTAGCAGGTGGGCGTCATCTGCACATTATCCTTTCACAAATTTACAACGGTTTTAGGCTGGGGTTTGGGGGAGAAAATGGCTTGATGGGAAGAAAAATAAAGCCTATGGAGTTTGCAATTTTCAGAATAAAGGCTTGTCCCCACTCTGCAATCATTTAGAACTCCAAATTTCAGTTTTTATTTTGAAATGTGACACTCTTGTGGTTTTGTTGCACCAGTGATCACATTTAGTGCATGAACTTGTGACTCGCTCATTTGAATCTTCCCGCGCAGCAGCAGAAGTGGCAGATGTGTCCGAACAAAAGACTGGCCCCATGCGGAATAATAGAGGCTCATTTGAATAACTGTCGCATGGACGGCGCGTGCAAGAAATCTCCCATTTTCCCAGGGTCCACGAGACAGCCGTTGACACTCAGCAGTGGGTCTGTGTCCACGGGATTTTGTCTGAACATGAACCTGGGAACAAAGAAAACCTCCAACTGCAGGATTATGAGGCACTGTGTTAACACTGTCCGTGGGTCTGTGCCCTGCAGTGAAGCCTGGGGACGCATGCAGCTAAAATAATAAGGATTTGTTGGGGAGGAAAACTATTTAAATATATCTGCACATTTACAACTACTTTTTATAATCTAGTCTAGAAAAATAACTCTTTGACTAAAAAAGAAGAAGAAATGTTGTGCATTGATGTTGTCATCTTTAACTGATTCCTTAAAGTCCAGAATACATTTATCAAATTACAATTAAAGGCTTTAGTAATTTAGTAATTTTAGTATTTAGTAATTTAGTAATTAGTCATTTTTGGCGTTTCTTTGGTAATTTTTGTTAAAACAAGAACATACATCAAACATTGTCTATCTATTTTTATCACAGGCTTGAATGTAGGCATGCCTACAATTTTTATACAATCTAGGCCTATCACCAAAACGTCCCTCTGTCCCGTGAAAAGTGGCTCGTGCGCCTCTATTCCTCTGGGACCTGTAGTCCATTAGTGGCCTGTGGGAATAGCAGGTCTGTGTCCTGGCGCGTGGTGTTGATGACAGTTGGATTAGTGCAACAGATGGTCCAGGAAGGCACGCGCCAAGCACGAGACCCAGTCCCCCCTTTCACCCCCTCATATCTGCGACAGTGGCCCGGGTCGAAAAATCAATATGCAAATGCGACAGCTCTGACAGACATAAGTCTAGAGTTCTGAAGTTAATTTTTTCAGCTATTTCTGGATTTTAAAACAAATAGACCTATAGGAATTACATAATTTAGATTTGACAATGTGATTTTAATTGTGCAAAACAGCCTATAACGTGGCAGATTTTGAGACAGCCAGCGCATCGTTTATATTTAATGGAATTGTATTTTGGATCAAAATTCGTAAAACAAACAGCTATGCGGTTGTAGTCTCTACAATTGCTACCATCGCTGATTTGCGTGTGTTGAAGGTGGACCGGGCCCTAAAACACTAATACAACACGTTTAAATGTGTACATACTTTATCCCGCCCCTGCAGGTGTGTTTACCTCATGAAGCTTTCCTGCCATCCTCTGGTCAGAACATGTATTGCAAAAGAAGGTTCGCTGCGTTTATTAAGATGCGGGCGAGGGCATGAGTCCGACACTTTTGTTGTGTCCAAACACTTCAGTCACGTTGTTCACACGAGACTAGAAGGGCATCCGGTGTAATAAATAAGTGAACAAACTAAGAGTGGATTGCAGAGGAAAAGGAACAAGGGACAGGAATAGAGCAGTGAGCTGCCGAATAAGAAAAACAAACAAAAAACGAATAATCGAGAGCATACTGTAATGTTTATTTAGGACACAAGGTGTCACTGGATCACACATGGATCACATTGGTCCAGAGAACTCAACAGGCTTTGGGCACACAGCCGATATTAGGCAGAGTGCTGTCTATGTCAGTTTCACTACAACATGTATAATTAATGAGAAAAGACAGCACTAAACTACACGCAGTTCCCACACTCCAGCTCAGAATTACAACTAGCCTAATTCCCCAACAACATCAACATCTTATGTTGATGTTGTTATAAGAGTAAAAGTATAATAGGCCAACTACAGATATTAGCCAAATTACACTATAATACATATTCAATTTGATGCATAATATTTGCGAATATTGCAGTATTTTGAGTCATGGGCACAAATGCCAGAACTCTCGTGCCCAGTGCCAGGTAAAAGTTCAAGTTCGTTCCAATTGTAAAGGGGCGGTGCCTGTGTGCCATGGGGTGGAACCTCCGGTCTATGGGAGGAACACGCTGCCCCTTTAACATGTGAGCCGATTTCAAGACAGCAACAACCTGCTGCTGCTCAGTGATCCTCCCCTTGTTGGATTATTTAACAGGCTGAGTCCCATGTCGCCATCTGCCAGAGGAATATTCCTGAAGAACTAAAAGAAAAACGCGTACATTTTAATATTAATATTAACTTACGTTTATCCAAAGGAATACGAAACGTGTGTGAAGTGTAGAGCTTCAGGGCTGAGCGTCTCGCTGATTACGCGCGCAAAAGCGTCAAGTGTGAGCCCCCCGGGAGTCGCACACAGAGCAGGTTAGTCTGTCATTCAGGAGGAGAGTGGACATAATTCAACATGTAAGATCTCACTGATCCCTCAAACTAAAGCGGCTTGTGGTTATGTGAGGGGTTGTTTGAGTTTCACCACTGAAGGAGAAGCCTACTGAAGTTTCAGCGGGACCATGGTGAGTGCGTCCCGGTGAGTGTTCAGAGCAGTTCAGGGTCCTGGGATCATGGTGGCGGAGGGAGACCGGACTCTGCTCGCTGCGCGTCAGGGGGACGTACAGGCGCTGAAGGCGCAGCTCGCGGCCAAAGAGCTCACAACTGAAGTGAAGGACTCTCTCGGGGCCACTCCGGTCCATCACGCAGCGCGCTCCGGGAAGTTGAGCTGCCTGCGCTTCTTGGTGGAGGAAGCAGGGCTGCCCGGGAACTCTTTGGCCAACAACGGAGCGAGCCCCGCGCACGACGCAGCGGCCACCGGACACTTGGCCTGTCTCCAGTGGCTGCTGACCCTGGGAGGATGCCGGCCAGAGGTGAGTCAGCGCAGTGTAATCCCCGTTCCCCTGACACGACTGTTTCCCAGTGCTGTGTCCCGAGTTTATGACGCTCATAAAGCAGCATCTCATGCTATGCAAAGAACAGAAGCCTAATAATGCACATCAAGAACATTGCATTATATGTTAATAAATATGTATGTGACACGTTTCATAACAACATTCATGTGGCTCACTGGGGGTTTAAACGTAGGCCTACCACGTGCCCAGCAGAGCAGGAAGTGCATTCCACACTTTATTAAGAGACCAATAAGCCTATTTTGACAAAGTAGTTCAGCAGGAATAAGTGTGGAAAAATCCAATGGACATCAAGTCCATGCCATTAACAACAGAAAGAAACATATCCCAAACTGCAAGCATCTATAGAAAATATAGCGCCTGTGAGTCTGCAGCCTCATGCCATTTTCCATGTCAATAAACAATGCAAATGATCAAGTCATTCTTTACTGTTACATAATCCAAATGGGACACAGTGTATGTATAAGGGAAAAAAACATTGTTGTTAGTCAGAATTCATTATGCACTAAGCTTAATTACACCTGGGACAAGGAACTGTCAGTGCATACAGTTCACTTAGATATAGATCCACTGTGAAGAAAATTCTGTCATTCTGTGATTCATGCACAACTCACTATAGTTTATGTCACATACAGCAGCTACACAGTTCAATCAAACAAAACATATTCCCATTCATTCTCATTAAATATTTCGAGATGCATCCAGATCAAACAAGAACAAAGTGTAGTTTGTAGCAATGGCCATAGCATAGCAAAGCATATAGGGTAATATTTTGCATTGTAAACCCCAAATTCCAGCCCAGGCAAAACAAACCGCCAGTCAATTGGCCACTCGATCGGACCTCTGTGATAGGCGAGTCTAAATTTAAGACAACTCTGTAATAAGAGCTCTTTCACGTTCTTACTGTCTCAATTACTTTTGGTACTTATGTGGAGAGTGGAGGTGGACTACTTACACACAGTGTGATTAAAATTATATGTATACACATTTGTGGTAACCTCAACCACATCTAACAATTTGGACCAAAACAACATCTGAATATTGTCATCAGGATCATCCAAACAATTATCAAGATATTTTTTAAATATCACCAACTCTACAAGGAAGACCTGTGTGGTGTGTGATTATAATCATTAGCATGTGATTAACAGGGCAAGGACAGTTCAGGGGCCACTGTCCTGCATCTAGCGTCCCGTTTCAGTCACTCTGAGATCACAGAGTGGCTGCTGAAGAGTGGAGAGGGGGACCCCGGGGCCACCACAGACACAGGGGCCATACCGCTCCACTACGCCGCTGCCAAGGGAGACCTGCCCTCGCTCCGCCTGCTCCTGGAACACAGCCCAAAGTAAGACCTCCGTACATACCATCAAAAATAGGATGGTACACATTATCGGCGATATCGGTATCAGTTTGATATTTAAAATGTATTTGGCACCAGTATTGTTTTCAACTGTCCCAGTCGTGTGTCAAGTGTCATTCCCAGTTGGTCCTCTGAGTATGATTTGTCATACAAACTAATAGAATGAAAATAGAAAAGAAATTAGGCTAAATATATGGCGGTCATATTAATATATTTATACAATCATGCAACAGATGATTTTATATCCCAGATAAATACATGCTGTTATTATTTATACAAAAGTAAAGTGTTTATTTGTGATTCTGGTCTTTATATTTAATAAAGTTATTGGCGAAAACAACAAGACAAATATTGAATATTGGTATTAGCAAAAAAAGGAAAAAATCCTATCAAACTATCCCTAGTCAAACACTGTTATTTGTAGTTAAGTATGAGAAAATCAATATGGAATTGCGTGGATCGAAAACACATCAATCTGCAACCACATTTGGATGCACATTTTCCGATGTAGAATCCTAAAATGATTACAGGTTAACAGATAAAACAAATTAAAGGCCAAGTTGTCTTTTTTTTTAAGTCTCTGGTTTTAGTAGTTAAAAATTATAAACAAGATGACAATTATCTCCAGGCACTTGACAGAAAGACAATTCACAGTACAGTAGAGATGGCTCCAGAAATGTATAGTAATTTGTGTATTCTGATTGTTAAAATAAAACAGAATTATCTATTTGACATTTGACAACCATATGGTTAGTTGTTGGGTGTTCCGGCTGTCCCTACCACTTCAAACATACACAGTTGTATGCAGGTGTATGAATAAGAGTGTGCTGTGAGAGTGAACAACGGATGGAAATTAGACCATGGCTATAATCCGACGTGGTTACAGCATGTACTTCATGTATGTTCGTTAACATGAACTGTCCCAACCAACCAATAAATAATAAACAAACAAGCAACCAAAGTGAAAAAGGAGGCCACATGTATATTGTTGTCATTATTTCTCATTAAGCAGCAGTTTGTAACCCAAGCAGGTTTCACTAGAGGGACACTTTAGACGTCTGACATTGTGGGGAGACCTGCACAGTTTGAAGGACAAGAGCAAAAGAAAAACATATTGCATTGTCTAATTGTGTTACGCTAAAGCTTTGTTTAAGATTCTTTATGGGTTAACAAACACTTTTTAATGATTGTTGTTTGTTATTCAGCGATAAAATCTTAGTGCATTTGTCATTTCCACCGACAAAGCCGTTTTTTGTGTGTCTTGAAAGGGTGTGTGCCTTTTTTTGTTTCTTACGTAAATGATCCATGGTGATTTTCATACGGTTGACATAAGTGTGTGCTGCTGGACGGAACTGTATTCAAAGAAACAAAGCATGCCTCGTATTTAAAACAGCGTTTGTCTGAGCCAGTGTTGCCTTTTAAGGTAATGATACCTCTGTCTTGGTATATGCTGCTAATCAATGCAGTGTTTATCCCAGACAGGCCCTGGCTCTGGAGATAAGTGAAACCATTGAACAAGTCGTTAAAAAGAGTGAGCGCTTTTTGTTTGAGAAATCGGCTCTGATACAACACAACGAGTCAAAAGGCTGGAGACGTGGAAGAGGCGACTGCACTACTACTCATTTTTATGAGTTAAATCAAACACAGGCTACTGGTACAAAGTCAAAGCCAATGCAAATTTTCCAAAATTAGCTTTTACAATCTTTTAACAAAATGTGTGTTATTCATGCATGATGGAGTAATCTTTCTTCTCTTAAATTCAAAATAATGAATGGCCCCTAATGGCCCCGTTTTCAATGCCCGACAGACACGCCCACTGCTCTGATTTAATTTTCTTAAACAGTGATACAGCATTCAGCAGTGTCGTGCAGCCATTCAGGCTTAATAATAACAAAAAATATGCCGCTCTATCGCAAACTGTAGTTGCAGTTTGGTAGTCTCGACAGCATGGTCTACTTTGTTTGAGGACATTTATGGTTAAAGGTACTGTACCTGATTTTTGCTGTCTTAAAAACTTTTTGCAGCATTCCAGTCCATACATATTGGTCACATAATTAATGCATTACTAGCATCCTAATTTTTCACCGCAGTGAGTTTTTGCAGAGAGCCAGAGCGAGTTCTGTCATCACAGTAAAGTAGTAAACAGTAAACAACTAGCGTGCCAACAGCGCACTTCCAGCTTCACAAAGGATCAAAGGCTTTAATTAGACAATACACAATGGACTAATTTCCACCTGAATGTTACAATATTTCTGTACTGTGGCAAAACTAATTTGACTTGATTACAAGAAGAAGATCAGGTACAGCACCTTTTAGGTTAGCTTTTACTGTCATTGCAGGGACATTTGTCCTCAATGCTGTTGGGGCAACCTGTCAGAAACAGCAAGATTGTTTTCAACCAAAAGTCAGCGGACCCATTTATTTTATTTGGTCGTTTTATATCAATTGCGTTTAACATGCAAAATATATAACAATGATCGGGTGTCATGTTTTAACTGTACAGAAGACAAAATATGATAGGCTTATGACTTCTTTAATAATATCTGCAACAAAGACTCAGTGCCTTTGAGAGTTTGAGATGTGTTCATTTCTAATATTAAAAAAGAAAATGAAGTTAAAGATGCATTCATTTCTCTGATGATAGATAGAGGGGGAGAGGAGAGACAGTGTTGCTAAATCTGCTCTTCTTTAGTATAGCATTAAAATTACAAAATTGGTCTTTTTATTGCTCAAAAATAACATGCAAAACATGCATTTTTACTGGGGTCAGTCATTTAGCTAGTGGTGTCACATGCTCCTCTTAATGGAGAGAGATCAGTTTAAAGCTATAATGTGGAGTATTCCAGAGAAAGGCCATGAAGACAAGCAGGTAGCAGATCCTCCACCAGAAAAGTAACACAGTGAGTGCGGCTTTAGGACAGAACATATAGGACAGTATATTTTATATTATATAAAATTACATTATATATCATATATTTTATTTGTTGTTATATTCTGTTCAATTAGTTTGAAGAATATTTGTTTATATGAAGAGCATTTATTTTACTCAATTTACAACTATACATAATCATGAAAACACTGAAGATGGAAAAACATCCCTGTTTGATTGGTGCATTAAATTTCAATATCGACACAGGTAAGAATGGCATAACAGATTAGTCTAATCTCATTAATTTCTCTTCGTCAACACTGTACCCATCCTTACCTGCTTGCTAGTTTCTAATATTTTGTCTTTGCAGCGTAGCCAGGTGCGTTTCTCCTGAAAGTTTGATGAGTTGGAGACATGGTAGGTTGCTGATAGCATGGGGCCCATTCACTGTTCACCTAAGCTCCTCCCTCTGCTGCTGTTTACCTCCGTCTCCACAGCAACGCATGGTAGCGCCAACTGCAGATAAGATAATGAGGAAAACAAAGCCATTTGAATGGAGCTCTGCCTGACAATTGTTTTAAAGGAACTGTGTAGCTGAAAGATAGCATTATCCCATTAGTATGGATTAATACATATTGCTAACGCACACTTTTACAGCACTTAAAAGGATGCATTCTTGATAACGGAAACATTTACCCTGTTTTATCACCTGTGCTAACAAACATTAACAGTAATAAAGTTTTAGTATCCATCTCAACAGGCAGGAAATAGTGTTATAATTGTAGTTGTTGGTATGTATGGACACAAACAATCAATGCAAGATTTAATGAAAGGTTTAGCAATATTGTTATGCAAACATAAGCTCATTTCCCCTATGGAAATAGAACGGAACAAGACTAGTCTGGGTTGTTAAGTGGCACAAAATGTATTGACAGAAGATGCCCAGAGATGAAACTCCAGTCACAAGCAGACGGCAGATCCTCCTCTTTTTCTCCTTTTTTCAAAAACACCTGTGATGAAGTAATTACATTTATTGAAGTCTATTTTTTGGCTGAAATCTTATACGTTGAGGCTTTAACAACAAACACTTTGACAGACTCAGCACTCAATTTCAAATGAAGCCTGGAAATCCTATTTGTACCTACATCAATATACATAATACAACTTAAATGTTATAAATGTTGTAAATTACGTTCTATATGTGTCTCTCAAAGTAGGGTATGTTTACACCTGTTGTTGGTAAGCGAGGACCTCTGCAGTATGAGTAATAGAAATTAGAAGCAATCCATGGTTTTGTTTGGGTTCTTCTTTGGGTTAATCATGATTTTATACTACTTTATCCATGATGTAGTCTCAGTTTGATCTTGTTTAGTCTCCTTTTAAGGCACATTTATATTTTTTACGTGTTAATATTCTGCTAATAATAAATTCTATTATATTCAGCTGCAGCTACACATTTTGTAGACGACATGTTGTGGACTTTTCACAATCAGATCAATTTATTTTTGTTGCACCCAAAATCATCACAACAGGTGCCTCGATGGGCCACAGGTAGAAAGCAGTTTAAGCCTTCAAAATATATAATGTTGTGTTTTGAATTCCTATGGCAACGGCACAGTTAATCATCACTGAAACGCACAGATAGCTCTTTTGAATCCCATTGCATTGTGTGGTATTGTATGTGTTTTTGCCTCGTTGTTTGTCAAGTCCAAGAAAACAAATAGTTGCAACAGACTTTCATCTAAAGTGATGCCATACTCGTGACATGCCGTACACGTGATTGTCAATGCTTGTCAATGGTATAATGAGAATAATTACAATTATTTGGTTCAGCAAATGGAATAGCAAATACATCTCTTTGTTGCGCGGTAATATTTTCTGTCAGCCATGTGAGACAAGTGTAAATTTATGGTGAGTTGTGCAGCCCATTAGCCTTGAATCATATCCATCAGGCTGTTGTGCTGTGTGTCCGCTGATAACCACAGAACACAAAGAGCTGAATGAACGAGAGAAAGGCCTCAGACTGCTTATGTAACCAATCAGGACAGATTAACATTTTGGCCTTTGGCATAATGCCCTGACATAGTGACAAGAGACCACTGACCCAGGCGTTTCTAGAAAGCTGGGATGGCAAAACTATTCGGTTAATCGTAACGTAATCGTAGTGTAATTGTGATTACAGAGGTCACCATGTAATCGTAAGAAATTGAATTTTAAAAGCAGTAATAAGTCATTTCAACTAGAAAAGTTCATCAAATGTAAATTGCTCTTATATGTCACATCTATCTTCATGACTTCATTTATCAAGTCTGAATCCATAAAGGAAGTTACATGTTAGCAATTTTTACCTATTCCATGGAATATAAGTGAATTGTGATTCTTTGTAGTTTGGTTATGGTGTCAATATTCATGAATAATTGTAAAATCAAGATTTTGTCTCAAAATAAGCCAAACACTCGGGAAGTCATTAATAATAATCACAATATACAACAATATTTATGTTCATTAAAAAAGTGAATCAAATGAAAAGTGCTCCTTTATCTAGGTTGGTCAAGGTCTCTAGATAGATAGATAGATAGATAGATAGATAGATAGATAGATAGATAGATAGATAGATAGATAGATAGATAGATAGATAGAAAAAGATAGATATTTTATAGATCCCAAAAGAAATTCAAATTCAAAGCAAAGTGTGTTTTCAGGGTGCCAGGGGCCAGGCTGTTAGTAATCTTCTTAATAACTACATACTTGGTACAGGTCAGGTACAAAACCTCTTTGTAACAAGCGGTTTAGTGTTAAAATGTGTGCCATTTTAGTGGTCTTGCACAAATGAACGACTGTGGTACGAATGAATGAAAACCTTGATATCGGAAGTTGTATTTTCTGCTTTATTTATGAATGGCATGACTCCAGTGAGGTTATGAGTCTCGCCTATGCGTTAGTGAGGGTCTATTTTGATCTAATCTACTGTAGCCTTCTTAATTCATTGAGAGGTTATTGTTAATGCGTCATTACATCACAACAACACTTTCATTATTTATTCAGGCAGGAAAGCTATTGGGGTTTTTTATCAGGCAAGACAACTATTAAGGTAAAGTAAGTCAGGCTCCATGTAATCAAGCCTTTGTCCCTGTGCGTGGTGTAAACAGATGCCATGTAATTACGTAGTTAAATTGTTCTGCAAAAGTACAATGGAAATAAATTGTATTAAAGATTGGATGCCTTTTCTAGGGCAGGGTATTGCAGTACAGTTTATTTTATTTTACTGTTTTTGTTAGTTTATTTTATTACTAGCCCCATTAGCTGCAGCAAGCTGCCTCTATTTATGAAGTATTCTGATACTGCGTTCACAATAGAATACTTTAGGACTACACCTAAAGATCATTTTGCTAATCAATTAATCTAATGAACATTCATTCAGTTAATCGATTAGTTGTTTAAAAAAAAGATTTTAGCTAAATTTGACCCAGTTGAAGCTGAACTGAAGCCTTTGAGGATCCTGGAGGAGTACATTTATGGACAAAAGAGTATTTTGTCCAGTTTGAGTCATAAAACTTCTTTCCTCAGATCATGGCATGTTTTTAAAACTCTGTGTAGACCACTTAAAGATTATTCGATTACTAGTTGCAGCCCTACAATACTTATCATGAGACTCTGCCTGAAGCCTGAGTGGTACCAAATGTAATAAAGAATTAAGTTTTGTTGTTTAAAAGTATCACAATACCCATCTCTGTATTGATACACGTTTTGCCAAGAAGTCCATCACAATATATTGCCATATTGATATTTTGAGTACAGCCCGAGCCTTTTCCCTTTAGAGTGTTTGACGAATGTTGATTAGCTGTGCAGTTTGCTAGCTGTTTGGTCACACAAGGCTAGGCCCTTTCTGTGGCTGATGTAATGTGCACCTGATCCGCAGAAGCAGCACTTACTGGCGGCTGCTCAAGTCTCTCCACTGTGAGAAGCCCAACAATAGTGCTCCAGTTGTTAATGTCTCACAATACATCCAACTTAAACAATGTTTGTCATTAGGATATCCTCTAAGACCCCTGTGGGCAAGTGAACTTCATCCCACTTTTGTTACAGACATTAATAATGTACAGCAGCGGTGTGCGGTCGGGGGAGGCATGTCTCACCAGTCGCCTTGGGAAGAAAAAAATGCCTTAATGTCTAAAAGACTAAATACACACACTTATATGTTTTATATATTTAGTTACTTATTCTCTCCGGGTGATTTCTTGTGATTTGTGATGAGTGTGTGGTTTTAAATTGCAAAATCCCCCTGTATTTGTCGATATAAAGAAAAGGAGTGTTCATTCAGCTCGTTCACTCGCTGTTTCTCCATAAAAAGTTATTAAATACATTTATAGATGACCTGAGGTGAGATGAGTCTCGCCTCACGCTCTGCCTCTGTATCTATGAGGGGGCGAGGCTCTGGCCGCACATTTACGACAAACACGAACTATACGTTTAAACCAGAAAGTGTTAAACATCCAGAAGACAGTGGAGATGATCGTGGACTTCAGGAAGTCTCAGACCCCCTGCCCCCCCTCGCCCTGACAGACTCTCCCATCACCACCGTGGACCACCGTGGACAGCAGAGGATGTACTTCCTGCGGCAGCTGAGGAAAGCCAAGCTGCAGCGCAGATGATGGTGCAGTTCTACACGGCCATCGTCGAGTCCATCCTCACCTCCTCCATCACTGTGTGGTACAGGAGCCACAGCCAGGAACAAACACAGACTACAGCACAGCATTGTGTACTCTACTGAGAAGGTGATCGCTGCAGCCTTCCATCTGTCCAGGACCTGTACGTCTCCAGGACTCGGGGACAAGCAGGTCGGATCACAGCCGACCCTTCTCACTGGACATGGACTATTTGAACCACTCCCCTCGGGCAGGAGGCTACGGTCCATCCAGACCAGAACCTCCCGCCACAAGAACAGTTTCTTTCCCTCTGCCGTTGGACTCATGAACACTTTATAACACCTGCCACTTTAACAATCATATAATAATAGCAGCCATCTATTTGCACTGCCACATTTGCATTACATTCTAGCCAACTGTACATTTGCTGTAGATAGTCTATTTTATTGTATTTAATTCTTAATTTTATGCATGCCTTTTTAAAAAATATTTAGCTACTTTTTGTTTTGTTTTATGTTGCACCTTACCGCCAAAGAAAGTTGCTAGTTTGTGAATTTTGATCACTGACAATGACAATTAACCTTTTTCAGATTCTGACTCTGATTCACTGCGTAGTTTCACTGAACTAAGTTATACAATTTTACAAGAAATAATTAGGCTACAAGTGAATGCGTTATTGAGAATAGGCCTAGACCAGCGTTGAGGGGATTATACTGTTAACGTTAAGGTGAGAAGGTTTACGTGTAGTTTAGCTCAGTTGATGATGACTCGGGTTTGAATCTCTGGGAGAGATTTCTTTCTCTTCTTCTTCTTTTGCGTGAACACACAAAATACTGAACTGAGAACTGAATTCAGTGGTTTGTTGTTTTTTTTTTAATTAACATGAGTCAAATATGTTCAAAAAGAAAATAAAGGCATCTAAGAGCAATTAAGTGATCAACAATAGACCTATTTGAACCATGATTTGAACTTGCCACACTGTGCCTCTCCAGCTGTAAACCACACGACACTGACGTACAGGCCAGTGCCCACTTCCTGTTTAGACCATCGTAAATGGCTTTTCTTGAATTAGTAGAAACCTAGCAAAACATAAGAAATACACATTTTGAAAGTTGGCCATGCCTAGATGTGGGCAATATCCTGAATGTCTATGGGTAATGTATAAAAATGTAGATAATTGATTAGATAACGAATGTTGTTTTGAAGATATGCAAAATTTGTATATCTAGTTTATTGTTGATGTGAAAAATGTCACAAAAAAGAAAAAAGAAAAAGTTGTAAACTTTCAAATAAGGATAAGGTGATATTTCTACACTTTTGTGATTAATTTTACAGACATTTCAAATGTGTCTGATAATTAAACCTGAACTAATGTTTAAAAACAAAACCCCCAGCTATGTCAGCTATTATTTCCTCAGATTTTTGTCTGAATCTCTATGTAATGCTTTGTATTTTTGTAGTTAGATGTCCATTGAACATCCAGTACTCACTAGAAGTTTATTTATGATGTTGTTCTATGTTTCTAGAATATATGTTTTTGGTAATATTTTTATCATTTCCTTTTGTGGCTGACCATCCATCCCTTCAATCTGTTCCAGTTTCCGTGTTAAATTTTCTACAGGAACAACAGTGTCAATCCAGGTAGTTTGCATAAACTCTGAGCTGGTTTAGGGAATCAAATAGGTCAATGTTTTGCATAGAAGCCTTAAATGAAGTTTGGATCTTGCGTTTCATCCACATACTACTGGATATTATGGATGAAGGCAACTTTTCTTCTGAAATAATAGAAGACATAATAATGTTTGTGTAAAAGACTTATTTTTATCCACTTAAGCCCAGCCTCATTTGTCGTGACTCTTCTGTGCCTCCTTCACCACCAGGAAAACTGTCACTAAGCCCACAGCCGGCCGAGGGCTAATCCTCTTTACAGACTCACTGCTCGTTTGTCAGCGTCCAAATAAAGCTTGACCTCATGGGATTTATCTGCAGGACGCTTGTTCACTCCCTGACCTCCCACTGTGATGGAGCAGATCTGGAACAAGACGGCGCCAAACAACTTTCCATTGAAACACAGGGCAGTGTAAACATGACTTTATCAGTGCTCATAGCATCATGTTGATGGTATCCTAGAAAAGTGTTACAGTAACAGACAATAATAAGTATGAATAGTTTTTCTAAATATAGTCTCTCTGAATGTATTTTTACACTGAAACAATGTAGTTAACTTAACCTAAAATAATATCCGATTAGCTAAAGCTTCTACCACTAATGATTACTGATATTATCCATTCTACATGATTAACCTTGAACTGCACCTACCAATTGCTGTGTTTCATAATCTAAAATGACAGGAACAAAGCAGGAACCAGACTGATGATTCAACAAGAGTGTGCTTTGCATTGAATTTAAATATTCTTTAGTAATTTGAAACCAAAGCTCCTGCAGGTTACTCTCTTACTAAAGCTGCTTTTGGACTCAAGACTGTACCAAAAAAGGTCAAGAGGACCTTTAACATTTTTGAGAAGGGTTCTTAGAGGTGGGCAACATAACAAAAATGAATATCACAATTTTCTTGGCGCCAGATTGTGATTTCGATTTGATCACGATTCATGTGAAATTTTTAATGTGCCTTAAAGAGGTAACATCTGCTTCTTCAGAAAGTTTCCTCTTAATTGCAATTGATTAAATTACACTGTCACTCCTTAAGAGTCTCAGAGGCTGACCAATAGGAGAAGTGGGTGGGAAAAAGTGTCGTCATTTAAGCATAAAGCTGCATTCAAGAGAAAATGAGTGAATCACGATATCTCAAATTCACCAAATTAGCATATCGTCACAAGGATGAGCTCACGGTTCAATATTTACCACCTCAGCCCCCTTGGGTTATCCATAATATTTTAAATGTAAATTCAGTCTGTATACAAAAAGTAATTGAAAATGTAAATTCAGTCTGTATACAAAAAGTTATTGTAAATGTAAAGTGCTCTTTTATCTATCTGTTTAAGTCACATTTAAACTAAACTCTATCAATCAGAAAGCTTTTATTTCTTAAACCTGCACTAATACACCAGAGGGAAATGGGAATGAAAGAAAACGAAGGATTTAACAGTGGTTTGGTCATAGTGACAGTCATTTTTAATTATCGTAATGTTGTAATGTTTCTTTTCACAAGAAATGTAACATAAAAATTCTGTATACACATTTTACTGATTACTAAAATGTGTGCAATCTTTACTAGGAGTCAGTGATGAATAAATGTGTATCTTACTATGTTAGTTCTAAATTGGTTTGACTTTTCCTTCTAGTGTTGTCAACGTGCAAACTAAAAATGGTGCCACACCGCTCTACCTGGCCTGTCAGGAGGGTCATCTGGAGGTCGTCCAGTTCCTGGTGAAGGATTGTGGGGCAGATCCCAGCATCAGGGCCAATGACGGGATGACGCCTCTTCACGCTGCTGCTCAGATGGGCCACAACACCGTCATCGTCTGGCTGGTATATTGTACTGAAATCACAGTGAGGAATAGGTCACAATGAAGCAGAACTGGGAATAGTACTGAAAAAAAAACACCAACAACAAGAGCATTCTTTGATGCCAAGTTTTTAATGCCGATATTGCTATTAGGGACGTAACGATCTGACTGTACGGTATTCACAATATTCACTCGATGGTACACTATGTATTACGATATTTTAAAGAAGCTAACAGAATTATTACACTTTTTCCTTTTGAAAATGCCTTAACAAGTATTTGATGTGAATTTTTCATATTCCAAAGAATTAAGATATAAAAGTGCTTATTTCTTCATTTTGTCTTCACTGAAATGTAGCAAAGGCTCATGGTCAGTTGAGTTTCCTTTGTTTTGTTTTTTTTTGTCTGTTTCTGCAAAAAAAAACATGGGCTTTACACAGAGGATCTTATAATTGAATATATTGTGAAAGCCCACCATGTTATTGTGTTACTTTTGACAATACGATATCACAATATTTTGTACTTACCGTAATAATTGAAATCCAGAACAGTACTTTTTGAGGCTCAATATTTATTGTGTGTATCTTTTCTTTGCACTAAATTATGTAAATTATGCAAACGACTTATGGTTTTCATTCTGCTCTTTTTTTACCATTACAGTTCATTTACAATAGGGTTTACTGGGACTTTCTTCTGACCTTATAGTTGTGTCGTGACATGACGTAGTTTCACGATGATCCTTAATTGTGATGTGTGTCTTCTGTAGCGACATATTGCACATCAATTTTCTTAATCTTGACAGGTCTATATTTCGGTTATTGTTACATCCCTAGTTCCTATAGACCTACAGTAAGAGTAATAGCTATAGACAATTGCACGTGGACATTTGTTACATTCAACCAGGCTATTTTATATTTATGACAAGCCCCATTGTCTCCAAATCGGCATGTAGACAATATCAACATGCTTTACTATCTCTTTCATTCTCAGGTGAGTTTTACGGAAATCAGCCTGTCGGACAAAGATGGAGACGGAGCCACAGCGATGCATTTTGCTGCGAGTCGGGGCCACTCTAAAGTGCTGAGCTGGCTGCTGCTGCACGGAGGGGAGATCATCACGGATAACTGGGGAGGGACTCCGCTTCACGACGCAGCGGAGAATGGTGAACTGGAGGTGCGTTCAAATGTTCAATCATGGGCTTAAAACTTAGAATTCACGCTCTAATGTCTAATGAAAATCCGTCGTATTTCTTCTGCGCTCAGTGCTGTCAGGTCCTCGTTGTGAATGGGGTGGACCTCGGCATCAGGGACCAGGATGGCTTCACTGCAGCAGACCTGGCCGAGTACAACGGTCATCCCCAGTGTGCCAAATATTTACGCACTGTGGAGAACATGGTAAAGCCCGTCTTCAGACTTAACTCAGCGCAGGGTTTGTGCTGTTGAACAAAACACCATGACAAAACGTACAATTAAAGGAGACATATTATGCTAAATTGACGTTAAGAGCTTTATGTTGAAATTGTTTCTCTTTTCATTTACCCTCTCATTTATGCTGTTTTTAGAGTGATTCCTGCATGTTTGGGTAACCTTTGTTCTTTTGTATTCGAGATGCCATTGCCCCGAAACGTCCCGTTTTCCCCTATACCTTAGACACGCCCATTCCTCTTTACTTACTTACTTGTTCTCTGCCATTTTAATCTTAAGATGTAATACCCCTAGGATTCAGCAGCATTGATCAAGCTCAAGCAAGCTCATGCAATTTAAAATGACCAAAACATAAAACAAAGTGTCATAGATTATAACTATATTGCAGACAAAAGCATAATATGTATTCTTTTAATGAATCGTAGAAAGGGTTTCAGGGGTTGTCATCCGGACGCTGTTTGAAGATCTTTTAATGAATATTACATGTCTCTATAATACAGGGGTGGGCAATTATTTTGACGCAAGGGCCACATTGGATTTTTACACTTGCCTGGGGGACGGACCATTTTACACACATACTACTACACATAGACTTAATGCCTAAAATACACAAAAAATTACTACAGAATAGCAAAAATCTTTACCTTTATTTAGTGGGAACAGTGCAGTTGATCACTCCTTTTATCCAATGCATCAAAGTTTGGTGTTATTCTAGTGGTGGCTGTTCTCAAAACTGATTTTTAATGAACAAGCAGCTGCTCAGGAAACTATAAAATAACAAATGCACCACACCTAACTCATACAATTTTTTATTGAATGCTTTGCGGGCCGGATCAAAACGCCAAAAGGGCCGCATGTGGCCCCCGGGCTTTAGTTTGCCCCCCTCTGCTGTAATAGGTATACTAGACATATAAACATCCTTTTTCAGAATTTTGCATTAAGTATAAACTATCAAAATGCCACAGCACCAAACAAAACTGAATCTACTTTATCATATCTTGCATAAACATTGACACAAAGTTCTCCACTCATCCAGGAGGGTGCTGTGAATGATTGATCACAATTAACTTCAGTAAAAGCACATAGGACGTCTTTTTCTCTGGGCTAATTAAAGAGATGTTACACTGGCTGAACTGTCTCCCACGGCTTCAGTCCCTCAGCGGCCAAAGGAATAATAAGTTCTCCACATTTGGCCCTTCTGTGCTCCTGCCCAGAGGGACTCCTGCCAAGTGAGTGTCGGGCTGTGGGAAAAGCAGGAAGCCGCCTCTGTGAGAACTTTCATTAGTGTGTGCAGTAATTATCTCTCTAATACAACTCTTGTGAAGACAGAGAGATACACATTTTATGACAAACTACTCTCTCTGTCATGTTTTATCAATATGCTCATGTTCAGAAATAGCCATAGCCCTTATTCAGCAAAATTCCAAAGCCTTAACATACTTTGCACAGTGACAAAAGCCCACACTCCCACGTTGCACCATTAGTTGTCATAAACAAACATGTGTTTTCATCTTCTGTTTGTGACAAAATGCCTTTTCTCTGTGGGGTTACCATGTTCTAAAAATATGTGTGCCAGGTTGGCTCAGATGTTGTGGTGGTGCACAGATCAATGTGAACCCTCCATGTGATCTGTGCATGTTTTTGTAGAGCTCATAGATGACATAAAAAGCATGTTACCTTTATCTTACTTGTTGCTGTAAAGTAGACATATTGTGTTTTGTTCAGGTGCTATTAAACTAGAACATACAAACGTAGATCATCATTTTACATTTTGTTCATTGTAAACCACAGTATTGATCAAAAATGGCTTAGAATTAAGTTCTTCCTGTTCAAAACTACAAAACTGCTAAGCTCAGACTCATCAAAGTGACGTTTCACCATAACAAACAGCAGATTGTCATTTATGTGTTATTATTTTTGAAAAGTGGCCACGTGACACGTATCACTCGGGGTCTTTATTTTTCAATGTGTGCGCGTATAAGGGGTAGGTGAAAACATTTGGAGCACTCGAATCTCAGTTGCAGGACAATACAGGATGACTCAAACATGCAGGAATCAATCAAAATACAACTAGTGATGAGGAAACGCCATTGTAACAAGGTCCAAAGCTCATTAAAGTTGATTTTGCATAATATGTGCCCTTTAAGCGTATTTACGTATAACTGGAACTGATATTACTGTGGGACACTAAACACAATAAAGTAACTGACTGTGTCCCCCTCAGAGTGTGGAGCACCGTGTCTTGTCGCGGGACCCGTCCACAGAGCTGGAGTACAAGCAGCCGGACTCGGGGCTCTCGTCTCCAAACACGACGATGCCACCTGCGACTCAGCCCGCGCACTTCGACATGGGCTCTCCCTCCAGCTCTCTGTCCAACTACGACTCGGCCAACTCCAGTCAGTCCAGCACCGGAGAGAAGAGGAGCAGCATCACCAACGCTCAGGGGCCGCCCTCTCAGCTCAACACTGTCGCAAACACAGGTGCAGTGAAAAACTCAGATTCAGATTAAAAACATATGACCAGTATATTACAAGACATGTTTTATTTTATCTTTTTATTAAACAACCAGCTATAATTGTCCATACAGAATATATTACTTTCTTTTATACTACTCTGCTTTCTTAGCTAAGATCATTCAGAAACTGGAAACATCAAATTTTGTCCTGTTTATGTAATTCTTTTGATATACTTACTACTCGATACTTGTTCACTTGTTTTGTACAACCCTGCCTTGGACAGATATTAAAATTGTCTCTCTAAAAACAATATTGATTACACAAAAAAAGATCCAACATGAAACTACAACAAGAAACGATCCAACATGAAACTACAGCAGTGAAATCAGAAATTGCATACAATTAAATAATAATGTACAATAGCAATACAAGTACAGAAATGTAAAATAATGACGCCTAACTATTAACTATTAATTAACTTCTTAACCATTGAAACAAGACACAAAAGCAGCAGGGCGAGGACAAGGAAGATTCAGCAGATTAATGTTGACATGACTGTTGCAAATGCTCAACTTTACTGAAAACACAGTGGAGAAATGGCAAGGCAGTTTCTAAGTTCAAGTAGAAAGAATAACTAACTATATACACATGGAATAAAAACGTTAACTAACAATAACAAATATGTAAAACTAGTGTAAAAAATATTACTCAATGTCCAGTGTCCATCTGTGTACTAAAGTCATGTTTTTAATGAAATTGCTGTTTGAGATAATGTATATTTTCCAAATCTCAATCAGTGGTAATGTTGTAGTTCGTTGTTTTGTTCAGACACATTTGAATGCTGAGACTGAGCACGTTTAAGTGTTAAACCAGTGCTGCTCCCTAGTGGTTTAAATATATCTGATATTTAGCTAAGATGCGATGTCATTTACACCTCGAGCTCTTCGATTGTTTTATTCTTAAATTGCCTCGTTGTACTTTAGTGTTGGAGTTTATATTTATAAAGCTAACTTTTATAGGAATGTTTTATCTTTTTTCTGACGTTTTTGGATTGATTGGCACACACTGTTCTCTCCTGTCAAGTCACTCTTTTGTAAATCTAAATCTATGTAATAGCAGTAAGAAGGCTTGCATTAAAATAAGTTACACATTTTCTTTTAGACGATCTGTTATTCATGTTTTTGTTGTCATTTCAGGTGCAAACGAGTCCTCCATCTCGGGCATGCAGGCTTACATGGACATGCTAAACCCGGACGTTGGGGCCGACTCCAACAAAAAGACGGGAACTCAAAACCCACCTCCTCCTCCCCCTCCTCCTCCGCCGACCTACCCCCCTCCCCCTCCTCCCCCGGGCCCCCCCATGGCGCCGCCGCCCCCCAGCTACCCCGCCCCACAAGCGCCGCCCCAGCAGCAAACTTCAGCCGAGTTCCTCAAGGTGAAAAGCAACTTGAGGCATGTCGAGAGCAACGCTGGAAAGAAACAGGTGAGAATTTGGTGCTGATAGGGTTGAAATAAGTTGTTATGAAATGAAAAAGAAGAGTACAAGTAGGCAATATATTTTCTACAATGTAAGGTCTACAAATATTCAACGTTGGGAAGAATATTTGCATTAAATGTTATCTGTTACATGGTCCAATCAGAGTACTGTATACTGAGTTGCATTATATTATAGTGTGTAAAAAAACCTCAACATAGTATTAAAACAGATTCATATTCATGTCACCGTTTGCCATGATATTTGTTTTACACTTACTAGAGATGGAAAAATCATATCTTCGATGTGGTATGATATTTCTGCACTCCAACAACATTCATTTTGTCTTCTTTTGATATAGCCACAATTTAAGGTTCTTAGACAATAAACTAGGAGATGTAGTTGTTGATATGTTTCGGCTGGTGTCTACAAGCAGTCTTCAGAACTGGGCTGGTGACAGTTATTTCTGCACTTCTGCATTTCATTTCTCAGTCCATTTACTTAAGTGCGATACTTGGAATCAAAACCAAGACTTCAACAGGCACTTTTGAATACATGTCTGATGAATTGCAAAAATACAATCTGATTAGGAGTAGAGATGTAACGATAACCAAGATATTGTGATATCGTATCGTCAAGAGTCTCACAATGATATCATGAGCAGTCAATAACAACAATATCTCGAATTACAAGTTCCTCCATGTATTTATTCAATACTGTTGATTAGTCTGGAGATGCTGCCACATAATTTCAGCGGGCTGGGACAAACATGCGTCAATCAGACGAACAGCGGACGTGACGTGACGGACGTGAGCACCACCAAAGTACAGTTTATGTGTGAAAGGCAGCAGAGAGTTGTGGCTGTCAGTCCAAAATGGCGTGTAGCTGTAAAGCTTCCTCTGGCTGTAGTTTTTTAAAACAGAGGAGAGAGCAGCCCCGAACATGTTCTCTGTCGTGGACGCCATCTTGCTTGTTATTGCTCGTAATCGTGGTACATGGATGTGACGCTCTGATTGGCTCAGTTGCCGCAGAATAGAGGAAGTAGGAGGTTTAACGATCATGCCCATACCCACTTTCTTTCTAAATTGAAAGATACTGAAAGACAGTGGGAATGGCTGATCAGGCTATTGTTTTGTTGCAGCTGCAGTTAAAAACCAGAAGGAACTGCATACATAAACACCATAATCCTTTGCTGTATTTCAGTGCTGACAACATGAGAAAATAACTTCTTAAGCACTTTTATATCTTAATTCCTTGGAATTAGACAGTTATTATTCACACCAAAGTCTTGTCAAGACATTTTAAAAGGAAGAAGTAGTATTTCTAGAATTCTGTTCATCTCTTCAAAATATTGTATTGTGAAATGCATAAAGTGATAATATCGTACTGTTAGATTTGAATCGTTACATCCTAATTAAGGGTGGGCAATATTGACAGGTTTTGTTGTTGCATTCTCGATAACAATATTTTAGCAATTCTACAGAAATCTGCTAAAATGTGCCTGTAAATATCTTGATTGGTGTTCAAGCATTGCACAAAATTTTAAGATTTAAGATTACACTAGAAGTTTCTGTTCATTTTAACGCTTTTCGCTGTTATTTCTAAGTTTTAATTGCAGACGATAAACTCACTGTTGTTAAATTTCTCCAAAACAACAATCTGCCATATGATCAATTTCTTTAGTACATCTCCCACCTCTAAATCTGATTGTCATTATTGGGAAAGTGAAACAAATGTGATATTAATTTTTGTCAATATGGTTCACCGCTAGAACATGTCTGTCCATCCGCTCGTCTCCTGGGTTTAATCAGCAGCTCGTTACAGTGTGTCCTGTCCGAGCTGCCACAAAGATGTTATTGTTTAAACGCCGCTAATGAGCTCCTCATTATCGGACTGGCCTCGGGTCGGTAAACACAAAGATGGAGAGACGGGCTTGATAGTAATTCCAGTAATTAAGCCGGACACAACACATCTGAGAAAATGGAAAAACGCACAGATTAAGACAGGCTTGCCAAATTCATATCGGCTGACGAAGCTCGTTTACCAAAGACTTTAATTACGAATAAGTTGATCAACCTTAGAGATCACTTTCACCTCATGAAGTATTTACCCATTTCTTTGCCTGTCTCAAAGAACAAGATACACATGGCTAAGCATTAGTAGAGCTGTATCAGATCACTAGTTTCTAAATCATAAGTAAGCAACTAAGTGCAGAGGAGATTTAGAAATAAAGGTTTTTATCCAAATGGCACTAAGGCTGCATTAGCACTCAAACTGGGATTAAACCAGGACCTAAACCTGAACTAGACCAGGACGAGAACCAAGTCTACCACAGAACCAGGACCGAACCAGTCTGAACATTGCCTAAGAAACAAAAAAAATGTCCTTTAAATGATCAGGAGCGAGCAGGAGACTTTGGACATCAGTGTAGAGGCGGGAGCGTAGGATGTCAACCGTCAATTACTGAAAGATCATTTAGATTAAATTATTGATGCGCTGCAGGATCTTTTCTTTAAATGATATTACACTCAAAAAAGAAGAAAATATCACACTGACTTGTAATACGCTTGTGACTTTTCTGGTGGAGGGTCCGCAGAAAAGTCCTTTAATCTCCATGGAGACCAGTGGTGGGATGTGTAGCCAAAACATGTACTTAAATAACGTTACTTTAGCTTGAGTTACAGTTTGGACGTAAAATGCGTTTAAAATATGATTTATGAGTTGAATGAATGTAATCGGACAGACAATGATGGACAGATTCTGGTATTTCCAAAAAAAAAGACACAAAAACAATCATATCTGAAATTAAGGTCTAGAGTTTGAAGCTGTTAATGTTGTTCAACACTTTTGTCGCTATAGAATTCCTCACAGTGGAAAGAATAACCCAAACTTTTACTCAAGTCAGTGTACTGTTACTTCAAACTAAATATTACGCAAGTAGGAGTAAAAGAATGTGTTAGAAAACCACCCTAAAAAGTGCATTTCTTCAAACAGTACCCAAGCAAGTTAATGCGACATGAGTACATTTAACTCACCTTTGACTGAAACCAACAGGTGACGCCACCAGGCCACATTCCAGGTCAGGTCTGTGGAGAGGCAAGCCCACTCACAGAAATAATGCATGTTTTTCAAGGTATTTTTACAAAAACGCTTGTAATTGAATAAACATTAGATAGATCAGTTTAATGTCATTGTGGTACATTTCAGGCATTATATTATCTTCTAAACCAGAAAATTTACATAGCGTACGCAACTTTACAGCCTAAAAGATACTATTTATTGCGGTCTGTTCTACCGGAGAGACCACATCAGTTTGTCCGGGGGCTGTGTTTGCATGGCTTCTGTGCTCTATGCAAAGTCAGTTCTATTGTATGTTACTCAACCCAAGCGGCTTGTGTCCGGTTGCTATGCTGTCTCCGGGTCTGTGTTTACGACCAGTGCGCATGCCCCGTCAGTCGTGTGGGGGGTGCTTTTTAGTCAGCGCCGCCCCTTTCCTCTTCCCTGCACCAGGTGACTCGCCCTCATTAACTTTTAAACGCACACACACCTTACTCATCTTGAACAACAATCTGTCCTGGGCGCCATGGCAACTGGGATTCCCATACGAAACATTTCGTCTCATTGTTTAATCATGGGGGTCAGTAATATGAGTTTTCCCTGAAATGGATGCCGTCTTGAGGACCTTTGACTACTTAAACAAAAGAATATTTGGTTTTGAATTATTAATTGCTATGACTACAACTCATTTTTTCCCTCACTTTGAAATGCATGGATTGTGGTCTCTCTATTATTTTGGTAATCTTCTAATGTAGTGATTATTATTTGTAATTAATACAAATAATACAAATAATACAAATAATAATCACTACATTAGAAGAAGATCACTACATTAGAAGAAGATCAAATAAGATCCAATTAGTTTAGATTTGACCAAAAACAAGGCTAGAGATGCTGCTTGAGAACATCTACATAGATTGTATTTACAAGGAAATTGTTTTTTCATTCAATTCAATCACATTTTAGACATTTCTTCTTCATAAATACACACACTCTAAAACATGGTATGTTTTGGGTCTTGCATAGTTCTAAATTAGTTGATGATTATTTCAATAATCGATTAATCAATTAACTTGGCCCTAATATGTTGTTAATGTTTCACTGCAAATAATGAAGTTGATGATTCCAGGATATTAATCTTGATTTAATTTTTTGACTAAGATCAGTTTTAGCCGTAAGGAACTAGATTATTTTCCTTTTTCAAACTGTTTCTGGCTTGTATCAATATATTACTTCTTATTTCAAGCCAAAATACCTGCCAGTGGGTTTAGATAATTGTACTTACTCCATTGGCAAATTTATTTTAAGATCAATTATTGTAAGATCAGCCAGAAATACCTTGAAACCAGTGAAATATTCTGCATCAGATGTACAATTAAATCTCATCGAGTCAAAACTACTTAAATCCAGATAAAAATGATAAACTCAAGTCATTTTAAGGTAGACTCAATGTATTGTTTGCTGTGTTGATGTAGAATTCATCTTATTTTCCCTTTCTTTATTTGTGTGCATTTAACTAAGCAGTGGATTTAAAACATATAAAGACAAAACAAAATGCAAAATATGACTCCAACTACTTTTATTCAGTATTTCCAGCGAAGAGAGAGAAAGAGAGAGAGAGAGAGTAGTCGGCCATGTTGCGGCCGTGCTTTGCATACAGGCGCAGAGAGGAAGGGCCAGTGGGGAGTGGCTGTGTGTGGGCGGCGGTGACATCATTGTGCCTGTGCGGCCGAACAGAGGTAACTGATGAGGCTCGGGGTAAAGTGAGAGGGCAGGTAGAGTGACAGGTGTAGTGCTGCGCTGACCGTGGATCTGATGACAGCTACTTTCTGTGGGACTCTGTGGGACTTTGTGGATTAGCTGCTACTGAGAGTGCATGAGAAGATCCCCGCCGCCAAGGTAAGGGGTTAAACATGACGATAAAACGCTGCCAAAGTAGGAAATTAAGACAAGAAATGTTTGTGTGTTAGCGCTGCTGAGTGACTTTGGAAAATAATTGTGATTTCTCTGCCAAGCATTGTGGTTAGATATCTTTGTTTCGAAATCATGATTCAGTTCTGAAATATTAGCTACTGAAATAATATGAGAATCACATGCATTTCAGAAGATGTTTGTAGAGGTTTAAACTACAAGGCGAGCAGGTTTAAGCTCAATGAATTCACAGGGACATGGCATATTTTGTTGTTTGCAGCGGACCGTTTAAATTACCCAAATATCTGCCAACTTTGTGTTTGTTGATTGCGACCATTCGAATTGCGATTTTGTTTTAGTCGTGATAAATCAGTGACAGTGTTGTATTTTAAAATGTTTCTCTCCTGAAATGTGTGACTTCAAGTGTCAATTAATCGAAATTGAATCGAAATCGCAATTTTTAATGGACGCAATTAGCAAATCGCAAAAGCTGTGGATTCTGAAGTTTCATAATTTCATCCACAAACAACAAAATGTCCTGAAGAAGAAGAAGAAGAAGAAGAAGAATTTTTATTTATAGAGCGCTTTTCCACCTAATAGGCACCCAAAGCGCTTTCCTGTTTTAATCTGCATAAAAAGTGCAAGCCGTGTTTTGTTTGGATTTGTTAAAACACAAGCAAATAAAACACGACTAACAGTGACATTAACGTGGCTAACAGTGACAATAACGCAACGAAAAGTTAACTAAAAGTGACAAATATGACACAAAACGCAACAAAAATGATACTGAAAGTGACAAAAACGCTCCGAAACACGCAATTCTTGTATTAGTTTGTCAGTTCATATTTCAGTCTTTTTGGCAATTCCCCTGGTTGTGTTTAAAACTACGAACTATTAAAACCTAAATGGCAATACTAAATAGCAGCAACAGTGTCTTACTTTTCATGGATCTGAAAGCTAAAACCGCACGCAATTGTTACAACTCGTGCCGTGGCTTGGCTTTGATGATGCACACACGAGACGTTCAGGCAGAAAACAAATACACAACAATGGCAGATATAGTTATGATGACAGACGGATCTATTTAATGTACAGAAAAGCTGCAGTGCGCCTGTATATTTGTCCAAGGGATGAGCGGGGGGCAGCTGGAATGCATTGTACTTTGTGGGCATTGTTTTGTCCCCTTCCCAAAAGACGACAATCAAACCATCTGTGGCTGTGCTCATGTTACACTTCCACCTGGACGAGAGGAGCATTTCTTTGACAGCGGACAAGAGTCGACACAAAACTATACAAGGCTTATCTAAACCCTCAACATGACACCTCTAAGCCGAGGTCAGAGGTCGAAGAGACATCCTTTCCTGGCCCCTGCTTCGTGAGGGAAACATGTAAATGAGGAAAAGAGCGATGTTTAGACACATTTGAAAGGCAAAGTGGCTCTCAATCCGACTATTGTTGCTAACATGTCGGTCGAGCTTTTACATTTACCACGGGAAAATGTTTGAACAACTACTAATTTGTAACTAAAATGCGGTTAAAATGTTTCCTGTTTCCCTATGTGACCACTGAGTTTACGTATTACATATTATGTGTTTGCTAGTCGTAATAAATATAGTAGCTTGTGGTTATTGGATTAGAACATTAATTTGTTTAAAAGTAAATCAGTGATTGTGTTAGAAAAATGTCCGGCAGATTTTAATGATATAAGATAAGATAAAACATTATGTGACTTGTTAAGAAACTTGTATAGACACAAGACAGTAGGGTACAATTTAGGCAGAATATCTTATTGCAATTCTTCTGACAAGCATTGTGACTATGATTGGGTTTGAGTGTTATGTTTTATTTGAGGAACATTTCCAGAACCATTACTATTTGAGAGAAGACTGAAGTGTGAACTGAATCAGAATCAGAATCAGAAAACGGTTTATTGCCATTGTCAGTGATCAAAAATTCACAAACATAGGAACTTGCTTCGGCGTGAGGTGCAACATAAAGCAATGAATAAAATATAAAAAATACATAAAAAAGGCCTGCATAAAATTAAGAATAAAATAGACTAAGATAGACTAAGAATATATACAGAATGTACAGTTGGCAGACAGTGCAAATGTGCAAATGTGGCAGTGCAAATAGATAGTTCTTATATAATATATTGTTAAAGTGGCAGGTGTTGCTAAACTAATAAACTAATTTGAAAATCTCATGCATTTCAGAACATGTTTGTCGAGGTTGAAACTACAGTGTTAGCAGGTTTTATACATTAGTGCAACTTGATATTTTGTTGTTTGCACAGGAAATTCTGTTACTTAAATAATTAAATAATAATTGTGACCATTCGAACGGCGATTTCAATTCTGTTACCATATATTTTGCAGCACTACAAGAAAGTGCAAATAACAGTAAGTAAGAGTGCATGGATTAAATAAATCAAACATGAGAATGGATAGTTACAATAAATGAGAAAGAACAAAAAGCTAGACTATTTGAAGAAGATTAGAGCATATATTGTGAAGATGTGTTTGTTTGGGTTCCAGTTGCTCGTCCCAGACATGACAGTGGAAAGGGAGAGTGTTGGTTTGACCCAAGAGTCAGGGTTAAAGGGTCTCCTTTACATTGGACTTTCTTCTCACGACACACATCTGCTCCTGTTATTTTAAACAACAATGGAGGCCATGTCGTTTTGTTCAAATAAAGCGGCTTTAACCCGAGTCACACAATGTGGATAAGCTGCAGAATTGACCCACAAATGACTCATTGTTTTAAGTTATGGGAGATCTTTTTACAAAAAATGTGAAACAAGCCACAAAAACATGATTTTCTATTAATGTCTATTTAGTAAAACTTCCATCTGAAAGTGTGATTTTTTATTGTGTCCTTAGCTCACAGTCGGAGAAGGTCACGATAAACTTCGGCGTGTGGATTCAAACCGGAGATCGAGGAGTTTCAGCAAACAGCCCAGCACTGGGGACTATTACAAGAGTCTGGGCGACACGGCCGAGCCCCGTGGGAGCAGAGCGATGGCCCCCAACGAAGAGGTACAGCCTCCATTCATGTACATCGATGAATACTGTGCACACACCACATATTCAAACTACACAGGGTTAATACTATGCCATTGTGTCTGTCCCTGCATAAACCCTCACATGTTCAGAGAAGATCGGCACACAGCTTGGCACACAGATTAGTGCTTTATCCTATTAATTTTTACAAGGCTGCAAAATTAACAAGAAGCGGTAACAAACTGGAGTGTAGGCATATCATGATAATTATTATATCAACCTATTCTTTTTTTTATCGTGTACATTTTCATTGCACAGTGGGGAACCATTTTTTGTACTACGATAAGATTTGAGCTGCAAAGGGTCAGATGCTGATTACTTACTGTTTCATTCCACTATTGCAGCTCATTCGTATTGTACATTTCAAAAGGGCATACTAGAATTGGCTTTAAAAAAAAGTTCTGTCAGTTGCATTAAGTTTCAATATTATTGTTTTTGTGAAATCACAAAGACTGCAATTTTTTAGGCCCCATAATTACCTCCACAAATGACAAAATATCTTGTCTAATTCTGCATAAAATCTGCCAAACCTGTAGTTTGGATGTGTAAACATGTTGTGAAATACATGGGATTATTTTATTAGTTTGTTACTTCAGTTGTCATTTATAAAATGCTTAAAATGCAAACTTTTAATAATACAATTCTGTTCAAACATAATTGAAAATCTAACCGCAATTGCGATACTTGTCAGAAAAATGCCAATTAGATATTTTTTCCCAAATTGTGCACACCCACCAATATAATAACAACACTTCAAAACTAATGGATTTTTCAGTTTTAAAGCCAGAGTTCTAGTAACTCGTAAGTCGTAGCATATTAAATGATGCCGTTCGCTTCAATTCTGTTACTCCTATTATTAAATGTCCGACTAAATAGCATGTCTAAGGATTGTTTTTCTTTTGATTATATTACTTTGGTCATTGAATGTTTAAATTATCGA
Organism: Rhinogobius similis; assembly: GCA_019453435.1. Lineage (NCBI taxonomy): Eukaryota > Metazoa > Chordata > Actinopteri > Gobiiformes > Gobiidae > Rhinogobius > Rhinogobius similis. Next base: position 23,807,015 of record CM033624.1, on the reverse strand, counting down.
TTAGTCACGCTTCACCTTGTTTTCCGTAGCCTTATCTGTCTTTGTGTGGTGCAGTTGCCCTCACATTCGCTCTATAAGCGGTAGATTAGAAGCTCCTTATAAGGTCACTTTAAGTATGTCTGTTTTAAGGCGTGATGTGTCAGCCTTCAGTATTTGCCTATTCATGGGTTTCAGATTCCTGTTTGTAAGTGATTTTTGAGGACTTTTTTCCATTCAAAAGATATAAGATTTATTTTTTTTGAATCGCTAATTGCTGTGGCATTGGTGCTAGAGTTTTGTCGCTCTGAAACCCATAGTTATGCATTTTGTGGCACGTCCCCAGGTTACATAAAACACGTCTAGGAGCAGCTTTTGTGTGCCGCCTGATGCAAAGCATTGTCTAATTTACATGTCTTCTTAAGTGTCCTTGCGACTTTAGAAACTGCAAAAGGATTAGGGTGATGACAGAGCAGAAGAGTCAAAGAACTTAGGTCAAAAAGACAAAATTATATTGATATCAAAAAAAGGAAAAAAATCAAATAAACTGCAAAGCTCTGTCTTGTTTCAATATCAAGTTGAGTGCATGTCATACTCATTTTCTTATTCTAAACTACTTCCAAGAAATCCAATTTTACTAATAATGATAATGTGTGTGGGGTAAATTTTATGCAATACTTAATACCACAATAATAAAAAAAAAAAAAAACACTCTTTTTTTAGACAATAGATGTTCTTTCAACAGAAAATAATAGTTCTTTCTTTATGTTACCATTTGGTCTTGTACTGGTTCGGATAAAGCTCAAGATCAATCTAAAACTGTTCAAGAAACATCAATGTTTATATGATTTTTTTTTTGCTAGTGCTTTTAATTGTTCAAATGAGATCTTGTTTTGATACTGTTTTAGTATCTGATTTTCAGCACTTTTGACAACTAGTCCACATCTACCTATATAAAAAAATATAATAAATAGATGAGCAATACATTGGAAGTTGAATTTGAATCAAGAATATCGTTTATGGTAAAAAAAAATGATACAAAAAGAGTAAAAATGTAAAAAATAATGTTGCAAAATTTCAAATAAGAGTATAACATCTAACATTTCTGCACTTTTAAGACTCATTTGACAGATATTTCAGATTTTTTAAACAATTAAACCTCAACTAGTAAGTTTAAAGACATGTTTCTACATATTTCAGTTTGATTAACATAATATCAGCATCACCCTGCCCTATTTACCCATGTAGTAAAGAGCATAGATACTGTTTTATATGCAACAACAGTAATTCTTCTGGCACATTTTTAAACTACTGCTTAAACTCTTTGTTCTGCCTCCAAGAAACCAACAAAATACACACTGCGAGTTAACAGAGCAGGGCAGGTTGTTGTTTTGCTGCCACAGTGTGCTGCTAACATAGCCGCACCTTGAATGGACAGTGTGTTTGTTCCAGCGTCCTCGGGGACTTGTTCTTATCTGTGGGAGCATGTCAGGAGCGGGGCGGGGGACGGGGTTTGCATGGCGACGTGGGCCGTAATCCACATTGAGCCAATTAGGGCCGCAGTGGGGCCAGTGCCGGTCTCAGAGGCGTCCCAACAGATGTACCGGCTAATCAAGGGCCGCAGCGGCACGTGCACAACCAGGACCCATCTGGACATGCCCCCTCCGTCTTCCCCCTCGACTCCCCGGGGGGCGAGAAACCCAGAGGGGCCCGCGATGAGGAGCACGCGTCCAGGGATAATAGACTGGGCGGGGCGGGGATGTAATGTCACGGCCTATTAACTCGTTCCAAGCCGAGTTTTGGCACGCGCCGTGAGTGTGCCAGACGCATGCGTAAAAGGAGGGGGCGCGGGGGGCTATCGCTGACAACGGCAGATGGCGTCTTCCTCTTTTCCCCCACAAAGTTTCTCCCCAGAGATTAGGACATATTAGCCGTGTTATTAGCGACAGGGCAGAGTGTGTTGGTGAGTTGATTAAACGCAGCGTGAGGAGAGAGGCGGACGCAAGGCTCGCATCTGCCGCAGTGGATTGAATTCTTTCACAAAGCAACAGGCACCGCCAACTGCATGCCTTCACAGACGAGGGAGAGATTTTTATGTAGCCAAATGAGTAGATTAATATGACATTTGTGACATTCTTTCAATGAACTGTTTTAATTTTTTGTTTGTTTATTATTATTACATTACACACTACATTATAACATGATTACTATTATTATTAGCACCAATAAAAATCAGAACTCCAGTGTTTTTGAATCTTGTAAGTATGAGATTACCTTTGTTTAAAGCAGTCATGTTAGCACTGGAGACAGAGAAGTTAAAGCCATTCTTTGGAACAGGTGGAATGGCTGCCAATTTACAAGTCAGGTCTGTGGAAAAGCAAGGAAATAAAAATACCTGTAATTAAATAAATGTCTTGTTTATTTATGTTTGGTTTCAAAAGTTGTCCTCAGGGGTCTCTTTGATAAAGTGTGCATAAACAACAACAAAAATGTTACATACGTGATTTGAGTTTCCACCTTAAGTGTGTGTTCTATAAAAAGAAAAAAGTTTTAAGAGGCACAAAAAATCTGTATTCAGAAAGATGAAAAATTAGTAAGTTTCAGGAAGTGTTTTGACCTTTAGTAAGGCATTTTATAAACAAGACCCCTGGACAATATCAAAATGTCTTGTTTTTGAAAGCGTTGCTGTACTACTACCGTAACCTTTTCTACTTTTTGTTTTTGTCTATTTTTGTCTATTATTCAAACACAATGGGGCATCTCAAGTATATTTTTGAAAACCATACATTTCATGAAACAACTCAAGATTAATAAATTAAACAAGCTTCTCTCAACTATTCATGTGTCATTCACCTGCGATAATCATGTGCAATATAATTTAATATACTATTAATACACTTTTACCTCACTATAGTCACTTACTGTATATAACAATACACTTAAGCCACTTTATTTGCCATTTACTATTTATTCCCAGACAGCCACCTACTGTAAATAAGAGTGTGCACTTTATACTTTATATTGTATTTTTATTACCATGTTTATTTATCCTATTTTTATTGCATGCGCCTATTTCATTCATTCCTGCTCTAAACTGTGTGTTGCAACCGTGGAATTTCCCCATTGTGGGACAAATAAAGGATCTCTTATCTTACCTTATCTTCAGATGTCAATACGTCTATATCTGATGTCAAGCGTTTTTAGCTTTAGCAGAGTATTTGATTCAGGTACAATTCTGTCTGTAAAATCACAACCTTTTCTGTGTCGGTGCAGGGCTCTGTGTTACTGGAGGAGGCCAATGAGAGTCCGGCCCCCAGCACAGAGAACGGCCCGGCAGAGGAGACGGTGCCCGCTACCCCCGCTCCGCCTCCCCCTCCTCCTCCTCCGCTCCCGTCGAACAATGCCGTACCGCCCCCTCCCCCTCCTCCGCCTCTGCCCCAGGACGCCCCGAGCCAGAACAACACGGCGAACAGCACCCCGACCCACCCACGACGCCCGTCCTCCTCAACAGGAAGTAAGTCTCCCCGTTTTGCTTTTTTTCTTTACAGTACACGGTCTTGTTTTCTAGTTTTATTGTTTTTATATGATTGCTTTCGGATTTGACTTTATTTTAATCTTATTGTGGAGCTTTAGTTAATGGTCACTGAGGCTGCAAGGATTAATGAACTGTGACTATAGGATGATATTGACAAAAATGAATACCTTGATAACAATTTTAAGACAATATTGTGTCAATTCAACAGAAAAACATGTCTTTAAACATATTAGTTGAGTTTTCTTTTTGTAGCATTTGTTCTATAAACAATTTATTAATATTCAAATTTTGCATATCTAACATTCACAGTATTATCTAAATTTGGATGTAGTTCCCACCTTTAGTCGATTATTCAAAAAAAAAGTTATTTCTTTTGATAATCATATATATATATATATATATATATATATATATATATATATATATATATATATATATATATATATATATATATATATATATATATATATATATATATACAGACTCTAAAACACATTAAAAATAACTTTTTTTTATAACAAAGACAATAAAGCAATATTTATTAAATCCAAAATGTCAAAGAAGACTAAACTAACTCACTTAAATTCATGTAAATATTCTCTATCTTAAAGTCTTCAGTCAATATACAATAGAAATAATCGTTGACTAGTCTACTTTAAAATCATCATTAGTGACAGCCCCCCGACTGGTCACTCTGAAAGTTATAAATGGTTCTAGTGATGAAAATGTGTTGATTCCAAAAATGTCCAGGTTCCTGCCCCTCCTCCACAGAAGGCCAGAGTGTCCTGTGTCTAGTGCCAGTGCTCAGTACATGTCCCTGCATTGTCCCTCGAAAGCGTCCTGTATTCTGGGGATCAGAGTAATCTCCATTGATAAAGATGAGTCCGGCCTGACCCCGGCTTCCTAAATAACTCATTACAATTGCATGAAGCAGATGCATTACTCTGGGCCCTGGTTTAGTGTTCATCCATTTCCTTAAGTGCCCCAATGTCACACTTGTGTGTTTCATGTGTACTAATTTGATATAAATGACGTAACATAATAAAATACATTTGTTTGGGAGAGACAACAGTGGTGCTGTTGGGACTCTCACACTCCAGTTGCCCACTCAGTTCATACAGGACAGGAATAAAATTGTGGCAATCTGTGCCAATTCCTAACAAAAAAGAGGCAAACGATTTAAACTGTTTATGAAATTCATACATTTGTTTTGTTTAATTAAGTTAATAATGACTGAATTGGTCCCTATACTTGGAGCACTTAAAGCCTTCTTTTATTTCAATAATGTTAATCTAGTCAATTCTCTGCTTAATCTTAATAAAGATGCTTTACCTGATTTTTAAATCTTACAAACATGGGGGTTCATTTTAATTAGTTCATTTTAAACTGTTTGCAGTGATTCACATGTAACGCTCACTTACCTAATGTCTTATGAGCATCCCAATTATTGACTGTGATGAGTTTATAAGTGTTTTTGACAACTTTCAGAGGCCAGAGCAGAGTTTCTTTCATGGTAAAGCTAACAACAACTAGCACGCTAAAAACGCACTTTCTGCTTAAAATACTCTATAATTAAATGCAAAGAGCGAATAACAGTCTTATTTTCAGTTGAACAGATGCTTTTTCTACAAATCTCTACAGAAGCAAAACCGATTTTTTGAAAAAAAAAATCAGGTACAGTCCCTATTTATAGGCAATATGTGCCTGTGAAAGTGTTAGCTGATTTTCATGTACCACCCAAAAATTTAATGCATGTCATTTTAACCTCAAAAGTTCAGACACTTTATATGGAAGATTAAACTGCAAATTTTGAAATTGTATTAATTCTAATCCTAATCCTAATTCACTCTAATTCCAAACAACAATTGCGATATTATCCATGTTTCAGTATGTCTCCCTTCTCTACAGTCTTAGTAGATGTTTACAGTTTGATGTTCCTATCTTCACCTGTCCCACTTCTACCTGTCTGTCTGTCTGTCTGTCTGTCTGTCTGTCTGTCTGTCTGTCTGTCTGTCTGTCTGTCTGTCCTGTTCTCCTCGTACTTTGTGCTGTGAAGATGTGGAAATTTCCCTCTCTTTGGCAGAGGAGGAAACGCCCAAACAGAAGAAGAGTGAGTACAAGCTAAGGTGTAGTTTACTTGTATACATATATTTAAGGTATGTATACTAAAAGACTAGAGGTAGAAGCTTCTAGTGGCCATAAGCGCGCCTGTTTGTGCACATAAATTATGCAATGTAGATAAATCTATAGCAAGAAAAAGAAAAGATTTGTCCTTAATGCATACAATCTGAAGAATGCAGTAAAGACTTTGAGATTGACCCACAAGATTAATTGCAACACAATTTAAATGCTAACCAAATACAACTAACTTTTTTATTTTTTTTTATAATCACTTAGTCAAATGATTGTTTTTATGTTTAAATGATTCATTGTTGAGCACACAATAGGCCTGTGAATAAAAGAGTTTTACTAAATTTGACCAAGATAAAGTTAAAGTGATTGAGGACATCTTGTGTATACTAACTGCCAAAGTAGTTTATTCATTTCCTTTGTCATTCATGTATTCCTGCTTTGTCTGAGTCGTAAAACCTTCTGCACATGGCATGTTTTGGAGTTTGTGTATAGACCAAAAAACAATTATTCGATTTATAAATTAGTTGACAATTATTTTTTATTATTCTGATACTGATTGTTCAGCCCCAGTTTGAGGACTCTTCACTGACAAAAAGAATGTTTTATGAGCAACAATAATCTCACTTCTGCTTCAAACTGATACTTCCTTTAGAGACCTTTTACAACATGTACCCAGTCGTCTAATTTACTCATGGCCCATTAGTTATTAAATGACAGGAAAGCAATAAACCAATTTGAAATGAATAGTTGTAAGTAGCCACTAAAAAGAACAATTGTCCTGCTGCAGTAAAAGGAGTTAGTTGGTGATAAAGTTAATTGAAATCAAATTATAGATGAATTTATGGCACCAAACCATAAACCAGGTGGCTGCTCACATGTTTTAGTGTCCCCTTTTGTTGTGACGCTAATCGAGCAGCAGAGTTGAACTGCTTTGTCCCACTATATAAAGCCCCAGCTATGATAAATTCCTCAATAAACACACGTTAATTCCTTTGTAAGCTAAACACTATTTATCAGCTGTTGTCTGCCTGTCACAGCTCAACCCACTTTCCTCTCACACGCCCTGAAAGCACTCATGTCGCTCCACTATTTATTTGATCTTTTAATCACAAGGTAAGGTAAGGTCATAATCAGGGGGATGTACAATGGTGTAATGGTTGCAATGAGGCTAAAGATTAAGTTTGCTGTATGCAGACTTTTCACATTACTAATATTACCTCAGAGAAAACATGGCTTTGGCAAGATTTAACTAAAGTATAAAAAGGACTAGCTGTATCAACAAAAAAGAATGTAAACTATGAATAAAATAAAATAAAACCAAGAACTGCCTTATCACTAAATGGTTCATCTTGTCAATGTACTGTTTATTTATCTTCATCACCCCCAAATTCAATATTGTTACTGTTAAAATAATATGTTCTTCGAAGGAGCACTATGTAACTTGGGTATTTGTATTGTTAATGCTGCATTGTTATGCCTCTCCACAGATATGACCACATGTCTCTGTGGAATCAGACAAGTTTAATGTCATACTGTGGAACATTCCAGGCAAAGCAATAACAGATAGATCCTGGTAGGTCAATATATCGGGCCAATATTTGCACTTTTTAGTGTATATTTTGTTTTGGTAACCTACTGCTCATAGAATACACTCAAACTGTTATTTTAAGACATCAGTGCAAAGATGGCCCTGCACAAAACAGGATCACACTGCTCTCTTAAAGGTTAGAGGTAAAACAGGACTGTGGGTGTGTTTGTCGTACATTAGCTCTGCACTGCAGAGAAACTACTTTCAAATGAAGTTAATTTGAACAAAACAAAAGCTCCACGGACAAAATATAAGCTGAAAAACACATTTTTCCAGTTGGAATGTTGAGGAGCATTTATTGAAAAACAAAGAATGGCAATGCATAATGCTGGGTTATGGCATCACAGCATCACAGAGGTAAGGTAGGATTTTTGTTGCAATAACGCTAGCTCTTAGTTGTAATTACTAGGAAAATGTCTCACACTCTTGAGTCTGAACGGCACTACACTGTCGTTGCTTATGGTTTCTGTGTGTAATCTATCGTGGACAAAAGTGGTGAATGAAGGCTGTTAGTCGTATGCGTGTCTCTGTTGCGTGCCGTGCGGGGGATTGTTCACTGCAGAGGACTAACAGGATGGGATTGAGAGGTGACTGTGCTCTATGTGTGTGTGTGTGCGTTAATGCCAATGGCTTGCTGTCACTTTGAGTTAGTGGTGATTCCTTTAGATTTCCCCCAACTGTGATGCTGGAATTTGAATAGAAAGTGGTGTCGGAGAGAAAGTCCAGAACAGAGAGCGAGAGAAAGAGAGAGTGAGTGTGAGGAGGGGCGTTACGGACTCTGTGTCGGACTATACCTCTGCTTGCCAATGCAATATTTAATGGGACGCTTCATTCATGTAGAAAATGAGAGATCGATGAAGGATTAAAGGCAGATCACGGAGTTTCAGAGCCGTTACATCAGGTGAGAGACGCAGCCTGAGGAACAGTGTTTGACATTGTGTTGTGTGTTTTATGTCTGATTTGAATCATAGTCATTGATTTATCTACATGTCATTGGGAGTTTGTAGAGTCACCTTTGTAATGGTAAATGCAGTAGACTAAAAATGTTCTTAAAGTTTGATTTAAATTGTGATACATGAAGGTTTTTATCTCGCAGGAGTTTATTAGATTAACTTGAAACCGTGAATGCATTTCAACTTTGTGAAATTTGCTCTATTTATTATAATTAGGATCATATTGCTCAAAATGGGTCTGTAAAGATTATGTTCAAAGCTTGGTTTTGTAGCATGTTAAGCAGATTCGGTTTAAGAATTAAAAACTGAATATGTACATTTTCACAAAGACCTACTTTCGAGATCCAACATGTCAGCAGCAGCTTAACTAAACATAATTAGGTCGCTCGGGGCAACCATTCTTTGTATTCATTGTATTAAAACATGCTGTGCTGGACCATAGCTAAATAATCTTGCTGTATATTGTGTCATGTCCATAGCTGTGGGTAATATATATATCTGAATGAAATCTGTATCTAAATCTGTAAATGAATGTACAATGTAGTGATCAGCTTGACTAAACCAGTCCAAGGCCAGTATTGTGAAGCCTGGCTAAAGACTGGCTGATGTGATGAAATATTTAAGGGTGAAATGCCACCCAGCCTCTGTGCTCCCTCCCTCTGCATCGTGTCTCTCACTGCAGTTTGTCATTGTGTCAGTTGTATTTATTTCAACTGCAGGTTTCACTTTTCCCTCTCGCCCTTTCTTCTGCAGGCACAAAATCCTTCAACATGATGTCCCCCACCGGAGACAACTCAGAGCTGCTGGCAGAGATCAAAGCTGGGAAGAGCCTGAAGCCCACGCCCCAAAGTAAAGGCTACACCACCGTCTACTCCAGCAGTGGACCAACCGGCAGCAATGTACGTTATGTCTGACTACACAACTAAGTAGCACAGTAAATGTCAAACAGCTAAACAGAACAACAACTTGTATTTTACATCAAATAAATAAACCATCACTCACTTATGTTTGTGTTGTTTTTAGGGGGGCACTACCTCACCTCCAGAAACCCGTCCCTCCAGCCCGCCTTCTGCCAAGTCGCCCTCTCCTCCGCCCCCAAACAACAACAATAACAACACAACAACTGTCACCTCACCTCGGTCCACTCCAAGTCCAAGCCCAAGCCCGACCAGCGACAGGTCCACCAGAACCATGTCCAACTCTACAAGCAATGGGCATCTACCCTCTAACCCTGTGGTCAATGGGAACAGTAGCAACAGCTCAACATCTGGAGAGACTGTGAGGAAAACGAGCATGTCCGACGTGGAGGCTCTGGTGCCCACTCACGATGAACAGGGAAAGGCCATACCTGAGTGGAAACGGCAGGTGATGGTGCGAAAACTGCAGGCCAAGATGCAGGAGGAGGAAGAAAGCAAGCGCAAGGTAAGGTTTGAAGTTGTACAACTATGTTTGACTCTTAGCTATCCCACTTGTGGTCTTGTAGTTAATGTACACATAAATGATTGTATAATGTAGGTGAACATTACAGGTCATTAAAACAGGGCTCCTATATAAGATATAAGATGTAAGAATCTCAATTATCTTGGTCATTAATGGATAGGAGTTAAGTCCTCTATTAAACACCAACTGTACAAGATGTCCATAACACATTGGGGATAGCTGCTTCTTTGAGTGTGATTTTGTTTTCTGTTTGTGTTGCCAACAAAAACTGATCATAATGCACAACCAACATGTTTCACTTTGTTCTGTAGAAAACTTAGAACAAGCTATTTTTTTATTATTGTGTATGTTTGTAAAGTAGTAAAGTTGCTGATAAATGATTACTTACCTCAGTCTTGAGCAAATACATAAGAAGCATGTGTGTGTCCTGTGGCTTGTTGGATTGCAGTGAAGCACTTGGCTACAACATTCATCACAAATTACAAACAAGTGTAAAGTGATGGAGTTTTGCGTCTCCAAGTCATTACATGCCGATTCAGTGGTGTGATGCCGGGCCAGTTCACACTACATGTCAACCCTAAGCTCCATACTTGTATATGACTTTTATGAAAGTCTACATTAACGTGTGAGCTTAACGTCCTTGCCAAGCTGAAATGCCATGAAACATTTCAGCTCGTACAGTTTTCTACCCAAGAGTAAACTGAAGTGTGGTGACATATTAGTATTTGCAGTACCATAACCAACTGTGTAGGAGTCTAAAACACAAATTTACACCATCAAATTCAGTGAGTAAATCAGAGAGAACAAAGCAGTCTTTGTTATGGAAAACGATAAAAATCGTTTTGACGCTTTGAGGCAGTGCCATTGCACCACTAAATCCATGTAATTCCTGTGTGTAGAGGATTTGCACTGAAGATTGTTCATGCAGGAACACCCAGCTGAAGGACTCCCCTTCTCTCCTTTCTGTCTGTCCATCTTTAAACTGATTTAGTTTGCTGCCAATGGAAACTACCAATCTCAAGATTGGCACTACTCCCACGTCCACAATGCCATTTTGGGACCATTTGGGGAACTGATGACTGAAACAGATCTGAACCGCATCGAGAAGCAAATTGAAAACCTGCAGCTGATGAACAAGGTGTCGGAGGTGGAGAAGGAGCTCGAGGCACTGGAGCGGGAGCTGCACCAGCTCTTACCAGTGTCCGCTGCCCTGAATCAGGGCCACTTCTCAGTCAACCCCAAACAGGTGCATGGACAGGCCGAGGACCTGCCCGCCTGGTGCAACAAGATCTCCACCCTCCTGAAAAGTATGGCCTTACTGCTGGCCACGCTTGGCGGAAAGCAAATAGACATTTTGGAGCTTATTTATTCTCCGGAAGAGGCACAAAACACTCCTCCTGCTCAGGCAGCTGGGCCTAACAATGGGTGTATAGGCAGGTCTCTGTCCTTCTCGACCAGAGAAGATGTAGAGAATGAAATAAGACAATGTGGGGTTTCAGTGAAGAACCTCAAGGCCAATTATGAAGTGCAGAATCAACCACAAACTGCTAATGACAAAAGAGTGTACAAACGGAAAAGGTCCCTCCCGGTGGTGAGTGAGGAGGACCACCCTGCCATTACACCTCCATCTCAAACCAACGGACTCTTGGCTCCAGTGGAGTCCCTCGTTGACACAGTCCAGGAACCTCTGATAGTGGCCTCACGTGCCCAGAACACATACATCCCATCTGAGGCTATGGCTCCCAATAACTTAGAGCAGTTCAATCAGGTTCTGTCCACTGACCCTATTTTGAATAATGACCAGTTCACCAGGAGCTTAGAGGTTCAAACAGATTTCAGTTATGTACAGGAATGCATTGATATGAGGAAAGAAAGAATAGTTTTTCTTTTCCTTGAACATTGGCGTAAATACACAATGATTGAATCCTATCGACCAAAATCGAGAAAAGGCTCACATTTAGTGGTGGGCTTAGAAGATTACAACCAGTTTAGTGCTGAGCTCGGGGAGGGTATGCAAAGTGAGGATGATAAATTACTTCTTTTTATGAAGTCAAAGCATGTGGTGGGAAATCTAATTGGTCACTGGCGGTTAATTATGAGTCAAGTTCCCACAAGGCAGATCCGGAGACTCAGTCGTGCTCAGATGATCTACTGGCCCGAGCACTTCCTGCCCCACGTGAACGGTTCTCCTGTCAGCTACGAAAGCCTCACACTGGACCTGTTTATGCTGGGATACTTTCAACTGCTAGAAATGAACATGTCCCGAAATGAACGCAAATTTCGGCACCTTTTATGTTACGAAATGTTTGACCGACTCGGCAGCCATAAATGGGAGGTGATCCGAGATTTTCACAAAGATGTTATGACAGAAATTGAGAAAGGCAAAAGAGACTGGACAGACGGTTTTGAGGACATAAAACAGAAATATTTTGGTGACAGTGAAACTTTGGGTGGTGTCTTGACTGCTTCTTTTAACTCCATGGCGCCTGAACTTGTCCAAATGCCCGAAGCGTTGCCCCCACCCCCTTCACACCCACCTCCTCCCCCTCCACCTTCTCACCCAGCTCCTCCACCTCCCAATCTGGAGTCTGAGCCACCTCAAAGTGCCCCGCCAGTTTCACAACCAGATCCCATCCCGTCAACACATTCTCCTTCCGTTAACAGCGGCGTATCTGATAACTCTCAGGGAAAGGAGACATTGGATGACAGTGACCAGAACGATCCACAAACAGCAGCATCAGATGGGACGGCGGTTGCCAATGGAAGCAGCTCAGGGACAGCTGACACCACAGAAAGCACTGATGTAACATGTAAAGCAGAGGCACAGGCAGAGGCCACGCAAATGTCCAATTGTGGAGCAGGAAAAGAGGTCGCGCCGAGCAGTGTAAAAATAATCGAAGAGCCTCACGTTGATGAACCACCGCCGAGAAGTGGCTCGGACTCAATAAAGACGATTTATGAGCTTAAAGAGTTCAGCAATGAGGAGATCATCAGATACATTGACCGTAGTTTTGCCTTTTGGAAAGAGAAAGAGGCAGAGCTTTTTGATATTTAATGTAAACATAGTAAACGCTGCACTGTTCCATTGGAAACACTTAGGGACCTGGCAGACTGTAAGGAAAAGAAACTATACTAATCTGGTGTTAGCTTTCAGGCCAAGTCACTCAAGCCGCAAACAAGAATCTGCTTGGCTTTGCAAACACACCCAATGACGATTTGCATATTCCTTGGTATTTAAAGGAAGGCTAAAGCTTTTTGAAAAACGTTTTTATCAAGGTTTTTGAGTCATAATCTTTATGCCATGGTGTACTTATAAAAGTATATTTGAAAGTATACTTGCCATAAAATGTGAGCATTTTTGATAAACCTTTGATTTAACTTAAATTTATAATACATTTCATGGTCTTCACAAAAATAGGGACTTTTATAGGCTGTTTACTTGCTCTGTTTTAATGATGTCACGTTATTGTATATTTACTTACAAGGCACCAACGTCTGTTATTCATAATTATAATATAAACAATACTATAAACAATAATTTATGCCTTACAAATATTCACTGACTTATATTGGGTCCTTGGTTAAGTACTTAGTAATATAAATAAACCAAATATATGCAACAGAATAAGCGGACATATCAAAGTGCATATGAGGCTTAGGTCTGTATCAGTTGGTTTCTATATTATTACAAATAAAGTTTTGTGATTCTCTTACAGCATCTGTTTTTATATAATGACTGTGTGTTTATAGCATACTTGATTTTATAATGCTTATTAAATTGATTGTGTCAATAAAATGAAATGGGCTGATGTTTGAAACGCCACAGTATTTAAAATGTTTCCCTCGAGTCAAGATTAGCGTTAAATAACCCTATTAGCACCACCCGCTGTCATGTTATCTGTGGCTTATGGAGCCAGCAGCAGGTCATTCCGGACTCTGAGCGACGCAAAGAGGAAAGGTCAGATCAACCAAAGTTTATGTGTGGATTTAGACTTGTTTATTTTACTTCTAACTTTAAACGCAACATGATCAGGACTGTGCAAACGTATTCAAATCAAGATCAAATCATTTATAATCGTCAGTTGAGTCTTTTTAATTGTAAGGTTTACAGCCAGTCCTCGAGTCAGTAAAAGCAGGTCTTTTGGAGCATAATTTAGCTCAGTTCAGTTTATTAGTTTCCGTCTTGTCATATTTCATCATAAAAGTTTTTGTGTGTGACAGAAACTGGAAGAATTTAGACTTGGGAGGTTTCTTTCCTCTTATTCTATCTTGTATTTATTTGTTTTTAATTGGAAATCAATATGAGGGAAAAACAAAAGTAATTGTGATTATTGAGTTTTTGTCACATTACCCAGCCTTTCTGACTGAATTTATATGGAAGAACGGAGCGGCTTCTGCAGTTTTCCTTCAGGTCAATGCAAAGCCAACACAAATTTTAAACAATGTATTAATATATGTATTTTTAGATAATATATTGTACTCTGAGATAATTTAAGAGTATTATTATGTTTTTAAACTCTTAGAATCTGAAAGAACACAGCCCCGCCTAATATAACTTATTGTTCTCAATCCTTAGTCTGCCATCTAGTAGTCATTTTTGGTACTGCAATTAAAGAACAAAAATTGTCCTTTTGAGGTTTAAGGTCTAAATTTACTGCTCAATGCAAACCACTTGATAACTTTCAAGAGACTTTTACTGCATACATTGTAACTCCCACGAGATCCATTAAATATAGATAGTGCAGCATATCTTACCTTAATGTTTCCTGAGATCAGGGCAGTGGCTTAGTAAAACGAATGCAAATGTGTAAAGTATCTGAGCAGGTGAAAATGAGAAATCCAAGAGCCGTCCTCTTCCCATCATCCACGTCTAATTACAACCTGAGAAAAGACAACAAATCCACTCTGACGTTTGAATTTACACAAGTGTAAATTGTTGTTTTTGTCAAGTACCTCAATACCACAACCAAAGTACTGTGGAAAAGAGATTTTTTTTTAAATACATGCATAATCAATTTAGGCTGGAAACACATTCAGAGCAACTTACTACTTTGGTTGAATATATTTTTCCCTGTAAATATTCCTGCAATTTGAACTCTTTAGATATTGGTCGGTGACAAATGGATCATGAGCGTCTTGATCTTCTGACTTCCACATTTTAAAAAGACGTATTATGCTTTCTTGGGGGGTATTAGGCATTAAAATATGACATTTCTATTGTAAAACACAAATGCCTTTATAATAGAAACAAGGTCATTCACTTCCTGTCCAAAACTGCAGAACTGATAGATATTAGCAAGCAGTGAATTTGTTTTACATGTGTTTTTATTGTTGCAACATGTTTTAACCCAGCATGGATTTTTGGAATTTTAAAAAAGAATCAAGCAAATACAGAGCAGAGGGCGTAGCCAGGGGTTCAGTGAAAGCAGATTTGGACAATGTGGAATTATTCAAACAGGCAAGAATCAATCGAAAGAGGTTATGGTCAGGGAACACCATCATCACAGGGTTAAAAGCTCATCAAATGTTTTCTTATACATGGGGTAGTATTGGCCTTCAGCGTTATTATAGATGAGCGGAGTCATGCTCACTGTCAGAGAGATGGCTTAGTGTTCAGTTAATAAACAGCCTTAAGGCATTAGTTTAAATGAACTATTGCTAACTGTTGTGGACCGTTATCTCTCCCTCACTCTCTGGCTCTTCACAGGCCGAGGAGGAAGCGGCACGTCTGGCTTCGATGCCGGCCTGGAGGAGAGATATTATGAAGAAGAAGATGGACGAAGAGAGGTGAGTGTTTTACAGATCAGGCTTCATCAGTGCAGGATCCTACAGGAGTCACTGACACGTTTTATCCTGACTGTGTTACTCTGTTTAATAAAGCATCTGTTGTTGTTTGTTATATCAATGATGTCGTCAATACCAGATATTTATTTGTGTTCTTTTCTCTTCTTTTTTCCTGATGTGACAGGGAACAGAAAAGGTAAGAACAAACACAGAGCTGAATCATGGATGAAAAACAATACTGTAGCAAAAAAACGTAAATAACGTAACTTCATTAATTAGAAACTTTCAGTTTCATAGCAATGAACATGTGACCAATACAAGCGGTAGCCCAATTTAATAATAATAATAATATTTTGGTAATTGCAGTAATTGCACTTACATAACCTCTATAATATTCTAATTTATTTGGCTTGTTATTTCAGAAAACTTAATATTAAACAATAAATAATATTAACAGTAGAATAACTACAGTATTACAAATATAAATAATTAAATCCAAATACCAGCGTTAGGTATATAAAATAAAAAAATTTCAGTGACTTAAAGGGTTTGGCCTTCCATAGGTTGGTCAAAATGTTGTGTTTTTTAATTGTTTATTAATCTAATTAGAATTTATTGTTGTGCTTTTACTTCTAATAGTGACAGTCAGTATAGATTTGAGTATAATATCTGACTAAAAGCTAGTAATCACGACAATTTTAGAATAAAATTAAGTTATTTCAATTCAATTTGTGCTGTTTTATGTAGCAATAACTCTTACTCTTGTACAGTACCTTTACTTTAGCATTCAGAAAACTGAACTTCATAAAGTTGCTCACAAACTATTTGAACAGTAATGTATTAGAATAAAATAAAATTAAGGATTTCACTTTTTATGTGTCAGTAATCATGAATAATTGTACTAAATAATAACTAAAATGTGATACTGAGACATCCCTATTGTACATATCTGTATCGAGGTTATGCATTTATTCACTGTTGATTTGATTCGTAGAAAAGCAGAGGAGCAGGCCAAACAGGCTAAAGAGAAAGAGGAGAAGTCTGAGTTGGAGCGCATACGCACTCTGGGTTACGACGAGACAAAGCTGGCTCCGTGGCAGCGACAGATCATTCTGAAGAAAGGGGACATAGCCAAATAGTGAACTGCCCCCTGCTCTGCAGCTACTGCCCCAAGGCCTTGACTTCAACCACTGGACAAAAAGCAGCATTTGTCACACTTTCAGTCGATGATGTGGATTCTGCTTTTGGTCCAAAACTAAGAAATCCCTCACAAGGCGGACTCTAGTGTTTACTGTAATATTAACAAATCTAATGCACTGATCTTTCTGCTTGACCACTTCCACTATCATAAGGCTATTTTCTTTCAAATCTGTAACACTGTCCTATATTTAGTAGAATTAATAATCAGATTTAGACAAGAATGGACTAAAGAACTGCATTCAAGATGAGTAAATGTGTAATAATGCTGGGTTATATTTATATTGGAATGAATATCTCAATATGATTTTTTGAGTATCCCGATAGCATTAGTCAGATGATATGTCCATCCAACTAAAATGTGATAAAACATGTCTTTAAATGTATTAGTTGAGGTTTAATGATCAGACAAATGTGAAATGTCTGTCAAATGAATCACAAAAGTGCAAAAATATAACAATATACACTGTTATACACAATATACACTATTTTTAAATTAAACATTACAAACTTGATATTCAAATTTTGCAGAACTTCTAAACAACATTCATAATATTATCACAATTTTAACATGTTTCCCACTTCTACTGTAATATTTAAAAGCAGCCAATTCACAGATGTTTAGGATCATTTGTACAAAAGACTAATAGCAACTTGTTTTATCAGTGTCATAGCTGCCCTTTCGTTTAGGTCACTATTATTATTATTATCTTTGCCAGAGTAAGTAAAACCAAGTGTTGTGATGGAAAGATGTAGAACGTTTAGATCTATAGCTAAAATGATTATATGTCCAGAAAGTTGCAAGATTCACAATTAATTGTCTATTTATGGACTAAATATTAAGCTACAGTGATCATGAATGTGAAGTGTTGTGTGCATGCGTCGAATACTTTGTTATTTTGTATGTTATGTTTTAATAATGAATGTTTAACCAGAGGTGGGTTGTAACAAGTGACATTTACTCAAGAAATTAAGTTTCATCACAGAATTCTTTAACTATGTTTGAAATGACAATACCCAGGTCAATTTTTTGGTTAATCTGTAAGAAAAGTACGTATAATGTTGAGTTACATTTTGGGGAAATTACTAAAATGTGCACATTATCTTACGTTGGTTTAAAATAGAAATCAGACCCAAATCACCAAGCATTTTCACCAAATATGTTTTTCATTTCTTTGATTCGAAATGTATTCTTTTAGTTGAATGTTTGAGGTTATCTTACACCTACTTGTGGACAGCGTTGGACACTTTACCCACCTCTGTGTTAAAATGTGGGAGCGGGAAAAGCATCTGATGTGCTAAGCCAGTGTCCCGTTGCAGCCTTTGCTCCAGTAACCTGCAGCATCAATTTTGGATGAACAGATCCGATTACAATGTGCAGTGGCCATTGTCTGAAAGAGAAAGACGTAACATCAAACATTTACTGCCCCCGACACCGCCTGTGTTTTAGGCTTTGTCCCAAGAGTCTAATACACTTGATTTTGTCACTTATAATCCTAATTTAAAAATGGTTATGTGCACACTAATGTTATTTTGAAAGTCTTAGCTCAGTCCAGTCTTTTGACATCTGATAATTTGAAGATATGTTTAATTCGTAATGTTATTGGTGATCACAAAGAAGCACAATTGTAGCTGTATTCTAACTTTAACCTGCAATAAATGTTTCTTTTTATAGATGCGCTGTATTTTAATGCTGGTGTGCACATAGCTGTTAATAATGTTTTTCCAAATCTCTGTTTCATGACTTTAAAATATCTTATTTTCAAGTTATATTTTCAAGTGTAGGTGTATTTATAGGCTACGGATGATCACAAATATTGATATTGCCATCTTGAATTATATATCTGAAACAAATTACTCTGTATGTTTACTACAATTATTTGGGTTCAGTTGTTCCAAATGTTTGTCAAATCAAAACTGGATGTACTCCTCATTGGAACCATTGGATAATTATTGCATCGGATGCCATATGATGCTAACGTCATTGCCATTTGATTTTCTATAAATATATTAATTGTGTACATAGTGACCCTGAGAGTTTTAATTATTTCCTTATTGCGTTATATCGTCTCAGCCTTTGCTAAATAGATAAAAGGACTAATATGTTATATTTTCAGATTGTTATATGGAGATGATAAATAAATAAAACTTAAATCATTAAACTGTGTAAAGAGTCATTCTGATGAAGAAAACTATTATAATGTGAAGTTAAAAAATATACACAATTTTAGTTTTGCTAATTCTTTATGACAATAACAAACTAACAAACTTGATAAGTGCATACTACAGTGTTTCTCACACTCCGAGTGCCCCCAAACCCGAGTACTAAATAAATCAGTTTACTCAAGTAGTATATTACCCATTTTTACCGTTATGTTTTCTTGTTGTCTTGTTGTCCGGAATCCTTCAAAACATTCTTTAGGATGTAAAACTATTCTACAATGAGCATGTTCTATACATATACTTTTAATGTCCCCTTCTTTCAGAATATGAAACCAAGTACCCCTGCTAAGTACTTGCGTAACCTCAGGACAGTCATTCCCAGTCATTGGGGGTCAGGACGCAGTGGGTCCCCAGGGGTTCAAACTATGGTGTACTTTTTGATTAAGAGAAGGCGTGTCATCTGCTTAGTTTATTATACAGCCTGCTCACTGTTGCTCTGAAAAACATTAGTTTCTTATGTAGGAGAAGGATGTACATATCCAACAGGGGTAACTGGGAGAAAAAGGCTTGGAACCACTGCCCCTGGGGTCGCTGCACCCCTGGTTGGGAAACACATAATACAAAGTCTGAAAATTCCTTGAAAATATTAATATGGCAATTTTATCCATATTAAATAAACGTTTGCCAAATATAAAACATAGGCCCAAATAAATAAAATATACTGCATAAAATATACTGCAATACACCCCAAAGGCCGTCAGAGGTCGACAGAGATCAACCAATCATCCTCGAGATCAATTCAACAGAAATATGTAAAGCAATCGGGAAAATGTAGATCCACAATTAAATTGAGTTCGATTTATAAGCCTAATTAACAAGCATTCCAATATTAAAGCTTACATAGGATATTGTAAATACAAAAGCACAATAGGCCCTTAGTTGTATTGCTGCTCATTTATCCTCATTGATGAAGAAAAATGATCTTTCATGAGTTTAAAGTTTCTATCACTCGTGTTCTTCTTGCGCCACAGTCACAGTGTCAGATTTGCAGGTGATTGATGGGCTCACCTGTAGTGACGTGCGCAGCCCCGCGTTAATGGGCGCCTGCAAACAGAGGAGGAAGTGAGAGCACAGAAATATGTGTCAGACCCAAGTGTAGCAGCAGCACCGAGGCGCGGCCAAGACGCACTGGACACAGCCGCGTCAAGGAACCACGGCACCGGGCAGCCACGCTACCTCCTACCGACCGGATTCATTATTGTCGTGCGTAAAGTTGGCACGCACAGGTAAGATTACTGTCATAGCTGTTGTCGTGCACTGTTGAACTGCGTGTCACCTCGCGGTTTTGAACCATGGGAATGTAAGTAAGGCGGACATTTTTCCCACCCTAATCCGTCTTCTGGGCTCAGAAGTTCTGGAGATTGTAGGAGACGGCGTAAGAAACAGCAAAAACCTGAACAGTTTGCGTGTAAAGTTAGATTTCCCCCTTTTTAACAAAAGTTGCATTGTGATTATTTACTTGAATGATTAAGCGATTTTGTGATAAGTTGGATTCTTGTCAACCAGGTGAGTGGCTGAGGTGAGAAAGCTGTTTTTCCTTGGGTACAGTGGCGTTTCAGAGATAATGCGTTTCAATAGAAAATGCTCCTATTTTGTTCATGCGTCCTGCGTAATAACACTTTTATAACCTGTTGCACTTCGCTTATCTGGGATACTCGGTACATGTGTTGTCAACGAGTTAGTTTCCCTATTGTTTTGATGCATAGATTTGCAGTGGCAGCTCTTAAGAGTGCTTTGTGGAGGCAAGTGTAGGCAGTAATCTGTGAGTCATAGGTTTAGTCCCTTGGTTGAGGACTGACACAACTCACTGCTCCAGAGACGGGAATTAAAGCATGGTTTGTTATGGGCTGATGTTATTCAGCAGAAATACACTAAGATCATCTCTCTAAGGGTCACTTGTGGTATGTGTGGGTCAAAGAAAGACACTTTGAAATCTACTGTACTAATCTGCCCCATTTAAGGCACTTTTTCATGCACTGTTTGGTTTCCTTTATATCCAAATTATCTCACCTCAGATGTCTTCTTAAACTATTGTGACACTTTTGAACATTTTAACCAGGGATGTCAAAATAATTTGGTTAAGCAATAATCATGACTATTCAGTTTGCAATATAATAATAAAAACGAATACTTGTGACTAATTTAGAAGCAACGTTTAGTCATTTCAATTCAATGTACACCAAAAAAAGTAAATGTAAATTGTTCTTATGTGACTGTTTATATCACAATAGCTTTATTTTTGCATTCAGAAAGTTTGATTTAAACTCGAAACTGAACCTTGACTAGCTCAGGACTAAACTGAGCTCAAACCAAAACCAAACCAGGACCAGTAACGCAACCTTATTCTTATTACCATTTCAATGCACACATTTACATTTTAAACACTAGCTGATCTTGATATATTTATTTATATTTAATTTGAATCCCCTAGTTTTTAGGTTGTGATTTGACCCTCTAAAGCTGCTGTATCAGTGACAATGGAGTTTAAACTGAAACCCAGGACTAGCCACAACAAAGTCAGGTGGTGGTTAAACAATGAACAGTTGAATACTAGGCAATAATGTGGAACTGGTGTCTCTTATTGTCAAAAATGCTGTTTCGGGGAATTGGTTTTCTGCAAATTGGAGCAACTAAGACATTATAATATAGGTGTAATGCACATTCTGAAATATAAACTATTTGGTTTGTCATGCTAATTACTATATTGACCTATCGTTCAATAAATAACAGCTGTAACAATATTCTATTTATTGTGTGTATCTTTACTTTGCTAAGACAGGAAGGTTTTTTGATAATATTCTAACATTTCAGCTGTAGAGGAGTGCATAATTAATATATATTACTCTACTTGAATGGTTCATTCTGTATTTTATTTGTTGTACAATATGGTTAATTTGGACAAGGGTTTAATATGAGTTCCCTGATTCATTTTGTCAAAGTTATTGTCTCAGTTGCATAAATAAAGTAGTTTCATTTCAATATTATTGTTTATTGTGTTCTATGGCATTATATTACACTTAAAAATGTGTTTGTGACAATTGGACACTGAGAAATACATTTGATGAAGTGTTTTTATGTTTTGTTTATGCAAACATTTTACAAAGTTTTGACCAACTGGCTCAGTTAAAAGGTGCAAAACAAGGATTTTTGTATGATGTGAAGTACGGGTGAGCAATACTGACAAAAAGTGATATTTTGATATATCTCCATAACGATATTCAAATGATATTATGTCAAATCTTTAAGTCTTCAAATGTATTAGTTAAGGTTTAATTACCAGAAAATTGTGAAATAACTGTACAATAATCACAGAAGTTCATAAATATCACCTTTTACCTTCACATGAAAGTTTACTACAGCTTATTTATTTCATTTTTATTTTTAATCAGCTCTTTTTGAAGCATTTTTACCTATAAACAATATACTCAACATTTAAATTTTGCATTTTTTGCAACATTCATGATATTATCTAAAATTCACTATATTGTCCACCTCTAATGACAAGTGATTTGTTCTTGCATTGACAATTTTAATTAATCTTGTTCCAGGCAATAGTTTAAAGTTCCCTGTTCTCCGTCTTTCCAGCTTCCCTGATGTGGTAGGCGCTGGACCTTTGACTGGACCAATCAGAGGTCGCCATTAAGAGGACACAGGAAGTAGGACACATCCCATTCTGGAATCCCAATGGCTGACAAGGCCCCTCTCATCACGGAGACCTGCTTCTCCACTATTCTCCATATTTCTGAACCAGGAGACGAAGACTATGGACAGCTAGCCACGCCCCGAATCGAAACCCCCACAACAGCAGAAGATGAAGAAGTGAAGGAGGAAGTGGGCGATGTGGTAGACAGGTTAGTCGTGCCAAGTACCGTCATTTTAAGCACGCAGAGCCCAGTGTCTCAAAGGGCAGGCACCAAACAACTTATCCCAAAGAGTTTAGCCGTGTCGAGTCGAACCAAAACCCGGCACCATACGACAGTGGTTACTTTTCCTGTGGGACTGGAGTTGTCGAAAAACGAGAACGAAACAAAGACCAGGTTCTCGGCGCAGGGTCCGGATGTGGCCTGGGACGAGTACGACAGCGACGGAGATGGGTTCGGGTTTAGGAGGAATCGCAGGAACAAGTCTTACAAAGCAGCGGTGACTGAGGTGGGAGTTATTGCAAAAAGCAGCACGAACATGCTGGAGCCGGTGCAGGAGCGGAGAGCCGTCAGCCCAAGTCCACAAAGAAGTCCAGGGCGCAAGGTGAGCGGACCAACTGGGGGGAATAAGTAATATTCTGTACAAAAAGAGCTCAGGGTTGTCCAAAAATGTCATAGATACTTTATTGATGCTCATTGGGAAAAAGTGAGTATCAATAAACTGAAAAGAAATCACATAAACAGGACAAAATTGAACTTTTCCTGAATAGTTTTTGAATCTTGACTACATGGTAAGAAACTATTACTATTTTGTGTTAAGGGCTGAAACAAGTTACTCGATTAATCACAACTAATCGATTGTTTAAAGCTAAATTGTCAACTAATTTAGTGATGGAATAATTGTTATCTGGATTATACTCTGACTCTAAAACAGTCATGAGCTGCGAGACGAGGTTTTAAAACTAAGCAAGAATTACTTCAAAAAGGCGCCAGAAACATGTGCATTAAGTGTTTTTGATCAAAAACTTACGTTGTCTGTAAATATACTCCATCACACTGTCTTCAAGCTTCATTGTGATGAAATTGAACTCAAATCTGATCTGAACAACTAATCAATTAATTGAAAGAATCTTTAAAATCTGTAAATTATATTGTCTAAAGAAAAGAGTTATTATCATTATAATCAGTATATTATAATAAGTTAGTTTGATATCGATAAAAATGTTTTATTTGGCTGAATGGTCCACAAATGTTTCTTTTTTTTTAGTGACCAATGGAGATGGAAATTATTTAGAAAAGTAACTCAAAATCTTACAACAAGACTATTAAAAACTAGTTTAGAGGCTTTAGTTCGTGTTTTTCATGTGGCTTAGTCAAAAGCTTTTTTCAGCGGTACTCAGACTTGTTTATTTTTTGTTCTTTTTTTATAATAATGAAACATACAAAGAACTCTGCAACAACTTTAAACGTGGATAAATGTAAACATTTTCAACAGTCTATTAAGTTTAAACTACTAAGCTCTTCTGCTTTCAGTTCTTTATGTGGCTTTACTTGCACAACCTCTTAGGAATATAAATGTGACAGTAAATCATTAACCCACTGTATAGCAATATAAAAAATCAAATATCAAATGCACAAAGATTAAATTTAGATTAGTGTGTTCATCTGAATTCAAGGATTTAAGTGTCTTCGTTCAATTCAGTCTGTCTCATCTGCAGGAACCCCTTATGAAATGAGCATGTTTATAAAGTACTTGAGTGTATTCACGGAGCTGTGCAACAGTAATTATAAATGTATAATGTAGCCTTCCGATTTAAAATGTGCTTATCTTTCTCTGCAGCGGACACTGGGGCGAAAGAGGAACCAAAAGCAGCGTGGATCGTTCAAAGACGGTACGTCACAATCTCACTAAATTTAACCTCCAGCTACACACAACTGGAAAAATCCGGTGACCTTTCCGCATTGTGTAGGAGCTGATTTTCACAACATTAGCAGGGTTACTGTAATTAAAGTGTGACGGGTGTAGGAGTCACTATAACCAGAGGCACTTCCACAGTACACAGGGAAACTGCTTCTCACTGGGGACTATCTCTGTATGTGTGGGATGTCAAGATTAAGTAGTTTTGTTTTCATAATAAAGCAGCCAAACTTGATTGAAATAATACAAATTCTATTGCAAAACCCACACATGATTAACTTTCTTGTATTTTCTATCATTTGTTGCATTTTTGTTGTAACGACTGGTGGATCAAAAAATAATGCAGACTTGAATAGTTCAAAAGTACAGGATTTATTGAGGAAACAGGACGGCTGGATACTGGACCGAGGAGCACAGGTGAGTACTGGAGTGGCGGAGTGGAGCAGACTGGACCGAGGAGCACAGGTGAGTACTGGAGTGGCGGAGTGGAGCAGACTGGACCGAGGAGCACAGGTGAGTACTGGAGTGGCGGAGTGGAGCAGACTGGACCGAGGAGCACACGAATGTAGACTGAACGATCTGGCAGGGTGTGGATGAATGAGCCGAGTCTTTATACTGCAGAGGTGTATGCTTGATTGGAGATGGGTTACAGGTGAGTAGTGGGAGGAGCCGTTGAAGGTGGTGCAGCATGTCTACTCTCCGCCCAGCTCCAGACAACACAGATGGGAGGGGGAGAACACAGGAATCTTGACAATTTTAAATGATAATGATATAAACATACAGCCACCCATTGAACGTAGTTGCTCTGATCACCTAATAACACTGATACTGCTGATATTAGCATTAAAATATCACCAATCCCTAGTGTGAATGAAAGTGAAAAAGAAATCAGTGGTGGAAGAAGTACTCAGTTTTGTTGCTTGAATAAAAGTATAGATACAGGAGCAAAAAAGTACTCAAGAAAAGTTCAAATATGACACAAAAAGTCTAGTTAAGTACAATTTTTTGACGTTTTTTCTGTTTTATCCTATCTAAAAGTAGTGATCTGGAAAAAAACTTGCAGATTTTTGTTCAACTGTATTTCTGTATTCATTTTTCTAGCTGTTTTTGTTTGTATGTTTTTGCTTGCTCAACTCAAAACTTAAAAGGTGCAAAAAATAACTCCTCAGCCATTTCAGGTGTTCTCAAACAGTAGAGAATTTTGCTTTTTAAACTTTTTACTCCTGTTAAAAATGTAGTGGAGTAGAAAGTACAAATACTTGCTCTCAGATGTAGTTAAGTAAAAGTAAAAAGTCTTCACTGTAAAATGACTTAATTAAAGTACAGATACCTAAAAAAAAAAAATCTACTTAAGTGCAGTACTTTTGTGCTTTCTTACTTTCCACCTGAAATAAAATATACTTTATATTGTTAATAACGGTGACAATAAAATCACAATGTTTGCATCACAACTCACAACTTTACTGTGATTTACAAAGATGTTTACTGTAGCATAACGGTTCATTGATATTCCAGTAACAGCGCTCCAGGCGTGAGCTGCTGTTATGGCATTATTCGAAGCATGTTCAGAGCAGATACTCGCTCTCCTCCCACTCACTGTGACCTGAGTGGATGTTTTATCAGGTTAACACTGACATAGCTTTTGGCCGTGCAATTAATGTGCAACTTATACTTTTGCTATCTGAAAATTATTGTTAAGTAAAAGTGATCTCAACAAGTGAATATTATGGTCAGAGGTGAAACATGAGAGGATACTTAGAAACCCAAATGTTACAAATATGTAATAGTATGCATTACGCAAGAGCTTAGGCAACTTCCAACAAAATATATTACTCAACTTTCAACCTATTTTAATATTTACAGTTTTGCAATAAATATGTAATTCTTATTGTGGAGTCTACATTGATTATTTCTAACGATTTGCTGAAAAGTTGCAATTCCAACAGTGTTTAAGAAATGTTTTACTCACTGGCAAATGTTGAATAAGCTACGATATATTTTTAAAGAGAATCTAATTCGTTTCGCAAAAGAACAAATCTGATTTATTCACAGTAGTTCCAAAGATCATTAAATGTACTGACCTCCCACTCCTACAAAGTTAGTGAATAAAATCAATAAACGCCTGCATCATATTATCTTGAGCTAGGCAATATGAAAAATAAAATAAATGTCTTCTTAAACTGGAAAAGCTCTAAATATGTCAGAGGATTGGCTGTAAAGACTGCTCGCTCAATTAAAAAGAGAAAAGGTGATTGTTGACATTTTGAAATGACAAAATCTTGATTAAAATGTTTTTTCTTTACATCCTTAACGTGATCTGTAAATAAATTGAAAATGACTTTGACACACCTTTTTAAATAGTTGAAATTCAAAGTGAAATGTCTTGTTTTTTAGCGACTCCGCGGTTGTACCAGGATGTGAGAGAGCGGGGGCTGCACTCGACAAACCAGGACGAGCTGCTGGATGATTTCGTGGTGGTGGAGCATCCGGTGGAGGAGGAGGACCAGGGCATCGTGGTGCGGAGCTACAAGCCCGCCCAGCTCACCTG
The DNA here is from genome assembly GCA_019453435.1 of Rhinogobius similis. Taxonomy (NCBI): domain Eukaryota; kingdom Metazoa; phylum Chordata; class Actinopteri; order Gobiiformes; family Gobiidae; genus Rhinogobius; species Rhinogobius similis. Next base: position 23,780,079 of record CM033624.1, on the reverse strand, counting down.
GAGCCAACTGCCACAGGTACAAAACTACAAAACAAAGTGCTTTTAGAAGTGTAACAGATATCACGTTTGCACCAGTTCATTCAAACGACACTGCATGAATCTGCTTATAAAGTTTTTCCTGATTATATGTTCAGAATAAGAACATTACAGGCAGTTTCTTTCTTTCATGTCTGGGTCCGCACTATATTGACGAAGGGTGCATCCGAGTTTCCAAAGAGTGCAAAGGCAATACTCTTCCAGTGTCCTCGTTTTACTCACCTCCTTAAGGGTGCAAACACTTTAAAATTAGGTTTCAATGCACCCTGTTGCTCTCCTGTAGATCCCAAGCTGCTTTCTTTTGCCAAAATACCATCTATCTATCACTTTCGGTGGAAGTGGTTAATTTAATTGAAGTTTGCCACTGATTGAAAAGTTTGAGTTCACTCTGAAGTAACAGCCAACCACTAACTTCCATCATGGGCCTTTTAAGGGCACTTGGGCAATTTAAGTCTGTGTTCACAAGATTTGTTGTTGTTGGTTGATGGTTTAAAGTGACTTTAATCCTGATGTAGACTTGATTTAGTCCTGCTCTTAGTCCTAGTCTTGTTTCAGAATTTAATCCCAGTTTTTGATGTGGTCTGTGTGTGAACGCAGCCTAAAATTATACAGTTAAAGATGTTGAATAATATTGCATGCACTACTTCTATTTGTTATTTTAATGTTGGTCTGATACAAAGAGACAGTTATTTCCTGTTTATTATTTTATAATTCATGCCTGCTTTGTTTTCAAAGGTGAAGGACACTGGAATCCTGTCTTTGATAACGCCCCAGGAAAGGAAGAGACAAGAGGTACTGTACACAAACGACACAGGTCTCACTGTAGACTAAACGCTACTGTTATTTTTGGCTTTATGGGTACAACAATCTATTTATATTCCAATTTGTAATGACTGTAATGATTTGAATTCAGTTGATTGTAATGCAGAGTTACATTTTTGGAAATTTCACAAAGAGGTAAAGATTCTTATTTTCTGGGCAACTAATAACAAATGACAGATTTCTGTCAGAGCTTAACATTTACACTTTAATAGAGTCCACAGTAGGCATTGCAGGGATAGATTGGGGTCATTTTCTTCTAGGGTGTTTCATTCAGTGTCATCCATGGGAAACGGCGTAACTCTATCTAGGCCGGGCTTTTTCTTTGTAATGTTCATGAGCAGATGCTGTGTCAATAGCCGTGGTCCACCCCTGTGTGCACGAACTATAGGAGCTGAAAACAGACACACCCTGGCAATGCAATCACAAGTCTCCCTCGTGAAAAAAATGTTTGTTTTGTTAGCTTTTGTTCCTTGATGACTTTGCATACATGTAGGAAAGTTTCCACCTGGACCACGCTGTTTAAGAAGCGCACCGTGTGTTGAATTGTTAAAATGACTGGGATTTTGGCTCTCGTGATTATTTATTTAAATCAGGCCTTTATTATAGTATTCAAAAGACTGTATGGTTTAGTAATGCTTTGAAATAAACAATTTATAAGGTGTTAATAAGCACTTGTTATTTGTTTATAATCACTTGAATAATTACTAGCATTTGTAGATGGCTTATAATACCTCATAAATGTTAATAAGCCATGAACCAAAAACGTATGTGTGTTATTGTGTATGTATTGTGTATGTAAGAGCATTAATAAGCTGCCTTTTAAGCTACTTTCAATAACAAACTGATAAATATAAGTGCTTATTAACACATAACTAATGCTTATTAATGCATTATAAATAGTTTACAAAGGAACCTTATTTTGAATCGTCATTGACAATTTTGAAGTTTCTGTTTTCCTTTTTAAAGCAACAAATGCAAAAAAGGAACATATTCTGTCAAAACAACTACTATCACTTGTAATATGGAGGGTAATATTACATCTTTTAGCATTAACAGCTATTTTGAAGATTTTGTTTTCCTTTTTAAACCAATAAACAAAGAATTTCCACTTGGGGATGAATAAAAGGAAATATTCTGTCAGAACTACTACTTTAAATTGTAGTATGGAGGGTAATACGACATCTTTTCGTAGCAAGTGTTTGTCCTTTTGCTTTTCTTAACCTCACTGTCAGCCATGTTAGCACGACTAGGCCCAGTTGTAGTTTACTGGAGTGTACTTTGGTCTGTCTCAAACCGCTATGTATACAGGAAGTGCAGGAGGACAGGTGTGTCTTACCTGAACACACACTACTGTAATTAAAGTATTCAAAACTCCTATCGTAGTCATTTGTTGTAGTGCTATACCGTGTTGGCTGTTGTAAACTATCCATTCATGTTTTAGTGGCAAGACAAGACTCAACATGTCGCTGTAACTTCACTCTTCCTGTCACTTTAACAGAAAACAGGACATTTCCATGGCCATAAAATCCAAACTTATTAGACAATAATGTAAAAATGTGTTGCTGTTTTGGTAGCCTGTTGATCATGGATTGAATCATTGTTTTCTTTCCAACAATTAAGTAAAACTCTGCTTTCAAAGGCTTAAGACTAATTTGCTTTTCAGTTAAACGAAATGCAATCTAAGAATGTTAGACCAATAAAAGGATTCAACAGGCACAAGCTACAATACAATTATTTAACTTTCCTTTGTATTCTGTTATCAATTAAAATAGCAGGAGCAACAGTCAAAGTTCTTATCAATAAAATGCATTTGGAACTAGAGCTGCACAATTTTGGGAAAAAAATCTTGCGATTGTGATTAGATTTGTGATTTATGTTATATAAATAGGATTCTGTTCAAAATTCACATTTTAAACATAACCAAAATAATTGACTAAATGACTGAAATATGAACTGATAAACGAATCCCGTATTGTAACTTTCAGTTGTGTTTTTGAAGGTTTTTGTCACTATATTGTAGCTGTTTTTCACATTTTTGTCACTTTCTGGGGCATTTTTGTTGCTTTAAATCAGTTTAATGTCTCTTTTGTTGAGTTTGTGTCGCTTGTTTCAGAACATGTTTTAACAAATCTAAATTACAGGGTTAGCAGTTTTTATGCAGAATAAAACTGGATATTTTGTAGTTTGTGGATGAAATTATGGCACAAATTGTGATTTCGATTAATAGTGCAGCCCTAATTGGAACTAGATGAATACTTGTGCATCAGTTTGTTGCCTTTGCTACATTAATCTACCACAATTTGCCCGACCTATTTTTAGATGTTTAAACTAAGAGCTAATCAACGCGCCTATCTCCAGTACATATTTAGTATTAAAGGCCTAAATGATGTAGTTCTAGTTAGATTAGTTTTTTAAAAAGTTGCTAAATTCAGATTTTTCATTTTGTATCTGACAGGTTTTTGTAAAACCATTGAATAATCTTTTATGTAATTACAATAAGCTGTGAAAGAGGCAGCTTAACAGCCAGTGGTTTTCACACTTTTCACACCAAGAACCATCTTAGAATATTTGGCTATGTTTGCCACACAAGGACAAAGAAAGGATTGTACTCTGGAATAATCTAAAATGTGCAATAATTTATAACATTCAAACAATCCAGATTATTCTATACCAGGACAAAGCAGTGGTCTAGACATAAATCTTCTCTCAGACCAATGAAGAACTGTGAACAAGCAATTGCCTCGTCAACTGTTGAAATCGCATTGTTGTTAAGCTGTCATTGGCAGATTTAGTGGCTATGGCTGCAAGATGAATCACGTTTACAAACTTGCTGAAAAATGCATGTTATCCTTGTTATTAGTTTATCTTGGTACCATGAGGGCGTCCCACTGGTAGGACGTCGGACTCTTATATTCCTTTTTCTCCACTGTCTGATAAAAGGAAACTATCAAGATTCTGGACATGTTAAATATGAAAAGAAAGCTGTAGCCGTCTTATTTTCAGTCAAATCAACCATTCTGGGATGAATCAGGATCAGCTTGCACACGAAAACCACCCTATAATCTAATTAAAAATACCCTAAAATTAATAAAAGGCAAATTGGCTTATGTTTTGAAAGCCAACAAATGCTCAATCTAGTGTCAATCAGACCATCCTCCAAACACCAGCTTTACTGCTCCTTATGTTTACCACAGAAAATCTAGGTGGAATTGAAAATCTGATATTCCTCTGAGCAGCACTTGTTCACACTGATAATTAGAGTAAACCAGACATCAGAGGCCAAAACTACAGTGTCTCAGCTTCACAAAGAGTCCAGCCAATTGTTTGTGCTCCAAAGGGTTCAAGAACAGCTTCAGTTTGAACTGGGGCTCATATTAGTCAGGGTTTTTTGGAAAAATAGGCCCTCATGGTAAGGTATTAACATGTCTGCTCTCCAGTGCTGATGCTACTGCACGTGCTTAAAATGTAGATTGTGAAATGATACTTGATTTGAAACATAAATTGTCTGAAAAATGTCAAAGTAAAATATTATTCAGATATTGCTCATGCCTTTGCTACACTGTACTTATTATTATTACTTATTATATCTCTTTTTATGTTCTCAGGCCATTTTTGAGCTCATGACCTCGGAGCACTCGTACCTCCACAGTTTGGGGATCCTGGTCCGACATTTTAAAAGCAGCGAAGCCCTCAGAAGGACTATGACGGCCACCGAGCACCACCACCTCTTCTCCAACATCTCGGTCATTGAAGAGGTCAGCAAACGGTGAGTACGTTACCATAATATACAAAGCATGGGCTATTTTGAAGCAGCAAAAGAAATGAAATCTTACAGTCACAAAACAAGGGTGCAAACTGGGATTTAAAGGCCCTGTACCTGATCGCCTAAGGCCCAAAGTCACTGGGATAGGCTCCAGTCACTCGCGACCCCTAACAGGAATAAGCGGTAGAAAATGAATGAATGAATGAATACCTGATTTTTATTGTTTTGAAACGTTAAAAACAGAACTAGTTCACATTAAAATCTTCACATCAGTCACAAGTATCGCTCACTTACTTAATGCAGTTCCAGCGTCCTAAATATTCAGTTTAGACGCACTTTTCTCGAGTCTCTGAGCCCAGGGCGTCACAGACCGTCACAGGTAAAGCTAACAATCATTAGCATGCTAACGGCGCACTTCCTGCTTTTTTCATAGAATAAAAGATGCAGAGTAAAAGTTGTGGTCCCATTTTCACCCGAATAGATGCTTTTACAATATATATGTTCTGGGGCAACACAGATGTTACTTTTTTACATGCAAGAAATCTGGAACAGGGACTAGCTTTGTTTTTCCCGTTTCACAACAGGAAAAATCAGCTACAGGTTCTTTCATGTTTAGATAACTTGACTCTGAGCTCAAGTTAAACCAGTAAAACCATTAAAGCAAAAAGGATTAAAACTCAATAAACATTTATATTACAAGTAGAGGTTGACAATACAATGTTGTTTTGAATTTGAATTTGAATATCGAGTATATTGTTTATAATAAAAAATGCTAGAAAAAGAACTGATTAAAAATAAAACTGAAAAAAGCTATGTTGTGAAGTTTCAGATAAGGATATAAGGTGATATTTCTGCACTTAATTTTACAGACATTTCACATATAATTAAACTTTAACACGTTTAAAGACATGATTTTACACATTTATGTTGAATTGACATAATATCCCCTGATTATTGTTATCGGGATACTAAAATAAAATTAAGATATTCATTTTTGTCAATATCGTTCACCCCTAATTACAAGAGAAACATATTTACTAGCTAAATGTTCTGAAAGATTAATCCAGATTGTGAAGTGAACGCTCCTAATCCCGTGTTTTAAGGCTCTTAAAAGTAAAGCTAGCGCTGTCAGTAATCCATTGTGTTAAAGGGTCCTGTCGTGGTGTTTTCCCACTCAGATTTGGTATCGGGTGTAGAGTGTCTGCGGCGCTCGTATTTGCCCTGAGCTCGTAGCTTGAGTATCCTGCAGGTCTCACAACATGTTAAAACTCGCTCGTCAAACTGGTCGGGCCGCTTCAGCGCATGTATTCCCCTGTTTGAAGATGCGCCCAGCACACACTCACGAAAAGCATTTGTTGTCAATGGGTTTTGCATAAAAATTGGAAATGTTTTGGTCAGGCTTTACGCAGAAATGGGAGTGGTGCTAAAAGTATGACGCTGCTCTCTTTTTCCAGTTTCTGATTTAGTTTCTGTGTGACTTGAAATGAATGAGGCTGGGCTGGGATTTGGTGTCATTTTACAGGTTTTTGTTGAAATCCTGGGGGGAGTGGCTCAGTTAAATGACTAGAGAAATAATAAAAGCAAACGCATTTGTGGTAAATTGTTTGCTGCTGCTTGTAATCGTGAGGCTTTAAACACAAAATACTGAATGCAACATTATAAAACCGCAAAAAATGACTGAGAATCTATCATTTTTATCTGGATTTGAGTTGTTTTGACCCCATGAGATTTAATTGCTGATGTGATGCAGACTATTTCACTGGTTTCAAGGTATTTCTGGCTGATCATTTGATAATTTAGCTTCAGATAAGAAAATAGATTTGCCATTGGAGTTAGTGGAATTATCTTAACCCACTGGAAGATCATTTGGCTTGAAGTCAGAAGCTATGTATGGAAACAGGTTTGAAACAAGTAAAATAATCAAGTAAATAATTTAAACTAATCTTAACTGGTCAAAATATCTCAAATTAAGATTAATATCTTGGATTCAAGACATTTTAACTCGAAAAATTCATTTTTGGCAGTGAACAAATTTGCTTTCATTTCCATATGTTACTCTCAAGCGTAAACAAAACATTTAGGCATTTCTAATTGAATCTTTGAGGACTTCTAACCCTGTACACTTACAACTATGTACTACGCTTTTTGAATTAAACTCTTTACTATAACGATGTAACAGGAAGTAGTTCAGTGCTGCTTAAGAACTGAATATTAGTCACGGTTAAGTCCAAAGAGCAACCTCCATGTTTCTGTTTCAGCAGTTTATCTTTTTGCCCTCTGGCTCTGATAAAATCTCAGTTTCCAATGGTGGCGTTACAGGTATTTTCTAACAACAGGTCTTTACAAAACAACTGAGACTTGACAACATAACCAAAATGTAAACTGCATTAATCCTAGAACAAAGAGAGAAACAAAATATAGTTTAAATCCATTTGCTGAACTAGATACACATTTCATTAAAGCGCAGTGAACATGATTGTATTTAAGATTTTGCCTAAACAGTTTGCCTATTTGTCCCCAGTTTGACAGTTTTTGTAAAGTTTATAATGTTACTTCCTGTTTGAACATGAGCAGCAAAAATGACAGAGCTAGAGATAATTCCACAACTGTTACCTAGCAACCATACTGTAGACCACAATCCAAATAAAATACACAAAAGTTAGGAATTACAATAGATAATACCTTATAACAACTTTGTTTTGTTAAATGATTGTCCATTTGTCGCATAATTATGACACAGACAACTTAACTTCACAAACTCAACTTAACTGACTATAATAAATATTTACCACAGGTTATATCCCCTCAAACTAAAAAAATGAGAACCTTAACAGTTTCCTTAATCAAACAATGTTCGGTTACCATGGAGAGACGGGTATTTAGTTATTTAATCAGTACGTGAGCATGCATTTTGTTAATTGGAACCACTTCAGTAAGTTTCCGTGGCAACTAATAGACAATTTCCCGTGTCTATCTGAATAGTTATTGTTTTAAAACATTTGTGTCCCCAGATAAACGTAAAAAAAAGACCAACAGTAAATGCCATATCCACCTGTAACACATAACATGAAAATCCATTAATTCTACAACCTCTGATGATAATTAGTCTGGAGGCGGTAATCAACCCACCATTCACTGCTCTCCATCCTCGTCTCTCTTTATTTGCAGTTTTTTTGAGGATTTAGAAAAGCGTCACTATGACAACCCAGTTATCCGGGACATCAGTGACATCGTCCAAAACCACGCGGCCCACCATTTTGAACCCTACATCGTGTACTGCTCCAACGAGACGTTTCAGCAGAGGACGCTACAGAGACTACTGTGAGCAAACCCACAATACACTGTAGCTAAGGCCAATCAAAGCCTATACTGGATGGTATATTTCTGTGTTTTAGGACCAATAACACAGCGTTTAAAGACACACTGAAGCAGATCGAGTCGAGCACTGAATGTGGAGGCCTTCCCATGATCTCATTCCTCATCCTTCCCATGCAGCGAGTCACCAGACTGCCCCTGCTACTAGACGTAAGTGGACAAGAGGGTTAGAATGGCTGTCTATAAGACCATTTGGACAAAACCGACAAAATAAACAACTGTGACAGAGGTGTTGTTGCATATAGGACTTTCAAAAGTATTAATATCTAGATACTAATCGCTATTGCAACTAGGATCAAAACTAGATATGCATAAGAACAAAGTATCAACAACAAACAAATTCACATACAATATATACGACAAAATTAGACATTTCCACAGTTGTTTCAGCGTTATCTTGATCTAAATCCGAACTAGAGCACATGGTAAATATTAAGGAAACTAATATTATTTTGTGTTTAATTTTTTTTTTTTATTATCTTAGTGGAATTCAGTCAATATCAAGCCTTTTCCTTACTATCAAAATTTAGTTTGTTAGTATTCAGTAGTCCTGTGTCTTCTTCTCAAACGTCTATTTCTATTGTATATTTCAACTTTTTAAATACATTATCAACTCAATAAAGGGTGAAATATGGTAACTGAAGTCTCTTAGAGCAATAATCTCATCAAAATCTAACCCATCAAAATGTTATGTTATGTCTGTATATTAAAAACACATTTCTCTCTCCGTAGACAATTTGCCAGAAAACTCCAGATAAAACAGCCGAGTACTTTGCTGCGATCTGGGCTTTCCACGCCATGAGCAAGGTATGAACGCAGAAAACCTAAAACTAAAACATGTATTGCCTCAGAATTAATTATCACGTAATCCTTCTATTTTATTTATTTTTTTTTCATTTTAAATGTCACATCGACAGTTGGTCACGAGCTGCAACGAGCGAGCGCGGCAGATGGAGCGGACGGAGCAGATGTACACAATACAGAAACAAATGGACTTCGGGAAAATAAAGGTAAAAGTCATAGTTACATAGATATGGAGGCGGACAATATATTGAACTTTAGATAATATTCTGAATGTTGTTTTGCAAAATTGAATATATTGTTTAGTAATAAAAAATGCTACAAAAAGAGCTGATTGAAAATAAAAATAACGTTATCTTGTCTTTCAAATAAGGATTTGTGGTGATATCTCTGCAGTTTTGCACATGTGTCTGATAATTAAACTCATCAGTTTAAAGACATGTAACACACTTCAGTTGGATTGACATAATGTTGTCTGAATATTGTCGTCAGGTTTCTCCAAAAAATAAAAAAAGATTTTTGTCAATATCACCCAGTCCTATATATATATATATATATATATATAGGAAGGCAGCCTTCAGACAGAAGTATACAGGAAACCCACCCACACAGACCAGTACTTACTGTTCGATTCCAACCACCCACTGCAGCACAAGCTGGGAGTGATTAGGACCTTGCAACACAGAGCCCATGAAGTACCCACCAGCTCTGAGGGGAGAAAGAAGGAGGAAGAACACGTCCAACGTGCCCTCTCAGCTTGTGGATACCCTAACTGGGCCTTTAACAAAGTCAGAAGAGCCAAGAAACAGGACAGAAAGGATAAAGACCCCAGCAGGAGGGGTGTCTCTATCCCTTATGTCTCGGGCCTGTCTGAGAAGTTTCAAAGGATTTTTAGACAACACGACATCCCTGTCTATTACAAACCTGGCAACACGCTTAAAGCAGAAACTGGTCCACCCGAAAGACAAGAGGCCGACAGAGAAACAGAGCAATGTAGTTTATTCGATAGAGTGCAGTGAGGACAGTTGTAAGAAGAACGTTACATAGGAGAAACAAAACAGCCATTGCACAAAAGGCTGTACCAACACAGAAGATGTTCCTCCACCGGACCGCAGAGTGCAGTCCATCTGCACCTAAAAGCTACAAATCACTCGTTTGAGGACAGTGAGGTGAAGATTTTGAGCAGAGAGAAGAACTGGTTTGAAAGAGGAGTAAAGGGGGCCATTTTTGTAAAAGAGAAAATCCTTCCTGAACAGGAATGGGGGCTTAAGATTTAATTTAGCCAAAATTTATGACAGCATTTTAACACCTTGGTCCAGATCAATAGACCAGTCAAATGCTAATGAGGCAATCAGTAGTGAGGCGGAGCAACAGCCAGCTATCAAGATAACAATAGACCTTTAGACACAGGTGAAACTAGGTGAGGCCAACCATTAATCAACAAGATAGACCAATTAATTAAATCCCAGGTGACAAACAAACAATCTTATAACAAAGACAGGAGTGCAGTGACTCCTCCCTGGGGGCTGGACTCCCACTACTTAGAGTAGCATATAAGGCCCAGGTTCCCATACCAGCTCTCTGATTGACAATGACTTTTGGATAAAAGTCGAAACGTCTCGATCTTTAAACGGCGTCCGGATGACAACCTCTGAACCCCTTTCTACGATATATATATATAATATATATATAATATATATATATATATATATATATATATATATATATATATATATATATATATATATATATATATATATATATATATATATATATATATATATATAAACATTGAGAAATGTTTCCACGATATATAAAGTCATATTGCAATATTATTAAAAATTAACGTAATTGGTTTTTTTTGCAGGTTGTATAATTGGCTGAATTAACTCTCGTTATTTGAGGCAGGTGTCCCTTTAAGAATTATATAAAATATGGGCTACAAAAGAACTATTAAACTTGTATTAGAGTTCAATTTCTCACTATCTTACAGTATATTTATAGATATTTACAAGACAAAATACTTGTGCAGAGTTCAAGTTCAATTGACCTTAACATCTGCCATCTGAATCCCATTTTTTAAAGTATAAAAAGTATGTGTCCCTGTCCCATTTTGTTCATTGCTTGACACTCACCTGCGCTGTTAAAGTCTCAGTCTTGTGTGCACAGCCGTTCCCTCTCATCTCGTCCTCACGTTGGCTCAGGAAGCGCGGAGAGGTGGCCGTGTCCTCAGAGGAGCTCAGCATCTGGAGAGCCTTCAGCCAGAGGAGCTACTATCTGTTTCTGTTCAACGACGTCCTCATTGTCACAAAGAAAAAGAAGTGAGGACATCAGTCAATGTGTACATGTTTACACAGAACCACTAAAGTCAACATATCTTTATTTTACATCCATCAGAAAAGGTCTACAACTAGACTTTATATGTGGTTTAGTGTTAAAAGACACATATTATGCATCATTTGTGTTATTATTGGCCTTTAAACATGCTTTAGAGAACCTTTGTCTGTTTGCATGGACCAAGGAGGAGGCACTGCTGGGATTGAACTCAGGATCTCCTGGTAACCAGACAAGTGCTTCGACCAACTAAGCCATAGCACCTTTGAGTACCTTTGCTTTAGCATCTCATATGCATCTCATGCAGCAGTGGGAATGAAACACAAAAAAGGTTCATTCCATATTTAAGCAACTTGACCACATGCTAATGTAAACATGCAGTTTGACAGCAGAAATGTTCAGAGCGAGTCACGGGATGATATCTGAGGCTCAGAAAAAAGACGGTTAGAAAGAAGCATGAAGAAATCTAAATACAACTCCAGGAATGTTTTTGATGAGGGAACAACGTAATAACATTATTAAAAGCTCCAAAAAGTCAGTTTTGCATAATATGTGTCCTTGACTGTTGTAAGAACAGCGGGTTCTTTTTATACAAATGTAAAATGTCCTTCACTCTTCAAATTTTCCTCTGCAGCTTGTTCTCTCCATCAAAGGACTTTTATCCTGGCGTGGTTTACATTAGTCACAGCGAAACGGTCACTTCACCTTCAAACATAAAACATATGCATTACACATTTCACAATAAGCTTGCACAGGAGAATAAGATCTGCTGTAGATTCTCAAGTGGCTTCAAGTGGATGGCAAGAAAGTCCTGCCTCATGAACCAGGCAGACGGCAGCGTACATGTGAAGCTCTGTGCTTGCCTCGGCATTATGAGATCAATTACTTATTTGCAGATTGTCTCGCTCCATTTTTCTGAACAATTTTATGCTTTTTGCTTTGAAATAATCTAATAATTATAGTAAAATAATAAACAGTGCAAAAATTGTTGGTATTTGAAAGTTAAATACATACAGTGAATTATGTTTTAAACTTAAGGTTAGGAGACATTGAGAAAAGACGTCCAACGAGGCGACAGACAGAGAGGATGGGTATTGTGCACGCATGCTTGAGATTCTTCTAAATCTCCCATTCAGCATGTTGTCCACTCAAGACTGCAGCTCTCTGTTTTGAGTTAGGGAGAAAGTAAACAATGTGAGCTTCCAGAGACGAGCTGAGCACAACACTGGACCAGTCTGAGGCCATTTAGTGAGACTATCATTATGTATATTATCTTCGAAATGCAATTAGCAAGTGGATGTCACAATGTAAAATGTTGGGGTAGTGTTTTCTGTGTGAACAAACTGCAGTTTTATGATTTTAAGGTGATATTGATGAACATGTAGTAGCCCTATCACCTGCTCAAACACATTTATAGTCATGACTGTAAAAATATGAGTGTCAGAGATTACAGAAGCTTCAAATTCTGCTATTTTAATGTCTTTGTGTAACTGGTCTTTCGGTTTATTTGCAGTGAGGAGAGTTTTGTGGTGACGGACTATGCCACTTTGGAGAACGTGGAGGTGGAGGTACCTGAGGACATGGAGGGGAAAACCGGATCTCCTCCTGCAAAGAACAGTCACTTTCTGTCCTTCAAACTACTCATGAGCAAAAACAGTGACGGAAAAACTGAATACTTCCACCTAGTGGCCGACTCCAGGTACTGCAACTCTCAGGCACTGTCGGAAATGTTAATGTTAGGATTATTACAAAGAAGAAACATTGTGATTTTACATTTGCCGTCATTATTGATGCAATTATTCAATGCCTTTAATTTAAAACCTACACCACTGAAGATAAGTCGTTTCATACACCATAGGCGTTAAGATATCTATGGTTTGTCACTAATCTCCAAAATAATCTACATTTTGGCGGTGTATATTGCAATAACATCAGATATAGTCACTTCTAAAAATGTCCCAGTCTCTCAAATATAAATAAATAAATAATGATACAGCAGCACAACAATTCCAACCAAAAAAATCAATGATTATTACACAGAATAAAACAACATTGTAACTTTTCGGGTGAAGGGTCCACCACCTGCTTGTCGCTATTAAAATGTTAATGCTTTGCCTGGAATGTTTCACAGTACGACATTAAACATTATTCCTGTATCAGCTCATGTTTTTCAAGCAATAAAATACTTCACAAAGGCAAGACAGACAATTGCGATGCCGCACGTTGAAATATTCCAGGCAAAACAATAATCGACTAAACAAATTTTAAAGACTAAAGACTTGCCATGTGCATTGATTAATTGACTAAAAGGGGGCGTAGCGGGGTGTTCGCTAAAGTTTTTCTTGTACAAAAGCATCTTCATAAGTCAAAAGGCAGATTGAACTGTCCAAACTACAGCTAACTTACTCTTTCTTCTCTGTTGTCCTTATAAAGCCATATAATCCTACTAAAATATTGTAATTATTCAACTAATACAAAATTTAGTCGACTTAAGACGCCATAAACGACTAAAACCCAACAGAGAACTTAACACTGAGCAAAAAGTAAATACTGTGTTGGTGTGGTTTTATGAGTTGATCAATAACCTATATTCCAAGACCCAGTGTTCATCTCTTCGTAGGTTTCCATTTATAGTTCCTCACAAACTAATGTCCTTCAACAAAAACAACTATTATATGCCAAAAACTTAATTTCCGACCACATTTGAAACTTTTCGTCCCCTTTTATGCAAGTGTGTATGTGCACCGTCCACTCCTTGGTCTTTTTATGTGCTTGGTGGACTCACAAAGTTGACTATTCTATTGAACACAACACAACATAATATTCATTCATATTAGGTGTTTAAATAATCTCTTCATTACCGCTGTCTGGCGCTCTAAAACAGGGTGAATCATGCTCAACTATCCTCATACAACCCCACTCATCTGTCCCTTTAAAATCTGTCGGTGTCAACTAAGGCCACCTCCTGTTTGACTGTGTCTCCCTCTACTGGCAGACATTTTGGTTTGCACACAAAGTCATGCACGTTTGGTTGTCTCCCTGTCTCTAGGGCGGATCGGGCTCGATGGATTGTTGCTTTAACAGAGCATAAGCACGCTGGTGTCTCCACTTGTAAAGATGGTATGGGACTATGGATTTTACTCATCATTAAAAGTCTAATTCCCAAAATGTCTGCAGCTGAAAAGTGATTCATCAATGTACCAGGAACTACAGAACACTCTGTACCGCACTGAAAACAGATGGTCATCTTTTCCAATTCAAATTAGTCTGTGATTGCTTAACATGCAAACATAGAGTTCCAAAATCCTCCCTTTTCACAGATTTCTGATTAGGTGTAAAGAAATTGATATATAAATGCTTAACCAGATGCTGATTGGTTTGTTGATCAAAAAATGAGGAATTATGGCTGTCAAATTGCTTCACACGATATTAGCCATAAGTACTTAATACATAAAAAGACTGAACACAGACCATGGACAAAGAATCTCCCAGTAAATTCAGATGTATCTATCCATCTCTAGGCCTTCCTCAGTATGAAGCCACAAAAGCCTATATGCCCAAGCAACCTGATGAATTAGGATTGCAGCAGGCAGAACTTGTACTCCTCCTAGAAAAAGAAGACGGTAAGAGATCTTAATAAACATTACTCACACACATTTTCCAAGAGTGATTAATTTAGCAAAATGTTGATTTTAGGTTGGTGTTTTGGAGAGAGGATGCGGGATGGAGAGAGAGGGTGGTTTCCTGCTAGCTGTGCAACAGAAATCACTGATCCCAACGCCATGGAGAATAACGTGCAGCGTATGAAGAGGCTGCGCAAAGAGACCAACGTTTAGTCTGAATTCAAACATTGGATCTTGCCAATTATAAACTTAACTTTTTAAAAATGTGCTTACCCATTTCAAGGGGGTGGCTAATGTGATGTTTTATGCATGTGGCCATTTTAAGCTGAAAAGTATTTCTTGTGCATTTTATTATTTGGCTACGATATTGTACTCAGAACACAGTGTCCTCATTGAGCAGTTGCCATTGTTGATCACAGACCTCACTGAACACCTGCTGTGTGAATACTTATTTGTACTGAATTGTATGAAAGCATTTTTAATTAAGTGAATATAAACATTCAAAGTGTCACTACCGTGTGCATTTATCTTATTGCCAGATGCCGATGATGGAGAACTGTACATTTGTATTGTGCCATTTGTATAACTGTCTCTTTAAAGAATAAAGACAAAAGAGTTTCCTGGTTTCTGGACTTTTATTTGAGCTTGCATTTTGTTAAAATGTTTGAATACATAAAAAGTTATTTAAAAATGTCAAACTGACCAGATATCAAATCCCATTTTCTTTAAAAACCATTTGGTGTAAAAACTTAGGACAGATTTAGAAAAACATCAGCCGTTTCCCCAAAACATTTTGTAACTGCCACATAAAAATAATGGAGAAAAAAAGCAGGTCTGCATAGATTCTGCAGGCAATCAGTGTAATCTGGTCGAATGCATGGTGCAAGCTTGTGACGTTGTCAAGTCAATTCTTTTATTGCTCAGATCTTGTTTGATGTTTCTTCATGTTGACAAAAAACTGTAAAAAAGGAGGCACAAAGTCATGGAAAGTTCATCTAAATGCAGTCTGTATCCTGCGGAGGCGTGACTTACCCGGACGATGGTAAAAGATGGTAGGTGCCGGTGGGCAGGATGTTCCTACTCAGCCCCACCCTGGGCCTCGGGAGCGGACGTCTTCTCTGCCGATGGGTCACCTCCTGTCTTGGCCTCTTTGTTTTCCTGGCCGGGTTTGCCTCCAGTCTGTGGGCGCCTGCGGCGATAGTTGACGTTGCGGCGGTAGCGCCTTTGGCGTTGCTGGTTGTCACCACCTTCACCCTGGTTCTCCTTGTCCTCCTCACCGTCCCGCACCGGTCTGGGACGGGGTGGACCCCTGAGCAGAAAAGAGCAATGGGCTATGAAGGCCCCGGCAAGAGTCGTGCAGAGCAAACACCACAATCATGCACATGCAGCAATCACACGTCGGATTGAAGAGATTATGCATCTCAAAAAGAATATAAATTTGGGTGCAGGCTTAAAAGCCAGTCTCAAGCTCAAAGAGTAGATCATTTGTGAAATGATTTTTTGCAGCTTGAGAGGGATTTTTTGTTTAGCTCTGCGTCATTGAAGCAAACATGCAAACCTTGGTCTGAACCTTGGTCGGAAGCCTCTGTAGTAGTTGTTCCTCACTGGTTTGTTGCCCTGGTCTGCACCTCCCTGGTTCTCGTCGCCTTCACCGCCCTAAAATCAAACAAATCACAGTCGTCTCATTGAGGATCTCCTGAGTATCAACGGGAAAGTGCATGAGTTTGGGAGTCTCATTTAGAAAAGTGGCTAGACCCCCGATACACCAAGAGTGACTTAACCACGGGAAGAGTCAAGTGGAGAGGAAAGACAGAGTTTGTCCTGGAGAGCAGCCTCTGGTGGCGTACCTCAGACATCTCTCCGCGTGGTGGGTTGGTGTATGGGGGCCGACGGCCGTACCGTCTACGTACAAAGTATGGTGGGTAGCGCCGTCTGCCGGGGTATGCAGGCCTTCGCTGCTGTGGCTGCCCTTCTCCGTCTTGGGCGTCTCCAACCTCTCTGTTTTTGTCACGGCCTCCACTGCCAGGCTCGCCCTCGCCGTCGCTCTGGTAGTTCTCGGGGTAATCCCCGCCGCGTGGTGGACCCCTCCTCCTGGGGTAGCGCCTGTAGCGGTTCCTGTCAGCAGCATACTTGCTTCCCTGGACTGCAACACCTCCAGGGCCAGTGACATTTGCTGCCTCAGCTCCCTGTGACAAAAATACATTTTTAGATGACAATTCAAGGCGTGGCCATCATGGAAAATACTGAATATTCAAGACTTACCTTCTCCCCCTCGACAACGTCAAATTCCACAGTCTCTCCATCTCCTACACTGCGGAGGTATTTCCTTGGGTTGTTCTTTTTAATGGCGGTCTGAAATGGACAGTTTATATGAGAACATGCTTTCAAACTACACTGCTGTTGCAATTGTGCAGAATGCTTACTTGGTGTACAAATACATCCTCTTTTGTGTCATTCCTGTAAAAAAAAAAAGGTTTAATAATTAAAAATGGCAATTATTTTGTTTGTTCTTTGGAGAGGTTGACACTAAACTACAAAGGGATAGGCTTCATTACGTGCTACTGGGAACAACAGCGTGGTTAAATCGTACGACCAGCTTTGTAAGCAAATCAGAGCCATAATTGGATTGTTTCTTGCACACAGAAGTTATCAGGGTCCTTAGTCCACTCACCTGTTGATGAAACCATAGCCATTCCTGACGTTGAACCATTTGACTGTACCCAAGACTTTTGTTGCTGTAAAAATAAAGAGTAAACAGTTATGTTTCTAGGAACATATTTCACTTCGGTACTAAGTGCAACAGAGGATGAAAATGTAACCAGGCCACCGTTTATGCTTGAGTTAAATTTAGCTTCCAACTGTTGCCCTTTTTATAGACTGATGCTTGTTAGGCAAGGGCCAGCTGCACTCGAGGGACTTGAATGGGCATTTTATGAGTTCAAATAATTTACTAATGTACGCATCGTGTCATTGTTTTTAGTGCGCAGTCTCTTAGCATCCCAAATTGTTGAGATGCACGTTGCTACAAAAAAGAAACAGGGCCGTGAGTGCCCAGTGTAAACACATGAGTCGACTCCAGACCCACTGCCCCAATTCAGCTGCTCGCGCTGACCGCACGTGGTCGCGTCTGGCCCGGATGCGCTAAAGCCATGGAGCCGCTGGAGGTAGCATGGCTAAGCGGTTAGCTTTGAGAGCCATGTGGTTGGATTTACGCCAGGGGTGAACGTTTTCATGTTTTGACACTGATCTTGTGGCAAATATTAACACGAGAGTTGGGTGAGAAATGCGTACGGCCAACTGATTTAATTAACTAAAATGTAATACAAACCTACAGTCGAAACCACACGGCAGACATTTTGGGTGGCCTTCCCTAACTGCCATGTAAATAGCCCACATTAGCCGGCTAAGCTAACATAGCATCGTTAGGCAACGTCCTGGCATGGTTCATAGTTTAGGCATTTAGGCCACACAAGCTACTGAAGCCAGTGCTCATTTCAAGCCAAATGTGTCGGTAGTAAACAAACCTCTTCCAATCACCCTGCTATGTTTTTGTGATCAGTAAACGTTTAAACTTTTATTATGAGGCGAACAAAATAAACCCCACGTTTAAGTCAGACTGTGTGAACAAAGACGGGATCAGCTGCTAATGCTAACACGCACTACTGGGGCTAAGCCGTGTCGACTAGCTATAGTTAATACTATGGAAAGTCAGAATAAAACTAACTGCGGAACAGTAAGCCAATTCAGTTTATTTTCATCCAACTCCTAACAAATAGATTATTAAACAAAGAATCTGACTTATTATGAGTCTTTAAGTCTAAAGGACCATCAGTCTTTCGGAGGCCCACATTTACCTAAATGACTGTACGAGTCTTTACAGTAATAAAACCCTTCAATACGCACATCACCTTTGATTTATGGGAATAAAAGTAACGTAAGGACACCAGTCCGTATATAAACGGTCCGAAACTGATATTTTAGAAAACAAAAAAAAGGTACATTTTACTTAGGTTACTGATATTATATTTGATTTAAATGGTACCACTACTGACCCATTATAACAATATTTCGAGTTTCTGTATAAATGTATTTAGAAAAACAAATCGCGTTTTAAAGTCTGTTGCAACGGTTAACTGTTACGCTTAAAACTCATGTACACTTAAACTCACGTTGCCGTTACTTAACGACCCCGTTAATGTTGGTCTTTGGACATCACGGTAATGATCGTGCTCTGCCTACACGTCCCATGCCCACACTACGTTAGCTCCGGGAGCTAACCATGGGGCTAACTAGCCCGTCTTCAGCAGCCTTACCGATGACCTTCTTATCCCCCGCGGAAGCTGCGGCTGCCGGGCTGGACGGGCTCTCCGCATCGGCGGCAGGCGGCGGTGATGCCTGCTGTGTCTCGGCCTCACTGCTCATGGTTACTACTCGGTTGTAAATGGCTTCTCTGCCGGCGGCGGCGGCTCTCTGCTGTGTTTCCCGGTGCTAGATGGTAACCTGGGCCGGCGGTGGTGGGGGCTACTGCCTTCGGGCTCTCTGCTTTCCTCTTTCCGCTCCCGTTGCCGATCGAACTGGGCAGAATACAAAACTGTGCCGGGGAATGTTCCTGGCCGAGGGCCCGCCTTTCTCGGCCTCTGATTGGTGGAACGTTGTAATGTGTAATTGGATTGGCTGAGACAGCTGTCAGCTGTTCCCTGGCTCTAGTTCATTGAAGCTGATTGGCTGCTGGAAACTGTACCTGCTCTTTGTATCCGCCCAGTGATGATGTCAAAGCCAGACAAGCCAGACAGATAACTAGGTCTGTTTATAACAGTTTGCTTGTTTTTACTGCTCCTTTGACCCCTTTTTCATGTTGGCAGGGCTGGAGTCAGAAGTCATTACCAATAAATAGTTACACCACTTGATTATTACGTTTCATTCATGGAATTTGTTTGGAAATATTAGTATTTATAAGACAAAACAAGCTGTGAAGTGACATTGAACTTGTATCCTACAAGTGACCCAGGCTATATCAAAGTACTGTAAACCTATTTGGGGGAAATAACAATAAAATAAATAACATTTCTTATTTGCATGCATTGCATTTCTCTACACTTAACATAAAAACAGCTTTCTGACCACAAGTTGTTTTTTTAATGTTTTTGTTTTTTAATTGCACCCCACCGTATAAAGGTCTGTGTTTAAAAACATGACATAACAATTAACAGGGGCAGGAAAATGCGTTTAAGTTAAAATTTTCCTGAGCAGTTAAGTGGTTAAATTAATCCACCATTGTGTGAAGTAAGAAACTCCAGTCGTAGTAGCCGAGAGAACAGACAGACCCAGACCGAGACAACCCCCCCATAGCCCCCTCCCATTGTCATGGTAATGGCCCACAGGCTGATGTGTGAACACTCGCTGTAAATGGCCAAACCTGTTCTCACACACAAAGATGGGCTTTAGCATTGACCCTAGAAAGCCTCCCTGTAAAGCAACCCCCTCCTTATTTCCAAAGTGAAAAAAAAACAAGTAAAAACCCTCTTCCTGCTTCCATAAGAACAGTCTCCATTTGAAAGGAGCCTTTTGTGGCTAGGGAACGGGGACGAGGAGTGCGTGTTGGGGGAGGGGGTCTGGATGGCCGGGATAAGAGGAGGCAGCCATAAGTTCAGCAGAGGATTGCCTGGCACCGAATGTGAGCTGTGAGGACTCCCGTGGCATTCAGAGGAGTGTTTCCCCACGCCACACCGCACTGATGGGGAAGACGACCGATAATTATCCACTATGACATCCACTGTACATCTGCAGCAACCCTAAAAGCTTTATCCAATCTCTTCAGCCTCATTTCTAAGCTGTAATCATCTGCCAAGGCCTTAACATTGCTCTGGGAACACGGTGTTCTTTTATTGTGAGACTGTAAAGAAAGTCTATAGAGCTTCACTAATGGCAAGAGCAAATTGGAAAGTCATTTTGGTCTAGGAACGAGGTGTTCCAACGTAAATATGTCAGAATTGTACATATCTATACATCTATTTAATTTAGTTTTCTTAATAAAAAAGAAAATGGACCATATTCTGACACCTTTCACAGCGGAACAGCCTTATTTTATATTTAACGCAAAATGAGTCTGCAATAATGCATTAGATTATTTTCACCAATTCTCTTGTTTGGAAATAGATTTTTTGTGTGTGTGAGTGTGTTGCCCACAAAAATATATCAGACAAATTGTTATAAAAATGTAGAACAATTTATTAACATAATGAATCTCTTTTAAAAAATGAAATCTGTTTTAAGGAAAAGTCACAATCTTGCTGTGTGACAACGCTCAGTGTTTTTTCTATATTGGAAAACATTTAAAGGTTTATTTCAGTCAAATTGTAAAATGTGACTTGGTACAAATATTTAACTTTATAATGGGTGAGGTGAGGGAGCCAAAAAACTATAAGAATCTTCTGAGAATGAAGAGTCGAGAGGGTTTACAGTGGTTTGGTCTCTGCTCACATCTCTCCACACTGAGCAATGACTATTGGGAGCTTGGGCTTGTTGTTTGGTCCTGTAGGGACATTCTGTGAAAGACACGCAGGGTGAATACAACTGATACTGCCAAACTACACTTATGCTCATGTTGTCAAAATAATTATACCTCAATTTTCCTCATAATTAGAAGGCCGTCGACCACTTTTCCTGCAACAATTACAAACAATGTTTAGTTTTTAGTTACATTCAAATAACTCTCTTTAAGATGAATATGACAGGTTAAACTACATATTTCACTAAAACATGATTATAATCAAGATAAGATTAAAATGTGTTTATACAGTCTTTTCTCAGTTTGACGAGTTTGATTGCGTTTATAATGTTACTTCCTGATTGGACATGAGCAACAGATGTAACGAACTGTTACCTAGCAACCATACTGTAACAGGACAAAATCCATCTAAAATCACACAATAGTTATGATTTGACAACTAATAAAACACCTTTGTTAAATGATTGTTTAAACTACAGAGAAATGAAAAATGTAAATTGATTGAATGTTACTGTTACGTTTTATTTTTTTTACATTTTTCTTAAACAACTGTAACTTGACTGATGTAAACCAAGATACATTTTTACCACAGGAACCATCCCACCAAACAAAGTAATCATTAGAAAATCATGAGAACCTGTCAAATGCACTGCTTTGTTATAAAAGTGAATCTTACCAAATACAACGTGTTTGCTGTCCAACCAGTCGCATTTTGTGCAGGTGATGAAAAACTGGCAGCCATTTGTTCCAGGACCACTGTTGGCCTGAGAGACAAAACAAACATTAGTCAATCAGTTCTAACAGGATCACACTGTAAACGAAATCATTTCCTTTGGTCAATAGATGAGTAGCTCTATTGTTTTTGTGTTTGTGTTTGAATGAATGTCAGCAACAACGATTTGGCAACCAATGTTAAAGGTAGGATTTAACAGCATATTCATCATATAAACAAAGTGTTAATATTTTTACTCCAAAAATTGTGAAGACCTTTTCCCCATTGAATAGATATCGTAATATATAGTAATATTTTGTTTTAAATTGTTAATCGCTATGGCTGCTGGTAGCGTTCCAATTGACAATTGGCAGTTGGGTTGTTTACTTTACTAAATTGTACTACATTAGCGTTAGCATTGAGACACAAACACGTCCCTTTATAAACACACAGTGTCCTTTGGTGAAGTACTCGCTTGTTTTGTAAAGTCTTTAACATGTTTCAGGGACATATCCATTTTAGTCTGACTGGCCGAAAACCCCATAGAAATGAATTGGACAGGAAGCCATAAAAAAAATAAAATAAATAAACAGACCAACTGCCACCTTGTGCACAGAGTTAATTAGAGGTTGACAATATATTGAAATTTAGATAATAAAATGAATGTTGTTATGAAGATATATTCAATATTCACATTCACAGAGACAAATAGATATTGGCACAATTTGCATGTTTATACTTCATATATGTTTAAACTTCCAAAAAGGATGATATTTCTGCACTTTTGCGATTAATTGTACAGACATTTCACATTTGTCTGATAATTAAACCAGAAATGTCTGATTATCATTATTGGGATACTGCAAAAAATGTAGACAAATAAATATCACCCACCACTAGTTCCAATTTTTAATCATTCTGAAGCCCAGGGATAATGCATAATACACAGGTCAGATGTTGAAATATTTAAGATTGCAGATTGCGATAAGATTATGTCGAGCCAATCCCTAATACACTTTACGCTAATACACTTTAAACATAAAATAATAAGGTCCAACAGGAAATATCAGTTTAAAAACAGTAAATCTTCAATAGAGTTACACAAGTGCCACCCTCAGTCTGAAATTATATAAGATAAGATAAGAGATCCTTTATTTGTCCCACAGTGGGGAAATTTCAATGTTGCAACACACAGTTTAGAACAGGAATGAATGAGATAGGTGCATGCAATAAAAATAGGATAAATAATTTCTAAACATGGTAATAAAAATACAATATAAAGTATAAAGTGCACACTCTTATTTACAGTAGATGGCTAACTGGGAATAGATAGTAAAAAATGGCAAATAAAGTGGCTTAAGTGTATTGTTATATACAGTAAGTGACTATAGTGAGGTAAAAGTGTATTAATAGTATGTTAAATTATATTGCACATGATTATCACAGGTGAATGACACATGTTACAGTATTGCACATGATTATAGCGGGTGACTGACACATGTTCAGGGCTAACAGTGTTCATTGTAAAGTCTGACAGCAGCAGGAAGGAAAGAAAGGACTCCAGTATGACTCCAGTAATGTTACTTTGAATTGTGCACAACATAATTCTACTGTAGTACTTCATTTAGATGAGTTAATTTGAAGATACAAACCATAGACAGCAGACCAGGGGCAGAGTGCTTCAGTCTGAAGTTTTCATCAGCAAAAGGACCCCTGTAGATGCTGCATATGCCCGTCCCGTCTCCCTTTAGAGAAGACAAAACATAAAATAGATGTGGTAATCTCTGTTATCACCACTAGAGGTCATGACATGAGTAAAACAAGGTGAAGCCATCGTCCAGAAGTAACTACTAAACCAAACCAGTTTTACAAGATCATGCTACAGTGTCTGGTCTCTTTGATCTGTGTTCATGTGAAGAAAATGGCTACTATTGATACAAAACAAATTAAAACCCTTTCTTCAGAAAATATTAAGTGAAGTAACTACGAAAGGTTCAAAAGAGTAATATTATAAAAACAGTGGAGTCAGTGACTACTCACTCTATCTTCACACTTGAAAATACTAAATGTACAGTATCATGTTATCTTCCTTATAAATTGTCTATGTACAAAAATAGTTTTTTTTTTTAACATATTTTGCAATTTACTTACATTCACAAAATCTCCTCCTTGTATCATAAAATCTTTGATGACTCTGCAAAGCCAAGCACAAACACATTTAGTATTTAGCAAAGGCAGAAAATAATCACAATAGATTTAATGCTAGACATCTTTTATCTATTAACCTATTACCTATTAATTCACTACCTCAAATATGTTTACGATTATATTTCATTGTTGTATTGTACTACCTGTGTAAAGAGGAAGTATTTTACCTGTGAAAGGTACATCCTTTAAATCCAATTGGTACACCATCTTTCCTGCATCAGAAAGTGACACAAAATAGCTTTTTAAAAACATCTTAAACATAAATATAAAAAGTTAAATCCAATCCTAATACTGCTTTCTTCCACTCTCTATTTCAGAACCACTGTCTTGAGTTTTCTTTTATTGGTTCATAGAAATGAATTAGTTTTTGACCAGAATAAACACCCCACCTTAGATACAATCACCACAGAACCAGTCTGTGTGCCGTGCATAACGAGTCATCACACAATAGACATACTTCAAAACATGAACGTGAACTCTTTGTTCAAGTTCAAGTCCTGAACATGTCGAGAAGGGCTGGCCGATATTGACAGAAAATAATACGTCAGTATACTTTGGGAGCATCCCGAGAACAGTATTGAGATGATATTCTGTCAATCCAACAGTGTGTGCCTTGAAGTGTTTTAGTTGAGGTTTAATTATCACACAAATGTGACATGTCTGTACAATTAATCACAAAAGTTCAGAAATATCACCTTTTACTCTTATTTGAAAGTTTACAAACTTTTTCAGCGTAATCAGCTCTTTTAATCAGCTTGTGTAGCTTTTTTTTATTTATTTTTTAACTATAAACAATATACTCAATATTCACATTTTGCATTTCTTCAAAACAACATTCACAATTTTCTAAAATGTCCCAGCCAAAAGTCAAATTCCAAGTAGCAAAATCAACAATGTAAATTAGAAACATAGTTATGCATCTGCCTTGTAATTCCAACAGAACATTAATGACATGTGTGTGTGGACTGGTTTCTGTTTCCATGTAAAAAGAAGTAATGACTCTTACCTGAACTCTCCGGTACAGAACTGCCTGTAATGAGATAATGACTATTATTATCTCCATGTAATGGTTTATCATTTACATGACATCCTTGACACAGGTTGTCTTCTGATTATTCGTTGTAACTTTCGATTTAAAAAAACAGTCCCAATAAAAGTTTACAACCAGTTGAATAAATAGCAAAAGTCACATTTTACATGGTTGGATCTTAACAAGGTTCAAAGTAGAGCTTCACTAAGCAACAAGAAATGCTAGTGAGACACACAAAAAAAGTTTGAGCAAATATTTATTGAAAACAATTAAACTGGAATAGGCTGTTCAGCAGCTGATCAAATGTTTAGGATCACATGCCTTTAACCCCCAAATTTGTGCAAAGACTCACTGTCATTTTCTGTCAGGTATTCTCTTTTCTCTTTTTGAACGTGGTCGGGTTGTTGAGCTGCATAAGCAGGGCCTCTCTCCATCACTGCTGAGGTGGGACTTTTATTCTCCGATGAGTAAAATGTAACCTTGATGGTCCTGATGGTTTCCGATGTTACTGGCACGACAAGCAGCTCCACCTGAGATGTTTTCTATGCCCCACAGGGAGGGGGCGCCTTAATGATCTGGGATGCTTTTTCCTTCAGTGGAACAATAGAGCTCCAGGTGGTGCAGGGGCGGCCGCTGGCTCTGTGCAGATGTTGCAGAGAGCATCCCTCATGACTAAGGGCTCCCACTTGATTTTCCAATGGGACACGCTACAGTTCACAAAGCCCCAGGACAAAGGACTTCTTCCAGGAGATTAACATCACTCTGTTGGACCATCCCACATGTTTCCTGATCTAAATCTGATTGAGAACCTTTGTGGATGGATGGCAAGGGACGTTTACAAAAATGGACCACAGTTCCAGACAGTAGATGCCCTTCATGAGGACGTCTTCATCACTTGGAGAAATGTTCCCACTCACCTCCTAGAAACACTTGCATCAAGTATGTCGCAACCAATTTTTGAAGTGATCAACAATCACAGAGGCACTACTTCTTACTGAGTTCATGTTTGGGACTTTGATTTCTGTTCAGAGTGGGGTTCAGGGTTGTTTTTTGAAGAGTGGTCCTAAACTTTTGATCAGCTGCAGAACCACCAGTTTCAGTTAAATTGTTGTTTTCAATGAAATGTTAACTCAAACTTTTTTTTTGGTCTCACTCCCATTTCTCACTACCTCGTTCAGATCAAAGCATGCAAAATGTGACTTCTGCCATTTATTCAGCTGGTCTTAAACCGGTCGGGACTGTAACAGTGCAGGTGCCCAGCTGTAAACACAGCTGTAATGAAATGTAATGCATTCTAAACCTTTGCTTTTTCAATCGCTATTCACACACAAAAGTATATACCTGTTAAAAGACGTCAGCCAAGTCAAAGTAAGGCATCATAATATATTATTCTCTAAGTACACTAATAGTGTTCCCTATTGGTTCAAGTGAGATAAACAAATGCCCTCACAGTGATAAGCAAATCTTTACTGTGAAAAGAGCACACTTCTCTTTAAATCTACGCATTTGCATATTTTTCATTTGAATGTATTATAAAGGCAAATACGGCTGTAGTAATAATTTGACACTTAGATTGAAAATGTTGCTAAAGTAGGTACACCCTTTAGTGACTGTTGTTGTTGGCATCTTTGTTGGGCTTGGCAGACAATTACTTGCGGGTGACTTGAGTCCAAATCTATCAGCACTAGCTTAACAAAAATATTTCCTAGGCGTATCGAGCATATTGAAATATAATAAATCTAGTTATCTAGTTGGAGGCTAACTTGCCGACCTTTCCACGCGCTGTAAGATTATACGGCAGACGGCATTTCTATGCTGTTTCCAAGTATCAGTCAATGCTTCAGGGTGAGGCTTGTGAAAGGCCACAAATCCTTTTCTTTCTATGTCACATTATTGCATTTCATGTATGAAAATAAGCTGAGAGAGAGAGGGCTCTCTCTCTCTCATGAAATGTATTTAGGCAGGTGTTCTGATCAAATTCTATTTCCTGTATTACAAAGCGAACTAAACAGTGCTAATTAATTCTTAATGTTGTGTAAAATACTAATATTCTGCAAAAAAAAAGCTATCAAACTAAATAAACCTGGCACTTTAAAAATAAATATGGAATATAGCATTCTATATAATGGAAATGTTTCAAACAAATTCATGCACATCATACGTAAACACCCAATGAACCTGTTTTCTTTGTTTAAGTGAATATTATTCAGCGTATCAAGAATTGCTACATAAACATTTAGAATTTAGGTTGTTTTCGATATTACGTTGCAGGAAAAGTTTAACAAGGATGTTCATAAAAAGTATTGATTTCTTCAGTGACCTCAACTTGGAAGACTGGATTTTAAGGATGCCAAACGTTTTTGTTTTAAATAGAAGTTACCGGGCTTTCTAAGAAACGGCATTGTTTCCCTGTCCAGGTGTACTACAGTCACCTGAAATTCTCTGCAGTTTTGGGAACGACGTCTGCAAACAGCTCAATCTTCATTCGCCCAACATCCTGGTGAAATAACAAATACGCAGAGTTAGGAGACTTTATTAACATTATAAATCATTAAAAAGGACATGCATTAAAACACATTAAAAACATACAAAAATTGACCACTTCATTTTATATCATTTAGACATGCAATGTTCAAACATAATACTTTAATTTAATGTAAATGTCTTGTTAACTTGTGAGTTTGTTTTAATAAGACAGTTGTAAAGGTTAGTCAATAATTACAAGAAGACAAAGAACTTTCCAAATAAAAATGTCTAGTTGTACCGCAATATTGTGAGGACTTCTCACATCATACATTACGGACACTGACAACTGTCCACTTTAAAATCTTCAATTATTCACTGAACACGACGTCATGTCCTCTTTTGTGTGACATGTAGGTCTCTCTGGGGACAATATGAGCCTTCTTCCTCCACATGGGTTGACACCATTTTCATTAGCACAAGATACGGGCTCTTTTGTCCCGCTGCAGATAACCAGCGGTCAAAGTATACGTTGTTTGAAGGCTTGTCAACGGGACGATGCCATAATGTAGCACATTATATGGCATGTTGGAAAATCATATCACTTTGTAGAAGTCTTTTATTTTATTTGATTACATATCCATAAGACTTCCTCCTCCTACATTGTGTGTGTGCAGCTCACAAACGGGTACAATGTTTTATTGTTTGTTTATGAATGGTTTGTTCCTCTGACATCGTCATAGCACTGGAAGACAGCTGCTGGGGAAGAAAACGGCATCTTTGCTCAAAGGCAGGCCCCGCTTTTGAGACAACAGGTAGGAAAGCTCTCCTTTTCTTGTTTCTCTTGAAAAGCGTGCTCAACAACAATTTATGCACGGATAGACCAGTGCTTCTCAATTAGTGGGGCGCGCCCCCCCAGGGGGGCGTGGAGTGATGCCAGGGGGGGCGCGTGTGACCCCAGGAAACATGTTTTTTGCCGTACTGTTCTTGAACTAAGTGTAATTGCACATCCACAACAGTAGGTGGCAGAGGCGCTTTCTTTGCCACTCTGGGGTGTACGGTCTTTCGCGTCAAACAAATGATATGAACTGCAGTAAACAACCCCTAAAAAAATGGAAAAGTTTGTAACAGGGATGAAGAGAAAGGCGGAAAGAAGAAGGAGCTAGTGAGGCAAAAGAAAGTCGTCCGAAAGCTAAGTTGAGGAAGTACGATGATGCATATTTAACGCTCGGCTTCACTGTAACTACGGAAAGAGACGAGGAAAGACCGGTGTGTTTACTGTGTTTAAAAGTGTTGGCAGCGGACAGTATGAAGCCAAGTAAATTAAAGCGTCACTTAAACACATTACATCCCGATCACGCTGATAAGCCGCTGGAGTTTTTTCAGCGTAAACTTGCTGAATATCGCCAACAGTCAACCCGCTTTGTGAAAGCCACTTCGACAAACCAGCGAGCATTGTTGGCGTCATATAAGGTTGCGTACCAAATTGCGCAGTGCAAAAAACCACACACAATAGCTGAGGAACTGATATTGCCAGCAGCATTAGACATGGTCTCTGTCACGCTGGATGACGCAAGTGCTGCAAAAATAAAAACTATTCCTCTGTCCAATGACACATATACATGTACATGACATTGCAAACGATCTTCAAGAACAGCTGATAGATAACCTCAAAGACAAACGTTTTGCCTTACAATTTGATGAAGCAACTGACAGCAACAAAGACTGTTTATTTATGTACGTTTTGACATGACAATCTCCCTGTGTGAGGATCTACTTTTTTGTAAATATGTCCAAAACAGAGCCACAGCTGAAGAGCTATTCAAAATGCTGGACTGTTTTCTGACTGGGAATGGGCTAAAGTGGGAGAACTGCATTGGTGTTTGCAGTGATGGTGCACAAACCATGGCAGGAAAGAGAAAAGGTCTTAGGGCACTCATCAAGAAAGCCTCGTCTGATGCTGAGTGGACACACTGTATCATACACAGAGAAGCACTTGCATCAAAGCACCTTTCCCCTGAATTAAGTGAGGTTATGACCGAAGTTATAGGTGTTGTCAATTTTATAAAGACCAGACCACTGAAAACAAGAGTCTTCTCTGCTATCTGTAAGGAGATGGGAGCTGAACATCAAGCTGTGCTCTATCACAGTGAAGCAAGGTGGCTGTCACGAGGAAAAGTCTTGTCCCGGGTTTTTGAGCTCAGAGAGCAGATAAGAGTGTTTTTGGAGGAGGAGAACAAGTATGAAGTTGCAGAAAAATTTTGTGATGAGAACTTCTTGGGAAAACTGGCCTACCTGAGTGACATATTTGGAAAGCTAAATGAATTAAATCTACAGCTTCAAGGGAAAGATAAACACCTCCCTCAAGTCACAGACAAGATCACCTCTTTCACACGAAAGCTTACAATGTGGGGCAGGTGACTTGATGAAGGAAATACTGATTCATTTGAGAACCTGCATGAATTTTTGGACACTGCTGACTATGATGCTACCCTCACTAATTCCACACATTAAGCAGCATATTTCATCACTGATGGGATTCTTAAAAAAGTACTTTCCTGAAAACAGTTCCCAGTATGACTGGGTGAGAGATCCTTTTAATGCACCAGCAACAACTGGTTTCAGCTCTGCAGAGGAGGACCAGTTCATTGACATGACATCTGACTCCACACTGAGACTGAGGTTCACATCACAGACACTGAGTGAATTCTGGCTGAATGTAGAGAGGCAGTATCCACTCTTAGGGCAGAGAGCTATGGGCATTCTGCTTCCTTTTGCAACATCTTACCTTTGTGAGACGGGCTTCTCTGCTGTTGCTGCCCTGAAATCCAAGTACAGGTCCCAGCTCAACATTGAGCAGGAGCTGAGAGTTGCAGTATCGTGCTTCAAACCTCGCTTTGAAAAGCTGTGCACTGCAAAACCTGCTCATTGTAGTCATTAATCCCGAGTTCCTTATTTTGGTTAATTTAAAAAGAATAAATCAGCACAAGTTGTTTTACACGTTAAAATGCTTAATATTTTGTGTTTCTGAGTTCCTGTTGCTGAAGTGATTTGATATTATTATTTTATTGAGTTTTATTATTATTTGATATTATTTATTGATTTTATTTTCATTATCAAATGGTGGAATAAGTTGTCAAAAATGTTTACAGTTGAAATAAGGCAATTGGTGCACTTTAAATCTTTTCTGTTACAGATTGAAAACAGTGTTAATAAAGTTATTCTTTGTTGTAAATTTCTTTCTTTTTTGTTTTAATGTCAATAAAGAATACAATGCTATGCAGAGTGTACTAATAACAATTTGATAGATAGGGGGGGCGCGAAATGTTTTCTTCTTCCTAGGGGGGGCGCAACAGAAAATAATTGAGAAGCACTGGGATAGACTAAGCTGCATCGAGTTTACATGAGGTGAAAAAAAAATTCAAGAGTTATTTGCCCTGAGAGTTACTGTTTATCCTGAGCTAATCAATACTCTCAAACCTGTCTAGAGCAGAGGGGGGAAAACTAAGGCCCAGGGGCCACATGCGGCCCTTTTGGCATTTTGATCTGGCCCGCTAAGCATTTAAAAAAAAAGTTAAGTATGGCACATTTGTCATTTAGTTATCTGAGACAGTTGCTTTTTCATTTAAGATAAGTTTTGGGGAAACTCTGATGCATTGAATAAAAAGAGTGACCAACAGCGCTGTTCCCAGTAAATAAATAATGATTTTTGCTATTCTGTCTGTTTTTTGTGTATTTTAGGCATTAAATCTATGTGTAATCGTGTGTGTGTGTAATATACTGTAGTCAATAAGATCCAAACTGTAAATGGTCCGGCCCCCGGGCAAGTGTAAAATCCCCACGTGGCCCTTGAATCAAAAGGTTTGCCCATAGCTGGTCTAGAGCCAAAATCCCAATTTCACCTTCACGAATTAAGATTGAAAGATTAATCAAAAACTGCATCGAGATAAAAAAGAATAGAATGAATGAATTAGCACCACTCAATTTTCAAAGTACTATAATTACCACCACGCAAACACAAAAATCCTGTTTAATTTTTCATAAAAACCGCTCATCATGTAGTTTAGATTTGTTAAAACATGTTCTGAAACAAGTGACAAAAATGCAACTAAAAGCCTAAAAAACGTAATTAAAAACATCAACAACAGAAGAAATGAGTCAAAGTGACACACAAGAGATTATTCGTTTGTCAGTTCATATTTTGGTCTTGGTCGATTCTCCTGGACACACTTAAAATGTGAACTTTGAACAGAGTCCTATTATTAAAACAGAAATTCCAAACCTAATCCGAAAATACTGGTCAGAAGAATTGCAATTAGATATTTTTTCCCAAATCTCTATTTAACAGAAACACACTGAATAATTTATTGACAATATCGCCTAGGACTTATTTATCTTCTTTTTTTTAATAACTCTATTCGTTTCTAATCTTTTAAATGCAGCTTGAAATAAAACTATGAATGTCTGTGTACATGATATGAATGTCCAGGCAAACTTTCTTGCAATTTGCGATTAATGTTTTAATAAAATGATTCTGTTCAAAGTTCACATTTCAAATATGCCAAAAAGACTGAAATATAAACTGACAAATAAATCATCACATTTCAGAACAGAACAGAACAGAACAGAGCAGAACAGAGCAGAACAGAACAGAGTAGAACAGAACAGAACAGATCTAAACTACAGGGATGGCAGTTTTTATGTAGATAACAGGAGTTTGTTGTTTGTGGAGGAATGCTACTTTAAAAAAATGCAGTCTTTAAGAGTTACAAATTGCGTCCATTATCTAGGGCAAAGGCACTTTTCTAAAACATTACAAATAAAAATATATTCGGTCTATACTTTCTCCACAGAATAAAATTTACAGTATAGAAGTAATTGTTCTGAGTAGTTGTTATAGTAGCTGTTGTAGTTGTTATGAGCCAAATATTGGTGATTATAATTTTTGCCATAATGACGCAGCCCTATGTTGGATTCTTGGGAGAAAAACAAACATTTTCATTTAAATATTTTAGACATGAGGTTAACAGTTTATATCTTAAACATGTAGCAAACTTCACCAGTCTACGTCGTCTTAGCTCTTGGTTATTTTTAGGGGTTTGGACAAAACATTCGGAGTGGACACAGAATTTGAAATGAGTTTGAAGCAGGATGAAAGATTTCTTCCGGTCTAACACACCATCCAAGTCAGTGTAAAATCAACTGTATATTAATTTCCATTTTAAAAAAGAGGCTCTTTGACAAACCATCACATGTCACCGTCATTGTTTTTGTCCACTTCTCCAAACTTTGGGTACGTTAACAATCAGAAGTATCTCATTTCTAATTCTGAGCTCACATAACATCACTTAACACCGGTCACCATTCACATTACTGAGAACAAGTATTTCAAGTATGTAAGTCTCCACCTGTAGGTTTTCTTTAGGGTTCTGGTGTAAAGTAACGAAGCAAACAAAAACCAGTAGAAGCGGGTGTGGTGTCAATAATTTAAAAAGGAGCTGCCTGTGTCTCTGTGTCTTCAGGGTGACAACAGTTTTAACAGCCACAACTGGGACACAGCAAATTGACTTCAGTTCCTCGAAAAACACACAGGTGTGGCCCATCAATTGTTTGCATTAGCTCTTGGAAGCGGAGGCGGGACTAAAGGCGGACTCAAAGGCCCTTGGTCCACCTGACGCCGACATAAACAGTAGCAACAGAGAAGGAGGAAGCATGCGCCACTGACAAACTACATTACAGGAGATCTGGAGGCCAAGCAGAGCACAGGTACAGGCTTTCAACCATACTTATTACTTCCTCAGTTTACAAAAGTTTGAAATGAAGATACATCGATTCTCTATAGAGCTGCAGGTTACAGCTTTTTGCTCATCCTAAACATATATATATATTTATTAATCATTCTGCTCAAGCTAAATAAATGAAGAAACAACAATCTAATTTTCTTGCTTTCATCACAGTTGCAGTTATTTGTATATACTGATATGAAAAGCGCATATTCACATCATAGACAACGTTAAAACAATGTAGATCATGCCGTCTTGTATATATTTGCTATTATTTTATTCATTGTCATATGTTGCACCTTACCGCCAAAGCAAGTTCGTGAATTGTGTTCACTGACAACGACAATAAACCTTTTCTGATTGTGATTCTGATTACGTTTTTGAATCAGGAATTGTTCTGTGCATTTTATCTGAACGAGACAGCCTTGGAAGTGCGTTTATCTTTTTTAATCACTGCCAAAGGGACACATTTGAGAGATAAGTAAACAGGAGCGAGCGGTGCAAGTATTTAGCTACAAGGAAACTATTTGGAGCACAGCAAATGGGCGAACTGTAAACAAACGACTGACAAACCAGAAAGGAGTAGCTCAGTAAAATAGCAGGTTGTGTTCCTTTATGAACGTTTAAACTCTGCAAATCACAATTCAACCTACTAAGCAAACAAATGAATAGCATCCAGTTTCATTAAGTAAATATGAGCTTAACATAAACCATTTCATGTTAGTCTGTCTGATATTGTCTTTTCACTACCAGAGGACAATTACAGCAACTTAACATTTCTAAAACATGACAAATGTACAATGTAACTTTGATCTTTTTTACTTGATAACATAAAATAAAGCTTGCTTTTATGGTTAGACTTATTAATACCAAGACAAGTTCAGGTAATAAATTTGTAAGAACCATTAAATAATAATTGTAACCATTTTAGAAGAAAAATTAAGTGTTTTTAATTCAATCTATAGTCTAAAAATATATTTAAAAGTAAAGAACGTTTTTGTGTGTCTATTTTGTCACATTAACTTTATTTTTTAAACTTTATTTGATAAAGCTGTCCTCAAACCTGAGGAATACTAATAGTAAAAAAAAAATTAAATGAGGATTTTGCTGTTATTTGGTTATGGTCTCAGTAATCGTTGTTAAAGTATGGTGTTTTTCTAACAATAGTAACCCAAATGCATTTATTGTGACATCAAATAGGCATAACATGATTACGCAGATATAAATATGTAAAGACCATAGTCTCAAAAGGCTCATCTTTAAAATGTCACTCGACAGCAAGAACATTATGCAAGTCAAATATTTTACACGCCGTTCTTGTTCCTTCAACAGGTAGCTGAAGACATATGGAGATCTTCTCCGTAAACATGTTGGCCATCATCGAGCAGATAGACGTGGAGCACAACTGTTACATGGACAATGCCAGACAGTTCCTCATTTTGATGCTTCTCAAAGTCTTCTTGGATGGAGGCGCCATGTACCTGTGCTGCCTCAGGCCCCTCATGTCTTTCCTCAACATGTGCAGCGTCTCTATTGTTGCGGTTGACTTCGTTCTGGCCGCTTTCATGATTGCAACACTTTGGTCCGATGTCGAGACGTCCCACACGGCCCTTTGCTATATAATGGCACACTTCTCTGCTGCCTTTTCTGCTCTCCCTGTGCCTATGCTCTGTCTGGGTATATTGGACTATTACCTAGAAGACACATACGCTGGTAAGAAATACATGAAGCTGGTCAGAAACCCAGTCTTGATAGTGTTGATGTGGTTAGTCGCTGGCATTTACGCCCATGCCACGGTGGACCCCAAACTGCTTGAACAAATGAGAAACGTAAAATTTATCGTTTGTGAAATCAGGGAATCCAAAGCCGTTACATATTCCATAATTACGCTGTCCACTGTCATATTATTGACACTGCTGCCATATTTAACACTGATTCCTCAATGGGTGAAGGAAGCAGACCGGATCTCTGCAGCAAGAGAAGAGCTTGTCGACACAAGGACAAGTGATCTAATGATAGACGTGACAACAGAAGAAGATACTAAATGCAGAGAGAAGGAAATAGACATGCCACGTCCGTCAATGCACATTAGCCTTCTGCTTTGTTTTGGAGTGTTTTGGATGCCGTACCTCGCCGTGACCACAGTTTGCACCATGTTCGAGTTTGGGATCCCTGCCTACATCAGCGTGAACCTCCTCTGGGTGCAGTGTGTCAATAGCGTGCTGGCAGGGACGGTGTTTTGGCTCAGGAGTGACACAGTGGGGCCCTACAGCAGTTTACCCGAAAATGTTTGCTTGTGGCAGGCCTACTGGCACCTGAGCACAGGAACGAAGGCGCAAGACCATCTGACTGTGGTCGTGTTCAACTCCTCCAAGGAAAAGAAAAGCGCGCCATTTTATATATGAAGTAAAGCAAACTTAACAGACTCACTGGTCTGACCAAAATGACAACGAAACATTGAGGCTTCTATGCAAAATGAAGCAAATGTCACACAACACTTTGTAACATATGCAAAGAGGACATTCCATTCCAGGAATCGGAGGACAGGGATGTTGTGAAGTTTTCTGAAAACTCTGAAATATGGAAGTGGAACGGGTGAAACACATTTGCAAGTGATTCACTCATTCATTGTACAAGTCAAACAACCGGGCTGTGCCATGTAAAGTGGACGGATGAGCGTTTATCAGCACAGCGCTTGTTTCTGTGACTTAAATGCACATGTCTAGTTGCGTTTAGATTGTATCCTTGGGTTCAGAGTGATGGAAAAAAAAACAGCACTGGTCAAAAGTAAATATTTTATCATATATATTGATTGGTGAGAAGTGCTTGACATGGCGACAGTACACAGAAAGCTAAACCCATGAGTAAATGTCGATACTGTAAGCAGAAGTGCCACTCAACCTCCTGTGACTTGAACTAATAACGTACACTTTTAAAAGGGTTGCTGAAGGTTTTTCTCTAAATGACTAAATTATGAATTTTCTACAAACGTGATTTTTTTTATGTTATTTGAATTTATGTGTTGAATAAAAATCCTTTAATGTATCTAATCTGTTTCCTTCAGTTGCTTTATTTAACAAAATATCAGATAAACTGGTTTGGCAGCTTTCACACTTCAAGGATTCCATGAAAGAGGAAGACTACATTTTACGCATAAGGGGCGATGACTGATGAGACAGAATGACAAAGGCTGGGAGGCTGTTACAGAACGCCTAAGAGGTTTAGCTAGAAATGCCTTCAGACATGCAAATTATACTCTTGCACTACAACTACAAGTATTACTTTGCTCAGCTGCTCCCCTCACTGCTGTTAAATGGAAATGCATTTATAAGAATGGTTGTAATTTAGGGCTGTGAAATTAATCCAAATTGAATTGATATCTCATCAAATCAAATATGTATTTATGGTATTATATATTTAGGCATTTACAGCCAATTGTGTTCGTACAAAAATGTTCTTTGGATCAGAGTTCAGACTTTAGGCTGTAGTCGACGAAAGACATGCTCTGTAAAAGGGGATGAACCAATATATATTGGGTGGGCAAAACATCAAGTATCCTGAAGACAATAGTCAGACGATTTTATGTCAATCCAAGATAAACGTGTTAACAAATGCACTTACAGACATGTTTACTGTTTTATGTGACCGGGATCTGCTTTATTCCTGACAGTGTGAACAATCAGATTTTTTCAAACGCGACCCAGTCCACTTTCATATGTGCTACTAAATCTGATTGAAATCTGATCTTTTCCAAGTGACTGCAGCCTGAACAGGCAGGCACTCTAATCTGACTTCTGCGCTGAAATTAAACTAGATTTTTTTTAACAATTGAAAAGGCAAGAATTAAAACAGATGAATCCTTCAAACTCCTGCCAGAAAACAACAGTGAAGCTAGAAAGTGCAAAAAGTGAATTTTATGAAGTGTGACAAAGTAGCAGAAAGCAGAAGCTAAGCTTCTGGGAGCCACCCACATGTGACACGAGATGGGTCATTCCGCGAAATCGGTGCCCTTTTGCGCCCCAGAGACAATAACGGCCACAAAATTCATATATCAATAAATTATTTAATGTAAAATTTTAAATCATATTCTGTAGACTGTTTTGTTATGTGTAATAAGGGAGCAACAGCCAGCTATCAATAGAACAATAGACCTTTAGCCACAGGTGAAACTAGGTGAGGCCAACCATTAATCAACAAGATAGACCAATTAATCAAGTCTCAGGTGACAAACAAACAATTTTCTAACAAAGACAGGACTCAGTGACTCCTCCCTGGGGGCAGGACTCCCACTACTTAGAGTAGCATATAAGCCCAAGTTCCCATACCAGCTCTCTGATTGACAATGACTTTTGGATAAAAGTCGAAACGTCTCGATCTTTAAACGGCGTCCGGATGACAACCTCTGAACCCCTTTCTACGACCAATTTCCACAATGTTTAGCCTATTAAAATCAAATTTATAATAATAAAAGTGTGGATTTAGGGCTGTCCCCAGCTCAGTTTGTTCCACTTAAGTAGAATAAAATATGATAAATTATTGGCACAATAACAACAAAAACACTTTTTGATATAGCTTTCAATATAAACAAATTGTTTCACAAGGTTTTAATCATGAAAATAAAGTATTTATATAAAATTAAAGTATTATTTTATACTTGTCCCTAAGTTTTGGTCATTCCTGTTACCAACCTCTGAAAACCTGCTATAAAATAATGGTACATTCTAGTGACATCATCAACAATAAAGTGTTACATTTAGAAGACCCTTTCCCATGATCTGAGCAAGAAAGTGACTTTTGCTACAATATTTCATACTTTAAGTGTTTTAGAAAGTCATAACGTCCTTCCTGTTGCCATTTTTTATTGTATTTATAAATCTTTTTTGCAATTCAAACTTATTTGAATAATATTTACAAGTAATTTACTTTCCATCTGTACAGCATGTGCTTCTTTGCTAGCTAGCATAAGGTAACAATTGGAAAAACTGTGTAAAATCGTCATTCCCGTTACTGTCACTCCTGTTACTATGCTGGAGTAACAGGAGTGACATACATGAGGTTTTGACTCTTTGGAGTACAACATAATAGTTTATTTGTTTACATAAATGTTTTTCATAGCTGTTGTAGGCTTTCTTAACATTAAAGAAAAATTTTATTCTTATAGATAGTATTCCACTAATGGCAGCTGAAAAGCTAAAGAGCTATCAAACTCGCAGGGAGGCAGATGTACGAAAAGGAAATATCTTCAATGAATGTACTATAGGAATGTGCAATAGAGATTAAACTGTTTATACAGTCAGATCCATAGATATTGGCACATCGACACAATTCTTTTTGACTCTATTCACCACCACAGGGCATTTAAACCCAATTCAGATGAGTGTATATGTGCCTCCCACTTTTTCAGGGACCAAAAGTAATGAGACAAATTAACGATCATAAATCAAACATTTTGATGATGTAGTATGCTTTGGATCATCAGCAGTTTCTTTATCCTTCTCCAGACTCTTCTCTTCCATCACTCTGGCACAAATTGATCTTTGTCTCCTTTGTCCATAGGATCTTTGTCATAGGCTTTTAAGATGTTGTTGGGCAATCTCTTATCTGGTCTTCCGGTTTTTGAGGTTCATCAATAGTTTAGATCTTGTGTAGAACCCTCTGTATTCTCTCTGGTGAAGTCTTCTCTTGATTGTTGACTTTGACACTCATACATCTACCTCCTGCAGAGTGTTCTTGATCTGACTGTTGTGAAGGGCTTTTTCTTCACCAGGGAAACATTCTTCGGTCATCCACCACAGTTGTTTTCTGTGGACTTCTGGGTCTTTTGGTGTTGCTGAGCTCACCAGTGTGTTCTTTTTTTCCAGAATGTTCCAAACAGTTGATTTGTCCACACCTAATATTGTTTGCTCTCTCTGATGGGTTTGTTTTGATTTTTCAGCCTAATGATGGCTTCACTGATAGTGACAGCTCTCTGGATATTGAGAGTTGACAGCAACAGATTCCAAATGCAAATAGCAGAAATGAAATTAACGCTAGACCTTTTATCTGCTCCTTATAAATGAGATTCTGAAGGAATACCACACACCTGGCCATGGAACACCTGAGCAGCCAATTGTCCCATTACTTTTGGTCCCTTAAAAAGTGGGAGACACGTATACAAACTGTTGTAATTCTTACACCGTTCATCTGATTTGTTGTAAAGTTATTTTTTTGTAAAAGAAAAAAAAGTATTATTCATCTATAGCAGAAAAATTTGAAGACTTAAAAAGTGCAGTTCAAAGAGGATTGTCTGTACAGTAACCCGTCACTCCTGTTATCGAGATGTCATTCCTGTTATGACCAATTTTTTGGTCTTTTTTTTTTTCACTTCCCTAGCTTTTACTATTTTATAATTTACATTTTTGTCCTCCAGTAAAGGTAATTTATTTGATAGTTGTCATGCAGGAACTATTATGTTATACATGGAGTCACAATACAAAAAAAAAATGACTTCCTTGGGCTTTCAAAGAGCAGTTTAACGTTTTTAAATAAAAAATAAAAAACTATACATACATATATATATATATATATATATATATATATATATATATATATATATATATATATATATATATATATATGTTAGATTTTAAAAAGGGACAAAACCTCTGTACAAAAATGTAACAAATATCGTAAAGTCAAACTGGGAACACAAGAATGTAGTACTACATTTGTCGGTAACAGGAGTGACACAAACCACAACTTCTATTCTGATAAATGGTCATAAAAAAGAAACAAAAAAGCAACAGATGGGCCCACGCAATTTTGCAATATTTTAACGTGTGTTAAATTCAAGAATGGTATGAAAAAGCACAGAAATTTAACTTTTTTTAAGAGATTGAAAAGTTGAAAGGGCACCGATTTCGCGGAATGACCCAGATATTGAGGTAAATCATGCGTACAACAGCGCCCTCTGCTGATTGCTTAAGTATAATGATTCTTTATTTCAGCAAAAGTAATTAATCGAAAAACAAATCATTATTCTTCATCCCAACGTTTATAACATGTACACATTTAGAGGTGCACAGTATTATTATTATTACTATTTACAAACACAAGTTTAACTACTACACAAGTTGGTTTCAAATAACGCTACTTTTCAAAATGGATTACAGGTGATGCTACCGTGTATGTCCTACTGCATATTACACGTTTGTTTGTTCCTCCTGTTACTAGAAAGACAGAGGTTTAATTTTAAATACGTGTAGGTTCAGTGTCGCGTAGTGTGCATAGCATTAGCCAGTGTTAGCTCCGCGCGGTTTTTCACTCACCTGACCTCCAATTGTGATGTCGAAGAAAACGATTGGATTGTTGGGGTTTGAAGGATGAACAGACATTTTAGTTCAGGATCTCTGGCTAGTAAAGAAGACCTTGTAAACAAGAAAAAAAATTATTTGACTCGCTGTTGTTTTGAATGGAACGGGCTCGCTCACGCTCGTACAGTGGCCCAGCAAGTCATTCTACGGGGTCCAGAAGAGCGCAAACTACATCGATCGCGAAACAGACCGTATGGCAGCGAGTGGAGGCGCCAAACATTGTACACAAGAGAATCGTTATTTCAAAATAGTTCAAAGAAATTACACCTAAGATAATGAAAGTATTATGACACGACAGAAACTTTCAAATGTTCAGTTAATGTAACTGGAAGGACCAAACGGTTAAGAATGCACTGATATATTCAGATGACAGATGAGACCACAAGCCGGGAAAAATATGGTATATCTGATGGATCGGTCTAAGAAAATATATAATAATATCTGATGGATCAGTGCAAGAAACACAAATGCTTCAACCATTTAATATTGCCGACACAAAGCTTTTGTTACTTGTAGACTTACTCTGTATGATATAATACTCAATAAATACAAATAAAATATGCTGCCCGTAAACTACTCAGAGAAGTACAATTTATTTAAAAAGTCACGGTATTCAAGTAAATGGAACTGAGTTAATTAACTTAATACTACGCACCATTGAT
The DNA here is from genome assembly GCA_019453435.1 of Rhinogobius similis. Lineage (NCBI taxonomy): Eukaryota > Metazoa > Chordata > Actinopteri > Gobiiformes > Gobiidae > Rhinogobius > Rhinogobius similis. The sequence goes on along the minus strand of CM033624.1, from coordinate 23,738,607 downwards.
AATCAGAAGTTTGTGAAATTAAGATGCAGTTGAACAATGTTTTCTGGGTCTGTGGGACCTTTCAATGAGGACAAACATGCATATTTTATAGATTTTGTATTCACAATAAAACAAATGTTTGACAGTTTCACATAATGAAGAAATGTTTGAAATCTGTTCAAAAGCAGTTGAGTATAGAGTCTCTATTGTATGTGAGCAAAGAAACTAAAACTACCAAAAGCAAAATACAAACAAAGATCTGACGTGGCCCTATGTAAAATAATATGGTTTCTTGACATTCACACCATATTCAGAAAGAGCTGGTTGTAAGTCCTCCATTGTGAGAGTGTACTTCTTATCCTAAAAGAGAAAAGTGGAAATATTTTCAGAAACTTAAGACGGTCTATTGTTTGTATCTCTTGGTCTATATTATTAATTTGTAAACATTTAATAACCAGAAAGAAATGGGAAAATGTATGTGAGCACAAACCTTTGTCTTGCTCCTTGAACTCGTTGAAGCTGTGCCTTTCATTTTACAATACTGCAGTGCGTCATTAGCAATATCAGAGATGAACTTTTGAGAGGCAAGAGAAATGAGGCGGATTCTGTGAGGAAAAGAACATAATCAGGCCTTTGTTAATGTTAAATTAACAAAGATGTACACACAATAATCATTAATCTAAAAATAGATTTTTGGCATAAAGAGATTTCTAAAAGATGGCCTTAGGCTTACAGTGGCCACTAGAGCATAAACAAATTATGATCTATCCTTGTTACTCACATTCTTGGATCAGATGCTTCAAAGCCAGCTCGGTTGAGGTAGTAGCCTGTTACCGCGTCAGGAATCTGAAATCATCATAGAGCAACATATTTGTGCATGCATTCCATTGTTATTAAAGAATACATCTCAAGAAAGTTGAGAAGTGAAAACCAATTCCCTTGTCAGGACTCGGAATCACATTGACAGCTTGATAAGTAATAAAATAAACAGGTTCACATACTGTTGGGGTGTAATCCTCCAGCTGCATGAGAAAATCTGCCAAAGGTGTGGTGGAAAGAGCCGGTTTCACATCTCCGTTTGTGATGCCCCCGGGAACATAAACACCATTGGAGACAGACGTGTCCGCTGATGGAGTAACCATTGCTGCTGAGGCTGAAGCTGAAGGACAGAATGCAGACAGTTAATTTACATGTTTCTTGTAGCGTCATGAACAAGAAAATGAATACAAACTGATTATCATGGAAATACTAAAATACTGTGTTTAATGAAGCACATTCATCAGTTAGAAAAAAACTCTTTCAAATTCAACATCAATTAATCCATATTAAGGCAGCACACCATATCACAATGGAGTCGAGAGCACATTTTGAGTTGACACAGTTAACAAATCCAAAGGCTGCAATAAGTTACATAATAGAAGCAAATCTACTCGCGTTATTTGTAGGTTATATATCGCAGCTAGATTTTTTTTCTCCAAAAATAGTACAGCCCTAATCAATATAAGCTAATCATAGTGTAACATGTTAAGGTAGTATATAAGGGCATACATATATAAACAACCAAAGAAAAAGGATTGAAAAAATAAAACAAATAAATACTACTAAATACATATTACATAAACAATAGTGTGTTTTGATAACACACAACAACACCACCACCTTACCATTACTTGTGACTGTGATGCTGTTATCATTCGTTGTAGCGCTATCATTTACGATGCAATTACTTGAGGCGGTTGTAGAAGACACCCCGGTTGTGACAGCTTGGTTTTCCATTGTCAGGCAAAGTGGTTGTTTCTTTCAGTCTGTAGTCAATGGAGTTAGCCGATGAGCTAACCTCAGCTAACGAGCGAACAAAAAACCGTGCTAGCAAAGACGGGTGTTTAGCTCGAGCAGCAACAGTTCACAGAAAACAAAACTGCAAATAAAACGATATTTGCAAGTTGGATATGAATAAAATCCTTCACACAGATGTTTATCACCATTTGAGATGAGATATTTTGAGAGCAACAGACGAAAGCTCAGCACTGCGCCCTGCGCCTGGAGGAGCTACGGATGCCTCACGTGATTTACGTAACCACGCACGCCAAAGAACCGCCCTACAAAAAATAAAAAGAATTAACTGAAAATGTAATAATAGCAATAATTATAGTCATACATAAACGAAATATGTAGACTTCACAAAAAATAAATGAAATAAATAAATGGATGTGAAAATAAGTGACAGCAAGTACATTTAACACTATCTCCATGCACTTCTCACTCTCTGCCACGAGGAGGGAGTATTCAGGATCCCTAAGAGGAAGTATATGGTTGTTACAGTCTACGGCTGTTGTGAAAGAAGAAGGTGGACTTTATCTTTAGTTTACTACTTTTTAACCACTCGGGAACAAAGGGACCATCTCATAAGACTGACACGAGGATTTGCCTAATATATATGGGACAAAGCAGGTATCTATAATCAATCAAACACACTGAATCAAGGCGTTTATACAGTTATTAGCCAACATTGTTTTGACTACTATAACATGAACCACAGAACCTCAGGCTAGTAGCATAGACTAAGACCAGGAGGCATGCCTTTTGAGTTAAATTTAGCACTACCAATACTGTACTTGATACTACTAGTGATAGGTGTAAATAGGTTGTGTTTATTAGCAAATCTAATCATGGTCTTCTTTTTCCTCAATTTAAATTGGATTATTCATTGAGTATGTTGACTGGTATTATATTTACAAAAGTATAAAACAATACAAATATGTATTCTGTATGAATTGATTGTTCTTTAGCACTATAGCACTATATTCATTTAATGTATCATACAGCCCTTAAACTTGCTCAGGCATTGATGTAACTTTACTCAATTCAATTTAAAAAAAAAAGAAGAAGTGAAACACCTAAAATCACAACAGCATGTGGTGCAGTGGGTGTCGCCTTTGCTCCAATTTTGAGTGCAGCAGTCTCAAAGAAAAAATCAACAAGAGGAAATAAATAACTTTCATCAAACAATGACCAAACGTTTAATCTCTGTTTTTGCCAAGTTCAACGGGCTCCAGAATGTCCCAGGTCAGTGTTATTGTGGTGGGGGCTGGTTGTCGAGGTGACAACTACTCCAACTTTGCGTCCATCCACCCTGATCGCCTGAAGGTTAATATAATAATAGTACATTAATTAAAATATTTGTATCTACTCTTTAAAGTCAAATTATCACATACCAATGTTTTTTTTTTGTTGTTGTTTTTTTTTCACTTAGGTTGTGGGAGTGGCAGATCCAAGAAAGTTTGCCCGCACAAAACTTCAGCAAAAACACAACATTGAAAAGGAAAATGTATTTGAAGGTAATTTTAATTAAATCGTGTCTAGAAAAGGTTAAGGTTGAGGTACTCTTTATTGTCATCTGAAAAGGTCAAATAAATGCATCTGATAAATAATTATTTTTGCTATATATTGTTTTTACATAGTATTATAGTTATTATTTAGTATAGTAGAGTAGAGTAGTATATTATGGTTTAGGTATTCCATGTGTCTCTTTTATCTAGATTGGGAAAGTTTGGCTGCAAGAGAGAAGTTTGCAGATGCTGCTTTGATTTGCACTCCAGACCGTCTTCACAAGGTAATGTCATTAGGATGAAAACCAAATGTTAGTGAACAAAAATAAAGAGCACCTTGTGGTTACTACCTGTCCTACTACCTGACTTCCAGGATCCTGCTGTGGCCTTTGCAAAGAAGGGTTATCACATCCTTCTGGAGAAACCAATGGCCGTGAGTGTCAGTTGTTGTGAGAAAGATTCAATGTTATGCTGTTTTGCTCAGTGTTTATTTTATTTTTATTCAACACTAAGACGACTCCTGAAGACTGCACAGCGATTGTCGAGGCTTGTACTGAGAGCGGAGTGATGCTGTCTGTGGGCCACGTTCTGCGCTATGATCCCACCATCCACAAGATCAAGGTCTTTGCTAAACATTCACTCTCTGTTGAAGTGCTCTTTTGTGATGGGGGTCCATCACCTCTTTGTCTTCAAGAATCAAGAATTTTCCGTATGGCAACAAATGTCTTTATTTTGCATTTAATAAATTACTTTTTAGTGATTTTAAAAAATATCTTGAAAAGTTATACTCTCACTGTGACCGGAGTTGCTACTCCACAAATCTGACCTGTTGCTTGGTAATAAAATACAAGACCAAAAGGTGACGGACCCTACATGAGAAAAGTTGCATAGTGCACCTTTGAAATATGTAAGCTGATATTTTACAAGAAGTAAGTACATAATCGTATTTTTATATTTCCTGCAGGAGCTGATTGTGGAAGGAGCCATTGGGGATGTGATCCATATTCAGCATTTTGAACCAGTAAACAGAATTTAAAGTTCCTGAGAGAGAGAGTGAGAGAGTGAGACAGAGAGAGAAAATACTTGGTGGTGTAACTGTTTTCTATGAATTAAAGTTAACTTTCGGATATTTATGTTGCAGGTCGGCTTTTACCACTTTGCACATTCGTTTGTTCGAGGAAGCTGGAGAAATGAGGCAGAAAGCTCATTTGCACTTTTGGCCAAATCTTGTCATGACATTGACCTCATACATCACTGGGTCGGGGCACGAAGGTAGACCAAAGCTGTTAAAAAATAACCCAAAGGTTTGGCATTGTGAAGCAAGATAGTCACACCAAAGAAACGTTTAAATAACTAATTAATTAACTAACTACTTATCTAATATTAAAAAAAGAAAAAAAAACTGCATCGTTGCCATAGATAGATATATAAATATTTCATCATGATCAAGAATAAAATAAAATGTGTATATATATATATATATATATATATATATTTTATTATTATTGTTGTTATTATTATTATTATTATTATTATTATTATTATTATTATATTTAATTATTATATATATAATTTTATTATCAAAAAAAGTGCTCAGAAACTGGTGCTCCCTGTCAATTTGGGTATACAATGAGTAGCAAAATACACGTTGAAAATTCCCAAAGACAAAAATCCAAGCCACTCAATCAGTTTAATTACACGTTTTGGCCCAGCCTGCCTTTCCTTATGCCTTGGATTTTTGTCTTTGGATATTTAACAGGACTGTTTTCTCATCTAAATATTATATATTTTGGATAGTCAAAATTACACAAAATGGCAGCCATACACTGGAGCAGAGATCAAATCTAAACTCTTACGTTTACTTCTAGGTGTGTCAAAGTGTCATCATTTGGATCTGTTAATCATTTCAAAAAGGCACACAAGGTAAGCCACTACAGTGTTTTATTTGTGCTCTAAGCATGGTTCGAAAAAAAAAAAGAAATAGGGTAGAATTAGTCTAAAATATGTTCACCCCAACATAAAATGTTATACGGTATATGTTTCATTTAGAGCGTCACATAAACAATCTACAATACCATGAGTATCAAGGCATGACTACATCATTTTGGCTTTCATTTTTCAACCGTTCCCAAACCAACAAAACATTTCTTGTAATACTTTACAAAATGCACGTTGCTAAAATGACTGCTCAATTACCTTTTGTTGTGCCTGTAATGATGATTTATCAAACATGAGATGCACATTAGCTATTTCACTCTTGATCAGTAGAATGCGAAAACGTGATCTGCTTTTGTCAGCCAACAGGTGCTGGAGATCGCTGCCTTGATTGTCCCATAGAGCCACGCTGTCCATATTCTGCCTCTAAAATCTATCTGGACAGAGTAAAACAGGTTCAGTGCTTTTATATTACAATCATATATATATATGTATATGTATGTATGTGTGTATTTTATGTATTCTTTTTATTCTATTGTGATACTGATATTATTTTTACAAGTCTTTTTATTTTATTTTTTGAACTTCTATCAATAGTTGGCAGGACAGATGAGCTCCATAATTAATCAAGTGAATAATCATGTATTTTTATATCTGTAGGGTCACACTGGCTGGCCTGTTTCGGTCATTTGCGAAAACTCATACCCCGACATCGAGTCTGTGACAGAGGCTCTGAAGACCGGGCCGTACGGACGCTGCGTTTACGAGTGCGACAACGATGTGTGCACTAACCAGGTATTAACAGGATTCATGCAACAACAGGAGAGACACAAGATCATAATATGAGTATTCTATTGCGCCATAATTGACATAATCCTTAAAGGAGACATATTATGCTTTTTCAGGTACTTAGTATTGAGCTATAACATAAGTAGATAATCATTTTACATTTGTTCATTGTAAACTGCAATATTGATCTAAAACAGCTCAGTTATAGAAACAGATGCATTGACTTACTCTTCAAAACTGCTGACAACCCCCTCCCTTCATATTCATTTAATTTCTTCATTTCACTTTAGCAAGCAACAGGTTTTCATTTGCACACTTTATTTTTTTAAAAGTGGTTTACGTGACATTTTTAGTACTACATGTATCACTCAGTCTTAATTGTTCAAATATTATTATTATTATTATTATAACAACAATACTAACAACAACAATAATAATAGTAATAAATCTTTATTTATAGAGCACTTTTAAAAACAAGGTTTACAAAGTGCTGCACACACAGCAAAGTAGTACGTATGTAGTTGTAAATAATTACAACCACGTACAGGGATGTGGGCAGGGATAGGGGGTGCTTGAAAACAGGACTTTTCTGAGGACAATACAGGATTACTCAAACATGCAGGAATCAATCCAAATACACTTGAGGAAACAGCGTTGTGATGGTTAAAAGCTCAATAAAGATGCATAATGGTAAATGGTCACATTTTAATAGCGCTTTTCCACTTTCAAGGCACTCAAAGGGCTTTACATCAAGAAACCCTTCATCCTCACATTCACACATCAGTGTACACAGACACTGGGCGTGGCGGGTTAAGTGTCTTGCCCAAGGACACAACGGCGGGAGTCAGACACCCTTTTAGCACTTCTGGGTGTATTGTGTTGATTGCTAATATTTGCTTAATATTTGTTTAACTTTTGTACCAGTTCACATTTACAGTGTGGACCTGGTCAAAGGGCAGTGCAGTAGACATAATAAGCACCAAGAGACAACAAACAAAAACACAAAAATCGTAATACGTTTGAAAGCCTAATCTGTATAAATGTTATTTCCTTGTTTTTGTATCGTATTACCAGGTTGTGAACATGGAGTTTGAAGGTGGAGTGACTGCAGCCTTTTCTATGGTGGCTTTTACAGAGAAGATTTGCCAAAGACAGACAACTATCTACGGCAGCAAGGTTCAACTGCAGTGAACACATTTAATTTCTCTATAATTTCATCACATCATTTAGTTTAACACTTGTCATGTGACTGTCTCAAAGGGAGAGCTCTCTTATGATGCTAATGGGGTGCGAGTGTTTGACTTCTTGACCCAGAGATCAACTAAACACAACCCACGCAACAACGCCCCGGCACACTTTGGGATGAGCGGCCACGGAGGAGCAGACTACCACCTCATGAACGCATTTGTTTCTGCTGTGGCTGTGAGTCCTGTTGATCATCTAAGTTTTTATAATTAGCTACACCCTCAAAACGCATAATCAATTTAAATATGAGTGCACACTTGCACATAGACCTCAACAAATCTGGGACTAAATAGGGACTAAATCTACAATTAAATCATGACTCAACTAGGGCTAAACGAGGACTAAACTGAACTCAAAACCAGACCAAATCATGGCAAGTATGAACCCTTAACCAAGTGAACCACTTCAAGAGATATATTTACATCTGTCAAGCATGAAGGCATGTTATTGGAAGTCATCAGTCTTCAGTTTCTGTGGCCTGACTTCTGCTCCAGTACTTTGTAACAGTAATTAATGTACTGGTGGCTAACGTGTTTGAACTGACCCACAATGCTTTGTGTTTGCAGAACAATGATCCGTCCTTGATCCGCTCGGGTCCAGAGGAGACACTGCACAGCCACCTGCTGGTGTTTGAAGCTGAGCGCTCCCGGGTCCAGGGCAGAGTGATCTGTGATGACGACACGAAAAGAAATTCATAGTCACATTTAAGAACTGATATCAATGACCAAAAGAACTGAAGAGGAAACGGGCCAAGATTTGACACTGAATATACTGTATTACTCAGGGATTGAAATTGCACTACAAGAATGATGGTTTCATACAATGTCCTTTAAAAAAATAAATTCAAGTTTCTTTTCATTTACGGCTGTTGTCTTATAAGACAGGAGCAGATTGTCCTCAGACAGAATCAATTTTAGGCTCTTAAAATGAAACACAAACTGATACTGATGAAAAGCTGATGAAAAAGAAGTAATAATTGGGTAGTACTCAATTACATTTACTCAGTTAAGCTTTATGTTGACCATATTATATGATTTGAATATTTGTTTCTTGCACCGCTCCTACAGATATGATTTAGTTTTTTCAAATTTGTGTCTATCCTTTGAAAATACCAGATTTGTGCATTATTTGTGCAGTATTTATTTTTTTATTCTTCCAATCAAAACATCTTCAAATTATAAAACAGATGTTATTCTTGAACCACTGCTTTGTACTTCAACTTCAGTAATACTGTTTTGAAGTTACATTCCACCACAACACCCTGAAAATATAAAAATATAAGGCTACAGCGTTATGATGTGCATTCCAGCAAGCACTGTTGCTTTTCCTCGTCTGAAAGTGTTTCATTGTTCTGTTTTGTCACCAGAGGCGTCAGACTTGGGGGTGAAGGGTACTGGTTTCCCTGGGGCCCAGAGCCAGATACTATATTATTTGACAATTATTTCAATAATCAATTAGTTGCAATAATCAATTAACTTGTCGCAGCCTTGATACGTTTCAAGATCTTTGTGAAATTGAATTGAATTGCAAAAAATTGAATTTTTTTGCAAATACAAGCAGTACTGCATCATGATATAGGCCGATAGCTACACAAGATGTCTATAAATTAGCAAGAATATTGTTAGAAAAGTTGAAAAATCAGTTGAAAATGACAGGAAGTTAACAAATTGATGACATCATTTGGGAGCCAAAGGTTATGCATAATTTACACAAAATAAACGTCTTTTTTGACCCTTTAAACATTGATGCAACAAAATAAAGGTGTTCCTATGTATTTTTCTTTGTCAAATAAAAAAATCTGTGACATTAGAAGAGGTTTGGTGCGCAGTACAGGATGGTTTAAAGGTGTGATGTCATCATTTACAACCAGGAAGTAAAATTAAAACCTAAAAAAATGGCTAAACCGGGGTAGAATTTGTAAAGATTTAGCAAAATTTGGAATATATTTATTGTGACAGCATTTTAGTTAAATCGGTGTGTCCTTGTTGTAGCCAGCAGGTGGCGCAGTGGCTGGAGGTCCGGTGACGGCCGCGGGTCCTGGCGATGGAGAGGCGGGGTCTGCGCGCTGTCGTCGGCTCGTGGAGGCATCAGCAGCAGCACCGAGGTCCGTGATATCCTCCTCCTCCTCTGTATTTTCCTCTCCCTCCGTCCAGCTCTGACAAGGACACGCTCCAGGACCCAGAAACACGTCCAAACAAAAGGAGAATAAGATCAGAAAAGAAGAGTTCAAAATGCTGGCGTGCACTGAAATGATCACCATGTGTCTCCAGTCTGCAAAACACGAACATTTACGAAAACAGCAGCTGGACCACAACCACAACCAAGGCATCGCTATTTTCCAGGATGTAAGTATAATTTTGTCATTTTACATCTGCAATATTAAGTAGAAAAACACTTACCATTCACTTGTTATGGCCTCCTCATCTAAAATCGCGTGACGCTTTTGTTTAAATTATTATTATTATCGTTATAAAGTGCATCTCACACAATGATCTGAAAATTGTGAATGGTCCGGAGCTCGTGAAGGTGCCAGGCTTTTGTTCATTCATTCGCGGGTCAGTGAGAGTCATTATGTAAGAAAGGTGAGTGTTTTGGGCACCAGCGCGTGAATGACAAAAGGGAAAGGTTGTATCAGCTGACAGTCCTCCCTCTGACAAAGGTGAGAATATATGGACTGTCGTGAAGATGAAGTGACACAGAGGACAAAGGCATCTATTGATTGTTTGACTGAATACTCCACGTCTACTGCTCCAGAAAGGGAAGCTTCAACAAAATGGTTTACCCCACTGTAGCCTTGACATTGTCATTGCCCCTGATGTTGATATGAAACGCACAATTAATGAACAGCACTGGTTAAAATCATGAAACTTTCTTAGATGTAAATGTGTGTAAATTGCTGGATTGAATTGTTTTTGGGATATGACATTCTCTACTTTTCTGGAAAGTCAAAAACAGTTTTTAGATTGTGATGATGGAAGTTTTACGTGGATGGATTGAGGCGGAATAATTTTAGAGAAATGTTCACGGTAACTGCGGTTTTTCTGACAATCATTTCAATTAGGATTTGATTTGCTGATTCACGTTTTGATTTTGAAAGTAGGATTGTGTTCAAAGTGCACATTTGTAATCAACAATATGCATTAACATTTGAGAAAAGACTCAAAATCTATGTTAAACTAATCAACTCTTTTAAACATTTTTCCAATTGCCATTTTCGATTCGATTGCGATAAATCTTGCAATATATTGCAATGAAAGTGAAATCGCTAGGGATGCACCGATACTGATACTGGTATCGAACATACTGATACTGAAAAATGTGTTGAATCGGATATCGGCTTCAGAATATCTGTTCAGCCCATATCTTGGTTGGGTCTTTAAATCGATTTATTAAGACTATTTTCAGGCTCTTGTTGGTCCAGAACATCTCATGGTGTTTGAGCTTTTGTTACATAAAGCTGGTCTGTCGTTAGTTGAAGGATAAGTAATAGTTGCAGAACCAATTTGGATTAGTTTTGTCATATGTTATTCTTGTTTTAAGAAAATAAATGCTATTTTCAGTGTCTGCTGAGGTATCGCTTGATATCGAGTATCAGCAGATACTTAAAGTCCATGTATCGAAATCAGTATCAGATCTGAAAAAGCTGTATCAGTGCATCCCTAGAAAATGCATTTTTTTGTTGGTGCAATTATAAAATCAGAAAGACTAACCAGAATAAAAAATACTGATAAAGTATAAGGTATAAAGTGCACACTCTTATTTACAGTAAAAATGGTAGCTAAAGTGGCTCAAGTGTATTGTTATATACAGTAAGTGACTGGTGAGGTAAAAGTGTATTAATAGTATGTTAAATTATATTGCACATGATTATCACAGGTGACTGACACATGTTACAGTAAGTAATTCTACTGCTTAAACATAAATCACAAATCTAATCACAAACGCAGTCCTTTTTTTGTCCCCAAAAATCTTGCAGCGCTATGTTGCTTATGAGTTATGTTCTCTTTACATTGAAAGCCAGTCAGTCTTTAATGTAAAAAGCACACTGCTTATTTTCAACTAAATCTGGACGCCATATTCTACTGCAGCGGTGATGGTCATTTTCTATGGGTGCTTCTGTTTAATCAATGTAATGCAAGAGAAATCCCATCAGGAAAATTGCTTTGGCTGTGTTTAAGAGCAGGTCTTTGTGCATCACATTTAGTTCTTTTGACAGCACACATACACATAGTTGTCTCTTAATTCTGAAAACGTGATTAGCTTTTCACCCGGACATGTTTTCATTTATTTATAAAATGCCTCAGAAGCTAATTTTCATGGTCTCTCGCTCAACTTTGAAATGAGTTAAGACTGACTGTGCCTTTACAGAACATCAACCGCTACATCTAAATTATTCAAACATAATTTTATAGACCGTTACAGCTTATTCATCCACGCCTTGCATCTTTCAAAAGCCTTTTTAATGAACCAAGCATACAAATTGCCACTTTTTTACTCACCCTTTGCTCAATTTAGATGTCGAGTTAACCGGTCGTCATCTCCTGTCTTCTCACGTCACGAGGGCTGGCTGTAAATAAAATCCCTCCTTTTCACAGAAACATTACAGACCGCTGAAGTGAGCCTTACTGCAGACTGAGCAGTTTAAAGCAGTTAGCCTCCATTTTCCCATGATGCCCTGGGCTTTCCTCTGTGGAGGCTGTTACGTTGCAGATGGGAGTCATTCATTGTTTTATTGCAGTACAAATTAAGAGTTTGATTGCAGCAGGGTGTCATTCATTAAACAAGGTGCTGATTTGACGTTTGACACCAGTTTGCAGCAAAATTACTCTTAAAAACTTGGGACGGTCCAATGTGGATATTTTCTTTCTGCCGATATTTACTCAAATCAATCAAAATCCATGGTAAAGTTCACAAAAATGGTGCACAAAATATAGTGTCTTGGAAATAATCTAATTGAAATCATGTAAACATACAGCCACCTCTCATCTCTCTTTTATTATTCCACTAGAAATACAATAAATGGTCCAGATTATGAAAGTCTATCGATATTGGGATATGAAACCGTCTCTCAATACCGATATTAGTAGCAATATATGATTATCAACGATCCCCAACAACACAAAAACAAAATATAACTTTTGTTTGATCCCTGGTTTAGAGATTATACACTGACTGCATCACTGTTTGGCCATAAAGTCGGATTATTTAATTTAATTGATTAAAAAGATTGAATTTATGATGAATGGTTAGAATGGGCTGATAAGGTTGATACGTAAATAGGACTAAACCAAAAAAAAGGTTTCATATTCACAATGTATCAGAAGTTTGTTGTACTAGTTTATGTAGTGAGATCCAGACTGGTTCTCTCTGTAAACTCAGGAGGCACAAACTCCTTCAGGCCAAACTCAGACAGAGACGTGCAATCAGGTTTGTTTATTGCAGTGACACATGAAACACACAAGCTCACTGGTTCTTTTATCATTAAGATCTACAGTATATTTCCTCATCAAATCAACAGAGTTCACTTATTACAACACAGCACTCATTCCCACAGAAATCCACAATGTTTTTTAGACCCTCGTATCACTGATATTACAGACCCTTTAAAATGTGATGTCACCTAAATGCCAGAGTGGAGGCAACTGGAGGCAAAATGAAGTTGACTGTAAATGTTTCAATGATTCGCTCACATTAGATCTAAATTCTACTGGTTTTAAGTGTTTGTGTTGGGGAAAAAGCGACACATTTGAATTTCCAGGGTAGAAATGTCAGTTAGATTGTTTTTCTATAACAAACGATGGACAACATACAATTTACTATGCCTTAAAATTGTATTTTAGCTTCAAAGAATCTAATTTATGGTATAGTAACTAATATATTTCTAGATAAATGTCAACATGTGAGTATTTTTCCAGTAAAACCCATAAATCTGGATTGTTCCTTCATCAAAAATGCAAAGAGTTCATTATAATTTCCTAAAGCATAATGTAAAATACAATAATAAATGTGTTTAAAGCAGCTCTGATGTCACTCACATGTGTCTGACTGGTTTTCATTTTCCAAAATCATCTCAATTTTTCATATTTCATATTATTCTGAGGTTAAATCCCAGTTTCTCCAGTGAAATCACATTATGTTGCACTTCACTTTTGCCTCCATTCTGAATTTAGAAGGTTTTTCTTTGGTCTATTTACCTCCTCGCAAGCCGCCATTTAGTTTGATACAGATAGGCCTGCCACAATAATTGACTTATCGTTCAATAAATGAAAAATCTAATAATATTTTTGGACCAAATATTTATTGCGGGCACATTTCTTTTGCACAAATTGAGAATTGTACGGTTCTCAAACTTTAGAACACTCTTCCTCCCACATAAAGACTGCCTCTTCAGTTGATGCTTTTAAATCTCGTTTTTATCCACTAGAGTTTAACTGTGTGGTCCTTTCACGGTCTTTTACTTTTAATTTTAATGGTCTTCTATTGCTAATTTTATTACTTTTTAATTGTTTTTTATTGCCTTTTTGTTATTTTATGCAATGTACATGATTTTATGTGATTATTAACATTGTGTTCACTCTGTGCAGCACTTGTGTTGGCTAAAATGTGCTATACAAATAAAATTGGATTAGATTGGATTTAGAAAGGGTTTAAGGTTACTGTGTCAGAGGCATAAAGCAGTTCCAAAATGATCCTTTATTGTGTTATGTTTTGGTATATAAATAAGTTTATCACTCTTACAAATTTGTTATCGTGACAGGCCTGATGCAGACGGAAAATGCATCTGCCTAATTAACTTTTCCATCTTCCAATCACGCCCATGTGAACTCGAGGAGACAAACCCAGTGTCAGAGTCAGGCTACAATATCTGTAAAGTATTGGAGAAGTGTATATTCTTGTGTTTATATTGAATTAAGATGAGTGTAAGATTGCGCTGCTAAAATGTGAAAACTGTACGCTCAAATGAGGCCATTTTAACCATTCACCATTTTCTTCCCCCTTTTTCTCGAGAGTGGACCTCGTGTTGTGCCTCTTCGCAGCACAGTGCAGCACCTCGGACTGACTCGAGGTGCTTTTGTGCATTTGTCTGCCTCCTCTGTTAAAAGCACTATTTATAGTCTGCAGCGCACCTCATTCTTTGATTTAATAGGCGCTGGGCTCTTAGTTGCTTCTACCTTGACAGCCTTTTCCTGCTCTTTTTGAGTTGATAAATAGTTTCAGTGACTGACAGAAAATGCAGCAGTTTGTACCAGTGGTTTGTACATTAGTTTAATGGCTTTAGTAACTGTATTGGGTGAAGCGCTGACTGACAAATAAATTACATACTGTACTGTTTACTGTATAACAAGAGACTAAGCAATACATAGTCATGCCCTTTAGCTATTTCCAAATGACTGAAATGATTTGTTGCATTAATAATGTTTGAGAGATTTAAAAACTCCATACAAAACTGGGAAAACACTGTATTTGTAAATTGACTATTGCAGATATATACTGCAGATATTGCTTTGTTTAAAAGAACACTTAAAATGACAGAATATACTCATTGTTCCTCTACAGCGGTCAAATACGTTTAACATTGGACCCTGTTATTATAAATTCATAACAAAAGACTTTCATTGCTGCAACATTGTCAAAACTGAAAGAAATCCTAATAAATACTAATAAAAATAGGACAAAATTTAACAATTTTTGCACAGTTTTAGAATGATCTCGAACCCATTTGTACCTGTCTAACCTTTGTCCCAAAGTCTGGCAAAAATTGTTAATATTTTAGCTCAAAGTGGAAGTAAATGTTTCTACTTTTTAAATGTCCAGAGATATTGACATTGACATCATCTACTCTACAATAATCTTGAACTTCATCAGAACAAAGACGACCACATGAAAAAGAAAGAACTATTATTTTGTGTTGAAAATGACAAAAAACAAGGACTTTATGATCAGTGTGGTTTCAAAATTGGTACAAAATATTGAGCCTCTTTTTAAGTATCAAAATAGAGCTTAAATTTAGCACATTCGGCTCTTCCCTAATTTGTGTTTGCAGCAGCATATTAAAGCAGCGCGTTCCTAATCCTTTGCTGCATTTCAGTTCTGAGTTCTGAGTAATAATCATGAAACATAATCGTGCCAGAGGCTTATCAGGACAGCACTGCAAGGTCAATATATTTTTGTATCATTACATCTACAGAAATCTGCGTAATACATGACATTTTAAGTAGACTATAATTGCAGACCTGTCCACAGCACACCTCCGTCTCCCTCACGCTCACCTCACTCTCACACAGAGCCCCTTCAGTGACATTCAGTGTGTGACAGCTTGTATTACACAGACATCATGAGCTGCCGCCTCTGAGCTACTTCCCTGACGCTTACATTGACGTTTCAAAGCTTTGAGACACTGACGACGCTGCAGATTTAAGCTTTCATGAGGCACCTGCCGTCCATCTACTTGTTGTTTTAAATAGGGCAGTATCTCCGACAAAGGAAGCCATCATTACAGTGTATGGATCGTGACTGTGGGCAAATTGGAGCATTTAGAGAAGTGGGACTGTTATCGTTTAAGGCGGCTGGGACGAGATTCATTCGTTTCTTCTTTTTATTATTTTCATATAATACAAAATAATAACAAGCGGAACAAAAGGGGAGTCTGTGAAAGAGGGATATGTCCTCTTTTGTACCAGTTAAATTTGTCCCATTGCGTTAAATTTGTTCATTTTAACATTCAGTGCAAAAGTTAATCTTTCCTTGTTATACTCATCCAATGTTCTTTCGATCCATTCCTTAACAGTCGGCTCCGTCCCAGTCATCCATGTTAAAGGGCTCTGTGCACAGCAGCAGTTGGCTGAGCAAACTATTTCTCACAGCGCTTCAGTTTTTTTTCCCCAACCCACTTATGCCACTCGACTGCCACTTTGCATTGGTGGCCATGCTAGCAAAAGTCTATTTTTAC
Organism: Rhinogobius similis; assembly: GCA_019453435.1. Lineage (NCBI taxonomy): Eukaryota > Metazoa > Chordata > Actinopteri > Gobiiformes > Gobiidae > Rhinogobius > Rhinogobius similis. The sequence continues at coordinate 23,722,380 of CM033624.1, read as the reverse complement.
AATTAATTTTTTCACAATTAGGGTAAGGTTAGGGTTAGCATTAGGTTTAGGGACAGATCATTTGTTTAAATTTTGTTTTTTGGGGCAGGTAACTAACCAGGCCTCGGCAGAACTGCAGAAAAAGACACTTCTCACTGCCAATGCTAACTTTTATTAAAATGTAACATATAAAGAAACAACAAATGTAAAGCCTGCTTGGTTGTGTTTTGTGTGTTACTTCCATTTTTAAATTTTGATTTCTTTTATTTTTGTCTTTATTATGCTTCAAATAAGCATTAGTGTTAGCTTTGGCCCACAAACACCTCCATTTATCAACATAGAAGTGTCACCGGAGAAGAATTCATCTCATTTGTAAAGTCTTTAACATGTTATCAGTGACATCCACCTGCAGCTCACTGTTCACTGCCTGTTCTTTAAGGATGTATTCATTTGAGTGACTCTGCAAAAACCCCATAGAGAATTGGACAGGAAGTACTCAATAGTACAATGAGCTGGCCATTTTAAACTTAAATAGCCAACTGAAATTTTGTCCATAGAGCCTATTTTTTTGCTGCAGTCAAAAGTATATTCCATGTATTCATCTATCGTCTCCATTGTTGGAGTTTTATGTCCGAGATTCATTCATTTCTAATCATCAATGCTTCTACCGATTTTTAATCTGCAGGTTCACATAAAAATACGGCAATAATTAAATGTTTGGGTTGTTAATGTTCAGGAAATTAAGATTGAAAGACAGTTTTTAATGAGACAAAATGAAATTTTATAAAAAATGTAGTTTGTTCAATATGAGATAAAGTATGTGATGAATTTTGCGTATTAGCTCCCAGGCTCACACAGAAAAACATTTTGATTTTTTTCCATTCATGTATTATCTAACCACAAAAGCAAACAGCAAATGTTTAGTATCTTTTCCCGGAGATTACGTTAATTATTAATCCCTCTGTATCTGACTTAAGTCCTTGTCATTTTATGTTGTTGTTATTCTGTTCGTGAAAGTCTGTTCATCTCTTTGGGTAATGGCTTTGTGACAGCTTCTGGGCATATTGTTTTGTGTATGATGGTCTGGTACATGATTATTTGACAGCTTAGATTACTGCCTGCCAATCAATACCTCCAATTTAGTTTTTAGTTTTTTCTTTGGTTGGAAATATGCTCTAATCCACTCTGTTCCAAGTAAATGCTGAATTTTATGTTTGGTGTAACAGGAGAACACTGGAAAATAGCGTCCTGACCCGAGGCTGGTGTTGTGGTCCGTCCACATAATTGTTCATTACTGGCTCTTCAGAGGGCATTTTACGCTGTTACACTGTGATTGCTTTTCCATGATTGTGATATATGCGATCTAATATATTTGCATCTTTAAACAGCTTTAAAATCTATTTGGCTGTAAACGATCACACAGTACAGACCTATACCTCAGTAGAATTGTTCATACTAATAACATTGGAAGCACATTTTGTCAATATTGTAATCAACAATTAGGTAGTTACCACTGGGCTGTAGCTAATGATTATTTTAGTAGTCAACTCGTCAGCAGTTATTTTTGTGAACTTGTCAGCTAGTCAAATGATGATTTCCATTGTACACTGAAACCTTTGAAATACATCTCTTACCAAACAAATGTTAAGTAATGCTGACTAAAGGCTTCTAGAGAATATTTACAAGTAAAGTAGATTGGAAATCCGAAATTGTTTGTTCTTTTTTGTCATTTCCATTTAATAATGTCTCTCTCTTTGTTACTCAAAGGTCCATGCTTATTTTTTCATAGATACAGTCGGCAACACGTCTTATTAAGGGGTGTGGTCTGCCATGGGGTAAAACACTCTTTGATTCAATAGGGAAATCAACTTTTTCTCTCTTCTAATATGTTTCCTGGTGAATTATGTGTAATTTAAGCACAACTAGTTCAAATAAAGTCACAGCCAAAATCACAATACTGCAGCATTAGCATCACGGAAGCATTTAGCCCGCAGTGTTAGAACTTAACTTTACAAATATTTCAACCACTTTATTCTTCTCCATGTCTCTCTCGGTCTGTATTTGCACAATATATATTCTAAACTCTGCGTTTGCTCGTTGAACAGTGGGTTGGCAATTTTAATATAGTACTGAGATCTATATTGTAATACTTTTAAAGAACACAAATATCAATTTCAGAGTTAACCACCTATTAACCAGTTGACTGCTGCATTAGGCTGAATCTGTTGAACTGAAAAGATCACTTATTCATAGGGCAATTGTATTCCAATATTAGGGGAATATGAACATGGAATTCCAATGCATTTTCATAATCAAAACATATTTTTTGTGAACTTTTAGCACTAGTTTAAGGGATGCATAATATACCGTCAAGTTCTAGACGATATCCAGACAATGCTTTGTATCTACCATCCCTCCTGTACTTTGACAAAGCCTCTTCCCGTTTAAACCCCTCTGTGTTAACAATTCAGTGCTATCCAAGCGTTAAAGCCTTGAGTCTGGTGAAATGGAGCAGCTGTCTGTAGATGTGGCTTCAACTCCATTTTGTCCATTCTGATAAAAGACTCAATTGAACAGTCTCTCTTCTTTCTCCTCCACTGCTCATGAACCGAGGAATCCCACTCCAGAGGCCTGCCCCTGACACAGGCCACACCACTCACACTTGATTTGACACAGTCATGATTTTATGACCACATTTGGAGCCTGAAACCTCCTACACACCCAGTATATACCTCTGTATCTCTGGCTGCATCTGGTACGAAGAGCTGCATAATATGATAAAAGAGATACTTAGTTACTCTGTAGAATATAACTTTAGTTGTATTATGGTTGGAAAATATATTGATATAAAAAACAAATAATAATCTGACATCGTGACGACCTGCAGAGGCTGTTAAAGTGATTCAGTGCTTTTATGTTTAATGCCGCTTCTGTCAAACAGAGACACATTTTCCCTCAGACTCTTTAAAGTGGTGTTTAGAGGTGGATTTAACCAAAGGAAGTGTGAACTTTCAGAAAAAAACTGTTAGTTTTAGTTACTCCAAAAATGCATCATTTTTATGTGGCTGTTTTTGTCACATTAACTTCATTTTGTCAGTGAATGACAAAAGTCAATGGGGAAGAAAGAAAATTAAAGATATCTCTGCTTGTTTCATAATAATAATCACTAACATAATATTACACTAAAAACTGATATTGCGACATTATTAGTACTAGATTAAGATAGTCTTATTTACTACATATTTTAAATGTATTCTCTGTAATTTATTTTTGTATATATATATATATATATATATATGTATATATATATATATATATATATATATATATATATATAAATCTGTTCTTTTCATTTCCTGTTCCGTTCATTTCCTGACAGACTCTTCTTTTATTGAAATGCAGATCAAACTCCAGCTCCTCTCATGTCTCACTCTCAGATAAATGACTATGTTCTCTGCACCGCATCACATCCCAGAATCCATCACTGTCGTTGACATATGAGCACATCTGTGCGTGTCTATAAATCATCCATCCTCCAGTCACAGAGACAAATCTAAACATGCCATTTTTGTCTTTTCCAGATATTCCGGCGGGCGGACAAGAATGGTGAGTTCACACATTATGTTACTAAAATTAAATGTTACTCTTAAAGGTTCACTATTTAACTTAAAAACTTAACTATTTAACAATTTTTTTGAATTACAGGTGGTTTTATTGTATATATATATATATATATATTGTATATTGTATTGTGTGTATATATATATATATATATATATATATATATATATATATATATATATATATATATATATATATATATATATATACAATAAAACCACCTGTAATTCAAAAAATGCAAGATAGATATAAGTTAAGTACCAAAAGTCTGATGCATTCATTCATGTGGTTCTCAGGAAATCGGGAAAATTTTGTTTTTCCCAAAAGTCAGAAATACAACTTGGAAACTGAGGTCAAAAGGTGCTGCCCGACTTCACACCTGATGTCACTGCTGTGAATGAGCAGATTTATCAAATGATCTCCTTTGAGGTCATTAACTTACATGACTAGAGTTGGGGGCATTCAGTGGTTTATATCATTTGAAAACTAATGTTTAATGTTAGATTTTGGGCAGGCTAACAACAAACCTCTGTTAGCTCTTTTAAACTCTGTTAAAGAGTGGAATCGATGCTTTTATTATTGGTGACGTCAAGATCCCAATTTCCTGAGATAAAAGCACATGTATGCAAACAAGTTGGAAACCTGCAGCTCATCTAGAAAACCAGCGTTCCCTCGGACTTAGCTTTAATAACGGCGCATAGAGCCAACACAAAAGTGATGAGTTTTCGTCTTGACCTTGACCATTTGCCAAATTTTTCTCCCTATTTCCCGCTATAACTGTCTGGTCAAATAACATCTAAATTTAAAAAGATATGGGAAAGGGCAGTGTAACACAATGTCATCTCAGTTTTCTGTCTGAAGAGATTTCGCATTGTGGAGTTTATCTCTCACGGTCTCTGTGGTAATGATATAAATATCCCAGGTCAATAGCACAGTAACACTCACAGCACATTTGAGCGGTTTGTATGTAGCATATTTCCACTGAAAAATAATAAATAAGAAATGTTTTCTCGTGAAATATATGAACTGCAAACAACTTGGCACAATGAAACTACTGATTATTTCACAATTGGCAACAGTGAAGAGGTAGTGTCTGGGTGGTCGTCTAGTCCTGTGGTAAATGAGTCCCAGATCAAACTGTCGTCTGAATAAATAAATAAACAAAATACACAAAAAATAAATAAATAAAATACACATTGAGTATTCTAATCCTTTATGGTAATCCTTTATGGCTTGAGTCATATGTTAGCTGACCTCACACTGAAAAAAAGAAACAGATCGTAATTAGTTGGTACAACAAAACACAACAAACAGTGGTGGAACTAGAGAAATTTCAGACAAATTTAGACCAATGATTCACATTATTTCCCTTCTCAATGTCAAATAATGTTTGTTGCTGTATGTATATAATGCTGTTAGTTATTTTGTGGTTTTACATTCACTTTCCTCAAGGTTCCTTATTCCTTATTGTCACATGACACTGAAGAATCTGAATTTCCAATTGCTTGTAGTCGATGCAGTGTTATACATCCTTATAAATTTATCTGAGATTCATCTCCACTTAATGTAAATGTTATGTCTTTAGCCTGCAAACATGTCAGATCTGCGTTTGATTAATGCACTTCCATATCACGACTGAACGCTCCGCTCACTTCAAAGCAATCCCTACGTCTTCCGGGGAAACATCACTATTCGTGCAAGAAGAACTGTTGTAACAAACAAATATTTCTCATTCTGGTGCGTTTACAGTAATCTAAAATGCTCAAGTGATGCTTAATTTATGCAGTAACTAAAGCTCATCTGGGTGTGCTCCGAGATTGGCTGTCGAGTTGTTATGTAACACCTTCATTAATGATGCAAGCCACGAGGCGAGGTTGTCTGGGGTGGTCCGCCGAGGCATTTGAAAGAAAAATCTGTTTGAGATTGTGTGAAGAAAATCAATTTAGACCTTGGATAAAGGCCTTTGTAACTTTTGATTGTAGCGACACAATATGACAAACATTATTCCATGTCACTCCTAACCTTGAGGACAGACATATCTCTTGGCAGTTGTAGTGTTATTTCAGCTGTTTTACTCTTGAAATAATAAGCGTTTACTCTATCTGTTGCTTATTTCATAGCTTTCATTATTATTTATTGTAGGAAGAATAAAAGGTTCTCTATCTTATCGTAAGCTTGGGGCTTTTTAATCGACAGGTCCACAGCCAAACATGTGTCAGTAGAAGCATGTGGTTTGGACTAAAATTACTTTTAAATGCCATTTTTAAGGAGAAAATATAAAATCAAACTGACAATAGTAATAAATGAATATGAGGTATTAATTTCAAGAAATAGCACCAAGGCCTAATAAATACGAGTGGGCGATATTGACAAAAATTAATATTTAAATTTTTTTTTTTTTAGTGTCCTGATAACGATAGTCAGACTCTGTTTTGTCATCAGAAATGTGTTAAATCACATCTTTGTTGCGGTTTAATTATCAGAGCAATGCAAAATGTCTGAAAAATGAATCACAAACGGGCAGAAAAATCCCCTTATACCTTTTATTTGAAAGTTTACAGCACTTATTTTTAATTTTGTTACTTTTTTTTACTATAAACAATCTCAATATCTTCAAAACAAAAGTCACAATGTTATCTAAATATACTTCATATTTCTTTATTAGATGTCCAGTCATTTTAAACTGTATAATAAGGTTAGTGCTTTTACGTTCATGAAATGAATAAGCCATTTTATGTGTTTTTAACAAGGAGATTAAAATTGACATGAAAATCATAATCAATGTGATGAAATTGTCATGATTAATTTTATGCCCTATCACCCAACCCTTTGATGAATGTATTATCTGCCAATAAATAAAGTACACCTTATGCAGAAAGTCAACACATCGTGACAGAATAATTGCACATATGGTGATGCAGTATGTGAAATACCCAGGGGCAATAATGTGGCTCTTGCACCATCTGCCTCTGAGAAACATACATCAGCATCAACAACCCAACCTGGTCTGTTAATTGATAAAAACAAGTAAATGAGGAAGATAGCCTCTTCAGTTGTGTTGTTTAGTGCATATTTAGCATGTATTTGAAGAGTTCAACTTCAAAAACATGTCTTTTTCTTCTTGTTACCATCTTCTGCAGATGCGATTGATGAAAGTAAAGTCTAGTCTTTTATCAAGCGGGGATGGAATAACAATGTGAACGTTGCCATGAAATACATTTGGCTTTTGAAAACACTACACAAAGTAAACCTTCGATCACTTCTTCAAATTGTCTCTCTTTGCAAATAAGCTCTTCATTTGTTTACAGTGTAGCTGCAAAAACCTCGCACATTAAATGCCTGCATTGACAATATGGATTTCTGTTTTCCTTTGTGTTTCTTAATACAATGTGGATACAAACTGGCAAGTCATAGCATAACTTTACAGGGCCATATGGTGGATGAGCTTTCTGTTGTACTGCTCTATTAAACAGATTTTCTTGACAATATTTAAACTATTTTGTCATCTGTTTCCAGTTTGGCATAGAATATCACGTTACAGAAGGTGTTTATCCTTTGTTGATAATCCCATTGAAGATTTATTGCAGAACGTGGCCCCACAGGTTAAATAAACACACATTGTAATAAATTGCGGTGACACACTTTCCAGTAAGGCCTCGTTCATGTTGCGAATCCACCCCAAAGCCATTATATTCCCCGCGCTACAGTCACACAGAGGAATCACTGTGGCGGAGTCGTGTCTGTGAGCGTTTGTGCGACTTATCTCCCGTCTGCAGGAGCGTGGTGCGAGTGTGGAGCCGTGTGCAGAGGAAGGTGGCGCCTCCTACAGCGGCGCAGAGTGGGCCGCTGCTGCTAACGCTCTGCAGTAACAGCATATAATGAGCTCCTCCAGGCAACTCCAGGATGCTACATTGTTGAAAAATACAGTAGCAGCAGCTGGCAAAATTATTCCTTTAAAGCCTGGAACTGGTCCCACCGCCCTATAAGTGTTCTTACAGCAGCAATAACTACAACACGATCAAACAGTTGAAGGATTGTTAAGCACATTTTCTCGTTTCCGGGTCCTATACATCTGTCGCTAATTGTAAACATTATTTTCACGTAATAAAGTCAATCCATGTTGTCCCAGCACAGATATATTGTAAAAGCAGCTCTGTCAAAGCATTGCGTGTTGTCTGCGTCTAAATATAGTGTTTTATTGTTTAAGTGCACCGTTAGCATGCTAGTTGTTACTGTAACGACAAACTCGGCTCTGAAAGTTGTGGAAAGCGCTTACAAACCCATCAGAGTGAATAATTTGGATGCTTAGTCTGAAGCAGGTGAGTGAGCAATAACTTTGGAGCACTGCAAACAGATGAACTAGCTTTGTTTTTCATGTTTTTAGTAACAAAACAGTAGCCAACTACATCACAATGCACCTTTAAAGACCGCTCGTCTGTCTAATTCTTTCTTTTACATGATTAAACAATACCATATCTACAGCACCTCTCTGTCCAGACCTTTGTTCAAGAGTAAAAACATTTTTAACAGGACCACAAGCAACATTGCTGTTATCCGAAAATAAAAATGACCCTATCAGTTCAAGCCACTTTTTTTTACTCTTACCCACGCAAATCAATGAAGGGAAAGCTTCTCTGTCCTGTTCGTATTCACCTTATTCTGGAAGTTGCCGTATGCGCCGCCATCTTTTTCTGTTATAGTTTACATGGAGCAGACGAGCTCAACAGAAAATAAGTTCTATACGGACTAAAAAGCCGTTTTCAGGCCGCCCAGGAAATCGGTGCGTTGTTGACTTGTTTTTGCATAATCGGAAGTCCCTTTACTACAGAAGTCCCTTTATCATAGACATAAAAAAAGGCAAAAGTGGGCGGGGCGGAATATGGTGAATGGAGCTCGTCACAAAACAGCTGTTACCTTGGAAATCCGCCATGTTTGCAGCTGGTGTGTTGAACTTACATAGAAAAACATGGTCAAAACAATGTTAAAAAAAGTGAACAAAAAGTCCATGGACGAACCTGATGAACTGCTGGGTTACTTTTGGTAAATACATTTATCAGCATACAGTGTTAGAATACTTTTGAATTCACGCTTCGTTGATTTAACATTGGGCTAACTATAAATTCTGTTATTTGTCACGACCCCGAGCTCAATTGATTGCTGATATATTTGAACAAAACTGAGCCCAGACTGTGGCATAGTGTCAAAAACAAAACAAAACCAGCTGTGAAAGTGCTGCAAATATATCAGCAATCAGGAGCTCGGGATCGTCACATCACTCATAACAGAATTTTCAGTTTGCCCAATGTTAAATCAATTTTAAGATGCTAAATACTTAACTTTAATTCAAAAGTATCTCACACTATATCGATAAATGTATTTACCAGAAGTGACCCAACAGTTTATCAGGGTCTTCCATGGATTCACCTTTTTACATTGTTTTGGCTAATGTTTTCTATGTAATTTTAGCAACAGCAAACAAGGTGGATTTCCATGGTAACAGCTGTTTTTTGATGTTCTATCCCAGTTTTATTCACATAGGTCAAGTGTAATCCGTATTGACCTCCATTTTTTTTAAGTACTGTAAAATAAATGTCTTTTAAAAATGTCCAATGTCATCAATATAACAGTTTACACTTACCTTCACCACATCAAAATTGGGACCAAACCCGGAATGAAACCTTGGCTGGTTCAGAACTAAACAAGACTAAAACTGGGTCAAACCAAGTCCAAATCAGGACTCAAATGGGCTCAGTTTAAGTGTGAACACACCCTCAGACTAAAAAGGGAAACAGTACAAAAATTTTGTTAAACCATTCAAAATGCTTTCCGTGTAATTAGAGCTGCACAATAAAGAATCATAATTTCAATTTTTATGGACACAATTCGAACATTTCATCCACAATAAAATATCCTGTTTTGATCTGCATAAAAGCTGCCGCCCCTGTAGTTTAGATATGTACAAACATGTTCGGAAAAACATGTGATTCTTTTATTAATTTGCATGGGACAAGCCTGTGTTAATATTTTCAACAAAGAAAACCCTCTGAAGCACTTGGTTTTCCTTTTTTTAGAACAGAAATGTTGTTGACTGCACTGAAATGGAGCAATGCATAATGGACCCTGCAAAACAATGCAAATATCATAAATTCTCAAAACTTGACAGCGCCCAAAACACAGCAGCAGTGTCTCTGGTGATAATTTGTCTGTTGTTAGAGTTCTTGAGGAACTTGACAAGCTGTAAGCACTAGTTCAGTTGTGGTGGCTTTTGGCTTTTAGCATTATCACAAGAAGAACTGAACTGTAGATTAACTCCACATTTTGTTCTTCGAGATTCGAGATGGTTTCTTCTAAAAAATAACCAGCAAATACCAGTGGCAAAAGCTCAATGAATCAGATCGATGTACACTGCACATTACACATGATTAACTGCTGCGTAACAAAAATGAATGTCCTGTGTGCATTTACCAAAACGATACACAAAATACTTACAGTCCAATCACAGTTATTTGTCTAAACATCTATTTGCGCAAATACTTCCATGTTGTTATTCAATTGTCATGTGAGGGTTTATTCAACAATGAACAAACACAGGTTTAGACTAGAAATATCTCAAATGAATAAGTTGACAGTTTAATATATAAACGTTGACCTCACAGGCCCGGGTTCTCTGCTGATTCATTGCACTCTGTTATTTCTGATTATGTTTCATCTCCGGTGTCAGACTTTATCGACCTGCCCTGAACTGACCCAAATAAGGAAGGATAGAAAGGATAGATTTTACTCAATGAAGTTCGCAAAGATGAACCAAATAACCCTGTTTGCAGAAGATATCAAAGTAACTAAGCAACTAAGTTTAGGGCCATGTTGAGAAAACAAATCAGAATTTCATGAGTAGGAAACCTTATGGCGTTTTATTGTTTTTTTTCTGGCTTTTGACAATACCATTTTTGGTTATACTTTATAATAATTAAACTTATTCCTGCCTTAATAAAGCATGAACAAAGACTAAATTTACAGTGAACAAAAATGATTCAGTCTTAGTAATTATCTAACTAATACTCTAATCCTAGTTACCTGCCCTAACCCTAACTATTACCTTAATTAAGAAGTTACAAAGCCTGAATCATGCTTTATAAAGTTAATATTTGTCTTTGTTCATGCTTTGTTCCGGCAAATTAAGTGTGTTGTCATTATAAAGTGACACCCTTTTTTCCCCATAGAGTTTATTGTAAAAGTAACACTAGACCACTGTAATTTATCCATCGCTAATGTGGAAGTAAGCGCCGTAAGCAGAGCCAGCATTGACTGTGCTTTGCCGGCTCACTCCAGTTTCACTTTGCCGTATGAAAGATGCTGTTGTTAAGTGTGAATATTAATGATGCACAAAAGGGTTTATGACAGTAAGCATTCAAAAACACCTGAAGTTGTCATAGTCATATCAGTTATTAATACAACAGAATGCACCAAAAAAAGTTAAGTTTGTTACTTCTAAAAGCTGCTTCTCCTATAACTGCGATTCTCTCTATTCTTTTTAGTTTGATGTCCTTAAATTCACCATAAATGTCGTAACTGTTTTCCTAGAGGATTTGAATTGGTGCAAAGGGTTGGCTGTGTATTTTACTGAAAACTAGACTTGTAATTCCTTGTTTTGCACTTTTGCAGACGCCAAAAACCACTTTCCACACAGTAACTGCTCTCCCCAGATTTTAATTAAACTGCATTGTGCGCCGCAGCAGAATTCACTTATTGGAGAGCGGGACAGAATGGCTCCAGGACGAGGCTGAGCTGACAGAGGAGGGCTACATCTGAAAATAATGTCCCGGGACGTCAATTACCTCCCACTGCAGACATTTCCAGCACTAACATGATTCGAGCGCTTCAGCATTTTTGGCAACTTGAAATCCATTGAGGGAAATGTCAGATTAGAATTGTCCTGAATTGATTTACTCCAAAACAGATGCTCGGAAATCAATGGTCCTTGAATGCAGCACATACCTCTTGTTCGAAAACGTTAGAGCGTTAGGTTCATGAATAATTGGTGTTTTGGTCGTTAGCAGATTTCTTGAGGAAAGGCCAATATCCTGAAAAGATACATGCCTCCTCGTTTACTGGCATTTTATTGAGGTCAGTGTGTGAGTAAAGCAGCTCTTTCTCACTCTCTCTCTTCGTAACGATCACAATCCATCTCGTGGACACTTGGATTTCCCTGTAGGGATATCATTTCACCAGCAGTGGAGCTGAAACAGTACAATAAGGAGCGTCAGTATTTGTTACCTTTGTCCTACGTGGACTTGTCATCATTTCATAAGAAGCTGTTCAATAACTTTGGAGCTATTAAGATTGAAATTTGTCAAATATTAAATTAGAGCTGTACATTGTGGTAAGTAACTAAATACACATTCAGGTACATTACAGTCACTCATTTGCTGATGTTCAGATTATACTTTCCAATTAGAGGAGTGTATTGTGTTAATTGATAATCTAATTTAGGCTCCCTCCCAAAGCAGTGATAAATAAGTGTACAATGAACAATGCAACAAACATCAAGCTGCTTTTAATCCTGTGTCGTGTGTTTAATATATAATATGATTCAAGTCAATGTGAAAGTGCCTTAAGTATTCAGAATACAGTACAGGACCATATATGTAACAAAATACAGGTATTCAGATTTCTGTGACCATATACATTTTCAAAGTGGTCTTCCCAACAGTGTTTCTTAATTATCGATGTGTAAATCATTAGCAGCTTTCATATGTGATACAAACCTTTAGCAAAACAACCAACACTGTGTGAATACAGATGACATACCAAAAAATCATCACGGCTAGCTGTTATAGCGGCTAAAGTGGAGCCAGACTCCATATTTGGAAATCCGAGTGCGTATCGTGGCAACCACACGGACTAATCAGGAGTGAGGTTGTTAACGGTTTCCGCCCCTCGGCGAGAGGAGCATAGAACTATAATAAAACCTGGAAGATGAATCCAAGATGGCCGTCCTGTTTATCCCTATGGAGAGTGCTCATTGGCGCATGACCCCAAAAAAGTTTCTTACTTCCGCATTTACTTCCTGATACGAAGGCTGACATCTTTGTTTTACTTCCTGAAACGATGGCTGCCATCTTTGTTTTACTTCCTGAAACGATGGCTGCCATCTTTGTTTTAGGGCGCCACGTGACGACAATCCCCCACTTCATATAAAAACGGTAATTTCGGGGATTTTAGAAACGGTAGAAAAGAACATTTCCTTCTATTTTATTTAAATACCGATAATAATTCAGTCCTGTCTACAATTATAATGAACAATTTTAGAAAAAGGCTGGTTCCAAGAGGCTGCAGTACCTCACACGGCCACAAATCAATCTGGGACCACAGTCAGAGGGGGCGTACCTTATCCAGTTCATTTAATACATCCATGGAGAGGAGATGGCAGCAACGTGCGGCGCTAGCTGTCAATCAAACCTGTTGCTAACACGAGCGAAAACGGCCCCAGGAAAAGGAAGCACCTGATTGGTCAGTTATTATTGCTAATAACTTGATTTATGAACAACCTAATGAGAAAAAAACACCAGGACCATGTAGAGTGAGTCAAAACTGATATTTTAGTTCCAAGATGGTGAGTTTGACCAAAACAGTTAGAGAGTAAAGCGCACCAGTGTCACAATAGAAAGTGAATGGCAGCTCGGCCTCCATAGCTGCTTCCTATTTGGAACGCGGCGGCTAGCATGCTAACGCGGTCCACTGATATGTACGGTCTATGCAAAAAATACACTTTTACTAAACAATATACAAGAAGCCAAGTACATTTTACTCTACCACAAAACATGTTTCTTAACGTTATTGCTATTGCACAATTAAGATATCCTTTCTAATGCACCAGAACTGATTCATTGGCCGCTTCACAGTGCATTTCCCATCGTTTATCTGAAAAAGTCAATATTCTTGCCATTCTAAGTGTCTGACCAATGATAAATACTGTCATTTTTCAGCTGTTGACCCTTCGTAGTTCATCCATTTACAAACTCACCTCTTCAATACCAACAGAGCAGCTGTCTTTTCTACTTGCACACGCCACTGCAGATCACTGTCAGCTACGGGGTTAAAAATAGTAAAATGGCAAGAACCGTTTGACTAGTTCAGCTCCTTCTCCGGAGAAACACTGAGTACTTGCATAACATGCCATCTGAGCCGCTGTAACTTGTAGCTTAGCGTTTAATTTGGTGTGAATGTGAAAAAAGATGCTTAAATGAAGGAGGCTGGAGAAAGTCAGAGCATGGTGTAGCAGATTGTGTGTTTCCGCCTACATCGAGTGGTAAATTAAGAATTGCAGAAAAATATGTAATGGAAATTGAGGGTTTGTTAGTTATAGCTAATCACTGTAAACGTATAAACTGAGCTTTTAGATTACGGAAGAGAAAGTATAGTTCATAATAGAGCTAGTTAATAGAGCTAATTTAGTGATTGAATAATCGTTATCTTGACTGTGCAGACAATTTTATGGCTCATTCAAAGCAAGAATTAGATCAAAATGACATAGAAATAAGTGTTTTTGAGGGAAAAATCTTATTTTGACTGCAAATATACTCGATCAAGATGTCCTCAAGTGGCTTAACTTTAGCTCTATCTGGGTCAAATTTGGTAAACAATCTTATTTTTACTTCCTTTAGATTAATCAAATAGCAAAATAATCGTTAGTTGCTGCCCTAGTTTACAATTCAGTGAGGAGAAGCTTTAAGTGTTTTAAGCCACAGACAGTTCTTCTTTTTAAAGAATGGTAAATGGCTTTCTTTGTAATTGTTAATGTTTCTGAATGACTGTATGAAATAGTCTATCTTTTGAATGGGCAAAAGTCCTCAAAATAGCACCCATAAACAAAAAACTTAAACCCATGGATGTTACTGTTAATGTGCTTGGTTTTAATAAACAATTTACACGGATGTCTTTAATTTGATCTGGAAAGTTGGTTTATCGTCATTATTTATTAAACTCACAAGACACTGGGACCAAGTATCAAAAGAAATTAGACTCAATTGAGCAAGTATCAATACTAAAAAATCTTAACTTTTTTCTACAAAATCCTGCCTTTTGGGCCAATTTTTAGACTATAGTATAAGACCAACATGTGTATTAAAGAGTGTACTATCATTTTGCCTTAAAAATGTCAGTCTATTGTCTAAAACTTTCACCCAAAAATGATAATTTAATGATCATTGTGGTATCGAAATCAGTATTGAGAATTGAGTATTTTCCTTGTATTCAAATTGAGTTTGAAAATTGTGTATCGTGTTAACACGTCATGACAGACAACAATTCAACAGACAGCTGTACCATTGTTTGCATATAGTGGACTGGTACCCCACATGTTCTAATTATGGCTCAGTTTGATTGGAGGACACTTGTGGCAATAATTTTACATTTGTGAAGTGGCAGTTTGTGAAGAAATTTAGAAAAATAGAAATAGAAAATAGAAAAATTACTGGAAGTGGTGCTGAGTTCTAAAGGAAATCCCTCTGTGATGTCATCAAAAAACGACGTGCCATTAAAATACACAGACAATTTATACACAACTGACACAATATTTCATTCAAGAAAATAAAGTTCATTCATTCATTTTCTACCGCTTATTCCCGTTAGGGGTCGCGGGTGACTGGAGCCTATCCCAGTGACTTTGGGCCTTAGGCGGGGTACACCCTGGACAGTGGCCAACTCGTCGCAGGGCTGACACAGAGGACAAGGACATTGACAGACAACCATTCACTCTCACATTCATTCACTAGGGACAATTTAGAGTTCTCAATTAACCTGTACAGTCATGTCTTTGGACGGTGGGAGGAAGCCGGAGAACCCGGGGAGAACCCACGGTAACACGGGGAGGACATGCAGACTCCACCCAGAGAGATCGTGTAATGTTAGGGTGGTTCAGAATTCGAAACCACGATGTTGGGGTGGTCTGGGATTCGAACCCACGATCTCCTTACTGAGAGGCAGAAGCTCTAACCGCTCTGCCACCGTGCACCCTAGAAAATAAAGTTATAATCAGGTATTATTATATGTCAAATCATAACTATTGTGTTATTTATGTGGGTTTTGGCCCTTGTTTTCAAAATGGTTGCTAGGTAACAGTGTTTTCATGTCTTATTTGCTGCTCCAACCAGGAAGTAACATTATAAACTTTACGAAAACTGTCAAACTGGGGATAAATAGGCAAAATGTTTGGTAAAATCTTAAATATAATCATGCTCACTACATTTTGGTGATATGTGTCGTCAAACCGGTCGCCACAAGAGAGTTAATTTAGTCGACTGATGAAGTTATTAATCAGAGTTCTCTTAAGTGTCTGCAAAGAGTTCCCCTGAACCTGAGGACACTGGCAGTGCTGGACCAGGGCTTTTTCAGCAGAATTCCAAGTGCATCATTATAAGGCAGCGTCTGTATTGTAGACTTTTTAGTTACGATTTCTGAACACGTGGAATTTTCTGACCAAAATGTTGGTTTGAGCATATATACAGCATATATACAGGCATTTTTTGATATACTGTAACAATGCATGAGGGTAAAATCTGTAAAGGCCTGTCTCCTTGTCATATTGTCTCCTCGGAGCGAGCATGTTGGTCGTCATGGTAACACAGGTGTAAGGTCTGAAGTTTGCCCAGGGCTAGTCAAGATATCGAAGATGCTTTTGGCAAGAGAAGTGCGTAATGTATATTTTTAACTTTGACATCTTTCAATTCCAATGTCAAGTAAAACACAGAATACAGATAGGCCTCTCTCAATCGTTCTACATCAAATATCAATAATAGAATTCAATTGGTCGGAGACATATTGTTTCTACAAGATGCGACGGGTGTTTATTCTTTCTACTTTGCCCTTTTAAATACACAAAAATGATTCACAAATTTTGGTGTCGGTTATCTGGGTTTTTGAGCAGCTTTTCTTCGACTTTACACAGACTTTTAACTGGAAAAGACCTCCATAAAAGTAAGCACTGAAAGCAGAGTCTCATAAAAAGTTGTTAAATAATTGATGCAGCACTATAACACAGAGAGTTTCAAACACTTACAAGCCACATGTCAGTTGTTATAAGATTTCCTCTGGTCCGTTTGGCCTGTAATCACAAATGCTAATCATTTAGCAGCACACACAGCTGACAGTAAAGATTAGGACTGCTCTGATATTTGAACAGTTTATACAAATTTCCTTTGGACTTTACATTTGTTTACATTTGGACTAGAACCAAGATGGCTGCAGGTGCGTGCTGTGTGTCTGGCATGAACCGATAAAGACAAAGAAGAAATAAAGCTGCAATATATCGCAAACAATTAAATATCACAGTATTATACAATTATTGGCACAGTAAGAAAATAAATATATTGCAAGAACACAAAGTACACAAGATTTATATTGGTATCGCAATATTTGACATTAACTGTCAAATATTGCATCTTTTCTCATATTGTTCAGCTCCATAAGAAAACTCAAATGCGTTTCTAGTTTGGAAATGGTTTTCATCACAATAGCTATTTTGGTTTATGAGTATTTTGTATTTTTTGTTTGCTCTCATTTCTTTAGTGCTACTCGAATCACTAAATCTTCTAAGCGTTAGTCTTTCTTGTCAGTGCCTCTCCTTGACTCGTCCTTCCTGCTGGAAACCAGTCAAAATTGCTCTTATGAACTGGCAGCTGATTTGATTTGGAGTTGGCCGTGGCCCATCCGTGTGCGCTCGGTTTCCTGCTGCAAAACTTCATCTTGAGATCTCCAAAGACTTCAGTGCAGACAAAAGCTGCCAGCGAGATACACTTTGAAGATTCGCAAACCATCCCAAGCAGATGACTAAGTCCGCTTATCAAACGCCCACCTTTGCACTCTCTGAGCTTTCACATTCACTACACCACTGTGAAAAGTGAAATTAGGCAGAAATCGTCAATTGTTTTTTGCAGGTCTTCAAACAGGGAGTATAATTGAGCCATACAGACATCAATGTTGTGAAAAATGAGTAGAGATAGAGCCTCGTTAAAAAGCACAGCGGAGGTGAATAGTGATAATTCCTATGAGCAGCGCAGTGTCATTAAAACCATTGTGCGCTCACAGTAATGGGCTGAGTGGACCAAATTATTGCCATTACTGCTGCGACTGAGACTCAGCACTGCTTTGTGGAGGCAGCGTGGTACAGCACTTTGTTCATGTACCTTTATTTTCAAGCCATATGCTGCTGACGTCTTTCCCCTGTGTTTCCTTTATTACTGTACAAGGAAGTACAAGCATTATGTTTTGTTTATGTAGTCTTTATTCACTTGCAGAATAGATTTTTGATTGATATGCTACTTTAGAATGTGTATTTATTTACATGTATTTACCTTTTTTTTGCTTACATTTATTAATATTTATTTAAAGTGGCTGTACCTGATTTTTAATGTTTTGAAACGTGAAAAACAGAACTGAATTCTCACTTACTTAATGCAATTGCCAGCATCCTGAGTTAACCAAGTTTATAAGCACAATTCATGAGTCTCTGAGCCCAAAATGTTATCTTGGTAACTTTCAAGGTTATATTTCTATACTTTTGTGCTTAATTTTACAGACATTTCCCATTTGTCTGATAATCAAACCTCATCTAATATATTTACAGAGATGTTTTAACACATTTATTTTGAACTAACATAAATAATATTGTTACCAGAATACAAATATTGAGGTATTAATTTTTGTCAATTTCACCCACAACGACATTCAATAAATAGCACAGTAGTACTTATAGAATCCTTAATCACACAAAAGATAATCATTCGACCATCTACAGCTCAAATCTTATTATACATTAAAAAAAAAGTAAAAAACAATGGATGATAAGAACAGAAATGATGCTACAGAAATTATTGTGACGGGCCAATTCCGAGCTATTTCTTATTTGCAGATTGCTATAGTAATTGTACTTTTTTTTCTTATTCTCTAATAATCGTTTTTTAAATATGTTTTTATCTTTGTCATCCAACTTTCTTCATCTACCAACTATATTCTATTTACTTTTTATTTATCGGATTGTGCTCTACAAATAAACTTGCCTTTCCTCTCGATCCAATGTTATGTCAAAACTTTTCAAGTCAAGATTTTTTTTCACCTGTGTTTTCCAGATGACGGAAAGCTGTCCATGGAGGAGTTTCAATCCTACTTCACTGATGGTATCCTGACCAAAGAGCAGATGCAGGAGCTGTATTACTCCATCGACCGTCAGCGTTCAGAGTAAGCCTTCATTCTCTCCTGGATTTATCCCAAACGCTGATGCCATCTGCGGGCTCCGGCTGCTCTGCTCCTGCCTGGCTCCAAACGCCGCTATCGCACTTCAATAAAGATTATGTCAATATTCAGCCCCAAGCATTCACTCCGCCTCAACAGCCCCAAGTTTGTGTTCGCAAGGCTCGGTTTGCAAACTGATGAACACTGATAAAGAGAAGAAATGTGGCTGTTCTGATAGGATCGTAATACATCTCTGCAAAGAATTAGCTATGAAGCAAATATCAACAAACCAAATGTAAACATCTTGGGGAGTGGCTGTGAGTCAAGCCGTTTGGTAAACATTACACTCTGGATCATTTAAAAATACCCTTGTATCCTGTTGGGTCATTTCTGCTGCATGAGAGATTTATTTTTATTCATTTTGGCCACAAATCTTAGTTCAATAAACATTTTCTAAACATGTATTTGATATTTTGGACTTGGATTTACAAATTTGCCACTCGTATTAGTTAGTGCCCCTTTTACGCCAGTCTTTTTGACGGCTATAAACATATTGTACATCATTTATTATTTAACATATTATTGTAACTGCTGCCTATATTAATGTCATTTTTCTTTGTTTTTGTCTCGTTCAAAGGAACCTGGACATTGACCAGCTCTCAGGTAATGATATATTTGAATAGCATCCTACCTTTTTAACTTTCTGATTATTATGTTGATTTAAAGTGCAAACGACAGGATAGACTACACATTTCCCTAAAACGTACAGAGCACAATTATTTATTACAAATATTTAAGATTTATTGACAATGTGCAAATTTTTTTACTATATTGGCAATGTACTGTATATAGTGTTACTTGTTCCACAACTGTTACCTAGCAACCACATTGTAAATAAAAAGAAAATCCCTATAAATTACACAATATTTATGATTTGACAAATGATAATACCTGATAACAACTTTATTTTGTTAAATGGAAGTTTAAACTGTCAGAAAAATGTGTCCATTGTGTGAAAATTGTTTTTGCATTTTGGATTGAATGTCGCTTATTGATGACATCACAGAGGGATTCCGTTTCAGAACTCAGCACTACTTCCTGTTTTATTTTTCAGTTTTTCTTCACAAACTGCCACTTGACTGATGTATGATAAATATTTACTGCAGGTTCTATAGCACCATACAAAGTCGTAATTTAACAACAACATGGAAACCTGTCATACGCACTTTAAGAAAACTGAAAACTTTGTAAAAAACCTTCTTTTTGATTTGCAGACATAAGTTTTATAACATTCCCACATTGAACTAAAGTGTTCTTGATACCGCTTGAATCTCTTGTAGTTAATAAATCAAACCTACAGGTCATAAATGTCCTAATGGTACCTCTTACATATTTCATTTGTTACTGATCTCTTCTCTGCAGAGTACTTCAGTCCACACCTGGGTGAATACGTCAACGTCCTCTCTGCGCTGGAGAAGCTCAATGTGGCCATTTTAAAAGCCATGGACAAAACTAAAGAGGTGAGCTTTTGGTTTAACTTATTCTTATTCAACGTTGATAGGAAATGTTGAAGTACATTTGATGCTGACTTAATATCAAAGGTCCTGCGACGAGTTGGCCACTGTCCAGGGTGTACCCCGCCTAAGGCCCAAAGTCACTGGGATAGGCTCCAGTCACCCACGACCCCTAACGGGAATAAGCGGTAGAAAATGAATGAATGAATAATATCAAAGGTTCAAAGAAATTATTTTAATGTATTTGCCGACAAGAGAACAAAATGGCATCAAGTGGAAATGTTCAAAGATATTCTGTGATCTGTCGTCTGTGCAAGGCGGAGGAAGCATTACGTAATACAGAGAGTGGAAATTTGGGTTGGGTTTGTCTTCAGATAGCTGTTTTTGTGTCAACCAAATTCATATGATAAATGGAAGAGTGTATTTAAAACCTCTGAACCTTTTAATGCCCTTTTTACCCATTAACGTACATGACCTTTAATGCCTAGCTCTGTTTGACATTTGTTGAAGCTTCCATTAATATTAGAAAATGTTTGTCAAGGTCAAATCTACAAGGTTGGCAAGTTTTATACAAAATAAGACTGGATATTTTGTGGTTTACCAAAGATTTTATGTGAGTTAGTTTTGTGAGTCTGTGCAGTTTACGTATAATAACTTTTAAAATTTAAATCATGATTCAACTGCGATGTCAGTGTTATCAGTTCATGGATAATTGTGATTATTCAAGTCACAATAATTGCAAGAACTAAAAAAATTATAATAACATGTTCAATTTATAATAACCAATAAGTAATTTCAATTCACTGTATGCTCCAAAAAAGATACTATACTTTCTATACTCCTGAAAAGTTTGTCACATTAACTTTTCTTTTATCATTCAGATTGTTTGATTTCTTAAAACTAATGAAGCATTTCACTGTAATTTGGTCTTGGTGTTAACAAGCGTGAATAATAATTGTTTTGTTTCTTATCACAATAATTGTAAATAGAGATTGATTGACTAATCATGACTAGTTGACTATAGAATAATCATATTTTGATAAGTGTGATCGTTATCTGGACTAAACAGACTCTAAAATAGATACCTTTTTTAACAAAAACAGCGACATTATTAAATCAAAATGTCAAAAATGACTAATCAATTTCATATTTTCACCAATTATGCGCTTTTTTCATACATTTTCTCTATCTAAAAGTCTTCGTTCACCATATTTAAATCTTAATTTGGTTAAGAATTTATTTAAAAAGTCAGTAGAATGTTGTTTAAAATTTTCAATAAAATAATTGTTAGTGACATCCCTAATCTTAACACTACAATTTGTTACTTTGTTATTCCTCTTTTGATGCAACATGTTTATACCTCTCTGAACATTTGAATGCACGTTTTATCCCTTGCGGCGTTCACTGAGGCGGATGTTTGTGCTCAGCTGTCAGCCTTGAGCGCTCCAGCTGAATAAAGGAGACCTGCCCTGGATGACACTGGCTCTGACACAGCACTGACAGACTCGAGCCCTCAAAACCTTTAACACCGTCTGTGCTGTAAAATCACACAAATGCATGACACGACTGGAGCTTCCCACTGCCAGCAAAAGCCTAAGTGAATTACATGTAAAGTATCAGCAGAATAACACCTTGTCATCTGGGTTTTATTCCCAAACTGCCTGCTGAATTATCGTGTTGTTTGGCAGAAGTAACTTTAAGTCCATTACATTTTCAGCTCAATGTTTTCCTGAGATAACACCGGTCATTTTGTTTCCTTTTTTGGCTTTTAGTCATCAGCAGTCATTAAGAAAGTCACGCAGGAATGTTACGGCTACTGGCTCGTACATAAATTTGAGCTTGTGCAGATATTCCATTCCAGATTCCAGATTCCATTCTTGAAAGATTTGGACCAGTATGAAAACTGTTCAGATTCCTATTGTGTTCTTTATATATTGCCAGTGGTGGACTTACAATTAGGCAACAGGCCACCATTGCCTTGGGCCCCCAGCCTGAAGGGGCCCCCAATAAGATGCCCTTCCTGATCATCATAAAAACAAGGTTCTGAAACTGTAAAGTAGTGCAGTGTGCTTTTGAACAGGAAAAAGATAGATAAAATAGTCTGGGATTGTCAAATGTATTAATTCTGCCTGAGTCACTAACCAAAGCTAAGTAGTAAATTAAATTACAACATTATACATTTACAAATGAATATCAGCTGGAACATGTTTTAAAATGTGAAATAGAGCCTGATTTTTAAATATTCTTCTGGGGAAGGACCACCAAACCCTCTCAGAACACATAAGCTAGTAGTTGGTTGGGATGGTAGTTCACTTACCATCCCAATGTATGAACTTGTCTGGCCACCACACGTTAAAAACAAAAGTAGGGAAAAAAATATTCCTTTCAAGAACAATTTAAGGGATACGACAATGTTATAGAAAATATCACTCAATGAGGAGGGGCCTGTACTTAATTTTGCCTTGGGCGCCCAAATTCCTATGTCTGCCTCTGTATATTGCCTAAGTATATCGGCAATTAACACAAAATACATTTTTGACACACACTCAAAGAAAAATAAACTTTTGCGATGGTAGGCTGTTACTAAATGATGTCATGTATTTATCCATAGAATTAAAGCTAGAATTTTTTTTTTGTTGTGTTTTTTGTAAATTTCCCCCAAAGAGTATATTAATATAAAAGAAAATCAGACCGCTGTGCTCTGTCTGCAGCTAATTATAAAGTATTTGTTTCATGTAAACTCGGAAGTAAGAAATGAAAGCAGTGTTCTGATTGGCTGCTCTTTGGTGATCCATCCCAGTTTTACTTAACCGTCTGAAAAAGCTGTTCTCAAGCCACGCATACTCCCGAAACTGAATGCATGCAGATGTTAACAGTTAAGTTAACAGTAAGTTAATACATACTTCTGGTTTTGCTGTGTGAAAATCTGGTACCCCAGCTTTAAACTCGTGTCATGGTGTTAAGGGGAAAACAACTTTAACATCACAATTTTCTAAAGAGAAATTGTCTTGGTCCCTTTATCTTGCAACCTTTGACCATATATTTTAAAAAAAACAAAAAAAACTTTGTCATAACTTTCACATACAATTTTAATTCTCATTTATATTATATTCTTTTTGCAACTCCCAACTTCATCTGAAAAGGAACGGTCTTTGAAGTAAAGACTGTCAGCTCAAAGAGAATCTGAACATCGTTTCTCCATGTTATTTTTCCGCTAATGAAGCCCACTTTCCCACCGTGAGTGTTGGATTATTATGAAACGTGCTAATTAGAGCATTGTAAACCGTGTTGTGAAGCTTCATTGAGCACCAGTGTTTTGACAGGATTAGAAGGTTTTGCTCTGGACAAGCGCTGTACATGACGCGCGGGGCTTTAATCATGGCTTCTTAACCATTCACACAGAAGATCGATGTCTTAGAACATCCTTTAAGACCATATCAATAGCTCCTCTCCCTCCACATCGAGCCGCGCTGAGTGAAAAATGGGTTTAATCCACCTGAAACAGACTGTAGGGAGAAGCTCTGAAGTGAGAGTGAGAGCAATGTGAGAAATGCAAATGTAGTGTGGTCTTTTCGAATGTGGATAAATATGCAGAAAAGATCTGTATCCAATGAATTCTGCTAATGCATTTTACACCATGGAAGATATTTCAGAGGCCATTGCGTTTTCGATCATTTTAAATTTATCAACAACTGCACTACAGAATAGACTAAGAGCGTCAGATCTGACATCTTAAAATAAACCGTACTGGCAAAATCAGCCAATATTTTTCAGAATCTGATGTTTTTCTGCAACGTACAAAACGCTTATGAAACTGTTTTTTAAAAAGGAAATGAAATTGCTGTGGAATAATCTGACAAGCTGCTGGGTCACTGACGGTATGAGCCTACATTCATCACTTTATATGGAGTCAGACTACTTTTGAATGAACGCTAAGTTGAATGAATGTGGTTAGCGTCTTAAAATCTCTATTGGTTTGAATGGTGTTTGCACACACAAGTAACATGCATTTTCTGACTCTACTCTCACCATTTCACACTTGAAAATTAAAAAGAATACAGAAAAAAACTTCTAAACAAGTAATTGATTAATCGGAGGAATAATCGCAAGACTAATCAATTAACAAAATAATTGTTAGTTGCAGCCCTACACACAACAAAGTTATATATACAGTCAACAATTCACTCACAATACTGGTAATTTATGGCTTTTAATTGTCATCCAGTTATCCAAGGAATTATTTACCAAGCCTTTACTTTGAATATTTTGCTCAACTGTCCATCATGACAAAAATAGTTGTCTTTGATCAGATTTGTTGGAGTGTTTTCTCGTAATTTATTTCAGGCAAAAGAGATGCTAATCACTTGACGCACAGCAGTAATCAAGTGGCAGCAGGTGAATGACCCGCCCTCATGTGGTGTGACCTAGAGATGTGAAGTGAGCTGTTAATTGGCCCATCAGTCATAACCCAAGAGACCTGCACTACAGAAGGGGCACTGGTCTGATCTAATGAAGTAAAGCTAATCATGGGGCACATCTCTATATATTTACTCCAAGATAAATTGTATGTTGATGATTTTATGATTTTTATCCCGCTGTGTTTAATGCTGGATTGTATTACTGTATTTGCTTGACAGACAAAGCCAATGTAATCCCTCATTAATTCAGGAGTATTACAAAGTTTAGTTTAGTTTATTCTTTTTTAACATGTGCGAGTTAGGGCTGGGCGAGATGCCAAAAAAATCTAAATATTTTCTTGGGGGCCAGATCGCAATTTCGATTTTATCACGATACATGTAGAGATGGGAGATATAGCGAAACATAGGGTATTATTTCTGTACTTGTGGTTAATTTTATTGTCCATTCAGGTTTTGTGCAATACTTGAACTTTATAAGACACATTTTAGCACTGTCAAGAAAAAATTACTGAATCACAATATGTCGAGTTCACCAAAATGGCAGATTTTCACAAGAATGAGAACATTATTATAGATTTATAGCACCATGTTTCCCAGCCCTAGCGCAAACACATTAATCTCATAAAAGTATAGATGCTTTACACCAGATTTATAAATTTGTTTCCATCTGCAGCCCTCCTCCTCGGGCAGGTTAGCAAACACAATTATAATACATCCAATATCCATCCAATTAAACGATGCAGTCTGTTACTTTACCATTATTTTATTAAGATAAGACATTACTAACCCAAAACAAGATTAAAACCTGTGCTATATTCCAGTCCAGGCTAACTAAACCTTATTGCCCATCTGCGGTAAACCATTCGTCAGCATAAGAAATATTAGCTACTGGTTTTTTTGTTGTGTGTGGTGCATCTGGTTGCAAATTAGTGCAAAAAAAAGTCAAGGAATAGTGTTGGTCTTTTCGTCCTGATCCTTCTTTCTTGTCCATTGTCTCCTGTTTCCTGCTTCACCATCCTTCTACATCTCATGCATATTTGATGTTGCCATTAAGAGGAGATGCTGCTTTGCTTTCGGTGCAGCGAAGAGCCCATGCAGAGATCTTATGGAGACGCTGAAGATAAACTCGCGCTCTGGGGTTATAAGTAAATGTGTTTGGCTGCGGGCCACAACATGCTTTCATCAGATGAACACAGGTTAACGGCAATTTTACTGATGTAGGAAATCTGGGAACAGGACGAGAATAGAAAGGAACAAATAGTACAGTGTGACTTTTTCACCCTGACATACAGTGATATATCATCTGTAACAGCAGCATCAGTGGTTTATGATTCAATATTTATCAAGCCTGTATGATAACTTAAAGCCAACGGGCTGCTCTCAAATCCATCGGGAAAACTGCTGATAAAAATAGTGTGGTTTCACTGGTTGGTGCTGGATAACAGTTGTTGCTAGGGCTACGCAATATAAAAAGAAAAAATAATAAATTGCTCATATTGATTGTTTGATTGTTTATTTTATTAATAAGATGAAATAACCACAGCTTTGAATAATACGATTCAAGAACGTAAACAAGAACACTTAAAATAAACCTCAGCTTTGTCAGTAATGTAATGCTTCCTACTTTAGCACTAAATTTAACACAGAAAAATCCAACAACATACAACAACAGAGAAATGGCTGTTTATCAAAATCAGAATCATCATTTCATCTCCAAGGGGAAATTATTTTCATTACAGACATGCGACCGACCAGCAGAAGAAAATTTAGATTAAAAATAAGACAAAAATTAAGACTAAACAAACAAACTTAAACATCAGTATCTCAAGTATAGTATCAGTATAAAGGATAACATGAAATAGATCCGTTTTATCAACGAAACCGCCGGATCTAACAAACAATTTACATTTTAATTTAACTTATAATGTATCTGTTTTATTAGCTAAACACCATTAGGAACAAAACAATATGTATTTACTTAACTTTCTATTTAAAAAAATTATAATAATTCCACTGTGACCACTGACAATTTGAATCAAATAGATCACAATTCAATTTGTACAGCCCTGATTATTGAGATCTGTGGCCTTTATGCCATTTGAAAGAGGGAAACACAAAGCCCCATATTGTGAATGAGAGAGGATTATTACACACATTTTCAACATTTCTATAGAGTAGATTCTTACATAAAATTTGGAGAAGCCTGGTCAGGATGTAAACAAACAGAGCAACACGCTGATTCACTTCACCAAGCTGTTAACAAAAAAAAATCTTAATTGTTACAACATCCCTTGGAATAGCCTAATTCGATTGTCTTCAGTGCATCTAGATTATCAGCCTATTAGAGGACAACAACAATGCCTTGTTAGTGAAATTGAGAGTCCAAGAAGAAAACAGGAAATAGCAATATAGATATGTTGTTCTGTCACGGTCGAAAAATGCATTTGTTGCTCTGTGCTGCTGCTAAAATGAAATGCAGAGCTGGAAATGGTTTATGCGCTTGTTTGTTTCCTCACGCTTGTGTTCTACAGCCATTCTGCATGTTGTGTTGTTGTCTCACTTTCTGTTAAACTTGTGACCAAAATAGTTGTGTGGGTTGGTGTTTTGGCCTACAACATTGATACTTTATACTTTTTTTTTCTCAAGTGCCCAGTTTCATGTTCAATACATTATGTTCTCTTTTAAAGTATAGATCAGTGACTCAAACAGTAGTCAAGGCTTCATCATCCGAAACAAACTCAAACAAGCAATCCAATACAATTTATCATAGCTAAAATGTAATATTTTTCTGGTTGACTAAAACTATTATGATTTTAGCCGAGTAAATTAACATGACATTTCCTCAGACTTCACCAAAACTAAAAATAATCATTTGATTAAATCTTGACTAAAACAAAACATTCTATTAGACCAAAACTCAATTAAAATTTCTTGTCAAAATCAACACTGGTCTGCTTTTTAAACCATAAATTAATTTTGAAACCATATTGTTCCTTATAAGACAGTTCTTGGTATAGTAGACAATGTTGAGGTAGCATGAAATAGGGGTCATAGTGAAGAAAAGGTTGTTTACCTGCTCCTAAAATAGCCCTCTTCCAGACCGCAACCATGGTAACGACTGTTTGCAAGTTGGTCCTGATGGTGATGATGAGAGACCTTAACAGGACGAGCCACATGATCCTCTGGACATTATTATTATCATTGCATTTATAGTGGTAAAATGACACAATCATTTATTATATATATATATAAGTAGAAAAGCTGCACACGCAAAACAATCATGATCCTGTCTCCAATTGCCTTGCCTAGAATGTTCCAGTTTGGCATTAAACTATCTCCATGGAGACAAGTAGATAAAGCCAGCAACCAAGTTAGAGATTAGATTTGTGGAAAGCAAAACAGAACGATTTTCAAGTATCAATAATAGCCATAGACACAAGAGAAAAGTTAAATATAGTGTAAGTAAATTTTGAAATGTATATGCTTAAGCCTTACACAGGTTTGCGGCATTTAAGGTTGTTTTCAATGACCCGATACCTTAAAACAACTTTTGGTGGACCATGTTTTGTTTGAGGAAAGGTGCGGGGGACAAATAGTCGATAGGACCAGAGTGCATTACTCATGTAGTGCTGTGTGTCTCTGCTGCTGACGACCTAAAAAACACCCTGAGAATAAGAAATCAGGTTTCCGTCAAGCGCCGCAGCAATTTTTCAAACTGTATGTGTCACTTTATCCTGAGGTCTATTTCTCACCCAGGGTCATGGAGTTTGTTATCTGCAAAAAAGAGATAAGTAAAAGGAGCAAAAACTATTGTGTCTGCTGCTGTCCTGACTCAGCCTGAATGCTTAAATGTTTATGTCTCCTGGAGGTGTGTGCAAACAGTGCCAGACTACCATGCATTACCATAATACCTAGCTAAAAACTTGGTTCGATGAAAATAAAGTGTCCCTAAACGTTATGAAAACTAAATTTATTATTTTTGGAAATCGAGAAACAAAATCTGAGACACAAGTATTAATTGAAAACATTGAAATTGAAAGAGTTAATGAGTTTAAATTTCTGGGAGTGACACTGGATCATAAAATGAGTTGGAAACCTCATATTGCCAACATCAAATCAAAAATAGCCAAAAGCGTTGCCATACTGGGTAAGGCAAGGCCGTTTTTAGATTCTCAATCCCTCCATATATTATACAATTCACTGATCCTACCATACCTGAGCTATGGAGCACAAGTATGGGGACATACGTACAAAACCAACACAGAACCCCTATTCAAATTACAGAAAAAAGCAGTGAGAATTCTACACAGAGCAGGATATCGGGACCATACAAATATATTGTTCTTCAAATCTAAAATATTAAAGTTTGAGGATTTAGTTACATTTAAAACACTACTAACTATTTATAAAGCCAGACATAAACAACTACCAGAAAATATTCAAATCATGTTCAGTGACAGAGAAGGAAATTATAATCTAAGGAATCAGTTCAACTTCAAGAAATTATTTTACCGCACAGCAACCAAAAAAATGTGCGTTTCAAGATGCGGAGTTGATCTATGGAACAGTTTAAATGAGGAAACAAAGAGCTGCCCAAGTATATACTGCTTCAAAAAGCGGTACAAATACAACTTATTTAAAAATATGCAGAAGAAGGTTGAGTAAAAGTTAAAAATATTTTAATCTGATATGGTTAAATAACAACGTACAATATTGTCATTCTTTTTTTTGTGAATAACACGCAAACTATTAAATAATCAAATATAGCCAAATCTACAGCTACATTAGGAGATCATCTACGATACTATGATTGTAAAACATTCTCATGTATATTGTCAATATACATATTGTCATGAAATGCTCAGGATTGATGTCAAATACTAACGTCGTATCAATGCTGTCAACATTTGATGGAATGAAATGAGGGGTAGGAGTTCATAAGTTCACACTTCTTCCTACTCCTTTTTGAGCATGGATGCAGCACAGCAGAAAAGGTGGCAGAACTTGTATGTTGCTCAAATAAATAAATAAAATGAAAATGAAAATGAAATGAAATGAAATGAAAATACCACTTTCTACTAGAGGGAAACAAACCATTATCTCTTTGTGTGCATTGAATTTATTAACTCGAGACGCAGTGACATTTCAACACCAGGCATTTTCCACAAGCTGAAGAATACTTGATGAGAATAGTGCTGTTTAAAGACTTGTAAATGAATGAAAGTTGTTAACAAAAAAAAAAAAAAAAAAGGGTGTCATTTAAGGCACTAAAGCAAGATTGTTCTGTTAGATGCCTTGGAAAAAGCTCTTATCTTTAGTATTATTTTCAAGTGTCTTCAAGTGGTTTTTATGTTGATTTTGTGAAATACACCAGAATAGAAGCACCGTCTAGTATTCAAAAAAATGTGCACAGTAGACGCTGTAACAACTTCAATCAGTCATTTTGGTTAGTTACAGAATGTCCAGTTAAACAGCAAGAAAGTCAGAATTCTCGTGCTCTCCCTCATGTCTGGGTGGCTTTCCTCCGGGAGATCCAGACCATTAACTCAACCTAAAACATGCACAATCGAGCTCGGGTTTGTGTCGTCATATCTCATAGAGTTTTCAGTTAGCCTAATGTTAAACCAATAGGGATTTTAAGATGCTAAATACTAAACGTAGCATTAATTGAAGCGGCAGCACAGTGGCAATGTCCTCCGAGTCACTCCAGTTTCCCCCAACAACCAAAAACATGCACCATAGTTAAAATCCTAAATCCTAATGGGTCCTCGGGCGCTGTACTGTGGCTAATCCTCCAGCTACTCTTAACCAAACCTAGCACAAGATCTGTAGATGAGAGCTGTCTGTTGGTTTAGTGATAATATATGATTGTTACCTTAGCATCATGATTGGACTCTGGCCCAGAGCGTTTGCCAAATGTTTCCAAACCCCTCGCTCCCCATTTCACACTAGAGCTCTCCTGTCTAATAAAGCATACGACAACGAGCCAGAAAAATATAACATAAAGAAAAAGATCTGGATGGGCCCCTGGGTGCTGGACTGTGGCCGTCCACTGCTCTTCAATACATGTCAGTATTTCTGTTTAAGCGGTAATCCGGCTCATTTCAATGGAGAAGTAGAGAAAAGACTGATTAGGACTGATTGATTCAAATGTTTATGTGCATCAACAAGTAAACTATGCACCTTCTCTCAGTGGCTTAAAAATGTCTGTAGTCCGTATATGACTTATTTGCTGTTGACATCGGCAGCTCTGAAAAAAATCACAGCATTGGAATTGATGGCGGCGCCTGTGGCCAACGTCCTGAATAAAGTGAATAGCAGCAGAATGATGGATCTAATGCAGAGGGTAGATTTTCCCGCAGGGAGAATAAACTGTGCGTGAACTTTGTACAGTATATTTCAATACATGAGCTGCTAATGTGAGAGGAGATTATCATAACAAATCATTTATACTTCACATGGTGTCTGTGTCTCCAGGAGTACCAGGGCTCGTCGGTGCTGGGGCAGTTTGTGACTCGGTTCCTGCTCAGAGAGACTTCCACTCAGCTGCAGTCGCTCCAGTTGTCCCTGGACTGCGCTGTGGACGCGGTTCTGGACCAGAGCGGGTCGGAACGGAGGGTGGTGAGGAAACCGGAAGATCTGCCCATCCTCAAGAACAACAAACGCAACGGGAGACGCATCCAGAAGAACATGTGCCTGTCCCCCACCGACCCCTACTCCGGCATGCTCACTACAGGTAACATTTACTCCCACATTAACGGCGTAACTATAGTGTCCGATTTACTATTATAAGATTATTGGAATATTCCCTTCGCCTCAATTACTATTCACGAGTGGTATGTGTAGTATTTTCAGGAATTGTTTGCTATCTAAGAATTATTGTTAGCAGTTTAAAATGTACAGTTAAAGTGGTAGTGTAGTGCTTGTTAGTTGTTGGTTTAGTCCTGGTTTTGTGCTGGTTTTATCTTGTTTAGTCCTGATATGGTCTTGTATTTTTACTCATTAATAGGTTTAGGCGATATGGTAAAAACATTTACCATTTTTTCTTCATATTGATCGATCTTGATATTACATTTTCTTTTCAAAAACCAAATAAAAATGGCTTGAACATGAACATACATAAAACTGACTTTAAATAAGTGCCATTTAACCTGCATGAGCCTAAACAGCTATCAAACAAATACTTTTAGTGACAGTATTAGCTGTAGACCCGTTTAAAAAAAAAAAAAAAAAAACACACACACACACACATAAAAAAAAAAAATTTAAATTAGACACGATTGAAACTCAATCTTGATTTCATTTGATGAATTGCCCAGTCCTAATTAAAGCTAATTATTTTCTGAGTGGGTTCTTGGGAAACCTTTCAGAATTACTAATGCCATATCAATATTAAACAATGAAAATAAGACACTTCTGCTTTTTAAATCATAATCTTATCTTGTTGTAGGATTTATTAACACAATTCACTCTAAAAATGCTGATTCCAACACCGCAAAATGATGATAAAAACGCTCTCTGTAATTTTGTCATGTTTATTTGATTTATTTTCAGCACTTCAAATGAGTATCTAGTTTGATAGTAGGCTTAGTATTAATTAATATGTTGGTCTTGATACTTTTTACAACCTTAATTTGTAATCTTGTATGTTTTGAATGCTGGTGTGTTCATGAATTTGCTTAATTTGTGTCTTTCCGTCTCTTTTTCTCTGTCTCTCTCTCTCTCTTTGGACAGGGGTGAGTGTGGAGCCAGAAAACCCTTGGGGCTCTCAGGTGGACAGACTCGAGCAACTCATGGACAAACTGGACTGTGAGGTCTGACAACATGTCTACTATATTTTCAAATGCTTTATACATTTCATTTACAGATGTGCTCCATTTTATAAAGGTTGTAACCCTTCAAAATGTAGAGAGCCTGAATGAATAAGTTATTACAGTATAAAACATATTTGATCCACAGTTTATACAGATTTACTGCTGGGAACAAGTTATTTATTTACACACTCTGCTAATCATAAATATTTGTTTGCAGCCAGCTTTGCTTTGCAGTTAGTTTACTCCAGTGTTTACCTCTCACTTTTTCCTCAGGCTGTACACACTCTGCTTCTTAAGATGGAGCTCTCAAAATGTTCTCTTGACATCTTCTGAAACCTTGAGTCCTTGACAGCTTAAAACGTAGAAAATGTACTTTTATACTCTTTTTTTACTCAAACGCACAGCCATGTCAAAGACTGATCCACAAAAATATGAAAAAATATACTGTATCATTGCCTAAACCTATTTTCGTAGCTAATATCTTTGACTATACATCATTAATAATTCTGCACAACTTTCTTTTTGTATTTATTTTTAAAACAATTGATGATTGTTGTTTACATTGTAGGATTGTAGCACTTTGATAATAAGTATTGGATGTGTATTTTCTTGGCGACTTGAAGCTGTAGTTTTAATCGAACGTTTCCTTCACAGACTCCACAACTTGAACCACTGCAAGAAGACACATTAGCCGGGACGTACAAATCAGTGAGTGCATCTTCACCTTAATAAAAAACACTGTATGTAAATGATCAACCCCTTGTCTGCATGAGGATATATGAAGCTCCTTTGCCTGAAATGCTCCACAGTATGGCATTAGACTTAAATCCCTCGCATTTAATCAACTATAGGTGTTTTCGTTGTTCAAAAAATACTTTGAAAAACTCATATCTGACCTGAAACTTGGCCGGGAGAGAAGGTAATGCCACACTGTGAAACACTCTTGTCAAAGTAATATAGACAAACCACCAGAAATGTAATAGGCCTGCACTGTGCCTTTAAAGTACCTATGAATGCATAACAGCTACTTCATCATCATATTTATGTATATCTTTTACATTTCTTTTTTCAGAACATCCTGTTGGTTCAGAGACAAATGTCGGTGAAGGAGAGAGAGGTGGATCAGTTTCAGGAAGCTCTAAAAATCTACACAGAAGCCACCAGCAGCCAACCAGAAAACCTGCAGTACGTATAGGAAACGTTACAGACCAATTTGTTACATATTCATTCTAAAAGCAACATAAAACACAAACACAGCTGATATCAGGGCTGCTATCAGGGCTGCTAATAAGCTACTAATCATGAGTAAACAGCTAAGCTGCTAATAAGCTACTAATCTAAGCTACTAAGCTAATAAGCTACTAATCATGTGTAAACTATAAAAAATAATCACAGTCGTATTTTGACAGTCGTTATCTGAACTACTGTCTCTAAAACACATACAGACTTTTCTATAACAAAGGCAGTGACAAAATGTCAAAAAAACAATGAAGTATTTTTTATTTTCATCAATAATACACTTCATAAGTAGATATTCTCTATCTAGAAGCCTTCTGTCACCACATTTCAACCTTTATTTGGTTGAGAATGCATTCATAAAGTCTCTATAAGGAATAATAGAAATAATTGTTTGACTAGCCAACTAATTGAAAAAAAACAATATCGCTGACCTGACTACTAAAATAATCATTACTTGCAGCCAATAGTAAACATACAGTCAGTTTACAAGTAGTGTTCTCATATGTACTTTCAAAATATTTGGAGGGTTGTAATTAATTTTAGGGTTTAGTTGTCACCAAAGACTTTGACACTTCTCCCTTTGAGATGTTCTATTAGAAATGATTAAATGCTAAAGCAGATTAAACATATTTAAAATAGTTGTATTTTACATGCAATAAGAGTAGCCTGAATAGTTTGACAGAGTCGTACAAATTAACTTTTGAATGCTAAGACATGCTCTCATTATAGAAAATCATTGCTGCCTTTTCAGATCCCTCTAGTTTCCACAAAATGTCACTCTTTTACTCTCTGCTTTTCAGCATCTCCGTCCAAAACCTGCCTGACAGATCTTGCTTCATCATGTACGAGTTTTGGCAAGACCGTCTCTCCTGGATGAGGTAGGATCCACGAGGCTTATTCCAAAAATAGATTGAGGTCTGCTGTGATGTTGAAGTGGTTTTGTGCGGCTGGGAGCCAACAGTAGCTGTAATGATTGTGTGCCCTCAGCTACCTGCAGTCGCCCATCAGTAAAACCTTCCAGCGCTGCGTTATCGACTCGCTGGAGGAGCCGGAGATGGTGTCTACGATGCTTCTCCCAGGTATGAACATGAAGTCAAAATAAAACAAAAAACTGCAAAACAATAGGGATAGGACAAGATTTTGTGCCTTAAGATTTTTGTGTGATAAAATTGTCACACATGTGTAAAATGATGTTGTGAGATATGAATCTTTCCCATGGGTTTACATTTGACTTGGACAAAAAATGGTTTAAAGGGAACTTTAAACTTTTTAAACTGAGCTTTAAGCATGTCCTAACAATGTTCTGTCATCAAAAACATACCTGAAGTAGCATTCAGTGACATTCACACTGTTTTGATCAATGTCCATTAGAAAATCGTCCCCCCTCCGAGCGCCAAATACACGTAATGACAAGCAGATGGCACCAGGTGCAATATACAATGTAGTGAAGTGAGCGCTGAAAATATGTTCTGACCTGGATTTGCTGTTTAGACAATAGAAATGCTCAGAACGAGTTTAGCGATGATTTAAGGACTTAAACAGCAGATTTTCTGATAAGTGAAGTCTGAAAATACGTCCTCGATAGAGGGAGTGGAGGGGGAAGGATTTTTGAATAAACATTCCTCAAAACAGCGTGACTGTAAATGGTGCTACTTTTTTTGATGATGGAACATTGTTAGAACATGGGCACAAAGCACGCTGTAGCAGAATATGTGTCCTTAAATCATCGC
Organism: Rhinogobius similis; assembly: GCA_019453435.1. NCBI lineage: Eukaryota > Metazoa > Chordata > Actinopteri > Gobiiformes > Gobiidae > Rhinogobius > Rhinogobius similis. The sequence goes on along the minus strand of CM033624.1, from coordinate 23,686,837 downwards.
CAGACTCATTCTGAGCATTTCTACCGTCTAAACACGAGCTCTGCTACTGCTAATCCTCCTTATTGCTTTTTTTGATGGATAACTTCACTAGATTGTGTCTAGCGCTGGTGCCATCTGCTGGCTGGATGCACTCAGTGTAGTAAGTGTCATTACAAGGCTGATAAAAACTATAATTTAATGAATAAGAAACGTTTTTTGTTGGTTCAAAACATGAGATGGCAAATTTAAGGCACTCAAGAGCATGTTTGAAGGCTAATAACAATATGAAAAATATAGATATTTTTCCTTAAATGCTGGTGATTGGCATTTGGGAAGCCGTGGTTCCCAAGGCAGTGCTACAATGACAGTTAAAATATTACATTAAAGCTGTAGCACCCAACTTTTTTGTAAATCACTAAATTTGTGTTTTCCACCAAAGAGTATCTTGTAAAAGCAGCAGTTAGTGACAAAAATGATATCACTGTGTGCTGTCTGCATGTAATAATAAAGTATAAATCTCATCAATTTGGGAGTAGGAGCTTAAAGCAGCGCTCTGATTGGTTACGCTTGGGTGGTCCACCTCAGTTTCACTTCAAAGTCTAAAAAAATCTGTGCATGAAATTTAATGCCTGTGAATAATAACACTGTGATAAAGGGTTTGTGATAGCTATAGACGAGTTACACAAATACATACTTCCGTTTTGGAGGTGTGAAAATCAGGTACCCCGGCTTTGAATGAATCAAAAGTTGTGTGGCCAAAAAGCTGATTAGCACCATTTATTTATTATAAATTAAATCTTGTTTGGTTTCGTGACCCCAAACTCATGTCTCGTCACGTCTTGGGGGAATTGTTTCTTGTCCCACTCCTACAAAACAGTCATATGAAAATAATGTTACTCTGCAAAATGCTTTTAATATAATTTAATACAAAGAGCTGAGTCATTGCATGACTTGACATCACAGGCAAACGATAAAAGGCTTCAGGCTGGTACCACAGACATACAAAAAAACTTTGCTGGAGAGGAGAGGAAAGTGAGAAAAGAGCAGTATATGATATACAGAGATTTAAGATGTTAATTGTAAGAAATACATTTGTTTTCATTGAATTTTAAATAATTATTTATTTGTTCATGGATTGCCTTAAATTACATTTCCTTTGCTATTGATTAGGTTTGTATAAATATATACAATGAAAACCCTACTGTAGAGGTGAAAGTAGATGGTAGCCTGTATTTAATTTGACGTTTTTTACCTTAATTAACTGTGGAACGTAAGACCTATCTAACGTCCATGGTATGTTCATTTAACAACCACCAAACGTAAATGTATACATCAATTCAACAATTCAATGTACAGTACAATAATAAATGAATAATAAATAATTTTAAAAGAATGGGTTATTTCCAAACACAATTTTTCTACGTCTGATTCGACAGAAAACATGCATTTAATTTAATCTTCATCTCTACTTTATTCTGTTTGTGTGGATGTTGTCTTGAACTCGACTCACTCCAACAGATGTAGTTGTAGTCGTACAGTCGGGCACACGTGGGCGAGTGTATCTTTGTTTTGCCCTTTTGCACATATGTGGGGTCAAGAACAAAACTGCACTCGGTGAAAACTTTCAGAGAACATTTTTTTGTGGAAAAAGGAAAACCAGAAAAAGTATGTTTCACTTTAGGCATTATTCTCTGCTGGTGTGTTTTCTATAAGTTACTCATAGTCTACTATAGATTGACACGAAATACAAACAAAAATTATAGACTAGTCTGAAAAAATGCAGCTCTATTGTCATGTCCTGTTTAACATTGTACTTCGAATTTACTGTTTTCCAGAAAATGTCAATCGATAATCTCTATGTTTAGTATCAATCAATACAGCTCACTCAATGACGCAAAGAAACCCTGCACAAAATAAGGCATCGTGAACCATCGTGAAACAGTAATATCTGATTTTTTTTTTTCCGTTTCCAGCCTCTTGGTGGATCATGAACAACAACAACTGACAAACCTTGGACTGGAGGCTGCATCTGGGCACATCTTGAACCAACCGGAGACTTCTACTCCTCCTTTCTGTTGTATTTTCATTCTTTGAGATCCATTTTCCCTCGCGGCATGAATGGAATTGGGTCATAAAACAAGATGCGGCTCGGATAAATCAGCAGACGGACAGTGAAAAGAGCGGAGGTAATGCAATACTAGCCATCAGGATGTTCTATAGTTGTGTTTCCCTGGAATACGAATAAATGTTACGGAAATGTCTCCAACAACTTTAACATGTTTCAGTAAATTGAAAAGTTTAGCGTCTTTAACTTGATTTAAAATAACTGGGACTAAATCAACATCAGAAATAAATTGGCCTCAAATCAGGACCAAACCAGTGCGAAAGAAAGCAACCATTAATAAAGATATATTTGTTTGGTTTAGTAAATTGGAAAGATTTGAGACCAATTTCAAGTCCTGACGACAAATTATGAGTCTATGTTTGCTATTTTTGTTTACATTAGAAAGGTTTAATTGCAAAAAGGAGGCATAAAGTGACTTACATTGCTTGCGCAAATATTTTTTAATGCTATAAAAATATTAAATCTAAAGCAATTTCACTTTTCATTTGGAGACGGGTTTTCATTTTTAGCCCTCCGTTTAAAATCTAAAGTTTGCTACGTTAAACCAGCTGTTTGTGAATAGAGTTGTTGTGCAAAGAAATGTAAAAAATAATAATAATGGGGCATGAGTTTAAAAATAATATGAAAACTTGAGAGCACAGAGATTTTACTGCAACACAACAAGATACTTTTATGATGCATGGTTTTCTTAATGCAAGTTTCTTTTGTTTGTGTAGATATTGCAACAACCTGTCCTTCCATCGCTGACTGTTCAATAATAGATTATGAAAAGTAGTGCATTTCCCTTCTTTTATGTGAAATTGTGCTTGTCAGCTATTTCAGACCTTTTTATAAACATTTTACGTGTTTTGGTTGAAGGGTCACATGACTGTCAGGGTGAACGACATTCAAAAAGAAAATGTATTTATCTGTGTTTCACTCCAGCACTTTAGAGAAACAGATAAATGGACCTAAATAGAAAGTAGATTTAAGGCAGAGATTTTATGTAGATCGTCTATTGAAATTGTAGATGTACATTGTAAAAAAAAGTGAGAATGTAGCGAGAAAATATTATAAAACAATAGCAAAGATGATTAAAACTAGATACTAATATTGATCTCGATCAGTGTTTTCAGGAAGGTTTAAAGGCACAGTGTACACTCTTAGATACTTATATTTTGAGAAATTAAATAAAATGACAGCATCTTAATACTATAGACATTGTGTACAGTTAGTGAGAGCTATGAAGTGTTAGTCTGTGTTGTTTGGTGATTGTACAGCTCGATCATGAAAACAAACATGTCAGTATTATCATTTAATGTTATTTATTTGACAAAGAAAATACATTTGATGTGAATGCTCTTTTTGTTTGGCATGGAATAAAGTTCATTATATACAAAATGTTGCAGTTGTTATTAGTTTGACTAGACTGACTGACTAGACTAGTTGACAAGTCTTTAGCCCCACAGCATTTAATTTTAAATAGGAGGGAAACATTTTAGCACCAAATGTAAACACAGAAATTAAACTAAATTTTCAAAGCCCTTGCGGGCCGTGCTCCGTACTCTTCTAGCCTAACGCCTTGTAAGGTTGGTGCTGCCGCGCCCTCTGTGTTTGTGTTTTAGGGATTTGTGGTGAATTACAGGACTGTCCCAAAACAGATGAAAACTTCAACTTCTTTGTTTTTATGAATTTGCAAAACTGGAAAAGGATTTTTTTTTAATTGTCAGTCAACTTGTCCCAAAGATTTTGATAACTTTTGGTGCCCCAAAATGAATTTCACCAAATTTCACGTTGGTCGGGCTAACACCCAAAAAATTGGGTAACTTTTGGTGTCCCACTCTTCTGGAGGATTTTCACAATATTGTACCTTGGTCAGGTTAACACCCAAGGAGGAGTTTGTAAAAGTACGAAGCATAAAATGTGAAAATTTCAGTCATTTGGCAATAACATGGGATGCTTCTGTCACCGGTACAGTCACGCCGTAAGAAATATGACATAGGTCTGATTGGCTCTTTTAATCGGTAGGTCAAAATAGAGTTTTATGCAAAATTTCCACCATCCAAAATTGTATTTCACTCTGTAGAGGGTGCTATCACAACAAATGAAACATTTCCACAGTGAGCAGGTCGAGGCAAGAAAGTTTAACAATCGATTCAAATTTGGGCAAAGTCGGACTTGTAACGCCGAAGCTTAAGCAGTGTTTCAAAATTGAAAATGTAAAAAATCGTCTGTCAATTTTGCGCTCAAAGTTGCGCTGCTCACACATGGCATGTAATGTAATGCCGATATGGGCTCTTTTCCTGCTTAATCCCAGGGCGACATTACGCCCTGCGCCCTGTAGGGGCTCGGGCCTAAAATAAAGAAGTTTAAACCATGATGTTGCAGCTTTTAACATACTCTCAGTGATCCCTCCTTAAATTGCATTAGACTTAAGGCATGAAAAATGTAATACTTTGGGCTTATAGGCTAATCTGCTAATGCTGCTCCAATGCGAATTTCATTTACTTTTGCACTTTATATTTTCTGGTGAAGGATGGCATATAACTTATAACTTATCCGTCGTCAAGTTACTCGAGCCTCCTCACAGTAAGAATATGTTTTTCAAGGTATTTTGTTGGCAATGGAAACAATTATTTAAATATATGATCAACTATTTCAGGCAAAGAAATAGTATCTTCAGAGAAGATACATAGTGCACCTTTAATTTCTAGTAATAATGTCATGTTTTATTTTCTGATTCTGATTCTGAAAAACATGAAAATTGTAAAAATATGTTTCTTTGATTTTCTTTGACCTGATTTTTGTCAAGAAGCTTTTGTTTTGCTCAAATCAACTTTATATGGTAAAATGTCAACCCAAAGTATTGCTCCGACTAGCTAACTTATTTGTTTATGACATTTGGAGATAAAGGACACTTCAACAACAACAATTATTTTCTTAACACTTGGATTCAGAAACATCTTATTCAAGGAGAGAAATGTAATTAGTTAGACTGTGTGATCGGTGATAAATGTGAGCTGCAGTGTTCTGTCACATTTTAGTTTTGTTTTGAGCTCTTACAGGAGCAAATGTCATTACTTTTTGCCACTCACTACTAAAATCCAGAATGTCATGATGTCATCTGCATAACCTCTATCGATAAGAGAGTTCACTTTCTGATCACTCTCCCTATTTCAGTGCAACAAAATGCTTCTATATCATGAGAGTAAACATTGCTTTTGTTGTTCTTTAGTCTAGTATCGTGTCCAGCTGCTTCCTGTGTCCCCTGCAGCGACACGTCTCCACACAAATGCCTGGCTGTGATTGAAGCAGCAGGAGTGGAGGAGCAGGAGGCTTCTTCAGACTCACAAATGCTTTTTCCTCTCCAAATGTCACGCTCTGATCCTGCTGCTATTGTCCTCTCTGTGAAAGACAATGTTTAGGATAAAATAAGACCAGTCATTCTGCACAAGTCATCATCCATACCAGACTTTTTACATTTAAAAGAATACAAAAACATGAACATTTAATTATGATTTCTGGTACATGTTGAACAATATATGACATGTGGTGTGGATTTTCTTAACACACTGAACTGAAACAGAGCTTTTACATGTGCATAGTAAAATTAATCTGTCCCTGACAAAAATGTTTTTTCCTACATGATTCTGAAAAAGCCATGAGAGTGAACCATGATAAAACACATCCTTAAATACCAGAGCTTTACGACAACAGACATCAGAAAGATTAACATGAAGGCCAAGGTTTTGTCAGAAGATTAGGCAAGACACAATGTTCCTGTTTACAGCATCTCAGACACGATGACCTGTGACATTCAAGTGACTATTGCAATCTTTATCATTTTAGCATGACGTGTCTATAACAATATCCTACTCTCGATAAAAAGGAAGCCTTGTTTTCTTATTAATCGATATCCCCAAACAATGTCAACAATCAACCTGAAAATTCAAAGTAAAGATTAAGAAACACAAATAAACATCAGCAAAAGCAAAAACCTTCAGAGGAGAATCCTTCCTTACCACTCTGGCCTGGGACTCTGCCCATTACTGTCTCATCCTCACATTATTGCTAAATATCAGATATTAGAGGATGAAAAATGCACATGCAGCTGTTTTTGTGAATGTTACATCAGTTCAAGCTTTGGCTAATCAACTTAATCAAAAGAACCTAATTTGCTTTCAGTTTTCTTTTTAATCTTTATTTGGTCTATCTTACACGACATGTATCTCGTAGTTTATTTATTAACTGCTTAAGTTCAAAAAGCCTTTGAGGATTAGCTGAATCACTAACGTAGTTTGGTCTGGATTGAGTTTTTGTGTCTGGTTTAGGCTCTGACATCTATAACACATGTCAAAATGCTTTGGCTTAATTAATGAGGATAAATATATATTAATCAAAGATGGAATGAATTTCAATCTAATTTTTTTACATTATAATTTCTTTCCTGTGTAATTTATCAATAAAGAACAATGATCCAAATTTACTATTTCTTAAAGTTGCACTATGTAACTTTTCAGGTGTTGGGTCAGTTACTTGTCTCCATGGAGATGTCATTGCTTTGCCTGGAATGTTCCACAGTATAGTATTAAACGTATCCTTTTTTTTAATTACAGACTTTAATATTGCTCAAATGTGCATGTATTTAAATTTAAAATACATTGATTTTTACTGTGAGATTTTGATGGAAAATAATGTTATTGCAATTTACTGACAAGTATCAAGAAAATGTAATTAGATTTGAGATAAAAAAAAAAAAGTAGGATTCTAAATTGCAAGCAACTCCAGGAGCATCAACATTTGCGAAAAAACAAACAAACTGAACTATGATCTGATAAACAAATACACAAATCTCATCAAATGTTTGTAGAGGTCTAAACTACAAGTCAAAGATTTTTCTATTAAAAGATGCGTTGCTTGTTCTTTTATTGCTCTTGTTTGCCTATTGACCCTTTCCTCATCAACAAAAAAAGAATCAGAACCAGAATGATTTTTATTCATTCCTCAGAGGACAAGACCTGAACTACCTGCCTGCTTGTCTCCATGGCGATATATAAGCTTAATGCTGTGGAACAAAAGCAATAACATCTATATGAAGATGAGCAGGTGGCACTTCTACCTGAGACACATTTCTGTTGAGCTTCTATTGGAATGTTTCCTCTGTGACTGACCCGTCCTTCAATCACTCCAGAGCAACACGTTGTGTGCGACTCTAACGCCGCGGTGACTCACTTATGATTCTGTTTTCTGACCGTTCTTCAACAAATTACTCCGCAAACCGACCATTTACTTGACCGACTGGGCCTGTGCGTGGGCTAATAAGCACAGAAAAGGTCAGTGAGTTAATTCAGAGTGGAGCCGAGGTATTGGCGTTTAATCCTGTTCAGAGCCCCAAAAACAGCAGGTTATCTTGTCTGGAAAGTCTTTAATGAAGATAGATTTAAAGGACCGCTTATTTGCAGTTTGAAAAAATAATATTATCCAAAATGAGATGTCACTTTTGTTGTGCCACAATCAACTTTCTTTCACATCTTTCTGTTGTTCAAAACATGTGCATTATTTTATTTATGTATTTAATAGGGACAAGTAGACATGTAACACACTACTATTACATTTATTACTAAGCAGGGCCGTAGCACCAAATTCTGAGCCCAGGTACAAACCTTCTCAGTGGACCCCTAATTTTTTGTGTATGATTTATTCATACTGGCCAATTTGGTTATTATTGTTCATTTTTTCGTTCATATTTTATTGTATTTTTTCATTCACTATTCATGTATCCTACAGTATTAACTCATTTCTAGACCAGGGGTTCCCAAACTTTTCTGGCCAGGACCCCCAAAATAGCCATGCAACCAACTCGGGACCCTCAAAGCGAAATGAAAAATAATTCTGAGTGTCAAATCAGGTTTAATGTTGGTTATTTGAATAGTTTATTGTCTTATTAGACCCTATTTCACTAAATTATACTGTATTTAATTAGAAAAATAGAGCAAATACAGTCTCATATTTCTTCAAATTATATCTTGAAATCATCTCGCGACCCCCAGCTCACCCCTCGCGACCCCCCGGGGGGTCCCGACCCCCACTTTGGGAACCACTGTTCTAGACCACTGATTTTCAACTTCACTTTTCAACACTTTTCTGGTTGAAAAGATACCACGGCACACCACCATTACAACAGAACCTGATTAGATATTTTCATAAAAAAAGATGTAACAAATAATGTCTATTTCTTTGTCTATTGTTTTAAATTTGACAATGTTGATTGTTTTGTTTTGTTTTTTGGTACAGAACTGTAGTCAGGACTGTTCAGAATGCTAAATTGTTCAGTCTGTAAACTCAAATTTAACACTTTTTTAACTAGTGTTCCCCTGCACACAGGTTGAATATTAAGGTTCTATGATGATAGTATTAGTATTATATTGTTTGTTGTTGCAATAACTACCAGAACAATCTCACAAACATATCAAAAAGGTTTTATTACTATAAGGAAATACACTAACGGCAAAAAAACTGTGTTAACAACTTGGCAAATAAACTGATTTTCCTCTTTTCTACAGAGGTGAAGGGGCGCTCTGATGTTATGCATATTTGTATTTAATCTCTCAAGGACTTTACTCAACCACGATGCATTTTTAAAACAAAAAATAGATTAAAGCATAGAAAAATGGAACTGACAAATCTGATGCCCCTGTTGCCAAGGCGAATTTACAATGTCTTCCTTAGAAAAGCTACAACAAACAAAGTCATTCAAATAGTCTTTTAGTGAGTACATGTCTGACTTCTCTTAAAAATTGACTTCAGTACATGTTTAAAACCACCCCAGTCTGAGTTGACATGCCTTACCTCTGAATGTTATCTTTGAGGTTTGTTTTTACAGAAAATAAACGCTGTGGTGAAACGACTTTCCGCTAAATTGATTTGACAATCCCAAGCCAGTCGCCCCCAAATCACATCTTATTTTCAGCCACAACAATTTGCATCGTCTGAAAGCTGAACATGAACATGAAGATTTAGTTCTAAAACGGTCCTGTGTCTTCAGCGGCAGAGAGGAGGCGTGAGAGACAACGGCATGACAGCAGCAAATCCAGGTCAACTGTCAGGACGGATTCAGAGCGAGACAAAACCCTGCACCAGCCCTCCAGCACGACAGAGCAGAGACAGGACCAAGGAAAGATATACAGGCCCTTTAAAGGCTGTGTCATCAGAGTGTGCAAAACTATGGAACGAAGATGACCGGAGGCAAAAGTGACCAAACACATTTACACTGGTTAACTTAAATCTGATCACACACACAGGATTTTAAGTCGTAACAAACAATTTTTTTTTTTCATTTAGTGTGTTAGTGTGTTGTATTACAATTGACTATTGCAAAGTACTATTCTCTAGCCTTAAATGTGTGCTTGAGCGTCACAAAAAGAATAATCTGTATGTAAGTATGTAATATATCTGTAGATAAAATGAAAAACTTTTGTGGGGTCAGTGTGTCTAAATGTTTTAGTCCAGTAAAACCTAAACGTCAGGATTTTGCCATCATCAGAAATGCTAACTGTCTGTCATAATCACCTATTAAATATACAAATAATGCAAACCACTTTGATTCTTCATATTTTGTTTGAGATCACATTATGTTCCACTTTACTTTTGCCTCCATTCTGTAAGTTAGAATGTTTTTGTTTACAAACTTGTAAAGGGTCTTTGTTTGGAAGATATTTTGAATCATCATGATCAACCCACCCCAAGATCTTGTGTCAGTGGAGACAGATACTGCCACATACTGTGGAACATTCTAACCAAAGGAGTAACAGCTTCATGGACGCAACTGGCAGAGACCTGAAAAATTATCTTTATTCAGTAGTAACTTACTTGTTAAAATGTGGTTAGGGACTGAACATATTACTCAATACACATAACACACTATTATAAAAGAGATTTTATAACATAAACACATTCAAATTCATGCTTTTTTCTATTTCTTGTGCCTGAAATATGAAATGACAACTCTCCACACATGAATGTTCTCTCAGGGGGCAGGGTTTTAGCTGAAGGCCATTTATATTTTTGGGTCTAAATCCCTTGGTTACCATAGTAGTGCAAAATGAACATTGCCCTGCAGCATTTTAAACGTCACATTTTAATCCGTGGCTTGAACAGGAAATGCTTATCCTGAATTACATGAAATCTCTAAATGTCAGAGAGATCTACAACAACATGAGCCACTGATTCACCCTCGAATGCAACACCAGCTCTGAGGATGTGCACCAGTGGAGGCAGAAGCATTCTATTATACACACACAGTGTGGCCCACTGCGACTGAAATATTATCACTGAACCAATTAAAAATGTTACTGAAATTCTTCTCAAAGTGATCAGTGTAGAAAACTGCCCAGAGAAACTCAAGGACATCCAAATCTGAACCAGCCTCTGTCATCTGTACTCACACACTCCTGACGAGTGGCACCGTCACAGGATGGAGTCATCTATATGCAAAACATATTGTCTACGTAGATCCGAGTAAAAGTGGGCGGAGAGTAGTCTGAATTGGGTTCTGGAGCTGTGTCCACCTCACCCATCGCACTCACGCGCCAGCCGCGGGAGATTACAAGCCCGTGAGCGTCACATCAGCTGGAGGCTCAAGGACGCCATCCAGCGTCTCCTGTGAGGACGTACACACCGGCCCTGTCTCTGGTCCTCCCGCTCACCTGCATCAGGTGACGTCCTGTGAGGACGGCGATTGGCTCCTGTCTCAGACCTTCCCCGAGGTGATTGGAGCGACAGGCACTCAGCACGTGACCTCTGCGGTGAGCTTCCGCCCACAGAGAGGGACAGAGGGAGGGGAGAGTTAATACCCCTGCTCTCAACACGAGGGCCTCACTCATGGTGATCTTTGACTGATAAAACACAGGGCCACAGTCAGATCAGATTCAGCCCGTTTAGACTGCAGACTGCTAAAACTTATTAGCCTACTTGTTATTATTAACCCACTAGTATAAGGTAAATGTCTGTGTTTGTTTAAAGCAGGGCTATTCAACTTTCTTTTAACAGCCCAGATCTTTGGAGGGTTGTGGTCTCTGGGCCCCAGGTGCACAACATGTCACCACCTGTAACACAATTTGGGGTCTCAAATCTCTCCAACACTTTCAATAATGATGGAATAACAACTGCTATCGATTATTAGAAAGAAAAGCAAATAATAATAAAAACAGATTAACATTTTTATTTGCATTGCTCAGCAAAAATCTGGAACTGAACCTGAATTAAACTAGACACCAACCAGGTTTGAACAGGACTTTCCCAGAATTAAATCAGCTCTAAGCCAGGATCAAACCAGGTCTAAACTATACTGTCCCAAAATTAAACCAGAGAAAATATATTTTTCTGCTGGCTGGATCCGATCGTTCTCTGGCCCTGATTTATTTATTGATTGATTGATTGATTGATTGATTTCAGGGACAGTGTATATTAATCCACATTTACATGTAAATATGCCAGAATTAGCCACAAGGCTATTTTTCATCTGTAGTCCCTGGACAGATGTTAAAAAGTCACCCTATAGTAAAAGTACAGTTGTTATTACAAAGTTAATATTTGATCTGGCCCCCTGGCCTTAAGTTGAGGCCTGGTATAAAGTCAATAAGAAAAATTGTTGAAACTTAGAAACTATCTGAGGTGGGTAGTACTCAAGAGCAGGTAAACGCTCCAGGTCGATATTTGAGCTGTTTTACAGTTTGAGGAAATGCTTTGCATACCATTTAAATTCAGACTTTTTGCATGTTTGGTTGTGAGCGGAGCAAAAATTCCCAAATGAGAACTGCCTCTCTCGTCCACTAGGTGGCGTATGGCCCACACACGTTTATCCATCCAGTTCTGTAAGAAGAGAACATTTCTGCGACAAAGCAACTATATTTGTAAAAATGTGCACGGCTCCTGTGAGATCTCCCATGAGGTGGTTCGAACGACAGGCTTTACCTCAACGAAGAGGAGGTGCTCATTCAGCTCACGCTCTGTGATGTTTGGTTCAAAGAACAAGAACATTTCTGCACTGGAAATAAACATTTTCCGTTCCTCACATGCACCTCTTTTTCAAACCAAACCTAATGATAACGAAACCAAACCTAATGAAAAGGTGATGGTGGTAAAAACAGACATACTAATTGGGAGGCAGGTACATTTCTTAGACAGTATGGTGTGAAAATGGCTAAATTAAAGGCAGAAGAAGAAGAAAAACTGATTGTTCAAATTTCATCGATATATCAGCTTCCACCAAATGAGGTATCAGAGGTAAATCACAAAAACAACAAATCTCCAGGCACAGATGGTTTGATTGCAGAATTTTATAAATCCTTTTCTGATCTGCTCCCTTTTTGCTACAGGTTTTTATTGAAAGCACTGAAAGGGGTAATCTCCCTTCAAGTCTTACTCAAGGCTTTATTATGTTCATTCCAAAGCCGAAAAAAAGACCTTCTCGCGATTGAAAATTGGAGACCTATATGTCTGTTAAAGAATAACTATAAAATGATGGCTTTGCTCCTGCCAGACGGATTAAAGATGTTCTGGATGATATAATAGATGAGCTTCATGAAGGACAGGCGTATCTCCAATAATCTTAGACTTGGTTTAGATTCACTGGACTATTCTGACTTAATTGATGATTCATTTATCCTCCTCCTCAACTTCTGTAAAGCCTTTGACTCAACTGAACACAAATTCCCATTTCTTTCGCTTTTAAAAATTGGCTTTGGTGCTGTATTCTGAAATGCTGTCAAGGCTCTGTATTCCAATGCAAATAGCTCTATTAGGAGGAAAATAATAATGGAATAACACCCAGATTTAGTCTGAAACGTGGGATCTGTCAGGGATGCCCAATCAGCCCTTTCTTTTTTTACTTTGTACCCAAATTCTTGCCTCTCATATTTCTAACAGTGACTTGAAAGGTATAAACATAGCAGGCAGAGATGTTATCATCAGTCGACTGGCTGATGATACTACTATTTGTTTTGAAAAGCCAGTCAGGTGCCTATCGCTCTGATGATGAATTTTCTAAAGCGTCAGGTTTGATTCTAATTTCAGGTTTGATTCTAATTTCAACTTTTACCTGTTAAAAATAGTAACTTCCAGAATGTTTGTAATCTGTCTGTCTAAAATGAAGCAACCTATTTGGGCTTTGTTATCTGTAAAGATCAAAAGAATAGACTTATTTCAAATTTCCCCCCAATTATTAAAAAAATGCAAACAAAATTGAATGAGTGGTTGCAAAGAGGCCTGACTGTAAGAGGGAGAGCAGGGGGTCTTTCTGGACTGACTTATGCAGCTCTGTCTCTTCTCTGAACATGGCGGCTTCACAACTCTAAACAATATATTCAAAATGAAATGGGCCAAACACTTTCTAAAAAACCCTGTTTCAATTTGGAATGTTATTCCTCACTACATTTTTTTCTAGGTTTGGTGGTTTAAACTTTATTTTAGGTTGCAACCACAATATAGACAAACTTCTTATTAGCATGGTCCCTTATATATAAACACAATTTTGCACCACATAAATACATCCGACAGACATATTATATAAAAAAAAGTTTATTTTTTCTAATTGGGTTGAAAAACGGATTGTTTATGTGAATGAATTGTTCAATGGGAACGGACAGCTTATGTCATACTCAGAATTTCTAAATGCATATACATTTCTAATCAATCCAAAAGAATATGGAATATTATTTGATGCAATACCTACAGGCATTATAATGCTGTTCAATATTTTAGTTACAGAAACAGGAATAATCTGTTTTACACGTTATAAAAACAGTAATGGGAATATTCGTGCTTTATTTCAGAAAGAGTGTAGAATTATTCCGCATGTTGTTTCCTACTGGAACAATTTTGTGAATGATATTAACTGGAAAAAAATATGGACAATTCCCAGTAAGTTTCTCATAACAAACAAAATAAAAGAAGTCTCATATACATAAATATTATCCTGCAAACCATTACATGACCAAGTTCACGAGGGACATTGATGTGGATGGATCTGTTCTTACACCACCATGTTCTGGAAGGACAGATTCACTATTGCACAGCTTCACAACAGTTTCACTCTGAAATGGGAAAATGTTGTATTTTGCTTTTACAGAAAACATAGTAAAGAAGATATATATTTTGTTATAAACTTGTTGATTATCTTGGTAAAATTCTATTTGTATAAATTTAAATGTAGTAGCCAAAAACCTGCTTTTAAACATTTTTATAATGATACTCAATCTTATATAAAACTTATAAGTGGTTCGATCAACAAAAAGGCTGTTAAAACAATATCAACATGTACTAGCTACATCCACAACCCACACCCCTGGCACATCCCTTTTCTATGTACAGTTTGTACACTTTCACTTCTACACCACAATAAAGCAAAACGTTTTCCTTCCCAGGCGGCTCAAAGCACCTCAAGTGTTGATTGTGTGCAAACAGGGAGGGATGGGAGGGAAAGCACACTATTTCAACTGTCACTGGCGACAGTTGAGGAGACAGTTGAGGAGACCTTTGTTTTACATTTGAGCTCTCTAGAAAACAACACATTTTTGTTTTTTGCACTTTTGAAATAAATTCTCTATCAAATAAAAGTTTGAAATATGGTGAACCAATACTCCTGGAAAGAGAAGATTTACAGATACGCTTCGTTATTAATCAGAACAAGCAATAGTTTATTCTTTTTTGCCATTTTGATTTAATAAGTTCCACTGTCTCAGTTGCAAAACATATTATTCCCATGTGTTTTAGAGAGCGTATAGTTCAGATAATGACTGCCATCGTCCAGGATTATAGGAGCTTCAAAATCAGTTGTCTCAAGGCCACCTTCTTCATATTCTTTCACAGTTTTTTTTATGGTGTACTCCATACCAGATAAAATTAAAATTTAGTTGGTTTATTATTTTTTATTGATTAATCTGGTATAGACATAGAACAGGCTGGATGAATACATCTAGCTAGGGATTCCATTTTAGTTAAATATGTTTTTCTAAAAACTGTTAGGTCTCTACGTTTGGATTTACACCAAGCAATTTAGTCTTGTATGTTTAATGTTTCACTTGTAGCTGTGTCTTCAGTTAAGATTTAATAGGAATATTATAAGCATCTGTGTGATTGCAATCATGTAATGGCCATAAGTTCACATTTACTACAGTTAAGTGTCAACCCAGATGCTTCAGAGAAGAAGTCTATTATTTTAAAGACTTCACAGATTTGATCTAGATTTTTAAGGAAAACAGTTTTGTCGTCAGCAGCTCACGTATTACAAGTTGTTCATCAAAAACCAGGTCTAAACTATACTGTCCCAAAATTAAACCAGAGAAAGTATATTTTTCCGCTGGCTGGATCCGGTCGTTCTCTGGGCCTGATCTGGCTCCCTGAGGTGGATAGTACTCAGTTTCATTTTCTCCAGTTTATTAGTTTATGGAACAACAACAGAAGAGCAGACGGCTGAAGACGAAGACATGAACTGCACTGAAATGCACCGGCAACACAAGAGAAGCTGTGACAGATTACAATATCTATGATAGGCCTGTTCACCTCCACGTCACTGTAGCAAGCTGGACATTTTGATGTGTGCTTTTATGTTGAAAAATGATTTTTTCTTGTACTTACTTTTTTGAAGTAGAAGCCTACAGAAGAGTGAGCAGAGATAACAGACTTTACTCATACTCATGAGTAAACTGGACATGATGATGACGTTATAACATGGTTAATCTGTCTCTCTAATTGATTTTGTCTCCTGTAATAATAGACATTTCAATGGACCCTACACCAGAAAAGTTACATAGTGCCCCTTTAAGTAAGGGGGACTTTGTTTGATACATTATGCTGCAAAACTTGATCAGAACAAACTTTTTATGACACAACTAAATTGAAAATAGTGATAATACTCAGCATCTTTTCTTTGTTGTTTCTAATCCTTTATCTATAGTATTTATATCAATTATATTTGTATTTGATGAGTAAAGATGTGGATGGGGAGTGATAAGCACTGGCAGATCTTCCACGAGGTGATTCGAGCAACAAGCACTCAAGATGTTACCTCACTCCCGTGGATGAGGAGGATAAACCTCTCCGCTGTACCCTGGTGTACACTGTACCCTGGTGTACACTGTACCCTGGTGTACACTGTACCCTGGTGTACTCTGTACCCTGGTGTACACTGTACCCTGGTGTACACTGTACCCTGGTGTACACTGTACCCTGGTGTACACTGTACCCTGGTGTACACTGTACCCTGGTGTACACTGTACCCTGGTGTACACTGTACCCTGGTGTACACTGTACCCTGGTGTACTCTGTACCCTGGTGTACACTGTACCCTGGTGTACTCTGTACCCTGGTGTACACTGTACCCTGGTGTACTCTGTACCCTGGTGTACACTGTACCCTGGTGTACACTGTACCCTGGTGTACACTGTACCCTGGTGTACACTGTACCCTGGTGTACACTGTACCCTGGTGTACTCTGTACCCTGGTGTACACTGTACCCTGGTGTACACTGTACCCTGGTGTACTCTGTACCCTGGTGTACACTGTACCCTGGTGTACTCTGTACCCTGGTGTACACTGTACCCTGGTGTACTCTGTACCCTGGTGTACACTGTACCCTGGTGTACACTGTACCCTGGTGTGTATATTTAAACAGTTTCAAACGATACACACTGTTTTACATCCATCAGACGCAGACGTGGATTACACTGTAGCAAGCAAGGTACATGGGGAAAAGATCATGGCATTAAACATTCATGGAACAAGCCCAGAGCAAGGGCACGTTAGCAAGGCATGCTGGGAAAAACATTGCACCCCACTTTAACGCCTCTTTTCTCGTTTGACACATTTGGCACTGGCACAGATTTGGCACATCTCAAAACACAAATCCATTTGTCGTGTTTTAGCGCCTTCGTAATGAACAACAAAAGAGCTGGAAAAGAATCGAATATCCAAATGTGTCATTTTAGTTCCCTTTCACCCAACATAGAGGAAAAAGTTACGCACAGTTCTCTGAAATACGAAAAATAATAAATAAATGCAATCTCTAAATCCACATCTGTCTGTCCTCGGCACCATGGCAGTGGTAAATGGAGATTCCTATTTGTTGGCCTATTAAAGTCATTTTTCTGGGTCTAAATCTAAAAATAAAATCAAACATTAGATATCAGGCTAATTTATCTATTTGTGTGTCACCTATTTTTTGCGTTTGGGGGTCGCGAAAGTGAACTATTGTTATTTTGGGGATTGCGACTGAAAAAGTTTGAGAACCACTGGACTGAGGGCCGTGTATGGACCTCGTCTGCTTTAATAACAGCCGGGTACTCGGAACACTTCTGCGTTACATGCACGGTCCCTCACAACCCAGGGTTAAGTCCCCGCACAAATAGTCAACAGTGCTCTGGGTGTGCCCCCCATGGATGTATTAAAAGAACTGGATAAGGTACGCCCCCTCTGTCTGTGGTCCCAGATTGATTTGTGGCCGTGCGAGGTACTGCAGCCTCTTGGAACCAGCCTTTTTCTCAAATGTCACATTATAATTGCAGACAGTACTGAATTATTATCTGTATTTAAATAAAATAGAAGGAAATGTTCTTTTCTATCGTTTCTAAAATCACCGAAATTACCGTTTTTATATGAAGTGGGGGATTGTCGTCACGTGGCGTCCTAAAACAAAGATGGCAGCCATCGTTTCAGGAAGTAAAACAAAGATGGCAGCCATCGTTTCAGGAAGTAAAACAAAGATGGCAGCCATCGTATCAGGAAGTAAAACAAAGATGTCAGCCTTCGTATCAGGAAGTAAATGCGGAAGTAAGAAACTTTTTTGGGGTCATGCGCCAATGAGCACTCTCCATAGGGATAAACAGGACGGCCATCTTGGATTCATCTTCCAGGTTTTATTATAGTTCTATGGTGCCCCCCCTCAGAGCAGACCTCTGCAATGTGTCGTGCAAGGGCGCAACACAACGGCACATACTCTGAATGGCTACTTTTCATTGGCATTATTCATTAATTAATCAATAATCTAATAGAGTGACAGGAGCATATGCCACTTATCACTTATCAGCATTTATGACGGTCCACGCTACGACAACAGTCAGCAATAATCCCATCCTGAAGCGGCTTCCTCTGACCAGGCTCCTCTTATCGTGTGAAGGGACATAATAAGAGACAGCTACAGACTTGACCCGAGTCACCATTATGATCATTTGAGACTAGACTTGATAAAATGGTCTAGACAGTTTGGGACTGTGACTCGACTCATTAGTTGGCTGAACTTTCAGTGCTCAAAAACAAACGGGGACATGGACCTGCTAGATCTAATAACCGGCAGAACAATTTACCAATTTGTCAGCGATAAAATATGCTATTGTTTTATTTAAAACCAGTTGTGTGGTAATGAAATTTACCTTTAATCCACACAAAGACCTCATCTATTATACAGGCCTGTGGTATTATCTGTAGGCCCAACCCAGTTTTACTTTAGACATTTTTTTTTTGCTTTAATTTAAGAAAGTGCTACCTAAACTACATCATCTTCACTATATACAAACTCTGACCGTACAATTTACCCCCAAAACCCATTTCACAACTAAACATGATCCATTTGTTGAATTGGGTTACGGCCGGTGTCACCTTTCTCCGGACAAAAAAGAACAGGACTGTATTTCTATCTTGTCACCACTAGAGGGAGCGATTATTCTGGCGCATCTTTGTAACGCTTTGTGACACGGGCAGACTTTACTTCACAGGATTAGGCCGCCACAAACAGATTATTCCGTCACATGGTCCCTGTTGGGTGTAACCTAGTTCCCCTGTGTGTGAGATATTGGGGCTGTTGGGGGCGCAGGCGAAAGAGCGCAGCATCACAAAGGTTTGGACTCCTCCCTGCGCACGGAGAGGGGAGGGAACCTAAAGAACCAGGACCAGGGCTCCAGATGAGACCGAAAGAACACGGAGCACGAGTTCATGCTCATTGAAGGAGCTGTATATCCATTTTGGCTTTGAAACATTGGGGGAGAGCGGTGATCATTTGGGATATAGTGAGGTTATTTAGTGCAACAAGACTGGCTGTTGACAAAGAGGAAGAGGACACAAAGGCAGGAAGGATAACGAGGGGGGAAAGGAGGCAAAAATAGCAGACAAGGGGTGCACAGATAAAGCGCGAACATGGCCGAACCGGAGCTGAAATCGCGGAGCAGCCGGGAGAGCCTCGCCAAGGGCCAGGACAAGAGCGGAGGTGAGTAACATCACCGTCTACACGCGCGCGTCTTTAAGCACATGGCGCATATGGCTGCGTCTTTTCAGCCTCGCGCTCTGATGCAACGTTGCTAGAGGTGGGCAGGTTGCTATAGTGACGGCTCTCGGTAGAAACGATGTGTAGAGTGGACCGTGAACAGAGACCGTGGGGAGTACCTGAAATGTACCCTGTTTTATTGCAATAGATGAATAACTGCTACAGGTCTTACGTAGGGACAGGAACAGTGTGAAGTCACGTCTCTTACATTTGAATAATAGGTTGATTATTGCATTTGATTTGATTATTTGTGCATTTGCAAATAACAAATTCATTGTATTCTAATTTTGTAGCTGTAGAATAAAAAATAACATCAACACGCTCCTTTTAATCGTCAGTGTGCTATGACTATAATCACTTCGGCTAATTATCTTCACATCTATTTCTGCTAGGCCTGTCTGCCACAACAGAAAATTGTCATATTAATATTGAAACTAGATGATGCCGATGACACAACAACTGTAAAACTGGGTAATATCAGTAAACCCTTTTTGAATGTACTGTGTTATTAAAATATTTAACTGCTACAAATGCAACACTGTTTGTTTGTTTATAATGAGTCGGAATTACTCATTTTAATCTCCAGAGCTCCAATCATATTGTATTCCTATAAATTAACAAACAATACCCCAACAATGCAAAGAAAATATACACAATAAGTATACAGTCCCAAAATAATTGTTCCAGCTTTCATTTATTGACCACTAAGATGATGTGGTAATTGTCATGATAGGCCTATTCTCAGTTAACAACCTTTTTTATTTGCAATGACATGTAAATTGTAAATGTTAGCAAGTGACATGAAATAAAATTAAGTTGTGAAATAGGGGCGGGTGATGTCGATTTGTTTTTTTTGTGTTTTTTTTTGGAGTTACCTGATAATGATAGTCAGGCAACGTACATGTCTTTAGTTGAGGTTGAATTATAAGATGTGAAATGTCTGTAAAATGAATCACAAAAGTGCTGAAATACCTCTATTTGAAAGTTTACAACATAACTTTTTCATTTTTATGTTTAATCTTTTTATAGCATTTTCTTCTATAAACGATAAACTCAATATTCAAAAATCTTCAAAAAAACAAACAAACATCAAAATTTCAGGACATTACCCACCACTACAGTGAACCCCACTCCTTTCTTCTCTCCTCCACCAGCAGCTGCAGAAAGCACTGAGCAGGACGGCCTCATCGTGGAGCGCTCTCCCTCTCCCCAGACAGCTCCAGGTGCCAGCGACGGCGGCCCCACCCCAGACTGTCCCGCCAAAGGGGAGAAGATCGAACTCAAACGCAGCATCACGCTCTTCAACGGCGTGGGCATGATCATCGGCACCATCATCGGCTCGGGGATCTTCGTCACTCCGACCGGTGTGGTCAAAGAGACTGGATCGGCGGGGCTGTCCCTGGTCGTGTGGGCCGTGTGTGGCGTCATCTCCACCATGGGGGCGCTGTGTTACGCTGAGCTGGGCACGACCATCGCGAAGTCAGGGGGCGACTACACGTACATCCTGGAGGTTTATGGAGAGCTGGCGGCCTTTCTAAAGCTCTGGGTGGAAATGCTAATCATCAGGCCGTCGTCTCAGTACGTGGTGTCTCTGGTGTTTGCCACGTACCTCCTCAAGCCGCTCTACCCGACCTGCTCGGTGCCCGACAGTGCTGCTAAACTCATCGCCTGCCTCTGTCTCAGTAAGTAGTGTTTTGTTTTACCGACCTGTTACAATAACAGATTAGAAACATGATATATTGCAATGCGAAAATATTGTGATTAACTATAACTGCTTTATGCCACTGACATTCTAACGGTGAAGCAGGCGACCAATTTTTAAATGTACAGTATTGTTATGAGCTGCAACAGATACATTACAATAATTAGCCACAGAAGTTACTCCATCTACAGCTCAAGTCTTATGGTATTACAAAAGAAATAACAAAAATATCCCCATTTTTGCTCAATAAATGTCGAGCCCTTATTGAACGGTAAGTTTTGTGAGATTGTAAGATTGTGACTGGCCAAGGTGGATGTAACCTGGCGTGACTTTGTGTGTGTCTGAATTGAGTTGTACACATTCATCAATCTGGAGAAAGCCGTGAGTGGGAGGCAGAATGTCATGATGAACATTTGAAGCTGACTGGTGGAAGCGTCACAATAGCAGAACGAGCCGAGGAATTAAGCTGTTGTTAGTCAGTTGAGAGAAAAGCACTAAAATGCACAAAGTCCTTTTATGTGCACATTTTTACAAACTAACTAATCCATAATTCTGCTAAAATAGGCCAAAGTATGTCTATCTGTCTCAAGCGTTCAAACTCACAAATATCGCAGGCTCTGGCTGGCCAGCTTTAGGTGGATGTGGATGGTTGAGCTCTTCCTTTCATCTATAGGCCTGTCACAAAAACACATTTTGGAGCTGGATTTATTGCTTCGGAAAATATCACAATAAACAGCATTACTGAAACTACTTAATGCCACTGAGGCAAAGGAAAGGCACACATAAATATTGAGCCCAGAAATATTGTCATTTATTAAACAATAAGTCGATGCAGTCTGTATTGACATTATGAGTAATGAGCCTAAACCAACTAACCAGCCTGTGTATCGTTCTGGCTCCATGCATTCCTTTTTACACTATATTGATCATTAATAATGCTAAAGTCTTTTCACTTGGTAAGTTTCCCTAATTTACATATCTCTGGGTTTCAAAGTGATAAAAGCACCATTGTTATAGCAATTCCCAGTTCAACATAATGTACACTTTGTATGGTGAAACACTTCAAAATCTCACATTTAAATAGGAAACTGAAACTCATTAATATTCATAGACGTTTTAAACTTCCTGTTATGTTTGAGGATTTTTCCAATTCAAAAGATTGCTGTATTTTGCTTTAAATTTGTAAGCACAATGGTCAAAAATGTTCATCATTCTGAAATGGATAGTAGTCTATTTGAAAAACCTGAAAATACAACATGAAACCAGTGTCTAATTTACATCTTCTGGTCTGATAGATATGTGTTTGTCACATATTTTGTCCCTGTTTTTCAGCCTCTTTGACGTTTGTGAACTGCATCAGTGTAAGAGCAGCCACCAAAGTCCAGGACCTCTTCACTGCCTCCAAACTGCT
The DNA here is from genome assembly GCA_019453435.1 of Rhinogobius similis. NCBI lineage: Eukaryota > Metazoa > Chordata > Actinopteri > Gobiiformes > Gobiidae > Rhinogobius > Rhinogobius similis. Next base: position 23,664,329 of record CM033624.1, on the reverse strand, counting down.
CGCTCTGATCATCATCATCCTCTTCGGCTTCATACAGATCTTCACAGGTGAGTCCAATGTCTTCAGTTTGTATTCAGCAACTATTCGCCACAAGTGCAAAAGTGACTGTGGACAATCATGTGCAAATAACTGCAATTATCAGATAACTTCTGTGCAAACAAGAAAAACGTGACAAACAGGTTGTGTCAGTGTGACATCTCAAAGAGTCATCAGTTTAAAAGTTAAGTGATTTCCAAGTTAGAATTCTGAGGCAAGAGTGTGGGCCTAGTCACAGACAATAATATGAGATGTCTGTAAAATAAATAGTACCCATAGAATTGGTCTCCGGTCACCAAACTGTAGAACACGAACACACCATTTTAAAGGTGCACTATGCAACTATTCTGTTGTTGCTTCCTGATTGTTTACTGGAGATTTCATTCCTTTGCCTGGAATGTTTCTTCGTTGGTATGTCATTTTTGTAGCTCAAAAATACCTTGAAAAACACGCTTACTGTGAGTGGGTTCACCTTTCCACAGACTTGACCTTTAACATGACCTGCTGCGTCAGCTTGTATCCATGGAGATAGATATGTTTAATGCCATATCGTGGAATGATCAGGCCAAAGCATTAAAATCTCAATTGAAATAAGCAATTCTTTAGTTCATACGCATACTGCATGTTTTATGTGACCAAATATTTCATACAAGTGCTTTAAAATGAATAAAAACATGTTCTTCTGATTGGATTCATAATGAGCAAATACTGCGAGGAAAATAAGTATTTAAACACCTTGCGATTTAGCAAGTTCTCCCACAAATTGCAGGGTGTTCAAATCCTCACTATAGTTTATTAAGAATGAGTCTGGTTTAGTATCTAGTAACTACTTAATTAAGGAGTTAGGGTCATTCTTTATATACTTTTAGTTCATTATCAGTCTTTGTCCATGCTTTATCAAGGCTAGTAGAAGTGTAATTAATGTTACCAGATTGTTTCATATCTTCACAAACTCTACAAGCGGACCTTCCAATAGAGCCGTCCTAAAATAACTCTCTCAGCCGAGGGAGATAAAAGACGAGACAGGAAAAGAGACTTATTGATTTGTCACTCTTCACATCTTCGAGGGCGATTTATCAGACACTTCAGACGCTCGTCCAAAAAGCTGGTGGAAACACGGTGTGCTTTACGGCTCATTCATCTTAGCGCTGTTGACGCTGACGTGTGTTCCTTTTGTCTCTAATGATCCTCAAATTGTTGACCGGGGCGAATGGGCTCACCCAAGCAGACTGCCCTCCTTTCACCCACTGAGTCCAAACACAGGCCGCTCTGTCTGGCGCTGTGCCGCTGCAGGATCTGTGCGCGACCCGAGCATGTCAACTATTCAACTCTAGGTCCACCCAGTTCAAACAGGCAGAGCTGGATGGGCTCGGTTTTCAGTTCAGATTATAAGTGGGACCGGTTTTTATGACACATGTATTTCTCTTGGTCAAATGAACAAAATCAGTGACAGTAGATGAGTTTTGGCCAGTGTAGTGTGGTTGCTATGGTAAAATCCTAGTGTGATGTCATACTTTACAACCAGGAAGTAAAATTAAAAACCTAAAAAAAAATAGGTTTACTGGGGTAAAATTTGTAATTTTGTATCTTGACTGCATTTTAGTTAAATGAGTAGTCCAACCTGGCAGAGGCATTTTAAGGTGAGACACTGCAGGTGAATGGGAAAAAATCTTAAATTTAAAGATATCAACTTGTAACTTCTCCTGTAGTTTACTCACATCAATTTAAGAAAAAAGTTTTTCATCATGTAATGTTTTCATGTAGAAATAAGGCCTTTTATGTGTAAAAATGGGCACAATTACACATTTGGGACATTTAAATCTGAAAAATGGACAGAACCACGTTCAAATTTCTTGGTTCATTTTGAACAAATATTCAACCCAAAAAGAGTCATTTACAGGAATGTTTTAGCACAGTGGTTCTCAAACTTTTTACCCCAAGTACCACCAAAGAAAAGACATGGCTTTCTGAGTACCACCAAATCTAAATTTGGTCCATACTATTAAGACAGACTATTTCAGGTCTAAATTAAGGGCAGATCAGGTCTTAAGTAGAAATACACCATTGTCACAGTAGTTTTAACTAGAAATTTACTAAACGAAGAGCAAAATGTGAATAAAATGTACTCTAAATGAAGGAAACATTACAAGAGGTTCTCACGTACCACCAGAAGAAGTTTGGGTACCACCACGTACCACAGTTTGAGAAACACTGTTTTAGCACATTTCTGAAGGATTCCAATAACATCCTCTGAAAAACATCATCAATAATCCCCTAAAATATTGAGATATTCATTGTTGTCATTATCGCTGTCCTTTATTTCAATTATAACTGAACACCAGAGCCACTGTTTCTGGGGACTGTTCAGTTCTAAAGTTCTGAACATCTTTTGGATCCAACAGACCCAGCCTCTTCCCACAGAGCGGAAACTGGTGACTTACTGAAACATCTTTAATAGAGTGTATTGCTATTTTAGTAAAATCGTCATATCATGATTCACTAATTTTCTCTTAAATGCTCCTCTTTCTCAAAGAAAGACACTTTTTTCCACCCACATCTCCTGTTGGTGAGCCTCAGCAATGCTTTGAGAAAGTGACCAACTGCAATGATGTAAACTTTCAGAAACTCTAATTTAGTATTGTACACTTATTTATTCTTGGTCATTTTAAAATACTGCTTTGACCCGCCCTAATCATTTTAAACAGGTGTTGAAAGTAGCATTTTGCATTATCACGGGGGTAGGATCAAATAAGTTTTACTTCTTCCTACTCCTTTTGGATAATAATAATGCATCTGGTTCGTCCAATGTAATTGCTTTGTTGATATAAAAAACAAAACAAAGAATAAATAAAAACAACATTTGTTAATTGGCATTATTAGTTCTTATTACCTTAATGTTTATTTTGAACTTCTTATTTTTAACTTGTTAATCCAAAATTGACCCTTGAATGAACCCATGTGTTGTGAATCACTGCCTGAATGAAGCAGCTTTGGTTGGACTGTGGCAGCTCATGTGCATCTGCTCCTCTTTCCCCCTTCACAACGAGGAAACGCCCTCTGTTGTACTCCACTGTCGTCATGGTAACGAGGTGTCAAGGCCCGCCGTCTGCTGTCGCCCTGTGGCAGAGCGAGAGAGACAGAGAGGAAATCTATCCTCCCCTTTACAGCACAAGTCATTTCCATCTGAAAGGTGTTAGGTAGAAGAGAAGGTCAACGCAAGAATTACAAAGTGAACTGGCTTTTCAGAAACTATGGAGATTTATCTGAGATTTTGGGAGATTTTTGCAAGTGTGTAGCTGCCAATCTGCGTCATGTTTCTGCAAGAAAATGTATAATATAACTATACAGTGTTACATTTAACTATATATTTTACTTGTTATGCAATGAACATATTTAAACATGATTAACTCAGTATTTAATAAAATAAATAAAATAACACCTCCAGTAATCTCCTAATATTGACCATACATTTGTCTTGTCTCATTTAAATGGATAGAAAGCATAGATTTTGATACCAGGATGATGAAGAAACAGCACAACATAACAGTTTCTTTCTTTAGCTAAAACTAAAACAATTCCACAAATGTCTAATTCTGTTTGTGATTTGTTTGCCCCCCAGTATTGATAATTGTTCAAATGATTCTTTTAGTTCGTATCATTTCAGACTTGGATATATTTTCTACTATATTCTCAGAACTTTACAATGGCATGGACTCAAACTGGGCATCTTCTTCTAATCCATGAACACACTGTAACATAAAATACTTGAGTGTCACACAATTTGATCATTATACATTCTGTTATCTAAAAATGTATCTTAGCGTGCAGAGAAGTTCAATACTACTATGAACGTGCGCCTCTTTTTAAATGCCATCCGAGCAGAACCTCTTTATGTTTCCTGTGCTTCAGAAGGGCTGATTCACCTCGCCGACAGTTCACATTTGCTTCCTGAAAATGTCACGTCCGTCAACAGTGAACTAATACCAGAGCAGCTACAGCAGACCTCGGCACAAACGACCCGAAGCCCCTGAACGTGCATGAGTTTGTTTGTCTTGTCCGTGTGCAGGTGACGTGCCGTACCTCACTCCAGAGAGATCGTTTGAAGGAAGCAAGTGGGGCGTGGACCACATCGTGCTGGCTCTGTACAGTGGGCTGTTTGCTTTTGGAGGCTGGTAAGACGGGAATTAAATCAGCATTAATCAGTGACTTACTACAGTCATTCATAATTTAAGGTAAGGCTGCTCAATTAAGGCAAAAAATATAATCACAATTTTTTGGGGCATAATTGAAATCACAATTATTCTATAGAGAAAGCATAGACCTGATATATTTTATAATGTTAGAGAGAGGTGCCTTTGCTCCAGGTTTTGAGGCCAAAGGAGTGCCCTTGTAATTCTGCAATTAATTGTATTTTTGATTACAACATTTGTGTCGTTAGTAGTAATAATTGAAATCATGATTATACTTACATTTAACTGCATAGCCGTAATTTAAGCTAAGACATATTAAAAGTGCTTGGGGGCCCATCTACTAGTGTTTCCAAGATACAAAATAGTTTAAATAATTAATTTCTAAGAAATCTACTCAATTCCTGATACCGATTTTGATACGGATTTTAGTGTTACTACTTCCTACTCCCTTTCTGCATATTCAAAATAAATAAATAAATAAATGTAATATCACAAAGGCTCTTTTCTAGGTTAAAGTTTTTTTTTTTTTCTTTCAACAATAAGTAATTGTACTTTCTTTATTAAACATTGTGGTCTTATTCTAGTTCTGATTACGCTCAAGATCATTCTAAAACTGCTCACAAAAGGTACAGTTTTGTCCTTTTGTGACTTGTTTTATTATCAATTACTATCTGATTTTTGACAGCCCTACCATATCTTATTCAGCCCTCATTATTATGAGAAGTAGTGCAAAAGTAGCATTGAATTAACTTTATTGCATGGTCAGTTAACAAAATTCACAAATTAGCAATGGGCTTTTGATGGTTTTATTAAAACATAAAGTGAGCAATAGATTATCTTTATTGACATGCAGTGTAAGAAACAAAAAGGATAGTAAATAAATAATAATAATAATATTGTAAACTAAATGTAATCACAGAGCATACAGTGTGGGTTGAGAAATAGTAAAACCAAAACTAAAGAGTGCATGTTATATTAATGTAGAAATGAGAGTGCATTAATGTTTCTCTTTCTTTGTTGTATTTTGTCTTTCTCTCCAGGAACTACCTGAACTATGTGACTGAGGAGATGATCAATCCAGAGAGGTGACTTAAATGTGCTGAAGGTTGTGTTAAGACTAGACTTATCTCTGGCTTTAGCATGAAAACACACAGTCATGACTTTGGCTTGTTTGACCAATGCATGGACAAACAAATAAAGAAATACTCACAATAATACACACATATACTATACAATCAGTGCTACATTTGCATGACAAGTTTACAACTCGTGCATGAAACACTCTTTAACACTCTTTAACACTAGATGGAACAATAAGTAAGCATTTAAGAGATATTATGATTATTTATTTAGATGTGCACATGTAACTTTTAATGTAAGGGGTCCGCCACCTGTTTGTCTCCATGGAGATGTTATTGCTATTGCCTGAAATGTTCCAGAGTGTGACAAAAATGCAAAATCTCAATATTTTTTGGGGAGTATCCAGATAGGAATGCAACAAGAATGATCAATCCAACAGAAATGCGTTAAATTAAGTCTTTAAACGTAATGAGACAAATGTGAAATCTCAAATTAATCACAAAAGTGCAGAAATATCACCATATACACTTATTTGAAAGTTTACAGTGATTTTTTTTTTTTTTTTTCATTTTGACTTTTAATCAGCTCTTTTTGAAGCATTGTTTGATATAAAGATACACTCAATACTTACATTTTTTGGTAACACTTATTCATGCCTTAAACAAAGACATAGTTCATTATCAACAAATCTTTTATTAAGAATGATTCAGGTTTAGTAACTATTTAGCAAATATTCTAACTGTAATTTCTAACCCTAACCATAACTTTAACCTTAATTAAGCAGTTACTAATTCTGAATCACGTTTCATAAACTATATATTCATTATTAATTAAGTCTTTGTTAATGCTTTATTAAGGCAAAATAAGATGTAGTTATTATAAAGTTGTACCCATTTTTCTTATTTTCGACATGTCTTATGTAACTTTTGATGATTTGCCCACCTCTAAACAGGTGAATGAGCGATCACCTGCTTGTCTCCATGGAGATCGGTTTGTATAATGCCGTACAGTGGGACATTCTAGATAAAGCAATGACATCTCCAAGCAGGTGATAGATGAGAAATGTTACGTAGCGCACCTTAATCATTTCGAAAACTTTTCTAACGTAGCTGCATGGGGTTAAAAATGTATTAAACCTGTATTGAATTCATTGAAAATATGTAAATTAAAACAGTAGGTCTATTTTTCTGATGTTTAATATTGTCCTTGGCTCCACAGGAATCTGCCTCTGTCCATCATCATCTCCATGCCTATAGTGACCATCGTGTACGTGCTCACCAACCTGGCCTACTTCACCACCATCTCCCCAGAAGTCATGGTCGAGTCCGAGGCCGTCGCTGTGGTAGGCACAAAATCAGTGACATATGATTGAGTTTTATGAGACGGATCGAATCTATGTCGACGGTGAAATACAGGCGTGTAAGCTGCTACTGCTGTTTGCTCCAATTATAAAACAGAATAAACAAGGCAAAAATAAACAAATACAAGTTTGCTGAGTTTGCTGAGGGTTAACGGACTGCATTTTAAGAGCTGTGTTTTGTATAAATTGTTTGTCAAGAACCATGTAAATAACTGTAGTTTGGAAAGAGCAATAGTTTATAAGGAACAAAAACGTTGCATAAAGAGCTGTAGTTTGTAAGGATGTGTAGTTTGTAAAAAAGCAGTAATTTGTAAAGATCTATAGTTTGTCCAATATCTGGTAGATGGTAGTATTCAATTTGAAGTGTGAATTTAATCTGTGCTTTTTGGTGTTTTTTGACAGAGTTTTGGAGAGTACCATCTGGGGGTTATGGCCTGGCTCATCCCTGTCTTTGTGGGACTGTCCTGTTTTGGAGCTGTCAACGGATCTCTCTTCACTTCAGCCCGGTTTGTCAATAAATTTAACAATCTTGACAAAATATCAATGTTACAATTTCATAGTGGACCTGTAGAGCTGGACTGGGTGAAAAACAAAACAAAAAAACAAATTCAGTTCAATGTGTAAACCTCTATTTTTTTTTTTCTTCTTCTTCTTCTTCTTCTTCTTCTTCTTCTTCTTCTTCTTCTTCTTCTTCTTCTTCTTCTTCTTCTTCTTCTTCTTCTTCTTCTTCTTCTTCTTCTTCTTCTTCTTCTTCTTCTTCTTCTTCTTCTTCTTCTTCTTCTTCTTCTTCTTCTTCTTCTTCTTCTTCTTCTTCTTCTTCTGCTGCTCAGTTTTTAAACATACAGAACAAAACAGAAAAATACAAAGAACAGAACACGACTAGAGAGAACCAAAAAAAGGCAGTAAAAGATATTGAAAATAAGGCACATTTCGTCCAAAGTAATCATTCCATTTGGTACAAAGTCTGTCAAATGTATCCACAACCACCATTTTATTTGATTTTGTCTCATAATAAGCAAAATAAAAATATTATACTAATAATTCGGCCTCAAATACTTTCATAGACATTTCCAAATTTCTGTCGGATTGACATGATATCGATTAAGCTTTTGTCAGCATCGCCTGTCACTACTTTCAGTATTAATTCTTGAAAGTAAACGAGACAACCTTTTAACCTTTTAAACCACCATTAAAAAAATTAAGTCAAATTTCTTCTTAATAAATCTTAACTCTCCCCCAAACCACATACTTTTACTGAGAGAACATTTAGACCCTTGGATTAAGACCGAAGCTGATCATTGATAATTAGAGATGACTGAATCTCAATGTTGATTAAAATTTGATTAATTGCACAATCGTGTTATAGATTATATCAAATGTTATGGCAGGAGTGGCCAACATGAAGAAAGAATCATCATAGTGTGAGATTAATGCCGTGATGATGTTTTTGCACCAGTTTTGCACCTTTAAACCTACTACAAATATTCTGACGTAACACAAACTTTGAAGAATGTGCTGTGAAAACGGTGTGTTTGATGTTTCAGGTTGTTTTATGCCGGAGCGAGAGAAGGCCAGCTTCCTGCCGCGCTGGGCCTGGTCCACACAGATCTGTTCACACCAGTGCCCTCCCTCATCTTCACAGTAAGAGTTTATCACATTACAAGTGCTAAACAACAACCAAAACGTTCATATTGTAACCTGTTATGTTAAAATGTTGTCCAGCTATTAGATAAAAAGTATGACAACATAAGGCCATTTTCTGTTCTGTAAATAGGCGACAACCAAAGTATCATGCATATTAACAATAGACATTTATCCCCTTGTCTTAATTACCAACGGCACAAAAAAGTAGATGCATAAAACAATATCATTAGTTAAATGCTTGCTAAACTCTTTTGAGGAGTTCAGTGATTTTCTTTAAAGGACACATATAACGCTAAATGTACTTTGTTGAACGTTTAACCATGCACACTGTTCCATAATCGAAAACATATTTGGAGTTGCCTTTTGCTCATTCATGCTGGTTTGATGAGTCCTGGTTTGTCCTCTCCCCTCTGAGCATCAAAAACACTCTATTCTGAATTTCCTCGATGTGTGACGTTTTCTCGATGTGTGTTGTGGCTCTGAGAATCTTGTGAGCTGTTTATATAAGTCCATAAATCATTGCCAGACTCATTCTGAACATTTCTGCCTGTAATCATGATCATTACAACTGCGTGGCTACCTAGCATCTCCCAGAGGACTTTCCACTTTTAACTTGTTTTTTCATTTTGTGACCAGTAGATGGTACCAAAACTCAGCTAGTGCACTGAGAAACAGCAGAGATACAAATCATAAATATATGTCGATGTAATCCCTCATTCGTCCAGGCGTGTTTCATCGTAGAAAAGGTTGCAGATGGATCTGCATCTGCACCTAAAAGCTACAAACCACTCGTTTGAGGACAGTGAGGTGAAGATTTTGAGCAGAGAAAAGAACTGGTTTGAAAGAGGAGTAACGGAAGCTATTTTTGTAAAAAGAGAGAACCCTTCTCTAAACAGGAATGGGGGCTTAAAATTTAATTTGGCTAAGATTTATGACAGCCTCCTAACACCCTGGTCCAAATCAATGGACCAGTCAAATGCTAATGAGGTAATCAGCAGTGATGAGGGAGCAACAGTCAGCCACCATAGAACAATAGATCTAAGACTGTCATCACAGATTAGCCTCAGGTGAAACTGGGCAGGGCCAACTATTAACAACAAACAAGCAAAGACAGGCCATTAACAGGTTCAGAAAACACTAGGAAGAGCAAACTATTTACCAAACAAAAACAGGCATTCAGTGACTCCTCCCTATGGGCAGGGCTCGCAATGCTCAGAGGAGCATATAAGACAGAGTTCCCAGACCAGCTCTCTGATTGACAATGACTTCTGGATAGAAGTCGAAACGTCTCGACCTTTCAAACAGCGTCCAGATGACAACCCCTGAAATCATATATATATATATATATATATATATATATATATATATATATATATATATATATATATATATATATATATATATATATTTTTTTTTTTTTTTCTTTTAATTTTTAGTAGTAGAGAAGTAAAAGGTACTTAAGAGTATGTTTAAACGCTAATAACAATTTTTAAAATGCATAATATTTGTCCTTTTAGGCATTCTAGACATTCCTTGCTTTATTATTACTTTTCAACCAATAATTTACCTTATGGATCAATAAAGTCTATCTAATTCTAAAGATAAAATCAACAAAAGTTTGCAAGCGACAGTATCTATGTTTACAAACACACAAAATCTGATCTTTTTTTGATTTCTGGACATATCACTTTATAGAAATGTCATGAAAGCAGTTATAGTACATCGAATGTGACTAATCTGATTTCTTTCGAGTTGTTTTTGTGAGTTGGTTTTGACAAGAAATTATGCAAAATTTGCAAACTAATGTGACAAAGACATGTTTGCACTTTTTCTTCCAAATAAACAGTTATTCTAAAATCTAACATGTCAACAGAAGTATTTAATGATAATGCTTTTGTGCACGTAAACGCACATTAAAAATCAGATGTAATTACAGGCGTATCTTATTATTCTTGTTATCTGATCTCACTGTATCGTTCAAAAGAGCCACAATGTCTTAAGTCCTGTATCTTTCCAGTGCATCCTGTCCATGTTTTACGCCATTTCACAAGACATCTTCTCCGTCATAAACCTCTTCAGCTTCTTCACCTGGCTGTGTGTCGGCGCGGCCATCGCTGGGATGCTGTGGCTGCGTTTCACCAAACCTGACATCAGAAGGCCTATTAAGGTATGTCCGCTTATCCAAGACGCTAACATATACAAGTGTGTGCAAGTGTTTGAGTGAAGGTGAGATTACAAAAATAGAATAATAATGATCAAGTTCTTCCAATCCAGAGGCAAAGACATGAAGTGAGCTGGCTGAGAAATGGTGTAGAAAGAAAGTTAGAAAGAAAGACTGAATTATTAAAAAGCAAATGCACTCGTTATTTGGGGAATATGATGACCTCTGCATGCAACAAAATATCCTGTATTTTATTGAAAAATGTAGCAGTTTAGACCTCGACAGACATGATCTTAAAAGCCTGGGATTCTTGAAATAAGTTTAGCAGTTTATGGTAGTCTTCACTATATCTTTTTAAACATACATTACAAATCTAATCGCAATATGAATATTTGCCTGACAAGTTGTAATTGAAACTCTTCAGCCCAAATAGATAAATCCATACTCTAGATGCAGGAACAGAGTAAGTTATGTATTTGGTAATAAAATCAGATTGACAGTCCTTTCAGACTTGTTTGGTCAGTTTGGGCCGAGTTTTTCTGTTTCCAATAATTGAAATATTTAACTTATGAACATTTTTCTTTTATCAAACAAAAATTGAACAGTTTGAGCCCAGTTATATTCTGATGTATAGTCCTGGTTTAGCCTTGTCCACATTTAGTTCCGTGTTTAGTCGTAGTTTACTCTCATTTTTTTTATGGTACAATACAATACAATACATACAATAGATTATACTTTATTGTCCCCTTGGAGAAATCTGTCTTGGACTCGTGCTGTTGTGCCTTTAGTTCAAAACGATAAAATACACAATCACAAGCCACAGTAAAAACACAATTGACAGGGCACATCAGTTCTAGGCACCGGAGCCTTCTGGATGAAAGAGTTTTCATAGGAGTTGAGTGTACACTGGGGGACCCTTTATCACCTTCCTGCCTTTAGATGAGGCAGAATAGTGAATATATCCTTAAAACTGCAGTTAGAGGTAAGATTGTTGTCGAGCAAGACAAGAGAAGATTGATTGATGTTGTGAAAGGTTGGTTAAAGTGAGCAAAGAGGAATCAGAAGATAAAAGCGTATAATTTAATGTTATATTATTGCACCGTTCCTGTCTTGTGTTGGTTTAAAGATGCCCCATTGCGTTTTTGCTTCTTTATTTTTGCTTATAGTAGCGCCACACTGTGTTTCAGAATAAGACGAGGCTGTGTTTTCATGGACAGAGAGTGTTTTGTTTCTGTTTGATCATGAGAATATCTGACCACAGGCTTTCATCTCCTCGCTGTGTTCACGCTCAGGCCATTTGTTTTAAAGGAACCTCTTACACATTAAATAGACCTCTCTTCAGATTTCACAATGGCTGACTTGTGGATAACACATCATGTAGCTGTAGTTACACTTGAAGAGTCACAGAAAACAGTCACAAATGTTGAACCAATGCTTTTTGGATTCGCAGTGAAAGCTCTGCACTCCAAATTATAGTTATTATTATAGTTATTGTAACATCCATTCATAACCGTTTCATTTGTTATACTGTAGATTTGTCATAAGGTCTATATTTATTTAAGCGTGTAGAACATTTCTGATTTTTACAACTATTCAATGATGTAATTAGCTAAAAATAAACACGAGGAAGCGTAACAGCAGGGAAGGGACAAGATCAAAATGTCACAAGATTATTGTCTCTCTGGAGAATGAGCTTGTGATATATTTACCACGACTCTTCTGGTTACATCGGGCAGGTCAAGAGTGCAATAATCATAATGGTTATTTGCAAGAGAACCTATGTTTTCACTGAATATAATGTAGAATTCTCAAGAAAACACGCTGATAAAAAGCTAAAAGAAAACATTATGAACAAAATGTTTTGTTTATGCCTAAATCTCATCTTGTCTCGTTCTCGTTGACTTCATATTGTGTCTTGTTGGATTTATGTCTCATGCCAAACCTATTAGCAATTAACTTAAATTAACATGAAACTAAATGTAATTGTCAATGCCCCTTTAGGAAGTTGTGCGGTCTTAGTTTGATATAAACAGGGAATTTTCCATGTGGCTTGATCCTCAGAGACATGTGACAAATACTGAATGAAGAATGAATAGTATCACAATTGTTGTTTTGAAAATTTAAACAAGATAACAAAATTAGAAAATTGAGTGTATCAAAAGAGCTGATGAAAGATCAAAATAACAAAATCATGCTGCAAGTATGAAGTGATATACACTTCACTTTTGTGCAATACTTCAAGTTGAACCAAGACATTTACTGGGACATTTTAGGACCTTTACAGCCAGGTTGAGGTTAAGGTTAAGGTTGAGTTAAGGTTAAGGTACACTTTGTTTTTCCCCTTCATGCTTCAGTGCCACTGGTGTAATCTGTCAGGAGCAATGAAAAATAAACCTTTCCCAGTCTGCCTTCTCAGATGAAGGAACAGAACAATGAAATAAGCTCCCCACTGAGTTGATAAACGGAAGTAACTTCTTCACTTTCACCAGAAAAGGAAAGAAATGGTTTATAGAAAACCAGAGATGCACACACTGACACTGTGTATGTGTTTTATTAATCACTGGAACTGTAATGCTTTATAACAGAAATGTTGTCCGAGCACTTTTGTAGAAAGCTATTTTGAGTCGTACATGTCTTTTCAGTGTTTGCTGCTAAACTAACTATTTTATAGATAACGTTGTAAATACAAGAACCGGCTGCTATTTCTGCAGCGGTAATAATGTATAAAAGGGAAGAGGTTTGATTATCAAATGAGCATCAAACTGAATATATTTTGGGGATGAATCTCTACGAATGTTGTTGCACTGTAAATAATGCACTGTCCTACACTCTGGAAATTATTATCCAAAGCTGAAATCTTGCACAAGCGTTTTCCCCTTGGTGCACTACGTAACTGTACATTGTCCTGTTAAATAAATAAATGAAATAAAAGCACTGGGACTCATCTCCAAATCTTGAGGCTTGGTCAGGTCTACAGCTGGGTGTTGGGCACTGGATACAGGGTCCACAGTACATACATATCCTGTAACCCGGAGCTTAATACAATACTTGTCCGGATACATGGATAGTCCTTATAACCAGTGTTAAAAGTTTTGTAAAATGATATTTGATTATGTAGAGCACCAAAATGCATTGGAATTCCATGTGCCCTACTTTTCAGAATACAATTATCCTCTGAATAAGTCACATTTTCAGCTCAGCAGATTCAGCCTTAATGCCGTAAGCAGCTGTTTAATAACTGTAGTATCACTCAGCAATGTATATAAAAATTGTGGTATTGAAAAGTATCTCAACATCTTTGTATTGATGCTGATCTCGATATACTGCTGTAACAATATTGTGAGCACAGCGCTAGTCAGGACTACCTTTGCTGGAGGATTTTACACATTGTGCATGTTTTGAATTGCTCATTTCTGCTTGCCTTAATATCAATATCAAGACCATTGTATAAACCCTGTATCAGAACGCTCACGTCTGCTGTTGTTCTCAGGTGTATCTGTTCATCCCGGTGACTTTTGTTCTGAGCTGTGTGTTCATGATCGTGGTGTCGTTTTGGGCCGCTCCTTTCGAGTGTCTGTTGGGCAGCGGCATCATCCTGACGGGGGTCCCGGCCTACCTGCTGGGATACAAGTGGAAGAAGCCTCACGTGGTGCGGAAGATGCTGGGTGAGTACAGGACACAGTGTTGGTTTTAGAGCGGCACTGACTGTTTTATTATGGAAACTGATGCGGATAGATTTGAAGGGAAGGTGTCAGTGCGATTTCATGATGTTTGAGGCATGTGCTCTGAGGTATTTGAACTTGGGAGAGCATATTTGCAGTTCCTTTGTGCGCCTTTTGTTATGAGAAATTCAAAATAGAAAACAGTACAAAAAAGAATCTGTGAAAATTGAATTGCTGTACTGAAAAGTGAACTATTATTCATTAGTATCTGGGTATATATCCTATATACATATTTTTATACCACTAATAAATGCTTTGGATTGCTTGACAAATGGTATAGTAATGGATTTTCTGATTAAATTTGGGAGTAATTTACATTTTTAGTGCTACCATTAATATAAACTAAGGTAAGCGCTCAGCAGTTTGACAGTAAGACACCAAGATTTATCACAATTGAATCAAAATGTCAAACTGTCTGTAATTTCAGTTAATATAATATCCTCTGCAAGAATTAAAAAAGAAAAAAACACCTCCATTAAGACCGTATTATCCACAAAACCCTGTAAAGTATATTCTGAACGGCTAATAATTCAGCATAAAGTGGATCTTGATTTCACAACAAACCAGAATATCTTATTGCAATTTGACGTTTTTCCAGATACACTGAGGCCTAGTAACAGTTAGTTAAACTTGTATAAAACTGTTATTGACCTGTTTGTGGTGTTGATGTGCTTTTGTTTCCTCAGAAATCTTCACCATGTTCTGTCAGAAGATCTTTATGGCCGTCCCTGAGGAGCAGTGACGCAGAGCCGAGTCATGCTTTTGTTTGTTTACGCACATAAGAAAGCTGGTTTTCCCTCTTGTATTGTTTTAATATAATTAATGGACACAAGGTTTGCCCCACGACTTTAACAGCAAGAGCAGTCAAAAGAAAAGGTCTGTTTTTATTTTTTTATTTAATAGTAAAGTGCTTTGGTGGAAATATGAAGAAAACAATGAATATGTCTCTAAAACATTATGTCAAAAGATAAAACATACATGACTTTACTGTTTTGTTTTGTTTTTGTTTGTTTCTTGTTTCATTCTAGCTGGGACCAGCCTTAGCTTTAAACATTTCTTTTCATTTTATTATTTTATTTTTAAATCAGGACACAAGTAATTTAAAGAATGTATACAGTACTATTGTATAAGTTACTACAAATCACTGCTATATTTTAAACTATTTACAATTAAGTTTCACGATCTGTAACATGCTTACACAATATGCATGTCTAAACGTATTATTTTATGAACTATATAGTGCCCTTTTCCTGTTGGACGGGAATGAACTGCTACATTTGACTCCAGTGAATTATTGTTACAGGTGTTGATAGAAATGTCTACTAACTGACAGATATTAACTATTTATTGGACATACTAATCTCTTATCTAATTTTAGGCCACCAATGCTGTGAGTAAACTAATTGTTTTAGCTTAATTACATAACAATGTTACATAACAATATTAGAGCTCGGGATTGTGTTCGGGAATGTTGAACCAATGCAGATTTTAAGGTGATAGTTACGTAACTTATTGTTCTTTTAAAAGTATACTGACAGTGTTGTATGATAAATGTGTTTACCAGTAGTGACCCAGCAGTTGTTACACAGCACTTTTGTTTACTTTTTTACACCGTTTTTGCTTATGCTTCTCTGTGAACGTTTGGCTCAGTCTCAAACCCGAGCTCTAAAATCAGGGTCAAGATCACAACAACTAGCTCAGTACTTACAGATATGGTAATTTATAGACTACTAATATAATAATTTATCGTTTAGTTTGATTTATAATTCCACTTTTGTATCATTTTGTTGTATTTTGGAAACAGCACTGCCTTAACGCACAAGAAGAAGTTTAACTGTAGGAAAACCCTGTATTGCTGTGAAGTTTTTATTGTTTTATCAATCCATTACCAACACGATGAGAAAATTACACACAAAAACCATGAAGTTTTGTATAGATGTCATAGTGTTTGTATTTTGTATTGTACATATTGTGCCAGCAGTGTCTCATAATTATTACTCTGTGTTGTTGTTAACTGACCACAGTGAATGTTGCTGATAATAAGTGACTATTAACTGAATTTTTTACACAAACAGAAATGTAACGACAAAAACGTCCGAAATTTTAAAGCAAATAGAAAGTGCACAATTACATTTTGTTGATGTTTACAAGAAAGCAAGATCAATATTTTTCATGAAGACGAGATTGGAAAAGGAATAGCTGTAATTTTCAACACAGCTTTAACAAATCGGTCTCTAAGTTCATCAGCGCGGTGATTTATTCCAAATCAAATCATATCTGTTCGTTAATAGCTTCATCTTATCACAAAATCTACTTATGGCAGTTCATAAGGCAACTTCAATTAAACTCGTGAAAAGCTTCAATCAACCAAATTGATTCACAGCTAACAGTGACAGTGCGATGTTTTGTGAGGCTTTTAATGTAGAAGCTCTTATTAGAATGACAGGCCACAATATTAGGAGTATGTAATCCACAGATATTTGGTTTTCAAATACATTTCAAAAAGATTAAAACTGTTGTGTTGGTTATTGTGTTGGTTATTATTGATTCACAGCTAACAGTGACAGTGCGATGTTTTGTGAGGCTTTTAATGTAGAAGCTCTTATTAGAATGACAGGCCACAATATTAGGAGTATGTAATCCACAGATATTTGGTTTTCAAATACATTTCAAAAAGATTAAAACTGTTGTGTTGGTTATTAGAGTTGAAGCCATTCGTTTGTTTCATATTGTGCACCTGGAACTCTTTTATTTTACTTATTTAATATTAGAAATGACAAAAAAATAAAGGAAATTGAATGGAATTGCAGCAGAAACAATAATCTGGAATTTGGGGTGTATCGAACAGTGAGCATAACTATTATTTATTTTGTTTCATTTTTGTGGCTTGCTCATCTTACTGTATGCTTTAATGTAAGTTGTGCATTACATTTGAAGATTTCATTTGCAAATTATATTTTTCTCCGCTATCTTTAGTGACATTGATGTGCATTTCAAGAAAACACAAATTCATAGTACTATATTTCTTTCATGAAAATTTGCAAATGGACTCTTCGCTTAATGTCTGCGTGTTCAAAGTGTTCATGTATGTTCCTTGAAATGCAATGGTCAAAAGTGAAAGCATATTTTTGGTTATGTTTAATGGTTTTGGAAATGGCTGTATGTGAAAGCTGGTACATGAGAATAAATATTTTTGTTGAAAAGTTGACTTGATTGATGTAGTATATGTGTTTGGTCATTTTATTATAATTTTTAGGTCCAAAATATCTTATTCTATCTCTGATTTCTGCTTTGGTGCCTGTAATGTTCCACAGTATGGCATTAAACAGGTCTATCTTACATTTATTCAATTGCAGAGGGTTAGGGTTAGTTAGGGGTTTAGTTAGGGGTTTATACACAAAAATACCTTGAAAAAACATGCATTCTTACTGTGAGCTGGCTCGCCTCTCCACAGATCTGACCTGTAACATGGCTTGGCGCTGTCGTCCGCTCATCTCCATGGAGACAGAGTTTAATATCATGTTGTATAACGTTACAAGCAATGTAATAACATCTCTATGGAGCAGGCCCGGGTCTACGTGTACAAAACGATGCATTTACCATAATTTAAAAATGTTGCCCCCCGTAATAGCAGGTTAAATAATGAAATTAGGCCATTAATTTTAATGAGGGATGTAAAGATTGTTCATTTAATCGATAATTATGTTATTCAGGTCAGAATATAGTCGTAAGAGCTAAAAAACAATATTTGTGACCATTTTAGAAGCAAAATGAGATATTTTCTAATCAATCTATGTCCAAAAAATGCATTTAAATGTTAAGTACTTTTTTATATGGCTGTTTTTGTCACTCAAAAAATTAGATCTTGTAACACGGGTCACAAACTCAAAAAACAGTAAGGTGTTAGATAATGGGAATGAAAGAAAATGTCACTGTTGTTTCGCAGGGCCGGCCCATGGCAGAAACAATCCACGCAAATGTTTAGGGCCAACACCAATAGGGGACCACATGCACTGGTAAAAGACATAAACATAAACACAAGTTAAAACGTAAACTCAATTTATCATCTATTTATAAATATGTTCCACTTTAAATCTCTAGCTTATCTTCAAATGCAGCATAAAAAAGCAGTCTATTCAAATGTCTAATTAGATAAAATATACTACTGTAGTACAACTAAAATGCACCTGAATACAAGACAAAACAAATCCCTCTTTACTTTTGCTGGTCTTTAACTGAAAAAAGAAAAATGTAAGTGCTAGCGAACGAGGCCTGCTCCACCAAAGATCCCAAATGACTTTTTCTCCCCCGTCCTCGCCTGATTTCCTGTTTTTATTTTGCATTCCATTGTTATGCCCAGTTAGTTCAATAGTGTGTCTTTGGTGGGCCACTAAGAAAGTGTTGTTTAGGGCCTCAAATGCCTAGAACCGGCCCTGTTGTTTCGTCATGATCTCAGTAATCGTGGATACATTTTGAATCGTGGTGTTTTTTTCTCACAATAACCCGTCGCTGCCATGGAAACTAACTGTTGGCAAACCCTCTACCAGAAAAGCAATTTATCAAGCCCATCATTTGTCCCACCGTATTTAATTTCGAAATGGCCACACCCAGCGTTTTCATAAACAAATGGATGTTTTCATGCTTGAACCGGAGGGCGTTGTGACCTGCTCTATCTGCTGTTTGTCCATTGATGTTGTTTGTCGAACCCGTGGAGCTGACAGCCGTGACGTCTCCAGTTCATATCCGTCTGTGGAGGATATGAGCCGCACTGATGTCCACTGATAAAAAACACTATTAAAGCCCCCGGCACAATATTAGTGATGGGAGATTGGACAGATTCAATATTGGTCCAGTGACGTCAAGGTTTGAAAGAGCTCAAAGAGACATCACCTGCTTTCTACGGCTTATTGTTATTACTGAAGGTGCACTGCTTTTCAGGTGGAGTTTGCCACATCCTTGTCTTCATGGAGTGTTGCTTTGTTGTTCCACACATCAAACTTAAAGCTCGGGTACCTAACTCTTTTTTTTTTAAATTATGATTGAGTATATTTTATGTTTTCCACCAAAGAATATCTGGTAAAAACAACACTTTGGGACAATATTAGATGTTGGACGTTGTTTGCAGCTAATAATAAAGCGTTTTATTTCTTGTCAACCAGGAAATAAGAGCAGGATACAGTGCTCTGATTGGCTGTGCTTGACTGGACCACCCCAGTTTAACTTAACCGTCTGAAAAAAGTTGCTCTAAAGCCATGCATGCACCTTAAAATCAATGCAAATGTAAATATTAAAGTCGTGCCAAAAGGTTTGTTATAGCTTGGAACAAATTAGACAGATTTAAATACTACTTCTGGCACCCCATGTTTAATCTGTATCTTCATGGAGTCAGTAATGGTGCAACCTAGACACGTTACAGGTCCGATCTGTGCAAAGGCGACCTCACTCACAGTAATGTTGTATGCATGCACGTTTTTATTCAATAATGAATATGTTTAATGCCATACAGTGGAACATTACAGGCAAAGAAATAACATCCACATTTCAATCTGCTACCAGAAGCACACTACCCCATTATTATTACTTATTACGGCTCGTTAGACTTCACTAGAGCAATAGTTTAGCTCTAGATAGTTTTATTTTGTAGGTCATTCTTGGGCAACATAAATGTGTCCAGCAGATGGCGCCTCAGGACCGTGCACTGGTGACACTGTGAATCGAATGCTTCTTTGACTCGTTTCTGCGTCATAAGTACCAATGGTCTAGGTGCAGGGGACTTCATTTCAACCTGCTTCTTCTTGAGTTTGATTTGGCCTTTTTTCTGGCAGAGTTTGAAGAGGGTTGTGTGATGAAAAAGCCTATTATTCACATCGTAAAAAGTGTAGGCCTGTAACCTTGTGTGATGAGAGGACTGTTGTGATATTAGCATATGCAAATTAGAATTGGATTATATTTTATCTAGAATTTTTCAACCTTTTATTGAGTCGTGGCACACTTTTATCCCTGAAAAGATGACTCAGCCTTAATGTCCTTGCCACTGTCATGTTGATGATTTTGCTCATATTTGGTTCATATATTTGCTCAGGACAATACAAAATGGAAAATAGTTCAACCCTTATATAAGTTTGTTAACTCCAGACTTTCCAGAGCTCACTAGTGTTTCCTGGCACAGTGGTTTAAAATCAATGCCTTATCTTGATCAAATATTCAGCTGTGTTTGCTGCTGTAACATATTCCCTGGCTGCCCATTTCACATTTTTATCTCAAAATTACTTCCACTCAGGTAGCCTAATGTAATATAAACTAATAAAAACTTTGATGGAAAGCAAAGTCTGTGCAAACGGAGGAGAGTTGAGTGTCTTGCCCAAGAACATGATGCATTTGCACCCATACCTTAAGATTTTTTAATGGATGAATTGATTTATTTATTTGAGCATGTTCACAATTACAACAACACAACTCACTACATATTATACATTATATCTTGGGGTGCAACCTTTGAGATCTTTGCACCCCTGATTTCAACAAGGAATGGGAAGAAGAGTAAACTTCTTGAATACTTCCACTAGTTTTATCATTTTGCATTTGGATTGTGTTTTTATGTTTTACTGTTTTGAAATTCGGTTTTGTTTTACTAAACAGAAAAATGTTCTGTAGATACCTAATGTACAAACACACATGCATGTTTTTATCAGTGTTTTTTATGTTTGAAATAAACTTGACTAAACCAAACCAAATGACAGGACTATTGTGAGCAAAACTATGACAACCTTCACACAAAAGTACAGGGACATAGCACCAATTTCTAGGCCCCAGGTAAAAACCTTCTCGGTGGGCCCCAATACACACTTTTGCATATAATGTATTCATCCTAGCAAATTTGATCTGTCATTTTTGCATTCACTATTGCTAGAATGTACATCCTATGATTTCTACAAACACTTAACAACGACTCGTTCATTAATAGACATCCTGTAACCTATACTATGATACAGTACTGTGTGTATTTGTAATAACTACCAGAACAATCTCACAAACATCACAAAAGGTATTATTTACTATAAGAAAATACACAAACTGCAAATTATAATCACTACTTTAAACTGATAACAACTTGGCAAATATGTGAGCAATGATTTTCCTCTTTTTCAAAAGGGTGGGGCCCTCTGATGTCATACACAACTGTAGTAGTTATGTATGACTGTATTTAGTCTCTCAAGGACTTTACTCAATCACAATGCATTTTATTACAACAAAAATAGATTGAAGAGTAGAAAAATGGAACTGAGAAAACATGCTTTTGAGAACACTTCCCTGCCATGGGCCCCGGGGACACCATATTCACCCCCCAGTCCGTAGCCCCTTGCAACAGTAAAAGTTTGAAAGACTTCAGATTCTCAATAACAGAAAGCAATATAATTCTCTCCTGTAGATGGCACTGTATTTCCATCTCTAGAGTGACAGAGAGAGGGGGGGGAGTGAACCCATTTCTATTCCATCTTTAATCCAGCTGTAAAATTCATAAGTAAGAAATGCTTTTTTATTTTTTTTCCTTGGGTATTTCTGTATAAGAGTTTCATCATCGCATTTGAGCTGGAGACAAGACCAGTGGGCAGTGAACGTGGCTTTATGGACTCCATCATCATTGCATATTGATCAAAACGCACTGAGATCATGAACCAACTCAGTGGAAAAGCTTCACCTAAAGACCCACGTGACAGGTGCTAACTACAGAGTATTTTCCTCATTAACTTTCTCAGCGAGAGGAAAATGAAGATGCACTGGACGTGAACTTAGGCCACTTCTTCCTTATTCAAATGCAAATTGTATACTTGTATTTGTTTACATTGTTTTGTTGTTCCTTTTACGCTGTGGGGCAAAAAGAGATGATGAAAATAGTGCTTTGTTCTTAAAAGAATGGAAACTATTCATGGGTTCCATTCAAGCTATGGCAAGAGTGTTTGGTTATATTACGCAATTCAAATAAAAAATCATTTGAATAGGGAAAAGTAATCACAAAATCCTTCAAATCAGGAAGGAATCATTTGACTGAAACCCGTGAATAGCCCAACAAAAACACAACAAATAAATAGGCATTAGTATTTAGAGCAACATAAAGACAGCCAAAACTGTCCAAACAAAGTGATGCAAGTAAGAGTCTTTTATTGTTTCATTATTGTGAATGTTTAGGGCAGGTTTTTTTTGGCAGTGGCCTCAAATGCTTCATGCTTCAGCTAATCCCATACACTGCAATCTAATCTACAGTCCATGTGCAATTACAAAGTACACAGAGTCGAGCTTGTTCTTCAGCTTTAAGTCTATATCATTTTAAAACACCATGAATTGAATTTGAATCATGTTAAAACCTTCAACAGTTATTCAGGCCATGATAATACCTGTTTTATCTGCCGCACAATAACGCATCTTATCCAGTTTTGATGATACAAAACACACAGAACGGATTTGTGCATGTATTTTAACACATCTATGTACAAATAAACAGGCAGAGACGTCCACTTTAAACATTTTATTACAGACAAAAGAAAACAAAAGAATTTGTGACACAAAATGAATTTAATGCTGGTGCACTGTTTTTGCACCAACGACAATTTCTGGAAAAATATTGATTAATCTAGTAGCAATGTTGCATAATAATAATAATAATAATAATAATAATAATAATAATAATAATGCACCCTGATTAACTTAAGCCAAAATGTTACTTCATTTCATTCATAAATACTGTATGTGAAACCAATTTAAATAGATTGACCATATTTTAAAACAATATATTTAACAAAAACAAAAAGGGATTTCTTATACTTTACAAATTAAAAAGAACATTTGGCAGGTTTATACACAAACTTAAAATATCTACTCTCCCGTCACTCTCTTTTCAAACTTAAATCCTGCTACAGTGAAAAAAAAAACAACAAACAAAAATAATTAAAAAATGTTGTCACAAAAATGAGAAATATGAGTTCAACACAACTCTAAAACACCTAATAAAACTAGTCAAAAACTTTAAAACCCACGTTATTTTTTTTTTCTTTAGTAACATTTCACATTTAGCGACTTATTTTATTCACCTGTACAAGTGTGGGGAACTAACAGGAAGTGGGCGGGGTCATTGTGGTTGAGAGGGGCGGGGCCTAAAAGGAGAGGTTTGAACTTTGACCTCCGCAGTTCAGTCAAGTCCTGAGGTCGCGTGAACGAGAGACGACTCTTTCTTACTTTGGAGCCGCGTCTCTGTCTCTCTCTCTCTCTTTCAAACGTTTTGCAATTTCTCTGTCGTTTTATTTTGACGAGAAAAACCATCATCAGTGAACACAGTTTTCAATTTAGTGTGTGTCGTATTGTCCCTCACTGAATCCGCCGGCACAAAACCACATCAACGAAAAGATAATTTTAAAATGAATGATTTTAAAGCAAGGGATTTAGCTAAATACACACATAAGCAGAATCCATTTGGGTGATATTTACACTCTGTGAGGACAAAATGAGTTGTCGAGTCCTTGTAGGAGATGACTTGTCCTGTGCATTGGTGACTAAATAAACGGACAATTCGAAGCTTATCCACCCCAGCAGAGGTAACAAAATTTGACTTTCTTACATTGCATTTGCTCTGAGCATTTCATCTCCCCGAAGAGGGCAGTCCATGGCAAAATCGAGCGCTGGAGTGAACCGCGGAAAAAAAGTCTTTAAAAATTCAAAACCGAATGAGAAGACATTTTTTGGTCTTCATTTCCAGTAAGTTGGCATGAGCTTTGAGCCCTCTGCCCTGGCAAAAAACAGGAGAGTTCATTGATAAGTAAAATCCAAAATAAAAAACTGAAGCAAAAAAGCGAAGTGCCCCAGGCGTCTGGCCGATCTAAGTGCTTGGCAAGAGGTGAAGGTACTGTAGCAGTCTTTGGGACCTGTTGAATCCACAAGGAAGAAAAAAAAACACAGAGAAACGAAATGGTGTCGAGGCCGATGATGTTGGAAAGCTCCCTGGAGTCGGACTTTTGGAGGTTTTTCAAATTCAAGTGAGGTAGAGAGGCTTGTCCCGGGCGCCCATGCCACTGCTGCAACACAAAGAAGACAGAAGAAGAAGAATGAACAAGAGTCGTTCTGTATTTTACTGATTACTGAACTGAGCAAAGACATGCCCTGCTGATCGAATGGAAACGAATAAGAACGGCATTAGCTCTCAGAACTATTAAGTATTTAAATGTATCTGCCCGACACTGCACTCACAAGACTAAGATGGTAACTATTCACAGAAAAGTACGAGGAAACATGGTATTTATGTGAAAAGGCAGATTAAACTCGTAGTTCACTCCCAAATCATCAGCTAACTCACTCACTCGTCTCCTTTTAGCCATTGTCCCATATATATCCTTATTATCTAAATAAACTCAAGACGCTGTACCTGATTTTTACTGCTTTGACACGTAAAAAACAAACCTAGTTCATGTACCTGATTTTTTTGCATGTAATAAAGTAAACTCTGTGTTACCCCTGTACAGATACATCTATTTGAGTGAAAATAGCACTTTCTCGGCATCTGTTTATAGAATATTTTATTCTACGAGAAGCAGGAAGTGCGATGTTAGCATGCTAATGTTTGTTAGCTTTACACGCGAAAATGTAAAACTCACTCAGAGACTCGTGAAGTGATTATAAACTCCTTGTGGTGAATATTTAGGATGCTGGGACTGCGTTAGAAAAGTGAGCTGAGTTTAAAATAAAAGTTTTGTTTTTCACGTTTCAAAATGTGTACAACGTCTGTAATTAGTTGACGAATACAAACTGTTCGACTAAGACACCATCGACCCATGAATCAACTAAAGACGTACTGAACTACACATTTTTCATTCATTCATTCATTTTCTACCGCTTATTCCCGTTAGGGGTCACGGGTGACTGGAGCCTATCCCAGTGACTTTGGGCCTTAGGCGGGGCACACCCTGGACAGTGGCCAACTCGTCGCAGGGCTAACACAGAGAGACAGACAAGGACAGACAACCATTCACTCAGTTAGGATGAAGATAATGTCCCTCTTTTGTATGAACTCTTATCCCTCGTCCTGTTTATTTAGAGAATGTACCACTTTTTCATTGATGCCACGCGAATTGTAAAAAAAATTAGATTTTAATAACAATTTTCTTGCAAATAAATCAAGACTTTTTTGAGTGTACTGGCTTTCAGGCCCGTAATATGTTGGCACTTATTGCTATTCCAATCTCTCTCTGTGTGTTAAGACTGATAAAAACTGAAAATCATATGGCGTTATTGCAGTTATTATCTATGAGCTTAAATTTCCTGAGTCTGTCCTTCCACATTCAACAACTTGTCCCTCTTTGTGGTGGTGTTTGTTCACTGTTTTCACACGCAGGATCAAACATTATTCCATAAAACAACTCAGGCAGCAAATAAACTACAACATACAATCTGAGAATCAATAGAAACCAAAATTTCCAGAAAAGCGTTGATCGTATTAGAAACAAACCAACCAAAGGAAGGCAAAAATATTGACGTCTTGAAATTTTCTATCCCAACTCAACTTCATATGAATAAATTTGTCATACATATCAGTGACATTAGCAAATCAACTGATGTGTGGCAGCAAAACAAACTTAAAAGCCCTGAGCGAAACAACAGGCATCAATCGCCCCCCGGACGCACAAAATACGAAAGTCAAAATTTGCAGATCACTTGATTTTTGAAATGCCAAACGTGAAGTGTGTTGTGTGCTTATCGTTTCTGACATGAGAGCAACATCACCAAATACACAGCCATCGCACTTGGAAGAAGAGATTTAAGCGAAACCTCAATCTTCTTCTAAAGCCTCAAAATGTGACGTGACCCGGTCGCGATCCCATTTGACATGAATCAGCTCTGAATACAGGAGACAGTGTTTTTGAGATTTCTCAGAATAGCTACAAATAAAAACACAACAAAACTGCCTTTGTACCGACTCCGTGGTTTGATTCAATAAGGCCAAATGTACTGAGAGAAACACAGGGACTTAATTGGATGTCACACTTTTACCAAGCGCCGTAATAGCATTGTTCTCCTCGTGCATTACTCATTTCAATTTCAAGGAGATGCTTTGCAAGCGCTTCAGTCGGCAAATCGCAGTTTATGATTAATACAGTTCCCGCGAGTACAAGTGAAGTGGTCTACAGCGAGTTATTGGGAAATTAGGCAGTTGCTCTGTGTTCACACCAGATATTTGTCTTGGGCTGGATTTAAGAGGCTAATATGGACAGGAAATGCGTAACTTGAGCCGAGACCGTAACGACTATAGGCCGACTCAGTAATGGATAGAAGGGTACGCTTTTGAAACACTTGAAGATGAAATCCATTTTAAGGGCTAGGGTTAGGTTTTGACATGAGATGTAGCTGGGCTTATATTCTGCTGATCGATACAAACGCTTCTAAAAATACATTTCACACTTGAGTTCTATTGTGCTTTCACTTAAAGGACAAATATTGCGCACTATTTGTATTTTCATTGGCCTTTAAACATGCTCTTGAGTATATTTACTTTAGCGTCTCATAGTTTCAAACTCAGCTCCGTCTACTGGCAGCAGAGGGAATTACATTAGTGAGATAAATAAATGCTGGATTGCTTCACGCTAATGCAGCCACGCAGTTGTAATGGTCGTGATTTGACGGCAGAAATGCTCAAAATTAGTCTGGTGATGATTTGTGGACTTAAAAACAGCGCAGATAATCTCAGAGCTCTACTTATGATGTCACAGATCTGGGAAATTCAGACTGGAGTGCTTTTGATGCTCAGAGGGAAGAAGACTTTCTAACCGGGATTCATCAAACCAGCATGAATGAAATGCAAAAAATGCAACTTCAGGTATGTTTTTGATGAGGGAACAATTTTAGAACAGGATTAAAAAGTATAATATGTATCCTTTAAAGGTGCTGTACCTCATTTTTGCGTTCATTTTAAACAGTTTTCAGCAGTGCAAAGGTATTCATAACTTTCTCATGTTTTCCGAGCTTCCTAATTAGGATAACTTTTCCAAACGTTCAGAGGCCCATTACGGTAAAGCTTGCAACAACTAGCATGCTAACGGCACACTTCCTGGTTATCAGAGAATAAAACGCTCTATAATTAGAAGAACACAGTTGTTTCGTTTTGACCCCAACAGCTGCTTTTACAACACATCTGTTCTGGAGCAAAACCTTACGCTCAGCTATGGAAAACAATCGTGTGAAGGATCTGTGAGAAAATATCCTTCAGGTTAATCTCACCCGCAGTGGTTGGGCCCGCAGTCCCTGTTGCAGTACTCTCCGTCCCAGTCTGGGTTTGGTCCATGTCCCGGGGCGGGGGCTCCTGGAGACTGTGACCCCCCCACGCTGTTCTGGTAATCCGGAGGCAGGTGGGAGAAACCCTGCGAACAGACAAGAGAGGAAACTCCTTACATTAAGATAAAACACTCCAGAGAAGAGTCCAATCTGGCTGAACAGTTTCCGTTTCTTTCCAGTGAACACAGAGAAGATAGTGAGTGAGTTCCTTGTTTTTGTATCGTGCTGTTGGATTCTCAGAGTTCATGCAGTGCAGATAGACACAGTGAAGCTTTAATTCTGCGCATAAACATAAACAGAGATGAGTCATGTCGGAGCGTGTGCACTGACCTGCTGACTGAGGGGGGGCGAGTGCAGGGGCGGCTGCAGACCCATTTGGTGCGAGATGATTGGCTGAGACTGCTGCATCCGGATTGGCTGGTTGAGCAGGGAGCTCTGGTGCAGGGAGAGCTGGGCGTGGGGGTGCAGCGGCGGGCTGATCTGGAAGGAGGTCGGGGGAGAGGCACTCATGCTGGGGGGCAGCATCTGGGACTGGCTCAGGGCGGGGGCCAGGCTGTGGCGGGGCCCGTAGCTCTGCAGCTCTGACAGGGGAAAGGAGCCCGGGGGCCCCAGGTATGGAGAGGAGGGCTGCGGGGGCACGCTGTACAGGGGCTGCTTCGGGGGCAGCAGGTGGGACGACTGGCTCGTCTGCTGGGCACTTTTTGGTTCTGGGTCATTGTATGTCTGGGGGGGAAACAAATGTTGCTTTAATGTTCAAGGCAGAAAAAAATTAAGTACACACTGCTGCATCCAGAAGTAGTACTCAGTTAAATGTACTCAGTTAAATTTTCTTCAGTAACTTTTTGATTAAATTTCACTTGTCAAAGTACCTTTCTGACAACATACTTTTACTATTTTGTTGGAAGTAACAATTCTTTAGTGACAAAAGTTTTATGGGAACAACATGAAATGCTTTGAACTCTTAAACCTAAGATTATGGCTGACAGAAGTTAACTGATTAATCATAGTTGATCCATTATTGAAATTACTGTCAACTAATTTAATAATTTGATATTTCTTGTCTGGACTAAACACAGACTGCAAAACATGCCTTGTGCTGAGAGAAAATCAGATGTCCTTCAGCTTCATATGGGTCAAATTTAGAAGAAAAAAAAAACATATATTCACAGGCCTTTTATGATTCAAACAACTCATCAATGAACCATAAGAATACCACTCGATAAATACCACAATCTGTACATTCTTTAATGTTTTGTTTGTCTGATTATATTAACTTAATCATGAATCATATTTTAAATAAATTTTATGTCTAAACTGATTCTCAGCATTCAAGTATTAGTTTCTCCAAATGCTTTTCACTCTTAATTGAAGAATTATTTGGGCCTCTACTTTTACTTCTCGGTAATATCATTTTAAAGTAATGTTGGTCATATTTTGGGAATTGCACCCCCCTCTGTTGCCTATAATTCCTTTACCAGATGATTAACCGAGCACCTGTGGTTTGAAGCGACAAATGTTAATCTTACAATAACCGTGTCTATTCGGTCCAACACTATCAAAAATCTACCAATACAAAGTGGGTCAGGCGCTTTTCTCTACAGCATTTGGAGACTTGAAAACTCTGCCCAAAAAAAAGCCATTTTAGTCCATGAAAAGAATAGTTCAATTCGCTTCTGTCAGTCCCTTCAAAGAGACCACCATTAAGTACATGTGCTTGATAATTACACAGTCAAAGAATCTGGATTTTTTAAAAGCTTTTAACTTTTGAACCCACTTGATCCAACTTTCTTATCACTGTCTAGCTTAATAATTACACTCTGCACTTTTCTGAAGGGGAATCAATTTTACAGCCCAAATCATAAATGACAGAAATTTGGATAGCATTGCCTTCACGAATTCTCCATTTGGCCTTGACTTTGCCATTCATTTGGGTTCAGGGTGCTTCGTTTCATATCTGCGGCATTATTAACATCTGTCCGATACAGTTTTAACGGCGCAGTGATACCAGAGAAGTCAACAGCAGATCCTCGCTCTGCAGCTAAAGCCAATCTATTTCATTTTCACTCAATCGTTGCCATGCTGTTTTGACCGGATTCATTTTCCCAAGCTGACACATCAACAAGATTGGTCCTGCTTCAAAATATTCACAGACAAAATACTGTAATTTATTTGACATTAGTTGTTTTATATGACCCATATCGATTTTGTTCTAATTCAGGGCGCAAATACAAGACCCTCAATTAACTTTGAAGTCTTCCAGCTAGACTTAAGAGTAAAGCATCCTAGTTATTACAATTACCACATAGTTCAGCTTAATTAACAAAGGCGCTGTACCTGATTATTACTGTCCCCACACTTCAAAATTCATTATTATAATACCAACAAGAACATGTTTACTATTTCAAATAAAACACCAAATAAATCACAAAGAATTTACAAAATATCCCCCGTTTTTGTAAATGTTTTCCAAGGAAAAGGGAAATTCCAGTTCTTTATCTCTCAGAAATGTTTTTTTCCTGACCACATAATAGTTAAGTGTCTATCTATCTATAATAAAAATAAAAAACTTAATTTGAATTTGCAAAAGCCGGATAAAAAATAATACACTCATTTATGAATAGGTGAACAGCTAAAATCAAATCTTTAGAAGTTCCAAATCAATACAATTTTGTCATTAGCTCAACAAGTTAATTCATGAAATGTAAAGGAAGAAAAAATATTGTGTTAACATGACTGTAACATTAGAATTTAATTCTTACCAATGGATTTTATGTATGCGCATTTTAAAAGGTTTTGTTGAAAACGCACACAATAGAAAACATTGCTTTTTACACATCCTTTTGTCCAATTTCATGTGAATAACGAATAATTATTCTCTTCTTATTGGTTTCTTTTCTTCAAGTTGTTAAAAAATAGACGAGGAAATGGGAGTGAATGCACTTAGGTGGGTCAGAAAAGGTTCCAAGCATCATAACCATTCCCCACAAAAAGTTTATAAGCAATTTTACTTCATCACATGAGAAAAAAAATGGTACAGTCCCTTTAATTGATGTATTACTGTTGGACCCTGATAGTGAAACAAGCCCCTCCCGTCTGCGAGCCTCTAAAAGCTGTCAGAACGCTCATCTCCAGCCATCAGTGTTGATTAGAGAGTAATGGAGCACATTTGTATGAATAGAAATGGGGCTGGGGCAATGATCAATCGCACCTTGACAGATAGATAGGAGAGGGCCATAAATGCGCTCACGTCTTTGCAGCAGTGCAGGAGAAATGAGGCTGTTTGCTGCAGAACAAATGGAATGACAAAAGAGATCTTCCCCACACCTCACAGTCAGCTGGTAATACAAGACGGCACTAAACAATGCAATCTGCGCGCCTCGTCTGCTCAACACGGGGCTGTGCGTGTGTCTAAGGCGAGAGCTGAAGTTGAGACAAAACTAAAGTCCACGGAAATCAAAGAGAAACTTAAGATTGAGACCAGGAAGGAACTGAGATGAAGTTAGTTTAAATTTGGATGCAAAAGGAAATGAACGAGTGGACGTTACATAAAACTGGACGGGTTTAAACTGGAAACTTTGCAGGTTAAGTGCAACAGTTTGAAAATTAGACTTTAAACGTATAGAACTTTTCTGGTGTGGGTCCAATACCTGCTTGTCTCTGTGGAAAGGCTATTGCTTTGCTTGAATGTTTAAACATATCTTTCATGCATTTATTAAACTGATCATTAAACTAAAAATGACTTGAAAAACATGGATTTTTATTGTAAGTGGGATCGCCTCTCCACAGATCTGACCTGTAACTTGCTCCAGTGGTGTCACCTGTTTGTTTTCATGGCGATATATATGTTTAATCACATACTACAGTCCACCTCCTCCCATCAGGATGCAGGTTTCAAACGCCTTCTTTCTGAACAGATCTGTCTTTTCTCACAATTTGAAGGGATTTATTTATCGATGTATTTCTTAATTTGCGATTAATTTGCGAGCCGTGAATGTGTGATTGTTTTATTATGTGTCTGTCATTAATGTATTGACGCTAAACTTCAAAATAGCTGCACAACAAATCCACCTACGGGTACAAATAAAGTCAACTGAACTAAACATTCAGTACCACTTTATAATGATTATACTTAATTAATCTTAATGAAGCAGAGTTTATTAAGAATAATCCAGTTTTAGTAACTACATCATTAAGGGATTAGCAGTTAGGGTTAGATTATTAATTTGATAATTACTTACCCTGAATCATTCCCATTAAACTAAACTATATGTTCATTATGGATTAATCTTTATTAAAAGTGTATTATAAAGTGTTACTGAACATTATATGCAAAGAAATAACTGAAAAGACAGGTTACATAGAGCACTTTCAACTGAAGCATGTCAACAACTGAGTACTATTTACTTTTCCCCTTCAATTTTAAGAAACTAAACAGAAGAACAAAAAAGAAATACATAAATAACAACACACATTCAACATAAACGTCCCACCTGGTCCAAAGTCTGTCAAATTGGTGCATTTTCGAAAAAAGTCTGAACATTTTTCGAATTTCAGTTATCATTTCAGTCCGGTCCTTGATTGATGGTGCGGTTTGTGCCAGCCATTCCTTCGTGACGGCCTTTTTTCCCGATGCCAAGAGTATTCTCTACAGGCATTCATTTATTGTCTCCATGGCAGGAGTTTTGAGGCCCGAATATATCGTTCTGAACATCTGAGTGGGACGGGGATATCAAAGACAGTCTGCAATCTTTTGTTAATCTCAGTCCAATATTTCTGTGCAATAGGACAGTCCCAAAACACATGGTAATGATGGGCCACCTGGCAGCCACAGTTTATAATCCTTTTCAAGAAACTGCCACATGTTGAACAATTCTGCGCATGGAATTATCGCTTTAAAGTCGCTGAAGCACCTTATGGACCATCTTTAAAGCCCATAGTCATCATATTCTTGTGTATTTGACCCCTCCCCCTCCTTATGTCCCCACATATACATCCCCAGCCCCCCGCACACATCTGCAGCACATGGAAATCAGGTATTGTTCCAAATATGGACAAGCACCCCCCCGAACCCTGTCCCGAGCAAGCCCCGCCCATCCTATTAGGAGGGATTCACCGACCGATCAATCATGCGTTTTGGCGTGTGTCGTAGGCGTTACCTTGGAAACCAGACTGGCTCGGTACGCGGCCAGAGCTTTCAGGTACTCCTTCTTGGCAGCCTCTGTTTTCCTCTTGTAGGCCTGAGAGGAGAAGAAATCAAAGTGTGAGGAGCAGGCGGAGGTCAGCGTGTAGGGTTATGTTTGCATCCTGAATCAAGTCATTCAAAACAACAAAGAGAAACAAAGCAAGGAAACATAATACAAGCAGAGACAAGAAACAACTCTAAATAGATGTAATTACAAAAAAATAGTGCCAAAACTGGATACAAATTTGAGAAAGTATTGACACAAAGAAGAATCACATTAATAGACCACAGTTTCACCTTTTCCCCTGAACTGTTAAGTAAAAATGATCTTGAACCTTATAGAAACTATATACTAGAAAGTACTATTTTTTTGTGTTGAAAATGATATTGGCACAAAAGAGCAGTTCCTTTTAGAAATGTACTTTAAGAGTATAGCATACAGACTTTGGGAACTGTTAAAGCCTTAAATGTCATGAAGATGTTGGTCAACAAAGAATGAAAAAAAAAAAAAAAAAATCTACATTTGTTTGTGAATTTTATATTATTGTTTGCGTAAAACTCTGGCTTAAAAACACAACAACCTAAAACAATATCACAAGTACTTTTTCTTGACAGTCCAGTTAAAAATGTAGAAAGTACAAATACCTACTCTCAAATGTAGTGAAGTAAAAATAAAAAAACATCTATGGTACAAATTACTTCAGTACAGCACAGCTACCTAAAACAAATACTTGCACAGTAGTTTTACTTTTGTACTTTCGTCGATGTAAACCCTCATTCGTCCAGGTGTGGTCCATCGTAGAAAGGGGTTCAGAGGTTGTCATCCGGACGCCGTTTAAAGATCGAGACGTTTCGACTTTTATCCAAAAGTCATTGTCAATCAGAGAGCTGGTATGGGAACCTGGGCCTTATATGCTACTCTAAGTAGTGGGAGTCCAGCCCCCAGGGAGGAGTCACTGCACTCCTGTCTTTGTTATAAGATTGTTTGTTTGTCACCTGGGACTTGATTAATTGGTCTATCTTGTTGATTAATGGTTGGCCTCACCTAGTTTCACCTGTGTCTAAAGGTCTATTGTTATCTTGATAGCTGGCTGTTGCTCCCTCCTCACTACTGATTGCCTCATTAGCATTTGACTGGTCTATTGATCTGGACCAAGGTGTTAGTATGCTGTCATAAATTTTGGCTAAATTAAATCTTAAGCCCCCATTCCTGTTCAGAGAAGGATTTTCTCTTTTTACAAAAATGGCCTCCTTTACTCCTCTTTCAAACCAGTTCTTCTCTCTGCTCAAAATCTTCACCTCACTGTCCTCAAACGAGTGATTTGTAGCTTTTAGGTGCAGATGGACTGCACTCTGCGGTCCTGTGGAGGCCGCTCTTCTGTGTTGGTACAGCCTTTTGTGCAATGGCTGTTTTGTTTCTCCTATGTAACGTTCTTTACAACTGTCCTCACTGCACTCTATCGAATAAACTACATTGCTCTGTTTCTCTGTCGGCCTCTTGTCTTTCGGGTGGACCAGTTTCTGTTTAAGTGTGTTGCCAGGTTTGTAATAGACAGGGATGTCGTGTTGTCTAAAAATCCTTTGAAACTTCTCAGACAGGCCCGAGACATAAGGGATAGAGACACCCCTCCTGCTGGGGTCTTTATCCTTTCTGTCCTGTTTCTTGGCTCTTCTGACTTTGTTAAAGGCCCAGTTGGGGTATCCACAAGCTGAGAGGGCACGTTGGACGTGTTCTTCCTCCTTCTTTCTCCCCTCAGAGCTGGTGGGTACTTCATGGGCTCTGTGTTGCAAGGTCCTAATCACTCCCAGCTTGTGCTGCAGTGGGTGGTTGGAATCGAACAGTAAGTACTGGTCTGTGTGGGTGGGTTTCCTGTATACTTCTGTCTGAAGGCTTGACAATGACTTTTGGATAAAAGTCGAAACGTTTCGATCTTTAAACGGCGTCCGGATGACAACCTCTGAACCCCTTTCTACGACTTTTGTACTTTGTTACTTTCCCACAACACGTAATACTCTTAGTTTTAGTACCACTGCATGTAGGTGTTTTTCTGTCTCTGTACTACAAAATCATTGCAACAATTTCTCACTCACACAGACCAAAGCCAAAGTATACAAGAAAAAAGTGTCTTGCTCAACGACAGAGCCGTGTGTTCGGTCGATGACAATAATCCAAATAATGTCACCAACCCGAGCAGCTCCTGCACTAACATTTCAGTTGTGTATAACGACTTACAAAAATACCCCATAAGCAGTGAACTCTATTCTTTTGACGATGACTGACAGCTCTTTTATTTGCGCTGATTGAATGAAGAACATCTCTCTTTGTTTCCCTTTTTGTTAGCCTGATTGCATTGACACTTGAATAACCTCGATATAGTTGTTGTCATAAGCCATATTAGGTAATAGCCTCCACCATCTGCCCGTCTTTACTGCCGTTTGGTTGAAAATGGCCTTGTTGTTCGGGAGATAAATGCGTCACTGAAAAAGGTTTGTAATGGGTGCTTGCACAGCTACATATATGCATGCATTTGCTTGTAGATGTTTTGTTGTGTGAAAATCTATATTCAATGTTCTGACAATGATAATAACAGTAACAGTAACAGCTGAAAATAAAACACAAAGTGTCTTTCATTCCTTCATATTCAAATGACTTTTCCAGAGCTGACATAACACCATTAGCGCACATGCAGAAGATATTGGAAAAAACTTTAAATTGTATACCTTTCAAATCTGTGGCCGCTCAATCTCGATGGGAGCAAATGCTAGCACCAAAACATACCCTTCTCAAACTTTATGAAACAATAATTTGATGTTGACAAGTCGGGTAGACCAGGGGTCTCCGCTTTTCAGAGCGGGACCAAACAATCAATCCAAGACTTGATGTGTCTAATATTTTTAAAAGACAAAACCATTTTTTCATCAGGTTTTAATATAATTTATTTGGTACTTTTTTGTGTTGTTTGATCTAATTTCACAAACAAACAAACACAATTGTAATGCTATCTTTAAATTAGGTGTGCAACTAACGATTATTTTAGTAGTTGATTAGCCATCGATTAATTTTTGATTAGTTGATTAGTTGATTTGTCGACGATTATTTCTAACATACATTTTGAGTTTATAGAATACATTTTTAACCAAATAAAGGATGAAAGATGATGATTGAAGGCTTCTAGATTGAGAATATGCATAAATAAAGTATATTATTGATGAAAACCAGAAGTTGTTTTTTATTTCTTGACATTTTGATTAGATAATGCCGTTGTCTGTTATAAGAAAGTCCAGAGTCTTAAGTTCAGAAAATGCTTATGATTATGCATATTTTTCATAGTCAACTAGTCACAGTTAGTTAATTAATCGTTGCAGCCCTACTTGACCTGAATTAAGTTCTTGTTTTACCATTCATTAACTGCGTAAATTAACAGACATCTACATCTGACATCAACTGGGAAAACATCCACGTACACATTCATACATCCCCACTTAAACTATTTGTTCACAAACTTCCATTTCACTCACAACACTTCAGTAAACTTGTTATTTATGCAATATACACTATGTTTTGTCTCACAGCCAAATCAGCTGCAAGGCAAAACGCCCAACCACCACCAACTCATTATTTAAGACTTCCCACTATAGCAGCCACTGTATATAGGGCATAATATCAAATAGAACTAAAACAATGGAGTGATGATCTTGGAGCTGAGATGCCCTTGAGCTTAATCCAAGGACGAGACGCAGACTGGGGCAGAGCTCGTTCAGTATTCTGGGCAGGATCAAAATAGAAAATACATTATTCCATTATATACAGTGGCGTATACAGAGGCCAATGGAGATGGAACAGTATGGATAAGTTGGAGTTCTGGAAAGATGAATGTTACTTTGGGTAGTTTTAATTCACTTTATAGACAAAAAACCTGTTTACAGTGTTGTACTTCTTAGAATGATGGACTAAAGACACAATAATTTGTCCAAGTAATAAAGCAGAATCGGTTTTCTCCAGAACAGATAACTAAAAGATATTCTATTCAAGTGTACATGAGACGAGAGCACTTACTCTGCATCTAATTACGGAGCATTTTATTCTCCGTGAAACAGGAAGAGCGAAAGTTGTGAAAAATGATTATAAACTCATCATGGAGAATATTAAGGACGCTCAACATTAGATAAGAGAGTGATACATAAGGATCCTGAAAAGAAATTAAATTGAACTAGACATTTTTAAGATGGCAAAAATCAGGTAAAGCACCTTTAATTGTGTAATCGCCAGGTTGGATTGAACTGGATGCCTAATTTATTTAAGGGAATAACAGGATTATTACTGGAATTTGAATGAAATGTAGTATTAGTGATTCACTGAGTGACAATAAATTAATACATGTAACAATTTATTGAAAAGTTGACATCAGAGCTGTCTAATGTGCTATTGTTGTTCTTTTAGCAACGTTAATCAAACATAAATAGGCATTCTCGCATGTTCTTTTGCAAAAAGATTCACAAGATACACGCCCAACTAAAGTAAAATTAAGTGTAATTTGAAATGATTTTGACAAGATTGAGGAGTTGGGCTGAGTTTCAGAAAAGTAACAAAAGATATCAAGTTTTTATCAAGTAAGTTTGCATGTTTTGTGTGCTAAAAGATTTACTGCCAGCAGTTTTATCACTATTCTTGTTTATTCAGTGCAATAATCTTGGATGGTTTTAGTTGCCTTTCGCTCATCTCTCCCACACCTTTCCCCACCTCACCATCCGCTCGAATTAAATTTAGAAAGAAAATGATTTTAATGAGAGCCGAGGGATTGGGGATAAACGGACAGATTATCCAGAAGAGAAGGAGCTCATTAAAGCGAGCAGTATCTCACAGACATTTCACAGCACATAAAGCACGAACAGGCTGCTGAGCACAAGCGCCACCTGCAGGCCAGAGTGTGGAGTTAGATATTTATTCAAAGTAAAATCACCTTATATAATCCCACAGTATAACACTTATAAATGGTCAGATATTTGAAGCTTCAGGAACAAAGGGCTTTAGTTTTCCATCATTGGCCACATCTGCTCATGTTAATTTTGTTAACTCAAATATTTTGTCATCATTTTGGCAACATAATAGTTTTTGTGATGTAAACTAAATAATAAATGCATCTGATGAGAACTGAAAGTCAAGTAATTTACCAAAATACCAAATAAAAACTAAACAGAAGTGATGAAGACGGATGACATGAGCTTCGATTTAAACAGAAATTATTTTCAATCAGTTTTCTTGAACTCATGGCACAATGTGCATGGCATTAAGTTGACCACAGCTAAATATATTTGGTCTAAACAAACTTAAACAAATTTATTTTCAAATTTAACACTATCCTTGTTTACGTGCACACCAAAAAGGTAATAATTATCTGATTTCTGTGTGTTATCAGATTATTAAAATGTCATGTAAACAGTTAAATCTGATCTGATTTCTTTCTGATTGTTCACACTGTGCAGGTTTTGACAATGAAACTGCAAAAAGGGGGCAAAGTAATGTGGCAAACAAAAATGAAAGAGAAAATGTTGAAGATTGAGTTATTTTAAAATTCTTTGTCTTCCAAATACAACAGTTACTCTGGACATTTTTAGATTACCTTTTTTCTCTTGGACATGTAAACACACACCGAAAATCAGATCTAATTGTTATGTTTTCTGATTTTTTTTCTGACCATGTAAACGCACCACTGCTCTGAAACAGCACAAAAAGATACAAAGGAAAGAAATGAAGTGAAGCAGGAAGTACTCTGTGGTGATGTATCTTGAATCCTTTGTATCCACTTGGGACCTCATGCTCTTATTGTCTTTCCTCTTTATCCATCATACCTGCTTCTGCTCCTCGCCGAGGCTGTCCCACATGGACGCCACGATCTTGGACACGTCTCCGAAGGTGGCGTTGGGGTTCTGTCCCTTGATGGCGGCCTGAGTGTCCCTGAAGAAGAGCGCGTACGCAGACACCGGCTTCTGGGGCTCGTTCGGGTCTTTCTTCTTCTTTTTCTTCTGCGGTTTGGGCTTGGGCTTCATCATGTCCGCTGCGCCCCTCTTCTCGTTACTTATCTGCGACACAGATACAGGGTACAAACATTTAGAAGTTTGGGACACACATAATCGAATGCTATGAGTACATTTAGTAACGTGATGGTCTAGAACAGTGGTTCTCAAAGTGGGGGTCGGGACCCCTCGGGGGGTCGCGAGGGATGAGCTGGGGGGTCGCGAGATGATTTCAAGATCTAATTTGAATTCTTTTTTATATTAAAAACAGTATCTTATCGTGAAATAAGGCCCAATAAGACTATAAACTATTCAAATAACCAGCATTAAACCTGATTTAACACGGTTGGACAAAACTATTACTATATTCATTTTTATTTCACTTTGGGGTCCCGAGTTGGTTGCATGGCTATTAGGGGGGTCCCGGCCAGAAAAGTTTGAGAACCACTGGTCTAGAAAACAACAAAAAACAAAAAAAAATATCTTAAAATGCTCTCTTGCAAATCTCAGAGAAATATAACAAACAGCAACAGACCTACACTATAGATTCAACAGCATATTTTTAATGCATTATACAATTTTTAAATAACTGCGGTGGTACGGCTGCTGAGATTTAAGACAAGAAAGTCCCTGGTTCTAGACCAGACATGGACTTTCAGTGTGGAGTTTGCATGTTCCACAAACAATGGTCCTTTGGGCACTCTGGCTCCCTTCGTCAACCTGTAACTTGCACATTAATACTTACAGCTTGCAACTCCTGACCAAACCAAAGCTTAACACTAGAGGATTTTAAAATCCAATTATTTGTCTCACACTCGCATGAAGGACAGAAACATCACACACTCGATGTTTTCAGAAATTATTCAATAAGCGAAGTACTATGAAAGTGTCACATGATCGAATGAGGTGTCTAATGAAAACAACACAAGGATAAGAGGTGAGCTGCTTTTACACGTGCTCTTCTTTACAGTGAAAATGAAACAAAAAGGAGATTAAATCCTGCTTGTAAAGACCCACAGGAGATGTACAGTATTCATCGGAGGTAAGGAGCACGGTCAAGTCAGTGTAGCGGTGATGATGTTGAAAATGAAAATGTTTGAGTGTCTGGTGGAGTCTGGCTGCTCTGATTGGCTGTTGTAAAGATGATCTCAAGCGACAATCCTGCTGGAGCTTTACAGTTTGAGGTTTTAGAGCTGCAACCTGATCATAACAACGCTGACCCCACAGACGTGAGGAGCGCCTCGACAAATTGTTCCTTACAAGAAAAGCTACTCAGGCCACGCCCCTCTGAACTCACGGAGAGGAAAATTGAGCTTAAAAGTGCACTAAATATCCTCCAGTGTGCTGTCAGGGTAATATTGAACGAACGGTCAAATGCAGAATTCTAAAAGCTTTTGCAAACCTTTTCCACACAAAGTTCATGACCTGCATACAAACAACAGAATGTTAATAATAACGATATGATAATGTGAAGAGAGTGGTGAGAAAACACAACTTCAACTTAATCTACAAAAAACGCAAAAACCTAAACAACTCTAAATCCACAAATGTTATTTTCTGATTCCACTCTGAAATCCAGTCTTTATTTTCCCTCCATCTTGTAGATCACAACCAAATCATTTCCACTTCTCAGAGATACTGTCAAATGGGATTCAATCTGTATTTTTTTTTCACAAGATGCACCCAACTTGGTTTGTCAACAATAACGCACAGCAATCTCGGTACATTTTCCGAGAAGCCAAACCGCGTTACGCTCAACAACCAACACACACAAATAGGTTTTCATTTTTCCGTGACACAGAGTCAATTCCCGGTCACCTGATCCTGGTTGTGATTCTATATGGAAATTGCCTTCTTTGCCGAGGAGAGGGCATCAAGGGAGAAATAGAGTGAGGAGGGAAAGGGGAAGGGAGGGGCAGATAAGCAGCCAGAGCAGAAGAAGGGATGTTGATGTAGCTATTAGCATCCGCGCAACATCATTTAACCTGATTTCATGGCTGCTATAACTGCACCAAAAACAATCCAATTTCCACTCTTATAGACGACCATAATAGAAAATATAATGACATAGTAAATATTCAGTCATGTACAGGCACTGGTGGGATGTTTACGCACAACATTTACGGTTAAAAGGTTACGCAAATGTCGATAGGTGCACGGAAAAGGAACTCAGTTTTGGAGAAAAGCTCGAAAGGGCAAGTTTTGTATTTCATCAGAATGCAAGGTTTAAAGCAAAAAAGTGGTATAGTGACTCTGAACTGAAAGACATCGAAACTGAAATGACTATTGAAGACATGAGTCACTTTTTTCCGAATGTAGATCAATAAGCGTTTGTTTTATCCATGCAAAGACGTAGTCAGTGAATGTATTTAAATGTGTTAGACTCAGCGTGGATGAAACTGAAAAGGCGATGTTCATACTCTGAGAAAGACCATTCAATCTAAAAATTATGAAATGTAGTGTTTTTTTTTCTTCCAGTATCACGTTTTGAATCATTATCAGAAATGTTGGAAACACGTTAAAATAAGGGTCCTTAGTAAACTGTTTATAACACATTACTAAGCTTTAGTTATTTGTTTATAAGCATTTATAAGGCATTACTTTGGATGGCTAATAATAACCTTTAAATGTTCATAAGCCATTAACCAAAAATGTGCGTGTGTTAATAAACTACACTTTAAATAAGATTATTCAGTAATAAGATAGCATAAGGCATTAGTTATTTGTTTATGTGCTTATAAGGCGTTTACTAGCATTTATAGATGGCTTATAACTTATAAATGTTAACAAGTCATTAACAAAAACATGTATGTGTGTTAAACAATGTATATAACAGCATTAATAAGCTGCTTGTTAAATAATAATAATAATAATAAATACATGTTTTTCAATAACCAAATGATAAATGCTATAGTTAACGCCTTATAAGTGCTTATAAAGAAATAACTAATGCTTATTAACGCCTTATAAATCGTTTGCTGAGGAACCCTATTTTAAATCGCTACCGAAATGTCATTCAATGTTTATAAATTGGTTTAATTCAGCTCTAGTCTTTGTTCTTGTTACTGTAAACAGCTGCTTTTCAAAAACCCACCGCTGTTGAAGTTGAACTACGGTGTTAAAACCCAGCAGGATAAAGACAACACCGAACACTGTGTAAAAAAGAAAAAGAAAAATCAAACGCCAACTTTATAACATTTAAAGACACATCCATCTAATGCATACTTATGATGGCATTACGCCCCGACCGTTCCCAACCCTTCCCCTGTCAATATGAAAATAAAAGAAACGACTGCCTTTGAAAATTGCATTGTTTCTGTAAATGACAAACTGCATTGCCACGCAGCATGAAATGAACTAATCAAAATTCAAGGTCCGCGAGCTCGTTTGGCAGCTAAAGGAAAACTTCAAAATGGCTATTGTGTTGTGGGAAAATTGAGCCAATGTTCCTATTCACCGTGATGAGAGAGCGTGGCTTGTCATTACGAGGCTTTGCAGGTAAAATTCATTTTGTGTGTGCGCGCTTTCATTAAAAAATAATCATCCTTCACGTTTGGAGCAATGAGCAAGAAGACAGGCATTCAGAACGGCATCTGTTCCTCTCATGGCTTTGAAGTGGAAATAGAATCAAGTCCGGGCACTGCCAAATGAAATGACAACTCGTGAAAATGTAGCTAAATAATATAATCTGAAGGGAACAGCGTACAGTATTTGAACATTCAGTTGACAGAGCAGCAAAAATACTGTAGTCAAAGTACTTTTTTTGTGACCGTCGCCTGCTCGTGTCCATGAAGATGTTGTTGTTTCAGGAGTCAAGCAGGTGATGCTTTTGTTACGCTTTAAAATTAGGTTTCTTAGTGATAAGTTAGTATAAGGCATTAATAAGCACTAGTTATTTGTGTGTGCACTTATAAAGAATATACTAGCATTTGTAAATGACTTGTAAAAGCTTATAAATGTTAATAAGCCATTCACATAAACATATGTGTCCTAATACATGTACAAAAATACCATTATTAACCCAGTTTTTAAACAGTTTTGAATAATGATAAATGCTAGTAAATGCCTCATAGAGTATCCAAAAACTGAACTCAAGTAAAGGTAAAATTAAAATACTGTATTAATCAACAGAAGTACAAAGTGGTGGTCCAAGAACTAGAGTAAAAAGTACTGTATTTGGGGAAACTACTACTCAAGTAAGAGTAATTAAAGAGTACCTGTACCATAATTGGGGCAAAAAAACATGAAATATCGCACAGATTCTGGTATTTTAAAAGGAAAGGCACAACATTTAGACAAAATGTTATCTGAGGGAGAGGAGCAAGAAATGCAATGTTAAGATCATTTAATTTAGTCAAATGTGAAGCTTTTGTCATAGACTTAATCAAAGAGGAACCAAAACTCAAATAAGAAACTGTTACTTCAATAAAACAATTACTCAAGAACGAGTAAAAGTAGAATATGTCAGAACGTTACTCCAAGAAGCACAATTTCTTGAAAAAGTCACTCAAGTAAACGTAAAAGTGAACCTCTGCTTAAAAGTGCTTACAAACAAATAACAAGCGCAAAGAACCTTATTTTGAAGTGTTTTAAAGGTATTTTAACAAAGAAACACTGATAATAAAAGATAAGTTAATGCTTTACTGTGAAACATTCTAGACTAAGCAGTAACATCTCTAAGTCCTCCACCAGAAAAGTTACATACTGCACCTTTGGGTGGAGGAGTACAGTTTTTCAAGAAAAAGATTTGAGTTTCTCCGGAGCTCTGAAAGTGACATTTCGAGGTAAAAAATGACAATTCAGAGAAAGTTTCACAATGTACTGCGACAACACTGTGGAACTTTCTTGGAATCTTGTGAAAGTTTCTTGAAGACTCACCTCGTTGTTCAGACGTAAAATGCGAGAATTCTTTAATGCAACTTTGAAATAAAACAAAGCATACCATTTACCGTTCAGACTTAGCTACTTCTCAGAAAATGTGATGCAGTGAAACAGTAAAAGCTAAGCATTTGCCCTTTTGTACAGACATTACATTTTTCTGTTCCATTCCATTAATTGTACAAGCAACAAACAACAACAACA
This sequence comes from Rhinogobius similis, assembly GCA_019453435.1. Classification (NCBI taxonomy): domain Eukaryota; kingdom Metazoa; phylum Chordata; class Actinopteri; order Gobiiformes; family Gobiidae; genus Rhinogobius; species Rhinogobius similis. Next base: position 23,620,546 of record CM033624.1, on the reverse strand, counting down.
ACAAAACAATCATCGTTTCTCATAGATTTCTTTGACCACACATTCTCTAAACCTTTTATGATGTTGATTATTTCACGTATTACTGCTTTTTCTGTCACACGGTCATTTCATTTGTTACAGAGACAGTACTGACAGTTACTTAGTGCTGCTTCTTGTACTTCTTCTTTACAACACACAGGCTCATACTTTGACCCATCAGTGCTGTAGAAAACCTTTTTGTTTTTATAGCCCATTCAGACAAGGCTGCACTTTGTTCTTCAACGCCTGCGATGATGATGATGATGATGATGGTGCATAAATTCTCCCTGATTGGACGAACACTTTTATTGTCTTCCTGTAATATTCCCAAACATTTTATTGTGTTATTTCCATCTCTCTAAACTCCACACCACTTCACTGGCTTTATCTGCTTGACTTCTTTCTCCTCTGTGTGTGTTGCGTGTGTGTGTGTTGTGTGTGTTTGTGTGTGTGTGTGTGTGTGTATGTGTGTGTGTGTATGTGTGTGTGTGTGTGTTTTAATGGTGACACAGTTATCAGACTGTCAATCCTAATCTTGTCTTCCCAGTGCAGCGATGTACATTCAGAATAACAGCATCTCGCTCTCTCTAACTCTCGTCCTGTTCTCTCTCTCTCTCTTTTCCCTCACCTATTTGCCATTTCGAAATTTCTCTCTTCCTTCCTCCCCTCTTTCTCTCTCACTCGCTATCTCCTCCATCCTCTCTTTCTGTTTCTTTGACCCTGACCCTGTCTCTTTTTCCGTCACTCATTCCTAAAATCCAAAATACACACTCTCTCGTCCCCTCTCTTTCTTTACTGTTTTTCTTTTTCTTCTTCTTTTCTCTCTTCTTTCTTTCTCTTTCTCTCCCCATCATTTTTCTCTCTTATTTCTCACTCTTCCCCCTCTCTCCTCACTTTCTGTCTCTCACTCCCTCTTTCCTCGTCCCTGTCTTTCTCGTCTCTGTCCTCTTTCTCTTTATCATCTCTCTCACGTTTGTTATTTTCTCCCCACTCCCTCTCACCCGTACTCGCTTTCTGCTCTCTTTCCCTCACTTTCTGTCACTCACTCCCCCCTTCAACCCCCTTCCTCCATCTCTCCCCCCTCTCTTTCTCTTTCCTGCCTCTCTTCTCTCTCCCTCTCCCTCTCTCTTACACAACAGAACTGCTGATTGGATGCTGAGCTCAGGCTAAAGCAGGACTTTATTCATTTTGCTGTAACTCCATTAGAAAATCCTATATAGTACCTGCTGTATTCAGCACAGGCTTTAAATAGTGCAGAGTCGCTCTACCTGGCAACAGTGCAGCCAGTAGTAGTCGTAGTCGTACGACTACGACTACGACTACGACTACTACTACTACTACTACTACTACTACGACTACTACTACTACTACTACGACTACGACTACTACGACTACTACGACTACTACTACTACGACTACTACTACGACTACTACGACTACTACTACTACTACTACTACTACAACTACTACTACTACTACGACTACTACTACTACGACTACTACTACTACTACTACTACTACGACTACTAATACTACTACTACAACAACTACTACTACTACTACTACTACTACTACTTCTACTATTACTACTGCTGCTGCTGCTACTACTACTACTATTTATAATGAAAAAACGGGTTATGCACATTAGCCTGCTTTACAGAACAACAATACATCACTCACTGAAACGTAACTTTAAAATACAAAGAGCAAATATGGTTTTATGTAAACTACTTTACAAAGAAAACATACAATTATCACTGAGATATTATTAAAAGTACGCATAAACACTGTCAAATTAAAGTGTTGGAAGAAAAAGTCAACATAAATCTGCAATGTTGTTATGTTTCTTGAGATCTGCTATTTTATTGAATTATTTGTTGTTCAAAAGAGTGAGAGAAACTGCCAAGGGAATGGATCAAATAAAAATGCACATCTGCAGGTAGGTAGGAAGGTTAATACTCAAATTTTGCACTGGTCATAAACCCAATTAGTGTTTGCAAATAACAACCCAGAGAGAAACGTGCAATAAGCTACACAGAAAATATGAATAACTGAGCACACAACAAATGAGCAATGAAGGAACCAGGACTGTACTAATGACTTTTGATATTTGACTAGTTACAGAGCCACGTCTAGGTTTCGCTTTCTGTCCAGACTTGATTTCATTCTTGTTTCACCGGACACTCGGAGCAGATAAATGCCCACAGGCTCTAAGTGGTAACTCCAGGGCTTCTTTACTGTACAAGAAAATCAAAGCTGTACTTCATTGACACCGGCTGCCTCTGCTGTGACACGGAGCACAAATCCATCAGGCGGAGAAGCTGATGGGCATCGCCGTAGTGACAGGATCCCGATTGCCGAAGTGACAGGATCAGAAAATGGACTTCAGATCTGAGAGCGAACACTGACCAGCGACCTTCTGTTTTTTCTGCTCACAACACTCTTCACCAGCGCCATAAAACACAAATACACTAAGCGTAACAAGGAAACATGGGCAGAAATGGAAAGATTGGTGATAAAAGTGCAATTCTGTTTAGTTTCACTTGGGGCTAGCACATATTGCTACAGAAAAATATCACGATTAACAATAACATTGAAACTACTTTATGCCACTGACACAAAAAACATGGATTGCAACAAATAAACAGCAGAATTAGACATTTAAGCTAAGTTAGTGTCTATAAACGTTACTTATTCCACTACCTACAGCTCAAATATTATTGTATTACTGAAAAATAACAATGATTTCCCCACAATAGCAAAGAAAATATACACATAATAAATACTGAGCCCAAAATCTATTGTTCTTTCTATCATATACTGAACCATAAGTCGATATAATTATTGTGACAGGCCAAGTTGTGCTTAGATGTACTTATACATTTTGTTTCTTTGTTATTAATTGAACTAATAGAACATACATATCATATTATATTATGTTCATGCATTTGTTTTTGCAACAGTGGGTACATTTACGTGGTCATTAAATCAAATAAGTAGAATTATTAGATATACAGAGTACCACGTTAGACTCTACAGCCAAAGACACAGCTTTTATTAACAGAAAATAAACTATTTTACAGAAAAGTTACTAAATATTTTGGCTTCTAAACTATTTTTTCCAATTTTATATAATCTGAAAAACTTAAATGAAAAAACAAACAAATAAACAACAATTAGATCTGTGTTTATATGTACTAAATAATTCTGATGATCACAAACACCCACGCGCCAGTTCATTTGTAGATTTTTAGAGTTGCATTTGGAAGACAAAGTACGATGAATTTTAAAATAACTCTTTCAATCATTAACATTTTCTATGCCATTTTTCTCTTTGCCACATTCATTTGCTCTTTTTTTTACAACTGTTTCCTCGTCAAAACTTGCACATGTGAACAATCAGAAAGAAATCAGATTACTCACACCAGACATGACATTTCAATAATCAGATAACTCCAGATATCCGATAATAATCAGATTTTTGGTGTGCGTGTAAACATAGGCAGTGTCTGTGTCTTTCAATCAATAACAACAATAATAGTTGCATATATTGCTTGAGTTTGTCTTATATTTTGCCCATATTTCTTCATTAAAATCAGCACAATGATCAGGCTTTACAATAACCTGATTAAACGCTTGACTGCTTCATTTGCACATCATGTCATGAACATTTCAAAGATAAAAAACAAATGCATAGTGAAGTTTTAGCTGAGCACTAATCTTAAAAAACAGGGAACAAGCGCGACTCTGAAGCTCTTTGTCACAGACCAGACTTCAATTAACCAAAAAGAAATCTTTGATCAGAAAGTAACTGGGGAAAAGCAGTAAAAATAGATTTAACAAGACAATGTAATAGGACGGCATTTATGATTTATTCTTTCAAATGTTTTAGGGATAATCTTCTGAAGCGGACATTAAAAAGACTTAAAAAGATTAAGTTTGACAGTGAGGAAATTAAAAAGTTGGAGATTTGGTGAGAGTAAAGTAAGTACAGCGGTGATGGAGGTAAAAAGAAAAAGACAAAAATACAAACACAAACGATGACAACTTTAAAGGAGTACAACTTAATTCAAATGTATCAGAGTGAATTGTAGATAAATCAATTTGAAAAGCAACCAACAGTGTGTAACATGGCTTTAAATCTCATCTTATAGAAAAACAAACTTTAAAAACATTCAAATAACGCTGACAATTTGGGTTGTGCAATTCATCTATCTAATCTAATTAAGGTCCACGGCATATCCAGACTTTAAAGGGCCCATGACAGGTTGGGCTACTCATTTAACCAAAATGTAGTTCAGATAAACATATTTCAAAATTAGCTAAAATTCTTTACAGATTTTACACAGTTTTCGCAATTTTTAGCTTTTTAATTTTACTTCCTGGTTGTAAATGATGACATCACGCTAGGAAATTACCATAGCAACAACACTGTACACTGGGCCAAAACTCATCTAATGTCACATTTTTTTGATTTGACAAATAAAAATGAATGTGAACACCTTTAATTTTGTTGAATTAATGTTTAAAGCGTCAAAAAAGTAGTGTATTTTGTGTAAATGATGCATAACCTTTGTCTCCCCAGTGTGATGTCATCAGTTTGTTTACTTCCTGTAATTTTCAACAGGTTTTTCAACTTTTTTCCACAAAAAGTCACCTGATTGGTATAAAACTATCATTTATATTTACAACAAGTATTAATACAGTAAATAAAGTCAAAGTTAGAAAATCATAGAAACCCGTCATACGCACTTTAAAGGAAGAAATTTAACTTTTTTATTTGAATGAAATTGCCCTAATTCAAAGTCTGTATTGTTTATGTTAAAGAATTTGATATTGAAAGACGTTTTAGTTGTTTTTAATGAGAGAAAATCCATGAAAAATTGAGAGCAATCAATATGAGAGTCATGTTGCCTCGCCCCCTGTGTCACTGTTGTTTTAGATTATGTTCAGAGGCACAAAAACAATAAAAGCCCTTAATGATAATCTTTATATTCCTTTAGTCCTTTACTAGTCAGCAGCTCTTGTTCAGAAGCAGCTGCACTCAGTCTTTGTGGGTGTATAAATAGATAAATGCTGTGGTTAGAGCTGCAGCACAGAGAATAATGTCATTTCAAGAGGCCATATATAATTTTTCTGCCATTTTCACCAGCGGCTTTAACTCACAGCCTTAAGCAAAATCCCCAAGACTGAGCACCGCAACAGAAATATCTTTCCTCTTATTGTGCCACATGAACCAGTCTGGACACAACTGTTTTAGCTGCAACAAATGTAAAGAATTAACGCCTTAAATGGTGAACTTAAACAAGAAGTAAGAAAAGCGTGTATTATTTGTACGTAAATGAAGCTTATTAAAGAAAATAAGATGAACATAAATCAGTTATATGCTAAAATTGTGTTGGTGAGCAAGACACTTAATGGATTTTAGATGAATGTGGTTTGTGAAGGATGATGCATGTTAATCCAGGAATTACAATCGAAACTTAAAAGTCCACATGACAAGTTCTCAAGATCTTCGGATTCTGACTTAGTTCGGTGGAAGGGCACTTGTAGTAAATATTTAGCACAGTTTTACATTTGTGAAGTTGCAGTTTGTGAAGAAAATTTTGAAAAATGCAAGTTTGCAGGAAGTAGTGCTGAGTTTTAATACGTAATCCCTCTGTGATGTCATCAAAAAGCGACGTGCCATTGAAAATATAAAGACATTTAAAATACAACTGAAACATCTTTCTGACAGTTTAAATGGTCTCTCAACAAAATAAAGGCGTTATCAGGTATAATTATTTGTCAAATCATAACTATTGTGTAATGTATATAGATTTTGGCCCTTGTTTTCAAAATGGTTGCTAGGTAACAGCTGTGGAATCACCTCCACCTATGTCATATTTGCTGCTCGTGTCCAACCATTAAGTACAATTATAAACCTTATGATAACTGTCATACTGGGGGAAAACAGGCAAAATGTTTAGCAAACTCTTAAATATAATCATGTTAAATACGTTTTAATGAAATGTGTGGTCTGACCTGTCATAAAGACTTTAAACTCTGAATCTTAGTCGTATTGTTGCTGCATGTAAGAGCGCAGTCCGTTAAAGACTAGGAGAAGATGAAAAGAAAGAGACGTGAAAATCTAATGTGTTTGGACGTGTACCCACTTGACAAACTGGTCACCGTGGATGAGCATGTGTTTAGATCTGCTTCGTTAAAATTAAAGTAAAAATAGATATATATATAATTTTTTAAAAAGTAAAAAAAGAAGGAAGAAAAATGGTGCGGAGAGCAAAACATAAAACGATGTTGCTTATTCATGTTTGTCAAAAGTGTGAGTGTATGTATATTTGCTGTTTTTTATTCACAATTATTGTACAGCTGCAAAGTTTTTGTGCTGAAGCTAAATTAATACATGACCCTGAATGTTTCTCAGCCGCCACTCGCACATATTCAGTTCTTATAGCTGCATGTGGACTCGGACAAGAGTGGTCAGACAGGTTTTGGGACAAAGATGATTTGAGTTCAGTTGTTTCAGGCACTTGGATGTTCTCTGTGCATATAAACGTACTGTAGTTGGTGGCGTAGAACAAGTTGTCAGCCACATTTCTGTCAGTCACATTCACTGTGAGGTTGAACAGTGGCGCGTCGAGCTTGTAATGTACTTTAAAGTGGACATATCATGCTTTTATTTTCACCTTTTGAACATTTAAAACATTTACCTGGGGTCTAAATAAACTATACCTGCAATCTACAGTCTGAATTCCTCCTAATTTTCTTTCTACATGCCTCTCTTTTACCTCTTTTGTAAGGAGCGCTTTTGAGCGCCTTGTTTTGGCACTGTCTCTTTAAATGCAAATGAGTTAGTTCGCACCCCACCCCCTCCCATGCGCATTGCATGCAGACTCCGCCCCTCAGCCATTGTTGTAGTCCCAAACACAGTCCGTCTGTCGGATCCAAAACTTCTCCAAAGTTAGAAAAAAACGTAATGACAATCGAAAAATTGAAACAAGCGAAGACATCAACATCCAGCCTTAGATGTACGAGCCAGAGTCTGACACAGATCAAGAGGAAATCGAAGACGACGATCCTCCGCAGCAAAGACTTCAAATGGCTGCATCTCAATGGTTTGTTTACTACTATGTAATTCGCTACGCGGTCCGTTAGCTTAACTGTGTGTGAAAGATATTAGCAGGTTGTCTAATGGACCCTCACTTTACCATCTTACTACAACAACAGTCCGGGGAAAAAGGCTACTGTCAAGTCAGTCAGCGTAGTTATGGTGCTGCGTGGCTCGCTTGCTGCGCCGCTAATGCTAGCGACATGCTAACGTCAGCTACGAGCAGTCTGATGTGAGTTCTGCCTTATGAAAACCTCAAAAATAAATGTATTATATGTGTATATAAAGACATGTGCCCTAAGCAGCTGGAAAACAGCCGAGTAAAAGATGGGCAGCTCCAGGTGTAATGCTAATCCCTCACAAATGGCCAGCACACAGGTAAAGAATGACTGGATAAAAAATAGGTCTAATAAACAGTGTTTCAGCGTTTCTTGACTTCCCGCTCCACTATATCGTCATCTCCATTGACTGAAGGAACTGACCCTTCGATCAAATGAAATCTTTGAGCAAATCCCTCGTTGTACTGGCGGAGGTTACTGAAGCACTCCTCTTTGAAGTGCTTAGCGCACACAAACGGAACTTTCCCCACTGTCGGTGGTACATTACCACGAAAAATAAAACGTAACCAGCCGATCTCAGTTGTTCGGATGCAGGCGGTCGGTGTAATGAGTTGTGCTGGTAACACAACCCAGAACAGAGCATTTTAACTTGTCCACTCGCACCTTTGACATCTTTGCGCTTGGACTACAAAATCGCTACGAGGAAAATAAAGATGGCGGTCTCTGCCGGAAGCTCTTGACCTTGTTTAGTAGTTCCGCTGTGACGTGATAGATAAAAATACGTAACAGATAATGCGGATATTCGAACGAACTGAGAAATATGTTGCAAAATTTATATAAATATATCTCTGCAGCTACTTAAGTGATTAATTTCAACTTTTAGCCACTACCAGACACCCACAGTACACAATAAAAGGTATCTAAGGGCCAAAAAAGTAGATTTTGCATGATATGTCCCCTTTAAATCCTCACATGAAACTACAATAATGTGTGCTCTTAATATAGCTAAGAAATCTTTACATTACACAATATGGTTAGAGAAAAAGTATTCACACATCTGCCAAGTAAGTACTGTAAATGTATAATGTTAACTTACTAAGAATGTTAACGCTTTTTTCTTCTTTATCAACTCCTATTTCACTCAAACTATGACAAATAAGGAGAAACATATTGAACCGAGTGTATTTTAATTCGTATGCATACATTCTCCGGTCCAACATGTTGCATAGATGTATGGGATTAATCTGACTTTCACCGTGCTTTCCATGACATGCATTTAGAAGGTATTTACACGTGTTGGTTTGCATTGGAGCACCTGTATAATGCTGTGGACATAGTGGATTGTTGGCAGCGATGTGAACGAGTAAACAAAGCTGCTGGAGATGGGAGAGACTCAGAGTAAACGGAGACAGCTGTAGATGCAGGAGATAACACTGTGCTGCTCAGAGATGTAATGTGTTTTATCTATATGTTCGTACATGTTTACAGTATGTCTACAGCGCTTATCGATTTTGAGTCAACTACTCTTTTCAGACTTTGCCGTAACATAACGACAGTCTGTCTAATTGCGATGTCTTTAATGAACGTATAATATTGTATAGCCCCTGACACAATCACAGGCGATTTGATCATGGAAAATCTAGAAAATTCTTTTGGATACTGGACTTTTATCAAAAGCTAGATTAAAACCAACACAAATGTCTCCAAACTGCGTATGCTACTGGTGTAATTTAAACTTTAGTGGGATAACACAGACAGGGATTCTGAATAAGTCACTAAGTCAATTAAGATAATAAACAGAGTTGGGGCAAATACACTACCCTGGGGAACTCCACATTGTATTGGCAAAAAGGAGTATGGAAAACAGGTAAAGGTATTCAGACTTGATTCCTGTGCACACAAAGCTATAACTGACAGCTCTTTCTTTGCGGTGAAGGCTGTTTTGAGCATTGAAATGAAAGAAAAAACAAACAGTACAGTCAAAGTGTATGAACTTTGAAAACACAGAAGTGTAGGAGAAGTATTGGGCTTTTTAGAAGGAGACACGACATGCAAGACACGAGGAAACAACATTAAAAACTTGGTTAAACGCTGAAAAAGATCATTTTCTTGAAAAAAAAAACTGACTATCTTCAAAAAGATCAACGTATTGCAATAAGTTAAAGTTATTCAGCACTAATTCAGTTATTCAGAACTAATCTCTGTGCACACAAAATGTCTAGTCTAGTGAAATTGTATTGAGCTTTTCAGAAGGAGACGAGGAACAAACGTGGAAGACATGAGGAAACAACTGGTTAAACGCTGAAAAAAGTGAATTTTCTTAAAAAACGGACTAGATTCTTTCTTTGTTAGTTGAACTGCAAATTTGTTCATTACTAATGCAAGGATCAGTTTATTTTTCACCTGTTTGCAAACATTTGTTCTCGTAATACTGTATCTGTTAAGAAAATAATATGATTTCTAACACGGCAAATAATAATAATAAAAAACTTGTTAAAATCCGCTTTGTTAAAGTGGTAGACAAAGGGAAGTCTCATTCTAAACCTTTGATTTAGATGCAAAATACAGCATTAATATTGTATGATTAGATCCAGTTTTAGTCAAATAAACTTCAAGGCAGATAATACAGGCTTTCAAAATAATGTCATGTTTTCAAAATCTTCTATTAACTTTGAGGTCAAAATCTTCCAAACCTATTTCTCTCAATTACATTTCATTGACTCCCACGTTATCCCTGTCTCGCAGCGTTTCCTCCCCGCGGCTCACGTTGACGTCCGACTGTTTGAAATATACGTCTCAAAATATATACTGTTCTCCCGCTCATCTGGAAGCCATTACTGCCCATGTCTGAGCGGCCATCTGTGAGCAATGAGCGCGGCAACATGTCAAAGTCACCGCAAAGATCTGAGTGCAACCAGAAAGCAGCACTCATCAACTCACAAGCCGGCCCCGCCTGAACAGTAACGAACCGGAAGTGAAGCCCAGATTAAAGCCGTTTGTGGCGGGTATAAAGATCCATACGCTGCAAGGAATGAACATATATGAGTTAAAATCACTTGAATTCAGGACACGTCTCTTAATGCAGAGGTTTTTTGTTAAGTTTTATAAGATTTGGTTATGTATAGTATTGTTTTTGTCTTTTGCGTTTTATTTATTCATTGTTTTACAGTATTTTTTTTGACAGTTTTAAAGTTATTAGGGTTATGAACATTGGAACAGCAATGGTAATTAGTTTGTTTGTTTGCACTTTGGAAACATTTCAGTGTATAAAATGTGCTATATAAAGTGGATTGGATGATTATTATTGATGCATCTTGGTCATTCTTGATTGTTTCTGTCATGTTTCATTATTTCTTTAACAATTTGCCAATGGATTATGAAGATTGCACTATATTGTGCCAATGTATTGTGTTATTTCAAGCTCAAGATCTCAGAAATGCTGTGAAACAAATGAAATATTCATTTGTATTGGCAATTTATGTTTAAAAAGTAGGATTCTGTTCAGAGTTCACATTTCAAACATATCCAGAAGCATAAACATTTGGTAAAAGACGGAAATATCAACTAATAAACTAATACAAGAATCGATTTCAGATGTTTGTTGGGGTCTAAACAAGATATTTCTATACAAAAAAACTGAGGCAAAGAAAGAGATATTTTGTTCTTTGCAGAGGACGCTCTATTGTGGAAGCAGATGCAGCCTTTGCAATCTGATAATTACTCCAATTCAAATAACAATTTAGATTCAATTGTGATAAATTATGCAGCCCTTATTCTGAATTCAAGTCATTTTAAGCTTGGCTAGACCTTCATTTGTACAGTGTAGAAAAGCCAAGGCCGTTATATCAAGCCCAAGCTCATATCACAAATGTACAATCCATTTATGAAGCTGACCATCTGCATTCTTTAAATTGTTGCCTGTAATATGAATATCATCGAGTGCAAAAGGTCTGCACTCGGAACATTCTGATACTCAGTGTCGATGGAGGAGACTTGGGTGTATCTTTGCAGTTCAGCACAGGGTTAACTTCTATAGGCGACTGTGTGGGGTTATTGCACAATAATATACAAGGTAGTAGTAGAGGTACAAGCAACACAAATGGAGTTTAAACATGGTCTAATTGGCCAACCTGAGAATTTAACTGACTATACTTCAAAAGAGGCAAAAGGTGTTGTGCAAAATGCTATTACTGCTGTTTTTATTCCTTGAAAGAGTGTTTAAAGCTGGTAGTAATGGATTTGTTTCTTTAGCTATGTGTTGCAAAATTATAATCATACAACACAGGTTTATATGCACACGAAAATCTGATTATTGCCTGTGTTCAGATGCATTCAGATTAACATTTGATGCGGATAATCTGAGCAGAAAGAAATGTTTTTGCCATTTACGTGTAGGGATGTCAAGATTATTAATCAATAATCGTGATTATTCAGGCCATAATATAATCAATATCACTTTTATGTGGCTGTTTATATCTCAAAAACATTACTTTTGCATTCAGAAAGTTTGATTTCACAAAGCTGCTCTCATAATATTGGAACAGTAATGTAATTATAATGAAAAAAAAAAGATTTCTCTTTAGTTTTGTCGTGTCAATAATTGTGAACAGTCGTAAAAACAATTGTTGAATTGTGATGTTTCTTCTCACAATTATCGCAATACGAATTTTTTTTAAATTGTGATATCCCTATTTCCATATCATTTTAATATAACTCCAAAAATGTAATAGATTTTGAGTTTCTGCAACCACTGAATAAGTGACAAGCACAACTGATTGACCAAAAAAATCTACAAGACTATTTAATTTACAGTATACATTTCAGAAAATATTGTACCTAAACTGGCACCTATAATTTGTATGATGCTATATGTCACTCACTGCATAAATAACTTCATTCTCTCCTGCATTAATCTTACTCAATCAGAGCATCTTCACAGGAGTCTAAGTAGCACCATTAGCATCTGCAGCGAACAGCATTCCCCAATCATCTGTGTGTTACATAATGGCTCTGACTACACGCTGGACATTTTAATTCAGACTGCAGCCCAAAGCCAGTGGCTGCATGACTGACAGCTCCGCGGAGAGCTCTGCCCGACAGCGCAGGACCTACTTAATCAGGCTAAATTGCGACGTCGAGGCCCTTGTATTTGGTAATGTGGTGAAAACAGTGGCAAGTGTGAGCTAATTAGATTAACGCCGGTTTAACGAGCTGTTGGAGGGGCCCCCGCAGATTGGATTTTAATAAATAGTGGCAAAAGCATCTGCTCTGCACTTCCTGGCTCTGCTGGCATCCTAATTGGCCCCAGTGGGTTGCCGTAGCTCAACACATACACTACACAATTTAGCAAGAGCAGAGGAAAAAAAGGCAAAGCGCTTATGTTCTGCCCAGGTAATTCTGCGTTGGGAATGAAAATACTGCTTTATAAGTCGGCAATATTGAAATTAAAAGATTTTTCATCATTGTAGAGATAAAAGTACTGGACCAAAATGATATTAATGCGCATTGTTTGTTTTGAAGATGAAACGTTCCCATGATGAGGTCGCTCACAAAGCACACAAGAGGGAAAAAACAATTAATCAAACATGAATGAGCGAATGGCAGGGTTATTTCCATGGCAACAGCCCGAGGGGAGACTTGAACCCGTGTGATGTGTTGAATGGAGCGGGTGCTATGTGTCTGAAAACATCTGTGGACGGGAGAGAGGGGGAAGGAGAGAAAAAATGGAGAGGAAGGAGAGAGAAGAGAGTGAGGAGAGAGGAGAGAAGAGAGGGAGGAAAGAGAAGAGAGAGAAAGGGAGAGAGAGAAGAGAGAACAAAGGAGAGAATGGGAGGGGAGAGAGAGAAGAGAGAGGGGGAGATGGGAAAGAGAGGAGAGACAGTAATGAGAGAGATGATGGAGTAAAAAGAGAGGTAAAGTGGAGAGGGGAGGGAAGGTGAATGTGAGGGAGAGGGAGAGAGGAAAAGTGGAGAGAGCAGAGAGAGGGAGAACGAGAAGAGAGAGAATAGGAGAGAGGCAGAGAGTAAAACAGGAGAGAGGAAAAAGGGGAGAGAGCAGAGAGAGAGAAGAAAAGGAGAGAAATGGGAGAGAAAAGAAGAGAGGAGAAAGAGAGAGGAGAAAGGAAGAAGAGAGTGAGGAGAGAGAAAGAAAAAGAGGAAATAGGAGAGTGAGAGGGAAAGAGAGAAAAGTGACACAGGGTAGAGAGGGGAGAGAGAGGAAAAAGAGAGAGACAAAAGAGAAGAGACAGGGAGAGAGTGGAGATAGAGGAAAGCAAAGAGAAGGACGAAAGAGAAAGGATGGAGGAAGAGAGGAGAGCGAGGCGGGAGAGAGGAAAGAGAGGAGAGGTGAGAAAGAGAAGAGATAGAGGGAAGAGAGAGGGGAGGGGAAGAGGAGGTGAGAGAGGAATGAGTGACACAGAAACAGCAACAGAGGAGGAGCAGAGAGACACTGTGGAAAAACGAATGCGTCATGTCGAATTTAGAGAGTGAGAGAGAGCGCCGACATAATTCTACTCAAATAAAATGCACAGAAGAAGGACCAGATTGTGACAGCGTCTTCACACTGTCCTCTGTTTATGTCATCAACTTAATCAATGCATGAAAAGATTATTTGCAATAACAGATATCTATATTATATCGACATTTTGAAAAAGTGACTCTTTTTTTGATGACATCTCCTACACATAACAGTATAGTTGAAGGGATTGGCTCAAGAAGGAATGGAATGTTTTGATTGTTTTCTTTTCACTGCTAAACAAAGACTAAATTGTAAGCCTTTGTATGTCAATTGCTGCTATTATTTGGCGTTAATGTGCATCAATATTGATTAAAAACAACATTAATTGTTGCAAAGATTGTCACACACACTAATTGTTGCTTTAGTCAAAATTAGAAAACAGAAACTGAAAGAAGAAAATGAAAGAATACAGCATTTTGTGTAAAATTACTTGAATTTTGTAATAATTTTGTTAGTAGTCAATGTGGTAATTTATTTTCACTGTAATGGTTTCACAGAAATCACTTGCGACTTGCCATGAAGGCTAACAAAACACTCTCTCTCTGGCAGAGTTATTCTTAAACCAGTCTGGTAATCACAGCAGTAGTGTCTTCTGTTCCTTCATCGCGGCGAGGTGTCTGACTCCAGCAGAGAAACAGCAGCAGACACACAGTCAATATCAAGAGACTCCCGTCAGACACATTAAGGCACTGAGCTAATTGTCGTCTCACAAGTCAGGGATTAGCCAAGGAAAACTACTCCCTTTGGAAACTCACTCTAAGGAATACACAAATGATAATCCAGCAGTGTGGTAATTTGTGGTTTTGAAATCAAGCAAATATGTCACCAATGATTAGACTTGCGTTTTTGGTGACTTGGGTCTTTCCTTTGCTGGTTTTTAAATGTTACAGTGTACATGGGGCACCAAAAGTATCCTGGTAATGAAAAGGCACAATCCAGTGGACAGAGCGGAGAAGAGTAATCCACGATGAACAATCCAGGCTGCAGTGCAAAGATCTCTTCGACAGATTTCAGTAAATTCAACTCTAAGTTTGACTATCATTCACTAAAATCTTTTCAAATACAACAGCAAAAGGAGCAGTGATCTCAAAGCCTTGATATTTTTGTTGAATACTTGTAAGTAGGGATGTTACAATATGATATTTTTTGTGTTTTAAAATTGATTATTGTGACAGAACCAACACAATTGAATAATTATTTATATTGAGACCATGACCTAACAACAAGGACATCTTTTATTTTCTTTCATTCCCATTGTCTTAACACGCTACTATTCCTCAAGCTTTACCAAATTAAACTTTTTGAATGACTAAAACAGCCGCATAAAAACACTAGACAATAATTATGTTTTTGGTTCTTATGATTATATTGTGACCTGAATATTTAAAGGGGCTGTATCTGATTTTTACAGTTCTGAAATGGGAAAAACAGACCTCCTTCATGTGCTCCATTTTTTGGATATAATAAAGTAAAATCTGTTTTGCCCCAGCGCATATATATTATAAAAGCATCTATTCTTATGAAAATTAGACCACAGCGCTGTCTCTACATCTATTTATGTTTTGTTCTTCGAGAAGCAGGAAGTGTGCCTTTAGCATGCTAATGTGTGTTAGCTTAACCGGGACAGCAAAACTGCTTACATTTAGGATACTGGGGCTGTATTAGGTGAGTGAGCGATACATGCGACTGATGCTAAGAGTTCTGTTTTTCACGTTTCACAACAGTAAAAATCAGGTACAGCGCCTTCAACCTTATAATCTTGACATAGTTGCAAGCATCACTAAAGAAAAGATTTGAATTTCCGAATGCCACCAGACCCATAAAAAGAATGTTCCAGGTCTAAACTAGGTCATAATAGGATTCCACTTTTGAAACTACCCAAAAAAAACAAAAATGTGGATAAAATGCAATCTAACTGTAGAAGAATCTGTCTACCACTTGAAGAAGCTCATGTACTTTCTGAAGTATGCACGTTTTCTTAATTTGCAATCAACATACAATACGGTGCACGCTAAATTGTGAAATGGAAGAAATGTATAACACCACCGTAGCCTGTCTAGGCATCTGATTTTCTCATGGTATTGTATTTTGCTGCTTTGATTGAAAGTAATTTCAAGGGAGGGTTGATGGGTGCAGAGTAAACCAATCAGAGAAATGTGGCACGTGCACCCCATTTTTCTCAACTGAAAATGGAGGCAGTTGGTGGATGACATCCAGATCCAGGAGTGTGGGACGACAGAAAATGTGCTGATTAGTTACATGGAAAAGTTTGAGAGTAATGTGTTTAAACTACTCTTAAACTTTCCAAAATAAATACATTAATTAATAACATAACATAACATAACATAACATAACATAACATAACATAACATAACATAACATAACATAACATAACATAACATACTATACAACTATAATAATACTTTGTACGTATATGTCAGTAAATAGTGTTGACATAATATTTACATTTCAAAATCCATTTCAAGGAATGACCCAATTCCCGATTGTGATTTTGATACCACATTAATAATAAAAAACATTAAAGGTTTTAGACAATAGACTGACTTTCTCAACACAAAATAAAATTCACTTCTTTTTTAAACACTGTGGTCTTATTATAGTTTAGTGTCAATACTTCATATTAGTTTTAGTAACGACTAGTGCAAACACCACATCAAAATTAGGACTAAACTGTGACCCGGTACAAAACCTGGACTGAAACAGTGCCTAATCAAGTCGACATCAGGACTACAGTGCGTTCAAACGAGGACAAGCGCACATGAGACCCCTGCTGCCCTGTCCGTAGCTGGTTCCTTGGGCGACAGAGTGATGGCTCTTAGCACAGGACCGCGCGGTGCTATTGTAGAATCACAGAGCGGTTAATTGAAACAAATGACTGTAATAATGGGACATTATCCCCACAGGCTGCCTTTGTGGAGGGCCCAATTAGCAGCGCGGCGGCGGAGCACTGAGGAGCACGCACTGATCCCCCTCAAACATCCTGGGATCTCGCGCTGGCCTCTGCAGGACTGTGTCAGAGGAGCGCTGTGTGGGCGGTGTGTTGAAGTCAGACCAGTGTAATGACTGTAAACATGTTTGGTCGCCTGGTGAGACCCTCTAAGACACAAGATAAGAAGTGTAAATCTAACCAGGAGAGGGTTTTAGCACCTCTTTTTTGTATTTCTTATTGCTGTCAATCAATTATCAACTACTATCTTTTGCTTATCAATAAATTACCTCTTAAGATGTTTATTTAAGGGACACATATTAGGCATAAATTTGTCTTTTAGCATGCTGTAACACCGTCCCCTCATCAAAAACAGACTTAGATTGGTATTTAACTTCATTCACGCTAGTTTGAATCCTGTTTAAAAAGTCTTCTCCTTTCAAGCGACAAAAAACACTCCATTCTGCATTTCCCAGATCTGTGAGCGCTCTGTGAGATCTTCTGTGCTGTTTTTTAGTCCATAAACCATTACTAGACTCGTTCTGGGTATTTCTGCCTCAAATCCCGATCATTACAACTGTGTGGCTGCATTAGCATGTCGGAGGCAAGCTAGGATGTTTATCTCACCTGCGTAATTCCCTCCGCAGACACTAGATGGAGCCCAAAGTGTATCCCTGCCATAGGAAAAGCCTGACTGAAATAAAGCCTTTTTTTTTGTTCTAAAGCATGAAATACCAAAGTAAAGGCACTCAAGATCATGTTTAAAGGTCAACAACTCAAATAATGCATAATATTTATCCTTTAAATGCACTTCTTCTCTTACTACAGCCTCTTCATCGCCTCCATCAACAAAGCATTAGGCCAAGCATTTTTTCCACCAATTAATCATACTCTTCCTTTACTGAATCCAAACTGCTGCATGTATATTTGAAATATGATTGTATAAGTTGATATTTATGTGACTGCAATCCAAACACAAGAAACAGCGCGTTTGTGAAATAAAACTAAAACTCATACTAGAATGATTAGAAACGTTTTTCTGTTTTGCACCAAATTACTGCACCAATTGACAGCTATCTCAGTTTATCCTTTTAAAATCACAGCCTCACGTCGACAGTTTTTCCTGTTTATCTAATTTCAAACTCGAATTTGACAAATATTGATTGCAATTACGTGTTACTTTTTCTCTATCAAATGTGGCATGAATTCAAAACCCAAAAATCCATTTACGCTCATAGCTCATTTGTCAGATAATTGCTTCCAAAATGATCCGCTCAATAATGACACAGGCACATAAAACTGTTTATCTTTGTCGACTGATTAACTAATTGATTAATCCACATTTGGTTTGGTGCTAATTGCTGTCATCGCTGCTCTTCACCTTGTCGTCCTGCTGCCTGTCATTGCTCTGCCAAACGACCCGGCACTAATGTTACAAACAACACATTGTCTTCACGTGTATTTCGATCACCTTCCAAATGTGTTTTTCCATTGCTAATTGTTTACCCTTGTTCCCCGTATGCCGTGATGCACTGCTCAAATCTGTGTGACCAAACTACTTTAAATATTCATCAGTTGCAACCGTCGCCCGAGGTTATTTGAATTAGCCACATGCATATTCATAAAGTCAATGGATTTGTTTTTAAAGTGCAAACCGTTAATACTCCCTCTTCATTACATGCAAGACAAAGCTGTTAGCGTTTTTTCGATCTCGTCAGAAGCCTATTTGTTTCGCTTTTAAATGAAATGGGTGTGCCCCGGCAATTATCTCGCTGTCATTTTTGTTGACAACTACAAGACACGCGCCTGGCCCTGTTGCAGAGACAGAAGCACTGAAGGGCATCTGTCTTTTTGGTGGAAAATGAAAAGCTGCGACTGAAAATATTTGGACTTTTACAAAAGTGATTTATCTGAAAACGTCACACAGATGTCATATCTCTGCCGGTGAAAGGCAGCGGAGCAGGCAGGTCATTTGAGATATGTCGGGAGCCTACACGCCGAAAAAAGAGATTGCTGTTTCAATTTAAAAACACAAGTAATCCAGCAGCACATGAGCATGGGAAGTGAGTCAAGCTGCAGTTTTCACTTCACTAAGAGATACAAGTTTATTTTTTTAGCTTCTCATTAGATGTGGGGTGGAACATCAATATGAAGGATGACAAATAGTGCGTTTTAAAGCTGCTGTTCCCTGCTACTGCACAAGTATAAGACCAAATTACTGTACTGAAATCAGAAGATGTGTTCAGTTTGTTTGTTTGATTGAGTGAGAGTGGGGACTGGTCACTAAAACAAATTTAATTACACGTTCACATATGTTCTCACATTGTTCCGTCATCAAAAACATATCTTGAGTTGTATTTAGCTGCATTCACACAAGTCTGATGAATGTTGTTTAGGAGGTCCTCAAAGAAAGCTTCAAAAAACACTCTGTTTCAAATGTTCCAGTTATGTGACATCATAGGTAGAGCTCCGAGACCGTCCATGTTGTTTTAAAGTCTGTGTTTAAGTCTACAAATCATTGTCAGACTGCCATCAAATCACGATCATTACACCTGCATGGCGGCATGAGCATGTCAAAGGCAAGCTAGGTTTGTTTATCTTCCCTATGTAATTCCCTCTGCAGCCAGTAGATGGAGCTCTAATACCATCCCTGTCGTGGGAAACGCCCGACTGATCTGAAGTAATGAGTGCTATTTGTCGACCAAGGTTTTGTACAATTCTAAAACATGAGGCGCAAACGAAGAGGTGCTCAAGAGCATATTAAAAGGCCAATGACAAAACAAATAATGCATATGTGTAATTTAAGTCCACCACAAGCTCAAAGTTGCTGCGGTGAGCTACTCTAAGGTTGTTAAAAAAGTTTCCTTAGTATCTATGTATCATGCTTGAAATGTTAGTGTTGTGATAATACTCTACACTGCCTTCTACAGGAAGACAAAGTGACTGATTGCACATTATAGATTGAGAAGAGACATTTTAAATATTAAATTACGTCTTACTGGGAGAAATCTCATATCTGAAACTGCACATCTATAAGAAGAAGCACCAGTCTGCTAAATATTAAAAAGAGATGCAGATCTTGCCAGTTGCTTTTACGTCATGTGCAAAACCTTATATGCAAATGCACTTCTAACATGGCTGTATTACTCATGTAAGTCCATCTTGTAAAGTGTTTCACCATCAAACATCCCCAGCTCTGCCCATTACTGTGTCGATACTGTATTTCTGTTGGTGCATTAAAACATTTATGGCCTTAGCCCTCTCTGTCCGTGTCCTATATACCAAGTGAGGCAAACCAAATTTTCTTTTGCAGATTAAATGAAGTCAAGCTCACATAACCTCATAGCAATCACTGGCTCTGACAATGACTGATACTGAAAATAGACACCGCCACAGCCAGTCGGCAAGTCCACATCGAGAGGGTTTGCTCTGTGCACTGATGAAAGTGACAGGCCGCCAATGGAACCAGACTACAACTATAATTTAGTCAGTTTATATATGGCAAAATATTTGAAATGCAGTCAAATCGAAATTGCAGCAGAAATCGTTGCGATATATTGCTTTATCAACTTATTACAATATATGTCGCAGACGTCAAAAATTGCACATGATCACGAGCAAGTTTTTCTGAGCAAATGTCATACTTCGTGCTGTTTTTGCGTTTGGAAAAGTTAGTAAATGGAATGGGAAATGGTTAGATATAGTCTTGCTCATGGCTCAGCTCTGTTTCTTGTGTTTTCTGTTGGTCACATGTTTGGCAGAGATTCATCGTAGACGCAGCAAGAGGAGAACTCACTCTAGGACCAAGATTACAAAACATCAGACATGCTTGACTCCAATCACAACTTGTCTTTGGTCGTACAACGATTAAAAGTTTAATCGCTGTCCCTGTCTCACTGCGAAGCTTACGACCCACAATTTTGAATCATGACTCAAGATTTTTCACACAATCAGTGATCTTTCCTCGCAGACAGTCAGTGGACACGCTGAAACGAATGTATTCTGTTGTTTGATGGCCACTCAGAGATTCTACCTGTGAGTCTGGTTTGCAAACTATACCTCAAAAAGCATCTTCCATCAGCTGTAATATCGACCATATGCAAGACCGTTTATGAATACCTAAAACTCTGCGCTCTTTTCGCTGACTCTGACCCCTCCCCCAGCTCTTTTCATTACAGTCATAATGAGGCGAGGGGCTTGCACAGTTTCAATATTTAAACACGCTGGTGCCCCCCAAGGCTCTGAGTCGGGCTGTTCACAAAACTCCACCAGCCCTCATTACTGCCCTCTGTGTGAGTCCTATGTTTTTTAATGTTGAGATGTGAAAGGCGTCTGACCCACTGAAGCATCAGAGGAGCCAGAGCGACCACAGGGCTTGTTGAACATGGGACCCCTGGGTGCCACCTCTGTCCCTCCGCACGGGGAATGGGGGCACGGGCGCTGACAGCTCTGGGGCCACACAGAGGGATCTTTGACGGGTGCAAAATGTTTAAATCAAAGACACAGCGGAGAGTTTAAATGGAATCACACACGCGGAAAGTGAGTACAGAGCAAGACGATGGGTTTTTACAGGTGATTTCTGATGGCGGAGTTACTGTAATCAGTGCACGTATGGTTTGTATGCAACACAAAGAGCAAAAACAACATTATAGATGTGCATTCTGTAACCAAAAGCATTCATTTTAAACTGGAATTACAAATGTGGCATATACCAAAGAAGCATAAAAAAGGTTAAGAGTCATGATTTTCTGTTGCATGGACAAACAGTTGGGAAGATGTTAGTCGTTTAGTCTAGTGTTTTTCAACCTTTTTTCAGTCGTGCACACATCACCCAATCAGACTGTTTAGTAAAATAAAAGTGGTATATTGTCCATGGCCATTGTCTTGTTCTGTAGTTTTAGCAATATTGATCATTTTGCTTTCTTTTTTGGTACAGAGATTTGTTCATTCAAGACACTAAATAGT
Organism: Rhinogobius similis; assembly: GCA_019453435.1. NCBI lineage: Eukaryota > Metazoa > Chordata > Actinopteri > Gobiiformes > Gobiidae > Rhinogobius > Rhinogobius similis. Next base: position 23,598,933 of record CM033624.1, on the reverse strand, counting down.
AAATGATTCAATTCAATCCATGGTGTAAATCTGTTAACTCAAACTGGACATTTTTTAAAGGCACACAAATGTTCCCCGGCATACTGGCTGAAAGTCAAGGGTTTAGTTGATTAATTGGTTGATGGTGTTAGTCTTAATCGACCAACATTTGTATAAGTTGAATTTGCACCACGATTTTAAGGATTTATGAGTACAAGGCATTGCTGAATGCGTGGAAGTGAAAAATAAGTTTTACATACAAATATAGTTTACTCATTTCCTCTATAAATGGATGTTTTTGTGAGAATGTAGTCTTTTAGTTCAGTTTTGGTCAGACTCTTCTGCTCCGTTTTAGTCGGTGCACAGGGCATGGCTTTACTCGACTACAGCCCTGGCATACAGAACAATTTGCATTCTGATTGCTTTTAGTTACAACAAAGACTATACCAAGTTCATTTTTATCATAAATAGACATTGCTTCGAAACCGTTCAATAAAAACAACTGCAATGTCTGTAATTCCAACCTAAAGCCAATCAAGTGCTGTAAGCGTTGGAGCATTGTCAAAGTATTTAAACAAATTCAAAACCCTCACAATGTATATTTTAATGGTCAAAAGTGCCGGAAAATGGCCTCTAAAAACAGTAAAAAGTCTTGTAGCTATAACACGTGTAACACATGATGAACCTTATAACCTTCTGGTGTTTTTCTTTCATACGGCTCTTACTTCTGTTCCACAATGGGCTACTTCACAAATTCCTTTAAATCACTTTCACTGGCGATGATATTCTCTCGTTCAGTAAATAAATCTCTGGTGTTTACCGCACCATAAATCCGACCTGCTCTCTCGTTTGAAATCACACACCTACTACAAGTGTAAAGTGTTGTAGCTGTGTCTGTGGATGCCGGTCAGTGCTGCTCATTCCTGTGTGTTGTGTGTGTTGTGCTGCTGGAGGATCGATGTGCTGAAACAGAGGATCCCAGTGTAGGCTCCAGTTTACAGCGCTGCCCCGGGCTAAATGTTGTACAAAAACCAGCCGTCGCTCCCCGGAGAGGTCTGCTCCAGCTGAGGCTGAGCTGGAGGAGTTTAGGAGGAGAGCTCTTACTGCTCTTACTGCGGAGAGCTGTGTTCTTTAGGTAACGCTTGTATTATTTGTGATTTCTCTGCCTGCAGAGCGGAGGAGACTTTCAACGATTAGTGCCATGGTTTTTCAGACATTTCCTTCAATTTGGAGGCTTTAGAGCAGATCTTTAGTCGATACGACCCACAAAGGTACAAGTTTGTCTCTTCCTTTACGAGTCAAAGAGCAGTGCATTTTACTGCTGTCGTTATTATTTGTCTGCTCAGCAGCTCGGGATTATAAGAGTCATTTGGAGATACAGTTAATTGACTTTGTTGAGCAACATAAAGTGAAAAATCCCTAATGGAACTGAAATGAAAATAATGCCATTTCCAATTGCTTTAAAATATTTCTGAGTCTGAGGCTGCTCTCCCATTGTAGGCCTCAGAATAAGCTGCTCTTGTCCCAGGAGATAATAAATGAATTGAATCCCCCGCCCCCTGCACCCCCCTCTTTTCCTTATCGGTCATCTATTTTTCCAGAGTAAGCTATTACTTGCAGCGGTTGCTAGGCAACAGGAAATATTAATAGCAGCTATTATTAGCCGGGCTCGGCTAGAGTAGTACTAAAATGTGGAAGTAGGAAACATGAATGCGTTACATAAATCTCTGGACCTTTCAGTGAGCAGGTCTGTGTTTGGGGCTGATTTATGGCCATGACGCTTCATTTATGAGAACAGGGCTGTGAAATAAGAAAATGGAACATTACCCTGAAGGGCTATTTGAAAATAAATAATTGCAGAGGTGAAACAAAAGCTGTTTAAAAGTAGCGCTGCCTCTCTGTTTCACTTTAAAATGTTATAGGCCACAGAGGGCTGCGTCCAACTACCACCAGAGTCACACCTAAGTGCACTTCTTACACTGAGACTGTGCATACATATGCTACCAAAACTAATCCTATTTTATTTGTATTTTCAACCAGAGTAGGTAATATGCTTATCTTGTTAAACACATCTGATACATGTTGTAAGAATGGAAAATAATAAAGGCACAAATAGATGAAAACCATTGAATCAAGGCGTACAGCTCACACTGGACAATGTTTGCACACTTAGGTTCATTGTTAATAATATTGTTAAAAAAATAAATGGTTGATGTGAGAAAAAACAAGTCACAGGTGAAATACAAAATGTCACAGTAAACTGCTCTATATAAAGTCATACATTTCAGTGACATCTCCCTGCGAACCAGCAGGAGCCAGATGATTGTGCGGCCTAATCCCAAAGCCCAGCTCTAATGGAGGCCTTATACGCACCACCCACGGAATAAAAAACACGTCCTGTAACTTATGCAGTTTGATTCAGAAAATCACATAAGACCTGATTAACGGAGGATAAATGCCACGGATGCTCACATTAAAGCATAAATATTCATGATGGAAGGGGGCAGAGTGAGAGAAAAAAACGCTATATTTACGTCAGATGAAAGTATATAATGCTGAATAATTCACAGTGGAGGACATCTATAATTCATATGGTTCGATTCTATGATTAAAGCAAAATGATGTGTTCGCCAGCGGTGTTTACATGTTCAGTCTGAAGCATGTTTAACACAAGAAAGTCCCTTCACCAAAGAGAAGGGGAACGGGGTCCTCAGCATCCCTTTGAAACAAGGAAAAAGCTGACAAGGGATATCCCCAGTGCAGTTTGAGATTTTCATGTTCAAAAACTCGCTACGTCTTTTTACAAAATCACAATGAAACAAAATTTGCAGCACGGCGCTCGGTATCTCCTTGGTTTTACTCCGAGAGTAAGTGCAGAGTGCAGTTTTTGAGCAGAATAGATGTTAAAAGAGCAGCTCAGCAGAGGTCTAAGTGTTAAGGAGTGTTTCTGTAAGTTATGAAAAATGCATGTGCAAGCAGCGACCTTGTTCTTAACCGAGACTGCAGCTTCCTTGGCCTCTAACCAGACTAATTTTCAGCTTAATGTGAAAGCGCTCGGCATTTATTAGAGAATGTAATGAGCATATTTGGAGGAGTTAGTCATTTTTCTGTTTGGTTAAATGAATTTAAAGGTGCATCCTGTAACTTTTCTTTTATAAAAAACATTTCGCATTGTGCTCTGGCTCGTTTCTCCACAAATGCTGGTTGAACTTGGTCTAATGCTGTCACCAAGGAGATTACACTTTTAATGCTATAGTGTGGAACATTCCAGTGGAGAAGAGAAGATGGCAGATCCTCCACCAGAAAAGTTACACGGTGCATCGTCAATACAATAAATCAATATGAAAATGTTTGTGTGACTGGAATGAGCAATGTAGCAGTACAGTGTCTTGCTTGGGTGAGAATCAAACCACAGATTAGCTGGTTGGGTTACACACTCACTTTTCAAACCATGAAAGGAGAAACTATTTCGTTTAAAGGCTCAGTGCGTTTTAAGAAATAGTTTGTGTAGCTTCATTTTTACGTCAAACTGTTTCTAGGGTCAAGGCTGTGTTCTGGTAAATAACCACCAGAGGGCGCTCAAAGTCAGTTAGAGATTTGACCAAAACATAATAAAAAGTGCAACTAAACAAACACGGAAACGCCCACGGAGGTGCTTAGATCACATATGTTGGAAAAGAGCCAACAGAAAAAGCATTTATTTGTTCCGGTCACTTTTTCAAACATTGACGCTCCACTGTTGCTCTGTGTTCACTACTGTCCCCGGTGGTCAACACATGCACAGCTCCGGTGTTTTGTATCTATAAGCTGTGAGCATACAAATCACACACGGACAAATGACAGACAAAACAAGGCAGTAGACAAACAGAAGAGTCTAAAGCGTACCCATTTGTGTCTTGAATGTAGAGCATAAATTAGCCTTAACTTCTTCCTATCTCTCACAAACCGCTAGTGTTTTCATGCATGTTTTTGTTGCCCACTTGCACAGCTTAAGAACCGCTTTTTCAGACGGAATAGTGAAGCATCAGCTCTCATCCCTAAGCATCATATAGTGAGTCGCGAGGCGCTTTGTTACAAAGTTTGCAAAGATAAAATGTTTAGTTTTAAATCGCTTAGTTGACTAAAGACATGTTCCATGCATCAAATAATGGACTAAAAGGGAGCACAGCACAGGCAAAAACTCTGAAAAGTGACAGGATCTCACACAAGAACAACGATGTTTACTGAGAAGCACTAATAAACAGAATCTTTATAAATTGAATAGAAGATTAAATACTCAGATCTTAATCACTTTGTGCATTCTCATTTTAGCTGTACATGTGACAGAAAGGATAGTATCTGTGTCTTTCCCTTTTAAAGTTGATTTTAAACTGATTATTCAGTTTTTATTTGTTTGTATTGTGGTTTTGATGCATCTTTTCTTGTTCTTGTAAAGTACTTTGAATTATTTTATGCACAAAATGTCTCAGCAGTGGCCCTAATACATCCACAACCATAATAAAACATTTGGTAATTAACAATAATGTGGCAGACTAAGACATCATCGACCGATTAATCAAAGGAAAACATCCCTACTACTTTTACCCTACCATCTTAAAAACAAAAAAAAAAAACCCAAAAAAAACACACTGCATCTTTATATGTTTCTGTACTCTTGCGTTTGAAATCCACAGTGAACCAAGACTAGATTCTTCGACAAACCGAAGCCTAGACCAGAGCACGGTCCGACCTCTCCTCTCTGCCTTCATGACCCGACTCCAGACACCACACCTGCCCCTTGCACGTTAGCACTTGACCCACGTAACCACGGCCCACGCAGACGGTACTCACTGAGTGCATGGGCCCTGAGAGGAGGTGCGAGTCCTGGCCCAGCATGTTGGACATCATGAGGGCGGGCAGTTCGGGGTAGGAGTAGGAGTTAAGGAGTCCGTTGTGGGGCAGGGAGTGGAAAGGGTAGCCCGGCTCGTGCTCCATGAGGTGCAGCAGGGACGGGTCGGCGTGGTTCGGGGGTGTGATGGGGGGGATCTCGTAGTCCTCGTCTCCTGCGCCTCCTCCGCCGCTGCCTCTGCCCTGACTGGAGTAACTCTGCAACAGAAGAGAGAGAGTGGTTATAGTTACATGTTTACTGTGCATTTACAGAAAGGCAATATTTGTATTATATTAGGGATCGTCCGATATACTTTTTTTTTCCCGATACCAATAACCGATATTTGGTTTGCTGTTGTGGCCGATAACCAGTGTTCACAAATTAACTTTTCACGTATACACTTAAAACAGAACTAAGTAACTCTAGCCACAGAGCTCCCCCTGCAGTTCTCTTGTGAAAATACACTGCTAGTGAAAAGACACAAGAGCTTCTTTTTTATTGAAACAAGGAAGGAGTTTCTTGTCGATGTTTTCCAGCCAGAGACAGCCGGGGGAGATGGAGGGCACTTTTAACACCCCGAAAATACATATGCAACCACCACCTGACGTACAAAACATTTATATGGTAAAAATTTACTACTTTAAAAAAGTAATAGCAGAACATATTTATCTGTGAAATAAATTAATTTCTTGCATCAGTTGTATAAACCTACAGACATAGTTTTAACCTCTTCTCTTTCCATTTTATTCATTTGTTTGTTTGAAAAAAATAACTGACATTGGTGACTAACGGTCGATACTGGAAATGATAACTGCCCATCCCTAAATTATATTATGCAATAATAGACCCTTAGCCTATTGTTACTCAGTGTGTCTACATGTTAATAAAACCAGTGAAAAACTATGCATTTTCAAAAGGCTTCTCTCTCTTCTCTTTGATAGCATTCAGAATTAAATTTTACTATTATTACTATGATTTTGTTACCATTATTATGTGTACATTAGGTATGGAGTGATCGAATAATGTACTGTAAACTATCTTTGAGTGTCCAAAAAAAAAGTGCTTCAAATCAATCAATCAATCAAATGCATTATTATTAATATTTATTGTGTTCTTAAAAAGTGGATCAATTAAGTTTCCCGAAGTCAAACTCAAAGTCTAAATGTAAGCCTGCATCTATCTGTCTCAAAGTACCTGGTAAATACCATTGTAAAAGAGATAATAACATGCAATTTCTTGACACTGGTGTTTTAGTGCAGAAATAAAAGCAAAAGTCATTCAAACAGCACATGTAATAATCCCTGCCTTTGCTGTCGCTCTCGAATAATGTCCATATTGTGACAGTTTGAAGGCGTGGAGGTGATTTATGTGCTGTCTTTTTCATTATTTGAAAATGTAATAACCTGTTTTTACATCCACACAACTGAAAAAGCCACACAAATATGAGGTTGCCATAAAATCCTTTCATTGCCACGTTTAACTTCAGCGCTGCCACGTCCATCAAAGAACCCTCAAACTAATCAACAACATTTTCACAACAAACCAAGGTAATAGCATATAAGCAGCCGCGCGCCGACAAAGACTGTTTGGAGGTAATTAAAATCCTTCATAATTGCCTTTTACGCGCACCTGTTGGATTATGTTGTCTACATTGGAGGCTGCTGAGCTGGATTCAGGAAGTAGAATAATTAGAAAAAGCAAACTGCTCAAGACAAAACAGTGTATGCAGCCCATTCAATACAAACATGTATGGAGAATTAATTAGGCACCGACAGCTGCTCCACACAAGCACCAAAATGTTGACAGATTTCCAGAGAAACTGTGAGTATGCCACTTTTAAATACAGCTAATTACATTCTGTAGGAAGGAAATGCTCAAGTGAATATTTGGGTTTATCTATATTGGCAAATTTATGAAATATGCCGTGGAGCGAAGGGTTTTGACGACATTTTTGAATAGGCCCTGCAGGTGGAGACATGATTATGGTGTTGGGTTGGCGTTTTGTCAAGTGTTTCTGTACTGTTATGAAAGACAACGCCAGATAACGCTGTTGGTGAAGAAACACGGTGCTATAAGCATCTTGGAATGGGACAGACCTGGTTGAGGATCAAAAAAAAGACTCAAAATGTGACTGTACACAGCAAAAGTCAGTAGGCTATGTTTCAGTTTCAGTGGCTATCTATTTTTTGATCTTTTGAACTTCCTGTCCGATTCTATCTGTATGGTGTTTTTGCTGAGTCACACTAAAACGAATGAAGTGAACAGTGAGCTGCAGGTGGATGTTAAAGACGTCTGTATTCATAAATGGAGGCGTCAATGCTAACACTAATGCTAATCTTCACGAATAATAAAGATAAAAATAAAACAAATGAAACCAAACCCTAATCCCTTAATTAAGTAGTGACTTAGCCTGATTCTTGAAAAATAATTTTCTCATTACAAATGCGTTCATGCTTTCTTAAAGGGCCTGTACCTGATTTTTACTGTTTTGAAGCGTTAAAAACAGAATTATTTTCATTTTTTATGTGTAATTAAGTAAAATCTGTGTTGCCCCAGTACAGATAGATTGTAAAAGCATCTATTCCGGTGAAAATGAGACCACAGCGCTTTCTCTGCATCTGTTTGGAGAGCGTTTTATTCTACGAGAAGCAGGAAGCATGCCGTCCCGGGTAAAGCTAGTTCTGGGCTAAATACTCATGACAAGTGTTTATAAACTCATAGTGGTGAATATTTAGGATCCTGCATTAGACTGAACGATACATGTGACTGATGTAAAGACTTTAACATAAACTAGTTCTGTTTTTTACGTTTCACAACATCTGGGGTTTCTTCAACTGTTTACTTTATCTTCATTTTTTGGAGGTCAGATACAAACGAAACATTTAGCAGAGTTAGACAGCTCTGTCATATTTGAGACGTATTTAGAGCTCTTACAGGAGAAAACATTATTACTCACCACCTTTGACTCTCACGCCTTTTTGCCACTCACTGCTAAAATTCAGAAGGTCTTGATGTCACCTTCTGCATAACCTCTATTGTGTGCCAAAAAACTTGATCCAACCACAAAGAGTCAGTGGAAGAATTCTTTACTTTTACTTCTGAAAATCCAGAAAAGCGCTATCGTTTGATTATGTCGTCACCATTGCCAGATAAAGCCGGTGTCTTTCTATCTCACATTACTCTTCAGATTTATGTACTTGGCATTATGTGATCGCTAATAGGTTTAGTAAGCATAAATTATCCTTATTGCTAAAAGGCTGGAGGTTTTATAGCAGCTTCACTCTGATACATGATCCCACTATTGCCTGTCTTTCCGCTTTCTATCTTTGACATAATACAGCCCCGAGAAATATGCTCGCGAGCTCTCCAAAAGCATACTGAGGCTATTCACCAGGGAATGAAAAGCAATTTTGTCAGCAGCAATCTGATGCCAACTCCCCTTTATAATGACTGAAGAAAATTAATCATCACAAATAATATTCCAGTGTCAGCCATTCAAGAGCTTTTTAATAGAATTTTTATTATTCATGTCTCGTGGTACACATCAACCAGTCCGTTCTGCAACATTTCAGAAATCAATTCAATATCATCGGCGTGTAGGCTGTCATCTCGCTTGCCAGAGCCGCAATTCATCTCGCAAACAAATACTTTTAGCAAACAAATGGGAAGAAATGTTGAGGAACACTTACAATGTCGCTATGAGCAGCAGCAGCAGCAGCAAGGATAAAGTCTGGTAATGTGCACACATCATTAGAGCGGCGATAATAATCATAAAAATAATAAAAGAAGCCGAGTGTTTACTGTCAGTGGAAAATGTGACGATTTATGTTTGGTGTGTTCATTGCCTTAAGCTTTGCGGGAAGAAAAAAAAGGGTTTCCTGTCAAAATAGTCTGAGATATTTCACATGGATGTCATTTTGAGGTGGATTTTTTTTTTCTTAAATTAGTGGCATTCTTGTATTTGAAAATTCAACACAATTATGCTAATACTGTATGATAGAAACAATCAAACGTAGAATTTATAGGTGAAATATATGTTTTTTCTGCACACAAACAGATACATTCTCAAAGCAGACTAAACCAAAATAAATGTAAAGCAATAAATGTAATCTTTGTTTTCCAGCTGCTGATTACAATAAATCAATACGTTTTAAACTGGAGCGGACAATGTAAAATGTCTTGATCAAGAATGCAACATTATGCACAAAAATTCAAGTGTGAAAAAACACCAGACCAGATTATGACTAAACAGTTGTGAAATCTTTCCTTTTCTTTCATTCCCATTGTCTAACACATTACTATTCCTTGACTTTGTGACTTTGTGAATGACAAAATAAAGTGAATGTGACAAAAACAGCCAGATTAAAAAAAAGTACTTTACATTTAGATGAATTTCTTTCGGTCTATAGAAGGTTGAATAGAAAAGACTTTATTTTGCTTCTAAAATGGTCACAATAATTATAATTTTTTTCAGTTCTTACGATTATATTTGACCAAAATAATCACAAATATCGATTAAAACTTTTTTTGTTAAGTTCTGTGCAATTCTATGTGTTATCAAACTGACCATTCCACATCACCATTCATCAACTAGCACAATAAACAATCCATGAGTAATAATATGTAAAAGTCAATAATGAGGGCTGGGTGATAGGACAAAAAATGCATCAAGTATTATTTCCTCACATTGATCCATCACAATTTCCTATTTAATTAAATTTTGACTCATTAAAAACAAAGAAAATGGCTTTCAATATTACAACATTTCCACGAACATAAACAATTCCGTTCAATCACTTCCCTTTAAAGGAAAAATATTATGCATTTGTTGTATTGTTGTTGGCCATTGAACATGCTCTTGAGCGCCTTTAATTTGCCATCTCATGTTTTGAAAAAAAAAAAAAAAAAGAAAGATTCTCAGATAAGTGACGTAGATGAACCAATCATACGTCCCAGAACAAGTTCAGCAGGGAGTGTTTTTGACGCTCGGAGGGGGAGGATTTTCTGATGAACATTCCTCAAAACAGCGTGACTGCAACTGAATGCAACTCAAGGTGTGTTTTTGATGACGGAACATTGTTAGAACAGGGTTTAAAGCTCAAAAAAGTCACTGCAGCAGAATATGTGTCTTTTGACACAAAACAGAAATAGTCAAGGTTTTTCCTCAAAGTTTGAACACAAAACACATGCTTTTTCAGACAGAGGATGAGATGAACTCAATTAAAAAGACCTAAGCTGATAATTGATGATTAGAAATGACTTACTATAGACAAATTTAAAACCAAGTATCTTGATTGTAAACTCCAACAATGGAAACGATAGATGGATACCTGGAATATACTCTTAGCTTCAGCAAATTAAAGCAATCACAAGGAGAAAAATAAAACAAAATGCATTAACTCAAATACAATTAAATGCATTTAAATAATAATAAAAAAATATATATAATAATAATAATAAAGCAGTCACAAGGAGATGGATGACAGGGACGAAGACTGAATTTGAAAATGGACAACCTGCCGGACACATTGGGACAAATGGGATACAAAAGGGGACATGCCAGACTGACTTTATACGGACGACTCTTTTTACGTTTGCATTTTCGCTCTCTGTGTCTTTGTGTTTATTTTTGAAAACATAAAAACAATCAAAGAAAAAAGAGATTGAATCTTGATTAAAAGTGCACAGCTCTACGCAATATGTTCAAGTGCAGCTGTTCTAGATGAATATTGATTCTTCTCCATACCTGAATGCATGTTTTTTTCCAGCAGAAGAAACGTAATGTCTCTATATGCGACTCTTTGTGGCTTTATCTTTACAACTTGTGCTAATCGAGTGATACAGTTTGTAATATTCTGCTCGGCTCAGCTTTTACAGATGAATCATAGCCGCTGTCATCGTCATGTAGTGAGATTTAAACACTGTCAACATTTAAGCGAATCTGTTTTTTCTTCTTCTTCTTTTTTTACAGCTTTCTCTGACGCCCTTGAAGATAAGACGTGGGACAAGGACAGCACAAGTTGAATATTTTCAAACGCAGATAAATAATTCATAAATAAACTGTCTTTCAGGACAAGGGGGGATATAGAACGACAGGGTCAAATAAGAAAATAGAAACGAAACGAAAAAAAGAAGCCAAATGTTGATTCAGCCTGGTCCTGTAACCTTCACCCGCTCCCCCTAGAGGTGAAATGTAAGCAAATCTGTCATTTTACCAGACAAGGACAACACTATAGACCTTTTGAACCAATATATTTATGTAGTATGTTTTCCTTACAGTCAAAAAAGCGTCCACGTTTGAGCCGAAACATCAAAACATCATATTGCACACAATCTTTAACACAATTTATAGATGTGAGAGGAGGCTTTGAGGCGTATTGACTATCTCCGCACATGAGGCACACCCTTCTTTGAAAAACAGGGAGATGATGCGCCCCAAGGGACAAACTAGGGTGATTTTTTTTTGCAGTGAAAGATCAAATCTGTTGGACTTTTCTTGTTCGACACAGACACATGAAAAGCAGGGTTACAACGAGACAGGACCCCCTCGCAGAATTCAAAGACCTCACAAGTGCAGCCGCGCAATTCAGTGTCAACGCTTGCATAATATTTACAGACGTGTGTTGCATTCGTTTTAGTTGGACGCAAAAGCTAAAGAAGATGATAAACAGACAATATAAAAGCTTCATGGAATTGCCTGTTTTCCCACAAACTTCTGAACACAGCAGCGCACCACGATTAGCGCAGCGCCCCCTTCTGGACTGAAGCTAACTGCTCAAACTAAGCTTTTTTTTAAAATGAGTCACGTGGTCTGCTCAGAACAAAATATGCCGGCATATACTGGTGTTTCAAGATGTTTTGAGCTGATATCTGAAAAACTTTTGGTAATTACTTTTGAAAATGTTATCCAGAATCAGTTCAGGATCCAGAATGCCATTGTCAGTGAATAAAATCCTCAAACAAACTGCTTAGGCCAGGGGTGTGCAAACTTTTGCTAATAATATTATATTTGAAATGCACTAGAATTCAGGAAATTATAGGATTTTGTTGAAAACTTATTGAAGGAGGACCCTGGGGATTGTGATTCATACAATGTAAAGTTAAACATATAAAAAATGTAACAGTCCCCACAAGGTTGTAGTACAAACATCAGGCCAATATATATTTTTACATGTTTGAAGAGGGTTGGGACGGTGAGCATTTCTGCTTAGGGCACCCAAATGGCGTGCAGCGGCCCTGTGGACCAAGCGGAGGGCCAGAAATCAATCGTGAAACGTTTAAAAAAGCATTTATCTGATTTTTTCAGTGCCACCACACCTAAATTCAGTCTCAGTGCCTTAATTTCAGGTCTGTCTTGCACCAGAATGTTAGTTATTTAGGTTATAATTGTGGGTAATTTGAAATTTGCTGCAAAAAGTTCTTCTCAGGACAATGTGGGCCAATTCATCAGGACGCCTCAGGGCCAAGAAACATTTATCAGAGCGCCGCATTTGGTCCCTGGGCCATAGTTTGGACATGCCTGGCTTAGGCGACATGGTGCAACGTAAAACAAAGAAGACTTTATTCAACAGGACAGTGGAGTGTAAAATAGGGAAGAGAGAGAGAGGGACATTCAGCACATTGTCAGAGCCGGAACTGAACTCACGAAGCTGCCCCAGAGCAGACTATATTGGAATTTTAAATAAAGATAGTGCTCAATTGAACTGAACCATTTGTTTTTATAACGTTGTATGTTGTTCAACTTTTGCTACGGCACAACAAAATGCATTTGGCAAACCATAATAAACTTTACAATTGAGCCGTCATTTTCAAACTAAACAAAAAAGACTACACAGTACACGCCAAAGCATTAGAATCCGGATGTAACCATGAGTATCATTTTGTATAATATAAAAGCCTGATTAGCACATGGTTTCCAGTCTCTTACAAAAGAAATCAAACATGTTTTTTGAATGTTTGCCTTCTGGCTAGAGCTAAGTTTAATTATTTACAATTGCGCCAATTCATAAAAGATTTAAACATCACAAGATCTAAAGTTCTTTTGTGATAAGAAATATACAAGCTCTGGGGAAGATTATATTTGATTCTGCTAATCGCCTGAATTTGTTTACTTGTAAGATTAATTCGGGTCGTCTAAACTCAAACGCAGATTCACAGTAGATGATGCTTTCTCGTGGAGCAGCCCATAGTTTCACCTTGAGTGGTCAGCGTGTCTGCACCGACGCCCTCCTCAGACTGATGGGCTGAAGTTAAATGGACTCAAATGAAGAGGAGGAGAGGATAACAGCGTGGCACACTTTCATGGCTGATCGAGGCCAAATTGTCCAAAGACGAACACTGGCTCTGTTTTTATAGCAGCACTAACTGACACTTCCAGCGGTCGTCGACTGGAGCTAAACAACAGTGAGGTTCAAACTGAAGCCACTGTAGAGTTCTGTATTTCAACAAACAATGAGAAGATGTATTTTAAAAGAGTAAATTCACATTCTAAGCAATACATTTAAAGGTGCACTATGCAATATTTCTCGTGGAGGGGCTGCTACCTGTTTGTCTCAATGGAAATGGTATTGCTTGACCAAGAATGTTCCAAAGTATGGCATTGAATTTACATTTAAACTGCTGTAAACAGGGTAGAGTAGTTTTAGCTGTGCATACGACTGAACGATTTGATCAGCTCTTCTATTTCAAAGTTATTTTTATCAAGATTTTGTATGTCTTTGTCTGTTTTGTGATTTGAATGCCATTTTTCTCGTTGTGTAAAGCAGTGTTTCCCAACCAGGGGTACGGGGACCCCAAGGGGTACATGAGGAATTACCTGGGGGTACTTGGAATGGTTTCAGGTTTTAAAATAAGATGAAATGTGCTTTTGTCTGAATAAAAAAAGTGTTATTAGTTGTAAATTTAATATTTTTGGAGTATCTTGGATCATACATATAATAAAACAATACATTTAATACCAATAATTGACTATTTTTCAACTAGTAAACCCATTTATTTGCCTGAAAGTCAAGTTAAGGGGTACTCTTGAGTGTAAAACAGACCTTAGGGGGTCCTCGAGACAAAAAAGGTTGGGAACCACTGGTGTAAAGCACTTTGAATTGCCTTGTGTAAGAATTGTTTCCTACAAATAAACTTGCATTGCCTTAACTTGTACTAACATTTACTAAAACGTGATTCAAAACAAAAAGGAATATGCTTGTTTCTAAATACTGATTTTGATGCTACGATGCTGCTCTTTTTTCGTTCAAGTGTTCAGACAATAGACTGACATTCTGAACACACAAGAATAGTACTTTCTTTATTAATCATTGTAATCTTCTACTAGTTCTGATAGAGATGAAGAGTTAAAACTATTCAGAAAAGGTCAAATTTTGCCTTGTTATTATGATATTTTTAGTATTGCTACTTGCTCAAATGATAATCTAGTTTTGATACTAGTTTTATTACCAATTAATATCTAATTTTTGATACTTCTGACAACTCTAGAGCGTGATTGTCTCTTTATAAGACATCTGACTTGTAACTTGGCCTGATCATAGGCTTATTATTATTGATTTACACTTTTATTAACCTTGGCATGAGGCATAATAAGCCTTCAACCATACATTTATTCGTGCGGCTGTACAAGTCTGGATAAACGCAAAGGAACCTCTGTGAAAGGCGCTCTATAAATAAACGTTACTTACTTTTTAAAGGGAGATAATACCACATATCAGCTTGTGTCTAAGTGTTTGCAAAGAATGAGAATTGATTTACAGTGCACTTTACTTTACTTATTTAAATAGTATGAAGACTTCAATAATGTCTTCTTGTATTCATTTTTCAATTGTCTTGACATTCACGTATAAATAACGCTTCAAAGCACTTCAGTACAGTGTGTTTACAAGTAATAAGTGCATAAATGAAAGAATCGATGCCCGAGATTGTAGTGTTTTTCTTTACGCTTAACCAATTCGTCTCACGCTGTTAAGGCAGTTTATTTCTCACACACAGGAAAAAGAGGTCTATTATTTGTGTGATGTTTGAATAAGAGTTGATTATAATTATGTTTACTTTGTCTTGATTGAGTGTAAGATAGGTGTGCAGCAATCAATGCACTTTTCACACTAATATGGTTCAATGGTTCTGGATGGACTATTATGAGCAAATTTGAATGTAGAATCGCATTGTTTTCCATTATTAAACAGAAACAACAGGAATATACAGCCTCCAGAAGTAAGTATGAACGGAAAAGCAGATTTGCCAACACAATTATGAGTCAAATGAAAAATAAGAAGCAATCAAACTTACTCTGATGTTTGTTGGAATGTAAAAAGTGTAGTGTGCTTGTTGCCGTCATAGGGCAAGACACTGTATGTAAATGTAAATGTACTGGTTTACTACAGAAATTCCCAAAACTGAAAAATGCTAAATACTAAATACAAAATTGTGGCCGGTTTGTTTACAACTAGAAATGTCAAGATTACTTGTCTTATCAATAATGATTGTGAATGAAAGTTAATAAACAGGTTTTATACGGGTTTCGGCAAATCGAATGTTATGCTTTTTAATGCTGCATTTCAAGATTTTTAATGCCATAATCAACGTCACAACAAGACATTTACGCTTTTATCATGTCAAAACTACTGGCTTATTACATTCCACTGGGCAGCAGAATGACCAGAATATAATAAACTACTTTGTAATATTCAAAAAGCAAATTTATCTTTTACTTTTGATGATTTGATCTAGGCTTTTAACATCTAGATTCAATAAATCCAGCACACACCTGGGATTCAAATATATATTTGTATATTGAACGCCAATTTGAATTGGCTGATACAGCAGCTCTGGTAGATCATTTTTAAATCTTATTTATATTATGTTTATATTTATTCTTCTTTATTCTTGTAATGCATTTTAAGGCCTTATTTTTGCCAAAAGCAATTTAATAACATTAAAGGGGACATATCATGCAAAATCTACTTTTTTGGCCCTTAGATACCTTTTATTGTGTACTGTGGGTGTCTGGTAGTGGCTAAAAGTTGAAATTAATCACTTAAGTAGCTGCAGAGATATATTTATATAAATTTTGCAACATATTTCTCAGTTCGTTCGAATTTCCGCATTATCTGTTACGTATTTTTGTCTATCACGTCACAGCGGAACTACTAAACAAGGTCAAGAGCTTCCGGCAGAGACCGCCATCTTTATTTTCCTCGTAGCGATTTTGTAGTCCAAGCGCAAAGATGTCAAAGGTGCGAGTGGACAAGTTAAAATGCTCTGTTCTGGGTTGTGTTACCAGCACAACTCATTACACCGACCGCCTGCATCCGAACAACTGAGATCGGCATGGTTACGTTTTATTTTTCGTGGTAATGTACCACCGACAGTGGGGAAAGTTTAGTTTGTGTGCTAAGCACTTCAAAGAGGAGTGCTTCAGTAACCTCCGCCAGTACAACGAGGGATTTGCTCAAAGATTGCATTTGATCGAAGGGTCAGTTCCTTCGGTCTATGGAGATGACGATATACTGGAGCGTTAAGTCAAGAAACACTGAAACACTGTTTATTAGACCTATTTTTTATCCCGTCATTCTTTACCTGTGTTCTGGCCATTTGTGAGGGATTAGCATTACACCTGTAGCTGCCCATCTTTTACTCGGCTGTTTTCCAGCTGCTTAGGGCACATGTCTTTATATACACATATAATACATTTATTTTTGAGGTTTTCATAAGGCAGAACTCACATCAGACTGCTCGTAGCTGACGTTAGCATGTCGCTAGCATTAGCGCGCAGCAAGCGTAGCCCGCAGCACCGTAACTACGCTGACTGACTTGACAGTAGCCTTTTCCCCCGGACTGTTGTTGTAGTAAGATGGTAAAGTGAGGGTCCATTAGACAACCTGCTAATATCTTTCACACACAGTTAAGCTAACGGAGCGCGTAGCGAATTACATAGTAGTAAACAAACCATTGAGATGCAGCCATTTGAAGTCTTTGCTGCGGAGGATTGTCTTCTTTGATTTCCTCTTGGTCTGTGTCAGACTCTGGCTCGTGGCTGGATGTTGATTTCTTCGCTTGTTTCCATTTTTCGATTGTCATTACGTTTTTTTCTAACTTTGGAGAAGTTTTGGATCCGACAGACGGACTGTGTTTGGGACTACAACAATGGCTGAACGGGGCGGAGTCTGCATGCAATGCGCAAGGGAGGGGGTGGGGTGCGAACTAACTCATTTGCATTTAAAGAGACAGTGCCAAAACAAGGCGCTCAAAAGCGCTCCTTACAAAAGGGGTAAAAGAGAGGCATGTAGAAAGAAAATTAGGAGGAATTCAGACTGTAGATTGCAGGTATAGTTTATTTAGACCCCAGGTAAATGTTTTAAATGTTCAAAAGGTGAAAATAAAAGCATGATATGTCCACTTTAATGCTTTTTAATGCCCTGCAGAAACCCTGATAAAGAATCTCACTGTTGTTTAGTCCTGATGACAGTAATCATGAATAATCGTACAATTGTGATGCTAGTTCTCTACAACTTTCGCATCTTGACATTACATACAACTTACCAAAACTATTTCTGAACTCTCCTTAAATTGTACCAACTCCTTTTACATCATAAAACCCCCACTTTTGAGTCCAGAGTGTCCTATAGAAAGTCTTTGAGCCATATGCTACTTCATAAAGGCCCTGACGTATGGCTGCATTTTGGTGACAAACAGCAGCTGTCCGTGCATACTTATGGGCCTAACTGTCCGCACTGCGCCTTCGTATGGACATATGACCACGGTAAATCTCTTAAAAACACCTTACACATTTAGATCTGAGCGTTTCACCTTCGAACATTAACCTTGCACGGGGCAGAAATCATCTTCACGTTGCGTACAAGTGACGAATGCCTCCACGGAGCAACACAAAAAAACACATTTCTGCCATGTATCAAGACTGGAGAAAGGGTCCAAAGTGAGTGACGGAGAAAGAGAGCGGGGGGGAAACGCGTGGAGGAGGGGTGGAAGCAGGGCTCAGGGTCAAAGGTAGAGTCCGTCAGTAAAGGACAGGTGGGCTGCGGTGGACCTTAGCCAATCAGAGCAGAGCAGACTAACCTCCGACTACTCCTCCTCGCGCCGGTAATTCTCTCAAATGTCACATCAGAATGGATCTCATTTAGGCGGCTGAAGCAGGACTCTCCGCCGCAGAAGTGGGAGGAGCCCAGGAAAGATGCTTCATGTGAAAACTAAAGGTAAAATGCACAACTGCAGCTGACAAATCAAGTTAACAGTGTTTAATCAGTTGAACCTTAGGAATCTGGAGGTTTTCTTGATATTTTTGACAAGTTTTATTTCCTATAAGTGGATCATTTCCTTATTTTTAATACCCCACTGCGTGACATTACAGCCAATTCACATTCAATTCAATTAAAAAGTAGGTCTATACGGGTGAAAATTGATAAATTGGGACGCTTTTTGAAAATTCAGCTTCTTTTTTATTTTATTTTTCAAGTCTTGAATGTAATACATTTTTGAAAAACTGTAGCGTTCATAACATCTGAGACACATGCTGAAGCCACAAACGTTCACTTGCTGAGAAGTTATGTATGCTTTTTTTTTTCGTCTTTTAAATTTTTAAATTTTATTTAATTTTTAAACTTTTAAAATGTTCTAATTAAGTATAAAGTAAAGTAAACAATTGGATTTGGTTACACTTCATAATTATGCACTGCCTCACTTTACCAATGCACAATTGATGTAGCAAAAGAAAAAAAAGAATGTACATGTTATTTTGGGAGGTTTCAAGAAATACTAGATAGTTATTTAATATTTTGTGGAAATTCAATTATCTATTAGTTTTAAAAAGTTACAGGCTAAACATTTATCCCAAAATACAATGTCATTAGGCTTACTTACACTTTTTTCACAGGTAACGTTGATATATTCAGTTGCAGTATTAAAGGAAATAATCTCAAATCCATAAAAAGGCATATTATTTTAAATTCTGTGCACATCCATGATTAGTATATGGTTAATTGAAAGTTATAGAGTACACGGATTTCAAAATAAACAGGATGAAACTTGACTGCCCCACTTTATATTTATTGTACAAGTACGAGAGGGTAATATTGACAAAAATAAACAGTAAATGGATCAGAAAATTAACAACAAAAGTACAGAAATATCACAAAATCACTTCATACTTCTCCAAAACAACAGTTGCGATATCATCCATTCTCCCACCTCCAGAGAACAACCACGAGTGGAAAAACCGATTGCGAGATAATGACCCCGTGCTTTATTACTCCCTATAAATATGCAAAACAAACCAAATTAAATTGACCGACGCTTATTGTAAAAACATCCTATTGCGCGCGGATCCTTCTTTCATCATTACTCAAATCATCCCTTCATAATCGCTGCCCTAAATCTTGATTGTACCTCTAATAAAAGCCCGGATCAACCTGAGAAACCTTTTATCCTGTCACATTTCCTCCCCGCGCTCATTAATGCGATATATACATAAACAAACAGCGCGGTGTCGTCGTCAGTCATGCGCCTCGGGGGGACGTGGACGGCCCGCTAATCACATATGGCACAATAGCTCCTCCACATAATCCCCTTTATTTTTATTTTCATGATGTCAGTGCATTTAAAGCCCTTCAGTTTATGAGTCGGACAGGAGAGAGAGAGAAGGGGGAGGAGTAGAGAGAGGGGGGGAGGGAGAGTAGAAGGAGAGCGACAGATACAGTAGGTCAGAAAAGGGAGAGGTGGGAATGCAGAAAAAGAGAGAAGAGGAGAGAGGCATCAAAAGAGAGAGAGAGGAAGGTAAAGATAGGGGAGAAATGCAGAGAGGGGTGAGGAATAGAGGGAGACAGAGGGAGATGGGGAAGGGAAAATAGAAGGGAAGGAATAGACAGAAACAGAGAGGGGAAATAGTTTGGTGAGAAATTAGTAAGGAGAAAAGGAGGGATGGGGAATACAGAGAAAGAGAGGAAGATAGAGATGGGGGAGAAAAAGAGAGAGAGCGAGGTAGTAGGAGGAAAAGAAAGAAGGGAGAGAAAGGTAAAGATAGGGGAGAAATGCAGAGAGGGGAGAGGAATAGAGGGAGACAGAGGGAAATGGGGAAGGGAAAATAGAAGGGAAGGAATAGACAGAAACAGAGAGGGGGAAATAGTTGGGTGAGAGGGGAGAGAGAGGGATGGAGGATACAGAAAAAGAGAGGGAGATAGAGATAGGCGGAAAAAGAGAGGGAGCTAGAGACAGTAGGAGGAAAATCAGAGAAGAGAGAGAAACAGAAGGAGAGACAGAGATGAGGAAGGGAAAATAGAAAGAGAAAAATAGATAGAAACAGGGAGGGGGAAATAGTTTGGTGAGAAACGAGAGAGGTGAAAGGGAGTGATGGGGGATACAGAAAAAGGGAGGGAGATAGAGATAAGGGGGAAGACAGAGAGGAGAAGAGAATATAGGGGGAGAAAAAAGACGGACCTAGAGACAGTAGGAGGAAAACAAAGAGGGATCAAAAGAGATAGAAAGTGAGAGAATGGTAATGATATGGGAGAAAAGAGAGATAGAGGGGGAGAAAAGGAGAGAGGTAAAGAAAGGGGAGAAATACAGAGAGGGGAGAGAAATAGAGGTGGAGATGAATAGATAAAAATGGGTGAAAAAAATAGAGGTAGAGATGAGTGTGAGAAGAGAGAGGGGAGACATGGAGATCCAGAAAAAGAGAGGGACAGGGTGTGAAAAGAGAGGGAGCTAGAGATATAGGTGAGAGAGAGGTAAAGGTAAGGGGAGGGTGGTGGAGGGAGGGGAAGGAAAAATAGAAGTAGAGAGGGAGAAATTGACGTCAGGGTGAAGGAGGGAGAAAGAGAGAGGGAGATATGTGGGATGCAGAGAAAGTTAGGACGGTAAATAGGAGAGAGGAAGAAAGAGGGAGCGAAAAGAGAGTGCAATATAGAAAGGGAAAGGGATAGAAAGGGGGAGAGGGGGGGGGGGTGGAATAAGAGGGAGAGGCAGAAAGAGAGATGTGAAGCTAGAAAGAGAGGGGGTGGAATTAAGTCATGGGGAAAAAGAGGAAGAGAGGGGGGGAAATGAAACAGGCAGGGTGAAAGAATGAGATAGAGAGGAATACACGGAGAGAGAGAGAATGATAGGGAGGATAGAGATAGAAAAGGACCGAGAGGTATAGAGATAGGGGGGAGATAAAAACATAGAGGGTGAATGACAGAGATAATGGGGCAAGAGAGAGGGAGACTAAACGAGAGAGGAGCAACAGAGGGAGGGATAAAAAGGGAGCGTTTGAAAGAAAGATGTAGAGGTAAGAGAGAAAGAAAGAGAAGGGGGAGAGAAGATAGAGGGAGAGGGAGAAAGGGAGAGGGGAAGAGAGAGCGGTAGAGATAGCGAACAAATAGGGAGAGGGAAAGGGAATAGAAGGACAGACAAAAGGAGATAGAAAGGGAGAGGGACAGAGAGAGGTGGGGGAAAGAGAGAGAAAATGAGAGAGAAAGTGGACGTAAGAGATAAGGGGAGAGAGAGAGAGAGAGAGAGCAATGGAGGGATGGAAATGGAAAAGGAGAGATGGAAAAAACTGGTAGATATCGGTGACAAAAGAAGATAGAGGGGGAAAGAGAGAGTGATGGGAGATAAAGAATGAAAGAGAGAGGGTGAAGGAACTAGAGAAGGGAAAATAGAGGGGGAGAGAGGGAAAGATGGAGAGACACAGATAGAGAGAGGGGAAAGAGAGAGGCAGAGATAGAAAGAGAGAGAGAAACAGAGAGAGAATGGCAAGTATAGGGAGAGAAACAGTGATTGAAACAGAAAGGGAGAGATGGGGGATAAAGAAAGAGAGGGTAAAGGAAAGAGGTAGTGATAGGGGGAGCAAAAGAGAGAAAAGGGGGAAGAGAGAGAGATGGAGAGAGAGAGTGACAGGGGGAAAGGGGATATAGAAAGGGAGACAGAGAGAAAGGGAAATGGAAAAATAGAAGGAGAGAGAACGAGAGATGGAAAGGGAGCGATAGAAAAAAAGGGGGGGAGATAGAAAGAGAGGAAAAAAGAGAGAGGGCGGGGTTTGAAAACAAATGATGCACATCTCTCATTGTTCTTCCTCTGTGCCCTCATTCCAGTCGGGGTAATAAGAGAACATTGTGATTTACTGTCAGCCGAGCGCGAGAGAATCCAGCCCATTAAAATAGATTTAACTTCCCACAGTATTAGGCCAGATGTCTACGCTTCTATTATATTTCAATCAGCCGTGACCTTGGTGCGCCATATGATGAGAAAGATCATTGTTGAAGGGGAGGTAAAGAAGGAAAAAAAAAATCACGAAAAAATATCAGACTACTTAGACTCGCTAAATCCCCGGCTGTAGTGCAGGATACGGAGAGAGAGAGAGGGACAGAAATAGAGACAGGGTTTGGAGTTCTCTTAAAAGACTGTATGAATCATTGAGTGCACTCTCACTGCTGCTGCTGAGAGTTGAAGTATTTTTTGGAGGAGGTGGTACTTTCCTGCAGGGCATGTATTTGGAACAATGGCTGCCATACAGTAAAGGGGGCTCGTATTAATTATTAAGGCGCTAAAATATACATGGCACGGTTTGAGGTGAGTATGGGCAGGTCGACAGGTAAGAGACGGTCACAATAAAGCTATTTACACAATAAAGCGGGCAATAGAACGGGTCGCAATAGTAGTCAAATCAGAGTAGAAGTAACAGTCTGCATGGGTTTAAAAGTGATGAAAACTTGGGATCGTTGCCATAGCGATTAACGATACAAAGCAATATTATTAGGAGTGGGACAGGACACACATTCCAGCATTATACGACTGAACTATTGCAGCAACTACCACTTCTACAAAAGGCAACAAAGTAAAATATGCTGCTATTTATTTAGTGTATAGTTTTAGGGTTAAGTTATTACTTACTATTCATGGGTTTCCCTTTACTGTTTATTGGCATCACTTTGACAACTTTTGAATATTCAAAAGATATAATATTTAGAGATGGGACAAGGTTTTGCAAGATGAAAGTGCACACATGTGAAACAATTGCTACAAGATTAGGTCCAAAAGAATGAGATTTTGACATAAACGTGTTTTTATTTATTTTATTACTTTTATTTATGTATTTATTTGTTGCTATTTTATGCTTTTTCCTTTTTGACTTGATTGTTTTTTTTTTAATCTTATTTTAGAATGAGCATGTAATATTTTTTTATTGTTTATTATTATGTTTCTGTGCAGCACTTTAGAAACTGCTTGTTTATGAAATGTGCCGTATAAATAAAGTGGATTGAATAAAATAATTTATAATGAATAAATTGTGCAATCCAGTTCACAATTTTAGCCTTAAAATGTTTTACTTATTTATATTTTTGTTGTTGTTGCTCTGCCTTTTGGAATTTTGGCTTCTCAAAAGGTCTAACTAATCAACAGTTTTTTGTCCAATTAAAACGTTAACACGTGGAAAAATAGCTCATGACATCTTTTTCCACACAATTTCACCTTAAATATGATAGCTTTTGAATAGTCAAAAGTCCTCAAAATGACACCTATAAACAGAAATGTAAAACCCATGAATAGTCGCGGTACCAAAAGTAACTAAAAGGTAGATTATGCACTAAATAAACAGCATTTTAAAGCATATTTTTATTTTGCAGAAGTGGTTATGGCAGCAGTTTAGCAGCATTTATCGGCTGAAATCATCCTGGTTCATCAAATACCTCTTCACCTCATCCTGTAACAGTAAAAGTACTTCTTCCTTTGCGCTAAATACTGTATTCCATTGTGCTCCAGTTGTGAGTAAATCCCGCTTGAATCCCATTGGTTTGACAGAGCGGAGCAGAGGTCAGGCCCGTTCTATTTCAGAGGCTGATGGTAATTGGACTTATTGGCTGCAACGCACTGACCTACATAACACACTCCTGATCCCCGAGTGCAGCTTCGCATGTCAACCGCGAATCTAATGTTTTTATATTCACTCAAAACAATAATAATGTCAATCCACGAACAGACACGCATTAGTCACCTGTGGTTTCACAAAAAATAGGTCATTAAAAGTGCACTTACATTTTTGATGCAGCGCCAAAACAACTCATGTTTCACCGGAATACAAAAAGATGAAATGGTATCTCTCATGCGTGTCTAACCATGAAAGAAAAAACTGGAACCAATCAGACATTTAAGCTGAGGTAAGCTGTTAACATGCAATTTCTGTTTCACTGAAGTCTCAAATTAACTACAATCGCCAGACTTATAATCCCAGTGCATCTGCTGTGGTTGTGGTGCATATAAAAGTGTTATATATGCTTGCTCAAAACGTACAATGTAATCATGCAGACCCTTTAAAGTTTGTAAACAAAAACACTTTAAATTCCTTATTTTAATTTCAATGGAGAATTTAAGATTAACCGCAGAACATTACAACATATGACAAATCAAGGAGGGTTTGGCAAATGAAAACTGCTCAGATACATGTGAGTGACGTCAGAGCCTGGTTTGAAGACATTTACTATTGTATTTTACATTATTTGTTTGGAAAATGAATAGGAAATGTATTTACGAAACCTCGGCGGGCTTTGATAAAGGACACATGTAATGCTAAATTGACTTCTTGAACTTTTAATGCTGTTTTAACATTGTCTCCTCATCAAAAACATCCCTGGAGTTGCATTTAGATTCATATATACACTGGATAAATCCTGGTTAGAAAATCCTCTTCCCTCCAACCTTCAAAAACACTGAATTTCCTCAATGTGTGACGTTTTCTCAATGTGTGATTTTACTCCCAGAGCATTTCTGACGTCTAATAACGAGCATTACAACTGTTCGTCTACATTAGCCTGTTTCCCTTTCTCTGATATTTTAAAAACAATCTTAAATGTATAATTCCCTCGGCTGCTATTAGACAGACATTGGAAGTCATTTGTTTTGTTTAAACCTTTTTCTTGTTGTTGCTGTTGTTATAAAACATGAGATGGCAAAGTAAAGGTAGTGAAGAGCATTCAGGGAAATAAAAATACAAATAAAGCCTAATATTTGTCCTTTAAAGAAGACTTATTATGCCAAAACTTTGAAGAGCTTTTAACCTTGTTACACTGTCTCATTCATCATATTCTTACTCAAAGTTGAATTTTGATTCATTGCATGTTGGTATAATCCTGTATTGTCCTGCATTTGTGTCTCAGAAAATGTCTGTTTTCACCTACCCCCTATCCCTGCCCACATCCCTGTACTAGTTGTGATTATTTGAAAAAAATAAGATACTGAGAGATACACATTGAGTTAAAAATGTTCAGTAGCTATTCTTCAAAAATAAAAACACAAATCAAAATCTACTGCTTGCTACAACAAAATGTCACTATTAAGAGGAGGAGCTAAGCAGTTCTGCAGTTTTGAACAGGAAGTCAGTGGACCAACTTCTATTATCAAGCTATTTTAAACCAATATTGCAATTTACAAAGAGCAAAATGCAAAACGATGATATACTTTTGTTGCAGTTCATCATATAAGTTCCAGAAAAAGTCACAATATGTCTCCTTTAAGCTTTTTATAGACACAATCTAACAAAAAATTGGCCCTGAAAGTATATTTTTTCTATTATGTTAACAGGATAGAATAATATCTTTGTATAACTGCACTACATCAGCAACAATCTCTTTTACTTGAAATCATGTTTGTCTTTCTAGCTCTTGCTCTTATTGCATTACACATTTCTTGTTCAGCGAAAGCTCCAAATGCCCACTTTTACGCACAGTTTCCATTTTACCTGGCAGTTAAATGTTATTATTCCAAACAGAGTGGATTTGCTGAATTATACAGTGAAATTCCTTGAAAGTGGGTCGAGCATTGGTTTTTCGTTGCGGGTGTGGATTTTCCTCAGATGTAGCTCCAGTATTGTTTCCGTATTTGGGGCGCCGCTGACTAGAACCATTTCCCTCATGCAAAAATACTCTTGAAATTTAAATACACACAGCACTGTATAATATCAGACTTCATTCATTCGACCTTGCCAACGGCTCCACCTCAAAGAGTCGGAGATGTGTTGGCGTTTTCAGACCTACAATTTTCTTCTTTTTTTATTTATATATAGCCGTGTTCTCCAAGAGTCTGTGTAAGTTTTCTTGTTGCATGTTGAATGGCTGGGGATGGGGTTTGGAGGCAGTATAATAATGCAGTTGTGAGTCATTGTTAAGTGTATGTGGTGCCAGTGCGTTCCTAGGTGTTACTCAAACAGAGGAGAATAGAGATGGAGGCTACAGCGACTGGTACAGGCTCAACCACAACAGGGAGTCTTTTAGCGGCTATTATGGTGTTATTGCTGTGGGCGCTGGTTAGTTCTTTAGTTTAAGCACTTCAGTAATTCACTCAGCAGTGCATTTATGTGTTGTTATGTGGAAAAGGATAAGTCAGGTGGATTTGATGTTAAACCTGTCAGTTTAACATGACATAAAGCAGTTTAGCTGTTGGTGATGTTGAACATTTGAACTCATGTAAAAGTACCGTTACAAATGTACTCAATTACAAGAATAGCTGCCAAAATTGTACAGAAGTAAAAGTAAAAAACATGCAGACAATTTTAGAGGCAATTGAGATCAGTATTTTAAACAAAAGTTGATTATTGAAAGTTGTATGTTGTATGTATTTAAGGTGCTGTCCCTGACTTTTACTGTTCAAACTAGTTCATTTTCACCTCAATGAGTTTGTAAGCACTTTTCATGAGTTTCTGAGCCCAAAGCGAGTTTTGCCCTCCCAGGTAAAGCTAACAAACATTAGCATGCTACATCGCACACTTCCTGTTTCTCATAGAATAAAACGTTCTATAAACAGATGCAGAGTCTCATTTTCACCCAAACAGATGCTTTTACAATACATCTGCACTGGGGCAAAACAAATTTTAAAACATAGGGCACGTGAACTAGTTCTGTTTTTCATGTTTCAAAACAGTAAAAATCAAGTACAGCACCTTTAAGTTGATTCAATCCATAATCTACATTTTCTCTGAGTTCTGGCCAATCAGAGCAGGCGATGCGATGCTGTTATGTGACTTTCGGACAATTAGGGCTTATGCTGTTCCAGTAACTCCTATAATATAAGTGTAACTAAGTACAATTACATGATGAGAATACAAGTACAAGTTTAATTAAAAATCTACTCAATTACAGTAAAGTGGACATTTGTAAATACTTCCCACCCCTGTTGTTTATGCTATGGCAAGACTGCTTTTACAGGTTACATTTAGCAGAGCATAACAATTCCTCTTTTTCCACATTCCTTCAAAATTCAAGCACAATTTTAACTGTTATATATTTTCTATAATGTGGTCAAGCAAATGTTTACTCAAGTTTCAAAAAGCAGTTGTCAGAATGCGTCTATAGATTATCTTATGTTTATTTCTTGAATGATTGATATGACGTGCTCATTCCATATGTAGTATGGCTTAAGCTGACCCAGTCTACTGAAATGCTCCCAATGTGCCAATGAAAAGTCAAGAAAGCAAGCAATGTTAACAACTCATCAACTGGTAAACTCAGAGTCTAAAAGCCTTGTTTGAATAATGCATTGTGTGTTTATTATTAATGGCAAAGGTCATCATACATAACGTCAGCTGCTATTCCTAAAACTAACTCTAAAGGCCACACACACGTCAACACACACTGAACAACGCGCGTCACGACTCTTAAAAAGGCTTTAAAACACCTCTGAGGAATTATAAATATGAGTTTAATGTGCAGAATATTGTCAAACTGAGAGCCAGCGCACAAGGCCGTGTGAGAGGAGGAAAGACGGTGGTTTGAGTTTAGACGCGTGTTTTCTGTGCAGGAGACGAGCAGGCACTCTTTCTCTGCGGCTGCTGCAGCCCTTGTCCTTCTCCTCTGAGTTTTTAGTGGTGTTTCTGTCGGTCACAGAACAGAGATCTGTCTGGAAACACCGCAGAAGTGCAAAAAGCATGTGAATTCAACAAGTTTCAATCGTCCTGTGTGTGCACGCTCATAGAAAATAACGGAGGAGCCTAATTTGCCGCGCAGCAGAGCACCCCGGTGTGCGTCGGCCGAATGAAGTTACAGTATGTGGCATTCATTTTATTACGTACAAATGGATAAAGATCAGGGAAAGGGAGAAAATGTATGAAAGCAAGTGTTATTTTACTGAGATAAACAGCTTACATCTGTGCAAAAGCTGGTGAAAACAAGATGACATGTTTCTATTTTCATCACACAGTTGGACAGATCAATAGAGACACTCGGTCACAGCGAGACACCTGCAGCTCAAAACAGGGACAAGTCCAGAAAATCTCTCCTCAGATCAGTGCGGATTACTCTGCCATTTGTTCAACATCAATCATTCATTAAAAACATCCCATACTTAAAATGACTAACGCTTAACACAAATGCTGTGTACTTCAATTAGAATCCAAATACATAAAATCAAACATTTGTCCGATTATCTGTATTACTTGCCCCACACTTGAAGCTTTTGTTTCAGGTCTAATTGTAATCGAGTAGCAAAAAGCCAATCACCGTTCGCCGAAACGTACTTCACTCTCTAAACACTTCTAACCTCTGCATGATTTGGGACTCTGACGGTCCATTACTAATCCTTAAAATAACTTCTAAAGTGTGGGCAGATGAATTGACAGTGATCAACAAAATACCCACCCACATGTTTGCACTGAGGCCAAAACCTCTTCAGTAACAAGACTCAAAACCTCTCTCGTTGCCCACTTTTAATACAGTAACCGTACAGTCCTCAGAGCCTTGAAAAGCCTGCTGTTTGAACGGGCAGATTGGTCAAATGCCCCTTTAAACCTGCTTCTGATTAGCGGTTTTCTCATTTTAAAAAGCGCAGAGATGTTATGTGTAATGTAATCTGCCGGCCGTGCGCTCCCTCAGTGGAAGACCTCAGACATTCAAACAAAGAGCCTTCTGTTCGGAAACATGCACCTTTTAGACCGCTCCACGCCATCGACACGGACCTGAGCGCCGCAGCTGAAGTTAGCTTGTACACGGTGTTTTATGACGGGTTTGGGTGTCGTAAAAGCAATATTGTACATCTGTAAATTAACTAATAAAAGTCTGAGGTTTTATGGAATATGCCTCGTGTCAGTCTTCATATTGGAGTATTGTTGAGCCATCTACCTTTAAAGTTTCAAGCACTTTTGACGCACAAACTGATTAGAAATACAAAACTTATTTCACCAAAACTTGAATGAAAACGCTAGCTTTCTTGATAAGACTGTGAAAAAGATAAGAAAATAAAATGCATACATCGTTCAGTCTTTATCTGGGATATGAAACACTATCTAGATATAAGTGATACAAAAATAAATATCTTAGTTTTTTTTGGGGTGAATATCTCGATAACGTCATTCAAATGTTATTTCTATTCAACAGAACTGCGCTAAAATGTCAATAAATATATTATTTGTGGTGTAAGAATCAGGAAAATGTGAAATTATTGTAAAATTATCTACAAGTGTTATACCCTGAAGCATTTTGAGACAATTTTTCAATATAACCAAAATATTGACATTTTTCGCAATGGAACAAGTACAAATTATTGACCTTTATTTTATTGACCTTGATTTAACCGGGAAAGTCCCACTGCAGTTTGATATATCTTTTGAAGGGAAGCTAAAGGAAAATATTACTCATGTAAAAGTACGTCTTTAAAATTTTACATTTAGAGTAAAGAGTAGAATGGTTAAGTATTTCAGACAGATTTGAGAACAGTGTAGCGCCAAATGTAGTGATCTAGATAAAACAATTGTGCAGAAACAACTGAATCAATTTCCTGATTCTTTTGCGGTTTTAATATTTTGTACATTTCTGTTTGCTCAAGTGGGACGTCAAAGTCAAACTACGGACGTGCTAAAAACAGACGTCTCAAACCGTAGAGAAAAGTACTTGTAAAATGCAGTAGAAAGTACAGATATGTGCTCTCAATGTAGCGAAGTGAAGTAAAAGTATTCACTGTAAAACTTACTCTAATACCTGAAAATGTTACTTAATGGAGACATATTGTGCTTTTGAAATATAACATAAGCAGATCATAATTTTACATTTTGTTCAGCGTTAACTGTAATATTGATCTAAAACAGCTTAGTAATAGAAACAGATCTATTGACTTCCTGATCAAAACTGAAGAATCGATAAGCCCCGCCTCTTCAGAGTGACATTTCATTGTAACAAGCAGCGGATTCTGTTTCAAAGTGTTTCTATTTTTGAAAAGTGGCTACGTGACATTATGCGACATACAATCATCATCATTTTTCAAACAATCACACTAAGTACAGGGATGTGGGCGGGGACAGGGGGTAGGTGAAAACAGGCATTTCCTGAGAACTCGAGCCTCAGTTGCAGGACAATACAGGATTAACTCAAACATGCAGGAATCAATCAAAATACAACTTTGAGTAATGATAAGGAAGCACTGTTATTTACAAAATTAAACTCATTAAAGTTGATTTAGCATAATATGTCCCCTTTAAGTACTTTTTTGTACTTTTTACCAGTGATTTAGCTTCAAAACATATCGATCTGTTCATGATTATCATCTGTAACATTATGCTGCTGTCGACTGTAGCTGTTAACCCTTGACTTTGTCTGTTCCAAATGCTTTATGTTAAATGCTGGTCTTGTTTTGGTTTTGAAACATTTCCAATTACGCTTTTTGTAGCTCAGTACGGTCTTAATAAAACACAATTTACTCCTGTTAAATTTATGCAGAAGCTCTCTCATCGCGCTCGCTTGTAAACACAGCTGGAGAAGTTAAATTGTGTTAGAATTTCGCTCAATATTTTACATACACTGAATATATTAGGGCTGCGCTGCATATTCATTAGACCAAATCTCAGACGTGCGCAGAAAATTAGTCCGGTTCTAACCTCCGATTTCGCTAATCTGACTTCAAATGTAAAGTGCGTGTACAAACTGCTGCATACGATTACGTCTGAGCAGGAGCTGGAGTCACGTGTGCGCCGAGCGGTCAGCATGATGAATTTTACATGATGCACCAGGAACATGTGTTGTGCTGAAACCGAGATATTTATAGGTCGAAAGCCTGGGATTGTTCACTCTGCTCAAATTTATAGAAACGATCGTTCTCCGAGATGTGCCAAAACGCAAGAAATAGGTGTGATACTATTTCAGAAGTGATTCAGCAGTTTCTTCAAAGCCGTGTCGACCTACTTTATTGAAGGAATGTCAGTTATTATCACCAGCAGTCAATGTATGAAGAAAAACAAATGCAGACTTTAGACTTGTCGGTTGAATTGGACTGGAAAGTAATCTGTATGAACTGAGGAGACAGAGTGGGGAAAGACATACGACAAAACCAGCAGATGTAGGCGATTAAAGCGACTATATCGTGACTGGTCGACAATAAAAAGACTATTATAAAAAGACTATTGAATGTGATAATTGTAATCGTTAACTGGACTATACCAAACACAAAAAGACTGTTTATAATAAAGACAGTGATGCTATTACATAAAAAAAAAAGATTATTGCTGAACAAAAATACACTTTATTTTTGAATATTCTCTCTCTAGAAGCCTTTAGTCACAATATTTCAACCTTTATTTGGCTGATAATGCATTTTTTAAGTTTAAATATATAATGGAAATAATAATTTTACTAGTCAATAAATAATTGTTAGTGAGAACCCAACAGTGGTTGAAGAAGTACTGAGTTCTGTAAAAAAAAAAAAAAAAAATGTAAAAAGGTATAATTATAAGTAGGCCAACACAGTTCTAATTAAGTAAAGGTTTTGAAGTACTTGTTTAAATATTCTAAAGATAATATTTAAACAAGCACTTCCAAAGTATTTCACACAGATTTTTGAGAACTTAAATATTAAATAGTGTGACGTGAAGGATTTTTTTTGTCAACAAAGGTTATTTCCTAATTTGTGTCACCATGAAGGTCCTAAAAATGACTCCTCAAACCAAAAAAGAAGTACTGTGTGTTTGTCAGTCCAGTAGAGTAGAGTAGAAAGTACGATCTGACGTTCAGGCTGCCACTATTGCCCTGTCTCAATATCACATTTTGAAATGATATATTGATGCTACTGACACAATAATCCTACATCAGAATAATCCCAGTAAACACTTTTCTAAGAACCATCTCGCAAAGAAATATGTGCTGCAATAAATAAATACCACAGTAAAACACACAGGTGATTTGCTAGAGTCAGTAATGAGTCACTGAAGTTAGTTGTGTGACTCTCTACAGCTCAGATGTTATAAATATCATAAAGAAAGGAAGAAAAAGATCATCTCTAGGGTGCAAAGAATCAGCACATACACAATATTGTTCCAGCTTTAATATACGGAACAATAAATCAACATAGTAATTATCAGTGGTGGAAGAGGTACTTCATTTTGTTACTGTTACTCAAGTCAAAGTACAGGTGCGTGTGTAAAAAATGACTCAAGTAAAAGTAAATACTTGAATAGTAAAAAAAAACTATTTCAAAGACCAGTTTTACGCATTAAATGTCATAATTTTGGAAAAGAACTTTGCTTAATTTTGCTCAACAAAGGTCTATTCGAAGTAATTTCTTAATTTTTGTAGAGCATTGTATGTGTTTATGTTTGTTTGCTTGTTGTTGAGCTTGAACTCAAAACCTTCAGGCAGAATGTCATCATCAACACGCTAAAAATAACCCTCAAACAAAATGAAAAGTACTTTATATTTCAGTCCAGTTAAAAAAAAGCAGTGGAGTAAAAAGTGCAGATACTTGGCCTCAAATGTAATGAAGTAAAAGTACTTCACTTGTCTCCATTCCTCTGTGGGACGATTCTGCTCCACACTCGTAGTAAAACCTCGCCCACCCCAAATGAGTTCACATCCAGGCTCTAATGCTGCAGGGTTAATGGTCTAATCCCCATGTGTTATAGATATGAGATACATCACTGTGGATAAAAATATCAAACTGCTCGTGTTTTGCTGGGTTAAAAGGATCTTTCAGCTTAAAAGGAATTAGATATGTTCCCTACTTTGTGTTAAAGAGACTCGCTAATGCTCCTCTAGATCACTTTTTAAGGAAATCGGTTTTGATGATCTAACGAGTCAAGAGTGGTCTGCACATCAAATAATACAAGGAAATTAAAAAAATACCACTTTTTAAGTAACCTGAATAAGAAAGATTTTATTGCCATTGTCAGCGAAAACAATTCACAAACTAGGAACTACATGTATGTTGGTAGAGTGCAACATACAACAATGAATAATAAAAGTAAAAAAGGCTGTGCTAAAATACTACACAAAGACGAAATAAGTTGTAATCTTCAAGGTGCTTGTGTGTGTAATTCATCATGATTTTATGGCTTGGCTTATGGCAAGTATATGTATTGTAAATGCTCATATTGATCACATCACAATTTTCAATTTTTGTCATACAGATAAAAGTTAAAATAAAAGCCCTCACTCTTAAAGGCCTTTATTCGATTGTTACTGTTTTTAAACATGAAAAACTAGCTCATGTACTACATTTTTGCATGTAATTAAGTAAAATCTGTGTTGCGCCAGTACAGATATATTGTAAAATCTATTCAGGTGAAAATGAGACCACAGCGCTTTCTCTGCATCTATTTATAGAGCATTTTATTCTACGAGAGGCAGGAAGCACGGCAAAACGTGCTTATAAACTCATTGAGGTGAGTATTCAGGATGCTGGGACTGCATTAGGTTAGTGAGCGATACATGTAACTGCTGTAAAGAGTTTAGAATGAACCAATTCTGTTTTTCATGTTTCAAAACAGTAAAAATCAGATACAACAAGACATACTTTTATGCAGAGGCATTTAACCCAAAAAATAGTGTCATTTCTTCCTCCAAAATGCAAACTGCTCCAAACCATATGCTTTCACTGACATTAGACTGGATAGACAAATCAATAATGATAATAAAAAGTTGCATATAACTGACAATTACAAACCACTGGATTAAAATTCAACTATTGCACAGCCCTACTTTTTGCTTTTACTATTCTAATCTAACTTGATTCCACAAATGTAATGTCACCCTGAACTTGGGCAGTCCTATAACTCTCCCTGACATGTTTTCCATACTCATGCTAAAACTCCAGCATGTGTCTGTGATCAGCGGCACAGTCTGAGAGTTTGAGCATGCTCAGGATGTCAGCGGGCAGTGGCAGGTATTTATTGGCCCCAGCTGCTCCTGTGTGATGGAGACATGACGTCCAGCGCACTCCTCAGACTAATGCAGTGATGTAGTGTCAGAGCAGTGTGTGACGGCGGAGAGAGCAGACAGACTTTACTGGGATTTACGCACAGGCTGTGGCAGAAGTGGCAGTTATTTCAGAATCTACAGTATTCAGTCTGTTGATGTGAGCAAAAACATGCTCCCACATGGCCTTAGAATGAAGAAAGACAGAAACGATGTAGGCGTGGTAGTCTTTTCATTTCAAACTCTGTATGCAAAGATGTCATTTTAATGAGAAATACTGTGTTTTACACTGTAAAAACACTAATTTAGTTGAGTCAATATGCAAATTGTAGTGTAGCCCTGGCAAGTGATGGCCTTTCAACATGCCTTTAACCACTCAACCAGACTTTGTTGTCTAAAGTAGTTGAATTTATTCAGCTAGAAATTAAATAAACAGATAAATAAATACATTTAAAAAAATCAATCGCCTACAGAGGCGGGGAAATGGGTGTGTCTAGCTCAAAAAGTATTTTAATCTAGTCCAACAAGGTTCATTTTGTCTTTGTCTTCTTAATATTTTAAAGGTTCTTATTTCAGACCAGTGTTTGTTTATTTTGACCTGATAGTTTCAACTGACACTCGCTGCTCAAGACACGTCACAACGACATACAGTGACACTCTGATGAAGATTACAAGTGAGCGGTCGAAAGTGTCAGAT
The DNA here is from genome assembly GCA_019453435.1 of Rhinogobius similis. Lineage (NCBI taxonomy): Eukaryota > Metazoa > Chordata > Actinopteri > Gobiiformes > Gobiidae > Rhinogobius > Rhinogobius similis. Next base: position 23,564,240 of record CM033624.1, on the reverse strand, counting down.
AAGATACAAATATCTGTTGTATTAAAATATAACCTAAGTAGATTTTAATGTTGTTCATTGTAAACCACATTATCGACCACATTATCTAAAACAGCAAAGTAAATTAAGTAGGTGGGTGGACTTCTTGTTCAAAACTGCGGAACTGACAAGCCCCGCCTCTTTACAGAGGGGCCTATTTCGCCAAAGCAAGCAAGATATTGTCTTTAACATGTTTTTATTTTTTGAAAAATGGCTATGTGATATTTTAGAATTCTTCAAATAATCACAACTAAGTACAGAGAAACGGGCAGAAGTAGGGGGTGAAAACACACTTTAAGGTGTTGTATCTGATGTTTACAGTCTTAAAAACATGAAAAAATAACTTTCCGCATTTTAAATTCTTTGCAAAGGTTCACATGTATTGCTCACTTACCCAATGCTTTTTCAAATCTCAAAAGCTAGCATGCTAAGAGTGCACTTCCTGCTTCACGGAGAATGAAATGTGTATAATCAGATGCCGACAGTGCACTGTGGTCATTTTCACCCAAATATATGCTTTCACAATTTATCTGGGGCAAAACAAATTTAAATACATGAAGAAAAAAGAAACGGATGCAGCCCCTTTAACTGCTACTTCACCTCGATTTGTGAGTTTTGCCTCAGCTTAAAATACCTGACAATGATATGTTGACACTGATTTTCATTTAACTTTTTTTGTTGTTGTACAGCAGCAAAAGTGCAAAGTCTGAAACATTAGACCAGAGGCATATTCCAACTGGTTTATTTATACACACTGTCAAGATTAATGTAAATATAATAAACGCAGTGTGCATTAAACATAGCGCTGCATGTCTAACCATTAAACAAACCCATATGTTCAAATTCCTAACACAAACATATTTCAAAATAACCCACAACAATTAATAACAGCAGCAGCCCGCGCAGACCTCTTTGCCATATGTTTTCCACTTCCATAAATCTAAAACGGTGCCTTTTCCAAATTTACTTTTGACTCAATCATTTACAACCGGCTCCTCCCTTCTCTAATGAGCACCTTTCCTGGAAAATATACTCCACCATATACAGTGCATTCAATATTTCCCGGCATTAGCTTGACATCTCGTCCTAATAAACTACTTTTCGCTGACACCTTGGATATTGCGGCTAATAATACGTCTGCCAGCTCATATGTTTATTATTGTAAGCGTGTGTGGGCTTTCACAGGACAGTATGTGGAAGTCTTACCTGGTTTGGCGACCGAAACTCTTGGTTATTGTCATTCATGTACATGTTGTCACCATCAAACTGCGGAGGAAAACATAAACAACATGAGAAACAGAAGAAAAAAACGTGTCTTGAAGCATGAGGCTAATGATTTTGTCACTTCGGTTACAGGCCTCGCGGTGTGGCAAGGCGGTGTGGGTAATTACTGTTCGTCAGCGGGCTGGTAATTAGGCGATACATGGCTGAGAGACGGGTTTCCCCTGTGGGCTCGAGTGTGAACGGATCCAGCCTCGGAGCTGTGTGTGGTGCTGTCTAATCAGGCGGAGAGCAGGAGCCAAAACACTGCTCCACACAGGGTTACGCCGGTGCTAACTGCTCATGACCTTTAGTGCGGACCGTAGGAGCAGAACGGCACAGCGCACAAGTGGCCAGCTGAGGTTTCATGCCCAAGAGTTCCAACACTGCTAAAGACACTGAATGCAGCACTATACGGGCACTGTATATATATCGAAATTTAGACAACATTGTGAATGCTGAAGATATGACATCATTTATGGTTAAAAAAGTCAATTAAAAGCAAAAATAACACAAAATTAAAACTTATGTTGTAAACTTCCAGGGTGATAAGGTGATGTTTCTGCACTTTTGTGATTAATTCGTCTGGTAATTAAACCTCAACTAATACGTTTAAAGACATGCTTTGAGAATTTTTTGTTGGATTAACATAATATTATCTCACTATAGTTATGTATATTTATACTCCAAACAAAAGACATGTAGCACATTTTTATCTTGTTTCCCCCTTCTTTTTGATGGCACGTAACTGAAAGGATTTTATTGGTACCATTCATATTTCTTGATTGATAATTGATTTTTATACTGATAATTTATGTTCTCTTGACATATTTGTTTGTATTACATTGTTATTTGTACATTAAAATCACAATAAGGGAATTTGGGGACAAATAAAGGTTCTTTTATCGTATCTAATTGTGATTTTAATGTGCTCTTCTTCTTATCTTAAAGCTTTTATAGTGTTTTAGGTATAGGGTAAGCTTCGAACTGGAATTAAATGTGTTTAAGCCTTTTGTTACTCAAAATAGTACAAAAACACATTTTGGATGTAGTCAATTTCTGCATCTGTGATCTTTGGCAGATGGATGGAATTTTCACCATTAACAAATATTGGGCTAAATGAACAAACTTCATAAATCTGTCCAGGAACAATCTCTGTCCTTTTTACGAATACAAAATGTCACTACTTCATCCATATTTTGCTACTATCGCATCTTTTATAATGAGGTAAGCCACGTAAAAGACAGAAATACCTCGCAATAAAAGGTGACCATAAAAAGCCCTAGTAATTCTTAGCATTTTCAGATTTTCGCCAGGCTCTGTAATAGCTTCTAACTCCATAAACCCAGTCTATAGCCTCGCATGTCAATTCAGAGTTTATATGGGTGATTTCTATAGAGAAAATGAGATTCGGCTCCACAAACCACTCGGTAACTGAACCTGTCCAGTGTCAAGGTGACTGAGGAGCGGAGAAGGACCGTATAATGAAACGCCCTTGGCTTTCAGAAGAATCAGCCTTTGTCAGAGTGAACTTACAGGGAATACGGACAGGACTGGATAATAACACTATTGAAAAGCACGCAGAAAAATCTCAACATGTCAAATAACGAGTGGAGTTTCTCTTTGAGGTCGTTTGTGAGAAAGCACAGATACAGTAACATGATCAAACTAGACAGCATTCCAACTCGGATTCCTCAGATGTGAAGATTTCTGTGGCGTTTTATAAATTAGCAGTGGTCTGAAAACAACGGGAATCGCGTGTATGTTGTTCGAACTTACTGTCTGAACAACAACGCGATGTGAATGAGAGATAAAACAAATGAAACAGACAAGAAAATGTTTAAAACCCCAGAAAATTGAAAGTCACCTTTAAATGAACAATATTGCAAGTGGTACCAACTAATCTTTGAGAAATTGTGAAATTGCTCAATGGGCTCTGTGCACATTTCAGTCGATTATTTATTTTAAAGTGGCTAGCTCATTGTGCATTTCTAGGGTTTTGCAGAGTCACACTAAAATGAATAAATACTTTAAGATCAGGCAGTGAACAGTAAGCTGCAGGCGGATGTGTTAGTGAATCAATGCTAATGCTAATGCTAATTTTGAACTATAATGAAAATACAAATAAAACAAATAAAAATTGTAATCTACAAATAAAAACATGCAGGTAGTCTTTACTTTACATTTTAATTGGTTGCTTCTTTATATTGTACATTTTGACAAAAGTTAGCATTAGCTGTGAGAAACGGTTAGCCTAGCCAACTGCTACTGTGCACAGAGCCCATGCCATTAAGCTCTTTCCTACATTTTCTTAGTCCATCTGCATCCTATGTGAGACTCAGATTTGCTTATTCAATTTCCTTTTTTGGCACAGACAAATTACCAAATTATACAAAAACGCCAATAACTTCGACAAACCCCTCAATCTGTCATAACCTGGCTTCAGGCCACGACAAGAAATACACCAAACAACAAATACATAGTTAAATAAACTTTAAATTTCATGGATGATCTCAATAAACGTCTGCAAAGTCAGGGGTGCAAGTGCGTGTTTCATCAGGATTTATGCATGTGTAGTGTTTTTTGATGCGTTGTAGAGTCAAGAAAATAAGGAAAATACTGCACTAAACTCCACCCGCGCACAGAATAATATTATTACCACACGGCAACAACATGGGGCCATGACACTTAGCCTTCTGACCTGTCTCAACAAAATTCTTGATCAGTGCAATGATGCTCTGTGATGTTTGAAGTCTTCTGTGTACATTTTATCAATAAAACTAAAACAATTCCTGTTTAGACGCCTATTTCCCCCATTTCTCATCCTGTTATACGATAACCATGAAATTATCAACACATGCTGATAAAACAAATGAACTATACTCCAAACACCACTGGATGAGGTAAACTAATGGACGGAAATGGTTGGAACTCCTCTGGGTGTAACAGAATATGTCTACTGTAAAAGTCCAAGTGGCTAAATGATCCTGAGAGTGGCGAGCAAGAGAAATGACTGCACATTATTGAGGTAGAAAGGCCTGGAGATAAGTGTCTTCCTGATGCAAAGCTACAGCTAACGATGAGAATTATAAAAGATCTTGGTTATTCTAATGATTACACACTGGAGCACACAAATAAACATGCATTCACAGCATTTAAAACATTCACCCCACAACTGTCCATCTTGATCAGTCGTAGAAATGCAAAACGAGATGCTTGCTAAATGCTAATTACTCTGAACCGCGCCACTTACTGTGAGGCTAATGTGGCTAATGGTGCGTGGTAGTGTTTTATCACCTGACTACACCACGGCAAGCTTTAAGAAGACGAGGAGACAAAATGGCGTGAACCTTAGTGACATTTCCCCAATCAGCTCTACCTCTGTTCGCAGCTATCGGAGCAATTTTCCCACACGGATCACGCCAAGCTTTAGAGAGTGTCAAGGAATGGGATTTTTAAAGGGATAAAACGGGTAGCCTATACAATACCATACAAAACAATGCAAAAAGATCAATTCTTATCAGCCTGCTCAAAAATAAGCCTATACTGTTTTATTTTCCATATTATTTTCATGACTTCAAGTGTTTTTTTTCCAAAGTCAATTTCACAGTGATGCCAGTTCAAGTGAACCAAAGTAAACACAGAGATGGTGAGTGAAAGATTGCACACACAAAAACCCAAGTTTTTTTTACTGGCACATTGTTATTATTTTTGGGGGCAGACTTGTGGGCCAGGTTTAACTCAACAGAGCGCTGAAAAGCCAAATTATGAAAGAGAAGTTGCCGGGTAACACAGAAACTACAACTGGACACAGAAAGTGGTCTGAAATCCACAACTTAACCACAATAATTACCAAATCACTTCCACAGCCCATGTCAGTGTCATGGAAAAATAAACAGTTTTATTCATACAAGTTCAGAGCAAACGCCTACATTCCATTAGCTCGATACCAATCCACGAGTTAGCACTAATGCATCTTCAATGGGAGAGTCAGCGTTACTCATCAAACATCACGAACTGTTAAGGCGACAGACAACCACTCAACCACACGTGAGTAACACCAAAGCCTCATGAGAACACAGTAACACGTGTGAGTGTTTGTGTATATTTTTATCGTTGGCAGTTAGTGCCAAAAGTACCATTTGTGCAAACAATCTTGTAATAGACATTTCTTGAATTCTGGACAATAATGCACCCAAGCAGGCCTCAAGTTTTTGTTCTATTTGAAATTAATGGGATAGATTATTTGCATACTAGACTGCGTACGAAGCTATTCTAAACGCATCACTCTTGGAAGGGACTATTGACAAAGTATTGACTCTTTATAGTTAGAATGAACTGCCATTCTATTATCAATTTATTTCCCTTTTGAAATGCCAACCAACAATAAACGATGCACTCAACTCATCCCTTGTTCTAAGCACTGATTGTGACTCACGGCGCCTTTCAATAAACAAAAAATATGCATCACAATTCTGTTGCCCATGACTACATCTTGGCCTCGAAATGCCAAAAACACTTGAAAAGGTCGGCCATTTTGTGCTTCAACATGGCTGCTCATCATATATTTCAATGTAAAGCGGTTTGCAGCTCTCTCCTCTCAATGGCCCTCTTCTTTGCACCGCCACACTCTCCCACTTAAAATGCCAATTTATCCTGCGCTCAATGCTATCAGCTCTGCCATTACTCCACATTTACAGCAGAAAATCAGCTCTTCTTGCTCTCCACCAATGCATTTTTTCGATCCTGCGATTCCTCTTCTCTCGGTTCACACGTTTTTTGCGAGCATCTCTCCATTCTTTAGCTTTACAGTCGACATATTTCTCCCCCCTACCTCTTGCATAGGCCTTGGCATCTGAGTCTCATCGCTCGTCTAATTGGGCATTCTGCCTGAGACAAGGGCCTCATTAGGCAGTAATTACACACATGTTGTTTTCGGCAAACATCTCTATTTGGATTGCTTTGCATGGTAATTGTTCAGCAGGGACCACTGCTCACAAAGCTTCCCTCTGTGACACACGTGATGCAGCAGGAAACAAAACACAGAAAAGATGTTACAGGGGAAAAAAGAGGAGATTATAATTGAGTAATATTGTCAGTGTATGGGAAAATCTCAATACATTGATTAAAAAGAATGGGAACTGAACAGAGCGAGATTTTATAAACGCCAAAAGTACATAAATCACAATAATAAAGAGAATAGATTCATGTAAAAGGAAACAATAATACGCTATAGTAAGTTAACAACATAATTTCTTGTAAGTGATGGTCCAGCTACTTTAAACAGGGGACATTCATGGACAGTTAGTTTCAGAGATTCCAGAAATTTGAGGCAAACTTTCACTCACTAACTACAACACTAACACTAACAAGATATTGATTCAAATTAGATTCAGGAACAAAAAGCACTCGCTAAGAGACAAAAGCAGTGATAATTCTACAACAATATGCTGTTTAAGGTGTTAAAAAATCTTAAGTACATCTGTAAGGGATATATACATCACAATCTATATTTTTTTGTGACAAGAAACATCATAATTTAATGATTATTCACAATTATTGACTCCATACGCAAAGAAAGATCATGAATTCACACTGTTCAATACATTACGTTTACTCTGTGTCCTCTGATTGGACTAATTTGACATGAAAGATGAAAAAAAGCACTCAACATTTCGTTTTGCATGAGCTAAATTGCTTCTAAAATGTTCGCTACTATATTTTTTTTAGTCTTGAGACGTATGTAATGATCACGAGTATTGATTAACCACATGCACTGGACATATCTTTGCGTAACGTCATATATTCAATTGATTTGTTATAATCACAATGTGTTTTAGGCATACTTTGCAATCAAACCAATTTAGAAATGCCTAAATAATACTAAAGATGTTTTCAAATATAGTAATAATGAAAACAGAGACAGCAAAGACAACTTGCTACAAAAATAACGCCACAAAAATCCAATCAGAGTGATGACTTTGTATTCGAGAGAGCACAGCGGCTGATGCAGGATGGAGGTGAAATCACACACTACACAGACGATTGTTTTTGATTGATGGACGATTCCCATCAGCTCCTCATAAAGCCCTTGAAGGCAGCATCTGCTCTAGAGGGAGGGGGCCGGCTGAGTGCTTAAGCATGTGTGGGATGGCATAAATGTCCGGTAATTAAAGAGAAAAATTACCTGACTGTGGTATAAAAACTCAATCTGGAAGAAAAAAACAGCAACTAATAAACATTTTGAGTTGGCAATTATCAGCAGAGCAATAATTTGGCTGCCAACAAAGGAACAAAGAGGAACAGTGATTGACATGAGCCATTAGAAAGCTGTGTATTTAAAGATATTTTTCAAAGCCCCAAACTGTCATCTAAATAAATGTGTTTTCAGTAGAATAAATGAACCAAAATACATCTTTGTCTCATAAGTGTCTTGGAAGAACAGAAGACAATTCTTTGTTTATATCCCATTTTCAAGTGCAGCAAAAGGCAAAAACTTCTCCAAAAACCTATGCTGGAAAAAAATGCTTGTCGTGTATATAATTCTAAATATAAAGCCAGACACGGTGCCTATATAAGCCGATGGTGAGTGATACTGTGTTGTGCAAAACAAGAATTACAGTCACGCGAAAGTATGTGGTTAAAAACAAAAAGAGAAAAGAAAGTCGCATTTTGTTCTTTGGTATTTTTACTGTTTTGTGACTTAAATCCATTGTTTGAGACAGGGTTTGGCAATATGGTGATAAAAATCGAATCATTCCTGTGAAAATCTGCGGTTTTGGTCACATCGTGATATTGTGATTCATTATTTCTTTATTTAACGCTGCTGTCTCCTCAAACTGTCAGACCCTTCCTAGTTCAGACTCTGTAAGGCTCTGAGTGAGTGACAGCAGGCTTCAACCAATCACAGTAAAGTGGGAACTCTCAGAAGAAGCAGATGACTTTATTGTATATAGAAAAATTAAAAGTGATCAAACCCAAATTGTAATCTGGCCCCAATCATTATTTATTTTATTTTATTTTTTATTTTTTGCCATATTGCCTATTCTTACTATGAGATTTTTGCACATATTTTTCAAAATGGTTTTCAAAATGGCAAATAAACTAAACTAACTAAACCCTTCAATGCAATTCATGCATGTTTTAGAAGAACCCCTTTGCTATTAAAATAGGAGTGTCACACACAACAAACTAAATTACAGGTATTCTATCTTTGAAATTGTCAACAGAATTTATAAATTAGACAATCAGCTTCTTCCATTTCATGTAAACAGGTCCTTGCACCCTCTGCTGTCATTTTCTAATCACAAAACACATAAACTTTCACTTCTCTCTAAAAATATCACCATATACCCTTATTTGAAAGTTAACATCATCATTTTTTTCATTTTTTGCAGTAGTTTTTCCAAAATTCCAAAACAACATTCACAATATTATCCAATTCTAAATGTTGACACAGTTTACTGCCCACCTCTACATTTTATTCAAAGTATACTTGATTTTTGACAGCACATTTTTATTCCTCTGCTGTTTTCATACTTCGCACTTTGCAATTTATCCATTGAGAGACAAATAAAGGTTCTCTTATCTTCTTTCAGCCTAACAGTTCATCATGTTGTTCATCACACAGTTGCCATTAGTACAAATCCAACCGCAGTGCATGCATTTAGGAGTCAAATTTAAACAGTGAGCCACAGTTAAAAACAACTCCCCTGAACTTTTTGACTTTTCATTCCATAAAAGAGAATCCATAAGCAGCCACTGTAACACAAGTGACTTTAAAAGCCTTTGCCGGTGCACCAGTCTCTAAAAATAATTCTCTCACCAGGCAGAATTAATAAGGCCGATGGTACACAGCTGAAGAGAGGGTGTGGTGGGGGCTCATGCAATATGTATACCAGCCCCCCTTCACCGCCGCGTTTTACATCTCTGTTCCTCTCCTCTGTTCAATTAAGCTGTAGGAGCGGCCTAACAAAGCCCAACCTGAGACAGTCGGCTGAATTTTGATGGAGCGCAGTGTCAACGCTGGTTCAAAGAAAGGAGACAGACAGAGGGCACAAACAGCCGAGGCATAGGATACAGAAGGTGCACTTTAACACCAGACTGCGAATGAGACACAATAAATACAAAATTATGAATAACAATAGGGAGCAGAATGTGTTTTTTTTGCCTTCTCAAAACTGCATATACGTAAATAAAGGTGCTTTTTGTGGCTTGTTTCACTCTGTTCCAATAAAAACCAATAAAATCATGCAATTTGAGTTATTTCACAAACTATGAAAGCATAAAAAAGTTGTGATTGTCCTTTAACCTTAGTCTGACTTGTGTTTCTGCGACAATGAATGCAAATGTCTTGTTTTATGTGAAATATGTGTTAAAGTTATGATCGAAAACAAAATGAGTCTTGGGAAATGTATGTTATTGTAAATGCATCTAGTTTTGACCGTGCTGATGTCAAGATTATCAGGTTAATCAGGTCACAATATATTTAATTATATATAATTCATGACAATTTTAGAAGCAAAGTTAAGTCCAAAATGCTCATAGCGATCCTGCTGATGACTGGGAACTAACATAGAAGAAAAAAGAGTAAGCCAAGGCACTCTTCATGGAATAAAACCTGTTATTTTGTCATTATTGTAAAACATTTTAAAGCTTAGGCTGATTTATTTCCCATGCGGGCATCAGTAGCCTTCTTTTTAGTCTTTTTAATTGAATCAATTGTCTAAAAAAAATGCTGCCAGCTGTAAAGTATTTTTAACTGGCTGTTTTTGTCACGTTAACTTTGTTTTGTCATTCAGAAAGTTTGATTTCTTAAAGCTGCTCACAACCTTGAGGATTAGTAACGTGTCAGACAAAGGGATTAAAGCAAAAAAGGTCTCAGTAATTGTGAATAATCGTTAAATTGTGTTGTTTTTCCTCACTAAACACTCAAATTTGATATCGTCCCTAGTTTTCACAAACAAATTATGGTGAAAATGGGATTTTTTTAAACATTATGTCTTATCAACCACTTAATTTTCAATGTTATGTTATGTAAAATTAAAAGTGTGCGTTAATACCCTGTAGACCATGATTCCCCTTGATTTTCCTGCTTGACAATGTGCAATAATAATCCAGGAAAGTCATATTGCATGAACTCTGGTGTGAAAGGTCAGAGCTGCTCAGTTTGAGGAGAGACAGACACAGAGTACAGTAACAGTTGTGGAGTTGCACCACGCCCCAAGCAAACAATGAACACAGGCAAACAATAAAGATGGCATACTCTCTCTCTCTCTCTCTCTCACACACACACACATCCCATAATAAGCACTGCAGCCCGTGACCATGGCGACACCGCTCCAGCGTTAGATAAGGGGACGGGAGCCTCTTCCTGGTGAGACTCAACAGTACATTAAAGGTGGGTTCAGCACAGGTCACATAAACACTAAAGGTTCTCAAACTTTTCAACAACTATGATCATAGTTGACCTTCTGAGTACCACCAGATCTTAAGTAGATCTAAAACAGGACTATACCAGGCCTAAAGTAGGTCTTAAACAGGGCTATGTCAGGTCTAAACTAGATCTAAAACAGGACTATACCAGGCCTAAAGTAGGTCTAAATCAGGAGTGCCAGGTCTAAATGAGGTCCATCTAAATCAGGACAATACCAGGTTTAAACTAGGTCTTAAACAGGGCTATATCAGGTCTAAACTAGTTCTAAAACAGGACTATACTCAGCAGCAAAGCAGGTCTAAATCAGGACTATGCCAGGTCTAAAGTAGGTCTGGTCAAAACTAGGTCTAAACCGATTTCATGTTTAAACTGGGTCTAAATCAGGACTATACCAGGTCTAAACTAGGTCTAAATCAGGACTATGCCAGGTCTAAACTAGGTCTAAATCAGGACTATGCCAGGTCTAAACTAGGTCTAAATCAGGACTATGCCAGGTCTAAACTAGGTCTAAATCAGGACTATGCCAGGTCTAAACTAGGTCTAAATCAGGACTATACCAGGTCTAAAGTAGGTCTAAATCAGGACTATGCCAGGTCTAAAGTAGGTCTAAATGAGGACTATACCAGGTCTAAAGTAGGTCTAAATCAGGACTATGCCAGGTCTAAACTAGGTCTAAATCAAGACTATGCCAGGTCTAAACTAGGTCTAAATCAGGACTATGCCAGGTCTAAACTAGGTCTAAATTAAGACTATGCCAGGTCTAAACTAGGTCTAAATCAGGACTATACCAGGTCTAAACTGAGTCTAAATCAGGAGTGTGCCAGGTCTAAACTAGGTCTAAATCAGGACTTTACCAGGTCTAAACTAGGTCTAAATCAGGACTATGCCAGGTCTAAACTAGGTCTATATCAGGACTATACCAGGTCTAAAGTAGGTCTAAATCAGGACAATACCAGGTCTAAACTAGGTCTAAATCAGGACTATGCCAGGTCTAAACTAGGTCTAAATCAGGAGTGTGCCAGGTCTAAACTAGGTCTAAATCAGGACCATGCCAGGTCTAAACTAGGTCTAAATCAGGAGTGTGCCAGGTCTAAACTAGGTCTAAGTCTTGAATACTTCCAAACTGGGGCACACTCAATGCAAGACATTTTGAGAAACACTATTAGAAGTGTGATGTGATCACACGATCTCTCTGGGTGGAGTCTGCATGTCCTCCCCGTGTTACCGTGGGTTCTCTCCGGGTTCTCCGGCTTCCTCCCACCGTCCAAACACATGACTGTGTAGGTTAATTGAAAACTCTAAATTGTCCCAAGTGTATGAATGTGAGAGTGAATGGTTGTCTGTCCTTGTCCGTGTCTCTGTGTCAGCCCTGCGACGAGTTGGCCACTGTCCAGGGTGTACCCTGCCTAAGGCCCAAAGTCACTGGGATAGGCTCCAGTCACCCGCGACCCCTAACGGGAATAAGCGGTAGAAAATGAATGAATGAATGAACTATAAGAAGTGTCATTTACTTCTGTAAATCATCACTTCACTCACTCCAGGATAAAAAGTACAACATGACCATTTTTTCTTACATTTGAAGAAATCTAAAAATCAGCTCATCACCACAGATCTAATGTGTCGGGAAAAAAATAGCACCATAGCATGTTAGCCTGGATTTCAAATGAGTTGCTTTCAACAGAATTAATTGTAATCAGCATTAGTGGCTTTGTTAGCACTGGGTACAAAAGCTTACACACAAATATGAGTTAAAAGCTTAGAGGTAAAACATCAAATACAGTATGCAAGAATATAAAACAGATTACTGGTCTGTAGTTAAAAATAAGCAAGAAATAAATGTTAAAATTTGACAGAGATATCTGAGAGTGCTGCAGGGCTCTATAAGTAAGAAAAAACAGTGGCTGTTCAACCATCCATGGAAACGAGTCATTAAACAGAGGAGAGAGGAGGCACTTTAACATATATAAAAATCCTTTATTATAACAGGGACACACCAAAATGTCCCTATTTTTCCCTATGATTTTTATTCTTACGTTAGAGTAACATTTAATCCGGTTTTGCTGTGTGGAAATCTTAACATTTTCCATAATGTCATTAATATTGGGCCTCCACTCTGATCTCCCCACGATAACTTCTGTTTTTTGATGTGCTAATTCTATGGTTTTATGTCTCTTTAGGGCCAGTGTAAATGCTTTGCTAAGTCTTTGAAGTTATATTAGTATTCAAAAATGCACATGTGCCAGTTAAACAGATTGTTGTTTCACTTGACAAACCTGTTAGAACTACACTTTAACGTCATTATCAGTGGTTTCCAGAGATGCCACATACAGTACTGTTTTTGATCTGAGAGATAGGGCCATTGCAGAAAATACTCATTGTGACAAAAGATAAGGTTTAACTGCTTCCGGCTCTGCACCTCTAATCCACAAGTCAGTAAAAATATATACCTCATGCTTTCATCTGTGTCTGTTGCACCAAAGCGACCACAAGAAGAGCTAACAGTCCCCGGGCAGGAGGCAGGTGGCTCAGGGGCCAAATGAGGCGAAGGTGTTTCCACTGTGAACTGTGAGCTGCGACTTCACCACAGGATAGTGATCTATACTGCGAGGTGACTTTTAGCAGCAGGTCAACAGCTTCAACAGCAATCAAACAGACGGCTGTGTGTGCTTAGAGGAGGGCAATGTGTTGAAATTTAGTATATAATATCGTGAATGCTGTTTCGAAGGTATGCAAATGTTGGATATCAAGTTTATCATTTATAGTTTAAAATGGTAAAAAAAAGAGCTGATTAAAAATAAAAATGCTGGAAACTTTCAATTAACAGTTTTGTGATTCATTTTACTGACCTTTAACATCTGTCTTATAATTAAACCTCAAATAACACGTTTAAAGGGATGTTCTCACACGTTTTTGTTGTATTGCCATCATGTTTTCTGACTATCGTTATCAGGAAACTCAAAAAAATATTAAGTAAGTTTAGAATAATACATAAAGTTAAAGGAAACTATACTCTTTCTAGAATAATTTAAATAATCTTTTTGTGTCTTGGGGTCTAAGGAATCATGAAGGTTCAAAATGCAGTGGACTAATGACAGGACGGTCTGTAACATAATAAAAATACAATGTTTTGTTTTTCCACAATTTGTAAAGTAAATGTAATCTGTGACTTTTAGGGTTGGAAAGCCATTACTGATTTGCTTTTATGTCAGAATTTTGCTCAGGAGTTTGCCCAAAAATATACGAATGATTTACATAGGATTGAATATCATGCAATGAAACGTCTTCAGGTTTAAAACATTATATTTTTGCTTGCTTTCTGTATGCTAAATCTTTAGGCGTTGTTATGTTAACGTCTGTGTATTGTCAGGACTGTTGTAGCGTTGGCCTGGAAGATCAGTCCTGAAGGTTGCAGTTTAGATGCTTCAAACCAAACCTGTTGACTAGCACTTGTTTCTTTACGTTTTGGTCTTTGGATGATTCCTGAGATGTTTGTCCCTGAGATTGCCTTGTGCCTGTCGGTGGATCAGGAGGGCCTGCAATCGTTTGTGTCTTCAAAGCGAGATGTCACAGCACTAGCATTTGTTAAAGTACCGCTGTATCCTTGTTTGATCCTGGTTGGTTGAGAGGCCCCCACTGGTTCAAGGTGTGGTTTTGACTGTGCTGCTGCTGGCTCAGAGGTTTTGCTCCCTTTCTTGTTTCCTTCCTTCCTTCCTTCCTTCCTTCCTTTCTTCCTTTCCTTTCTTTCTCCTCTTCTCTGTGGGCACCTTAAGAGTCTACCGTCTGTTTTGTGTTGACATTGAACTGGATGCCGCTTTAGCCCTGACCGGCCTGATCTCTCTTTCGCTCTGGCCCCTGATGTGAGGAGCCTGATAAGACCCAGGTTTGGTGTAGCTCTGAGCATGAGGTCTGCTGCAAAACCCATGTTCCTCCAGGTGCAGAAAATAGTGTTGGCTCATGGTTTTCTCACTATCCACACTTTTCTCTTATATACATGAGTGGGATTTGGTCTATTCTCTTGTGGAGAAACTTCCACTTTGGATTTGCTGCCCATAGCGACTTGTGTCCTGATTGTCTGGGGAACTGTTGAGTTGGAAAGATTGGCTTCTACCATATCTCAAACCATATCTGCTCTGTAGCTTTCAGAATGAGGTCTGTTGGCATACAAGTGTGCCCTTCTGTCTGCACTGAGGTTACTGCCTGCTTCCTGGTTTTGGAGACCTACCATTTGTGGAGCTGGACGATGTAGAAGATGGCTTTTGTCTTTTGTCTGTCAATCTGTTCAATTCCTTTTTGAGTGTTTAACAGCTAAGAGTTACTTGTAAATCTGCTTGCATGTGCTCACAAGTGCTTCAAATATCAATATGAACATCTGCTCTTGAGTTATACCTGGAGGACAATGAAATGCAACGACTCAAAGCAAAAAAGTAATTCTAATTTATGCAACACGCTTAGAAAATAATAATGTTTTCAGTGCACTAATAAGTATCATTTTAAACGTTATTAAGACTGTCATGTTCGTGCATTAGACACTGTGCTGTATTGTGCGTGTGTTTGTGTGACGGTGGTTTGTCTGGCAGAGAAAGGACAGTACACAGCTCTTAACTGACGAAGGTGAGCGCAGATGAGAGATAAACGTGACATTAGCCCAGCCATGTGCCTGCTCACCGCACCATCTGATAACTGCAGCAGGAAGACTGAAAAAAACTGTTTCCTCTCGCATATAATTGGCTATCTTTGTGCGATCTACTGCAGCCTTACCTCCATGCAGAATAAAGAGTAATAAAGAGCAATGGAGTGTTTTGTGACCAGAATAATGAGCTTTTGGAACACAGCGAGGCTAAATTTGGATGCTATGGAATTTGTTGCTATTTCCATCAATAATGGCAAAAATCTTTCTGCAGTTTGTGGCACTGTTTGGGCAATTTATATACGTTGAAGTTTATCTGTATTACTAATTCTTGTTGAATGTATTTGTATTTGTAGTCACAATACACATTAAAAGAGATGTACGTTGCCAAGTTATGTCGTAATAAAGGCTGCCACAACAAATACATTTCTGCTGCGGGATATATAAAGTATTTTCTTATTTTGTCTTGCAGAATTAAAAAAATAAGTAATAGTTCTTCAAACAGAGTACATCCAAGAGACCTTAAGCCTCTTTACATATTCAGAATAAACTGTCTGTAGATACTTGTTGACTCCTTAACTCTAGTTTCAAATTCAGCGTATTATTTCCGAAAGTCCACAGAGCTGCATCCTGAACGCAGCCCGAGAGGCGTATTCACACATTTTCACACAAGTTTTCACACTTTTTGTCGCAGAAATGGCAAAACATAACTTCTGACATCCTCTGTGAATTCCGGTAAGAGTTTTGTGTTAAATGCAATTAAACGCAACAGTTACATTGTGTGCACAGACTTTTTAAGTTACGACCAAGTGTGAATTACGGTAATATGATGAGATTTTAGCAGCCAGAGCTTGAATATTATGAGAATAAATATTGTATACGCTAACTCGCTGGCTCCAGGTGCTCTGTGCGCCGCAGCGTTTGGCAAAGCTAAATGTTTCACGCAGCTAATGCTAACTTTTATTTAAATGTAAAATATAAAGAAACAACCAAATACACTGTGAAGCAAAGACTATCTGACTGTTTGTATAAATAGATTACTTCGGTTTGTTATTTTAATTTGTTTTATTTGTAGCATTGACCTAAACACTTCTTCATTTATCGCATGTGTAAAGTCTTAAATATGTTGTCAGTGACGTCCACTTGCAGCTTACTGTTCTATTTATTCATTTTAGTTTGACTCTGCAAAACCCCCACAGAGATAGAACTGGACAGGAAGTAGTCAGTAGAACAATTAGCCATTTTAAATATAAAGAGCCAACTGAAATTCCGTGCACAGAGCCTAAAGGTGCACCGTGACTTTTATGCAGATTGTCTCCATGAATGCTATTGCTTTGCTTAGAATGTTCCAAAGTATGGCATTAAACTTCTTGCACTCTCTTACTTCTTGAAAAAAATCTTGCATTCTTATTACAAGGGGCTTCGTCTCTCCACAGATCTGACCAGCTTGTCACCACGGCGATAGACAAGTGTAATGATATACTGTGGAAGAATCCAAGCAAAGCAATACAATGTCCATAGAGTTGGTAAAAAGTTACACAGTGCACCTTTAGGAAGTGGTCGTAATGAAAAGATAATAAAATTTAATACAATTTTAAACAGATAATTTGTGTTTTTCAGCCTTTTTTTGTGTCACGGCACACTTTTTTCAGCTGTAAAGACATCGCAGCACACAGCATTACCAAATCAAACCTTTTAGTAAAAAAATGTAGCATATAATGTGTGTGACAAATAATGCAAGTGTCGCTGTCTGGTTAACAAGTGCCACAGTTTGGTTAACAAGATGACATAAACACCGGCTGATGAGTAAGAGAACACATAACAAAAACACAGGAAGTTAATGTTGGTGCATTTCAAAATTGTATTAATGAATTAAGTTTGTTTGCTTTCATTTGCAGAGACAGCAAACCCCATTACTCTATTACTCTATTGTGCACAAATGATGACAATGTTTCTGTAGTTTATGATAGACTTTGCAAAAATATTCAGGAATAATAATGAACCGTCCAATGCCATATGAAAGACATCCAACCACTTATGTACAATTTCCCATTAAAAATACTTCTTACACAGTGAATAAAGGAACACATTGGCAGAAAAAAACATAAGAAGGTAATGTTGGTGTCTTTCAAAACTGTATATTGTATTAAAAATAACTTAAGGGCATTTTCACATTTTATCATTGCAACCAAATTCGTTTTAAACCTTATTTTCAAATTCCTTTCACCATATAACGCAAATTTAGACTTCAAAGCTACTGCACATTCCTGTCCTACTACTTAGCAAAGAACTATTTAAAAGCATGCATTTAGCAATTTCAGGCAAAAAAAAATCCCAATTTTCTTTGAGCCGAGTTCAGCCCTTTGAAGTGCGCTATTGCAAATGACATGCTTGCGATCCACATGCAGCCGGTCGCAGTTGAGTGAAACGCGGTGAGCTCGTGTGTCTCTCACCAGGGCAGCGGGCAGTCTTTTCCTAGCGGGGCTGATGGCGGACGGGGGGTCAGAGTGGAGCCTCGCAGTGTACCGGGCCTGTGGTCAGAGCGACAGCCAGACACAGACAGAGACACAGACAGAGAGACAGAGGGGAGAGGAAGCCACACAGTTGGGGTCTTTAGTGCGCGGTAAAACAAGCAGAGCATTTGTACAGAGACATGTCAAAGGTGCGACCACAATCCCCCCCAGCCACAGTTTTTGTTTTGTGTTTTCCCATCATGCCCGGCGAGCGTGTGCGGGGAGCGGGGGGGGGGGGGGGTAATGACACATGCGGCTTACACGGTGACTGGGGAGAATGGAGGTTAATGAGCTGACAGACCCCTCCACCCCGAACACGCCCCACGTCCCATGTACATGCCTTCATCTCCATCCTGACACACACACACACACACACACACACACACACACACACACACACACACACACAGACACACACACACACACACATGACACACACACACATACGCTGACATACGTACACAGAGAGCTTAGTCAGACAGATTTCTGCTTAATTAAGGCGAGACACTACACGCAGAACTCTTTTTTTTTCGTCCAATGTATTTATTTTTTTGGTCAGTTTGTTCTCTCAACACTTATGCTTTCACGGGGAAACAACAAACTCGTCCGTTCTGCTCCTAAAGATGTTTTATCACTGCATTTAATCCACTTCATCCAGAGATTTCTTCAGGACGTTGTAACTAGCTTCTACACACACCAAACTTTACAATTTTGTACTTAACAAGGAACATACAGAAGAATTCAAAGCCCGATTTATTTAAAGCTCTCAAAAAAGCATGGTATTAAACAGTTCTGTAACACACCACACTTTAAAAAGCCATAATAAAGCATGAACAAAGACTTCAATCACAATGAACAAATAGTTAATTAAGAAGGAATCAGGATTGGTAACTACTTAATGAATACCCATAACCTCTAAACCCTTAATTACAAATATTTCTATCTTATTTTTTCAAGTAAAGGTAATTTCATTGCTCCGAAATTACCTTGGAAAGCATGCAAAAACATGTGAGCAGGGTCGCCTTCTTCACAGATCTGAGTTGGCAATAACATGTCCCTGGAGACAAGCACCATGCTCCATAAGAGTTACATACAATATAATGCACTTTTAAGTATGTCATCTGTGTTGGAAAGAGAAAAATTAAGTGTACATTCAACCAAACTATATGTACATTCCTATATCCAGGAAAAAACCATCACCACTCAAACTATTCCTATATGTGCTCTTTCCCTTCCGTCATCGTACTGTTTGAGCTGTCCCTCTTCTCTGTCCCTCGCAGCAGCAGAACCATGAGCCTTTCAACCCATCTTCTTCCCTTCACCAAACAACAAAATCAAATTAATCTTTCTCACCATCTGCTCCTTCCCCTGTATGGCTTAAGTGTATTATTAATTCAAAGTTACCAAAATCAGTCTTATTTTTTGTTAGTCTGATTTCTTTTTAATTGCTTACAAGATTTGGGTTTACAAAGCAAATCCATTTCTGATTTTTATTTTTGCGTGGCTCCATTTACTGATACAAACGTGGAGCTGTTCACTGGAGCAGAGCCAAAGGAGACCAAAACACAGTAAAACTTGACCAGATTTACTCTCCCTCCACAATGGGATCATGGATCATGAAAAGTGCAACAATATATAATCTGTTTATTATGAAAAGTTACAAACACTATGACCTGTAAATGATTAACATTGCAAACTGTACGTAAACTGTTTAGTGAAACCAGCGCACCGGGCAGCAGTTGTGTGGGAGTCAGACATTAATTATAAGTGTAAAACAAGTACTAAACTTCATGTGGATGTAAATGTGTAGAAAAAAGCTCTGGACCTGATATTTAAATTTAGAAATGTATAAAAGTAAAACAAAATAGCTTCCTAGTTATGTATTTTTTCATCATGTTTCGCCACTGGAAGTTGAGTCATAAGATATTTCTGGTTCATAGACTTTTTAAACCAACTTCTTCACTGATCAACAAAAAAACACAGATTATTTAGGGATAAACAAATTATTCTTTATAATCAAAAGGTCCAGCTTTAAGCCTAAAAAAGCCGTGTGTAAACTTCTCACCTTAGCGAGAAGTGCTCCTGTGACAAAACCACAGAACAAAATATAAATGCAGAGGTGTGAGATGCAAATGAAAGCGGAGAAACGGTATCTGTTTCTTGACTGTCACGTGTTGTAATGTGGGTGCAAAGGCTTTCAGTGGAAACCTCAGAGGTCTAAATGTTGCATCAGTGCAAAGCCAATAACGGTGACCATTGTAACAGCGTAAAGTGTTTAAATAAGACTTACAACAAACAATGTGTACCAAACCAATCCTGCTATTATAAATAAACAAAAGAAAACAAATTAAAGTGTATTTATTTCAGAAAAGCATATAGCTGCTTAAGATGCTATTTTAAAGCAAAGCAAAGGTTAATAGTAAAGGAAAATGAAGTGAAATGGAAGGTGAAAACGCTAAAATGATCCCTAATGATTTAAACTTATTTGAAGTGATAATAGTTTTACACACATACCTTTCAACTCATCTGATGTGCAAATGACTGATTCTCACATTTTTTTCTAATTATGACTTACTTTGGTGGGATAGTCTCTGAGGTAAATATTTCTCGTAGTTTTACATCAGTCAAGTTAGAGTTTGTGAAGACAGACTGAAAAATAAAAGTTGAAAATTACAGAGAGGAGAGCTCTAAAATAGAATCCCTCTGTCTGTGTCGTCAATCAGCAATATTCCATTAAACATAAGGTGCGTGTTTTTGGGTCGATGGGTGAATCGAGAGCACCAGACATGGGGTTACTGGGCCGCCAAAATGCAATATATTACATTTTCTGACAGTTTAAAGAATTATTTAACAAAATCATAATCAGAATTACTTAAATTATAGTGTTATCAGGTATTATTATTTGTCAAATCATATTTATTGTGCATTTGATATGGATTTTTGCCCATGTTTAGACTATGGTTGCTAGGTAACGGTTGCGATTTACCTGTCACATCAAGTGGTTGTCAAGCTGGAGACATATACACATTTTTTTTTGTACAATCTTAAATATGATCTATTTTACGTTTTAGTGAAAAGTGAGATCAAATACTGTACGTCATTTGCACTTTAAAATTTGACCAATATACTGTATAATTTTGCCAGAGATGGAAAGATTCCTCAGACCTTTTCAATACTGCATCTATTTCCAAAAACTCCAAACAAAATGAGCTAAAATACAACCAAGCCACTCTTTTAAATGTACCAAAAGTCAGTATTAAACATCTATGCAATGCCTGTTAATTATTCCTCATAAAAAAGTGCATTACAGCTGAGAATACATTAGCCTACAATAACATCCTTTATAAATGGTGTGAACATTATGTGGAGCTGAAATAGTCTTGATAATGGCGTGTATGGAGCTGCACTTGGAAACAATGGGAGATGGATGGTTCGTCATTAGGGCCCATTGTGAATCTGTGGAGTGAGTAATTTGTGCGAAGAAGCCTTGTGCATTTTTAATATTCTTAAACTGAAGAGCCCCAAGAACACAAACTCCATAAAATAATAACAGCATCCCACCTTCGCACTATCTCAACCTCTCAATTATTTACCGCTAATGAATCGCTGTGGGCTGGATTCTCCCGAAGTACAGTACAGTCTGCTCCGTACGCAGTCGCAACACACATTTAAACACTTTGGGCCAATTAAGCTATATATGTCCTAAATTTCATACAAGGACGAACAAATCTTGCTCTGTTCTTAGAGTTTGTTTAACTTGTTTCATTGGAAAAGCTGTACTAAGCTTCTTAACTGTGTTTCAATGATAGAAAGTAACAAAGAATAAAGGTAAAAGTACAGTGCTTAAGTAAAATTTGTAGGTAAGTAATTTTTTCAGTGGATATGTTTAACTTTGACTTCAGTACATTTGCGAGCAGAAATCTGTACTTTCTACTATCCAGCTTTTTTAAACTGGACTAAAAAGTAAATTGTTTGAGAAATTATTTTTTAGCATATTCATGGTGACATTCAGCCTAAAGGTTTGAGTTCAAGTCTCGGCAAACAAACTATATGCATAATATTCACCAGAAATTTTGTAAATTGATTGCAATTGCCACAGTTGACTAAAAATCAGCACAATTGACCATCAAAATTATCACATTTAATGCTTTAACAGCTCTCAAAAGACTGTGTGAAATACTTTTTTTTAACTTTTTACTAACAGGCACATAAACAATTTACTAATGTAGATTTTTGTATATGCTCTACTTTGACTTTTACTTGAGTATTTTTTTTCATGTATCTGTACTTTCACTAAAGTAACAAATGAAGTACTTCTTCCTCCACTGCTGTTTCAGTCAGCGTGAGTGGGTTTAATGAAGCATTTGCGTGTGGTTAACAGCAGAAGAACGGGCCAAGAGCCAGCCATCCACCTGTCTTTGCACTTTGCAGCCAAACAACCTGGACCTGGGAATAAAAGCAGCTCTGGTTCATAGAACAACATTTAACAAAATATAAGAAGCTGAACAAAGAAGTGGCTGTGTTCAGTGATGAAGCGATGTAAAGATTATCTGCAAAAACACATGGAGATAACCTTCTTGCCACAGAACCATTTACAAAACAACTAGAGATTGAAATATACAAGAAGATTCAAGTCTTGATTTGAACATAATAAGTTTGTAGAGAAACTCTTCACGCTAAAAAAGTTCATATCGTGGCATCAAGCACTCACTTTGATCTCAGGCAAAAGCAGGAAGTTTGTGACACAAAAATGTCATTGCACCTGCATGACCTCAAAACCACCTCTAACTTCAGTAAATGTAGCATTAAATTCAGCTTTTATTATTGCAATTTAAGATAGTGGGTTTCCTTGTGTGAAGGCTGTCGATTCTAAAAACAAAAAGAGAGAAAAAATGTGAATAAATGCACAGGACTCTGTTCTGCTCTGTGAGATACACTGTAAACGACACAAAACAAATAGCTGAGTCTTCTATTCATGGATTTCAGCTTCCTTTTACATGGGAAATGATGTAAAAGATATAATATTTAGTTTTAAATCGTAAATCTACGGCAACAGTTGCAATTTCTCATTATTTTAACACTCTGGACAAGGAGTTGGTGGAACCAAAGTCTCCAATCAGTGAAAAAGGGGGAGAGAGGGAGGAAGACAGAGAGAAGAGTTGCAGCGTAACCTTGGCAGAATAAACTCATCACCTAAGTGAATGTAAATACATTCCACCATCTGTTAGTATGGATCTATAGGGGATGTCTTTACTCTCAGATTTGAGTGCTTCAGAGAGAGAGAGAGAGAGAGAGAGAGAGAGAGAGAGAGAGAGAGAGAGAGAGAGAGAGAAACTGTAAACACAACTCAAGAAATGTTCACAGAAATGATCACATGTGTATCATCCTTTTCTATTAGATCTTCCTCTGTCTAAACCCATTTCTGCTTCCTCTTTTCTCACAGCAAATGTTCATCTTCACTCATATATCTTTGGTCCTTCTCTGGATCTTTTAACTCTAAACTCAGTTAACAATACACGTCCATTATCTTCTAATCATATTTCAAGCAAAGAGACGCTTTTCCATCATTTTATAAAAACACCAGAAATATTTGTCCATAAGAGAAGAGGAACATCATAAATACTTTCAACAACAGTATTGCAATGACCTCCTTCCCAACACAACAAAACCACTACTAATTGATTTGAAGAAATATTTGGGAATATTGGTCATTTTATAAAACAGATAAAACATTTTAATATATGCATCATATTGACCTAGTTTCTCTTATAATTGGACACTGTCACCCACAAAGAAGCTCTCTCTCTCTGTTTCTCTCTCTCTCTCTGTGTTATTTCAAGATCAAACTGAGGCTTGTAGCCTATTTTAAAATATTTGTGTCAATCAAACATTTTGCACTAAAGTGTCATCCAATGCCCAGTGTTTAAAACCTTACAGTCAAATTCCCAATTTCTTTTTTCCCTTAAAGCGGAACCGATTAGTTTGGGATTGACTGGCTTTTCTCGATTGCACACAGCGAGGAGGTAATCACGAGTGCTCAGCTATAACTAAAGCATAGCCAAATTAAAGCCATTTCTAGACAGCTGGTAGTAGTAAATTCCTTTGAGAGAAAAAAGAGAAAGATATACTATTTTCATTCCCACTGCTTTACGGATTATGTCTTAGGTTTGTAGAAAAAACTGCATTAAAATAATCCACCATTTGCATGTTTTATCTGACAAAGGGAGACACACCACCCCCACTACACTCCATATATTCAAACGCCCCTCCCCCACAGCGTTGGACGTCACACACTCGCACACACATGATCATTACTATAAACGCACACACAGGCATCGCCATCAACCTGCTACCATCTGCTCCTCTCCTCTTTCTACAGAATACATTATTCAGTACAATACATCACATCACATCCCCTCAATGTCAGAGCGCCGCGCTGCAGACGAAACTAAAGCCATTGTGATGTTGTGGAAAGTGAACGAGCGAGAGAGAGCGAGAGAGAGGGAGAGAGGGAGGTATAGAGAGGGGGAATTAAAGGGGGCTTGGTTTGGCTTTCAGGTGAAACAAGGTTGGCACAGTCACAGACAAAAGTGGATTAAACATGGCAAAGGAATGAGACAGATGGAATACACGGTGCAGTCGCTTTTGGCCTCTCTGACGATGACTCTCGTGTTATAAAATGTTGGTTGATGTGTTGACACTATTTACAACTGCAGGTATGTATAAAGAATGAAAGAAAACTCCTTTAGCGATGGGAAAAATAAAATAAGATCACATTTCCACACTGAAGAAAGGCGTAATTGGCTGAGCGGTCAATAGGGCTGCAACGGTTAATCAGCTAAATTAATCGTAGCGGTATTGATGGTCTTGATTTTTATCTGGATTGTACAGGCTATAAAGACCTTTTATAACAAAAACATCAACATTATGAAATCAAAATGTCAAAAAAGAATAATTTCTGTTTCGTTTTCATCACTATATCCATAAATATTCTTTATCTAGAAGCTTCAGTCATCATATTTCAACATTTATTTGGTTGATACTCATTGTACAATAGAAATAATCATTTGACGATTTCTGGGTTTCAACTTCCTGATTATAGCTAACATTCGAGCACTTTTACCCATTTAAAAGATATAATAGTTTGTTGTTTGTTGTTGTTGTTGTTGTTTTGAATTGTCTTATATTGTCTTAAATAATAATTACAGGCTGATTGTTAAAATAATGATCTGTTGCAGCCCTACATTCAATACAGAATCAACATTTTGTGCTCAAGTTCATTGTGGTTCAAGTTGGATCACTCGCTCATGTCACATTTATACATATTGTGGCTCACATGTCACATTTATACATATTGTGAAGTACTGCACTGTCACGGCTATAAAATGTAAAGCCTGAATCATGCTTCATGAACTATTTGTTCACAATTAATTAAGCCTTTGTTCATGCTTTGTTAAGGCAAAATAAGTAAATAGTCTTTGCGATTTGAATTCGATTGCGATTAATGTAGCAGCTTTATCAGTCATATCCACGTTTAGGTCTTTAAAAAGAACATAAATGTGACTGAAGAAGACATAATTGGAGTTTACCAGCCAGTCTTTCTTTGTGAATGAGAGGAAAATCAATTGCATCGCTAAATATTACACATTTCATCGCCCCCGAAGCGAACGACGATGCACCGTGAGCGACAGTCCTGTACTGCACGTGCGACGGCAAATGAAGATGAGCCGACAGGTGGGACTTTATTTAAACTATACATCAACAGCTCTCGTTGACATTTGCATCCACATGTTTTCCGTCTCAGTGATATGACTCCAACAACAGGCTTCTCTGAATGGTTTGTTTACATGCGCCTCTCGTGAGCCTAAAGCGCTGATGTATGCGTCCCCGTGGTGCAGTGGCAGCAGGGGCAGGAGCAGCTGGAGCGCCGCACTTGACTACGACATGACCTGCTTTACATTCACCTGTTATTCAGCGCAGCCTAATGCTTCCACTGCAGCTGAGCGCCAATTAACCCCACCGCCGCGCCAGGCAAACCGGTCTGAGGCAATTTGTCAAAGAAGTGAAGCAAACTTGGCTAAATGTCATCCAGAGAATTTGTTTTTCGCGCGTGCAAAAGGAGAACGTACGCTCTGAGGTGTTTTGCTATAGATACTAACTTTTTACACATTTTTCAGACTTTACAGGAAACGAGAAAGCAGATGAAAGGTAATCAGCAGCGGAAGAGTCGAAAGCTTTAAATACATGTGTTGTGATGGAATTTTACAGTCATAGATGCATGAGTCCAGTTATACACATTTATAGTAAAGGTCTCTGTTATTTTGCTCTGATCGTTAGGTTAAGTATTGCAAATTTATGTTATGTCAAAGTTCATGTTTAAAAAGCATCCTTGAGAATTGACAAAATGACTGAAATAGGCTTTTAAACAGACAAACTAATAAAAGAAGCACATGTATTTTGGAATATGTTTGTACTCGGGATGTCAAGATAATTTGGTAAACTCATGTTTGAGATTATTCAAGAGGAAAAACCAAGAACCAACTATTTTTAATTCAATCTTTAGTCCCCAAAACTGACCTAAATGTAAACTACTTTTTATCTGGTTGTTTTTGTCACATTTTAACATTATTTTGTCTTTCAGAAAGTTGGATTTTGTAAAACTGTTCACAGACTTGAGGAATAGTAACATGTTAGACAATGGGGATGCAAGAACAACAAATGAAATATCATCTCAGTAATCGTATAAAATCATTAAACTCTGATGTTTTTTTTCTCATAATAATCGCAACACTAAAATCCCTATTTTGTACAGATCTAAACTACAAGTGTACCAGCTTTTAAGGCAGAATAAAACAGGATGTTTTGTTATTACGGCGCTTCAAAAAATGCAGCCTTTGTGATTTGCTCATCGTCTTTGCCGTTAAATTTGATTTAATTGCGATTTATCTCGTAGCCTTATTATGCATCGACTTTTCCATATTTTTAACAGGAATGATCAAAAACTGAAGAAGTATTTTGTCATGCCTTCACTGTAACCTGCAGGACCTGAATCTATGATGTTTTTGGCGATAACCGAAACACATTTGGCTTCCTCTTTCCCAGCCCAGATGTAACCAATGTGTCAGACTGTACCGCCATGTCATACACTTGGCTTTCCTCCCCCTCCTCCCCCCCCCCTCCCTCGTCTCTCTCCTCAGGCTCTTGTCAGTGTTTGGGCCGCGACTGCGAGGGGTCACCGCCTGCTTGTTCTCACACGAGGATCCCCGGCGATTAAACCCATGAACGTGCCATTTTTATCCAAGCCACTGTCTGCTCCACTGGTATGAGCGCTCTTCCTACTGCGAGTCTCTGCGCGTAAGAGTGTGTGAGTGTGTGTGTGTGTGTGTGTGTGTGGTAGTGCTAGCTCAATGCCAGGTCTCTCTAATGAGTCTGTCAGGCACTGTTAGCGACGCCGCGCTCCCCTTGGCTTCGCGCTCTCCCACAGATACAACTGTGATTAGCCGGGCCAACGGCACGCCACCGGGCCAGATTAAACACTCAGCAGCCTCCGCCAGGGACGACGGCGCGCACACACACACACAACTGTACACGCACACACTTACAGTAGAGGCACAGACAGGAGACAGAGCCTGGTCATGAGCGGCGATTAGGATGTTGTGCACTCCGGAGCAAAGTGTTGACACAGCGAGAACTAATGGGAGATATCAGCTAACAAGACAAGTGCATTTATATAGATCTGAGACGCTCGGGTTTCACTTTGTTACGAAGGGATATTCCCAGTTCTTCTAGTCAAATGAGATGTGCAGTGCGATCGGAAACAAAAATAAAATCTGAGTGATGAAGGTGGAAGCCCGACTGTCAAAATGTGTCAGCTTTTTTGCATGCTTTGGCTCGTTAGAAGAAAACACAAGTTAAACGGTGAATTTGTGTTGTCGTTTATTCTTGGACCAATAGTTTTCTGTTGGTATTTTATGGAGTTTCAGTCGTGAAGTTATTCATTCTTTTAATGAAAACTTTCAGCTGGTCCGTAGCTTTAGATTTATACACAATTTAATGGAAAGTTGGTGATTCTGATGAAGGTGGAAGTCCAACTGTCAAATTATATCAGCTTTTTTTGTCACATTAGAAGAAAACACAAGTCAAACAGTGACTTTGTGTTGTAGTTTTAGTTATTATTTGAAAGCCACAGCCAATAGTTTACTGGTATATGGAGTTTCAGTTGTCAAATATTCCTTATTCAAAGTTAGATCTGCTTCATAGATTTATAGTCGCTGGGTCCTGCAACCAATACTGTTAAATTATAGATCACTTAGAGTAAAAAACACTTGCACCAACGTGTATTTAAATAAAAAGCCTTGAAGGAACTGACAAAAATAACAAACATTTTTCATAATCAATTCTTTCGAATCAATCTGACGTAAAAGATGCATCAACAGCAACACAACGCCGAAAAAACAATACACTTTTTTTTTTTTCTTTTACAAGACAGAGGTGGTTCATTGGATTCCTGTCTGCTGCGACTTTTGAAGATCTCTCACTCTGGAGCGGCTCTGGCTCCCGGAGCTTTCAGCATGTTCATTAAAGCGACATGATTCACTAATTACAGGTAATGACCCTGTAACAAGCGGCGCAGATGAATGGGCAGATATGCAGAGGAGGGCAGGCCTGAGCACACATCGTTTATCATGGCTTAAGGGCCGGCCGGGTGGTACACTCCGACCAGAAGGGGAGACTCCAGAGGTGAGGCAGCCGTGTGATTGGACGAGAGCTCTCATGTGGTTTAAATAGCTGTTTTATTGAACCATGCATACTAAGGGAAATGTCTGTCTGAATCTAATGCACTAATGCACGAGCGCAATACGACCAACTAATGGCAAAACCTTCTATTTTTGAGAAATAATTAAAATCCTGCATGAAGGCTGCAAGATTAATCGCAATCGAATCGCAATTTGAACGAATGCAATTAGAGAATGGCAAAGGCTACAGTTTTTTACATACCATGATTTCAGCTACAAATAATAAAATGTCCTGTTTTATTCTGCATGAAAAACGCTAACCCTGTAGTTTAGATCTGTACAATGAGACACATTTTTCTGTGCATTCTTAGCCTTTTGCATCTTTTCCAATGTGGTTTATAAACTACTAATGACAAATCTACCAAACTAAACAAAATGTCACCTTTGAACAGAACCATATTATTGAAACATAAATCGTAAATCTAATCGCAATCTCAGTGCTTGTTAGACAATCACAAGTAGATATTTTACCCAAATCGTTCAGCACTATCTTAGGTAAGTAATCATTCTCTGCCTTTTCAGCCAATGCCGGGTTAGATTAGGTTTAGACACGGGCAGAACATGCAAACAGAACAGCTGGAGAGTGGAGTCTTGCTGTGAAGCCACTGTGCCGCCATTAAATTACATTACATATTTGTTAAATTAACTAAAACAACCAATAGGCCACATTTTCAGCTTTGGTAGTTCTGACCAAGCCTTTGATACATCTTTTGTGATACTTTGTAGATTATAACTATATGTGGGAAAGTGGCGGTTTTGTCAGAATCAGAACTTTCTTGCTATTGTTTCAGTAACTAGGAATGTACTTCAGCAATATTACCAATACCAATTTTGTCTGTTTTTTGCAGTTTGAAAAGTACAAATCTGCTCTCAAACATGCAAACAAGTCCACCTCTTGTTTTATATCATGGTTCTCTACCTCCATTAACTCTCTTTTGTCGAGTGGCCTATATTTACCCCTGTGTGTAACATCAGTGGGTTTTCCTTGTCACCACCTCTCTTCCTGTCACCATTGTTGTTACTGTACAGAGCTGTTACTGACACATTTATGGTTTGTTTCATAGATTCACTCACAGATGCCCTCCATTTCCACAATGCCAGCTTTGTGATTACTTCAACAATATTTAAATTTGTGTTTTTGTACATTTTGTAATTATCTGAAAACAAAAACAACAAATCCCCAAAGAAGATAGAGACTTAGTAATGAGATTCTAATACACAAGAAAGTGGCAATTCATTTCTGACTATTGCACATTTTGTGAAATTTTTTGACAGATCATTGTGGGAAAGAGACAACAATACCAACTCCAGCCACAAGGGGTCAATGAGCTCAGTGAACAGAATTTCTGTTGGCTATTTATTTTAAAATGGCTATCTCATTGTACTACTGAGTGCTTCCTGTCCAATTCTATCTCTTGGTGTTTTATAGAGTTACACAAAATGAATAAATACTTAGATATTAAAACTTCTGTGTTGATAAGTGGAGGTGTTTATGGGTCAATGCTAATGCAACAAAACATAATAAAGATAACAATAAAAATAAAATATAAATAAAATAAATAAATGCAATAAATAAAACAGAAGTAATCTCTCTCACACTCTCTCTCTCATATATATATATAAATACAGGTAGTCTTTACACACAGAGCACATAAAGAGACACATAGGCCTGTTAAAAATGTGTTGTAGTCTTTATTGTTTGAGTAAAAGTCTGTCCTCTTTACACTGAAATCCATCCATTGCTCACTCAGAACTATTTCCTGCTTAACGCTATGATGTATACGCTAGCTTGCTTATGTTCATTCCATTAAACCGAATTACAGCGTTGAAATATTGGACACATTTTTTGGTTCATGTTACTCCCGTTGCTTGCTTTAATCCGGCCCAGTGGGATTTGGATATTTACAGAAATAACTCTTTGTTTACAAGAGGCTAATCCAATCAGCACGCTAAAGTTCATTGGATTTATGCCCTGTCAGTGACCCCCAGCCAAGCCCGTACCCTCTGCTCCCCGGGCATATTCATCACCACTGTACGCCCCGATACAATGCCGCCTCTTTCACTCTCTCTGTGTCCGTCTCTCTCGCTCTCTCCATCTGAAATGTTCACAATGTCATATACTACTGTACTGTGTGCCACAATGGAGTAATTGTGTTTGGTCCCTTCAGGGAGAATGAGTTCGGAGTAGAAAAATATCATTGGAGGAAGTACATATTTTCCACCTTTGGACGTAAATGAGCCACTACACACCCTGTGATATTGTAACATTCTATAGTTTTATTGTGTAGCTTTGTAATGGCAAGCTGTGATTTAAGAACATTTTTTTCCCCTCGACGTTAGACTTATGAACACTTTATAACACCTTTAATAACTCATGTCGCCAATGCTATCTATTTGCAATGTGCACCGTCTGACTATACTGTATACATTTTGTTTTTAAACCTATTTTCATTCTAAAACCTTATTTTATGCAGTATTCAGCAGTTTATATCTTACTATTCGTTGTTTTGTGTTGCCACTGACAATTCCCACTGACAACGGCAATAAAACTCTTTCTGATTCTGATGAAGAGGCGTTTGTAAGAATTCGGGGTTCCAATAGATCCTTTAAAATGCTCTGTCAACAAAATGTTCCAAATCCCAGAATGGAGGTGGCTGGAGACAACATTAAGTGGACGATCATGTATTTTCAAAGATTAATACCTCAGATTTAAAGGCAAATGATGTATGTATTTATAACAAAATAATAAGCAGATTGTCTGTTAGTTTGCTTTTCTATTCTCAAAAAATGGCATGATGGAAGATGTATTTGGGCATCATAAAGTATAATTTGTGGTATAATGTGTAGATAAAATGAAAAAAACTATTGTGTGCGCAACATTTCTTTAAGTATTTGTTCCAGTAAACTTAAAAAACAGTATTTTACCTTCATCAAAAACACCACATGTCTCATATTAAATGGATAAATCATGAAAAATACAATTGTAAATGTCTTTAAACCAGGCTCTGGTATCACTCACATGTATCTGAGTGGTTTTCATTTGTCAAAACCACCTTGATTATTATTATTTTGTGATATTCTTAAGTTTCTCCGTTGAAATCACATCATGCTCCACTTCTCTTTTGCCTCCTTTCTGCAATTTCTGTTTGAAAAGGTTTATAGCGTCCATAGAAAGTTTCTCCTGGAAGTTAACATTGTTTTAATTTGAGTTTATAAATCTGGGGATTGTATCTTTGCCATTGTGTGATAAAACAAATGCCTTAGCAAAGTAAAAAATGAGACTTACAGTGTGTCTTATGCAAAAATCTTCCATATAACTGCACTACATTCAATTCTGTCCACGTGTTTCAGAATTCAGACCAAATTATTACATATATTGAATAATAAAAGTCCTCAAAATGGCACCTTTAAACAGGAAATCCATGAATAGCCTGAAACACAACTGTATTTACTGCTATTCCCATTGCTGCTTTGTCTCTTAAGTCTGTCATGTCTGACTCGATCTGACCAAAAACACACTTAAACCTCACTACTGTACAACGTCTACATTCAAATCGCTTCCAGATGTATTTGAGAGGGCGGAATTCCTTTATGAAAATATACATTGGGACCCGGCACGATAAACAATGACATGCCAATAGACTGCTGGAGTCCACTGTCCCCCTGTGCGGCTCAGACAGACTCGCTTTTGTTCTGCCCCTCACCACTTATGTTACTGTAGACGACTAATGCACGCAGATCGATAGCATACTTTCTATTTCAACACATTCCACTGATGTGCGCCGCGATTGATCCTTCTGCTGTCAACACAAACTTTTACGGCTCCGTGTCTCCTTTGTACCCTCAAAATAAATGCTCTTTAAAATCAAAAGGCCTTTTATCGGAGCTTCTTTAAACACCTCAGCGACGGCGTGTTGACATGTCTGTATTAACCACGAGATAACTGGAGGCAGGCGCGGGGAGGCAGAGGCAGCAACAGCTTACGGGCAAACAGTGTCAAAAGGAGAAATAGAAACCCTGAATCAGACAAATCACAACAGCTAAATGAAAAAGTTGATTATCGCAAATTATTTCCAAGGTAAAGGTGCAGTATGTAAATGTTCAGTGTCTAGTATCTGCTTCCTGCTAGTTTCCATTTCGATGTTATTAGACGAAGACGCCACTCAGCCAAGTTACAAGTAACTACAATTATTTTGCTATTTGATTCATCTAGAAGTAGTTTAGAATACAAAATATAGATATTGTACCAAATTTTCCCCATTTAAAGATCTTGATTGAGTGTATTTGCAGACAAAATAGGTTTTTCATCCTCAACACTAAATGTAAACGTTTCTAATGTAATTCTTGCTTTGTCTGAGTCATAAAAAATCATTTTAAAGCACATGGCATGTTTTGAAGTTTGTACATGGTCCAGATTACAATTTGATTACTAAATTAGTTGATTAGTCGATTTGTTGCGATTAAAGATTAAGAAATGATTAAATGACAAATAAAAATATATAAGATAACTGTAAGTTTGTTGATTTAATGTTTACAGGATAAGAAAAATGTGTGTTCTGTGTGTAAATTGTCCCAAACCTGAATCTCCCCACTGTGATGTCACCATGTTTTGGAACTTTGCTCTGCTTCTTGTCATTTTCAACACATTTTTCCACTTTTTTTCCACAAACTATAGTGCTTGATTTGTGTAATGCTATGTTTTATACTTACAACAAGTATAAACAAAGTAAAAACAAGGAAATCTTAAGAAAAACATATGCACTTTAAGGGCAAGCCAATTTAGTGCAGCAGTCAGAAAATTATACGTCTAGACACAAAATCTATTGCAAATTTTGTTTTATTTTGCCAATAATGAAAACATAGGCTCCCCATTTAACTCCAATCAAGAATCACTGACTAAACAAATACTTAAATGGAAAGCCTCTTTATATTCTTTCATATCCGACTCGTCCTGAAGATGCATATTTAACACACACAGCAAATAAAATATTGACAAAACAGTTGTAAAATGTCTGTGTTGACACAAACACATCAGTCGGAGATGTAAAGAACAAAGGAGAGATGAGCAAACAGAGAATGTCGCCTGTCTGTCCTGAGCAAACCAACACAATCAATTTCTTCCAGCAGACAATGTCCACCCTATGGTTTACTTTTACAACCTCAAACAATAGATACGTTTAGATTGTAGCTGTAATTTTATTGTTTTATAGATTGTCAAAAATACAAAGCTCCAAAATGCCATGTCTCTGAATCAAATGTAGTTTAACTTATCAACAAACAGTGCAGATTTTCAACATTTGAGAAAGAAACTTGGCCTATTTCAAAACTATTTTACATCTATATTGTGCTCGAGGTGCAAAAAAACAGGGTAAATGTCTTAAATTTAGAACGTGTATATCGATTTAAGTCGACTTGGTTTGGATTTCATTACTTACCAAGACTATTGGACTTGTTTCAAGGTATTTCTGACTTTTAAATACATTGCTTCTGCCAATTATCTGTCAATGAGATGAGAAACTTACAAATGGTAGATTTATTTTATAATTTCAAGTGAAATTCTCTTTCAATCCATCAGAAACGTCAAACAAAATCAAATCTTTGAAGTGATATTAGTGAATAAAACTCAAGAAAACCACTATAAAGTCATGTACAGTTTTAAGAGCATTAGCTGCATTGTAAAACTTCAAATCAAGTCAATTGCTTTTAATCCAAACCATTTCCAAACTACCCTGCACCTTACATAATTAAATGTGAGGGGGCATGTGTCCTGTGCAGGAAGTAACCGCTCAGTCTGTTTTTCCATCTCGAAGCGACCCATCTCGCTGATACGCTGTAGGAGGAAACTCTTTAAACATTACGAAGCTGCAGCCCACACAAATACAGTAGGTGCTTTCAGATAAAATGTTTCTGAACAATAAAACTGCTCGGCTTGGGTCGGCCGAGCTAACTGTGCTAATCTCATTACCTCTCCCAAGCATAAGACAATAATAAAGTCTCTATAAAATATGCATTGCAAATCCAAGCATTTCATTTTCCGTGTAATTAAATCAGTCAAAACATGTAAACTCCATCAATGATTTGGCGTATTTGCATTTTTAATAAGACCGGATTAATTAGAACAAGGGCTAAGGCGACGACGAACAGGCCTATTGTGCTGTCTGTCACACTCGTTTAATTCCGCCATTACCTCCAATATCCTATTAAGATAATTGGCTTTTTATTTCACAATCAACAACCCGCAAAGGCTATTAAGCTATAATCTTCCACTATTAACCTTAAGCATGTTGGAAAATTGAAAACAAAAGCATTTTAAAAGAGGAAAAAAAACACAGATGCATTTGAGGCATGGCTTGGAAATGAAAAATGACGCCGTTTTGTTGACTTTTGGCATCGGGTGCAAAGCAAACACATTACACTGGAGGAAATGGGTATCAGCATCCCTTCTCGGCGCAGCACACGAGACAAATGGGTCTCCAGAGTGTGGACATTTCCCCTTAGTTTCTTTAGGGGGTCCCACAGGAGTCATACCTGGGACCCTGTTGTTTCAGGCTTCATGTGGCCCTGACGTGAAAGTACAGTGGGAATGAAGCCAGGAACGTTTGGAACAATTGGGATTTTTGGCCACAAACATAATTACATTACATAATTCATTATTTTTTTCTTTTGTAAAGATCTATTTCTGCAGTTTATTGTAATGATAATCGATGCACATTAGGCTCGTCAAAAAAGATTCCACTAATCAATACTAAAACTAGTTAGCCATTGTTAGTCAAATATCAATACTGAAGAACAGATATACGACAATGTTCTATCTTTTCTCAACTGTCTTAATCAAAGACGTGTAAATATATGAAGAAAAAAAAAAAACTACATTGTCTCAAAAGCAGTGTTTTTTGTAATAACACTGTGGAATCAGACATGTTTTTAAATTATAGTATTGTGATAAGATTAATGCACATCAGTTGCCCTTGGTTTATTATGCACTTTCCATCTGGACAGTTGTACAAAGCAATTAGAAGTGTTGTCAACATCAGTTAAACCATCTAACATGAATTATAACTGTCTAACATGGATTAAAAAAGGGCCATAAAAATTGTAATTATTTCATTAAAAGAAAAAAATACTGTTGCTAATGCTACAGTTTAGGGCCACTTGATTATGGCCAAAATTATAATCACGATTATTTGGCTCATAATTGATGAAGAACTGAACATTGGGTTACAGATGACATCACAACATTTTATCGGCCAATGATATTTAATACAATTAGGGGCAGCTAACATTAACATTGTTAAATTTACTGTTTGAAAATGTTATGCCAAAGTTCAGTGAAATCAAAAGGAAAAACTGGCTCTTGTCCCCCATCTGGGAGTATGACATCATCACTTTATTGAATCTGAAAACCAAAATTATTCTGAAGAGAAAGTATTAGTAATGTTTTAGTAAAGTGCCTCTGCTCCAGGTTTTGAGGCAAAATGAGCGCAACTCTGAACAAAAGGCTTACGAAATGTTTGTAATTGAACAGAGTGATAATTGAAATGATACATGCGAGTCATTGCACAGCCCTACTGCAGTTACTTATTAAGATGCAGTTTGCACATTTGGAAATGTGGTAATTGTTAGAGATGAGAGCAACTTTCATTTTGATCCAAGTCACGCATGAAAAGGAAGTTTAACGTCCTATAGTGTGAACAGTTTACTGTGTGATCTCTCTGTTCTCAAAGGTGACAAACATGTGGTCAGGACACTTTTATCTCCGCACAGCCGTTATATGTTACACAACTGAAACTCTGACCTTTTGCAGTATCGACACATTCTGTATAGCATTATGAAATAACACAATATTTCACTCAATCTTGAAAAACATTTTTAAATATTGTTTGATAAAACTTGATAAAAAAAAATTGCGCTCACACACTCAGCTCACAGTTCATAGCTCTCATAAACACTTTAAAAAAAAAATCCACAAGCATTTTTTTCCATGCGTTTGTTCAGCTTTAGAACAACTTTTTTCAGACAGCAAAATGAAACTCATGCGATTGCCCCAAGAACAGCCAATCAGAGCGCTCGTATTTCCTGGTTGACGAGACATAAAAATCATTATTAACACATGCAGGGAGCGTGCACCGGTCTGATTTTTGTCAGAAAGTGCTGGTTTTACAACAAAAAATGTACTCAAAAAATTAAGTCGGGCACCCAAGCTTTAACAGTTGCTTGGATTGAAAAATGGTGCACCAGTGGTATGTTTGTTCTCCAACCAGAGAGTTGTGGGTTCAAATCTCACTCAATACTTTTACAGATGTTGTGTCACTTGACAAAACATTTCCTCCATTTTCCTCCATATTGCCCTCTCTACTCAACTAATATGTTTTAATGTGACAAAAATCATGAAATTATATGAATTCAATCACATTTGTAGTCAAGACAACGCATTTAAAAGGCCAAATAGTCATTGCAAAACTATTAAAAAGCAAAAAATACCATCTTTAATCGCTGTGACGACAAACAAAGTCAGGTAAGAGCAGGAGGTGTGGTCTATCATTGCATTGACCATGAGAGCATACATGTCGTTTCCCATAGACTTACTGCTGCATATAGCGCAAATTCAGTCATGTTTTCAAAGCCTATTGCTGAAACTTGCGAGCGGCGATGTACAAATGCCTTTCGAGGTTCTAGCACTAGTAAATCCTTGTGTGACGGTGCCCTTGATAGACGAAACACATTAACCGAAGAGATCTAGAGACAGATGCTCCATAAAACTGCTGTACCTCCTCAACATGTGCTCTCAAACAAAGGAAGCCAGCATTTACTAAGCAGGATAATGCTGTGAGTAAGTTGAATGTTTTTGCACACACAGCCGGTTCACACTCCCACCAGATATTTCACTTTGAACACTTTCGACTAATAAAATCTCTCACTTAGGACCTTACGAAAGGGCCATATGGAGTCACACATTTCCTCTGTGGTGGACACTATCTCGGAGTGGAATTAACTTACATCATAGTTACATGTTACTTCAGATCGTTTAAATAGTGTTTAGATTGTGTTACGTTCTTACAGTGAAAAGACTCACCGCAGCTTTTACTTGAGTAAGAAGACTATGTAGTATTATCTGAAAAAAAACTCGATTCGATACTAAGAAATATACTTTCTCGATACCACAAGAATAATTACAAATGCTTGGTCAAAGTTTTAGACAATAGACTGACATTTTCAACACTAAATAAAAGCGATTTCTTTATTGAATATTATGGTCTTATTGTAGTTCTGATAAAACTCAAAATAATATAATAAACTGTTCAGGAAAGGTCCAATTATGTCCTGTTCATGAGGGGATTTTGCATACACGGCCTGTCACAATAACAAATTTTGAAGTGCGATGTTTCTACCGAAAATATCACAACAAGCGATAACACTGAAACTACTTTATGCAACAGGAAGCAAGAGAATTCCCCTCGCAATGGCGCAACATTGTTAAAAAATGTATTGCAATAAATAAATAGCACAATGAAATGCTTTCAAAGTTAGTTGAAGTAGATAACGAGTCTTAAATGTTGCTTAGTTCACTCTCTACAACTCAAATCTTACAGAAAAACCAAACACAGATACCCAAAATGCAAAGAAAATATATTGTTCTTTCTATCGTACTGTATATTGAACTATTATCGTGTTCAAGCGAGTATCTAGTTTTGATATTGATTAGTGCCTGATTTTCGATAATTTTGACAATCCAAGTCAGAATATATTACTATTAGGAGTAACATTGTGTAAATATACATTTACTTTGTTACTAAAGCTGGGCAATATATTGCTAAAATCTAATTGTGATCTCATCCCTGTGACAATCTGCTATTTTGCTGAAGTTGTCAAAAACAGACCCACTATTGGTCAGATTCTGCAAGGTTCTGAGTGAGTGACAGCTGGATTTAACCAATCACAGTGAAGTGTGAACTTTAAGAAGAACTAGATTACTTCATTTACTCTTTAAAGCAAATAGAAAAATACAAAGTGTACGTGAAGTGTGAGAAAATTGATATTGTGACCTGGCTCCAAGAAAATCATGATTATTGTTTTTCCATTTGTCGAATCCAATATCACAATGTCATTTTCAACACAAACTAACTTTACTTTCTTTATGCTACAATGTTAGTTTAGCTCAAGATCATTCAGGAAAGGTCTAATTTAGTCTTTAACACTGTTTATGTGATTTTTTTTTTGTATTGACACATGATCATCAAGTTTGGACAATAGTTTAAGCATCAATTAATATATGATTGTCAATACTTCTGACAACCCCAATAATGAGCACATAGCAAACTTTATGTGCTGAACTTGCCTTGCTTCATCCTGTTTTACTTGTTCGCCTTTGAGTCAACTTAGAAGGCTAATATTGTTGTTATTAATGTCACAAGTTGAATTATTACATACGCATCAAACTATTACTTCATAATTCAAAATCCTCAAATATATTGTGGCCATAATTAGGAGAAGTTCATGGATGTTTCTGGCGTCTCTAAGAGGTGAGTGTTACTGTGGCAGCGGCTCGTTCCTCTGAGGGACAACAGCTGTCTTTACCTTGGGCAGGCAAACAGGCTCATTACGGTCGGCCATGTTTGTTTTGGTGCCCGATACCTAGCCTTAAGCAAACAGCCCTATCTCCACTCTGCAGCAGCACTCTGTACATTTCCTTCCCTCTTTGCACCACATTGTATCATAGCAGTACGATTTCCCTATGCACCGTGTCCAAGCTGCCCGTGGCTCTCAAAGAATGCGGGTTTAATTGGGTAAATTTGTACGAAAATGCGTCTAGAAATGTTGCGAACGTTGCGTATGAGCTATAATTTATGTCGTTCTGATATCAACAGTGTGGTATGTGGCACAAAAGGGTTCTTTGTTTGTTCCGCTTCATTCTTATAAAGACCTCATTATTTACTGTGCTATAGTCAAATCTCTGCTAAAGGTTTCTGTTGCATATTTTCTACACTCCAGACTGTCTGTGGTGAATGACAGGCAGGTTGAATTCATCACGCTCTGACAAAAATCCCATTTAAAAAGGAAAATGTCACTCTATTACAGCAGCCAGCAAACAGAGGCCTGCTTTAACCCGCGAGGCATTCACACTAAGTTATACAGAGTAAGAAAAATAGGATTCCTCTGCTTATATATAATGTATTTTCAAGAGCAGTGCTTGGAAAAGAACAGTCTTTATTTGATGTTATCCCTGTACAGTATTGGTCAAAGTCACAGTGCATTGTGGAATGAGTTCTTAATGTGAACTAATGAGGCTGTCAGTGCAGAGTCTGTGCCTGTTTAGTTTGACTCATGTCGTAGATTCAATTAAATGAGCTGAAGTTGAACTGGCCCCGAGCCACATGGGTAATGGGTGACCTCATTCAAACAATGCTCTGACATATTGAAACAATAAGAGGAAGGGGCTGCAAAAGCAAACTGCACTCAAAACAGATAAGCTGCTGCGGATTACACTCGAGTCACTGCAGGGTTATAGTCCTGTGGAAATCTGTTTTCTATATGTTTTATCATCTCAGTAGGTTATCGGTCAAATGAATAACTTTTATTTAAAGGCGCACTGTGTATATTTTTGCGTCTGCATGTTCCAAAGTATGGCATTAAACACACAGTATGCATCATGTTTTTTCCACAAAGCAGTTTTGCAGAGACATGATTAACTAAACATAATCCTAATTTACTTTACACTGAAATATATTGTAAAAAATAGAGAATGTATACATGTGGGATAGAAAAGCATTTGTTGCATTATTGTGTAAACATATGGCCACATTTTTGCTCTTCTATTTCTCTTTTTACTCATTAGTCTCGAACTGGAACCTTTAATTACAAGTTATAACTTCAAACTTTTGTATAATAATCAAACTAATGGAATTTGGTAGACAATAAATGAACACAGGGTTATTATATAGCACTATTTCAAGATGCCTGAATGTTATATTTATTAATAATTCATTTTATTACAAACCTTTATGGGAAGAAGGATCGTAATTTTCTACATTCCAATTTTGTTTTACGCTAAATCGACTTTTTTCACACAGTCAACTAATCAGTGATCATAGAATACTAGACACTGTTTCCATTTGTGCCTGATTTAAAAGCAGGTTTGACTTTAGTTTGATCTGTAGTGAATGTAAACCTTTCAATATGAATACTAAAGTGGGTTTACGTCATCCTTAAGCACCACATTTCCTCTTCTCCTGCCGTTGTATAAGCTCCAAGACTTCACACAGCTGGAGCATTTCCTCTAATAGACATTTACGAGCTTTTAGTCCAAACTGACTTATTTGGATGTTGAAATGACTGGAATCTAAATGAAGACAAACATGCAAAGACAACCTAACATATTCCAGTTTCCAGAGGTTGAGCCTGTATTATTTATTTACGTAGTTACAGACATTCGAAACCTCAGCAATTACGAACTTAATTTTAGAAGACATTTAGCTTTCAAAGTCATAAATACAATGCTAATTAAAGTCTATTTTCCTCCATTTAATTCTTATTATGTTGATCCAAAGCAATGACTTTTAAATGAAAAGGTAGCAAAACAATTCTATATATCTTTTTTGGGGGTGTACGGTTACAGTTTTGTTGAATCCCGCTGAAACGCCTCACTTTCTGTATCCGCCGAGCCCATAGCGGTTACAATAAACATATAAAACGCTCTTTGACGGGAGACACTAAATGCAGCTCGTTAGGCAGCGCTCCCCCCGGTCCTCGCTCCATTAGAAATTAAAACCCACGACAATTAGCGACGTATTGGTCTCAGCTCGGCGCACTCAAGGATTCACTGTGACTTAATTACAGGCTCAAGAGAGAAAAAGAGAGCTGGGAATCTCCACAGGGCAACGGTCATGAGCAACAGTGAGTGTCAATGCAAGTAAACACACATACAGCTGTTGAACTAACTAACCTAAAAGAAATTAAAGGGGTTGCAGCAGATTTTTACTGTTTTGAAACACAGAACTAGTTCATATACCAGATTTTTTTTTTATGTAATTAAGTTTTCTCCCAATACAGATATATTGTAAAAGCATCTATTTGGCGCTTTCTCTGCATCTGTTTATAGTGTTTTATTCTACGAGAAGCAAGAAGTGCACCGTTAGCATGTTAATGTTTGTTAGCTTTACCCAGGATGAGAAATCTCGCTCTGGGCTCAGAGATGAAAAGTGCTATAAACTCATTGCGGTAATTATTTAGGATGTAGTCGAATAACTTTTAAACAAATTAGATGTGCTTTTCACAATTAAAAACAGTAAAAATCAGGTACAGCACCTTTAAAGTGTCATGGCAGGTTGGACTACTCATTTAACTATAATACAGGTAAGATAAATATATTTGAAAATTTGATTTAAAAAAAAAGAAGTTAAAATTCTATACCAGTTTAGCCTTTTGTTGTTGTTGTAATTTTACTTCCTGGTTGTGAATAATGACATCACACCAGGAAATGACCTAGCAACCACTAGGCCAAAACTCATCTAGTGTCATAATTTTTTTTTTTTTTTTGGACAAATAATAATACATGTGAACATCTTTGTTTGGTTGAATTCATGTTTAAAGATTCAAAACAAGTAGTTTATTTTGTGTAAATTAGGCATAACCTTTGAATGGAATGAGTCTCTCTGGTGTGACGTCATCAATTTGTTTTTACTTTTTATAATTTTCCACTGATTTTTTTATCTTTTCTCCACAAACAGATTGATGTAAAACTATAATTCATATTTAGAAAAGGTAATATACACCAAATACAGTCAAAATTAGAAAATCATAAACAACTGTCATACGCACTTAAAGGTTATACATGCTCTCCCTGTGAAGAACTAATCTATAAACAAAGTCTACTTGAATCCCTTTTTGACTCGCGAAAGTTGGTTGCAAAATGAATAACTCAACTTTTCAGCAAAAACCGAAATAGAAAATGTAAAAGTGAGGATTCTGCAGCGTGAAAATGTGACCAAGTTCTTCTGCTCGAGGCGAAGAGCTGGAGCAAGTGAAATGAGTGAGGGACTGTCCCCAATTCAGAGTTAGCAAAGTGTGGTTTTATGCAGTCAGGGAAACCGATAAAAAAACGGAAATAACAAAACCAGGTGGTTGATTATTACAAAAAGCATGTGAAACAAATGTAAAATAAAGGTCTATATCTGTCCTCAATGTTGTGATAACAGTAAGGCTGAAGTAAACGAAACAATGCCTTGGTCGACTGAAGAGGAAACTGGCAAAAGTTCTCCAAACTTTTCAGTGGCTCTATGATTTGAGCATGCATCTGAGCCAAACTTCACTCACAACACACAGACAGTACAGTACAGAGGCTTTACGTGCAAAAGTTAGATTGAGTTCATGATTAGCTTCCTCAAACTTCAGATAAGTCACCTCAAGCTTTCTCCTTTATGCTGTTGTCACATAAATAGTGGTGAAAGAAGTTCTTGTCATTGCTTTGCCGGGAATGTTCCACAATATAACATTAAACACATTGATCTCTCCACTTAAGAATGCACGTTTTTCAAGGTATTTTCATAGCAATTCATATCTGTAATTGAAGAAATGCAAGACAGAAAAATGTTGTATTGTGGAACATTTCAGACACAGGGCTGCCCAATTAATCAAAATCAAATCGAAATTGCTATTTGCACAGACACCATCAGCAAATCAGCAAAGACTGCAATTTTTTAATGCAATATTTTATCCACAAACAACAAAATATCCAGTTTTATTCTGATATGTAAAACATGATCAGAAACCAGCGGCTAAAAGCAACAAAAATATGCCCAAAAGCAACAAAAATGTACTTAAAAGTTGCAAAAACATGTCTAAAAACGATAAAAATATTGTGATTCAGTCTTTTTGTCAATTCTCCTGGTTGTTTTTAAAATGTGAACTTTGAAA
Organism: Rhinogobius similis; assembly: GCA_019453435.1. Lineage (NCBI taxonomy): Eukaryota > Metazoa > Chordata > Actinopteri > Gobiiformes > Gobiidae > Rhinogobius > Rhinogobius similis. The sequence goes on along the minus strand of CM033624.1, from coordinate 23,520,680 downwards.
AGAATCCTATTATTATAACATAAATTAGAATTAGATATTTTCCCAAATTCTGCAGCTCTATCATCAACAGTGTTTTCAGACATTACTTTTTCATATTGTCAGTATGTTTTTGGTGTTTTTTATCTTTTGTATGTTATGTCCGTTGTTGTTTTAATGATTTACTGTGCACTGAGCTTTTTGCACATCTTTTACAATGTATTTTTATAACTACAAATAAACTAAACTAATCAAAAAAGTTACATAATGCACCTCAAAGTTTTCTAAACATGTTCTGAATGTAAAAACTCCCTGCAAACAATGGCACAAAACAGATTTCTGTGCTTGTATGAGAGGAGTTTATGTAACGGCTGACCGCAGTGCCCTTCACCAGAGACACACAGAGATTTGATCGGCCTGTGTACTCGCTGTGGTCATGTGATCCATGTCCCATTATATTGTGATGTTGTCATAGGAGCAGAGGAAATGAAATGGCTCGCAGCTATGTGCTCTGTGTGGTTGGAGGGGGAGACAGGGGTAATAGAGAGGTGTAAAAGGCAGGCTTGTTACACAGGAATTCAATGGATCACATATTATTAATACTGCTCCAGAAGAAATGTGTCTTACCGGATTCACTGAAGGACGAAGATTCAGGTGCAACATATTTCAGAAAAGAACTACAAAAAGGAATGTTGTTTGGAACATGTAGGACTGGAGGGTTGTCAAATGAATATTAAATACTAAATGTACTAACATATCAGCTGTCTTTAAAGTAACAGCATGACACTTTCTGGAGGAGTCACCTGCATAATGCCATGAAACAACATTTGCACTGGAGGTAGTTACGTTTTATGCCATACAGTGGAATATCGTAGCTAAAGGAGTAACATATCCATGGTAACAAGCAAGAAAAGGCTCCTCCAGACCAAAAAGTTACATACAGTGCCGTTAAGTAGTTGTGCTGTCCATGATGTATTTACATTTGCTCCACTAGATGGAGTAGAGAGCTGCTTCTGTGCTTAAATCAAGCTGCTGGTTTTTCAACGAAAAAATTGGATTTTGTTGCCATTGGTATAATTACAGACTAATACGGAAAATATCAATACAAATGTAAAATGTATTATTACTATTATTGCTTATTTGACAATTGTAATGTTTTTATTTTGACAGACTGACTATTATTTGCACACTTAAATTAAAGTAATGACAATGGATTTGAAGCGTTTAACACTGATTTTGCAATAAAAGACATTTTCCAAATATTTGGCACAATCTAATGCATGCACAAAGCAATCTTTTTAATTTAATAGATCATACGCCCGAGGCACAGCTCGGAGGTAGATTTAGAATTCTCTCCTAGGGATATTAGCGTACGCTTGAATGTCAAATAGAAAAGACAAAAACTCAATACATTGCCATAGAAATGTGCTTCTCAGTGCAGTATTAATGTGCAGGTGTTGTGACTAATACCAGCAGCTCAATAAAGTGTAACAAGAAAGGCAACAATGTCCTAAATATTAAAGTAGCTCACACCTACACACTCACTAAACGTGTATACTTCCCACAGCGCCGCAATTACCGCTCCACACAGGACTTTGAACACAACGCAGTTTTGCATTTTGATATGTTTTATGCAAATATGACGCCTGACGTAAATGAGCTTTTGCAGAGCTACATGAAAGCAGCCTTATAGTCCAGTCCTTTACGGTCGGATTCAGTAAATAACCGTTTCACAGGCCCGTGGAGCTGCTGTGGGCTAAAGGGTTAATGAATAACTTCAAGGTTAACGCTAAGAACACGGACTGAAACTGCAAACTGATTACTCTTACTGTTTGCTACTACTATGCCATACTATTTACATTATACGTATTTGAATGCAATTACTAAAACAAATGCTTTTACTTACTTAATTATAGATTACCAACAGTATTATTACTACCGCTAGCTACAGTCAATATAACAGAGAGCATGCAAATATTTTCCACCTTAGTACTACTTTCCACTTTAGATAAAAGCATATACACTTTGTAATTCTGTCTTCATTCACACATCAACACACGACGCATGAAAATTAGGACTAAACTAGAATTCAACCCAGAACTAAACCTGGATTAGACCAGAGTATCACCAAACCAAGTCTAAGCAGGACTAAACCACCAAGTAGAAGTGGGCAATTTATCGAAATGTAGATGACTGAGAAAAACTTTACTGACCCGCAAGGAAAATTGCTTTAGTTAATGTCATGAATGTTGTTTTGAAGACGTGCACAATGTGAATATCAATTGTTTATAGTAAAAAATGCTAGAAAAAGAGCTGACCTAAGATTAAAAAAACAAAAAACTTTCAAACAAGGGTATAAGGTGATACTGCACTTTTGCAACTAATTTTAGAGATAGATAGATAGATAGATAGATAGATAGATAGATAGATAGATAGATAGATAGATAGATAGATAGATAGATAGATAGATAGATAGATAGATAGATAGATAGATAGATAGATAGATAGATAGATAGATAGATAGATAGATAGATAAAATAAATGCACCTGAGATTTCTGCTATACATTGTGATGCACATTTTTTTTGGCAGCTGCTAAATTTAAACACCCAAACGCTTCCTATAAGTCTATGATTGCTTTGATCAGTGTTTTTATGCAAGCCAAGGGGGATTTTGCGTCGTAAACCACCAGGCGTGACAGAGCTGAAGGGGAAGCCCTGTGAACATGTGCAGTTTGGGGTTAGTTTAGCTACTCGTTCAACCTACTTCACAGTCAGCGCCTTTCAGACAGCTGATGTGTGCCGCCCAAAACGGCCCGCGCTGGCGTCGCTTTCCCTTTCTTCTCCCGGTGCGCAGACAGTTAAGCGAAGCTCGTGTCAAACTATGCGCACAAAGTGATGTACGCGCCCGGTAATGATGAATAATACGGACAAAAATGCAGCACAATGAGCCATGAAAGAGGCAACAAGTGCGAGGTGTCGGGTGCGAGCTTCCTTTGTGCGTGAGCGTTGTGAATGGGCAGTGTTTAGGCCTCAGAAGACAAAACAGCGTCTGCTCCTGTCGGTGTTAAACTCTCGGAGCACACACCGCGCCGTGGATCAAGTGCCATTGTTTGAGTGTAACAGTAAACCGGCAGCGCTCGCCAGGACAGAAGCCATCAGCCAGAAAGCTCCGCGAGTACAACCACAACAATGTAAAAGACCTATTTCTGTCTCACCTACGGGCGGCATGCCAAAACCCAACACTGCAACGCTCTAATTTGGCCTGTCATGATCACAAGTTTGGATTGTTACAGAAAATATTACGATAAACAACTTTATGCCACAGAAACAATAACTAAAGTCGGAACATGAGCTGTAAAAAAAAAAAAATGAATGAAACCCTTATGTAGTTAGTTGGTATAATTTATGAGTCTAATATATTAATAATGATTTACCTTCTACAGCAGAAGTTTGAATATTTACTGTAGCATAGCATATTTACATAAAGTAAAGATACACACAATAAATACTGAGCTCCAATAATATTGTTCCGACTTTCATTTATTGAACTATAAGTCGATTATAGTAATTATTAGTGATATTATTTCAAAAAGTAAAAGTTTTTTAAGTGTAAAATACTCTTTAAAGGTTAATTTCTTATTGCTTTCTCTAGAATTATTCACAGTATGACAATAATTGTATGTATCTTGCACTTAATCAATTACAGTATTGAATTTTCAAAAAACAAAGCGGGTTTCAGATGCTCTACCGGAAAAGTTGTGTGGTGCACCTTCACTGATAGCGAAAGAACAAAGGAGAAAGTACAACACATAACATTGGTACACGAGTGACTGTTTGTGAGCGCGATTGCGGAACTACGGATGGAAATTTGCCCACGGCACAGTCCGGAGTGTTTACGGCACGTCATGTATGTTCATTAAAATGCCCTGCACACGCCAAAATAAAATTATAAACAAATGGCCTAAACAAATAATAACGACATCACTTGGTACCTCTTTTGAATAATTACACCTTAATTTGCCTCAGTAAAGCATGAACAAAGACTCAATTCATAATGACCAAATAGTGAGCATGATTCAGGTGAAGTAACTACTTAATTAAAGGGTTAGGGTTAGAATATTAGTTAAGTAGTTACAAAGCTTGAATTATTCTTAATGAACTATTTGTTCATTATGCATTAAGTCTTTGTTCATGCTTTATTAAGGCAGGCATAAGTGTAGTTATTATAGTGTTACGCATTCTTAACACAACACATCTGTTTGTCATACAATCTTTCTTCACTGCTGCTGTTATTGTATCTTTAATTACATCTACTGATCGCAGTTGATTATCTGTGCCTCAAGTATCATAATCAATACTGCTCCTATTAAGAAAACAAATGTAATCATTTTCTGGTCAAATATTTATTCTTTGATTTTCTACTGTTAGAATTGGGCAAAAGGAATATTGTTTGCCAAGTGGAGCCTGGATGCTTGTCTGTCACAATAAACATGTTTTAAGAGTGATCTATTGCTACAGAAAAGTATTACAATAAACAATGGCACTGAAACTACTTCATGCCACTAACATTAACCCCAAAACATGATAATCCCAGTAAAAATGTGTATAGATGTACAGTGGCATTAAAAAATCATGAGCTGCTATAGACAAAAAGCCAAAAGAGACACTTAAGTCGTCAGTCATTTTCTATAATGAGTCATAGACGTTACTTATTTTACTCTCTGGAGCTCAGATCTTATCAAACCTCAATAAATTAACACAAATAACCTCAAAAATGCAACACAAGATAAATACTGAGACTCAAATGTACTATTCCAGCTCTAATTTAATGAACCACACGTCGATAAAGTGATCATCGGGACAGACCTGTGTGCTTATAAACTTCCTGATATCAGTAAACTTGTCTCAAAACACTACTTTGTCAGACTTCTTTTTATAACCGACTCCTATCGTCACATGAATAAAGTATAAAATGACTTTCTACGACAGATGAAACTTGCCTGCGTGTCTGCTCTTCTTGTCAACGTGTGTGCGATGAACAAGAGGGAGGAGGGGGGAGGGATTAGGGCGGAGTGCAATTTTTCAACAGAGCCAGGCCTCTGACATGATCTCTAATTACCCACAATGCCGTGTGTAACCCTAGCCACAGATTAGGCTGCATTATGGGGCTTAATAAAACATGAGCGTCTCTCAGTTTCACTCCTTTCTCTGCCCGATCACACCAACTGTTGCTCCGGCTCTGACATCGACACTGTTGTTTTCTGTGTAAGTGGCCTAGCGCTGCGTCCAACAGGTAAAGTCCCAAAGCCCCAAAGATCTCTGGGTAATTAGGCTAACACGGACGGATCGGGCGGCGATGGACATAGTTTCTCACTTACCATTATCAAAGCACTTAAAGAGTATTTACAGAGTCTTTTCACTTCCAGAGGGACACAATACAAGCAGCTGTCATGGAACATTCAGAATCGTGTATCAATAACATCACAATTTCATCGTAATCACGGCGAGATTCGTGTGTAATCAAAAGGTTTACGGTGGGATGATTCAGTGGCACGAACGGAAAAGACCAAGTTTCATTAGACTCTCTGGGTTGCAATAAAAGGCGGGAGATAGAAACAGAGATAACGTCGCAGTTGCTGTTTGAGAGATGTGCAAAATTAAACGGGCTGTAATGAAAACTATTAAAACACTGCAAAGAAGCTCATGAAAATAAAAAGTGTAATCTTGCAAATAATGATATGAAGTAATATTTCAGCAATTTTTTGATTAGATGTACAGTTCATTCTCTTTTTCTTTTCTTTTTGGCAATACTTGAATGTCAACCAAGACAATTACATTAATTGTATAATGTATAACACTAAAATTGTGTCTGAAACCTTCTTTTCTCCACATAGATGTTGAAGGGCTGCGCAATATAGGAAAGTCACAATTTTTTTTTTTTTATCAATCTCAAATTTTGATTTTATTTGATTTTGTCTTTTCGAAATCATTTTAGTATTGATTTCACAAACATAAACTAGGCAGACTTTTAATCTGTGCCATTAAAAACAAATAATAATAACATTTCTTCCTTCAAAGTCTGACCTCTGCCCAAAACCACCCCACCCAAATAATGGACAATTTCACATGACTCCATGTCAATCTCTCAATCTGTCGATTTTTTTGGAGTGTTTCACGATAAGGCATAAAACTGTGCAATCTTCCATTATCATGTGTTTTGGGAATGTCAAACTGTTCAGAAATATTGGACTGAGATTTGTTTTTTTTGCATTGACTTTGGGCCTCAAAACTCCTGCAATGGACATTAAATAGATACCTTTTGAGAAAACTTCTGTGAGCAGGAAAGAAGACAATCACAAAGAAATGGATTGACTGGACTGACATAACTAACATTAACATAACTAAATACATTTTGACTTTTTAGACACACTTTGGATCAAATGGGACTTAATTTGTTATTTAATGTGCTGCGTCTCATTTCATTTCATTGTCTTGTGTTATGTAATATATGTTCTTTATTTGTATGTGTTTTGTGTGTTAAAAAAATAAATAGATCGCAATAAAAATGCCTGAAACTGAGTAAATGTAGACGAGATACATACATTTATATCATACTGTGTACTAATTCCAATGACATTTTGACATTTTCATGAGATAAGCTGGTGCTGGTCAAGGCGATGGCTAATGGGGATTAACAAACTCCATCAGAAAATCTGTGCACCTTTAAACTCTGCCTATACACATTACAACCCAATGTCTTTATAATAAACTGTCTAAAAAGCTGACATCTGGACAAAGAGAGTTTTAAAGGTACAGGACATTTGTCTCTGATCCAGGATTGACCTACCTTTGATGTGTCCAGATGTCTTGTTCTTAACCATTTTATTATAAGACGACTTGGAAGTAAAGCTCCTCTCCTTTTTACATGGGCTCATTACTTCCTTATATGCTCTTCTGTAAACAAAAAATCAAATTGGTGCATCCTGTTGTCTCCCGATACACAGAGAAGATGCTTCAAATTGAACCCATTGGATTAAAAAATGCCACAGTTCTTCTACAATACAACAGCTTTTTTATTATTATTAATGACGGTTCCTCGTTTGAAATCATATAAATAATCTACATAATGAATTATACTTTATCAATTTTGTGTAAACTAACTAGAGGTGTTCAAGGTTAACCGATTAGCCGATTAAGTGTGACGTCTTGCCTGGTTAAATGGCACGTTTAATTTTTTGTTTTGTTCACTGTGTTGTAATACATGATCGTGCCACCAGAGGGCGCCTGAGTGAGCACCGCATGCAACTGTGGAGCCTCTGAGTGAAAACAAGTTCGCTAAAACTCCAAAAAGCAGATTTATCCCGTAAAGACAGAGCAAACCTGAGTGACACTGCAGTATTTATGAACTAAAATGAATGGTTTATTTAACTTGGAGAAAACAGACAGCTTTTTGCATCAGACGGAAAAGATCTTTTACCTGCACAAGTTAAGGTAATTGGCTGACGTGACTCAATCGGAACTAAGCAACATTAGTACCTTTTTAAATGTCTTTGTAAGTCCGTGTGGTGGTTGTAAACATATTTTTGGGGCGTTTGAACATCTGCTGACATCGACCAGAAGACAACTCCTCTTACAAACCCTGGCTCTTTTTTATTGTTGGCAACATGACGTATTTTTGTATGTGATTGTACTCCCTTATTTCAAGCAGTGCATTTTCACAAGAGAGCTGCAGGGGGAGCTCTGTCGCTGAAGTTCCTTAAAAAAAGAGCGCTTTATTCATAATCTGGACTAAACAGTGCATTACAGCAGTGTTTTTTGTGTTGTGCACAGATCAAGCACCTGTTTCTGTCGCTGATCTGTTTTTACATAATGCACTGAGGTCTAATATGACTCGTACAGTAAAAAAACTGCAACAAAAAAGCACTGTGTTAATGCAACTGGTTAACCGATTATTGACAGTAAAGGGCTTCAACTATTGAACAAAAGAAACAATTGAAAACGGGCATCCTTAAAACCGACATAGAAATAAAAGACTGCATGGATATAGACTGTTGTTACTGTCAAACCAAACAAAGCGTACATATATTTCCATTGAGTCTTCCATATAGTGTCTGGGTTGTCTCGCCTTTATCTTGTACATACTATAGCCTTCTGTTCCTATATATCTGCCCGTACAAACACAAGCTGGTACGACTCAAACACACATTCAAATGCTCTCTTGTTGGTTACTGTGGGCTGTGCCAGTAAGTGCTGCTTTGGGCTATGGTTTTTCACTTCTGTCTACTGTGTTATTAACAAATCTATAAAAAGATCGGCTCAAGTTTTCCTTTCCTGTGTAATTGTGGTGTTAACAGCGCGGCGCAGTGAGTTGGGCTTAGTCTCTCGATAGCACAGAGCAGTGGACCGTTTGTCATTGTTTCCAAAATCCGACTTTTCTTTCCCCTTGTTTGTTATTGTTAGCGACATCAGTCATCGTCAGGGCTCGTGGCCAAAGCCAAAACTAAATGCATCGCGTACAAGAGAGAGTGTCCCGTCTCTCTTTACTTTTACTTTTTTCATTTCAACTGTCCAAACTTTGATATGTTTTAATCTTTTTTATGACGCACCAAGTTATGCTGGTTTAGTAAAATGATGAATTACAATCTTGAAGGGTGAAAAAAACCTTTATTCTATAGCAAATCTCCACATTGTTAAACTGTTGTTATCTATATCTTTTAAATATAACATATAGGTATAAAATGTTGTTAGGGTTAGGGTTGATGATGTTTCAGTGGCAGAAAATATAAAAAATGTTGTGCTTTATAGGGCTAAAACAAATTATTAGAACAGTCAAACAATTACATTAACATTTTCGATTTAGTCTTAGAGATATGAAACATAAATGTCTGATTTAAGGTAAAAATATGCTGAAATATGATGAAAAGTGAACGACTTCGTTAGTACATTTTTTTAATCAACGTACATATTTTGCCGTTGACTTATAATAATAGCCCTGTTTTACAATAAAATATGTTTTCTCAGCACGTTATAATCCACATGCTTCTGTTACGATACCAAAAAACACTCTTTTTTCAACATAAAATAATAGTAACTTCTTTAAAGGGGACACATTGGGCTAAATCAACTTTAATATCATTTTAACCTTGTTACAATGGTGATTCCTTATCATTAATTGAATTTTTGTTTAATCCCTGCATGTTTGAATAATCCTGTATATGAGGTTTGAGTACTCAGAAACGTACTGTTTTCACCTCCCCCCTATCCCCGCCCACATTCCTGCACTTAGTTGTGATTCATTGATAGATGAAGACACCAAGTGATACATGTAGGATTCTAAAATGTCACGTAACTATTTTTCAAAAGATGAAAACATGTAAAAGACAATCTGCTGCTTGTTTTTGTGAAATGAGAAGGCGGGGCTTATCAGTTCAAGTCAAAGGATTTGTTTTATTATTAAGCTGTTTTAGATTAAAATGCAGTTTACAATGAACAAAATGTAAAATAATCACATACCTATGTTACAGTTCAATTAATCAAAAAAGCTTAATATGTCTCCTTTAATATTTCTATGTCTTATGTGATAAAGATCAGGACCAAAGGATCAAAACTAAGGTTAGATTAGCCATAAACTGTTTCAATACTGGATAAGACATGATGGGTATTGCTCTAGGGCTGCAACAAGTTGATTTATTTACAAAAAATAGTGACTGTAAATCTTTTCCAGTCAAAAATCAATCACTCCCGCGTCTTTTAACACTTTAACACCTCTGCATAACCACTGTTTGTTTTCATATTCCCTCGCCCGCGTACTGTTAGCGATCCCATCATCAGCTCTCACAGTGAATGAATGGGCCACAGTTTGATAGCTCCGTTAGCTCCTCCGCTCTCCGCTGACTCCAGCCGATTACAGCCTCGCGCGGGCAATTATATCAGCCTGCTAAATATGTCACACGTAATAAATACCAGCTCCTGACAGACAAGAGCCAGGGAGAGACGGCCTGAGCGAGGAGGCAGAGGAAAGAGCAGAGTCAGGACGAAACCGAGGTGTCACGGTGGGCAGGACGGTGTCGGCACAATGAAGGTGAACGCATCTAAGACGAAACTGATCAGATGTGTTAAAGATGGCTATTCATTTATTTAATTTATACCATGTACAGTATTTACTTTAAGGGGAGCTCAATAACTTTCAAACTGGGCTGCACAATACTGGAAATTATTATGATTTGCAAAATGGCTGTCAATATCGATATTATTGTGATATTTCATTCAACCTTGTGAATATTATGAGCTGATTATGATGCCACTAGAAACTGAGATGAAATATTGTATGATTGAAATCCGGGCGTGTTAAAACATGTTCTGAAACAAAACTGCGACTTAAGTGACAAAACATATCTAAAAGCAGCAGAAATATGTCTAAAAGCGTCAAAAATGTGACTTACAGGAACGCAAATTAAAAGTGATAAAAACGCGATAAAACGTGAGTAAAACTATAGACCAGCCTCAGTAAAAAAAATCACTAAAGCTGGTCATAGCGCTGCACAATTGCGGAAAATATCTCGTTTAAATTTTTCTGGCAAGAATTGTAATTAGATTTGCACTTTATGTTTTACTAATAGGATTCTGTTCAGTGTTCACATTTTAAACACATCCAGGAGAATTAGAATTAACAAAAAAACACCTGAAATTGAACGAACAAACAATTTTGTACAGATCTAAACAACAGGGTTAGCAGAATAACACAGGATAGTTTGTTGTTTGTGATGGAAAATATGGTTCTTCCAAAACGGCAGCCTTTGCGATTTGCTAATTGCATTCATTCAAATTGCGATTTCGATTCAATTGCGATTCATTCTACAGCTCTTAAACCTCAACTGACCATTTCCACATCTCTCGGGCTGTAAATTAAAGTCCAAACTCGACCCAATCTATAGAATTTACACTGCAGAATGAAAATGAAACACCGCGCTCTCCAAATACTTAATCTCTGAGTGTCCGTAGTTGAGTATAATCCCGTAAATTAGGTCTCGCTGATGCTTAACACCGTCAGCGGCGCTCTGTCTTCCACTTTCCCGTCTTTGGCCGAGGTTTAGCACATTAATTGAACGCTCATTTGCCCGCTGTCCCCTCAGGCTGCTGCTCAAACATGGCACTGACACTATAGCAGCCCATAATATTTGTAAAGGATATTCAGTGAGAACAAGCGGAGGCAGCCAGGCTCAATCCCTGGTAAGGAGCTCCGTCGGGCCCATGGTGTTTGCACAGGACATACCTCAGGAAGCTCCGACAACTGGGAATGTTTGTCCAGCTTCCAGCCTCTTCCATGCATGCAAACACGCGGCCATACATGCACACAGTATGGAGACGCTATACAGACAGGGATACAGCACTGTAAATAGACACATATTTCACACAGAGGATGGGACAGTGGATAACGCAAATTTACAAGGCAACAGTAAATGCATTGAATATCAGGACTGCGACGTGAATGTGAAGATTGTGACAGGTTTGTGCGATGATAATTATGTTAAAATGCTTTTTCGAGTGGTTTTTTTTTTGATACTTTGCCATAGATTTGTGCATGAAGTGACAATTTAAAAAGATCATGAGTGCTACCTCTCAGAATTCACAACAGAACTGAATTTTAAGTGACAGTTTCAAGCTTCAATGCAACTTTGATCCCTGGGCAGGACATACTTGACAATATTGTTACCATACTAAAATGTCAAACTCTAATTCACTCATTTCAATACCACATTGAAATTTTAAAAATGCCATATTTTAGGTCAAGGGCTGAGACTAAATACAGAGATTTTCAACAAAAAATGATATTACTTTTTTTATTTAACAGTGAGGCCTTACACTACTTCTGGTAAAGCTCAAGATCATTTTAAAACTGTTCACAAAAGGTCAAATTTTGTCTTGTTAATGTGTGACTTTTAGTAGTGATACATGTTCAGATGAGTATCTGGTTTTGATACTATAGTTTTATTGATTGGTATCTGATACCTTTGACAACACTTTTGACAATAAACTGTTTATCAAAGGCAAACAACTTATGTCTTCTCTCATTTCATTCACTAGAAGGTCAGTTAACTAATAAATTAAAATTATAAGGTTCTATCTGATGTTTTTGTTGAAATTGTGCACATCACATATTCCTCCTTCTCAATACGATTGCAGGGATTGGTCAGTTTTTTAGTTTTATATGAGAAATAACCTTTTCACCCGTACCGTTGTGCTTAATGAATTGCCAGAACTTTAAGCTTGGATATCTAGAACTACTCAGAACAAAGTTAATAGGTACTCTTGAATCCCTAACTGCGACTTGCCTCGGCTCCAGTATTTTCCGCAGTATTCATAACTCAGTCCTCCCCAAACACATATTATTAGTGCTTTACTTGTAACTTTCCAGGCCCCTTCTGAGAGTTCACGGCTATTAACAAGTATAATCAACATTTAGCAGCACCCATGGGTCCCTCTTGCAGGTGCTGTGTCTGCCTCTGTTCCTTCGCTCTGCTCTTTCTTGGAGAGTGAAAATGCCACCACAGAGTCCCCTGGAGAGGAGCTGGGCTGAATAATGTGCGCGCTGCACTGGGACCCGGGATGGTCTTAATTACGCAGTAGACGCCAAAGGGGGTTACTCTAGAGCCCATCGTGGCACCAGCGTCCCAAGACAGCCCCGGCAATAATTAGCACATGGATAAGCTCAACCAAATACTAGTGAAAGAAGCTTATTGAAATGTTCGACTAAACAATCAGAGACACCAAATAACTTCATTAACTCCCAAAAACCTGTTCTTCTGCTGCTGTGGACTCAAGTATTGCTCTGTTTAAACATATAATTAACTAAAAAATAAGCGGTAGAAAATGAATGAATGAATGAATGACCATGTCACTGAGAGTCATCTGAAAAAGTGAAACATAAGTCATCATTTTAGCTCATTATCATCACAGTTAGGTGTTGGTTTTACATCTTAAATCAGACTTAAGTCAGCTCTCCTCTACTATCTAACATTTATCAACAAATAATAATTGACAAATAATAATTTCCCAAAAGATGGAGCTAAAGCGATGCCACTTGAGAACATTTTCATACGCTCTATTAAAAAAAAAACTTCAAGCATCCTTCAAGGTTAACTGCTGCATCATAAAACGTCGTCTCTCATCACATGGCATGCTTTGGACTCTATATATAGTACAGAAAACGTTTATTTGATTAATTTGATTAATCAATTAACTTGTTTCAGCCCTAAGTCTAAGAGTAAACTTTACTGAACTATTCTCAAAGTAAAACAAAAAAAACAAACATAACAACGTGTCAAATCAGGCAACCTACGTGTACCTTTGCACACACATCATGTCAAATCTGGGACAAAATGGAGACTAAACTAATTGGTAACTAAACCTGGACAAGACCAGGATTAAATAAGGACCAAATCCAGTCTACATCAAGTCTAAACCAGCGCTCATGTGTTGGGAATACTTTCCTCCTCTGACTACAGGAGTGCATTAAAAAGCCAGTCTTCTATAATGAGCTGCATAAATACTAGATCGAGATTCGGTTTAGGATATTGGTTATTGGATATCGGTTGAGGGTTAATGATGCAGCAATGAACGCCTCAAAACCCAGGTACCATTATCAGAACTGAAAATGCTAGACTGCTGCTACACATTTTAAGATTAAACATTCAATTCTGCATTTGATTATTTGCGCAAGAGATTAATGCTTTCATTTGCTTGTCTCAAAATTACAGCTTTTGCAAATAGATGCATCATTTATGAAAATTTTACAGTTGTCAAAAGCGATTAAGCCAGAAATGTGTGCCGTACGTAAGCCAGGTGACTCAGTTTTATTGAGATGATTTCAAATGCAGGCACCATTACTGTGCTGCTGTGGTAGAATGTACTGTGTCTGTCCCTCTGTGTGTCGCGGGTCCTTTCTGTGGTATGCGAGGCCCTCCCCTGCACACGCCTATGAAAGCTATTGTGACTGTGGATCTGGAGTCAGCAGAACGCCTGAATAACCCTGTTAACATGCACACAGCCGCTGCTCCTGGTCTTACTGGGACTGGCATTGATTACGGCAACACATTTGGCTCATTTTTGGTCACACGGCGTCAAGATCGATAGCATTTAAAGTAGAAAAGTGTAAAAATTGCACAATAACTATATAATGTAGTTTAGACCCCGCAAACACATCTCAACATCACAACTTGATGGTCATGTTGCTAATAACTATGGAACCCAAATAGCTCTTGGGATGATTTGGTTTAATGCAGATAAATCCTCATTTCCCTGCCAGCATTTCAGGTTAGACTGGACTCTACCTTTGTGGCAAAATGTCCCATAAAATAAACTAGAATTGAAGCAAATGAAATGTATAATTTTGACATATTTGACAGAATTTGGACTAAGTAAATTTGTAGAACTGGATGTGTTGTAATTTATTTTAAAAAATATTTTGTGATATTGCTTTTGGTCTATGGTTTTGGTTGTCTATGTGTTGTTTAAACTTAAAAAACAACTAAAGAATGGAAGCAAACAGCCCCCATCTTTTTTTCATGAAAAAGCACAATAGTATCTGCAGGGTTGTCAAAAGTATTGAAAAGCATATACAAACTAATTCTACACTAGTATAGGAACTAGACTCAATTCAGCAAAAAAATCCCACGAACAGGACAGAATTAGGTCTATTCTGAAGTGTTCAGAAAGATGATTGAGCTGTCTAGCATAACTATAATTTGACGGCGTGATAACATAAAGAAACTACTCTCATTTTGTGTTGAAAGTGAAAATACATTGTCACAAAAAATAGCATTTAATTATTGTTGTTTGTGGTTTCAAAATTGGTATCGAGTATTGCGCCTATTCCTTAGTATCGAAATAGAGTTTGAGAGTTTAGTAATGTGACAACACTAGTTATAATTCACATATTTATGGGTTTCAGCTTCCTGTTTATCCATGGGCTTCAGGATGATGAAGAATGTGTACCGTTGCCATAGCAATAAACATTTCAAAACCAACTATGTTTTGAGGTGAAATGTCTTCAAAATGCCGCCTGTAAACAGGAAGTTGAAACTCAATGAATAGGTGATGTTTTTAGGACTTTTGCGAATTCAAAACATGTTATTTGGTGCTGAATTGTTAATTGCCATGGCGATGGTGTTAGATTTTCATTACTTTGAAACCCTTTACTGTTATAAACAAAATTAAAAAGCCTATATAACATCTCCCATATTGGCTCTGCTCTACAGTTTGTTGACAGGAGGAAACTGTCGCCGTGTTAATATAAAGTAATCAACCTTTTGCCCGGCATAAACAAATGCAGTGGTGTAATAAAAGACCAACAGGGCCGATAAGGTATTCAAATGGAGCACATCATTTTCGGCACTTATCTGTAGAGAGCGAGAGAGAGAGAGAGAGAGAGAGAGACTGAGAAAGACCACCATCCCACAAAAGCACTCCTCAGCCCAGCCTATCTGTGCTCATATCAGAGGTGGGGAGGATATATGAGCTGGGTGGGGCATGCTGGGTAAACACAGGGACTACTCTATGCTATTGCTCTGCACTAGCCAGCAGCAGCAGCGTGTCTGTTTGATTAAGGTATTCAAATAAAGGAGGCCGACAGTGTTCCCATTTCACAGAGCAAACCCACAGAGAGGCCCGGACAAGAGCCTGGGCACACTGCAATTACAGCAGTACATTATGGACCAGGGAGTACTTTAAATACAGGCTGAACTGATACTCTGTCAGTGCAGCACGAGGCCATGAGGCCGCAACTGTGAGAGTTTAACGCAACTGTGTCGTACGTGGACAGACATGTATTCCATTGTGCTTGGTTTACAGTTGGATTAGTGCTGGTTTAGTCCTGGCTTAGACCTGGTTTAGTCCTGGTTTAGTTCTGATTTAGACCTGGTTTAGTCCTGGTTTAGTTCTGATTTGGTCTTAGTTTAATCCTGGTTTAGTCCTGGTTTAGTCCTAGTTTAATCCTAGTTTAGTCCTGGTTTAGTCCTGGTTTAGTGCTAGTTTAATCCTAGTTTAGTCCTGGTTTAGACCTGGTTTAGATCTGTTTTAGTCCTGGTTTGGTCTTCGTTTACAATTGGTTTAGTCCTGGTTTAATTCTGGTTTAGCTCTGGTTTAGACCTGGTTTAGTCCTGGTTTCAGTCTGGTTTAGATCTGGTTTAGTCCTTGTTTAGTCTTGGTTTACAATTGGTTTAGTCCTGGTTTAATCCTGGTTTAGCTCTGGTTTAGACCTGGTTTAGTCCTGGTTTCAGTCTGGTTTAGATCTGTTTTAGTCCTGGTTTAGTCTTGGTTTACAATTGGTTTAGTCCTGGTTTAATCCTGGTTTAGCTCTGGTTTAGACCTGGTTTAGTCCTGGTTTCAGTCTGGTTTAGATCTGGTTTAGTCCTGGTTTAGTCTTGGTTTACAATTAGTTAAATCCTGGTTTAGTAGTTCTGGTTTAGTTCTGGTTTATAACTGGTCTAATTCTGGTTTAGTCCTGGTTTAGGCCTGCTTTAGTCCTAGTTTAATCCTGGTTTAGACCTGGTCTAGTCCTAGTTTAGACCTGGTTCAGTACTGGTCTAGACCTGGGTTCAGTTGGTACTACAGGTTTGCGTGGATTAGACCATTTTGCTCACAGAAAGAATGCATGTTTTTCAAGGTACGTTTTAGCAATAAAATAAACGTGTTCGAGTACTAGTCACACCTAAACGTTGTCTTGATCTTTGTTTAATTCTAAGCGTAAACCTTAAATAATAGCTTGTTTTAGTTCAAATATGTAATGTGTATTTCAAGTCCTCTCTCAGACCATTATAATCTTTGGTCGAAACAGAAATGTATTCTGGGTCAGTGAGCTTTATTTTGACCCCTCTTTTGACCAGTGAGTTACCAAACTTGCATCTTTTCTAAACTCAAATTGAACATTTACTTTTCCCATGCTCAAAAAACATTTGTGTTCCAAATATCACCAATAATCACATAATAATATCAGACATAGTTATTGCGTAGTGCATGTTATTCTAATACCAAGCCACCCTAGAGCAAACACTGAGAAGCACAAAGCCATTGTAACACCATTATCTAATGTTATCATCTCTCCTTGGCTGCAGAGGAGCACCTAGAGTAAGTAATAAAAGGATGGAGCGCTCGCAATCACCAAGAAATAAAAAGCATTGAACGCATCAAACAAACGTCTTCAGGGTTATTTATTCCTCTTTTGAAATCTACGCTTCAAGTACATTTCCTGCTTGTTTCATTCTGCTCTTTTATTCCATTTTTGTGATTTACGGTGCATTACTTCTGCAGCAGTCTACAGTAAAGGTCATGCGGCTGGGAGGACTGTACAGAGGGAAGTCAATAACAAATATGGATGAATTAACTTGTGCAAAATATATGTGAAAAATATACACGGTTTCATAGCAGCCGTGCAGATGCAGCTCACAGCGGAGCACAAAGTTAGTAATTAGAAAGAATACTTGTGGTCGGAGCGCTGTGACTCAGAACGCCACAAAAAGGCGTTTGCAAATAAATAGGCTATAAATCTACAATACAACTACATTATTTTGTGGAGTTAAGTAATTTAAACTAATTTCCGTTGACAAATTAGAAGCTGGGAGCTAAAAGTGTAAGTGTTATTCATAGACTCAATGTTTCAGTTTAGCCTTTTTAAAAAATTATATAGTTGGACAGTACTCCTAAAAGCATACTTCAATTTCAACAAGATTTATAATTATTGTAGTGACTGGAGGGTGTTATGAGGGAATTGTGAAAAATATGGAAATGTCAATCTCATAAAGAAAAAGTCATACATTTAAAATAATACAATAATGAATAAGCATAATTGTATGAATCATAAATGCAAACTTGCAAAGAAAAACAAACAAAGTATGATCGGCCAACTCTGATTATTGGTGTTCTGATACTCAAACACGTATTCAGCATAGATTAATAGGAGTCTGTTAAAAGTCCACAGGAGAATTGACAAAAAAAAACAGGCTTTGAATCTGACAAACAAATAAAGGATTCGCAGGTTTGTACAGATCTAAAGTACAAGGTTAGCACTTTTGCAAATTGCTAATTGCTTCCATTCAAATTTGATTCATTCGCGATTAATCTTGTGGTATTATATATCTTTTAAGACAGGTTTTCAGGAGTTAAACTTGACCCGATAATAGGACCCCAGCTGACCAAACCCCCGAACCAGCCAGTCCCCTTTCGCATTTGAGTCAAAGTGCGTATATTTTTTTTAATAATTTACTGTTTTGACTTAATTTGCTTGGATGATATTTGGTGTAGATATAAACATGACAGTTAGGGAGTGGTTTGTGAAGAAAAGTTGAAATAAATGACAGCAGGGTACTATACAGATGACGTCACATAAGTTTGACACGATTTACAAAAAAGACATAAATAAAAATACCACTAATCCTTTAATCATTGATATAACAAAATAAATGGTTTCAAATAAATGTTTATGTGACTTGTTAATAGATAACCGTTATGGAATTTCCTAGTGTGATGTCATAATTTCCAACCAGGAGGTACAATTATTATAAACATAAATGACTAAACTGGGATAAAATGTGTCAATTTTTTGCTAAATCTTTAATATAATTATCTCAACTCTGTTTAAGTGAAATGAGTCGTCCGACCTGACATAGGCACTTTAGGTTATTGTTACACTATAGGCCTAACGTCATCCCTCTGTGAAAGCTTAATAATTCAAGTGAACTGTTGTAATTTAAAGGGGCACCGCTCTTTGGTCTCTTACAGCATTAGGAGTCACTTTAATTTTTTTATCAGTCAATATCTGGGCTTGGATTATGAGTTACTAATGCTTTTTTTGTAATTTAATGTATTTACCATCTTAATATGTGCATCAAGTTTGTTTTTTGTTTTTCAGCAATGTATCAGTGTATACCAAAAAGTCGATCTTGTTGAACTTTTTGTGTAAGTAAATTGGTAACTAAATTGTTGACAAATGCTGCATGAAGATTCCAAGATGAGAAAAAGTCACTCAAACTTAGAATAGCTATTTCATCTTTTAGTTTACATGCATCAAAGTACCTACGACCACAGATGGAAAATAACGCGTCCCATAAATTGCCTTTATTGTGGTCAACCGTTAATCGCACTTCGTATTTCGACTCATGCAACTGTTTTTTTTTAACCTTGATTTGTGGAAGGATTCGTTTCAGTTACAGAGACTTTCCAGCAGTGCCCACACAAATGAGAGGAAAACATCCCCAACGCTTTCTTTTCTCTTCTTTACGTTCTGAGAAAAGACCAGACAAAGCACTCCAAACCATTTTATCGAAGAAACTACAAGAGGTCCTTCGCTCTCATCCTCGTGCTTCAGGTGAGTCACTGCTATCTGATTCGGCCACGGAGAACATGACTACTGCTGCTCGCCTGTTCTGTGAGCATTACTGCTGGGGAATGCTGTTCGTGCTAAATAAAGAGCCTTGATTGAGGCCATAGTCTGCACATGTGTCTATATAATATCAATACATGGTGCGTTTAGAGAAGGGCTGCAAAGATGAATTGGAATAATCCGAACTGTTGGACAACACAGACTCTAAAATACATGCAAAAAGACAACCATTACCTCTGAAAGTCAAAAAAGGACTAAACAATGTCTGATTTTCCTCCATAATATGCTTAATTTGCACATAATATCTGTCTAGAAGCTTTCAGTCACTATATTTCTACCCTTATTTGGTTGAAAATGTATGTAAAAGATCTCAATAAGCAACAAAAATACTCAATTGACAACTAGACCTGCCATGATAATTATTAAATCGACTTATCATTCAATAAACATCAGCTGGGAAAATATTTTTGGGGCTCAATACGATCAGATTTAAGCTGTGGAGGCTCGAATAAGTGACTTCTATGACTAATTATAGATAAAAAAATAAGTACTGAAGTGTTTTATTCTGTTATGTATTTATTGCAGTTTGTGTTAGGGGTTTCCTGCTTTTGTATTTTAACCTAGATTCAATGTTATCGTTTATTGTGATACTTTTTTGTAGTTATGTGTTATCGTGATAGATCTACTGACAACTCGACTACTGAAATATAGACTTGTTCCTGTCAAATAAGGAAGATTTTGTATTTAAAAGTGGCTAACCCTTGTTCTTGTACTGCAAAACTACTACATTCAGCTACAACTAAACTGGAATCTAAAACAGTTCTGAGATAAGATTACATATATAGAAATTAATCTGCCATTTTTTTTTTAACACTGTAACAGAAATAAGCGTTAACAGGTGTGAGTAGGCTGGGACACATTTAACCATATTTTGGCAACACGGCTTTATGAGGCAAAAGTACTTCAGTTTGTGTGTGAAGAATAAAAGCGCATTACAACAGCATACTGGAAATGTAGCTGTTTACCAAAGGTGTTTGTGCAAAAGACTTTAAATTTGATGTTGGTGAAGTTTAACATTTTACTAAGCTTTATACTTTGATAGTTGACTATGATAATTTTGTGCAAGTGACAGCGCCCAGCAACTTTCTATACTTCACAGCAAGCTTTCATTTAACATTAGACAACTGTTTGAGCGAAGCCAGAGTCCCTATGGTCTTTACTGTAAGATTACAAGAAGCTGTCCTTTCTTCTCCCTCTCTCTTATTAGTGTAATTGGACAGCCATTCACTTTCAATGGAGTTATAAATGCCACCTCAAATGGGACCAGCACCAGCCAAAAGCCTTGGGGGCATCAAAACTTAAAAGCGAGACAGAGAAAGGAACAAGACTTTTGTGCCAAGCGGTGTGTGCGGTTTCTCGTTACAAAGTAATTAACGGTACATTACTGGCACACAACCATTTAATCGGTGAACTCCCCGAGGAGAGGCATGTAAGCCATAAGAAATCATTGAGAGGGAAGATAATGTTAGGAGAGCAAAGCAGAGCGGAGCACAAGGGCAGTATGGATTCTATACAGCCCCTGGTATTCCACATCGGGTGGGACACTTAATGCCAGCTTTGTGCAAAACACAACTGCGCAAAATCACAAGGGGAGTAATGACAGACATGTTAAAGGTTCAAGGGGAAAGTAAAGATTTGGGAAAGAGAGACGGAGAGGCAAAAGCAAACAGAGGAGTGGACAGTAATTGTGCCATGTTTCACTGTTAAAGCTGGAATGGGCAGAAGCTGTCAGCGTTCATTCTAATAAAAGTCAATAACACAGCTATATTTGCTTCTATATAAAACCACATGTACAGTATAATGCCATTTATTTCATCATCATTTTGAAACGCTAATAGCTTTAACTCAGACTCCTCAGTGCGTCTCTTCATAAACGTGCTTTACCTCTTTAGGAACTGTATTGATTTCCGTCTCTGCTGCTTTTATTCCACAGAAGATGCTTTGACATTACTTGATTGGAAAGGAACAGTTGTCAAGGTTACTGTATTGTTGTCCTTTTGTTGCAAGAAGACCTCCGCGTTAATGAACTTGCACTTGCGTGATATTGTTTACACTGCAGACTTTTGCAACACATCAGTAGAGTTCACCGAGTAGATTAATGATGTGCAGTGCTTTTGATGATTGCATTGCTTTTGCTCCATAAAATAAATGCGTAAAACATCCTTTGCTGGCTCAGATAGCACTAGAAAATGCCCAATTAGTTCATTACAGAAAGTGTCGCTGCCCAAACGTTTCCCCAATTAAACTCATTAACTTTGGCAATCCTCTCCAAAGTGTTCGTTTGGAGTGAACGTCCAAAGCGCACGGTGCGTAAAAGCAGCTCGAAGCGGAGAGAATGACAGGTGAGGCCACGGGCTCCGGAGCGCGGGGGCACTTACCTTGTTCGGGTGGTAATAGTCCAACGAGCTCAGACAACTTGGGTCAGTCGGTAGAGAGCATGAACCCACATTCGCCGGGGGTGCAGGGTAAAACCTCACGTCCATCTCAGGCGGAGCGACACTGAAGGCATGAAACCACTTCTCCGCGCGTCCTGGGCTAAACACAGTTGGAACACGAGCGAGCCGCGGGGGGAAACAGCGTGCTGCGTTCACTCGGCGCGCACTCTCCTCAACATCCGCCGAACTTCCCCAACTCTGGAGAGATGCGAGACCGGGGATGCCGATTTTGTCAAACGCTCACTCACACAAACAGCCGGACAAGACGAGCACGTGTTGGCCAAACTCTCCCGCGGAACCAAAACAAACAAAAGCGTTCCTTCCAAATGTGATATCCGCGTGTTTTCCACTAGTTTGCGCGGCGGGACGAGCGCGGAACTCAGGACTCCTCGTGGACCTGCATATTCTCAGCTGTGGTTCCAGTACAGAAGTGCGCGGACTTCCCTCCCTGCCATGCGCGACCTCTGCCGATAATAAACGGGAAAGAGGAACGGAGGCAGAAAGGGGGAGGGGAGATTGGTGGCTGCCTTGGCAACCGCTCTCCTTTCTGCAACTGCGCGCTCCTGATTAGCTGCAAATGTAGCGGTGTGCACGGCTGCGCATTCACAAGCCGCTACCATCATCGGTGCGCCGTTAAAGAGGGATGCATTTGGGTTATTGTGGCAGGGGCGGCTGGGAGGGGGCTCCGTGCGCACGTACAGTCGGCGTTTGGACATTTGCGTGGCTGTGCCAGAGCTGGACGTGTTGTGTGCAGTTCAGACATCACCTGGTCATGCAAAGAAGCGTCCCGGGCCACGACACAATGCCCTCAAGTTGTCTTTTCGCGCTCGTCTCATTTTACTACAAAACTAAAACATGTTCAGGCAAATGGATGTGACACAAGAGGATTTCATTAGTTAAAAAAGCAGCTTAAGATGGCTTTGTTTGAGATTGAAGGTATATATTAAAGGAGACATGTTGTGCTTGTTTCCAGTTCTTATTATTGAGCTATTCACTTTATATTTTGTTCATTGTAAACCTCAATATTAGTCTAAAACATGTTTGTTAATAATAGAAACAGATCCAACTTCCTGTTCAAAACTGCAGAATTGACAAGCCCCGCCTCTTTATAGTGACATTTCACCATAACAAGCATTGGATTGTCAGTTACATTTTTTTTTAATTTCTGAAAAGTGCTACATGACATTTTAGAACCCATGTATTACTCAGACTCTGATTTTTTTTTCAAGTAATCGCAACAAGTGCAGAGATGTGGGCGGGGATAGGGGATAGGTTAAAACAGGACTTTTCTGAGCACTTGAGCCTCAGTTATAGGACAATGCAAACATGCACGAATCAATCAAAATACAAATTAAGGTAAAATAATGATGAGGAAACACTTTTGTAACATAGTTAAAATCTGATTAAAGTTGGTTTTGCATAATATGTCTGGTAAAACTTTTTATCAATAAGCCTTCTTTCAGGTTAAACTTTTGGTGATCTTTTTATTATTTTTGTATTTCTAAAACAAAACATGAAACACAGATGACACACACAGAGCACAAAACAGGTACAATAATGACAAAAAATAAAAACGTACATAAATTGTCCAGCGTTTTTGTCCATTTACCATAATCCCCCAAAACTGACAAAAAATAAATTGAACAAAAAAATATTTGAAGTGAAAAAATGTAAACTTTTGTATATTATCAAATAAATAATAATAATCATAATTATTAATCATAATAAAACAGTATTGAACTGTATTGGAAGTTTATATTTGCAGAAACTATCCTCATCTTTCAACTGCACGCCCTATTAGCTAAGTTCTGCGTTTATGTTGTTTTTTTCTAGTTTTGGTTATTAAAATAAGTTACGGATGCTACCGACTAATGCTATCAAGTTAAAAGCAAATACAGAAAGTGCTGCCTATGTTTGATTAAAGCAACACGAGCCTAAATAACCTGGCAGACACAGAGAGCGCCGGGTGCAGTGGTGGAATATGCACTCTGGTTTAATCTCGGATGCCATGTGCGCGGGGCTGAGCAGAGAGGCTCCCTGACAGCTCTCTGAATGTGATGGATAGCACGGGCCTGCCCTGTGATGTGCATGCACATTTGATGTTGAAATGGCCTATCCATGGGACCATTGTCTTTCAATCATGTCAAGGCAAAGTACAGAAGAGAGCACATTTTCTGCAGGCCCGTGTTATTGCTATGCCACAGTTTACGACGCGATCCATAGCCCCCTGTCTACACTCCGGCTTTCCTTTATTCAAATGGTGCTGCTCTTATTTCCAAGGCACCTAATTTGATCTGTTTCTGGGACGCCCTATGGCTCTAAACAGTGGTGATATTTCCTTGTTATCACTCTTTAACAGCCTCGCAGACAGGCTTTCATTAGAGGAATAAAGGAGCATGTTAGCAGGAGAAGGGTGCAATTGTTTCGCTCAAACTATATGACAGCGTCGGCCCACTGCTTCTACTGCTGCAGCTCTGGGATTGTTGACTCCATGCAGTTTAGTAACAAACCACACAAACACGGACATGATTTGCGCCAGATCAATGTGTTGTTACAGTAAAAACCGAGAAACTGTGATCATAGTCGAAGTTTAAGTCCAATCAAAATACTTCCACACTGAGTTGCATTATACTGTAGTGTGAAAACCTTACAGCTTTATGTTTGTTCTGCGTCTATTCATCACTAAAGAAGAAGAAATCCCACAGACATGTTCCACAAGAGCGGGGTTTCTATTTTTCTCACTGATGACGCACAGTTTGAAGCCTGAATAGCACGAAATTGTACACTACCATGTATTTCTTTTGCGTTTAGGAATACCATGAAACGAAAGAGCAATTAGTATTCTGATTGGTACATGTATTTACTTTCCGACATCGGCTACATCTCAGCGTTATCTTTTGTTTTTGCGCGGTGCATGACGAGAAATCGCTTTTATACTGAGACTTCTATGCATTTCGCTGACGGAAAAATAGAAAATAAAACTAGCGCTCGAGTCAGAAGCCGCGCTGTGTATGGATCACTTTCAATATGGCTTTACATTTCTTAAAGGTACCATTCACATATTCAAAAGCTCAAATAGAAAGCAGGTCAAGGTCTAGATTAAAGGTGATCACAGGTCACAGCTCAGTTTAGTTTGTGTCATTTCATTTTAAACTGTAGCGTGTCGTCAGAAAAAACCTATGACAATGACGTTTTCATGAATTTAATCACAGTTATGTTCCTGGAATCAAAGGAATACGTGGCAGTACTTGACCTGCACGGCGTTAGTAAAAGAAAAAAGGTGGGAAAACGGTTCAACAAAAAGCTGTTTTAATCACGTTTTTACAAAAATAATGCAACGCAATGTTACAAATAATGCGGGTGGTCAGTAACTAAATGCATTTTCAAAGTTCAGTCACTGTTTAAATAGAAGTAAATGTCACAAAGCAGGGTCAAGCTCTCACCATTTCTCCTCTATCGGTCCACTGTCTGTCCCTCTTTCTCTTTTACTTTTGCCAATATTTCTTCTCTCTCTCTTTACTCTCTTCTTCATCTTTCCCCGTGTTTCTTGTATTTGACAGTAATAAAAGTCGGTTTCAAAATAGAAATGAAAACTAAAAAAAATCTCTGCCCCGTTCTCTCCCTTGGCTCTCTGTCCTAGCCCTCACGCCAATTTCTCTTTATTTCTTTCTTTCCTCACTCTTTTCTCCCCTTTCTCTCCCTTTCTTCCCTTCTCTTTCTCCTCTATGTCTCCCTCCTCTTATCTCTCTCATTCTTCCTATATCTTTCTCTCTCCACCCTTTCTCTCCCTCTTCCTCTCTTTCCCTTCACTCTAGCCCGGTCCCTCATTTTCTCTCTCCCGTGTTTTCTCATACTCTATTTGTTGACAACCTCCCTCTTTTTATGAGTATTTCACTCTTTCTCTCTCCCCTGCCCCTTTATCTTTCTCTATACACCTCTCTCTTTCTTCTACACCTTTCTCACCCTCTCTTTTCCCCTGGCTTTCTCTCTCCCCCTGCTTTCTCATTTTCTCTTCTACCTTTCTTTCTTTTACCCTTTCTTACTAATCTCTCTTTTACACTATCTCTCTCTTCCCCTGTCTCTTCCTCGTCCCTCTTTTTCTCTCTCGTCCTCTCTCCTCTCACCTGTCCTTTCTCATACCTCCTCTGTCAACAATATATCTTACCATTTTCATTATCTCTCTTTCTTTCCCTCCTGTGCCCATCTCTCCCTCTCTTTCTCCTGTCTTGTTTTCTCAGACCCTCTCTGCCAATATCTCTCTCCCCTGCCTATCGCTCTCTTCTCCGCTCTTTCGATCTCTCTCACTCTCTCATCTATCTTTCTTTCTTTAACCTGTCATATTTTCTCTTTTACATTTTCTCTCTTTTCCTCTCTTTCACTCTTCACTCCACCCCATCCCTATTCTTCTTTCAATCTACCTCCTCTTTTTTCCCCTCTCTCTCCTGTCTTTTTTTCTTCATACCCTCTCTGTCAACAATCTCTCTCTTTTTTTTACATTCTCTCTCCCTTTTCCCCCTTCTCTCTCAGTCTCTCTCTCTCTTGCACTCTTCCTCTCTTTCTCGCTCGCTCTTGCTCTCCTGCTCACCTTTCTCCCTCCTTCTCTCTCTCTCTCCCCCACCTCTCTCTCTCTGTCTTTCTCGCTCCTGCGCTCTCTCTTTCTCTCTCTCACTCTCTCTCTCTCTCTCATGCCCTCTTCCCTCTCACTCTCTTTCTGTCTTTCTTTCTCTCTCTCTTTCTGTCTCTCTTCCCTTCTCTCTCTCGCTCATGCCCTCTTCTCACTTTCTCTTTTTGCCTCTCTCTCTCTCTTTCTGTCTCTCTCTCCAGTCCCAGCGCTCATAGGGTTAACCCGTGGCCCTGTGCCATGGCTTCATGGGAATGGAATGTGGAGTGCTGTGTGTGCAGGGCTCCTTTCCCAGCATCCCTCACTGCCCAGGCGCATGCTAATGATCAGTATTATTGAAGCACAATTGATGGGCGAGCAACCAAACAAGAGAAACTAATTACTACTAAGGCTTTATTGTCCTTTAATTACAGAAGCTCTATGGCAATTAGCGCCACAGAAAGACACAGTCCTACTTTAATCTGAAATAAATGTGATGGCGATGAGACGTGGAAGATGAAAGGTAGATAAGATAATTTGGCTTTGGTTGGTTTGGGGAAGTGATGGCTGATTTGAAGAAAGTGTGAGACAAAAGAATTGCTGAGGATTGTGCAAAGTTAGAAAACTTGTGTCAAATTAGTCGTTATGAGGCTGATGAGACCTTGGACGGGCAAAAAAGACATTCTGAAGTCCACAATAACTTCAGAGTGCTCTGTGTTTATTGCTCAAAAATATCTTGAAAAACATGTATTCTTGCTGCGAGTGGGCTTCTCTCCACAGATCTGAACTGTAACGATGCCTGGTGGTGTCTCCATAGAGATAAATAAATGTAATGCCATTCTGTGGAACATTTCGGGCCAGCCAATAACATCTCCATGGAGACAAGCAGGTGGCAGGCCCCGTAGGTGTTACATAGTGCACCTTTAAAGCTCTGTACAGGAATCACAGTGAATACAATATTTCAAGCACATTTTGGAGAATATTTTATTCGAGCAATGAATTAATCATGTAGATTTCTTGTAATGTACATAAAGCCATTCATTAAATATAACAAAAAAAAAAGAAGAAGCAAGACAAAAGAAAACATGTTTTAAATTAACAAATAAATACTTGAATACCTCAAGATTTTCTTAATTATCTTTGCTCGAAAAGGAGTGGGATGAAGTAATACTTATTAAATCCCACCCCTTGCACACAATTTATTAAATAAATATTTTAATATGCTTCCTGTACATACATCTTTTACGTCAAACTGCTAACTACCCACATATACACTAAGATAAGTGTTACAAAACAAAATTCATTATAATTCCTATTACATAATATATTTCCAAGCCAAGCTATCAAGTAGGAAAAAAAGAAAGAGAAAATAAATAAATAAATAAATAAATAAATATATATATATATATATATATATATATATATATATATATATATATATATATATATATATATATATATATATATATATATATATATATATATATATATATATATATATATATATATATATATATAAACATACATACATACACACACCTTTTCAGTTCATACTCAGTTTTATACTGTGAGAATATCATGTGTTTATGCATGCTTTTAAATTTGTGAATGTTTTTACTTTGTTTGTGCTGTTCCCCAAGACTATTCCATAGTTTTACACCGCACACAGACACACAAAAACGTTTTCTTGTTGTATGTATGTATGGTGTTTACTTTAAAATTGTTCACTCCTCTCAGCGGATACTTCCCCTCTCTACGTTTAAATAATTTTTGTATGTTGCCAGGGAGAGCATTATAGTTTGCCCTGTACATTAGTTGAGCTGTAGAATATTGAACAAGATCATTTAACTTTAGTAATTTTGACTGTAAGAATAATGGGTTGGTGTGCTCTAAATATCCAACTTTATGTATTACCCTTATTGCTCTTTTTTGAATCGCAGAGATTGGTTTTAATACAGATTTGTAGTTATTGCCCCACACTTCAACACAATATGTAAGATATGGTTGAACCAGAGCACAATAAAGCATGCGAAGTGAGTTAGTATCTAGAAAAATCTTGGATTTGTTTATTATTGAAATGCTTTTAGCCATTTTGTTTTGTATATGTCGAATGTGCGACTTCCAGCTGAGTTTGTCATCTATTATTACTCCAAGAAATTTGATCTCTGTTACTTTTTCAATTTCAGTGTTATTTATGTATATTTTGGATTCAGCTTCATTATTACAGTTGCCAAAAAACATTACTTTAGTTTTACTAAGATTTAAAGATAATTTATTTCTGTCCATCCATAATTTTAGTTTGATCAACTCGTTGTTCACAACATTAATCAAATGATCATAATTGTCACTGGAGTAAAATATATTTGTATCATCAGCAAATAATATGTATTTAAGTTGATCAGATGTTTTGAATAGGTCATTGATGTACAAGTTAAACAGTTTAGGGCCCAAAACTGACCCCTGGGGGACACCACAAGCAACTACAGAACAGGAGGATATTGTTTCTCCCATTTTTACAAATTGCTTTCTCTTATGTAAGTAACTTTTTACCCAATCTATCGATACTCCTCTTACACCTTACTGTTCAATTTTATTAAACAATATAGAGTGATTTAATGTATCAAATGCTTTCTTCAAGTCAATGAAGATTCCAGCTGCATATTTGTTTTTATCTACAGCATTAGTGATTTCTGCTACTGCCTCAATGAGTGCCAAGGAGGTGGAGTTATGAGTCTTAAACCCATATTGACTGTCATTAATTAATGCATGCTTTTTGATAAAATCCTCTAGTCTTTTATTGAATAATTTTTCGAGGATTTTGGAGAATTGTGGTAAGAGAGAGATTGGTCTGTAGTTAGTGTAGAGATGTTTGTCACCACCTTTGTGTATTGGTATTACTTTTGCTTTTTTCTTTTCACATGATTATTGCTTTTTAAATACAATACTGCTTGATAACCTAATATCTATATTAGAGTATGTAACCTCTGAATTATATAAAACAAATTCAGCGTGTACAAAAAAAAAATTGATTGAGCGTATTGTGGCAGAAAGAAAGGACGAAGCCAATGTTGGAATTTAGGATATGATGGAGACTAGAGCATTTGCATAAGATAAATGTTTGTATTCAAAATCATTTTCATAGATTTATGTGTCAAAATGCAAATGTGTTTTCACCTTATTGAGTTCAGACCTTCAGCTCTTTGAATGCACCCAGGTTTCACAGACTTTCTATAAGATGTTGATGATCAGTTCAGGGACATATTCAGCAGCTGACACGAACAACGGTGCAATACTCAATACATCATCCACGGGCTTCAGAATTATGAGGGATTAGGACTGTTGCCATTGAACACAAAAACAAAGTATTGTGTCTTTTGAATGGGAAAACGTCCTCAAAATATAAAACAGGAAGATGAAACCCATTAATAGGCAAATAATACAAATAATTAGTATCAAAATCCTACAAAACTCATTCGCCTCCTTTTTGTTATGAGTGTATCTTTTGGACCACAGTATGATCATGCATTACATTCAAGAAATTTTGTATCCAGATGCAATTTTTATTACTGTATGAAGCCATTTTAAAGTGCAAATCAGCCTAATGATCAGTCATTTATTACCTTTCATTGCTCAAGGCGTCTATAACTCCCATACAGTACATGCTACTTCAGAGAAGATCAGGACAAGTGCAGCTGTGTGTGATAATCTGATCTGTCCATGCAAACCACAACCTGAGGCCAGTCACAGAGTCACATGCAAACGACGGATCATGCTCATTTGATTCCATTTTCTGCACAGTAGCTTCACAGCAAGAAGGTTCGGTTCAGCTCTTGTGATGTTCTCCTCATTTCCTTTGGACACTTTGGTTTCCCTATGAACCCAAAACATGCACAAAGACTGATAAAGTGCACCTTTTCCTCCAAAATATAACACAAACACAACAATATAATACACTTAATATAGGCCTAGATGAAGAGTAGATCTTTATGTGGCAACGTTATTGTCAATTTTGGTTGTTATTTCATAAAATGTTGTCATTCCATGTAAACTTTAGAGGTAATTGTAAAACTATGGGTGGAAATGATCAATCTTGACTAAATTCAGTTCATGGACCCACACTAAATGTCAGGGTTGTTTGTTCTCAGAATATCAACATTTGGACATTAAACCATCACTTTGATTTGAATGTCACGAATCAAATGTCAAATTAAAGCTGGACTA
The DNA here is from genome assembly GCA_019453435.1 of Rhinogobius similis. Taxonomy (NCBI): domain Eukaryota; kingdom Metazoa; phylum Chordata; class Actinopteri; order Gobiiformes; family Gobiidae; genus Rhinogobius; species Rhinogobius similis. The sequence continues at coordinate 23,490,012 of CM033624.1, read as the reverse complement.
TAAATGTTGCAGTGCAAACAAAGTTAGTAATGAGCTTTGCATATCATGTTTCAACTGGATAAAACTGTCTGGAAAATAGGAATAAGATAATAAGAATATTCTGCCTCTCTAACTGGTGATTGACAGTAAAAAGTGCAACAGAACATTGTAATATTCAATGCCAAAAAATATAAAAAGGGATGTCATAGAAGGTATTATAATCTTGTTAATGGTGCACTATGTAAATTTTTCCACTGTAGGGCATTAAACTTATATCTAGCAAAATGAAATATAATAAAAAATAATGTCATACTGTAATATAGCCCTGTGGGTTGACTTCCCACTTCAGAATTTTGTATGTGGGTCTCACATCTCCTGCCATGGACACAATAAATGGATACCTTTAGAGCACACTTTTTGCAGCAGGGAAGAAGGCCATCACAAAGAAATGGATGACACAAACTGAACCAACGAGGACTGGGCTGACAGTATAATGAAACCATAATTAACACACGGGAAATAGATAAAATCACATTTGGACTTGATTTGAAAATTGACAAAAAGGGACAAAATGTGCCATAAATTCACTTCAGTGTTTGGTGTTACTTGCAATGTTGTATTTTGTTTTGCACTCCCTCGCTCTCCGTCGTGTTCCATGTTCTGTGTTTGAAACTGAAAAAGAGGGGAAAAGCTCAATTGGCCTGTTGGCACTCACTGTTGTTTTATAAAACAGAGGTGTTTAATGCAACACTGTAAAAGCTTGCAGGCAAATCAATAACATTTCTGGGAGTCAAGAATGTGATGGACCCTGCACCAGAAAAAATACAAAGCGCACCTTTAAACAGTGAAAAAAAAATACCTTCCCATTCGTATTACAGCTGGTGTACCTGGCTTTTTTTTGTAAGTTAGTCTTTTTTGTTTCCCGGCAAAGAGTATGTTGACAAAAATTCAACCGCTGTGCCCTGTCTGCATCTACTAATGAAGTATTTTATGTCTCGTCAACCTGGAAATGCGACCTGAAAGGGACGAGCCACGCAGGTTTCACTTTGCTGTTTGAAAAAAGGCCGTGCATGAAAATTTAAATTTGTGGATAATTTTGGAACAATGTACCTAAGGATCTGTGAGAGCGAGGAACTAGTTTGACACATTTAAATACCAGTGTAGCAAAGTACCCCGGCTTTAAATTATTAAATTCAAAAAATATAATTCAGTCTAATTCCAGATGATAAGTTGAGTAGAGAAGCAAACAATTCACTTTGGCACTAAGCAAGCGTATATTATTTGACAAACATTGGAGGAAACAAGTGCCAGAGCGTCTGTAATGACTCACCTGGGAATCATTTGTGTTGCCCTTTCACCTTTGACCTCCACGTCAGTTTGACCCTGCCTGTTCCACCGGGGGCGTGTGAACCACCTCAGAGTCCACACGTGTCATGTAACAGTCCACGCACTTACGATCGTGTTTAGAGATTATTCATAGATTTAACATTCCAGCCGCGCTCTGGTGTAAAGTATAAAACATGTATGTATTAAATGTGTGCTGATAAATGCCCTGATCCTATAATGTCCTGGATGGGCAGATGTCACGACCTCATTTCAGCAGAGGTCAGCTCCTGCTCTTTAAGCCTCTGACTTTTGAACCACTGAACGGAGATTACATCCACGTGTGATTTATGCAGCGCTCAAGTGGGGCACCTCAAAATCAGGTTCAGCGCGGGACAAAAGGACTTTAACGGCTGAATTTAAGGCAACGTTTGTCAGAAAATAAATGAACAGAGTGATAAAAGTGATCAGTTCTAGTTAGATTTACCACTGCGTTTGGGTTTAACCATAGCAACTTCTATTGTGACTTACTCAGTTGATCTGAAATAGCCTTTTAGTTTTAGCTGAAGAACTGGGATGTTGTAAATGTAACATCTCATCTGAACTTCAAGTCGTTTAAATCTGTTTTATTTAGTGTCAAATTGAAGTTTTTGCTCAGCTTTGAGATCGCACTAATCCTGGTTTAGTCCTGGTCTATTGAACCCCATCGTGCTCTTAAACTGGTAATACATTGAAAGGGAAAAGTTTGTGAACCACTGAAATGATAACAGATATAAAATAGAGGGAGACGAGACACACATTCTATGAGATGAGACACACATGAGACAAGATTATCTTAAATGAACTGATAAATATTGTCTTTTACCTTTCCTTAACTCATTTTTAATCACTTTCAGTAAAAGCAGTGGTTGCAACAAATTATTATGATGATGATTCAACTCTTAAGCAATGTAATGTAATCTGATGTAGATTGATGCAACTAGTAAAAATATTACAAGGTTTTCTCTGCTGGAACAATACATCTTGAGACATTTTGATTCATAAGTTGCGTAGTGATGAAAATGTATCAAAAATAAATAAAAGTAATCATGATTCTGCCCAAATTGAATCAGTTAAAATGCTTCTTTGTTGTTTTGATTATAATTATTTGCTGAAGCGAAAAATATTTTTGTGTGATAATTTAGCTTCAATTAAGAAAATAAAAGTGGCAGTGAGGTAAGTACAAATGTTTTACCCCATTGGCAAATGTTTTGGCTTGAAATAAGAAGATCTATAGGTTCATGAAGTAAATACATGATAAATATCCAGAATTAATTTTCAGCAGTGTAGCAATGACCAATTCTAGATTAAAAGTTTTTAGTCGAGCTCTAAAATGTTGCCTGTATCAACAACAAACCCATTAATACAATGCATATCTGTCACTGCATTTTGAGCAAGACACCTTTTTTATTCCAATGTTTCCAAAATGTTTTCATAAATGCTTTTCTTTTTACCAGCAACACAAAATTACTACATTATTATCTGTTAAAAAAAACAAAACTGTGACTCTGAAACATAACTAAATCCAGTTGTGAGATCCCTGGGTGTGATTTGAATGACATGACGTCTTCATTGTGTCACGCACCTCTGGAATCATCCCGCAGCGTAATTAAGGCGATGACTTCAGGGCTCACATGCTCTGATTGTTGATTTGCACAGAGACCTGCCTGTACCTTCAGACCACTACGGCACAGTCAGTCCACGCCGTGAAAAGGGGGGTTTGTCAGTCCGACCACGTCTCATTTAGCACTTCATCTCACTGAAATTCAAGAAAGCCTCCTAATCGCCGATAGCGTTTCAGCCGTCATCAGCAGCAGAACGCGCGGCAGTCTGCAAAACCTCATCTTGAAACATTACACAAGACGTTTGCAGATAAAGTTCCATTTTGAGTATGTTATTTATGGTGTGTATTGACTGCAGTGTTAGGTTTGTGTGGAGTTTGTCTCTGAGGGTTTGTTCCACTGCACTTTTTGCACGTGTGTGTTGTCTTTTGGTTTGGAGGAACACAAGAAAAAAGAAAACATTCCAGTACTTTTACGTGAACAAAAATATTTGGTCAGTTTAGTGATGAAATAAAGTGGTACAAATATTTTATGTACAATAAAAAGTAGCTCACCTTTTTACAGAGGTTGAAGAACGTTGAGCATTAGTAATAATAGAATACTAAATTAATACGTTAATTAAATACTACTTTGCATCACAAGCACTTTCTCATAATCATCTTTGCAATTATTTTGTTGTTAATGTTTTGAGGTAAATGTTGCACTGAGACCAAGACACATTTTCCTCTGGAGGCAATAAAGAAAGTTGCTGAAAGACACACACGAGACAAATGATTTTGAGAATTTTTTCAACAAGTTTAAACTCTGCTTGGACAAAAAAGGGTTAAGTGCTGGTCAGTGACAGCACATCTGACGAGACACAAGACGCTGTAATCAGGGATTTGACCAGGAGGGTTCCCAGTAGAAAAAAAGTTCTACAGGTAGTCATCATTTGATTTAAAAGATGTCCAGATGACTGTTTGAAACATTTTCTAGTTAGTTATAAAAAGCAGCTTCACAATGACAGCAAAACAATTTATTTTTCCACAATGTTTTCTTGTATCTGTCTCGTTTCATCTTGTGGGAATTCTCTCTCGATCCAAACAGGAGCAGCACATACTGCTGGTCTCCATGGATCATGGATTTAATATTGCTTTGCTTGAAATGTTACACGGAACATGGCTTGACGTTTTTTTCAATCACTTTGTCACATTTTCTGAAACTTTTCTTAAATCTGGTCAATCTATTGCACAATTTGCAAAACTACTCACTTCAGTCACGAAACACTAAGAATGTTTGAAACTTTGCAAACACAGCTTGTTGTAAAAAAAACTATTTTGTTCAAAAAAATAAACACAATAATCAGATTTTTAAACTTATCCAGCCATCATCCAGACACAGACAGGAGACGTGTGCTGTGAGAGTGTATGACCTGTAGATATTGTGTAGCACTGTTTCTGTTGTTCTGACAGTGAGGTACAGTCTGCAAATATGTATAAAATATGACACAAATCAATTATGTAACAAAAAAGCTTATTTTCAATTTAACTTTTGGGCGCTGGATATAAGAACAAAACAAAGGAGTCTCTGGATCCAAACCTGGTTCCTCTTTAAGATTGTTCTTTCTATTATATATAATACTCTATTCAACTTATTCCGGAAGTTGCCGTACACGCCGCCGTCTTGTTTCCGTTGTATTAGTTTACATGGAGCAGACGAGCTCAACAGAAAATAAGTTCTACATGGACTAAAAAGCCGTTTTCAGACGCCCAGGAAATCGGAGCGTTGTTGACTTGTTGTTGCTCGTGTTCATTAAACATTTTACACAAATCAATCTACTTTATGTAACATTTTAGCGGTGAGACTTTTCTCTTGTTCGTCATTAGCTTTAACAGAGTTCTCGTCAAACGGAAGTGTGTTTACAACAAAAGTGCAAAAAACTGCAAAAGTGGGCGGGGCACAATAAGGTCAATACTGTGACTATAAAACGTCTTCATATTGAGACTCTGTGTTCTGTTGTGTCCAATGTGTCTGTGGCAAATGGACCTGGATCAGAGAGTGCACTTCTCAGGTGGACAGACTGTAGAACATGCAAAGTGTTACAACTGCAAAACTGTATGTGTTTACATAATATAGTGTTGTTATGAGGGTTGAGGCTTGAAAACGGATATAAGATTGTGCCGATATGACCAGAGTGTTTGCTCCAGTTGTGGAAATTTGTGCAGAAGTTTAGAATGTCATTAGTGTCAAAGCAATTGAAATAAACTGAACGTATCTCTTTATAGACAGAACCAGCCACTGCAGGCTAAGTTTGGTCAAATATGTGGCGAGTGCACTTTTAAGTAATGCTGTTTTGAACTACTTCGATTGATTTTTCAAAAACCAGTGCGTTGTGATTGCAGTATTTTGTTAACATAATCAAAACTTGGTGACGTTTGCTCATTGAACTTGGTCACTTTTGTCCGTGCAGAAAACCTATTCTTTTCAAAGAGGCATGGCATCTTTTCCCGGTGAAAATAGTTTGTCACTCAGGCGCAGCGATTGAGTCATCCCTATATAAAGATATTCAAGCATCCAATCACGCTCTTTTCATACAAGCAATTAGGATTCTTTTTGATGAGCTGAAATTATAGATGTTTTTATCCAACTGGAAACAGAAAAGAGAAAAGGGAGAAATGAGGCTAATTTGAATTCAGGCATGTCTTTATGAGAGCTAACCACTATTCAAGTCTCATTCAGGACAAACAGCACAGCACATTTTAGGAAATCATTTGGTCACATTTATGTAACATTTATGTTTTACTGAAAATAATAATTTGAGTATAAGCCAAAATATCCCAGACACAATTGATCTAAATTTGAGATTTGAGAAATTTGAGAAACAGTTTTAACTTTGGGTTTTGTGAGTTACATATAGTTATTTAGTTTTTATTAAGTAAATAAATAAGTAAACACAAACATCAGTAAATACATAAAAATAAATTAGCAATTTAAATAGATTCCTTTTGAAAGTTAAATCCCTCTTCGTAACATTTCTGGGTTCATCATGTGCTTGAGATGTTATTGTTTTGTCTGGAATGTTCAGCAGTATGGCATTAAACTATTGCATTTATTACAGGTGTTTTAGTTGCAACAGAAAACTTGAAATGTGCAATGGGGCTGATTTGCACGTGTCTGCTGCTCTGCACTTTGCGAGGTGCAGACCATCGCTTATGCATGTGTTTTGTCTCCTCACAGCTGCACGGCTCACGGCTGTGGAGCCCGAGGAGCTCCAGAAGAGCATTAAATAACTATTTAATCTAAAGCAGACAACCCCTCAATGAATATTACAAATAGGAATAATTTGCACATAAACCACGCAAAAACACTGTCAATAATCAGATAAAGAATATAATTTCGCATAATCCTTGAGCATTGGCCCATCAATTGTATCAGTGTTCTCCCAAACCTTGAATTGTCTGAGTCTTTGTGAAGTCAGGCTGCTCACTCTGTGAAAGTGCCACTATGTCCCTCACAAAGATATTCTATAGGACTTTAACTGGCATGTCTGCACAGTCCTACGCATTTCTGCACTCCCTGACATTTGACTCCCACCATTAACGTAGCTGTTGCTTAACACAGACTTCAGTTGCTGTGATTGTGATTGGAAAGTAAAGTATATAATGTATATAACTCATGTCAGTACCCGTCAGCTTACTTTGGTGTTAAGTTTATGACACTGCAAAACGTCATGTCTCAATCTGGTATTGTTTTACTTCAAGGCTTAAACATTGCATTCACCTTTGAGAGCCGTCAGAACATATTTATTTCCACTGAAAGATCAATAAAGATCTATTTTATTTCTTTTCCCCCCGTTAAAGTTTGGGAGACTCGCTCTGCCCCAAATCCAGATCCCAGTCGCGGGGAAAGCCTTCTTTGAGGACTGTGTTGGACACGAGAGTCCACATGAATAAAATATCCTCCTGAACACACCGTCCGAAACTCAGTGGGAACAACAATATCCTTTTAACACTCATTTCACTCAGTGTCGTCCTGTCTCTGCGCCACACACAAACAAACAATTTCAGGACGAGAAGGAATACTGTGCTGCCATTACAGGGGGGAGAGAAAGGGAGAGAGGAAGAGAGAGAGGGAGCGGGGCAGAGAGAGCGAGAGAGCGAGAGAGGTGAGAGAGACGGGGAGAGGGAAAAGTGTGGAGCAGGGAAAGAGAGTGTGAGTTAAAGGGGAGAGAGATGGGACAGATGCAAGGGGGGCAGAGAGGGAAGAGAAAGAGAGCAAAGAGGGAGAGAGGAGAAGGACAGAGAGGGGAGAGAGTGTGAGTTAAAGAGAAGAGAGAGAGATGAGGGCAGAGATGGTGTGAGTTAAAGGGGAGAAACATGGGAGAGACAGAGATGGAGACTCGGCAGAGAGGGAAGAGAAACAGAGAGAAGAGGAAGAGAGAGGAGAGGGAGAGAGAGGGGTATAGAGGTATATAGAGGGGAGACAGAAGGTTAAGAGGGGAAGAGGTGGAGAGAAAGACAGAAAAGAGAGAGCAGAAAGAGGGTGGATAGAGAGGGGTGTAGGAGTTGAGGGGGAGGGAGAGAGAGAATTAGATCGAAATAAAGAGAAGGGGGGGAGTGGGAGAGAAAGAGAAAGGAGGGGAGAAGAGGGTGAGAGATGGAGAGAGAAAGGGAGAGAGAAGCAAATATGTGATAGGCTTACAGTTAAAGAAGAGAGAGAGGGAGAGAAGAGAGATCAGAGAGCGTGAGGGGAGGGAGGGAGAGTTGAGGGGAGAGAAAAGAGAATGGAGCAGATGAAGGAGAGATAGCAAAATAGAAGAATAAAGAGGGAGAGAGAAGAGAAAAAAAGGGGAGGGAAAGAGAGGAGAGAGAGTGAGTGAGAAAGTAGATACATAAGAGAGGGGAGAAAGAGAGAGGGGAGGGGAGAGAGGGGGGGATGGGGTAGATGGGGAGGGGTTTGATGGCATGGTGATGAAGATAATGTTTTTTCTTTTCTGTTTGGACCGAAGACACTCCCTCCCTCCCTCTCTCCCTCTCTCGCTCTCTCCCCCCTCTCCCTCTCACGTGGAACAACACCAACCACAATGTACCGAGTTTGTGCATTTGAAAACGTCTCTTTGTGCCCTGTTACCTATCACAGTGATTGCCCCTCCATTATGTGATTTCAAACTAAAACGCACATTCTCCCGTTGCTGAAAACAAGAAAAAAAAAAATCGCAATTATCCCGTTTCCGTTTGTCCCAGAAAGTCATCTTCCGTATAGAATCACAGTAAAACAAAAATGCATGTGGGGACGGTCTGAAAGCCACAGCTGCTTGGCACACTCGGGCTTCCTCTTTGTCTTTTATCTGCTCCTGTAATGTGCACAGGTGCTGCTTAATTCAATTGGAGAACGTTGCCATGGTTTTACATTAATATATTTCCATGTTACCATTACGACTGTTGTCATGGAGATGATGGGACCTATTTGAACTGAAGCAGAGATGCTTTTATCCAGGCTCTCCACTCCCTCTCCTCTCTGTACTCTTCCATTTAAGTCACATGGTCCACAGACACATTTAAGGCTTGACTTCCTTTTCCATTGTATATACGTACATTTACATAAAATTGTATAGTCTAGTTATGCAAATGCGGTGATATAATTTGCTTTAAAAATTCTTATTTCCACTCCACTCCCTATAGAATTACATTATGCAATTAAAGGTGAATGGAAGTACAACATCTGGCATATTATATCATTGTTCTGTTGGCAAATAATATGTAACTTTTATGTTTTTATGTTGTATGTATCATAAAAAAAAGAAACCTTGCTAGATTCTTCCCATCCTTGAATTTTCCCCAGATTGTTGTGTCATATGTGAAAATGCAGACTTGTCCCTTCCATTGTTTTGAGCCCATAGACCGTCACTGGAGTCGTTCTGCAGTTAAATTGTCTTAACAACAAATGCATGGCTCTATTAGCATTGCAGTCACATTGCCCAAAGGCTTCATTTGTTTATTCTGCTGAGCTAACGCCTAAATACCTCATTGTAAACAGAGGTGTAGTTTGTATGTAATCCAAATCTAGACATTATTTTAAGTTAGAAAATGTTAAATAGTAATCCCAAATTTAAAAGATGATTAAAGGCACAAGAATATATAATATGTCTACGTTAATACTGCTTGAAGTGAGACACTGCAGGTGACTAGGATAGAATCATAACTTTAAAGACATACATTTTAAACTTCTCCTGAAGCCTACTCTCATAAATGTAACAAAAAATGTGTAACATGTTTTTCATCGTGTAATCTTTTCACATATTAATAAGGCATTCTATGTGTAAAAAAGGCAAAAATTGCACACATTTGGGACAATTCAATCTGAAAAATGGACAGACAGGTTGACATTTTTTGGTTAATTTTGGGATTTTAGATTTCTTATTCAGTTGTCAAGTGAACTAGATACGCCTGAAAATTGGCCTAAAAATTCAAATTTTACTTAAAACTAATAAATCAGCCTTAGAATTAGATAACACATGCTTTTCTACGCTCCGTCAAAATTAAAAAGTACAGGATTGTAAAGTTCAGTGTGTAGGAGCTACAAAAAGCTGAAAAAAAAAGCATTTTAAGAAAACGGCCTTTGAAGCTACAATGTCCCAAAGAAATGTATTGATGCAAGTGGATTAAATTAAATAAACTTAAGGATCAGACTGGGATTATATATTTTTATATATTTTTATATTTTATCCTTTGCTTTATGTTGCACCTACGCCGAAGCAAGTTCCTACGTTTGTGAATTTCACTGACAATGGCAATAAACAATTTCTGATTCTGATTCTGATTCTGAAAATGTCCTTATAAAAGCCTAAATGTTGAGAGAACAAACTGACCAAAAAAACAAAAAAGGCTGGCCTGTAGAGCCTCCTTAATCTTTCCAGTGATGGCAACATATTATATTTTGGCTTGTATTATTATAATCATTGGATAAACTTCTATTATTTTTGGTTTTAGGGGAACAAACTATCTCTTGGCAGAAGCAGCATTTATGGTAATGATCTCTATCGCTCTGTCCATAATAGTTGTAGTTTTAATAAAGTTGTGGTGCTGTGATAAATGAACTTTTAGAAGTACAAGTAGAATAACGGTGTCTTGTGCGCTCTCCCTTTCGCTCACTCTTTCTCTCTCTATGGTCCATTGCCAGATTTAAAGCTTGACTTCACTGTTCATTTCCCCCTTTTTGCACAAACTGTGTGTTGCCAGAACAGAAGAAGTATTTAAATTGTACCTGGCAACCAGCAGCAGCAGTGAGGGATGAGGCTGTGTATCCTTTCTACTCAAGGCATTGTGTTTTTACGCCGATTGTATGTCACTCAAATTCAGAAGAACAAATAAGAGCAGCAAACGGTGCCAAATAAAATGCATCTACGGAACTTAGAAAAGAAAAATGCATTGTTTAAAATAGAGTGCGGCGAACAACTCTGCGGGGTAGTTTTTAGTCTACCAAAAAATAAGTCACGTGTTCGTTCAATTTGCATAATTTTGGGGATGAAATATTCTAAAACGGTATGTATTTTCTTGTGTATCTTATAACCGGAACTGAGTGGGTTGCAAAAGTACGTTCAACTGAATGTACAGGAGCGACACAGAAAGAAGACAGACAGAAGATTACTTTGTTTTTTCAAGCTCTTTGACGTTAATGTCTATATTTTGGCACAAATTCCAAAACTTGTCACTCACACACAGCTAATTTTGGCAGAAGCTTATGTTTTGTTTTTTTCTTCCATTTTTCAAGAATAAAAAGACACAAAACGAAGAACACAGAATAGGACCAGAGAGCATAAAACAATGAAGATAAAGTTAAATAATCATATTGCGGCACATCCATAATATAATAGTCACATCTAATGCACATTCTGTAAAGTATGTCCAATATCAAATTAAGTCCGAGCGTAATTTCTTCTGTCCGTTTTTAAGCTTGAACTCTCAAATCAAAACTACAGAACACTTTTTGCAGAATCTCAACACAAGACACACTGCAATTGTAACACTCTTTGCGGTTCGTTCACCTAAACATTGACCAAAGACACAGAGGACACAACAGAACACACAGGAGTCACAATATGAAGGTATTTTATTATCACATTAAAGAAAAGAAAGCACAACATAAAGATTTTGGGAGTGACAACCGAGTTTGAATCCGGTTTAGAGCCAGACGTCATTGTCCAAGTCTGAAATTGTTCTGATTTCTGAGTAAAATCTTTTTCTATTACATAGTAAAAGATTTCTGTAGAATTTGATAGATATTTACAGTAAATACCTCTCAAACCAACAAAACCGTGTGATATTAGTCCTGTCCAAACGTGTGTTGGCATTCTCCAGGCTGTGTCGGGATGATGGATTGATAGATTTTTATATTTTAATCACAAAGTGTCCTTTTTACAAGAGTGCTTTAAAGGTCCCATATTCTGCTATTTTCCCCTTTACACAGTCTATTCTAAGGGCTTTGTTGATCAAATTTTGCGTTGTGCAATATCCATAACATAACAGTTTCCAAAAAACACCCATTTCTTGGACTGGTCCCCCTCCTTGCAAAAGCAAACGGCTCACTCTGAGATCTGACCCCCCCGAACAGAGAGCAGGCTGCCTCCCCCGCCAAACTCGTGCCGAAGCCTAGAGCGGAGATGGTGCGCATGCGCCATGTGCTCCGGTAAACAGCGATACACAAACACGGGAATAAACCTTTTATCCGTCCTGACGGTGCGTCGTGCTGAGTCCTACGTCCTGGATCTGACCTGGAGTTTGACGTGGACGCAGTACCTCGACGACGGACGTTGCCGTTTGGTAAATAACAAGCTAACTCTTCGATCTGTCGTATCCATCGTGTAATTACTGTGTAGCATTAGCATTAGCTGTTTTTATTCTGCGGCTGCGCGCTTCCCGGAGGCGTGGCTTAAACACCGCGTCATCCTTGGGAAGCCGCGTCATCCATGGGATGAGCCCCCGTCTGCCTGCTCAGCCGAGGGGGACAAAAAAGACAGTTCTCTAGCGAAAGCATGCGGGAATCAATCAAAAAACCACTTTGGGCACACATACGAGGCCCAAATAGCACTGGAGGAAGGTTAAAACCTCTGAAAAGTCGATTTTGCATGTTATGGGACCTTTAAGTTTAGTTCGCAAAGTTAGATTCTTCAAACATTCAGAACAGTTTTGTGACTTGAGTGAATAGTTCTGCAACGTGTGGAAAAAATATACAAGCTTTTTGAAAAGTTTCCGAAAATGTGCTAAAGCTATGTAAAAACAAAAATGTAAGATACAGAATTTATAAATCATACTATTATACTATTTTCCGATGTTATTGTTCCCATAAAACTGTTTTCCCTGCAATGGACCCTCAACAAGTGTCCAGGAGAAATAGGGCGAGGATTAGGAGTAGGCAATGTTGACCTAAATGAACATCTCAGTAAATATTTTTTTAAGATCCCAGGGATGATAATGAGGTGATGATTGTTCTGGCAGTCCACACCCGTGATGTGCTAAACACACTCTTACTTAAGGTTCAAGTGTTGCACAAAAAGAACAGTTAATTGACCAAAAATGTACCACAAAAGTTCAGAAATATTACTTAATACTTTTGATTTATTTTTACATTTTTTTTTTTTGTAAAATTGTTATCAGCTATTTTTACAAAACATAAAAAATTTGCAAAAACTTTCCAAACATTGAGGTTTACCATCCTTGCATTTTGTGATAGCGTTACATAACATTTCAAAAGAGTGCTGTCACGTTCTGTAGTTGTTGTGTATTTCTAATTTAGACAAATATATGTTGAAAACACACAGAAAAATATAGGAAGTAATATAGGAAGGCTGTACAAAAAAATAATTTATTTTTACAGTGTGCGAGTGAGTCTAGCAAAACAATTTCAGAGATTTGATTTGCTTGCTAGAACAAAATGACCAAAAACATACGACATTGAACAGAATTGGGTCTAATGCTGCCCATTAACTTTGCTCATTGCGTGGAAGCCTGGCAGATTGAAAAGGCCTCATTCCCCAGAGGGAAAAAAAACATAAAATAAAGACACTAATCAGGTACAAAGCTCGGCCTGCACTGGAAACTGCTTTTGCTCCAAATCAAAAACAACTATGTAAAACGCAGACTTTTTTTTTTAACATAGCCTAATAGGAACATCTAATCGAGACACGCTTATTTCAATTAAAGTGATTGCACACTTTCATAAAATCAATAGCGCTCCCTGGTTCCGTAATTGCTTCTTTCAATCAATTTGATGCATTTTCTAGAACAAAAGGCAAAGCAGGGGTATTCAATTTACTCAAGCATACCAAAGTTGATGGAAGGCTTGTATTGGCTATTAAGCCTTTGCTTGTTTTCTTCTTCTCGAGGATGCCAGTGGAATATCTTTTCAGAGGCCAAGTTCAAAGTCACCTTGTTATCTGCGGATCTGGTCCATGATACCACTGTAACTCATTATATCAGAGAGGGGACGTATTAGCGGCAGGAATCTCGTCCAAATGAGATGCAAAATATATCACAATTCTTCAGTTACTTTGCTGATATTGACCCCGGTCTCTATAATGAGTGTGCGTAAACACACAAGATACCGGGGTCCAAACAAACGCAGAGGAAATGTAAGAAAAGCAGCAGCCCACAAAGAAAAACTGGGCTATTCTGACAGCTTTGATCCATCAGCAAACCGTGATGCAGAGCCGATTCAAACGTGCCCTACTTTCTTTGCATTAACCGAGCGAGAAAAGCGTTTCTGGATTTGACACGTACTGTATTTTAGGCCGGTGTTCTCACAGCAGAGCTCCACTGAAAGCAAATAACTTACAATGTGAAACAGGTTAGCAGCTTTCTTTATGATTGTTCACATCTTCAACTATTTCTCACTGTGTTATTGGGTTAGAGACTCAGTAGAATCAGTGCACTGCTTTTGGCTGTTTATTCTAGTTTTGTGAATATTAGGGTTCAAGGAGGAGTGAACACAAAACTAAACAACAATAAGAAGTAAGTAATATAGAAATTTGCTCATTTGTTTATTATTAAGTTATTGTAAGTCAGAAGTTTGGAAGTTTCAAAAGTAAAGGCAGATGTCTGAATATTTCTATGCAGACTTTGAATGTTTTCCTTGTGTCTGATTTTGTTTTTCTTTTTTTCTTCTTCCAGAAACATAAAAAAGTAAAAAATGTACAAACCAGAATATAAAATGGCATTAATAAAAATGGGGTAGAATAAACAATGACATGAATATGTATAAAATGGTAAGTAAGTGAAAAGAATAAACAGATAGAATAGATGTAAATGATTAATACAAAACACAGTTGTTGGTTTTTTTAGTGGCTTTGGTACATTTTCTGAAATTTAAATATTTTGTACTCATTGCAAAACTATTCACTTAATTCACAAAACTCTAAGAATGTCTTCAAACTTTGGGAACAAAACATAAAAAATAAAAAGTACACTGTGGTTGAAATATAAACACAATAATCAGATTTATACACCTCAATCCATCATCCAGACACAGACTCTTATGAGACGAGTGTCACATGTTTCTGTTGGTTTGAGAGTGAGGCTTATGCTGCAATTATGTGTAAAATATGACACAAAGCGTGTATGAAAAAAGCTTCATATCAGCAGCTACGTTTTTAGCAAATGGCATCAGAATTTGTACAAAACCATGTTCTATAATCTGACTGTAAAATTATTCTGTTGTGTCTCTGTCTGTGGTGAATGGACCTGGATCAGAGTGTGGTCTTTAGATTGATAGATGTAGAACATGAAAGAGATTGTGACAACTGCCATATGTCTTTAAATAGTTGATCATCGGGTTTTAGACTCACTTTTTGTGGTTTTGATTTGAGAGTTAAGGTTTGAAAATGAATAAGGTTGTGCCAATAGAAGCGCATTTGCTCTAGACTGCAAGTTTTGAAATTTGTGTCATAATTTAGCCAGACTTTAGTGACAAAGTGATTAATCAAAAGCTATAAACATGTGGGTCTTGAACCTCACCATTTAGATTTCATTTTGAAACAGATTTGTGGGCCTTGCCATGGATTTTAAAATCAAAATATCAGTCTTGACAAATATCAGTTATTGGCCACAGCAGCGAGCAAAAATAGTGGATATTGGTATCATCTGGAAAATACAAAACACATATTGAACTATCCGTAACTCCCAAAATGAGCAACTGCAAAGGACAATATTTCCTCTAAAACAAAGTACACTCTCACCCTAATAAAAAGCTAAAAATTACTTTAAGGAGAATTATTATGGATTTTTCATATTGTTATTAGCTTGTAAACATGCTCTAAATTTGCCATCTCATGTTTTGAAACAAAAAAAAAAAAGTTTATTATGCTCTTAATGGACAAGTTTCTCTCCTGCCAGCCCTGACACTTACTGAGCACATCCAGCCAGCAGATGGCGCCTAGTGCTATACACAATTTAGTTTAGTAATGTTATGTTATCACTTTAAGACACATGATGTTCAGGTTAGCAGCAGCAGTGAGTGTGTTTAGACAGCAGAAATACTCAAAACAAGTCTGGTGATGATTTAAGGACTCTTTAAATCAGCAGAAGATTCTCGGATAAGTGATGTATAAGATCTGATAATCGTCACGGATCGAGGGAGTCCAGCAGGAAGTGTTTCTGACAGTGGGAGGGGAGAGGATTTTCTAATGAACACTCCTCAAAATGGCGTGAATGCAACTGAATGCAACTCCAGGTATGTTTTTAATGATGGAACATTGTTAGAAAATGTTTAAAAGCTCAAAAAAAGTGAGTATAGCAGAATATGTGTCCTATAAACTAACATTTCAGCAAGAAATTTGAAGCCACCGAAGAGAGTTTTATCAGCATCACATTCAAATTAAAGGGCTTGTCGCTCGCTCGCTCCGTTTCTTTAAAACATTCGCTCAGTCAAATACAATAGACTAGAAAAGTGTTACTTCTCCGCTAAATCGTTCTCCAAGTCTCATCTGCAACACAGACTTTCAAAACACAATTTCTCTCTCTTTTTTCTTATCGTAAAGTCTGTCTGAAACTGCCGACTCACCGCTCTGCACTTTCCTCAAACACAAAGTGACACGACGGTTACTCTGCCTCCTCTCTGACACTTCATTTCGGACGAGCAAAAACGTCAAAAATGTTTAGTCACACCCGAGTGGACTTAATTACCGTCCTCTCGGCTGTCCCTGAACGCAGCATTGCCACTAATGGTCCCGCGCCGCAGATAAAATCACATTTACAAGAACGCAGCGACATCTACATCTGATTCGGGCCTCATGAAGTATTTACTGTGATGTAATTAAAAAAATGACAATATTTATCCAACGACCTAAAGGAGCAAAGGCTTTATCGTCACGGAAACACAGCAGTATGTAGTGATGTCTGATGGTGTTGGAGGTTTTAAACGTATGAATAATTTTGCAGATAATAAATGCGGTTGCTATGGTTACACGCCGTGAAGCTATAGGAGTGATGTATGTATATGATTTTGTGGTAATGTTATAGCAGTCGGAGCATGAGAACATGATTAATGGGAAGATTTATGAGCCTGGTGTGTTGTGCATTTGTCATATTATTAAAAAAAAGTGCAGCCCTCGTTGTTTCATTTTCTTCAAAACAGAAAATGTTGAGAAAGCTGTTTTGAAAAAAAAGAAATTATTTGACTTTTGTCCAAGGCCAATTTTAATTTATTAAAGTCTGATAAAAATTGTTATGAGGGTTGTATTAATGAGCAACAAAAACACAAAAAACCATAGAAACAATAACATGACTTATCTAAACCAACTTTATCTGTAGAGCACTCTAAAACAACAAAGTTGACTTGTGCTGCTTCACACAAATGAACATAAGACAATGTAAACACACATTTAAAAACTAAAGTCATCATGCAAATTGTGTTAAAAAAAACAGAAAATGTACATTCTTGAAGAAGACTTAAAAGCAGACGTATATCAATGACTATCTATGTAATTTTTCAAAATGATATCATCAACCAATTGATTTTTAAATACAATTGTTATGTTTAAGACAGTGTACAATGTTGTCTTTATAAAATAAGGTCTAAAATTGAAGATGCATATTTTTTAGATTGTTCAGCCTAAACGCTTTCTAGGGATGGACGACATGCCTGAACATTAAGATCACAATTTTCCAGAGTTTCTTGAATCACAATTTCAAGAACATCACAATTCATTGGTCAGATCCACTTGTCACTCACTTTAGGGAAAAAAAAAAGTTGGGAACCGCTGCTGTAGAAAGCTGGATTGGCCCGGTCAGCCGCGAATAGAGGTTATGCAGAGACAGTTGCAGACTTATGGGCAGCAAAACTCATGTATTTCGTTGTTGTTGTTTTTTTTGTTTTTTCTTTTTGTCTGTGGAGCTTTTGTTTCGCTCAAATCAACTTCATATGGTAAAATATCAGTTTCTTGTTGTTGCTTTGACTGTGCAGAGTTAGCTATCTTATTTGCTAATGGCAGGTGGAGATTTAGGCAATTGCAGCACAACAATTAGCCTTGGACTCAAACATTTTATTTAAGGAGGGTAATGGGTTCAACTGTGTGATCACAAAGACTACAATGTTCCTGTTGTTTATCTAGTTTTCCTCAACCGTTTACTAGACTTTCGTTTTTAGATGTAAGGTACAAACTATATATTTAGCAGAGTTGTAGGCTCTTATATTCTTTAACAGACTTTAGCAGCTTTTTCACATTTTCGTTGTGCTTTTACAGGAGAAAATGTCATCGCTCACCATTGGCTCTCAAGTGTTTTTGCCAGTCATTGTTAAAATTCAGAATGCTGTAACGTCACCTCCATAACCTCTATACATACTTTACTCCAATACTTTACGATTAAGATGTGCGTCTGGACAGCCAGTTCATCTCACCAAGTTCAAATGGACATAGTTGACAGGTGGACACGCACAGCCCGTCCGTAGCAAAATAAACGGGAAAAAGAAAGGAAAAAGAAAAAATATATCACAGGGGACTGAAAGACAAACAGTAGCAAACGCTGTTAATCTAAGGTGAAAGAAGTTTGATTTTTGTTGTAAAGGATGCGGGACCAATGAACTCCTTAGTTTCTCATGCGTCACTGCAATGAACAAACCTGATTGCACGGTTCTGTCTGAGTTTGGCTTGAGACACAGTGGAGATGGTGACCAGACTTAGATCCTCTGTTTAACAATCTACAGGATTGATCACGATTTGATTTGTGTTGTCATTTTGCTTAGCCTAACTCTATCTTAAAGAAAAGGGCTGCATAATGTATCGCAATAGAATCAAAATTGCAATTTGAGTTGGTGCAATTATCAAATGTGTTAATAATACTTCACCTATTGCACTGTTTGCACCTCAAGTTTGCGCTATTGTTCTGATCTCGTTGTCGTTGTACAGTATATATATTGTATTTAACTTTTATTCAACACATATTTTATTTTGCATGACATATTATTTTATTTATTTTAGCATAGTCTATTGACCCTTTGCATGTGACGTCATGGAACGCCCACTTTGCCATGACGGACGGCGGAAGCGCTGTTTGTGCGAGGTAAAATGATCGAAATTTGCCCTAAACCTAACTATTAGTAAGCTAACATTGATCAATTTTACACGTAAAATGGTGATATCCTGTTGTGCGGTTGGCTGCACTAACAGGCAAAGCCGTAAGTCCAATGTAGCCTTTTATCGTTTACCTGTTTATGAAGACAGAAGACGGCGATGGGTAGCAGCAATAAATCCAAAGAACTGGAAGCCATCCAAGTACTCACGGATTTGCAGTGAGCATTTTTTACAAGTTAAGTCAATGCCAATGTTACAAGTGTATGACATTTTACACGAAAACATATCTGAATATGTGAAACAGTCAAAGTTATATGGGCACGGCGTTAGTTATCCAGCCAAGAAATTAACTTGTATGTATGCATGTATGTATATAGACTCAAGCCTGCAAAATGGATAATACATATTACATCCACAAAATTATTATTTGTGAATAAAATATATTGATTATGATGATATTGACACAGAGAGACAGAGACATTGACAGACAACCATTCACTCTCACATTCATTCACTAGGGACAATTTAGAGTTCTCAGTTACCCTACACAGTCATGTCTTTGGACGGTGGGAGAACCCGGAGAGAACCCACGGTTGGCCACTGTCCAGGGTGTACCCCGCCGAAGGCCAAAAGTCACTGGGATAGGCTCCAGTCACCCGCGACCCCTAACGGGACCAAGCGGGAGAAAATGAATGATAGTGTCGTTTTGATTAAATAGGTGAGCATGGCTGGAGGAAACAGGTAAGGGTCCGTTTTGCCTAGCGATCTTCACTTTCTCAAAATACCGCCGCTTTGTGAGCGCGTAAAGTTGTCCTGCTTCCACTGACAACTGAACTGAACATGAGTTAGAAGTAGCCATCGCTTAAGTGACAAAAATAATTGCAATCACTGTGAGTTTGTTACTTTTGCGCTCCCCGTAATTCTGCGCTCGCATACTTTTGCCGTCCATTATGGTGCACCCACGTGATCGTGTGACGTAGGTGCAAAGGGTCAATACTTTTTACTTTTTTTTTTTATCAGTTTATGGATTTGTTCACTTACAATGGAAATAAAAACATTTCTGATTCTGAAAGTGGAAAGGTTGGAATGATAATGGTTTGTCCTCTGCAAAGAAAAATCTTGTTGTAGATGTAGTTTAGACCTCTATAAACCATTTAATTTTAATAAACAAACTATAAACACTAAAAACAAAATAAATCACAAATCTAATCTTTTTTTTTTTTCAATTCCTTCCAAACTGGACAGAACAAGATTGTAAATAGCTGGATTTTGCACCTTATCTGGTTCAAATATGGACTATCATTGACGTAAAAGCATAAGCACAGCAGTTATGAGGTCACATAACACTGACACCAGATTAAGAGATAATCTGATGAGACGTGGATGACCCAGAGGTTAAGGAGCTGACCATTACCCACAATTCCGCTTGCCCAGAGCTTTATCTCTATCTAGTGCTGTTTAAGAACTAGAATTTGAAAAGATAAATGTTAAATGCTTGTATGAATTTGAGGAAAAATAAATGCTGTTTATAAGAGTCTATTATCTCAGTGACCTCGTGCTGAAGCTGCGCTGTGATTGGACGAGAGCTTTCCTCCGTTGCACAAATGGAATGAATAGATTTGATTTATTCATGGCAACAGAGGAATTCAATTAAACGACATCAAAGGTTCGTGTCAGCAAAGGGAACATGATAGTGGTCAGCTCTCAGCAAACGATAAACCAAGAATAAAATCATATACTTTTTATCTACAACTTTTCACAATAACAAAAGAGTCTGAAATTGCAATCTAATAATTTAAAAACAGGAAAATCAGGAAGCTGAGCAGGTCCCACGCTCTGACAATGAATTCTATAGCAGTAAATGGCAACTATAGACCACACAAACATTGCCTGGTTGCCATTTTAACCACGACGTCTGACTCACTAAAACAAACCCACAACCCAGATTTAAATCCAAACCCACCAGATCACAATGCCAGTAACTGAAGTGAACATGACACGGAACTTGATGCAAAGGGCTGCAGTAGGTCCCAATGGAAATGTGCACATTGTACTAAATTAGTTAAATCTTTAATCATTGTTTGTTTAAAAATGTGACTGACATCTTTTTCCAATATTGATGTGTTTCAGGCAAATGGTTTGAAGGATTTTGTGAGGACCTTTCCTCATTCAAAACATATGTTTTTTATTTTAATTGCGCTAATGCTAAAATGACAGAAGATTGTTATGACTGAAACCCATGAATAAGTTATGCTCATGTAAGTCTGAAACATTAAGTTCTCGCTTCTGTTTTTGTAATGCATGCTGCAATAATTAATATTATTTAAAAAAATATATATATATATGTGTACAACATTTTGATTTAAATATGAAATCAAAGCAAACTCAACATGATGAGAGAAGGTCAGTAACACTTTATAACGCCCACACTTTCTTGGGACTCAATTTATAATGAATAAATACTTTAGTAAGAATGATTCATACTCAGTAACTACTTGCTCAAAGCTATTTGGTTATAATTAATATAGTTTTGTTCATGCTTTATAAAGGCATGAATAAGTGTTGTTATTATAAAATGGTACCAGAAAGTTTTAGAAAAGTAATTTTGTCCACAGGATTTGTTCATTCAAATGTACTAAAATGAACCGTAAATCATCGTTCAAAAAATGTATCTAAAGAATTGTCTCCTTTTAGTCAGGAGGTTTTTGGTTTGATTATGTCAAATGCTTCAACTTGTTTATGACAAATTACAAATCTTCGTTTTGCAGGAAATGTCTTTTGATTATAAAATCAAATCAAACTTTATTCATAAAGCGCTTTTCATACAAAAATTGTATCACAAAGTGCTTTCCAATTTACATATTAAAAACAATTCCCCGAATCCCTACATTAAAGCTTCCACGCAAACACATACACATGCACACATTCACGCACACACTCACACACGCACACATTCATGCACACATACATGCACTAAGATAATGGGCATGAGGCTGAATGCAGGTGAACCAGTTGTGAGAGCACCATCAGAGGAGCCGTCTGCACCAGGAGCAGAGAGTCGCCTGCAGCCAGAGGACACAGACTCAAGACCCAGAGGAGAGACCAGGCACAGACCAAACCTCCAGCAGGGGCCCACGAGCCAGGGGCCACAGCCGACCACCGCTGCCAGAGGGCCCCTCAGAGGAAACACTGGAGAGTCTAAAATGAATAAAGGGATTCAGATTAAGGAGGATAAAGATAAAGTAAAAACTAAGGTTGAAAGTAAAATACATAAAAACTAGCCTCAATTATAAATAAAATAATACATTATATTAAATACCGATGTAATTAATAAATATTAATCAAAGGCTAGGCTAAAAAAGGTGGGTCTTGAGCCTGCTCTTAAAAGCCTGAACGTTCTCTGCGATTACATGATTTAGTTTCATTTATTCAGCCTTGATCTCACCAGGAAAATCCATAAACAAAATATTTCTTACAAAACAGACAAGATGTTTGGGACACAATTAGAAACAGTGACAGGTCAACGATTGCATTTCTAGGTCTTTCAGGTGAATGTCAAAATGAGCCAATGAGGTACAAGTTTTGGGAGTTTAATCGATTTCTGAAAAGAATTCCAATCTGAACGACCACGATGAACGGAAAATACTGAGGCGAATCAAATCTTAAGAGCTCAATACAACCAGTAAATACATAAATAAAGCAACAACAACAAACGAAAAAAAAAAAGTCTGCAGAGTAATTCAGATGGAGAAGATTAGAGGAACAACCGTTTATATTTAATCAGTGTGTAAAAGAGCAATTACTGGCAGAGTGCATCTCAGCGGTGGAAGACAACAAGCTAATTACAGCTAACAAAGCCACAACAGACAGACAGGGTTCCTCTTGTAAATGAAAGAGCAGACGAGGCCGGGCACTGCGAACCGTTCTGCTGATTTACTAAGTCTTTTCTTCTCTTTAAGTCCCCGTTTCACAAGTCCATATTTACCTCCATCAGACTAAGACATGCAGCCCCCCACCGCGCGCTGTCTCCCGCCCTTCCCCTTCCCTCTCCTCGGCTTGTAACCTGAATTCAGTGGCGCAGTGGACCAATCGATCACCCGGAGTCCTTTTTTTTTCATCCCGGCAATTTTCCTCCGAGGAAAGGGGGAATAATGTGGGCTAACAGTGTGGAAAATCAATGCTCCGCTGGCATAGAATAACAGAGTGTGCGCGGGGCTGGCAGAGGAGAGGGCTGCACACGGGAGAGGCGGGCGGTGCTACCTCTGACCAAAAACACTGACTTCTAACACCAGGTTAAAGGGGTTTTACAGTGAGAGCAAAGACACTATTTTTAACACGAGGCAAAGGTTTGGTAGGAATGCGATGCTTTTCAAATTGACGATGTTCTGGTGTTGGGATTTTTAGAGCGTTTTCTGAAAGTCTCTTCCTGCGTGAGTCAATAAATCAGCAAATCATTGTTAATAAGTCGGTACATTTTTTATTTAGTAAATGTGCGTGTCCATGGCTATGATATTGCAAACTTTAAAAATGTTCAAGAGTCCATATTTTTTGTTAAATTTGTCATAATGTATTGATACCTCCCTGTATTATGTGTATTTGAAACTGGTGGAAAGTAAAGTACAAAATAAAAGTTCTGCACTCGAGTAAAATGTTTTGGTATCTGTACTGTAAAACGATTTTCCAGTGGATACTTTTTACTTTTGCTTCACTACATTTGAGAGCAAAAATCTGCACTTTCTACTCCCTGAAATTTTTAACAGGACTCGAAAGTACAAACTACTTTTGTCTGAATTAAGGGGTTATTTGTAGCACACTCATGTTAAGTCCCAGCAAAGAAAAATATGTAAAATTCAGTAGAAACTTTAAGAAATTGTTCTGAATTGCTACAATTAGCACAAATCCTTCTCAAAATAACAAAATGTAAGGCTTTAACAGTTCTCAAAATCTGTGTATAAGATGTTTTTAAACTGGTACTTCAAAATTTGTAAGTAGATTAGCGTCTGTGCTACATTTACTTTTGCTTGAGTACTTTTTCCCCCCTGTATTTGTACTTTTACATGAAGTAATTAATCCACCACTGATTTGAATTAGTTAGAGGAGCCCAATCCAACATGTTTTGTTACCAAAATCAATAGTTTAGCTGTAAGCATCTTTTGATTTCTGATTTCTTAAAAATAACATGTAATAAAAGTGATTCAAATGTATTGTGTTACTGCTAATTATTCTTGAATAACTAGTTCGATAACTAGTTGTTCATATAAAAGTTCAAACATCATGGGACAACAATGGGCAGTAAAATTACATCAGTCGATTGAACAGATCCAAGAACGATTTTCGATCTGTTTTTTTCCATCATCGGTGCATCACAAAGAATTAGCTCTAGTTTAAAGTATGAATTACTGTGGGTTGCCTCTGAAAAATAAAGCTATTATAAAACACAATATTGACTTTTCATCAGAAGTGGTTTTAACCTGAGTGCAGCAGTGTGGTTTAAATCAGGAGGATCTGTCAGCATCTGGACTTATTTTTGTTCCTCTACATTTGTTTGTGAGAGAGCGAGGAGCAGAGGCAGCGGCACAGACACGTAGCTGCCGTGTGTGAAATAGGTTTCATAATCAACAAGAAACTGTCATCTCTCATAAGGCCACTGTCACAGGTACAGCGTCTGTCTGCATGTGCCTCCCCTTCACACCTCCCACACACAAACACAATGTAAAAAGACGCTACACAACATCTACCGAGCCTACACACCCACCGAGAACAGCGAACCAGCGGTCCACAGGTGCATGCAAACAAGTGCAGAGGAATCTACGAGGACAGATACACAGCGAGCGCTCGTCTCCTGCTCTGGGCCCTGTGCGAGAGAACAGTTGAAAGGTTACGCTCCAGACTTGACCCGTGGAGTCCTTTGTCACCGCCAACGTTGAATAAAAAGGTCCAGTGTCTTTGGGATTATATAAAGATTCAATTAGGAGTTCATGCTTCTGCAAAATTCAGTTTCTAACCTAGTTTTGGGACTGGAGGGAAAAACAAACAAACAAAAAAAGCGGCAACATTAACAAAGTGGACGGGCACAATACATCTTCAACTAAAGGTTGAAGTTTAGCAAAACATTTAGTCCAGTTCTTGTACCATTGTTAAAAGATTTAATGAATGCTGCAACAAAAAAACAAATTATCATTATTATTATTATTATATGCTCTCTCTCCCTATTTCATGCTAATGCTGTCTTGTCAATATTTATTAAAAAAATAAAATTAAAATGACATTTTACTTATATCTCCTTGCATTATCAGAAGTGTTTTAGATCAGCCAATGTGAACATAATACTAGTAATACTTGATGCGTCTCATTTTCTCTATTTCTTTTTATTCAGAAAATTGTTTATTTTGTTTTAAAATTTACTAAAAATGCAAGATTTGTAGTTATCTTGGCTATTTTTATGGTTAACATGATAATTTGGTGTTTATTGGTTTAACATTTGATCCGTTTACCTTTTCTTCTGATTTATTATTCATGATTGAACTACACTTTTTTTGGTTTTGTATGGTTTATTTCCATATTTTTGTGCTTCGTGGCTCCCAACAGCTTCTACTTGTCTCCATGGAGATCTTATTGGTTGGAAGGTTCCACATAACTTTTTTTTTCCATTTCCATTTATTCAATTACACATGTTTGTTTTATTGCTAAAGATACTTGGAAAGCATGCATTCTAGGTGTTGCTGGGCGCACCTCTTCATGTTGTTGTCAAAATTGAAAACTAGATACTCATTTGAAGTATGGACACTGGAAAAAGTCACATAAACAAAGCAAAATTTGACTTTTCCTAAACAATGTTAAAATGCTCTCGAATATTGTCGTCTTTATTGTTGAAAATGACTTTGAATTGCTTTTTATTATCATTGTGGAATCAAAATCGGTATCAGGCCTATACCCTAGCACCAAAATCAACTTTGAAACATGACCTTCCACAGATCTGACTTGTAACTTGGCCTAGTGATATCACCATGGAGATAGATAACTTATTTAGTGTTAAGGAAAAAAATACACTGAACAAAAATATAAACGCAACACTTTAGTTTTTTTTTGCTCCCATTTTTCATGAGCTGAACTCAAAGATATAAAACATAAAGAATAAAGACCCAATTCTCTCCAATATTGTTCACAAGTCTGTCTAAATCTAGGTTAGTGAGCACTTCTTATTTGCAGAGTGCAGCGTTGAGTTAATCCATCCCATCTCACAGGTCTGGCATATCAAGATGCTGATTAGACAGCATAAATATTACACAGGTGCGCCTTAGGCTGACCACAATAAACGGACACTCTGAAACGTTCAGTTTTATCACACAGCACAATTCCACGAAGACTTGAAGACAATACCTCTGTCTGCACACGATTTGAAAGATCATTTTTGAACCAGCGAACATGTTGTGAAAGGCCAGCATTTCTCAACCTTCCTTCAATACAGTGTGATCTACTGCGTCAAACGCTTTCGAGATCATAATAGAGCTACACAGTGTTTCCTCTTATTCACACGTTCAACAAAATCATTTACAACTCCAAAAGCAGTATTGCCTAAATCCAGAGTGAGTGTCAGACAAACAGTGAAAACAAGAAATTCCTTTAGTTGTTCACTTAGAAAAGATTCTAACCAGAGAAGAATCTCCCCCTTTCAGCAGTGGAGGGACAAAGGCCGACTTCCAGATGGCAGGGATTTCACAAGTGGTTAGGCAGAGATTAAAAATATAAGTCAACGGCCTGGCAATTATGTCTGCAGAAATCATAAAAAAGAACGTCTCCATCGTACAGGGACCTGCCGATTTTGTTGTGACTAAAAGCTTCAGGGCTTTTTGCTGTTCAGGTACAGTTAAAGTTGAAAGTTGGACCTCAATCACCGGATTCAACTGGGGGGCAATCAACATTCGAATTTGAAGCATTAAATAAAAGTCCAAAAGAAATGTTCATTAAAACAATCCAGCACTTTTCCTTTGTTTCAGATAATGACTTGACAGACTTCAACAACTTCTTTAAATTGTTTACATTTTTTGAAGCTACAGAGAAGTAATAATCAGCTTTAGCTTTTCTAACCAGGCCAACCAATCAAAATCCAGGTGCTTTTTTTTGTCTTTTTCCCATGCAAGATCGCATTCATGCAGAAGAGCTAATAGTCGTCTGAAAAAGGAAATTTAACCAGCCCCAAACTCTTCAAATATGCAGAATACAAAACAGAGGATAAACAAATATCACGTAAAACCCATCCATTCCCTAATACAGATGTCAGGTAATGGCTTGATTGAGTTTACACACACGTCATTTGTGCATAATATTTCTATTGTAGCACAGCCTAATCAGTGCAGCGACCGTCTCTTCATTAGTGACTGCGTGTTGTTACAAAGCACAGATCGCTCGGGAGACAGCAGTCACATCTCCTCATGCCAGTTACACTTTGCATGATTCCTCCCCCAAATTAACACGAGCCAAGACGCAAAATGGTTCTTGGCATGTCGCGTTCCCTAATTATCCATCGAACAAATGGAAATATCATTGATGTTGTGTTCTTAATCCGACCGTAGTCAAAGGGACACAAAAGCGCACTGGCATATTTTTGGCTCCTGAATGTGATGTGTGTTAGGTTTGATTGCTGAGACGGAGCACATGTTTCTGGTTATTAAAAAGATTGTGGCCTGTCAGTAAAATGTGCAAAATGAACAGTAGAAAGGCACAATATAGACAAAGATGAAGAACCCAATAACTGTAAATTAAACAAAATAGAACATGGACAGAGCAGGCAAATGTATGTAAATGTTAGTACAATATGGCGCTGTCACATCTCTAAACTTTCAAACTTAATTCTAATAACAAGAAAAAGGTCTAATAGTCTGAGGAGTCAATACAGATTTCAATATCACAATGACAACTCTTTTCATACAATTGAATGTCATTTTAAAGACCAAATAATTTATTTAATATTACCCTGTGGTTTCATAACAGTTCTGATGTAGTTCATGATCATTCTAAACATATTCAGGACCAACTGTGTCCTCTTTTTTATGTTTCATACAACAATTGTTAAATAAGACAATAAGGTAAAAAGAGATTGAATTAAGTAATATCTGTCTTGGTTTGAGTATATTTAAAATAAGATTAGCCAATTGAACAAGTAAGTTTTTCTCTTATTTCAAGGGCAGTAGCATTTTTTGTTTTCCAATTTCAAGTTTGAAAATGTTTGTCTTTTTCCTCTTTCAAATAAAACACAAAATGTTTTGCTTGTTCAATTGGCAACTGTATTTTAAAACAACAATAAAAACAAGATAAATACCACTTATTTCAAGCATTTACATACTTGTTTCAAATGGTAATTTTCCAGAGTATCAACACTTTAAACTACTATTAACTACTATTGATTAGTATCACTGGGAAGCACTTTGTAACTAATTAGACAGAATTACTGCTAATTAGGAAAGTGCTACACAAATAAAGGTTATTATTCTTACTATTATAGTAGTAGTATCTTGGGAACATTTCTTTTGTATTGGAACTGTTTTTAAAAACCAGTATAACTCCCAAAATGCCCGTCTTGTTGCAGGTTTCTTTCACTTTCAGTAAAAAAGACGTCACACGAAACAAGAGCTGCTGTTTCAGAGTTACATGGAATCAGACTCAAATGTTTAACCACAACAAACTCATTCAAATCCTTAACAGGGTAATAAAGTGTAATAAGGCACTGCGGGTCAAATGTGAGAACACAAGAACTTTAGTTGCAAAAACAAAAGCCAAACCCTGACACAAATCAATGCTAAAACAAGACATTCAATTGAAATTGGATCTTTCCTCAATAGTTTTGGTCTTGAACTTTATCACAATTAAGACCACATGGCATTATAAATTAATATAATACATATAATCAATAATTCAATGTTGACAGTTACTTTCTATTTTCATTTTTTAATATGACAGTATATAACCATTTAAACAAACTTATATTTTCATTAAATCACAATGCAGACTTACTGAAGCTTCTAAGTGAGAAATCCCAAGTATAAAACAGCTTGTGTCCTTTTGAGTGCAAGTATTTTGGAGAATGCAAAGTCTAAAGACGTGCGTATTGAGCGAAGGATTCAAACTGTCTGTTGTCTTTGAAACGCTGAACTCAAATCACAACATCTTTCTGCAAAGTACAAGCTCTCAACAGTGGATTGTAAGAATAGAACATCAATTTCAGCACCACTTTTATGGAGAGAGGCAGTGCAACATCCTGGGAGTCCTCCTCCTCTCAAACACAGCCCGCTATAAGACAAATATTATTTAAAAGAAACTTCAGATATGTTGTGGGTCTGCAAATTTGACTTTATAGAAAGAGCGGTGGAAATAACATTACCATAAGCTTGGTGCAACGCATGCATAATAGATTGTTGTTTTTTTACTGTGCATATGGTAGGAGCTGGATTCGCTTCAAAGTGCACCAAATTTGCATGATTCGATGTGAGGGATTCTGGGATTACAGAACAGCACTCGTCCTCCCCCCTCCTCTCTCCCTCTCTCTCTCTCTCCAGTATAGAAAGGTATCACATTCTCACAGATGGCGGAAAACATTGTGAAAATATTGCCATTACAATACAAAAGAGTAAGCGCAGCACAAGTGAGAAAAAAAAGAAAGAAATGGAAAAGCTATAGCTCCAATTTGCGAGTCTGACTCTTTTACATGCATTAAGTGTGATGTCGCCAACAGAGTATTAAAAAGTGTTAAAGCTGTAATTCCTCAAAAGCCTTCATAAATATTTTTGCCTTGTTTGTCAATGATGCACTGTAACGTTTGTGAGAGAGTCCGCCACCTGCTTGTTTTTCAGTGTGTTTTTCAGCAATAAAAACACCTGCAGTTGAACAAATGTAAGATAGATAAGTTTGATGAAAAAGTGTGGAACAAGCAGGCAAAGCAATAACGTCTCAATGATCACTGCAAAAAAATATATATTTCTAGATAGGTTTAAATGACTTGAATTCGGGACATTAATCTTAATTTCAACAACTTTGAATATTTAAAATGCATTTTCTTCATGGACCTAGATTATTTTACTTGTTTAAAAGGTGTTTTTGACTCGTTTCTGGTCATTTCTTCTTATTTTCAGCCAAATTCTTTGCCAATGAGGTAAGAATTATTTACTTACTTCATTGGAAAATTCATTTTCTTGTTTAATTGTCTATGTCACATCAGCAATTAAATCTCTTCTAGTCAAAACCACTCAAAATAAGATTAATATTCTGAATTCAAGTCATTTTAAGCAATGCTAGATATTGAATTTGCAGTGATAGGGCTGTTATTCGACTGAATACATTATTGGCCGACTAAAGACATGCTCAATTTGTCGACTAAAAGGGGGTATTGTGCTTGCAAACACTTTCACACCTGTTGAGTATCTGTATTTATAGCTAAAGACAAGACCACAAGATGACAGAAAACTACTTGTAAGCAATGTATTTGTCGGAAAAAGGGGAGATTAAACTCACAATTCTCTAAAATCTCAAGATAACTCACTCCAAACGTTCTCCTTTCTGCTGTTGTACTCAGTTAATTCAAATTTTGGTCGCGCAAGACACTATGAGCCGATTGATTGACCAAACAACAAACGATCTAAAGCCTGACTGGTAATACTTTATAGAACCTACACTTTTTTGGGCCTTAATGAACACGAACAAAGACTTTCACAGTGAACAAATAGTTTCAGGTTTAGTAACCACTTAATTGATACACTAATCACTTAATGAATACCCTATATATCACTTCTCAAACCCATTATCAATTGGTACCGCCCGACTTAATGTTGCCATAAGCAGGTGGCAGACCTTCCAATAGAACAGTTATATAGTACTTTACACCTTTAAGATTGTGGATTTTAAGTGATGCAAAGTGTAGTTATCGTATCACAACAGTCCTTTAACTGTGCCCTGATCAGTTGGGTGCAGAACCTTAAAATTTAACAAAATGCCAATCTCAAGCATCAATAATGTTTAAATTATTGTAGTAAGAAAATAAAGTACATGAATTTTGTTGGTGTTGGAATGGTTAGCATCCTATTGAATTATGCCGTTTAAATGTTTGGACATATCCCAAAATACGGACTCCATTTCAAGCTACTCTTCACCCTCCAAAGACAAACATGTGTTTTGTTGATTGTAATGAACAAGTTTGTCTATAGCACTGTGGCAAACTTACAACATCCTACCTGATGTCCATAACAATATTCACTTTATTCGGAAGTTGCCTTGGGCGCGCCATCCGTTGTCACCCTCCTTCCTGTTATTATTTTACATGGGACAGGCGATCTCATTAGCAAATAAGTTGTACATGGACTACAAAACTGTATTCAAGCCGCCCAGAGAATTGGCGAATTGTTGACGTGTTGTTGCACTGACAACTCAAATCATCAAAGTTTAGTATATTTTAGTGGCGATACTTTTGCCTCATTCTTTACTAATGTGAACACGATCAGAAGTGATACTACAATGGAAGTGCAGATCTGTACCAGAAAGAGGCCAAAGTGGGCTGGGCAGAATAAGGTGACTA
Source organism: Rhinogobius similis (assembly GCA_019453435.1). Taxonomy (NCBI): domain Eukaryota; kingdom Metazoa; phylum Chordata; class Actinopteri; order Gobiiformes; family Gobiidae; genus Rhinogobius; species Rhinogobius similis. The sequence goes on along the minus strand of CM033624.1, from coordinate 23,459,006 downwards.
TAGCACTTACACAGGCTCCAACTTGCTGTAAAGTGACAACAAAACGTGTTAAATTACTCACCTAAACTTCACTAGAACAGTGACGATTGTAGTGTCGACAATCTGACAATCTGATCCATAAAGCTGGTCACGTGAACAACAGTGAGCTGCAGAAATCCGTCGCGTCTCTGATGAAAGAGAAACTGCTCTGTATCCTGGACACTCCTGTTTCCAATAATAAATAAACAAGTAAATAAATATAAACAACTGTACAACAACTCAGCCTTATGCAATAGCTAACCGTGTGTCATGTCAGAGGAATGCATGTACAGAGTGTTGTGTGGCATTGTGTTTGGGTATTGTTTATTTTCATTGTGCCGTAGATGTCCAACACATATTTCTTAATGTAAAGGTTTATCAAAGTCACAATTTTCATCTTTGCACAGTATTTTCTTACTCATCTCTCTTATTTATCGTATGCATTTTATATTTAGTATTTACTCTGGATATTTGTACATTATTTTTTGTAATCTTGGCAATTATTTTGAATTGCTTTACAGTTTATTGCTATATATCGTAACGAGCGTAAGTAATTTCCCTCGTGGATCAATATAATCTTAACACTTTATAATAACTACACTTATTCCTGCCTTAGTAAAGTATGAAGAAAATTAATTAAAAGTGAACAAATAGTTTATTAAGAATGATTCAGGCTTATTAACCCCAACCTTAATGAAGTAGTTACAGCCTGAATTATGCTGAATAAAGTAATATAAAGTCATGTTTTATCAAGGTTAATTAAGGTGTAGTCATTATAAAGTGGTACCAGTATAGTTTATCAAAGTCTAAGTCCGGACTTTGAATTAAACTGTTGCAAGTCGTAGCTACAAGTAAATAACAAACTTGATTTAATGTCACATCAATTCAGCCCAACAATCAAAATCCAAGCTGACAATGTATTTTCAGTAATACTTTTGCAAACACACACTAATGACCTGATCTTTTTTCAGATTTGACAGGTATAAATTGGTAAAGATTTGGGTCAGAGCCTCAGCGCGACTGTTACTTGTGTATTTTGACAGCAGACATTGAGGTAAAGTGACAGCTCGTTCTCGTGTCAGAATAGACCCAGCGAAACACGGCTCTTCCTCCCGCAGTCATGTCTCCCTCCTCTTCATCACTCTCAGCCTGACACCAAACAGAGAGCAGCAGACAGGCCCCAGAGGCTGCTGCCGAACAAGAAAAACACACGCTCAAAGTGGTATCAACGCCACAACATTTAGGCAAAACAAATGACAGACAAAAGGAAGAAATATCACACAACTGTTTTTTTTTTCTTTCTTCTTTTCTTTCTGGTTTTATCGTGTTTTGTGAAAGAGAACGCACAGACACGGAATTGATTTATGAGTCAGTATTAAAAGAAAGGGGAATAGTCGTGGTACTTTAATACTTCAGTGGCTGCGATGAACGTTTACAGTCAGGATCTGCCCAACACTTACACACTTACAAATACGAATGTCAGGTTATAGATTACAGATTTTTGCAGTGGTGGAAAGAATACTGAAAAACTCAAGTAAAAGTACAGTGCATAGCTATTAAAGTACTCCATTACAAGCGCAATTACTGCTGCCAAAATCATCCTTGTAAAAGTGAAAAGAATGCAAAAAAATATTTACTTTTTATGCAATTTTGGTAGCATTTTAGATCCGTTTTTTAAACAAAAAAACTTAACCCAACAGTCTTTAACTACAGGACATGTATTCGCTGAAAAATATGACAGGAGCAGAAAACCATGAATCATACAATTACAAGGCTAGAGTTACGCTCAATTACAAGTACAAATACCCAACAAATCTATTAAATTACAGTAACATGAGCATTTGTTATTAGTTAATTTTGACTGGGATAGGCTCCAGTCACCCGCGACCCCTAACGGGAATAAGCGGTAGAAAATGAATGAAAAAAAAAAAGAATAATTTTGACCCCTTTGTACTTCTTTTTTGAGATAGGTAAAATGTATTGGAATTATGTTTTCCTCTCTGACATTCATTACATTCTTCTTGAACATACATTCATTAATTAATACAAGCATACAAATGTTTTTTTTTTGTTTTGTTTTTTTGGCAATACATTTGCTTTTGTCCTCGTGATTGTCACTCGCTATGCCTGCAGTTTCAGATAATTGTTGATGTTATGATAATGGTATAAACTTATGTAGCTCCAAAAATATGTATATTTTTATTATTCATCAGCCACTTCCCTGTGACAAACTGGCAGAAGGCAGTTTCCAATGGCCTTTTTTTTTTTTTTTTTTTTTTTTTTTTTTTTTTTAATTTATTTGCTGACACCGTGCATATTTACAATTATGGTGATATATAATATACAAATCTGTACATATAACAAAACTAGACAGTGAGACAAGTGACAATATAACATACTATACACAAACGAGACACACACATAAACATGGAGACACAGGATACACAGACATAGCAACAAGAAGGGGATGGGGGTAGAGATGCTGGTAACAATGGGAGAAAGAGAGAGGGGTTGGGGGTGAAATATATATTTAAAAATATATATATATATATATATATATATATATATATAAATATATATATATATATATAAATAGATAAATAAATAAAGGGGAGAGAGATAGCTGCGAACAAAATAAAATAATATTAGTAGTTTTTGATTAATGAAGATGTGTTAATAACTTTATATACTTGATCTGTGGCTCCTTGGGTATGTAGGTCAGGGACCCCCCCTACCACCACCCACTAGCCAAACGTTAGAGAGAAAAAATGAATAAATAAATAAACCAAACCTCTCCCTCCTCATATTGTCATCACGTTCGTGCCCCGTTCAACCCTGTCTAATTCTTTTTCTTCTGCAAATGTATATCTTCAGTTTGTTTTTGTTTTTTTTGTTTTTTTTTGTTTTTGTTTTTTTCCCCTGCCTTTGTGTGAGATGCATTAAAATAAGCATTTCGCTTACCCTATACTAATTGTTTGTTTGTATTCTTCATTACTTAACTAGATTTATGTGTTGCATTAAAATTGTTCGGGGCAAGTGTGGGACAGTACTGGGGGGAGGTATGATTCAAGGCAGATGGAGAGTGACAGACGAGGCCCGGGCCCCCACACCCACCACAAGGCCACTTTGATACCTATAATTCAAGTTGTAAATCCATGAATACTAAAGTTTTGAGGAATATAATAAATGCAAAGAAAAAAAAAAAAAAAAAAAAAAAAAACCACGGGGGGACTAGAGGAGAGAAAGAGAAAAAAAAAAAAAAAAAAAAAGGATATATATATATATATAGATATATTACACTTATATATGAGTGACTGTAGAAGATATATATGCTATAAGTAGTTGTGTATAATTGAGAAAAAAATGAAACCTATATGGAGGATTGTACACGTGGCTTTTAAATTTAAATGTTGTTTAGATTTTGTCATTTATTTTTCTCATGATATTTTGAGCCTTTCTGACCACCATCAGTGACGAATGAACACAGACAGAGGGCGTGTGAAGTGCCTTGCCCAAGGACAGAATGTACCGTTTCCACACATCTTACAGAATAAATACAATAGAAACACTGTAATGGGCAGTGGCTTTTACAGCGTCTGTAGACTAATTAAATCTACGAAAGATTCAAATATTCAAATTAAAGTGACCCCCAGAACCTTTATTATGCAGAATTCTCCTAATTAACACTTGTTAAACACACATCTCATGCACAGAAAGTTGTACCGTTTACTCACTTTTGAATCTGAATAGATTGTAAAAACTTCAAATATTTTCGAGCTGCAAATGATACATTTCTCACCACAGGTTATCTGGTCTGACTAATGTGTACCAGATCAGCAGCTCTGGATCAGCAGCAGTGAGGATGGAGATTTACTTTATTTTACAGCTGGGCGATAGAACAATCACATTTAAATTGTGATGTGATTCCTGTGACTATGAGCTATTTTGATCAGCTGCCATCGTGCGCTTTGAGTGACAGTTGCATTTAAAGAAGACATAATGCTTTTGTCCACTATACACAGTTACAATGGTACACATGGACAGTTTTTTGTATGTATTACTTGGACATTTTAAAGTGCTATACTGAACTGAAACAAGTCTTTTGACTTGAGGCCTGTGGCTCTCAGATTTCTGTTGGTACGTCACCAAAAAAGTCATAATAAAGAGCTGCGCTGGATGCTGGACCGGCCAAAACCACATGCTTTGACATTATAAATAAGTTTTGGTCTGGAATCATATCCTGATTTCAAATACAAATGATTGACAGGCAGAGTTATTTAAATGTCAATTCTGTTTTTGTTTTCCTAAAGATCTCTCAATTGTGTATTTTTCCCCTTTGTGTGTTGATATATTTAAATTAAAAAAAGAAACATTTTTACTTTACTACGACATGAAATTATTGTGATTTATGTGATTGTTCTGTGATTGTACTTCCTTATTTCAATTAGTAAAGAAAAAAAAAAGCTTTTGGCGTCTTTTTACTGGCAGTGTATTTTCACAAGAGACCTGCAGGGGGAGCATTGTTGTTGAAATTACTTTTTCTGCTTTAAAAGGTAACTCTTAAAAAAAACATCTCAATCTCAGTGGATTCTTACCCAGTGAAATAAAGGTTAAGAAAAATAAATGAATAAAAATAAAGAGAAACACGTAGACCGTTTATGTCTAAACAATCATGGCGGCTTACGAGGAAAGAAGGAAACGCAAATAATATAAATATATAATCAAATCCAATTGAGGTCTGAGTAACAGCGAGGATTTCTGCAGAATAAATAAGCAAAACAACCAACTAAACTCATCAATCCAAAATAAAGAAGTTACATATTTTGTTCGAAATGTTACGAGGATATTCAGAGATGTTTTCTGCATTTGAGAGTCTCGAGTTACAAATTATCCGTTGTGGTTGGACTGTCTCAAGTTAGGAGAGTGTTTGTTTTATTGTCCCATTTCCAGATCTTTCTGCATATGAACAGAATGTAGAAGGGTCTGGCTGGTCAGGCAAATGCATTGATGCATCACCCACACTTAGTGATATATCATGAAGTGTGGGTGATGTATTGTCTATACTGCAATATTGGAATTCAGCTGAAAAGTGTTTGTTTTGTAGGAAAAATATAAAGTTAATACATCATACATTGGTATATTACATTCAGATCTACATGTATGACAGTTTCTGGAAATGGGACAATAAAGGGCGTCAGAAACACTAACTTCGGACAGTCCAACCTGTAATCGCAGTTATACGATTCACAGCCGATAATTTGTCTAAACTACAATACTGGAAGTCAGCTGATTATTTTGAAGGAAAAATAGTTAGTTAACACATCATACATATTACATTCAGATCTACATGTATGATAGTTTGCACACACATCTTTGAGTCAGTGAACCAAATTAAAATGTATTTTGCTGTTGAAGTCCACCCACTCAGGTGTAGGTATATGTCATGTTTAACTAAAACCTCTTAGACTTTAATTAAACCTATTTTAATTTCTGTTTGCCTTGTTCATTCTCTGCACACTGTCTCCCGATCCCCCTCTGATTGAATTCCCCCATAAACGATTCTACTTAATGAAATGCAAGCAATTAAAGTAAAAGCCTGATCAAATGGTGCCCTGCTGTCAGTCAAATATGCTGACATGTAATTGAAAATGTCCCCTTTCTCTTGCCCTCCACGGCCCTGTAATGTGGATCCGTTTAAAAACAGATCAGATTTCGGGGCAGCGACAACAGGAGATGATACTTAATCAACTAATTGACACGACAAAGACCTCGGTGGATGTGTGCCTTCCATAACATCTGCTGCGCTCATGTTTAATGTTGAATTATTCACCAGGACGAGCAGTGTACAGTAATATGGACACTCAAGTGCTCTTCGGAGAGCAGAGGTGAAAGGGTAATCCAAAAGTACAGAGCAGGGATCAAGGCTTAATACTTTCTGAACATGTGTAAGTGCAGTTTGTGATGGTTAGAAATTGACTATAAACACAATATGTTAGACCAGACGCTGTTTCAAACAATGGCAAAATGACAAATAGTTTAAACTACAAATCTCCTGCTCCATATGCATGCTGTCATTTCCAAGCATGTCTTTATATTTCTATTGTAGCTTTATTTTACTAGGAAAAACATACGGTGCAAATTCACAGTGACAATTCTCTGAACTGAAGATAGCCCAATTATTTCTTTCCTAGGGACTAAAATGTACATTAAACACAGATACAGTCAGCAGCGTGTGATATCAGGGGGTGTGGTTTGCGGTGGGGAAACTCAGTTGATTTGAAACACAACTTTTCTCTCTAGCTTTTGTTTTTCTAAATAATTTTCTGGTGAATTCTGTCTAATCTAACCACAATCAATTCAAATCAAGTCATAACCAGGTATTAACAGACATTGTTGACCTGGCGCTTCCTCAGAAATATCAACGGATTGTTCTGCAGCTGGCGGCTTTAGCATCGCGGTAGCATTTAGCCCGCATTTGCCGTTAGCATTCTCGGATGACTAGACAAATTTGGGCCATTTTGTCTCTTTATTCTTCTCCACATCTTTGTATCTGTATTTGGCACAATAAAAATCTATCCATCTAATTTTTACACGGCAGCAACCAGAAGTAGATATATTTAAACTAGTTCCTCACTCTCACAAGCCCTTTGGCAGCATTCATTTTCAGGCGCGTACAGAGATTTAGAACAGCTTCTTTGCGAAGTGAAACTCGTGTGGTTAGTCCCAAGCTCAACCAATCAAAGAGTCACTTTAAGCTCTTATTTCCGGGTTGACGAAACATAAAATACATAAGTTATTAGATACAGTGTCTCAATTTGTCACAATGTCCTGTGTAACACTCTTGTTACAGGTAGAAACACAAATTTAAACCAAACATACTTCAACTGTACTTAGATGCGTTGGACCAGTGGGTTCGGCCACTGACAGGAGCAATGGTGTGAATGAGACTCAGACAAAGGCTTTAAGTTTTAAATACCGGCTTGTATTAAAAGATAGAAAAAATAAATTAAAAATAAAAATGATCTTTTTAGTACCAACAGTTTTTCCAGTAACAACCGTTTAACAATCACAGTCACAAGTTCTTACCTGAGTGCACACATCTGACTTCACAGTGCAATGTAACTTAAATAAATCTGGTTCAAACTTAAAATCCAATGACACTGAATTACACAATTTAAATACCATACAACACAAAGTCCTTATGTGGAGGAATTTACCCCACCTCACGTCCACTTCCTGCTTGTAAAGATTTGTGTAGTCAGCAAAGTCCAGGTAAGTTTAATGTCCAAATGTTCCGGGGGAATGTGTGTGCAAGGGGGGAATTAAGTGAATAGGCACAGAAGGGGTTTTTTGTTGCAGTGGGCCTACCACACTGCACCGAGCAGCAGAAGATCCAATGGACCAGTTTGTCCAAGGGGGTGGCTCGCCATCTACACCAGATCTGCCCAACAAATAACCTAACCTGTGTCATACTTAAAGCATACAAATAAAATAGCTTGCACAATCTGATTTGACTGCAACTTATTGTGTTTTACATTAATCATGTCTACAATTGAAAATAAAACCATGAATTTGGTACTTATGTTGTCTTACTGTCTAATACAGTTTCTCTCTTGAGATATTGTTCAGATCTGCACATACAATTATCAACACATTCTCAAATGAACACAAAACTGCAATGCACTGCATTAAAACAGCAGTAAAAAGTCTAAAAATAAATAATATAGGCCAAATCCCACTGGTCAATCATTAGATAACATCATACATTTCACATTTGGACCTTAAAATATGAATAACAACGCTCACAGATCTCACGTAAAGGAAAAGGCTGGAGCTCAAAATGGCGCCGCCTCCAAGTCTTGTTTGTCACAATCAAAAGCGCAGAGGGCAAAAATAATGAATTTCTTAGCTTACGACAACGTGTAGTCCCATAAACATAAAGAAATAACGTTTGGAAGCAGCAGCTGATAGTTTAAATCTTGTTTTCATGTGAAATAAGTGCCCTTTATTTGAGTTTTCCGTGTCTGCGCCTTGCGCGCTCACGTGGGAGGGAAAGAGAGAGAGTCCTGGGCGTCGTCAGCCAGGTGGAGTTAGGGGGCGGGACAATGCGCCGTTTAACTGAAGCTCATTGGTCAAGACCTAAATGTCACTCACTCATTTGCGGGTTAACTCTTTAGTTGCTGACAATTATTTAAATTAAAGACGTTTTTGTAAAAAACAAAAAAAACAAAAAAAAAAAACGTTTTTGGGGCTTATTTGCACATTTTATTGAAAACCATCATTAAATATGGGTTACACTTGCTTTTATAATATACTCCTAGGAAAAAAGAAAAAAAAAATCTAATAAAAAAAAAAAGTAAAGTACCCCAGCATTAAATTACTGAGATCCATTTGTAAGTGCTTTATATGTGTATCATTGAGCTAAATGTTTTAGTATTTGTAAGTATAAAACATCTATATACAGGGTATTGTTTACTCATCAATGATTCCATGTCAAACCTCCAAAATTATGTGGCTGTCAACTGAAGATGGGGTGAAATTGCAGGAAGTAACCACTTGACCTCTCATAAAACCCGTGTCCTGACTCCGTTATTGAAAAACCCAACTTTCGTCCCTAAAAAAGAACAATTTGTCATAATAAAGAATCATACAAAACTGTTCCATTGTCTGACATAAAGCCTGTTTTATTGATCAGTCATAGCATTAAACGTCATTACTTGACAAGCCTTCAGGATCCAAAGCAATTATTCATAATTCACCTTTCCAAAATCCCAGAGTGTCTCAGGCTTATACAAAAGCTTCCCGAACACAGAATACAATTTAATGGATTACCGTTTTCCCCCGGCCTCATGACACAACGACACAATTACCTTAAAGCTTATTGTCAAGGCGGGAAAGGGAGGCTTGTGTGACAGAAAAATAAGGCGGATAATGTGCTTTTGTGTGTTTAACTTTGACAAACTCTGAGTCTGGAGGCGCTGGGTTTCCTTTGGGACAGGCCCTGTGTGGTGCAGAGGGCTATAGCTACAGGTCATTGTCCCGCGCATGAACTAAGTGACAATAATTGAGTTAAGAGGGGAAACAAATGATGTCAGGAGTGCATGAAGTGGAAAGAGTCAACTGATTTATTTTACGAAACAATACATGCCACAGTAAATCAGGTCTGGGCAAACACGAGGGGGATGGGAGTCCAGCTATGGTACAACAAAAAGACTGTATGAAATGCCACAATAAGACATGATCAGTCATTTTAGACAAATATAAATATAGCGTACGTCTTTAAAGCATGTTTGAGCTGCATTTGAGGTTTGAAAATATTCACCTGTCCCCCCCAAAAAGCATACATGGAAACTGATATTGTGACTGACAGTCAAATGACAGGGAAAAATGTGAAAGACTTTGGACCAAATGGGACTTATGTGTAAAATTTGATGTGCCGTCATTTTTCTTTCTTCTTTTGTTGCATTTTTTATTTTGAAATGTATTGTCTGCTCTCTGTTCCTGTTTTTCTGTGTTTTAAATGTAAAAGTTTGAAAAAAAGAAAAAAGAAAACCCACTGTGAAGAGGCGTTCTGCAGTCAGTGGTCCCATGTCATTTATTCAAGCGTTTAGTCATAGTATATATAACATAAGTAAATATTGTAGTGTAAAACATATTGCATACTTGAATACTAAATATTCTGGAAAAAAGCATAATGTGCCCTCTTTAATGGAATAGGCCATGGTTCAATGCTGACCCAAAACGAGATTAATTCTTTTGTGGCTCTAACCTATTTTGCTGTGATAGATGTGGGAAAGCACTGGCCTTTTTAGAAAATGCTGAATGTTGTTCATCTAAAGACTTACGGAGGTGTTTTGGTCAGGTGCGGAAATTTCAACAAATGAGCAACATAAAAATGCCTCCAAAACACTTCAAATGCAAAAAAAAAAAAAGGGAAAAAAAGAAACATCTTGTCAAGTCTATTGTGAAAATGGTAACTCTCTGTGACAAAAAAAAAGCTTAATGAATATTTGATTGTGTTTTGTTTCTTTAAAGTAGAAAAAGTAGTCTCATAATTAAATAATAAACTTTTAATTTGTTATGTTTATAAGTAGTTGTAATACCAAGATATGTTTCAGCTTTTTATCTTAAGGATGATTAGTACAAACAGTTTTGAGGTGCTTGGAGATTAGTTGAGTGAACTAATGATCAATGATTCAATCATCGATTATGTCAGTCACCAATGTTGTTCATAAATTTCCAATAATACTTTGGAACTGGTTATCGCACAAACATAAGTAATCAAAGCTATTTCGGGTTTTCGGTGTGTAAGGAAATCTTAATTTCTTTTAAAGCACATCACGAAACTACACCTTTTTACAAAACTCTTTATACCACACTTAGTATTTTATTTTACAGTAATTTTTCAGCAAAATGTTATTTAGGCAATAAACTGCTTTACCTTTACTTATAACTGACCCAAATTATGGAAAAATACAGCAGTGATGACTAGAATTTGATTATTCCATTAGGAAGTGGGAAGTGAAAGTGGTCTCAATCCGAAAGCACAAGGTTTATCTGCACGACTGATGCAGTGTTTCAATCATTACAATTGGATCTACAGCAAATCACTTAATTCCATGTCAGACACAACACTGTTTGAAACAACTTCAGAATTGTTCCACAGTTGTTTTTATGGCATTAAACATAAACTGTCTAACAACGTCTCGCATTAATGATGTTGAATCATGAACCAAGGTTAACTTGTCCCTCTGCAGCGACACGAGAGGAACAGAGGCTGGACTTAAGTGACAAAGGTTAAGCCTGCTCTGTCCTTCATCCCACTGACGACACACTAATTGTGCGGAGGATGAAAGTACCACAATTATTCTTCTGTAATGGTCTTCTGTGAGATACATCCATCCAAGCTGCAACGTTATGTCACATTCACCTGATTAACTCATCTTTGTTCCTATGTGTTTGTGCTTTTTTAATGGAATGAGTTGCTTTGCTCCTAATGATCAACAGTTAAACGACACAAATAAATACATGGAAAATGTATTGGGGGAAAATAATATTAATTTAATGTTAATGTATAATTAAGACAAACCTTTGGGCAAAAAATGACTGAAAAGAGAATAATAACATTATGTTTACAATTTGACAAAAACGTCACTATAGGACATCTTTTGGTGTTTTGTTTTTCTTTTTTTACTGTATGGCTAAATACATTTTGTACTTCCATGTTGATGACTTTGCTACAGTGAGAAGTTTTTACTAAATGCCCCTCTTTACCCTCTTTCTCTCAGTGATACCGAAAGCCGCGGCAGTAATTGTAAAGAGCACCTACACTTGCACTATTAACTAGCTGAGTTACTGGAAAAATATTGCATCAGTTCCGCATAATGGGCTGTTTTCAAACGTAAAGCTGTACAATATAATGGGTCATGGATCATCAAGTATCCAACTCTGTACATGCAGTTACTTTTGTAATGTTATATTATTATTTTCACCCCAGGTTTACAGTCAAATTATTATTTTTTAGATAGATAGATATTTAGTTTTTACAGTAATAATATGGCTGACTCAGTGGTGTCTTTTTGTTGGAGGACTTTCTGTTCTGAGGTTTGCCCACAGACAGATGTGTAGAATGTTTTGCGGTGTGTGCTACTTAAAGGCCATTGTCCCAGTTTGAGAGGGGCACGCTGAGGTGCTAATGCTATTATGTGAGAAAGTTTCACTCGCTGTAGAATGAGTCATCATCCATTGACTCATGCAGTGCACCAACTTCACACTTAGAAATGCAATATACCCAGATTTTAATGCTGATACAACACCAGTATGGAACTGTCCTTTTTTGTGTGGCACTTTATTTTGTAGGAAAGTGGAAAAAGTCCTCAATCTTATCTCTCAGAAAAAAGTGAGAAATTACTGTATATTTAATGTGTTACTAACAGCAGCGAACAGATACACACTAAGTGGAAGTGCGGCTTAAAAGATCTGCGAGCTCCAGATATCACAGTAAATGATGCTATGTGAAGACGGTCCTCGCCTCGGGCCAAAGCAGTGACTAATGCATTTAGCTGAGATTAAACACTCTATATATTTAATGTGAAGAGGGCCGTGTCGTACAAGAAAAGAAGAAAGTGGAGAAGTTGCTGAGTTTGGGTTGTGTAACATTTATTTGAAGATTGAGGATCAAAAATACTCAAAAAGATGTGATCACGGATTACAGCAGAATTCACTTGAGCGGGTTCAAATCCTCAGGTCATATTTTTGCAATCCATCAGAAATGTGTCTAAATGTGCCCTATATATGAGCTTCAAGAATCACACAAATGCAGAAGGACAGTGGAACTAACCCTTGCTTGAAAGATTACACTGTACATCTCTTTATATTTGTTTTTGTTTTTGTCTTTTTGCAACTTCTTGACAGCGCTCTTGTGATAGACATTACCACATTAACAGTTTAAAACTAAATGTTATATATTTTGAATGAGAAAAAGTCCTCAAAATGTTTTTTTTAACAGGCAGTTGAAACCCCAATTAGAAAATGCTTGATTTTCTAATTTATATACTGTTTTCTCAAAACAATTTCAGTTGTATCCAGTAGAGAATAGACTCTTCCAGGAGTGTTTAGAACAGCAGCGCACACTGCCTGGTACTCTTCAAGCATGTGTAGCATGAAATGGAGAGTGAGAGGGTTGAGACATTCAACAAATGGTTGAGGCTGGGAGATGAACTCACAACAGCGAGGTGGTAAGTCCACTACACGGACGAGCACAAGCCTAATGTTTTTTTTATGGAGACACAATTATGTTATTAATGTCACAAAATGTAAACTTAAATACTAAATAAAAATCTTAACTCAAATTCTTCTTGTCAAAAATGAAGCAACATTGCTTTTTTCCAACTTTCTCACTGTAAACATTATTCCTGCACATCCGGTGAATTACTACAAATGTTCAACAGAAATGAAATTATCTCCGACAAGAAAAAGGCACTAATTTGCAATTTATTGTAGTCTAAGCTTTTCCTATTGTTCGCCACAATCCAATCATGGAGAGAACAAAAGAACAGCTTCTAAAGACGTTCAGAGAAATGTATGGCCAGAAGGAGCCATATGACGTGTGGGTTCACAAGCACTCACACATTTCACATTTAAATAAGTGTAACTACAGATTGTGTGTCTGTTCACTGTTCAAACACCACTGGGGAAATGAAGTTTCTAGGTCAGGAACAAAGAGCCTGGGAGAAATGCATTTAATACAGTTGACTTTTCGATTGTGCACAAGCCTATACACTCTATGTGCCGCTGTATACGATGCATGTTAATGTGGAAAAACACCACTTGAACGCAAAGAGGGTTCTCCAGTTGTCCATTACGAGGTACGTTTAAGAATAATTATATGTAAGTAAAATGCCATTCAAGCTTTTATCATTTTTATCATAAATACTTTCAGTTTGCTGGTACACACTGGATTCTTTTGTTGGCTGTTGGTTAAAAATACTGTGGTGCTATTTACTTGTCTTAGTAAGTGCTAATGACGTACAGTTAAAGTGAGTGCGATTGACAGGCGGATACATCAGAGAAACCCATGGTCTGAAAGAAAGAAAAGGAAAAAAATATATAGATAATGCATAGCAGACTTAAAGGAGACATATGCTAAATCAACTTTCATCTCGCTACAACTCATCATTAGTTCAGTCAAAGTTGTATTTTGGTTGATTCCTGCATGTTTGAGTTCATCCTGATTTTGTCCTGCAACTGACGCTCGAGCGCTTCCTGTTTTAATCTAACCCCTATCCCCGCCCACATCCCTGCACATAGTTGAGTGTTGAAAGTAGGGTTCTGAAATGTCACATAGCCACTTTTCAAAAAGAAAATATGTAAGTGACAATCTGTTGCTTGTTACGGTGAAATGTCACTAAGAGGCGGGGCTTATCAATTTTGCAGTTTTTTTCAGGAAGTCAAAAACATTTCTTACTAATAAAGTAATGTAAATAAAGTTGTTTTATATCAATTTTGAGGTTTTCATGAACAAAAGGTAAAAGATCTACTTATGTTATAGTTAAATTCAAAGTGGGAAAAAGCTTGTCACCTTTAAAAATGTGTAGTTTTCCAGAATCAGCACTAAATGCTGCTGAGAGGTGAGAGAGTTTGATTTCGTTCTGAATGATAAATACCCCATATGTCACAGAAATAACTGATTGCACGCTTTTGTCAGAGTTAGGATTGAGAGCTGGGAGTGGTGCCAGGACTGAGAGACCTTCTGTGGAGAATACACAGAACACAATCAGAAAGAACCGATCAAGTAAAAAGCAAATAACCAATGGCAAAAGACATAGCTTAATGGTGTAATTTAGACAAGGAATTAAATAATGTAAATGTAAATTTTAAAGGAAACATTATGATTTTTTTCTCTCAGTAGGGTATATCATCAATTTATTTTATTTTGTTATTATTGATCTGAATTTGCTTTGTAATAGAAACAGGTTCTTTGACTGATGTTCAAAAGTTCAGAATTGATAAGCCCCGCCTCGCTTTAGTGTCATTTCACTGTAACAAATAACGTGTTGTCATTTACATTTTTATTTATGTAAACTGGCAACGAGGCATTTTTAGAACCTGCACCTGCAGTCTTAATTTTTTTATTTATAGTCCAAGATGATCCAAAAAGACGGTCAATTTACAACTATTAATAACCCTATTTAATTTGGATGAAAGTAAATTTAATCATCTTTTAAAACCTGAAACCATTCCAAGTACCTTCGGGGTCCCTGTACCCCTGGTTGGGAAACACTGCCTTAGGACCACAGTCTTTGGTTTTGAAATTGAGTGTCACAAACTCAATTTTGATACTAAAGAAAAGGAATATAGAGCTTCATACTTGAAATCTTTTTTTTTTTTTTTTGTCGATAGCAAGGCAATTTCAACACAAAATAATAGCTTCATTAATACCATATTTTTGTGTGGTTTGGATAAAGATCAAGACCAGGATTCAGGAAAGGTCTTGTCACTTTTTCCAGCATTAATACTTTCAAATGAGTGTCTATTTAATGTACTTTTAGCATCTATTAGCCTCTGAATGTCATTTTTTCAGACAGCCCTGAATCCTTGTGGTTCGGTTATCAAAACATTATATTACAAGATTTAGACACTCCGCCTTCCAAACAAAGGACTGGTGTCTCCGAGCATCTTATTGCGACTGTACTTAGTGCTGAAACATGTCTTGTTGGAAACACAGTGTCTTCCATGTATTCCCTTGTGGACCAACACAAACAACATGATCCCAGTGTCATCCGATTCATTTATTGATGTTTGCTGGCAGCGCACTGGACCCGCGCAGACAATGGAGAGGCGCACTTGAAGGAGCTCATTCCACATGTATTTTCAGGTCAGTGGCTTTCATCAGATGTAATGGGGGAGAGCTAAATTATGAATGAAGAGGCACTCTGCAGACCAACAGGACCATGCAGATTACTCCTCCTGCTGCACTTACGCACACCGCATTTTCACACCCAAACTCAAAAGACACAAAGGGATGTCAAGAGTATTCAAAAAGTAATATTTGTGGTATTGTATTTTCAGTAACTCCAAAAATGTAAAGTGATTTTTCTTTTTCTTTCTTGCTGTTTATGACCCATTACATTGCTTTTATCATTTGGAAAATTTGATTTTAAAATGCTGCACAAATAGGGTGGTGGTGAATTAAAGGAAATTTTAAGATGTTGGTTGGTCATTTTATAACAATTGTGATTATTCATTGAATCTTCTAATGATGACCAACACCAAAATGTAAATTGTGACATTCTTACCACAAAGAGAACCAACACTGTCATTTTTAGACAATAATCTGCATCATATATTATTCAAAGAGACTGTGTAAAGCATATGATCGAGCCTCTCAAGTAAACTGAATGTGCAATTTCAAATCCAAGGGCTCAGAAAAGCAGTCTGAGGCACTCTGATATAAATATAAACGTCCTTTATTTAGCAGAGGGACGCCAACACGTTTCGACCTGTGAAGGTCTTCATCAGGGCTTTCCTGACTCCAATATATATATGTATATATACATACATATATATATATATATATATATATATATATATATATATATATATATATATATATATATATATATATATATATATAAATGAAAACTATGTTATATATATGTTACAGGTTCTTGGACTGAAGCTGGCAAAATGTCTTCAATTCAGGGACTCCTCAAACGAGGATCAGAGACATCCATAGCTTGGCTCAGAAAGATGGTGTCTGGTACAGAGCTCGCATTGTGTCACAAATGGACCTCAACACGTTGTGTTTCTTATTCCTGAATTGAAGACATTTTGTCAGCTTCATTCCAAGAACCTGTAACATATATATATATATATATATATATATATATATATATATATATATATATATATATATATATATATCATAGTTTTCATTTCCCACTGTCAGTTAACGTATATCTATGGTCAATTGATTGCAAACATGTTCAATTGTACTGATTTGTTAATGTGTCAATTTCTGTCAAGCTCTGCAATGGTCACAACTGAAAAAAATATCTCATTGTATCTTTATAGCCTCATAAAGCTTACAGTAAATAGAACAAAAAATGTGACGCTGTTTTCTAAGGAAAAACTTTATTTTTTCCACCTCTGTCTCCATTAAGATGTTGTTACTTTGCCTCCGAGTAAGAAGGAGTTGGTGTTTTGTCCATACGTTAAAGTCAGAACTTTATAAATAAGACATTAGTAACCTTCACATTTGAACACAAAAAGCATAATAATGTTCACCTTATTTGAAACGGTTGATTTACCTTTACTCACAAAGGTTTAGTAACCCTAAAGAGTACAATGCTTCTTAAATCTTACAGTGTGCGTGTTTCAAGCTCCTGTTTTAGAAAGAAAAACAGCTATAATTGAATACAAAATAGATTTACGTTTCACTGTTTTACATTGTAGACAAAGCTATTACATCTCCATGAAGAAGTGGAATAACCCCTCCACCCGAAAAGTTTAACATGTTTTTACAGTTTGTCATTTTAATTTTAGGCAATAAACGCCTATTCTTGAAATTCAATTGAAATGAAGTTGAAATATAACGTCCAAAGTTTGAATTGTCTCTTTACATAAAAGCTTTACAGCATAGACTCACAGCTTTTCACATTCGCTCATAATAAACTTCAGTCAAACAAACTTGCGTGTCCTTGTATAACCGTCCCGACTAATTCAATGTCCCTCACAAAACAGTGACAACCAAGTGTCAATAAACGACCTAAACAGCACAGTAAACTCTATAATGCGCAAAAACAATGTCAAAGGCCGTACTTCTGCTTGAATAGGATGCAAGTAAGGCTTTTTTTTTTACACTGTATATATCGGCGTAAACTGAGCAGTCTTTTGTGTGCATCGCCAGACGTCATTGTAAAGCTGCTACAGATCTGTCCAAACAATTTGATAGATGCTAATAATGCAGATAGTGGCAAAGAAATGATAGACAACGACCAAAAAGTAACTGAATCTGTAGAGTTTTGCTTCATTTGTGAAAGTAAAGTTAGCATTTCTGTGCAGTTATTTTACTTTGGGAGTAAAACTGGTCACTGTATGTTTGGTTTGTTTGTTTTTTTCCATTGTGAAGTTACTGCTTGCACGCTTTTGTCTGAGTTTGGATTGAGAGGAGGGGGAGGGAGTGGTGCCAGGACTGAGAGACCTTCTGTGGAGAATACACAGAACACAATCAGAAAGAACCGATCAAGTAAAAAGCAAATAACCAATGGCAAAAGACATAGCTTAATGGTGTAATTTAGACAAGGAATTAAATAATGTAAATGTAAATTTTAAAGGAAACATTATGATTTTTTTGGAATGTTTCACAGCATGGCAATAAACAGGCATTACAGGTCAGATCTGCGGAGGTGTTTTTGCAATAAAAACACATGTAACTGAACACCATATGAGCATAAAAACATCTCCCAACTTTCACCATCAAAGTCGCACTTTTACTGTAAAAACGACACTCTTTTTTACTCAAATTCTATTGATTATTTGCACCAATAGTGAGAAATAACTGCAAAAATGCGTGTTTGCTCAGTTTGTTGTATGGATTTCTCACCGCTGTAAGCACCTTGAATACCGACTCCTTCAAGGCAAAGTTCCTGAGTCCGTCGCTGAGACAAGCCATCCACTTAGCAGCAGAACAAATGTTTTTAATTCAGCGGTAAAAGGATGTGGCGTGACAGTTTACAGGCCCGGAGCTGAACACAGAGGAAGAGTGATGTCTGCTGATCCAGCACTAAACAGGCGCCTGACGACTTCATCCACAGATCAACTTTTGGATGATTAATTCAGATGCACGATCAATACACGCCACGGCCTTCATCAGAGCCTTGTCGACTCATCGTGAATATGCACCGGGCTGCAGCAAAAACATGATTGTAATGGTTTTTATTAGCATTGTTTGTAGAATAAAGAGTCATTGTTGGAAGCAGCACTGTTGCATTTGGGACGGATTAGTTTCGGAGAATGGTATAGAAAATCTGTGAACTCGCTGTGTCAGTTGGAAGCAAGAGCTCGTTAGGAAAGGCGTCTGATTTCAAGGTAGGTAAGCTGTGCAATATTAGCTCTGAAGAAATTTGAAAATGTTTAATAAAAACAAAAACATTCATTCATTCACATTCAGAAACACAGATTCAATACAAAGTTGTTGCAAAAAAGGCCTATCAAAAAATAAGAAAAATAAACTCAAAATAAGACCTTTTTACCCTAATTTAAGTGAAATTATCTGCCAGTGGAATAAGATTATTTTACTTATCAAGTTTACTTAAAACAAGTCAAATAATGTCAATTTGAAGTCGTCCTGTCAAGTGAAAAAATCTTAAAATTGGACTTTTAAGATTAATTTGCTTAATTCAAGTAAATTTAACTAAATTAGATAATCCCTTAAGTAAATGTTTCGCACCACAGCCAATAGTGGTGCTGAATCTGGACCAGAAAGCGACAAGAGTTGATGAAATGAAGTAAAAGGAATATCTGTCAATATACAGCCAAACCTCAAGTGTATATTTAAATGTCTTTATTACACTTTTCTTGGAGGAGGACCCGCAAATCCCCCTAAACTAAAATAACTACAGTCTTGTTTAGGACCTTCAAATGCCTGATTGTTGTGTTACACTGCAAAAAGGGATTATCTAATTTTGTTAAATTGACTTGAATTAAGCAAATTAATCTTAAAAGTCCAATTTTAAGATTTTTTCACTTGACAGGACTACATCAAATTGACATTATTTGACTTGTTTTAAGTAAACTTGATAAGTAAAATAATCTTATTCCACTGGCAGATAATTTCACTTAAATTAGGGTAAAAAGGACTTATTTTGAGTTTATTTTTCTTATTTTTGATAGGCCTTTTTTGCAGTGTATTGTTGACATTAAAGATGCATTATGTAAGTTTACAAGTGGGCCATCTGCTCGTCTCCATAGAGATGTTAGAATGTTCCACAGAATGGCATTAAATGTATCTACCTCCATCAAGACCACCAGCTCACAGTAAGAATGCATGTTCTCAAGTACAAATGTATTTGAATAAGTAATAGAATGATAATGCCACACTGTGGAACATTCAAGGGAAAGCATGAGCATCTCCATGGAAACCAGCAAGTCTTAAATAAAGTGATATTGTAATTTTAAGAGAACAATATTGATTTGATTGATTATAGAAAGAAATTTGTTAACGTCAAGGACAGCTCTTTACTCTGGTCATTTTTGAGTGTGAAGTTGACTAAAGACATGTTCTTTGCATCAATTCATAAAAAAGGGGGAAAAAAGGTTGGTTAAAGGCCACATGGCACTGTCAAAAGCTCTCAAAACTGATGTTGTGCAAAGGCTGCTATGAAATACTACACAGCATCTTCATAAGTGCAAAGGCAGAGTAAGTTCAGATGTACTGTACTTGCTTTCTCTTCTCTGCCGTTGTCCATCTAAATCCATAATAAAATAATCAACCTCAATCAATCAACCTTTATTTATAGAGCCCTTTACAATACTTCAGGTGACCAAAGTGCTCTCCAGTATATACAAAAATGATGCAATACCAAAACAGAAAACCATAATACAATACATTTAACAGTGTAAACAATAAAACAAACAGTACAAAACAACAATATTAATCAGTTAAGTAGCAAAAACTGCGGTTGACTAAGAAACCACTGACTGATTAATCAACTAAACAACTAAATGTACACCCCTACCATAGCCTACAAAAGTCCTGACACTGTGCATTAGAATGAGGTGAAATACACCTTTACCAGTAGTTCATTATTTCCAAACAACACGCATCTTTTCAACGATAAACCCTAATATTTCCTCAATAAACTGCACTATTATTTTGCTGATGCGCATTCACTTGCCATGTTCAAGTTCACGTGCACAAAAACATTACGGAAACCCCGGTATGAGAGCGAAAGAGAGGCGCACGGAGCGAAGGATGTCTGATGAGGATGTATAGTGAGAGGAGGAAGAGCAAACGGGTGCGGATACAATAGAGGGGGGTTGCGCGGAGGTGGGGGAGAGGGCTCTGACTCCAGCATAAAAGTAAATTCAGATGCATTATTCATGGCTCCGTGTGTCAAAATATCATTTACGTGTGCTGTGTTGACTCATGGATCGTAAAATGAGAAGGACATGAAAAGAAAGGGAGGAAATAAACAACTGCTCTATTCTTGGCCCGAAAAAATACAAGCGCGGTGCACTCTCTCTCCAACTTATTAGGCATCTATTATTTATCATAGCCTTGTTTATGCTTTTTATACCAGTAATAAGTCTATACCTAAGGAAAAAGTCAACAAAATCCAGTCCAAGTTTGCAAGTCTGAAAAAAAATAATGCAGTTTTAAACATTGCCTTTTTGACCGCTGCCAAGAGTCAATCTATGTTCCTAAGTGGATAATTTCTAAATGATTTTTGGTGTTGGAGAAGATTTAATTGTAATTTTGCAGGACAAAGATAAGCAGATGTTATTTTCACCTCATTATATAGTACTGTTTTTATGTTAAGCTTATGATAATGCCTCTACTGTACCTCATCAACCTTAAATATGGAGCCAGTGTTTTCAGAAGAGGCTGACACCACAGCAGCCCCTACAGGAAGAGAGGTGAAGTGCACGGGTCCTTTCTCAATGAAATACATGTTATTTCTGATCAAGTGTTCGTGATGCTCAAAAATTAAGAAAAAAACAAAACCCAAAGTCCTTGAAATCAAGATTGAACACATTTTAGCATCCAATCAAGAATAAACACGACATACATAACTTACCAACAGCTGCAACAAAAATCATCTTTATAAAACCGACTAGACTAACTATACTACTATACAATTTCGTTTTTTAAAAGGGCTTGTACATGACTTAAATGTTGCACCGTGACAGAGAAACAACTGCCTCCACTCCCAGGTCTAACTAAAAAATGCAGAATTGCTACTTTTTGGTTCTGACCCAACAAAATGAGAACAGGTGGGAGGTATATATATACGGAAATGAATAATATCGCAAATTATGTTTTGGATGATTTGGAAATAACATGTATTGTCTCAAATTAAAATAATTAAAAACAACAAAAAGAGACAGACATGCCTGATGTTACCTGGAAAACAATGTTATTCAGTGATATTTATGCACTTTTGTGGTTAGTTTTATGGTCCATTCACGTTTTATGTGATACTGGAACCTGAACCGGGACATTTACAGACACATTTTAGCACATTACTGATGCTTAGTTAATGCAAGACACTATACTATAGGCTTGGTTTGCTCTTTGAACATTCACACTTTCAACTGGAAGCAGCATTGACCACTATGTAACTAAAGATGGTGTATTGTTTAATTTAGTCATCTTAAGTCCATTGATTTCTATGGGACATTGTGACAATCTTATACTTAACAAGTTTTTAATGAATCAGAGGGATTTGTTGATTCTAATTCTGTTTAACTCAACAAAATTAGGCAATATTTGAATTTGTACTCGTCAGATCTGGTTTATTCACAAAAAATATCCAGAATGATCCCTCCTGTGCATTTTCTTTTTTTTTTCAAGTGATGCAAGAAGTTTAAATCTGGCTCATACCATTTTTCAGATGTGGTTGTCCCAAATATGTGCTATTTTTACAAATTTTTTCCCCAATAACTAAAGTAAAGAAATAAACATGATGAAAAACACGTACCATTTATATAAGTAATCTACACAAGAAGTTTCAAATTGATCTTTAAACTAATTGCGTTTTCCTGTTCACCTGCAGTGTCCCGCCTTAAAATAATAGTAATATATTGCTTTCTGTCAAGTCTCTACTTTTTTCTAAGGTGCAAAGGGAATTTCCTTGAAGTAGAAAAAATAAAACTCAGGTAACAAGTAATTCTAGCAACAATTAGTCATTGGAATTTGACTGTCCAGTTTATCAGCGGTGTTTTATGCGTCCCAGATTGTAGAATGAACAATTCGAGTCCAGTGCACATTTTTTTCTCAAGTTCGTACACAATGCATCTCCACTATTCTCTACGTGGCCTCTCCATTGTTAAGCCCCTGACTCTTACACCACAAATAGATCCAAGTTTGGTGCATTCTTCTTCATCCATATGTCCCTTATAAGCATATGTGTGTGTGTGTATGTGTGTGTGTGTGTGTGTGTGTGTGTGTATGTGTGTGTATGTGTGTGCAGGATAAAGGGGTGGAGACACTTGCCTATGACCTGCTCCACTTTTATTTTGATTTATAAGGCCGGTGGAGAGCATCATCACAGAATCGCTTCATCTTGCAGCCTTTATTACAGTGCATTTGTTTTCATTTTACTCTCAAGGCCCGGCTGAATATATTACAGATTTCCCATGGGGCCGAGGGGCTGCATGGCTCGTCTGCCTAAAGGGGGGAGACAATGGGATGATAGCAAGATTTTTTTTTTTTTTTGAAAGAGAGAAACACTGAGAGAACATGCTTCATCATTAGCTGTATTATTTTTAGACTTTAAAATATCACCGTGGGATTATGATTATTCAATGTATTAGCGAGCTCATTGGTCAAGCCTGGGGTCGCAGTAACAATTATGTCAACGAATTACACCAGTAGAAATAGTAATTGAAGGCGTTACGGTGTTAAATGTCAGGAATCCCAACATAACTAGTGCTAAATGTGTGCAAAAAATACAATCTCCTTTTGTGATAGCAGCACATTTATGTCATTCTTGCTGCAGTAGCCTCTGATTTTTGGCAATTTCGATGGCACAACCCCCCAGTGGCATTCATCCGAGTTATATTTTTATGCCTTAGGGCTAAAGTGGGCCACAAAATCAAATCCAGGCCGTATGATGATAAGTAAGAGAAAATGCATTAGGCTGCTGCAGATAATATGGCAATTGAGTTTAGCATAGCGAGGTCAATGGCAGGTTAATGCGCAGCGTAATAGGTGATTGACTGGAGGAGGGGGGTGTGAGGGGGCAGGGGGAGGGGCCAAAAGGTCAACAGGGTCTTGCTCAAAGTTGTTTGGGGTCAGACGGGAACAATACCAGGAGCAGGGCAGAAATTATGGTCATTTATCATCGCTGACACATGACTTTGGCCTTCAGGATTTGGCTGAGAGTGTAAAGGCATTCTGTTGAAAGTGTAGTATTAAATAGTCGGTCATATTTTTTGTACATTTAAGTTTTAGGGCGTATTATTTTTAGTGAAGGAAAGTTTAAATTGATAGTGCAGTGAATGTGTCGATCCTGTAACTAGCTGGCCATTGTCAGGAGTGCACTTAGCAGGCAAATTCTATAGTAGACCCATTCTTCGACTTTTAATAATAATAATAATTCCTTGACCTTAGGTAGTGCAGCTCAAAAGTGCATTGCATTGTTCTTCATTCTCCGGCCTGAGTGGAGGAGAGCTGCATCTGGAGCCGCAGCTGACCCTCTGCTGACTGACAATCTGTGCCGGCGACAAATAAAATGCACTTTTTTTGTGATCAACTTATTATTAGTATTTTCTGGTTAGGACAAGAATACGTACACATACATACACACACATACAATATATCAAACTACATACGTACATAATTTACATTTTATAAACAAAAACAAATAACTAAATATAATAATAAATGACTTAATTAAATAATATTAGTACAAAATAACAATAATAAATATATAACAAAAACAACAAATAATCAAATGCAAA
This sequence comes from Rhinogobius similis, assembly GCA_019453435.1. Taxonomy (NCBI): domain Eukaryota; kingdom Metazoa; phylum Chordata; class Actinopteri; order Gobiiformes; family Gobiidae; genus Rhinogobius; species Rhinogobius similis. The sequence continues at coordinate 23,434,799 of CM033624.1, read as the reverse complement.
TCAAAATCGTAAATCAAAGTGCAATTGTCTCTTCACTTGTATTGTGCAACATCAAGTCCACTTGTTTAAACTGGACATGATCATGTACATATGTAAACATGTTGTGTGGGGTATTTATAAGTAAATGGTAAATGCTCATACTGAGGGTTTAGTTAATAAATCATATACTTTATAAGTCAATCTAAAATGTGAATTGTTTTTTTTAATACCAGGGGTTTAGTTGAAAACACAGATATATTTTACTCTTCCAATGAGATACAGATTTTTTTTTTTTATTTAGTTAGTTATTTTGAACAACTTTAGTCTTATTTTTATCTTGTTTGAACCTCTATTTTCTTCTGCAGGTCAGTTGCATGTCTGTAACAAAAGAGTTTTTCCCCTTGGGGATGAATACAAGTTATTCTGATTCTGATAACTCACTCACAACAACAACATAAACTGAGCTGAGATTCAAATGTCAACTTATCCATTAAAAAGACTGATGACTGTTGACTCTTTCAAAAGTAAGACAGTCACATCGAGGGGACGTAGTGGAACAGGAAAATAAAACTATAATATTAAACATGCAAAAATGAAGAAGAATGAAATGAAAAACAACAACACAGAAAAATAAATTGCATCTCTATTACGATGAAATGACTCCTCTCCACCTTTAATCTGCAGCAAAACCAACCTTAAAAGCTCCATGTCTTTATTCTGAATCTAAAAACTGCGTCCTCATTTAATCCTTGCCGTACACTTACTGTGGCTAAATGTTTTCTTCCTGTGTTCTCTGTGTTCATGTGTCGAGCTCACAGCCTGCAGTGAAACCGATAGCATCTACATCATCTCAAGGACATACAATAACAGGCACTAGCCGGGCCTTGTTGCATGAATATATAGAGGAAAGGTTTTTTCAGCAGCCGCACTATTCCATGATTGAATTCCCAAGGACGAGAAGAGAGGGAGTGTGTGGGGTAAAGGTGTAACTAAAGAAGTCAGCATAGCATATGAAAATACCACTAAATAATGAAAATATATGGTAACCTTGTTTATGTGTGAGAATAAACGCATATGCAAATGACGTACAACAGTCAGATATTGCATCAAACAAAATAACAAAGCTAAAAAAAAAAATCCCAGCGGCGATCCTGCGGGTGACTTGTAGATGCGTGTTCTTACCAAAGCCACGGGTAAGAAGAGTGCGCGCAGGGCAGATAATAACCCCGTGGATTCGGCCTGTTTAGGGGTTCTGCAGAGAGCTGTCAATCAAATCAATGTAAGGCAGAATACATTTACATAGTTACACTACGTTGCAACATCACAAACAGACTGAGAGGCTGGTCTGTTATGAAATCACTGAAAATGATTTATTGTAAACAGGTTACTCTACAATTATGTTCATTTTTGGATTGGTTTTGGATTGTTTGAATATACTGTAAATTATGTGATAAATGATAAAAAAAAAAGGCACTTGGAGGTGCAGGAGGAGCTAGACAAGAGATTTATGGATTGAAAATGATTACAAGTGAAGCCAGTTGAGCAATTTTTTTTAATGTATTTGGGTTTCTTTTGCACGCAAATCCAAATCCTCTTAATTTATATAGCACACTTTATAAACAGAGCCATTTGCAAAGTGCTGCACAGAAGGAAAACATCAAGCAAAATGTTGATTTGACCTTACTACTTACTTAAAAACAGTAAAACCAGCAAAACAGTTAAATCAAAGTCAAATAAAGTAATAGAAATTAAAAAAACACATAGGACCACACAACTATCACAGCGCATGTTAGGACTACTAGAAGGACTGTGGTTATAAAAGTTGAAAAAAAAAAAACAAAAACAAACAATGCAACGCACATTAAAATACCAATTGCAGCAGGAATAAGAGAGTATGTGTTTCATTTCTGCTGCATGTGTGGAGCCTTTCTGAGATAGCATGCCGTATGATTGTGCACCAAATTAATCTGAAACATATTTTTTGTCCAAAAAGGCCTACTCCTTCTGATCACGGCCCAAGCTCAGTATCTGCAGCTTTGAGATGGACACGTTTCCATCCAATAAATTGCTGCTTCTTTGGCCATATTGTTGTGTACATGGGCAAAACACCCACAAGTTCTAGCTCAAATGTGAGTATATTTGACTCTCTTGTGTTTGTTCAGCTGCAGAAATCCACTGATGTAATAGCGCCATCAGGTGGTTTCAAAGCTGTGGTACAAATAAAAGGCTGCCTGCACAGCAAAAAAATGTGGTCCCACTTTATGATAACTGCGCCTTAATTTGCCTGAACAAAGACTCACAATTAACAAATAGCTAATAAGGCATGATTCAAGCTTAGTAATCACTTAATTAAGGTTAGAATTAGGGTTAGGAATTAGGATTAGAGTAGTTAAGTACTAAGCCTAAATCATTGTTAATAAACGTATTTCACTATGAATTAAATCGCTGTTAATTTTTTTACAGGAACATGTGTAGTTATTATAAAGTGTTAATAAAAATGCAAAGCTAGTGTAAAATGAATTTATAATTTGTATCTGGATTTGAGTTGTTTTGACTCGCTGAGATTTAACTGCTATTGTAATATAGAATATTTTGCAGGTTTCAATATATTTCTGATTGACAATGCAGTAATTTAGTAATTTAATAAAGCTGCCAATAATGACAAATGTTTAATAAATCATAAGACTATAATGATTTAAGACTTGCAATAGTTGAACAGGGAGGAATAGAGCAGCTCCTTTAAATTAAAATAAATGTTTTTTTTCCTTCACAGAGAGGACTTACTCTTGGCCATGCAATTCATCTACGCAAGCTTGTTTGGATTTTACCAGCTGGACGGAATGCAGGGCGACGACAGTGCAGTAGCTTTGCATACTCACATGTGATGGAGGGGAGAATGGTGCGTACTGTGCGTAAAAGATAAGATGAAAGAACAGAAAAGTACAAACAATGTAACAACATAACTATCCAAGTCATTAGTCACCATTCTTTGTTTGATAAAGATAACTTATGGGAAAAAAAAATTCAGTACAAGAACGATCAGCACATTTTAGAATGACCTGTGCACCCTGTGGATTTGTAAAAGTACACACTACACTACAGACAAAACTATAATTTGAAGGTTTTAGGGCAAATTTCTCTTTTAACAGCTTTCACTTGGCAATATCCAGGTCAGTGTTTGCAAATCAGGGCGTACTGGTTTTTAAAATGCATTTAAAGGAAGGTGAAGTTGAATTGTATTTGAATAAAAAATGAGTTTTAGAAGAAACAATATCTTGACAATATACTATGGTACACTTTTTAATCATTATTCAGTAAATTCATACATCAGATCAAATCAAATTAACCATCAATCGTTCAAATTGAATATTTTGTTGAATCTTTTCCACACTGTCATCTCTCGGTTGAGGGCGGGCACATGGACCCAGCATCATCTCTGTGCACTGAGGCTCCACTTCAGGTGAATAAATAGAAGTGCAGACATGAGTTTAATGTCTGTGTCTGCAGCAGTGAACAACATGGAGCTGTCTGTCCTCTGCCTCCTGACTGTGGCCCTCGCCTTTGTGCCTCCACACTCTGCAAAAAAAGGTGAGTGACATAACCAAATATGGTCATATGGTATGTGGACCAAAATCTATTAGCTAAATTTCATAGCTTCTTAGGGTGTTATTTTGTTACAGTGTTGACATTAATGGTTGTATTATTTGGGAGAAAACTGAAACGGATTTATGTCAATTTTTTAAAAGTACATTGTACATAAGGTAATACATTATCAAATAAATGATCAAACTATATAATTATATTGACTCATTTAAATTGTCTGTTTCTAGTGTCTTTGGATAAACCTGGAGTCTGTCCCAAACCAAGCACAAATGTAAAGGATCAGACTGGCCTGTGTCCGAAGCAGTGCTCCTCAGACAGCGAGTGTGACGGGAACCTCAAGTGCTGCTGCAACAGCTGTGGACACACGTGTGTGCAGCCTCACAAAGGTAACAAATGGGCAACTTGACTTGATGTTGATTTTAAAGGTGCACTATGTAACTTTTCTGGTGGAGGCTCTGCTACCTTTTTATCTCTATGATGTTCTGCATGGTGTGTTGCTCATAATGGTATTAATTATTTCCATCTTAAATTATATGTACTTTTATTGCCCCCAAAAAACATTGCAACACACACACACACACACACACACACACACACACACCGTTGTTGTATGTTGTTTTTGATTGTAATAACTCATTCAATTTCCACAGTTGTGCCTAAACCCAAACCGGGGTCATGCCCTCGCCCTGCCGGGTTTGGGATCTGTGTTAGTACCTGCTCGTCTGACCAAGACTGTGAGAAGAACCTGAAATGCTGCTCCAACGGCTGTGGGACGACCTGTGTGAAGCCAGTCAGAGGTGATACACACTTCACTTCAGTTGTTGTTTATTCATCTGTAATTGACTCAGGGTTATCAACTCTTCAATTGTTATGTACAACTTCCCTTGTTAATTTCTTTTATAAGTCATTCATTAATCATTTTAGGGATTATTGTGAATAAATCAAAACTTTTAAGATATTAAAAAAAAAAAAAAAAAAAATATATATTTATATATATATATATATATATATATATATATATAAAGGACAAATATTGTGTATTTTTTGTACTGTTATTAAGAGCCTTTAAACATGCTCTTGAGTATCTTTACTTTGACATCTTTTGAGAACAGAACTAAAAACAAAATTGACATATCATATTTTAGAGCTAAAAACAAAACGATCTTAAAAAGAACAATATAATTTTATTACTGTCTCGGGAGATGTCATATTAACTTAGCTGTGGTTCCATCTTCTGGCTCCAGAGGCAATTACACACATTTGTATGTAGATAATGCATTCTAATGATGAAGCACTGAGCTGTTACGCAGATGTAGTGATTAGACAGAAGATTCTTGGATAAGTGAGTCAGAAAACAAACGGGAATGAAGCTAAATGCAACTGCAGGTATGTTAGAACATGGTTAATAGCTCAAAGTTAATTTTGCATTATATTTGTCCTTTAAGAACCTATCTGAGGAGCCACCAGCATGTCCAGGGGACGAAACCAATTAAACCCCCTCTGTGAACACTGTAATAGATTTAGAATCCAAAGAAACTTCAGAATAGAAAGACTTCCAGTAAAAAGGGTAACTGCCACTTTTAGGATGGCTCCCCTCACACCTATAGCAAGATCAAAACTTCTGTTTTCTCCAAGAGTTAAGATGCACAGGACCTCTACTGTCCCAGGACTTACAGCTCTGGGGCCCTGTATTTATGAAAGCATTAGTGCCATATCTGCAGTGACACTAGATATACTGGATAACAGAAAGACAGTTAGACTATCAGCCAAAGCTCATGACCCTGGATGTAGGAATGCAGATCGAGTGATAAATCGAGAGCTTTCAACTCAGTTCCTCCTTCACCCCAACACTCTGATACAGCTACCGCATCACTGCATACTCTGCACCAATCCAGCTGTCAATCTCACGCGCCATCCTTCCTTCATTTGTGAATAAGACTCTGACATACTTAAACTCCTCCACTTGGAGCAAGGACTCTCCACCCACTATCCAGCCATGGTTTGGAGCTGGCTTTACTTGGCTGCAAACTGTCCCTTCGCATGTTGCAGGCCCTGGTTTGAAGCCATTGGGACAAGATCTGCGAACAGCAGAAATAAAACCCTGTAGTCCCCATGCCTGGGATGCAGAAAACACACCTTCTTCTAGTCTTTACAAAACGTGAGTCTGGGCACCCCACCCTCTGTCGTTCCTCCAGTCAAACTCAAGGAGACGGTCAGTCAGTTATGAAATTACTTTGGAAGAGGGGAGCTGCTCAGAACATCACCCCCACAAGAATCTTACAAAATCAACATGTGAGATAACACCACAGTCACAGTGAATTATACTGTACAAAACACACAAATCATCTCCAGTTTATCAGGTTCAGTATTACCAGTACAGACTAATACATGTACTTATTGTGCTTGATGGCCTAGTCATTACAGGTGGTTGTGGATAATAAACACTGAAGAGCTCAACGCTGTCCTTGAAATCTTTGGTCTGAGTCAGCAGGTGAATGGCCCCCACAGCAGAGAGCACACTCTCGACCTGTTAATCACAAAAAGGGTGAATATTTCAAACAACAGTGTGGTTGATGTTACTCTGTCTGGTGATGTCTATGTCTTTGTTGACCCTAATACCAAATCACCGGCTGATCCTGCTGTTGTCAGGTGGCGACAAATAAATGACAGCACAGGTGCACTGTTCATGGGAGGGTTTCTCTTTGAAAGTACCTTATGTTGTAATGATGATTGATTGAACTCTGTTAGTGTTTTGAATGTTCTAGAAACCATTGCTCCGAATAAAAGTTATGTTGGAAAGGCAGTAGATTTGTATAGGGCGCCCACTAGTGGTGCTGCACAGTAAATGCACCCTTGCGGAGCCCGCTGCAGGTTTTTATTAGTTTGACACGAGGTTCTGGCATGCAGCCATGTCGTCAGCAGCTCAAGTTGTGCTCAAGACCATGACAATGTTCAAACCTTGGCTCAAACTCAAAGCAGTTCTGTTTAGCTGCAGATGACTTAAAGGATTTTATCTGCACTCTTATCTTTTACAGTACATTTTATAAGGATTTTTCATCTTCATTTGTTTGTAGCACTTTAAATTTCTTTGTGTGCCTATATGGAGTTTATTTTATAGCACAAAAAGTAATTTGAACCAGTTCATGAATTACTTGTTTGATTTAGTCAGTGCTTTCTTATTGACTTTTTTCATACTTAGTTTCATTCTTAGTTGTTTTTTTTTTTTGTTTTTTTTGCAATATGTTCTGTAATCTCCACAGGTGTGTCTAAACCCAAACCAGGATCATGCCCTCATCCAAGCAACTTTGGGAAGTGTGATAGTACCTGCATCTTTGACAGTAACTGTGAGAAGGACCTAATCTGCTGCTTCACTGATTGTGGGAAAACTTGTGTGAAGCCAGTCAAAGGTAATACACGTTATTGTTTGGTTAATATCTAAATAAGGGATGCGACACGGGGTTATGGACTTTTTCTGTAAATGTTGTCATACCATGTCAGAATAATCCTAATACCTGACCATATTATCTGATTTCAATTTCAACAAGTTTTGAACAAAATGTAGGCGTACAACATGACATTACATAAAAATGATTACATTAAAGGTCCCTTGAAATAGTTTATTATTTGATTGGTGGTGGTCATTAAAATGTCTTTTTAAAGGCAGTTTAGACTGGCTTTGTATTGTAATTGTATTGTATTCAAATTAGAGAAAACAGTTTTTCTCATGTTGGTTTTATTTTCACAGAAACCAAACCAGGAACCTGTCCTAGTCCGATCCCCCATTTTACAGTCTGTGACGACGAGTGCGTCGAAGACAGCAACTGTGACATGAACCTCAAATGCTGCTACAGCGGCTGTGGGAACCAGTGTATGAAGCCGGTCATCAGAGGTAATACACACATGCGCTATTATTTATATTATCTGACCTCATCTTAATGAATATCAATGAAATAATAAATAGAATATAACAACAAATACATACATTTTAAATGCACACACACACACAACCACACAGACATATTTCTATCTATCTATGTATAAATATACATATATATGTATGTATACATATGTGTGTATATATCATATATATATATATATATATATATATGTATGTATACATATGTGTGTATATATCATATATATATATATATATATATATATATATATATATGTACAGAGAGAGAGTGCTACCGTTTTTCTTATATTGTTCTCATCTTCACAGAAACCAAACCGGGTTCCTGTCCTGGTCCGATCCCTCATTTTGCAAAGTGTGACGATGAGTGCTTTGCAGACAGCCAGTGTAAAATGAACCTCAAATGCTGCTACAGCGGCTGTGGGTACAAATGTCGTTGCCCTGTTTATGGAAAGCCAGGAGGGAAATAGAATAATTGCCCCATCATTCTTGGGTTTACCTGAATCATCAAATCAGATCAAATCAATTTATTTTTATAATGCCCAAAATCACAACAACAGTTGCCTCGATGGGCCACAGGTAAAAGCAGGGGCCACAGGTAAAAGCAGAATCATAAATCATGTAGTAGTAAATTTGTTATTTGTATTCATTTGTAACTGTAAAGGCAGAGCTGTACATGCAAGGCTGCTTGGAACCCTAATTCAGATGGAGCCCCCATAGAACCAACACAGAATATACTGGCACTTACCTCACAAAGGTTTAATACCTTTAGTTAGCTCAGTTAATCCTATGAGAGTTATTTACTCTCCTTAATTTTATCCTTTTAAACGTCTTTGTAAATCCCTGGGATGGTTACAGATGTATATTTGAATGTGATTGTACATCCTACTTTCAATAAAAAATAAGAAAAAAAAAGGAGCTTTTGGATCTGTTATTTGACAGCATATTTTTCACAAGAGAGCTGCAGGGGGAGCTCTGTTACTACTTATGTTTGCTTTAATCAAGGCTTGTTTAAAAACTACAACAGGAGAAACACATTTTATAGTCTTGAGTACTGAATAATAGTAAAGTTGGCTGTAGGGCCCCTGTGAATTGGGAAATTTGACACTTTCAGAGAGATCTGGCCGGAAGTTGAAGGCAGGGACCTTGGCGACCAGCTCTCCGGACACAGAGATTGCGGCGGCAATCCCCGAACCCGGTGGTGGACGCTGGGAGTAAGGGATGCCATCAGGCTGAAGAAGCAGTCCTACCAGGCTTTGTGGGCTTGTGGGACTCCTGAGGCAGCTGACAATTGCATGGCAAAAACTCGGAATTGGGAGAGGTTCGAAGAGGCCATGGAGGAGAACTATCGGTTGGCCTCGAAGAAATTCTGGCAAACTGTCCGTCGCCTCAGGAGGGGTGAGCAGTGCTTCACCAACACCGTTTACAGTGCAGGTGGAGAGCTGTTGACCTCGACTGGGGATGTTGTCGGACGGTGGAAGGAATACTTTGAGGACCTCCTCAATCCCACTGTCACGTCTTCCGAGAAGGAAGCAGAGACCGGGGACTCGGAGGCGGATTCATCCATCACCCCAGCCAAAGTCACCGAGGTTGGTGGCAGTTCTCTGGGGGTGGATGAGATCCATCCTGAGTATCTTAAGTCTCTGGATGTTGTGGATCACTCGCCTAATAACTCGTGGTTGAAAAAATGGAGCATACACAGAAAATGTATCTGGTGCCACAGCAACAGCTGGACAGACTTAAGCAACAACAAAGTGGGGAGACTTCTATTCACCGAGTATCTCAGAATGATTTGGATAAGGCAATGGCTGATGTGTTGGATATTGCAGATATGGACATTAAAGGTCCCATATGATACTTTTTTGCACATTTCATAGTCTAACCTAAGGGCATGTATGATAAAAATGTGCGTTGTGCAACAGCCATAACCTAATAGTTATGAAATAGCACCCATCTCTGGATCTACCCCTCCTCCCTGCAAAAGCACACGGCTTGTCTGAGAGCTGCTCCTGCCTCAGCCCCGCCCACACAGAGAGTAATCCGCCTCCCCCGCCCAACCCGTGACGCAGCCTCGGAGAGAGCGTGCTTCCCCCGCCAAACCCGTGACGCAGCCTAAAAAGGCGAGGCGTGCGCCGGTAGAGAAGTTAGTGGTGCAGGGAATAAACATCTTATCGATCATGGCGGTGCTTCGCGTTGCGCCCTTATACGTCACAGAGAAAACATGCAAAAAAAGAAAGTGATGCCTATTTTTTTCCTCAAAATGTATGTTGCCATCGTTACACAGTTGGACCAGTATAATTTTTGGAGGAAACACAACTTCCTTGTATGGCAATTTTGCTTAGAACCTGGTAATACATGGGGTAAAATACTGTAATTATGAGCTGCTTTGTCAGTTTACATGTAACCTTGAAGTAAAATACAAACACTTGGTTATGTACATTACAACACTGAATCCTATTTCCATCTGTAGGTTCTAAGACAAGTTAATCTGCTGCCCTTTCCTCCTTGTACTGTTCATCGTAGCTTCAATGTGAGCTGTCTCAACATTTATGTGTAACAAAATATCAACAACATCTATCGTGCAGACTATGGACGAATACATGGGAGAACACAAGGAGTGAGTGTATGGAACATTTGTGTGTGGTTTATTTGTTACATACATGTCAAAATATACATTTTAAAAAACAATGTAATATAACAATACATAATTTTAATATAGTAATACAAGGTTGGAAACATTGTCACTGGCGTATTTCACAGGCCCAGCGGTGCCTCTTCGTCCTGACTCCGCTCCGCTGTAGCGTCTGTTTCTACGTTGTCGGCGCAGAGCGTTTCTTCGACATTGTGGGTTTTGTCACAGAGAAAAAAATGCAAACGTAAAGTTGGCAGAATGTACAGAAACGAAAACTGTTGTGAAAAACTAATACAGTACAGCGTCAATATTTTATTTCTAGACAACAGTAAAGCCCCTGAGCCAATCAGGATTCAGAGCACAATGCACTGTAAAAATATCCGCACTGTAAAAAAAATCCGTGAAGCAGCAAAGCCGTGAAATATGAAGCGCGATATAGCGAGGGATCACTGTAGTGACATTTTGAAATTGTATTTTTATTTTTTATTTTATTTTGGAAAATAAAATGTTAAATTACTTTCCTGTTGTGCTGCCCCTGTGTCAGTAAATCTGTTAAAGTGACAATATGAACTACACAACTATGTCATTTGTGTAGTTAGGGAGTTAGAGTGACGCCTGATGCACACTGACTCCGGTCCGGCTCCGGTTCGGGATCCGCGCGGGTCCCGTAAGACTTAGAAAGTGCTTAAAATCAATGCTTGCTGTCACACCGACCCCGGAGTTCTGCGGGCCGCGGTCCGGCAGCCGCGCGGGTCTCCGGAAAGAATCCGCAATAAGTCTATTTTTGCTGGACGCCGCAGCAGTCTGGCGCGGCTTTCATGTCATTTGACAAGTCGGACCTGCTTTAGGATAAATCTCTGGCAGTCTGTGGCGTTCAGTTTGGGTGCCTCTTTTAGTGCTTGTGAGCACAACTTGGTTTGCAGCCATGGTTGTAATAATGGGGGAAGTCGTCCTTGATGCTCTTAGCTCCAACAACTTCTTGGGAGGGCAGTTCGGGGCAGCGGGGCTGTCGATTGTTTCGTGAGTGATGAGGACATCTTTGCCCTGCATTTTCTCCTTGATTTTTTGGGACTCAGGAGTGGAGTGGTACTTTTGCAATGGCTGGCCATTCTGACTAAAAATCTGCCTCTTGTTATTGCTCGGTGCCTTTCTCTCCTGAACCCTGCCCTTCCTCTTTACCACATTAAGTTGACCGTTGTGATAGTTGAGCAAGTGGTCATTGAACTCAGTCCTGCGTTTGTGAGCCATCAGAGGGATGACAACACGCTGGTCGTTCTTTGCTGCCTGGATCTCCCTCTCCATGTGTTCTCGGTACTGAGAGCGTTCCTGTCTGAGTCTCTGGGTTTCTTTCTCCTGCTCTTCCTGCTCCTGCTTCCTTCGTCGGAGCTCAAGAATACTTTTGTTAGCAATCATGGAGCTGTTGATCTCTGTGCACTGTTGCTGCTGCCTCTTTTGCTGGGCCTTCTGTCGCTCTGTCTCCACCAGGTGGCGCTCTCTCTCACACTGCTCCTTTAGTAAATAGAGCCTGTCCCGCGTTTGCACCTGCTTCCTCTTGTCTTCTCTGTACTGGACCTGTAGGCCCCAATACTTAGTCAAGTCCCTCTCAGTGCTTTTCTTTTCATTCTCAGAGTCTTGTTCCTGTTGTAGGAGCAGCTGGCGCTTGGTCTCAAGTCTCTCTGCTTCCTTCTCTTCCTCTCTCTGAGTTCTGGCCTCCTGTTCTTTCTTAATTTGTTCCATTCTCTGAGCAGCTTTCTCCTTGAGAAGCTCCTGCTGCTGGAATCGCTCCAGAGACTGTTGAGCTCTAAGCTTCCGTCTGGCCTCCTGGTCAGCCTGGAACCGTTGCTCCTCCCTCTCAAGCTCTGCCCTCTGTTTCTGCTCCAGCTGCCTTCTTTTCTGAGCCACGCCTTCTGCATAGGCGTTAATTGTGGCTCTCTGAGCAAGCTGTTTAGCTGCATTTCTATCCTCTTGGATAGGCCTTCTTTTCAGAGCCACACCTTCTATATAACCGTTAAATGTGGCTATCTGACCAAGCAGTTCAGCTGCATTTCTATCCTCCTGGTCTGGAGAAGGAGGAACACGACGTCTCCTCTGCAGCGCTTTTTGGGTTGCACGCTCCTTATTATAAGCGTTTGCAGACTCCATGTTGCTCCGATTTTGCTCCTCTCGCGTCCGCTCGGCTTTCATATATGCTTCACGGCGCGGCAGCATCCCTCCAGCGTATTGGCCCTCACTTACTGGGGAGGCCTTTTCTCTCTCCTGTTGTCTTTGTTTAAGAAGAGAACGGTTCTCTTTGTCCACTTTGGAGAGCAGGACACAGCTCTGCAGCTCTCTGTAGCAGCTTGTTTCCGCAATGGCCTTTACTCTGGCCATTTCCCAAAGGTTTTTCCTTTGTATATTTTTCTCTTTTGCCTTTTGTTCAGCTAAAGAGTCCAGGTATTCCTGTCTTCTCCTTTTCTCCTCATTCCTTTCGTACCGGGTCTGTCTGAGTTTGGCCCGATCGTCATCAATCTGAGGCTACATTCACACTGCAGGTTATGGCCGATTTTTTTATGTAGTGGTTCACATTACAAAAAAAATGCCATTGCTGTCTGTATTTGGTGTGAACAGGATGCAGCGTTATGCGGCCCGCATGCGCACAAAAGTACAGTACAGTACAGTACAAAAGTGTGTTTACGGAAGTAAACAAGTGTCCGAATGTACACGCTTGGTCACTCCAAAGTCCTGCACCCTTTATCAGACTAAATAGTAACTCAGTCACAGATTGATTCGGATGCGCTGCTCATACTTTCTCCTTGGCACGGGTCACGTGACTCTGGCGCCTGAGAGAAAAGAAAATCAGCAAAACTCCTATAAAAAGTGACTTCTGCGATAAATGTGGGTCAAATCCTCCGGACATGCACATATTTACGGACTAATAGTTATCATACAAGTTTTAATCATCATGGATTGCATGTTAAACATTAAACTGACTGGATTATTCAACTTTTTTGCGATCTATTCACAGCTCAAGCTAAAGTAAGCAGCTAACGCCAGCAACTCTGTTGCTAACGGTTTGTTTAAAATCTCGGCTCAACAGGTTGTTTAAACAGCTCCTCCTTCTGCTTCCTTCAGTCTGTTGTGTCCTGTTAAAGATCTGTTGCTGTCCGCTTGGGCAATTTGTGCCGGAGAGTCTGCTCCTCGTCCCATGCTCAAACGTAACTAAAGTACGGCGCTTTTCAAATGTTTCAGTTTGTGTTTTGACATGTGAGAGTTGGGCAAAGATGCTCCTCGCAGCAGACGTTTCAGCCGGTGCCCCACAAATTGCCAGAGCCAGAAGCCTTACATATTGGATTTATTTCCACATATGAAAGTGGCCTGGGTCGGATTTGAAAAAAATCGGATTTGACCTGCAGTTTGAACGTAGCCTGAGTGACTGCGTAGGCTTACGTTTATGTATTCCTGTTTTTCGGCATGTTTCACAGGTCACAGTTTTAAAATTCTTTTTAATATTTTTTGATTTTTCAATAGTTCCTAGTCTTCTAATGTCTGCTATTACCTTTGGTACATGTACCTTTTGTAGTATTGCCACAGTTTTAGATTTTCTGAGCACTTTTTCATATCTTTAGAGTGGCAGCCTGTGTTAGTTGGTATGTCTCAAGGGCTGTTTTCTTTTAAATTTTGGTGTTTAAAGTCTTTCAAATGTTGCATTTCTTTTTCAATTTCCACGGTTTGAACATATTTCAATAGTGCTCAACGTGGTGATTCTTCTGATGTGTTTCTTGTCTTTGTAAATGCTGTCGTTTTTGTACAGTGACGAGTTAAATTGTTTCCTATTCTTTACAATGGCCACTGGTTCAGTCTGTGTTTGGTTGTTGCCATGGCATCCAGCACATTCCGCCCCGCTCACTTTTGTCGTTTTTTGCCACAGATACGCACTTTTGTTGTAAACGCACTCCCATTAAAGCCGAACTCCATTAAAGCTAATGACGAACAAGGGAAAAGTCTTGCGGCTAAAATGTTACATAAAGTAGGTTGATTTGTGTGAAATGTTTAATGAACACGAGCAACAACAAGTCAACAACGCTCCGATTTCCTGGGCGGCTTGAAAACGGCTTTTTAGTCCATGTAGAACTTATTTTCTGTTGAGCTCGTCTGCTCCACGTAAACTAATACAACGGAAACAAGACGGCGGCGTGTACGGCAACTTCCGGAATAAGGTGAATGTTGGATTGAGCTCCAAATAGGCCATTGTTGCCAGCATTTAGAAAGGTTTTAGACTTTTCCAAAATAATATAAAGAGAATCTAGACCAGAGGTCAAGCCTAGACCAGGTCCAGACCAGAGTCTGACTGCTCCGCCTGAGTGAGTGCATGTCGCCATGACAACAGTAGGCATCAAGCATTACTCTAGAGCAGTGTTGCCAGATTTTACTGACAGTTTCCAGCCCAAAGTCCACATAAAACCCGCCAAGCTCAATGAAAACCAGCCCAAATTATAAACTTTCCAAATTTTCTATTTAAATGGCATACAAAGCACAGTTGTAACCGTAAAATCATGAACAAACCAACAGTACACAACCAGATAAACATATAGACCACAGTCGGGCCCTCCTTATTTGGCAACTATACAATACCACCATCTGATTGTATGGTGCGTTTAAAGTTGACAGGTTAGACATGTTTGACTAATATATACTGAATATGATTGTAATTAAGATACTACTACACATTTTGCCTATTTTGTCCCCTGTTTGACAATCTTCATAACATTTATAGTGTTAACTGTCTATTTATTTTCAACTGTATGTCACATTTTGATGACACACTTCCTGTAATTTTAAACTTTTATCCATCAAAATTTCTTCTGGAACTGTACTTCAAAAATGTAAAAACTGCTAAATATTTACCACAAGTGCCCTCCCACCAAACAAAGCCATAATTTGAATATAATGAGAACTTGTCATAGACTTTAGCTATGACTGGTTCTCCCATTACTTGTTTCCATCCAATCAGAGGTCGATTAGACATTTTGACTGACAACCAGCACAACCAATGTCACTGTTGCAAACCATTCAATTTCTATAATTACTCTATTCTATTATTCAATTTAATATTCTATAAACAACTCAATCAATAATACACAAATATTTATGAAGATATTAATCTATTTTGCATTTTCAAATTCCCGCCTGAGACTTCCAAAAATAGCCCAAAGTATATGCACGCGCCCAACGCTATTTTTTTCCACCCGATGCCAACAAAAGGAGCCCAATTGGGCGGAAAACCGCCCTATCTGGAGACACTGCTCTAGAGTATTTACTTTAAATACAGAGATTAGAACTACATTGTTGCTCTTAGCTCCAACAACTTCTTGGGAGGGCAGTTCGGGGCAGCGGGCCTTGCCACAGAGCAGCAGTTTGTTGAGTAGGGGCTGACGTTTGTTTTGTGGAGGAAGTTTTGGCACTGCATTTTCTCCATGATTTTTCGGGACTCAGGAGTGGAGTGGTATTTTTGCAATGGCTGGCCGTTGTGAGTGAAAATCTGCCTCTTGTTATCACTCGGTGCCTTTCTCTCCTGAAACCTGCCCTTCCTCTGCACCACTTTAACTTGAACTTTGTGATAGTTGAGCAAGTGGTCATCGAACTCAGTCCTGCGTCTGTGAACCATCAGAGGGATGACAACACGCTGGTCGACCTTTGCTGCCTGGATCTCCCTCTCCATGTGTTCTTGGTACTGAGAGCGTTCCTGTCTGAGTCTCTGGGTTTCTTTCTCCTGCTCTTCCTGCTCCTGCTTCCTTCGTCGGAGCTCAAGAATACTTTTGTTAGCAATCATGGAGCTGTTGAACTCTGTGCACTGTTGCTGCTGCCTCTTTTGCTGGGCCTTCTGTCGCTCTGTCTCCACCAGGTGGCGCTCTCTCTCACACTGCTCCTTTAGTAAATAGAGCCTGTCCCGCGTTTGCACCTGCTTCCTCTTGTCTTCTCTGTACTGGACCTGTAGGCCCCAATACTTAGTCAAGTCCCTCTCAGTGCTTTTCTTTTCTTTCTCAGACTTTTGTTCCTGTTGTAGGAGCAGCTGGCGCTTGGTCTCAAGTCACTCATTTTTTGGGGGTCATGCGCCAATGATTTTGGATTCATCTTCCAGGTTTTATTATAGTTCTATGGTTGTGGATTTTGAAATGCATATTTTACTGTAAAAATGACAAAAGTATAGAGAAAGAAGTTAGCTTCTTGCCTCTTTCTGTAGTCTAGTTGTCAAAAAGACTTGAGTATGTCACTTTCCATTGTTTTTACAGGGGGGAAATCTTTTGTGTAACGGGGTTGAGGCAAACCCTGGGACAAAACTAAATCATGTGATTTTATGAATTAATTATTATGTATGCTGAAAAAAATATTGCCTGCAAAAAAAGCACAAACAGACGTTTATGTTGATATTAAAATGTATAAACTTTTGATTAGTTTTATTAGTAATATTCTAAGTTGAATTTCATCCTAGGCAATTGGGGACATGAGAAAATAGATAGTATGTACTGAAAAGCGTCATAATTTCTGAAAAATAGTAAAGATGGTGTGCATTTTTTTATGCTTTCCTACAGTAAATATCTCAATGTTTTTATAATGCTGTTGAACATAGATGTTACTGTAAAAATTAATAAAATACAGGCAAAAGAGTTGAGGGGACTCAAAATATCCTATTTTAGTGGAATGACTCACATATTGGGCTGGGAGTGTGGAGGAGCAAGTAGGTAACAGGCAGGCAGGTGAGGTGGTATGCAGATTGGCAGTTTACAGGGAAAAAACAGGCAGAGAAGTTGTAAAGAATTGTTGAGAGGATGAAAAACCAGGATTATACTGCAATGAATGAACTTGAACTCTGACTTTCCAGCTGCTAAATTTGGAAAGGCCACGCCCAGGTGAGAGGAGACAACAGGACAGACAGTCCAAGAGTGGATCCTGACAGACACACAACGTTCCAATGACGAGGTTTCATAAAAACATTTTAAAAATAATAATAAAATAAAAAATATAATTTCAAAATTTCACTATTCATATAATTCTTTGTCAGTAATTATGTTGTGAGAAGTATGTGAGAACCATATGCTTGTAGTAACGTCCGGTTTCCACTATGGGGGGGGGGGGGTTACACATGTTGGAATAGCCACACCTCCCAATGGTTCTCGAATCCACACCCCTTCAACAGAGTGGGTGTGTTTATAATTTGTGTCAGGTACATAAGAGATGCTTCCCACCACCACCCCAACATCATTAATCCCAGTGCTGCAGCCCAGACCCTACAGGCATAGCCGCGGGAAGTACGGGTGCAGAAGGGGCAATAGCACCCCTTGCTGGATGGTCAACTCAATGGGAACTTGTAAGCAGCTCATTGCTGGTTTTGCCCTGAGCAAAACTATATCTTTTCCAGGTAACGACACAGTTTCTGTTCTAATAAATATAGTATTTTTACTTTTATCAAATGTTTTTGCAGTATGTGCCTGCAGGTTAAAGTCAGGGAAAACTAAACCTGTGATGGTGCGCGGCGCACTGACCTGAGCGCGCAAACCGCTGTTTACCGCTGTTTGTATATTCTCTAAAGTGTGACAAAATAAACGAGGAAATGACAACCCCGGGTTGGATTAAGAGGTGAAACTACACCGCGGACACTTAAATGTGCGGAGTTTGCTGGAGCTACAGGCTGCATGTGTTTGAATCTGACGCGACGCATAAGGACCAAAGGGAGTTTACACGGAAAGACAGCGGCACAAATCCACGTTTCCTCGTCTCACAGAGGTGGGACTTTGCTTCATCTGAGCGTCTGAGCGGTGAGTGAACTGATGAAGTCGCCGTACGTCGCGGGGAAACTCAACTGTAGTGAAGTAAACAGCTCGTTGTTGCACCGTGTCGCTGTCACAACACTGTACATGGTCCTACTTTTAAACATTGATGTTATTTACTGAAATATATGAAATTATTTGCCCTCGAAGAAAAACTTTAAGGGCTTCCCCCAAATTTTCGGAGTGTATTTCGGCGTTGTCATTGGTTTCAATGTATAGTTTTATTTGTGTGACAATGTAATCTTTGATATTGTCATCTGACAGCCATTGGGATTGAAAGCCCCAGGTCTTGGTGATGGATATTGTGGAGGGAAAGGTCAAATCAAATGATATGGGTGCATGGTCTGAAGTTATGATGGGATGGTAGTGGCAGTTTGTTGCCAGGTGAAGTAATTGTTTATCAATTTATCAAATGATTGATGTACTTGTGAAAAAAAGGAGACATTTTTGGACGTGGGATTCATAAATCTCCATGGATCTGTAATGCCTAAGCGTACAGAATTGTCAAAAATAACACCGATTTGGTTAAGGGGGAGGGTTTGTCAGATGATCTATCCAGCCTTGTGTTTTGTACCAGATTAAAATCACCAGCTATTATTAGATGATGGTCATCTGAATTAGGAATCTTGGCAAAGAGGTTGGTAAAAAAAAAAAAGATTATCCCAGTTTGGTGCGTATACACATATTAAGGTCATTTTTTTGTTATTTAGTTTTCCAGAAACTAAGACGAAACGGCCGTATTCATCTGAAATTGTGTTACTTGGTTCAAAATGCACATTTTTATGTAGAATAATTGCGGCACCCCTAGACCTGTTATCAAATTTGGAGTGAAAGACATGACTCATCCATGCCCTTTTTAAGGATGGGACGTCTGCAGGTCTCAAATGGGTCTCTTGTAAAAATAAAATGTCACCTTTGAGACACCTTTCTCACCTTAATCACCTTGTTCAAGCCGCGAACATTCCATGAGATCAACCGTATGGGTTTTCCCGGTTTGTTGTATTGTGCCATCTGTAACTTTGTTCTTTAGATAGGTGTACTGTAAAAATAGAAAGCAAACATGAGCAACTGTTGTGTGGATGAGTAAGGAGAGAGTATTTCTTGAGAGTAGTATGGTAGAAGGTAAGTAATAAAAAAAATAAAAAAAATGGTAACAATGATAGGTGAAAAGAGAGAGGAGGGAAAAGAAGAAAAAAACAAAGCAACACCAAACAAACATTAAGAAATACATGTAGTCCAAGGCTATCTAAAATTCCGGGGGTCCCCATCCCGAAATTTTTTTGAAGAAGAAAGGAAAAAAAAAGTGAGAGAACACCCTGTGTTCAAAGTGTTTAATTTCCTGTGGCCACGTGTACATTTATTTATGACTGTCAATTAGCTGTAAATAGTCTTAAGTCTATATGCACTGGGCCGCAGTGTAGCGCGATCGAGGACTGTATAAAGGCAGTGTTATTTCAAAAGTAGGACGTCAGCATCTTATTCTTCCCTGCTCCTAGTGACTGGAAATCAGGTCATATTTATGGAAGCTATATAGTTCGTAACTTCAGCTAAGTTGGCGAACATTTTCCTGCTTCCTTCTGTGGTTATGATGCTCAGCCTAGCGGGATAACGGAGAGATGGCTTCAATCCCATGCTGTAAAGTTTTGACATAACATCTTTATATTTATAACGCTCCTCCATCACTTCGGGTGCGTAGTCTTCATATATGTCGATAGGGGGGTCTCGGTATTTCAGCTTCCCTCTGTTGGTACGGGCTTCCCAAACGATAGCTTCTTTTACTTGGTGCTTGTGAAGGCAAATAATCACTGGTCTGGGTCTTTGTCCCGGTCTCGGTTTTACCTGGGAGGTGCGGTGGGCTCTGTCGCACTTGGGCGCGGATTTGCCCAACACTGATCCAAACACTTCCAAAGGGAGTTCGGCGAAAAAGACCGTTGGTCGGGGTCCTTCCAAGGATTCCGGCAAGCCTATAATCCTGATGTTATTGCGCCGGGAGCCTGATTCTAAATCCATCACTTTAGCCCGAAGTTTAATATTGTCTAGCAACGTTGCATCCGAATTTTCCAGCGTTAGTAGTCGTGCCTCGTTTAGCAGTAGCAGCAGTTTCAAGGGACATTATTTTATTCCCGTGGTCTTTCACGTTACCCTCAATGAGATCCAGTTTTCGTTCGAGTTTGTAGATGGAGGACTTGAATTCCGCGGATAAGGCGGCGCGGTGATCCTCCAGTAGGCTAGTAAGGCTAGCCATGTTTATGTCGGTGGTCGCCTCTGCCGTGTCCGCGTTATCGTTTTCATTTTTCTTGTCTTGCTCTCGTTGTCGTCCACAATTCTTGTAGGGGTGATGTTCTGAGCAGCTCCCCTCTTCCAAAGTAATTTCATAACTGACCGACCGTCTCTTTGGGTTTGACGGGGGAACGACAGAGGGTGGGGTGCCCAGACTCACATTTTGTAAAGAATGGAAGAAGGTGTACAGGGTTTTATTTCTGCTGTTCGCAGATTGTGTCCCGATGGCTTCAAACCAGGACCTGCAACATGCAAAGGGACAGTTTGTAGATATTGTATTTATTATACTATCTTTTTAAAGGTCCCATAACATGCAAAATCGACTTTTCAGAGGTTTTAACCTTCCTACAGTGCTATTTGGGCCTCATATGTGTGCCCAAAGTGTTTTTTTGATTGATTCCCGCATGTTTTTGCTAGAGAACTGTCTTTTCCGTCCCCCTCGGCTGAGCAGCAGACGGGGGCTCCTCACAAGGATGACGCAGCTTCACCAGGATGACGCGGTGTTTAAGCCACGCCTCCGGGAAGCGCGCAGCCGCAATAATAAAAACAGCTAATGCTAATGCTACACAGTAATTACACGATGGATACGACAGATAGAAGATTTAGCTTGTTATTTACCAAACGGCAACATCCGTCGTCGAGGTACTGCATGATCGTCAAACTCCAGGTCAGTTCCAGGACGTAGGACTCAGCACGACGCACCGTCAGGACGGATAAAAGGTTTATTCCCGTGTTTGTGTATTGCTGTTTACCGGAGAACACGGCGCATGCGCAACATCTCCGCTCTAGGCTTCGTCACGGGTTGGGAGGGGGAGGCTCGCGGGTTGGTCGGGGAAGCAGCCTGCTCTCTGTTCGGGGGGGTCAGATCTCAGAGTGAGCCGTTTGCTTTTGCAAGGAGGGGGGCCAGTCCAAGAAATGGGTGTTTTTTGGAAACTGTTATGTTATGGATATTGCACAACGCAAAAATTTATCAACAAAGCCCTTAGAATAGACTGTGTAAAGGGCAAAATAGCAGAATATGGGACCTTTAATAATTGTTTTCTCTATTTGTGTTTTGACATATTAGAAATAAAGCACGCAGGAGCATGTTATAAAACTTTCGTACACTTACTTTTCTTGTGTTCTCCCACGTATTCGTCCATAATCAACGCGGTAGATGTTATTTATGTTTTGTAATGCATAAATGTTGAGGCAGTTCACATTAAAGCCAGGATGGACAGTAATGCAGGATCAGTGATTGTGAATGCAGTGATTCACCCGCCTTACACCCTACACTTGAAAGTACGAAAAAGTCGAAAGAAGAACCAGCGGTCAGATGAATGACGCCTCCACAGCAGGAGCCATCCAGGGTCTGGTGACAACATGCGGGTACAGTGAGAAAGGCCGTATAGTTGAGTTAATTGGCCCAATCAACACTGATTTATTTTTTCAAGAAAAACTCTTCATTGGATCTGTCATTGAAATTCATATTTTCGAAAAAATGAATTTGCACTAATAATTCCAATTTCCGTGTAAAGATTGCACCAGCTAGTATTTTTGTTTAAAAAGTTGCGCCAGGTGTCAGACTTGCTCACAGCAGAGCATTATAAAACACTAACACTAAGAACTCGATTGACAGAGTGGCATTAAAAACATTTTCAATACCCCCAGCCAGGGACAAGAGTGTGCAATCAGGACAATTCAAGGGCAAATCCCTGAATTTGTTATAATAGGTATTGTTGACAATGGTGGCTACACAGGGAGTTATACACAAAGTCCTTTTAATTTTCAACATTTTGATACAGAATTAATTTCTCTGTATGTGGATGAACAGTCATTCCCCGCAAAACCATTCCAGCCATTTTTTAACAGAAGACAGTCTGTCCGCGAATACTATCAATTGGTACAGACAACAGGACATCATTTGAAGGACAGATCACTAGCTATAACTCGAGAGGACTTTGGAACAGGATATACACTATTTTGTTTCAATGTAGAACCGGATGAGGGTCATGGTAGAAATATCTTCCTGATTAAGACGGGTAATCTAAGGCTGGAGGCCCGTTTTCGTGTACCTCTACCACATACAGTTAATCTGGTCTGCTATTCAGTCTTTGACTCCATAATCGAAATCTCAAATAGAAGACAGGTACCGCTTGACTACTTTTAAGGAGCAATAACATGAACACAATTGAACAAACCAACATTTTGAAAAAAGTGTGTGAAGAAGAAGATACATTTTTTGGGTGTTTGCGTCTTATCAATTGCCTAGAAGAGTTACCAGACTACCTGCAATGTTACTTATCAATAACCATCCATCAACCAAGCCTGGAGAGCACTGGCTAGCTGTGTGCATTTCCACTTACCGATGTGGATAGTTTTAGAAATCCACCTGACTATAAGCATTTCTCGACTGAGATTATGCGTTTTCTCAAGAAAAAATGTGTATCTATATATCATTCCACTAGACAGGTGCAGAGCAATCTCTCTGTCACATGTGGACAGCACAGTGTATTTTTTCTCTGGCATATGCAAAAAGGTATGAGTTATAATAAGTTTATCCGTATGTATATAATCCTAATCTAGTTTGCAATGACGCAATGGTCTGTCGTTTTGTTAATCAGATACAGCCAGAGTCTGTCTGTCGTGATACTAACTTTACATGTGTACAGTGTGTAAAGCATAATAAAATTCATTGAGAGAATTTGATTAAATATTGTTTTTATTCCAACCCCACATCACAACATTTTGACATCATATAGATTAAAAAAAAAACTGTAGAAAAACAACAGTATTAAAACACTGCTGTAAAACATAATGATACATAGTACTTTTTCAAATACAGTCAGCAATAGAATACAAAAAGTAAACAAATATTAATTTAAGAAGAAACAAGAAAAATGCTACAAACTTAAAACTAAGCCAATTATATTATTTATACAATTCAGATTTTTCTTCTAAACTTCCTTCAAATGTATGTATCATGTATAATAAGAAAAAACTATACACTGTTCTAGAATGTTGTGATGTCACGTTCTAGAATGTGATGATGTCATCACCTCAGATGGAGGGAAACACCTTTTTCTCATCGACTTTGACTTTGCCATGGTGCCCTGTTGCCACGGTAACTCAAATACATTAGAACTTCAAAGTGAGATCTGTTTGTTTCGCCTTTGATAGTGTGTGACACTTCAAAGATAGGAGGTTATATATAGCGCA
The DNA here is from genome assembly GCA_019453435.1 of Rhinogobius similis. Lineage (NCBI taxonomy): Eukaryota > Metazoa > Chordata > Actinopteri > Gobiiformes > Gobiidae > Rhinogobius > Rhinogobius similis. The sequence goes on along the minus strand of CM033624.1, from coordinate 23,411,389 downwards.
CGTGCCCTGAGCAAACATGAACACAAACTGAACACACCCAGAAAACGTTGTAGCGGGGACGCATAAACTGAACTAAATTTACTGTTCTTAATCTACATAACTATTGTTTTAAATTGCTGTAGAAAAAATGGCGTTGACAAATGACCAAATTTTCGAGATGACCGGTATCGCGCCGTCAAAGATTGATGACTATCGGGCCAGACTCAGACAGACCCGGTACGAAAGGAATGAGGAGAAAAGGGGAACACAGGAATACCTGGACTCTTTAGCTGAACAAAAGGCAAAAGAGGAAAATATACAAAGGCAAAAACTTTTGGAAATGGCCAGAGTAAAGGCCATTGCGGAAACAAGCTGCTACAGAGAGCTGCAGAGCTGTGTCCTGCGCTCCAAAGTGGAGAAAGAGAACCGTTCTCTTCTTAAACAAAGACAACAGGAGAGAGAAAAGGCCTCCCCAGTAAGTGAGGGCCAATACGCTGGAGGGATGCTGCCGCGCCGTGAAGCATATATGAAAGCCGAGCGGACGCGAGAGGAGCAAAATCGGAGCAACATGGAGTCTGCAAACGCTTATAATAAGGAGCGTGCAACCCAAAAAGCGCTGCAGAGGAGATGCCGTGTTCCTCCTTGTCCAGACCAGGAGGATAGAAATGCAGCTGAACTGCTTGCTCAGACAGCCACATTTAACAGTTATGCAGAAGGCGTGGCTCTGAAAAGAAGGCCTATCCAAGAGGATAGAAATGCAGCTAAACAGCTTGCTCAGAGAGCCACAATTAACGCCTACGCAGAAGGCGTGGCTCTGAAAAGAAGGCAGCTGGAGCAGAAACAGCGCGCAGAGCTTGAGAGGGAGGAGCAATGTCGACGGTTCCAGGCTGACCAGGAGGCCAGACGGAAGCTTACATCTCAACAGTCTCTGGAGCGATTCCAGCAGCAGGAGCTTCTCAAGGAGAAAGCTGCTCAGAGACTGGAACAAATTAAGAAAGAACAGGAGGCCAGAACTCAGAGAGAGGAAGAGAAGGAAGCAGAGAGACTTGAGACCAAGCGCCAGCTGCTCCTACAACAGGAACAAAACTCTGAGAATGAAAAGAAAAGCACTGAGAGGGACTTGACTAAGTATTGGGGCCTACAGGTCCAGTACAGAGAAGACAAGAGGAAGCAGGTGCAAACACGGGACAGGCTCTGTTTACTAAAGGAGCAGTGTGAGAGAGAGCGCCACCTGGTGGAGACAGAGCGACAGAAGGCCCAGCAAAAGAGGCAGCAGCAACAGTGCACAGAGTTCAACAGCTCCATGATTGCTCACAAAAGTATTCTTGAGCTCCGACGAAGGAAGCAGGAGCAGGAAGAGCAGGAGAAAGAAACCCAGAGACTCAGACAGGAACGCTCTCAGTACCGAGAACACATGGAGAGGGAGATCCAGGCAGCAAAGGACGACCAGCGTGTTGTCATCCCTCTGATGGCTCACAAACGCAGGACTGAGTTCAATGACCACTTGCTCAACTATCACAACGGTCAACTTAATGTGGTAAAGAGGAAGGGCAGGGTTCAGGAGAGAAAGGCACCGAGCAATAACAAGAGGCAGATTTTTAGTCAGAATGGCCAGCCATTGCAAAAGTACCACTCCACTCCTGAGTCCCAAAAAATCAAGGAGAAAATGCAGGGCAAAGATGTCCTCATCACCCACGAAACAAACGACAGCCCCGATTCAACAAACTGCTGCTCTGTGGCAAGGCCCGCTGCCCCGAACTGCCCTCCCAAGAAGTTGTTGGAGCTAAGAGCATCAAGGACGACTTCCCCCGTTATTACAACCATGGCTGCAAACCAAGTTGTGCTCACAAGCACTAAAAGAAGCACCCAAGCTGAGCGCCACAGACTGCCAGAGATTTATCCTAAAGCAGGTCAGAATTTAATTATTCTGGGCGCCCAGGTCTAAGGGGGTTTAGTAAACACCACAGTCTGTCCTCACAAAACACAATGAGGTTTACAGAGGCATGGGATGACAATATTATTTGCCATTCAATGCTCTCCCAGACAAAGCAAGTGGTGTTTCAAAAATAATAATAAATAAATAAAATGATGACAAAAATCTCACAGAAACAGAATAATTCTGTCGGGACCTGCATAGGAAGAAGCTCAATCTTGGCACAAGAACAGGAAGTCTGATGCATCGGTGCTGGAGACAGAGGCGGAGAAGAAGTTTAGGGAACTTTTAGGGTGTTAAGGGGTGGTATCACCCTTTAAAACCCTAACTCTAACTCCCTAACTCTAACTCCCTAGATTTGTGTAGTTCATATTGTCACTTTAACTGATTTTCTGACACAGGGGCAGCACAACAGGAAAGTAATTTAACATGTTATTTTCCAAAAATAATCAGGTACGTTGACAGGTTTGGGCTGGGGGGCTGGAAGAGCAGGTGCATGGGTCATTCCCAGTGGGCGAGGCTACCGCGCTCAAATTGAGCCGCCGACTGTAAGCTGCCATGTTTGCAATCTGCTGCTGACCGCTAGGGGCTGGCTGCGGAAGTAGAATTATTCAATGCAAGTCAATGGGGAGTTAGACGTTTCAAAACCTACTTTAGAGCCTGGCTCAAAATACGGCTTTGGTCTCAAACGTTAGCTTACGGCTCTGTGACAACGCTGAGGGGGGTGAATTTTTTTGAACCAGGCTGGTTTAGCCGCTGTGAGTTCTTGCATATCTAATGAAGAAGGCAGGCTTTACGCGCCGGAAATGTCAGGGCACAGCCATACACCTACGAGTGGGCGGTAACCATAGGGGCAACGACGGCAGTACGTCAGCAAAAGGCCGCCCCAAAGTCGCCCTCTCCCCGCCTCCCCACCGAGGGGGGAGTGGTGGGGGCTAACCCGCGGCCATTTTGAATTCTCCATGACTGAGCCGCATTTTCATGAATGGGGCGGAGTGTCCACTATTTTTATGTCTATGGTCATTCCACGAGAACAGGACAAATTGGACTTCAACATATCATCGTATAAATAACATATTAAACTACCATAAAAATATATTGCATCATCTCAAGGAGAAAATGTCTATTATTTATAGTCACCTTTTAAAGTTGTCAGCAGTGTTGCACCTCAAACCGAGGTTATTGTCTGAATGTGATAACAAGATGTTTTTCTTATTACATTTACATTTTTCTATTCATCAGTTGTCCCTCTTCGCCATTAAAATTATTACTAACTCAAATAAATATAGAAAAAAAATGTTTTGTCCATACTAAAGCCTAAAGTACCTTCTCGCGTGACTCTAGACTTCTATTTTTTATTAAAATGTAGATTAAATAAAGAATTTTAACAAAAATGTGTTCTTACTACATGTCAAATACTTTATAATTGAATTTTATCATAAAATGCTAAATATAAATTTAAAAAATCTAGGTGTGACGGGTTTGAGAAGTGTAACGGGGCTGACGATTATAACAGGGTTGAAAGGACAAACTAAGTTCTGACCGAAAAGAAGTGCTATTTTACAAAATATTTCTTAAAATGTATATTTAATTATGTCTGACAGACAACATATTGTATTTGAGTGATTGTTTAATTAACTGCCATGACATTTATAAAAAATTGTATAAAACAACAAAAGTGTCACAAGATGTGTCTAGAAGACACATCAAATGACCTAAAATAAAATGAAGGCCCTAAATGTTGATATAACAGCAATATAACACCAAATAACAACAATAATAATAACAATGATGTCCATGGGTGTGTCTTTGCGTGCGCTTGCACCTTGCACTGACAGGACATCATTCCAAACCTCTTTCAGAACCTCCACATGGCGCTTTGTCACCTGCTTTGGAGGTGGAATGAGTTAAAGGATATCAGAAAATGGGTAACTGTGGATATCCTCTTGAGAAGAAGTGGTTTGTTCCGACACGATGCATGCATTTCACTTGGATGTGTTTCTTGTACGTCAAGAATGAGGCCTGGATATAAATCATCATCATATCTCAGAATACACCACTGCCCAATCACCTCTGGACTGTCCCACTGGATTTCCTTTTCTGGCTGCGCAATTTCTTCTCTGGGTGGCTGTAGCTCAGTATTCAATGCCTTCTGTTCAAATCTGAAACACTGAGTGTTGAGACACTTGCAGTTAAACTGCCTTTGTGCTGTGCATATGCAGCTGACATCACCGAGTATCACTTCAAGCTGCAATAATGACCTGGTGAATTTTCATTGTACCAGGTACTGTTGGTAATGGCTTAGGCATGTCCTCCATAGCTTTCTCAACATCTTCATGTCGCAGTTCTTCTGTCCCTTCTCCCTTTCCCTCTTGTATCTCTAAAACAGAGCTTTATAGTATGTTTTTTCTCACACTGGTAACTACCCATGACCCTGACCTTGAAGATCTTGGCTGTGGTGACTGCATCTGATTCTGATCTGGGCTGGCTGGAGGAGTACTCACTCACTGCCTCTCTTCTCTCTTTGTTTCTTTTTTAAGCTGCTCTCCACTTTTTACGTTTCTGCCACTGTTCTCTTTCTCTTAAGTCTTTAATTCCTTTATTTTTTGCTGCCTCAACATTTCTTCTCCATCTCTGACTTCTCTTCTTTCTGGGTCGGCATTTATTCGTGCACGATATTTCTTTTGCACGATCTTTCTTTGGCACCAATGACTGCCATCTCATCAAAACAGGTGTTAAAATAAAATTATATATAATACATAACATATGCAAAAGGTATTCTTAAAAGAGATCTCAAAAAAGTTTACTTTATTTTTCCTAGTCAATAATGAGCTTGGTTTAAGACTAATATGTGTCTAGGCTGATTTCTCCTGTTTCTCATTTGTTTCTCCTGAGCAAACGGGGAACAAAATCTCTTTTAGTCTCCCATGACGTTTCAAAAGAGATCTCAACAAAATCTCAAATTGAGATCACATGTTTCTCAATTTTGTCTCTAGGAACAACAACTTTTAAACTATAAATAGTCTCATATCTTGTTCGATTTTGTTCAGAGCTTCAATCAGTGGTTCAAGAAATGTCAACATTAAAGGCTTTGAATCCCCAAACCAAAGACCTGTAAATATCATGTTTTCTCGTTTTGTGCGCTGGACAAAGCTTAACTCGTTTACAATAAAATCAAAAGGCCAAGCTGAAAACTTAGAAGATTTAAAGATCGGTATTCCATCTGTGTTCCAAGTTAAAGAATTGTTCTTGGGATCATATAGAGGCCTGTAGCATCTTGCAAGATTTTGATAAACCTATCCATCATACATTTCCTGAACACTGTTAGGGCTTTTTTTCTGTCTTTTAAATCTAAACATTAGGTGTTCATCAAACCCTTCTTTAGCAAACAGTGACTTCAGTTGTGCTTCAATAGAAAGCTCAATAAAATAGGAAGTAGTGCCTTCCATCAACAAATCAGCTGCACAGGATTTACACTTTGTATCGTTGCTTGCAATTGATAAAAAGCACACGCTGCAGTATTTGTGCAAATGTACAGTTGAAGAAGAGGAGTGATCAAAAAATTCTTTACATTTTTGTAGATTCTGAAGACATTCTGTTTTCTGGTGGACAATGCAAACTTATAAGCTTTACCAAGTCATTTAGTGCTTTTCCAGTTATTTTGTGTCTGTTTGCAAATGTCATAATGAGAATCAGACTTTCTGCAACAGAAATTGGTGAATTTTTGTAAAGTGGTTGAGTTTTTGTGTCTGTGCAAGAGCTTAATTCTGTATCCTCAAGCAGACTAAATTCTACACTCTCTTCATATGAGATGAAATCATCAAAAAATGGTTCCTCCTCCTCATCATCATCATCATCATAAAATACTGCCAGGTGATCAGATGTCAGCGCTGTGGAACTCTGTTAGGTGTTCATCATCTGGAGAAAAAGGGTCTGACAACTCCGTAACCAGGAAACCATCTGGATTAGTAGGAATGTCATCAGCTTCATCTTCAGTAACAGAGGAACAGGGATCTTGCTGTGTGGCATTGTTAGCTTGTTTAGCTCCTTATCTGTCGCTGTATGACACATCAATTTTCTCTGCAAAAGTCTCAGAAGAAACACAAAAATCACCATCATGTGATAAAGCACAATCCATACAGAAGACACTTTGTGATCTGCGATAAATAAATAGATGAAACGCCAAGGAGTATCTACTAAATTATGCCATTTTGATTTTATATGTCTGTAACCAAAGTGGGGTATTCTTCCTTTTCCTTTTTCATTGAACTTTTTAATCATTTGAAATAGTAGACTTGCTTATTTGTAATGTATTGCAGGAGTTTTATTATATGGTGAAAATTCTACAACATGTAAGAATTTAAAATATTAGGCAAACTTGCGCCATGGGCAGTTGTAATTAAGTTTCAGTTTCAAATATTCAATACTTCCCGTTGTGGCCTCAGCTGTGTCCAGTCCGTGGTCAGAGGGCGGAGGCAGAGCAGGCGGCGAAAAGGAGCGGGGTCAAGGATCGACAGCAGGAGCCTGTACAGGAAATAAGAGCCTCACACAAGAAAATATTAGTTTGTGCATGTTATGGTAAATGCAATTCTCCATGTAGTTAACATGCATATGAAGAGAAATGGCCAAGATCAAATTAATTCTTGTAGTCTAAATGTTGTGTTAGACTATTTGAAACCTTCAGAATGTGAATTTGGGAGGTTTTAGCTGTTAGAAAACATTAAATCTGTTATGACTTTGATAAAACCACTAAATGAGCTCATTTCAATAAAAAATCCAAAAACAGGAAAACCGTTACGTTCGTTAACAGTCTGAGTGAAAAGTCATGTCAGGTCACAAAATGCTTTGACCCCTTCGTTAGTCCAAGTGATTTTGTCAGGAGTTTTCAAGCCTTTTCCATGAATTAAAGCGCTTCGAGGAGAGTGTAAAATTGAATAATTTGGAATGAACTGTTGACAGTAAGAACACATGACCAATTTAGACATAAGTTGCTTTTAGTCACCGGCTTTAGAATGTTTTGATTAGCAGCTGCAAATTCAGTTGAAATCATTTTGCTGTTTTTTTGTTTTTTTGTTTTTTGTTTGTTTTTTTAGATATCATGCCCAAGGAAGGTTACTTAACGCTATGAATGGGTTTAAAACATAAGACTGAAAAGTGTTTTAGTAATTCTGGAGGTGTCACTGAATTAATAAATAAAGATTTGATCTATCCAGTAGAGATCTTCAAGTGTTCAACACATCCTCACAACACTCTCCCCACCATTCGTCAAAGTCATGATCTAGTTCTGTGGTAACGAACAGAGAGCACTGCAAATCTCCAATCATCATCAGGGTTTTAGGGTCAATTTCCAGTAATAAACATAAGTGGGAGGAGAGATTTCACTCTACAACCTTACCAAATTTAGGTTGTTCATCAAATCTTCCATGGTCACTTGCACTCCGGTCTGAGGTGGAGATTAAACAAATGCCTTTTCTGCACATCAGATCCCAACAGAGTTACTGGATACTAAGGAGAATAGAGAAATTGATATTTGAACGAGTGGTCATTAGAGTCAAAACACTTTAAAAGAGACGTGAAGACGTCTCTGTTCGCGGTTCCACAGGAGGCTAATGAAAATATGAAGCAACCACTAAGCTTGGGCTTGTGTCTTAAGCTAGATGTTTTAACCACAGAATGCGTGGCGCCTGAGTCCACAAGAAATTTAATCTTTTTATTGCCAATTGTGGAAGTGTACTCAGAAAATTTAGCATGTGTTTGTATTAGGCACGTTCACACAAGCTTCAAGTGATGTGATTGCGTGTCAGGTGCATGTTACCCCTCATTGCTTGAGGTTGATTTAGGTGAGGGTGAAACTTGTGATGTGCCGTGGTTTCTGCAGCACTCCTGGACCCCCCTTCTGCCTCCATGCCTAGTCAGTCTGACCCCTGGAAGCCTCTGTGTCCTTGGAAACCAGGAGGTGGTGGCGCCAGAAAGTTCTGAGCATCCTTGCTTTGCTTGTAAAACACCCTGTGGTTCAGGTTTTGTCCTTGTCCACATCCTGTTTCTCCCACTCCTATCGCCCTGTCCTGTCATGGGGCGTTCAGTGGCGTGTGCATACAGAGAAAAAGTGTCTTTGTGCATTTCTTGTGTTCTCTTCCGCTCTTTTCTCTGCGTCTCCTCACTGATGTTCTCAGCCGCTTGTCCTGTGATGTGCCCTCAGATTCTCCAGAGTAGGTTATCATGCACACCAATGTATGTTTTGGTCACCTGGTCAGAAATCAGAAAGCAGCAGTCCAGCAGATGTCACAGCAGAGATTGAGTTCATATGCTTGGGCACATTCCGTGGTATTGTGTGGAATGAAACATTCTGCTTCGAAGATTTAAGTGAGGTGCTGGATGAAGTCATCAACACCTTCCCCTGAGCTGTTTGCATTGAGTGATAGTCGTCCGATCTTGGTTGGAAACTTGGCTTCGATCTCTTCACAAAACACATTTACAGCAATAATGTATCTGTTGTTGTTGTCATACATGGGCTTATTGGGATGAAAAGCTGCATCATGGATCTCATCGCTCACTTCATCTAGTAAGCGTGAATGTGCTTGCACTCAAGGCCACAGGGTTGACATCCTCTGTAGAAGGCGGCAAACTCTTTGGCTAACCGAGCACCTTCAGTCACAGGGTCAGGCAATAGGCTACCTGCTTTGGCAACATAGTCCAGTGTCCATGGTCGGTAAACACACATCGACCATCGAGATCCGCCGTTTCCATCATGGAGAAGGTGGCAGCGGCAATTGCTGTCCCGCCAAGGTTGCTCCGCAGGGCACAAGTAAGGTTGCTCTTTGTTGTGTTTTTTTCTTTTTTTTTTTCTTCATTATGGTTGGTGTTGTTCAGCCAGCCTACTCCTCAGGTCACTGGATCTGGCTGGAGTCCAGGTCGGGGTCCACAAGCACCGCAGAAAGACGGCTGAGATCTGGATAGGTATAAAAGAAGAGAGAGAGCAGCAGTATTTTGTTTATAATTCTGATGTGTCTGTGATGTGGTGTAGTATTGTGCAGTGTGTGCAGCGCCTGGGCGCAGTTGTCTGCAGTGTATATGTGTGTGTGTGTGTGTGTGTGTGTGTGTCTATGTATGTGTGTGTGTGTGAGTCCGTGATGGGATTTGATAAGATGGAGGTCATTCACTCGCATTCACTCCAACACTTACAACGTCTCCAGCCAACTGTTTAGTAATTTTCTTTCGTTCATGTGCCTCAGACTTCCACACAGTCACATAGTCCTCTTTTTTTTTTAAACATTTATTTTAGGAGATAAGTAGACACCTTTATTATTATTATTATTATTTATTTTTTAATGAATTTCTATTTTTTGCATATTAATTATTTCTTTAATGTTTTGAGTTGATTAGAGCGATTCTCCTTCAGGAAAGCCCTATTTTTAGAAACTCCCCACTTTTTAGACTTATAGGTCTCAGAATTAAACGTCCTAATTTACCAATAAAACCTAATAAGACAGACTCACACCACAACTTGAGAGCAATAAGTTCGGAATCCTTACACCGGCGTTTCTTCCCAACTGCGGTACAGCCCTCCTTCTCTGAAGACTAGACGAGGAACAAGGCTGGATTCAGATCCAGGATCAAACGCTGGATCACACAGGGAAGAAACGACTCGGACCGTAGTTTGATGATGCCAAACTGTTAAATGTTGTGGATTTCTAATGACAAGCTAGACAAGTTAAACAATAAAAATACAATAAGAGAAGTGAGTCTATAACATTAGGTGCTTGATTTATTCAGGTACCAGAATAAATGGTTGGTCGCTCACAGAGCAGTCTCTCCTTGGTCGACGTAAATTCACAGGTCAGCAGGTCAGAGACATTTAAACAGAGACTGGGGAGGAGACTTTGGATAAACATAATCAAGAGACAACAAAATGATAATAATTTTGTAACTATAGCTATTACTATACTATATTACTATACTATACTATTGATTAGCAATATCAACAAAAATAACATTTACCAATGGTTTTCTGGCTCAAACCAGGCCTCAGAGTTGGAGGACATCATAGAACAGGCCTGAGTCAGATGGACTCTGACTGATCTGGTCTTGCTTAAGATGTAAGGTAGAGTTTACCATTAAATGTTTGTGCATTTCAAATTGCTATGACAGGTTCTAAAAGAAATAATAAAAAAAAATATATATATATTTGTCCTTCTTCAGGGATGGGATGTCCTTATTCTACTTTCAAAATCACTGTCTTCTACTTTCAAAATCACTGTCTTCCTGTTTCGACTCCTTCCTTTAGCTCCGCCTACTTCAACAACCCTACTCTATACTTTCTCTAAGTCTGTGTCCACTCCTCACACTCCCTCTTCACTCCTCAGTCCAATTGTAAATAAAAATAAAAACGTTTATATACATTCAAGGAATTTTCATAAAGCCATGAGACATTATCGGGAGTTACAATTGAAAGAATGATGCACCTTTACATACATTTTAACTATAGGAAAGTGTTTACATTTATTTGTTTATTTATTATTTTTTGTTTATTATACATGTATAAATATATGCATATATATTTATTTTTAATTCAATTATTATTATTATTATTTTTGTTATTATTCTTTAATCTCAGCAGTAAATTACGTAAAAAAAACTAGTCTTTATTCAAGTATTGTTATTGCTTCATCTATTATTAATTATGATTCTGTTACACTACCATGTTTTTAAAGAGATAGTGTACATAACTCAAGTTCCTCATCATTGTCCTCCTCCAGGGTCCAAATATCATCGGCTTCACAGAGGAAGGGACCTGGATGAGGAGATTGGAGCAGAAATATTTTCGTCATTTTTTGCTGGAAACATTTTGACTATACAACGCACATGTAAAATAGCAGTGCTAAGATTAGTAGGCTGCACAGAGGCATTTTCAACAAATTATTTAAATTAGTATATTCTTTGTTGAGATTTTTTAATGTTTGGATGCTGAGAGAAATATTGGATATGTTGGCTGATAGTTTTATTATATTTCTTAATGTTTGATTCAATTTATTGTCAAATGTTAAGAGATGTAAATGTATAGTTTGTTTCGAATCTAATTTGGAGGGTTTTGTTATGTCTATTTTAGCCGTTTGTTCTATTGAATCTAAAATAGAGGGTTTTGTTGTTAAGATGGAGGGTTGTTGTTACGTTCATTGACTTTGCAGTATTTATTTCTGTTATATTGTCACAATCATATATAGGCTCTGTTTATATGGCTCCCAGTGGAAATGTGTGACCTACGCAAAATATATTTCAGCGTCCTGGTTTACTTTCCCATAAGGATTTTATTGTTACTTCTGTAATATTATTTTTTGGGCTAGAGGATACATTTGTTGATGTACATACAGTAGGATGGACTTCAAAAATTGCGACATAATTAACAATATTTGTTTTATTTTTACAAATTCTCCGTTTACCTTTGTAATTTCATTTAGCAACATTTCCTCGTCACAAGGCTCAAATTGAATCCAATCCAATCCAACTTTATTTCTATTGCACTTTAAAAACAACACAGTTGACCAGAGTGCAGTACACAACAATATTAGTAAAACACAATAAATAGACACAGATACAGAAACACACACTGTACACTATAAAAGTCAACACATCAATGAAAAGCTGATGAGAAAAGGTAAGTCTTTAGCGCAGACTTGAAGACGGATAGTGACTCTGCCAGTCTAAGGTGCAGGGACAGCGCGTTCCATAGTTTTGGACCCGCGACAGAGAAGGAGCGATCCCCTCTAAGTTTCCTCCTTGATTTTGGGACCACTAATAAGGAGTGATCTGCTGACCTGAGTGAGCGCACAGGGGCGTAGGGCTGAATCAAGTCTGACAGATACTGAGGGGCAAGTCCGTGAAGACATTTAAAAACAAATAAAAGGATTTTAAAATCACTGCGATAAGAGACAGGGAGCCAGTGCAAGGACTTTAAAACAGGCGTGATATGATTTCACTTTTTGGTTCCGGTCAAGAGGCGAGCGGCCGCATTCTGTACAAGTTGCAGCCGTGCAAGAGATGTTTGGTTAAGACCAACATAAAGTGCATTACAATAATCTAGGCGGTTAGTGATAAAAGCATGAACTAGAATCTCAAAGTGATGCCGTGTAAGTACAGGTTTTACTTTAGCCAGTTGACGAATTTGAAAAAAACTAGTTTTAACAACTGAGCTAATTTGAGCATCAAGTTTTAGATCATTATCCAGTCTCCAGTCCCGTAGTCACTACGGGCTTCACATATTGTGTCAGAGCACCAAGATCAGCAGTGGCAGTGTTTGCCTCACTAGGCCCGAACACAATGACTTCTGTTTTTTTGTCATTTAAAAACAGAAGGTTTAAGGACATCCAATCTTTTATTTCCTCAACACACTCACAGAGTTGTTTTGCACTGAATGCATTTTCACGCTTTAGTGGCATATAAATTTGTGTATCATCCGCATACAAGTGGAATGAAATGCCGTGCTTTTGGAAAATATATCCAAGAGGGAGGAGATACAAAGAGAAAAGGAGAGGCCCAAGAATGGAACCCTGGGGCACTCCATATACAAGAGGGGCAGCAGCAGACTCAACAGAACCAGTTCGGACGTGGAATTGCCCAACTGTGAGGTAGGACTTTAACCATTCCAGTGCACTCCCTTGTATGCCGACACAATGCTGCAGACGAGACAAGAGGATCTGGTGGTCCACTGTGTCAAAGGCTGCTGTTAAATCTAGCAGAACCAATATGACACTGTGTCCACAGTCAGCAGCCCGGAGAATATCATTGAAAACCCTCAGCAGGGGGGTCTCAGTGCTATGTTTGGATTTAAAGCCAGACTGGAACACTTCAAGGATATTATGGCCATCTAGAAATTCCTTCAGCTGGCAGTATACAATTTTTTCTAAGATTTTAGATATGAAGGGAAGTTTTGATATTGGTCTGAAATTTGTCATGTCAAGGGGGTCTAGTCCGGGTTTTTTGAGAAGAGGCTGAACCACGGCAAGCTTAAAACCCCTTGGTACAATCCCATTTGCTAAGCTACAGTTTACAATATTAAGCACATACTGAGCCACAGTGGGAAAGACCTCTTTAAACAAAGAAGGAAGAATTGGATCATGTGGGGATCCCGAAGGTTTCAAGCTACCAATAATTTCTTTTAAAACTGGCAAGCTGACACACTCAAAATGATCAAAAACAGCAGGAGACGTGACAAATACAGATGGATCATGCAGAGGAGGACTAATAAGAGCTCTGGTGTTTTGAACTTTACAAACAAAAAAGTTCAAAAAACGATCACACATTTCAACTGTGGGCTCTGCACAAGCCGGTTGAGGGGCATTGAGAACACAGTTTATAGTTTTGAACAAAACACGTGTAAACACGGATTATTACAATTCGACACAATAATATCCGAAAAATACTTCGTTTTGGCAGTTTTCACTACTCTCTGATAGGACCGCCAACTGTCTCTAAATAATTGAAAAGACACCTGTAAATGGTCACGATTCCATTTGCGCTCAGCTCTCCTACATTCACGCCTAGCAGCGCGCGTAGAGTCATTCAGCCAAGGTTCAGGGGCAGGTTTTGAGCGTCTAATTTTCAGGGGTGCCACAGTGTCCAAAATAGTCTGACAAGTTGAGTCAAAGCAGAGGGAGAGAGCCTCAACATCTGCGTTTGAACATTCTGCCAGTGGTTGACTAGCCGCCATGAATGTTTATCCCTGTTATTAATCCGAGGTCGCTCTTACAGTGACAAACTATTTCATCCATTCTCTGCATGTACATCACCTGGACATGTTTTTCAATTTGGGAGCATACTAAGTCTACATTTATTAAGATTGCACAGATTAACAAATACAAAAACATTTTTTCTCTTTTCTTTGACGGCTGGACTTCTATATTTTAAACTTAAAGGAACAAAATGCTTATTTTGTTCCTGAACACTGCAAAACAAGACGTCTTTTAAGAATCAACCCAGGACAACACAAAATGATTATGTAAAATCCAAAAAATAAACTTAAAGGAATTAAGGAAAAACCCGGACCTCTTCAACCACTAAACAAACATTACACGTTAATAGACTTCATTCTACACAAACCACTATTTATCCAACAATTAAAGACTTACTATTCTCTAACAACTATACTTTAATACTTCAATTCTAATCAAAAATGTGACACTAAAACTGTAAACAATTAAGCTTTAATACTTTTATCAAGAACCGTGTCACCACAAAAACACAAAACAATTATGTTTTAACAATTCTATTCTTTCAAAAACCGTGTCAACAATACTTCTAATACTTCTAATTCAAACCAGCCGACAAGAGAAAATCTGCCCTTTAATATTTGCAATCAAACCATCTAACTTGTAGCTCAGACTTCCGTACCTTTTCTGAGAGAAGGTGGCACGCAGGCTGTGAGTTCAATAGCCCTGTAGTCTTTTTGTTTTTTATTTACGCTGCGTTTTTGACCTATTTTGACTTTATTCTTTAATTAATTTTTACTTAGAGCATACTTTTTTATTATTATTAGTTTTTTTATTATTATTATTATGAAATATTTACTTTTATACACTCAGTAAATTACTATTTGTAACCTAATTAGACAATTTTTATTAATTAAAATGGGGCATAGAGCATGGCCGACGCACAAACTGTTTCATTTTAGCTTTTAGTCCAATTTGCAGAAATTTCATATTAAAGAGGCTCTCTGCCTTACCTTTTTGTGCATTTTAAAGGTACCTTCTTTTGTGCGCAGCAGACCCTATGGAGACTCCCCTGCACTGTCGCATCACCCACTGCGTCTCCACCAGCGTGCTCTCGGGCGTCTACCAGTTTCTCCAGGGTCATTAGAGGTCCCGGGTTTCGGCACCAAATTGTAGATGTTGCTCCCTGGAAGAAGACACTGGCGCAGATTCATTATATTAGCTTTTATTAAAAGGTACACTGACATGCAGAGGTCTGAGCACAGTACAGGAGAGTCTAAATTCATGTTTACATTGAGGCGTTATATACCGTTCCCTTTACGTCACATGTTACAACAGTCAAGTTTAAAATACTGTGTACATGGCAGTCAAAATGAACCTCTGGTCTTTTTCTGTACTTTGAACGTCTGAAATGTAAGGCTAAACAAATAACATGGATACAGTGATATAGCCATTTCCCAGAATTCTGACAGACAGTTCAGTCTGGGGCATAATGCATACATGACAAGTCACTATATTTGAACCATTCAAGAGCATTTAGAGAAAAGCCAGCACATACATATTATAGAAACAGATCAAAATTATCCACACTTGCAATACAAGTTTTGCTAACTTAGCTAAATTGTGGTGTTTGTTTTTTTTTTTTACTACAGGGTGACGTACTTTTTGCAATTTGACTCTGCTTTTTTAATTTATTAGTTAAGATGTATTTATCTGTGGTCTTAATTTTGTGTATTTATAGGCACAGGAATGAAGTCATACTGTAAAATAATAGCAGCAACAATGCCTTAAAGTCTATTCACCTTATTCTGCCCCGCCCACTTTTTGTCAGATACAGACTTTTGTTGTAAACACACTTCCGTTTGACGAGAACTCCGTTAAAGCTAATGACGAACAAGAGAAAAGTCTCACCGCTAAAATGTTACATAAAGTAGATTGATTTGTGTAAAATGTTTAATGAACACGAGCAACAACAAGTCAACAACGCTCCGATTTCCTGGGCAGTCTGAAAACAGCTTTTTAGTTGAGTAGAACTTATTTTCTGTTGAGCTCGTCTGCTCCATGTGAACTAATACAACGGAAACAAGACAGCGGCGCGTAAGGCATAAGGAATAAGGTGAATATTGGGGCTTGGGAAGCTGTGGTAGATTATAGTTTTACATCCGTGAAGTTGCAGTTTGTGAAGACATTTTGAAAATAAAAGCTTAAAATTACAGGAAGTAGTGCTGAGTTCTAAAATGGAATCCCTCCACCTATGTCATCAAAAAGAGACATACAGTTGAAAATGAAGAGATAGTAACACTCAACTGAAACATGTTTTGACAGTTTAAAAGGTCATTTAACAAAATAAAGGTGTTATCAGGTATTATTATTTTTTCAAATCATAACTATTGTGTTATTCACATTTTAACCCTTGTTTTCAAAATGGTTGCTAGGTAACTATGCACTTAAATTACTGTATAATTCTCTCATACTTCCATACTTTAATTACTGTGTGGAAATATGAGGGAATAATTACAAAACAATTATTCAACCAATTTTTCTGCTACAAAAGAAAGCCATTAGAATTGTTAATTATGCTAATTACTATGACCCAACAAATGCTCTTTTTATTAAATTAAAAACCTTAAAATTGCATGATCTTGTTGATCTCAATACTGCAATTGTGATGTATAAGGCACATAACCATTTGCTCCCTCACAATCTCCAAGAGAAGTTCAAACCGAGAGAGACCGGGTACAACCTCAGAGGATGGAGTCTCTTTCAGAAAGGAAATGTAAGGACTAATGTAAAAAAAAATAGATGTATTTCTGCAAGAGGAGTTAATTTATGGAACAATTTGGCAGACATTAAAAGACTCTAAAAGTATTTACACTTTTAAAACAAAATTTTGATCCAATGTAATAAAAAAATATCAAGACATCGAAAGAATGAGTGTGTGAGTGCGTTTGTACAGATCAGTAACTGTTTTTGTCTGTTTATATTATGCATATTTATGTATATAAAAAGTGTTGTGCCTGTGATTATAGATTTCTATTATGTTCATCTGTCGCTGTCTGGCACGTCATACTTTAAGTTATTAGGGTTAGGCAAAATAAGTGTTAAACTTCAGTCTAAACCCTTTCGGTCTGTAAAATGTTTTCTTTCTTTATTCATATGCTTTTTTTGTTTGTTATGTTGAACCGAAGAAAAATAAACTAACTGTTGTGGAATTACCTCCATCTATGTCATATTTGCTGCTCATGTTCAACCAGGAAGTAACATTATAAACATGAAGAAAACTGTCAAACTGGGGACAAAAGGGTCAAATGTTTAGTAAAATCTTAAACATAATCATGTACACTGTCTGTCAGAACAGCTCAAATAAAATAATCAATATGAAACTTATGTGGTGGTGAAACAAACTCTTCTCTCTCAACACTTAATATGAATTATAGTTTTAAAGGTGGCACAGGGGTCATAATACAGTTATTTAATATATTGTTTCTGTTTCTGTGGCTTTTTGTCCTACACACCTAATGCACTCAGATCATTACATATTTTGTTTCTTTTGCAGCATGGAAGGCCAAGGAGACAAAAGGCAATTGCCTAAAAGAGGGCGCTTACCACCAAAGAAAAGTTACGTTTATGAGTTTATTAAGTCCCCTGGTCATCAGTCATCACCTCTAAAGTCTCTAGGTCGTTGGCCCACTCCTCTGCACTATCCAGATCATCGGTCAACTCCTCTGCAGCCTCCCGTTCTCGAGAGATCTTTTCTTCAGCCTCCCATCCCACCTATAGACCTTTATATGTCACCCTCCTCGCAGCAGTTAGTTACTCGTAATCAACCCACTCTTGTTCACCAAACAGCCAAGGAAAGTTTTTTGGGCATGTTGTACACTCCTGTTGGCACTGCAGAGCACCTGAACAGTTCATCTTTGTCCACCTCTTCAAGTGATGACACTCTAATAGACTGCAGTCCAAACCAAGAATATGCTAAACTGTGTCAGAGTTCAGAATCATATGAGGATCAATGGAGACCATGCAAGAAATGTGAGGCAGAGGTAGGAAAATTAAGGTGGCGGAATGAGAGACTGGAGGAAGCGTTCCAAACAATAAGTAAGTATATAATTAAGAGTTGCATGTTAATTTAGTACACTTTTTTTTTGTTCTGAAATTTATCATTGTCTTGACACTAACCTTAAGTTCCTAACCTCCAACTGACAATTTTCCTCACGGGTGGCAACATAATTTCACATTTCTACAATTTTTTATATTTCACGTCTTTCTAGTGAGAGATTAGAATTTTTAAATGTATTATTTTATACTGGGCTGCGCTGTTTCCTACATGTAGTACATATAGGTATAAATGAGAAAGTGACTCCATTGTTTGTTTAGATCATTAAACCTGCAAGGCAAATAAAAAAACATGAGTGTGTTTGTGTACACGTGTGCAGATGTTGTATTTGTCAAGAAATATCTCTAATCATCAGTAAAGTAGCAAATGTCTTGCACAGAAGGTAATATTTGTAACCATTAGTTATATATATATATATATATATATATATATATATATATGTGTGTGTGTGTGTGTGTGTGTGTGTGTGTGTGTGTGTGTGTGTGTGTGTTTTGTTTACAGATCTTCTGTATGCCAGTGTTTTATTTGCACATAAAGGTGTACCTAAAGATATTTGATTTGACACCAAACAAAAAATATTCATGAGGTTAATTAAAATGACTTTTGCAATTTAGGGTTAGGGTGACTTTAATGAATCCCTGTAATCATGAAAAAATGTAATATCTGGTAAAATATTGTTTCTATAGCATTCTTTATTGTTGCATTTTCTTGTGCCTTAAGATGACACGTGTACCAAAAAAAGTTACAGGTGTAGTGTTATACAAGATGAGAATGATTTTGAGCTGTTATTTGGATTCTTTGTTGCAGGTGGTGACCAAATTGCGGCAATGTGAGGCTTTTTGGATGAATTGGATCAGATTTGTGCTGGGAACAATGTGATGGGTAAAGGCAACTCCATGAAGCAAGAGCTGTACCCCGAGACTGGTCTTATATCTCCAACTCGACTGGCAGCTATACATGCAGAGGCCAAGAAAGACTGTCTTCGCCTTTTTCATCTACTTTTTGATGAATTCTTTTTGCCTCAAGAGTGCAAAAATTTTGTTGCATTTGGAAAACACAGGAAAGTTCCAGAAGGGAACAATGTCCTGGACAAATCTAAAGTGTTTTGTGTACTAACAAAATGTTTTTCTTGATTTGACAGCGTACATCATGCATTGCAGTTCACTGGCTGGGCCGCAGTTGAAAAGGCAAAGGTTAAAAAAGCCCTCATAAACAAATGTCGCATGAGAGCTGCAAAGACTCTGTAGAGTGAGTGAATACTCATGGTTGACCAGTTATCTTAGGTCGGTATTTCAACTCTGTTTGTTAGTGGCATACCCGGTTAAGTGGTAATTTGTCTATAATGTAAACCTTTATTGGTTGAAATAAAGGTGTTTTTTGACAATTTACTTCTCCATTATAACTTTTATTAAGCTCATTTTGGGCTACACGGTAGACGTAAGACATGTCTCATGTACGACTCAATTTCTTGTCTCACTTACTTCTAGTGAATTTAGAAGAAACATATGAGAAACATATGAGATGAAACTGAAACTTGATTGAGACTAAAAAATAAAAATAGAAATAAAAGCAATAAACCATTTAAATAATTTGATAAAGTTACAAACAATGTGTTACAATCACAATTCTGTTACAGCTTCTCAACCCCATCATAATACAATTTGTGATGGGGTTGAGTGTGACGGGGTTGTGGATTTTGTGCAAAAGAGCCTCCATTTTACACAATGAATATCAGAAAGAGAGCACAAGAGGAGACTGAAAAATAGCAGATATTGTGAAAATAAAAAACACAGAGAATTTGAAATGCAATTTTACTGTAAAAATGACAAAAGTATAGAGAAAGAAGTTAGCTTCTTGCCTCTTTCTGTAGTCTAGTTGTCAAAAAGACTTGAGTATGTCACTTTCCATTGTTTTTACAGGGGGGAAATCTTTTGTGTAACGGGGTTGAGGCAAACCCTGGGACAAAACTACATTATGTGATTTTATGAATTAATTATTATGTATTCTGAAAAAAATATTGCCTGCAAAAAAAGCACAAACAGACGTTTATGTTGATATTAAAATGTATAAACTTTTGATTAGTTTTATTAGTAATATTCTAAGTTGAATTTCATCCTAGGCAATTGGGGACATGAGAAAATAGATAGTATGTACTGAAAAGCGTCATAATTTCAGAAAAATAGCAAAGATGGTGTGCATTGTTTTATGCTTTCCTACAGTAAATATCTCAATGTTTTTATAATGCTGTTGAACATAGATGTTACTGTAAAAATGGATAAAATACAGGCAAAAGAGTTGAGGGGACTCAAAATGTCCTATTTTAGTGGAATGACTCACATATTGGGCTGGGGGTGTGGAGGAGCAAGTAGGTAACAGGCAGGCAGGTGAGGTGGTATGCAGATTGGCAGTTTACAGGGAAAAAACAGGCAGAGAAGTTGTAAAGAATTGTTGAGTGGATGAAAAACCAGGATTATACTGCAATGAATGAACTTGAACTCTGACTTTCCAGCTGCTAAATTTGGAAAGGCCACGCCCAGGTGAGAGGAGACAACAGGACAGACAGTCCAAGAGCGGATCCTGACAGACACACAACGTTCCAATGACCAGGTTTCATAAAAACATTAAGACACGCTGCAAAACTCGGGGGGACCTGTCCTTTCAGGTTGCGGCCCCCAGACTCTGGAACGCACTGCCCCTGGCTCTTCGCCAGGCCGATTCAGTGGACACTTTTAAGAAGCAGCTAAAGACACTCTTATTCAAAAAAGCTTTTAGTTGACTGGGTTGTTATTTCTCTGTATTTTATCCTCTTTTTATGTAAAGCACTTTGTGATTTTTATCTGTGAAAAGCGCTATACAAATAAAATGTACTTACTTACTTACTTAAAAAAAAATACAATAAAAATATAATTTCAAAATTTCACTATTCATATAATTCTTTGTCAGTAATTATGTTGTGAGAAGTATGTGAGAACCATATGCTTGTAGTAACGTCCGGTTTCCACTAGGTGCACCCCTTCAACAGAGTGGCTGTGTTTATAATCTGTGTCAGGTACATAAGAGATGCTTCCTCCCCACCCCACCACCAC
Organism: Rhinogobius similis; assembly: GCA_019453435.1. NCBI lineage: Eukaryota > Metazoa > Chordata > Actinopteri > Gobiiformes > Gobiidae > Rhinogobius > Rhinogobius similis. The sequence continues at coordinate 23,390,572 of CM033624.1, read as the reverse complement.
CCCAACATCACACGATCTCTCTGGGTCTGGAGTCTGCATGTCCTCTCCGTGTGGATTCATGGTTTTCTAAGACGTGTAAAGGCAGTACTGAAGGAGGAGCTACATCTAGGAAGAGCTCATTCCCTGGGAGACGAAAGACAAAGCGGACACGTTCGTTCCCCCTGGAACTGGATCTCTTTACTGTACCATACACACAGACATCCATTGAGAAGTCTACATTTGTTGAGATCCCACCAGTTTGAGCAATAACAGACAGCGGGTCTATTGAATTCTACATCACAGGGAGCGGTGAGGATTATTTGGATCTAAATGACTTGATGATTTTTCTACGTGTGCAGATTACAAATGCAGATGGGACCAATTTAGCTCCGGGAACAGACATGGGGTTTGTGAATTACCCCACCTGTTCCCTTTTTTCACAAGTCGATATTATGCTTGGGGACAGAGTCATCACCCAGTCAAACAGTAACGCAGGTGTCCTAAGGCGAGCTCAGGGAGGACAGAAATCTCCCGTGGAGCAGTAGGGCAAAAGCTCGCTTGATCTTGATTTTCAGTCTGAATACAAACCGTGAAAGCGGGGCCTCACGATCCTTCTGGCTTTTTGGTTTTGAAGCAGGAGGTGTCAGAAAAGTTACCACAGGGATAACTGGCTTGTGGCGGCCAAGCGTTCATAGCGACGTCGCTTTTTGATCCTTCGATGTTGGCTCTTCCTATCGTTGTGAAGCAAGAGAACCGTTCCGTACTGGAGACTGGAACAGATTAAGAATGAACAGGAGGCCAGAACTCGGAGAGAGGAAGAGAAGGAAGCAGAGAGACTTGAGACCAAGCACCAGCTGCTCCTACAACAGGAACAAGACTCTGAGAAAGAAAAGAAAAGCACTGAGAGGGACTTGACTAAGTATTGGGGCCTACAGGTCCAGTACAGAGAAGACAAGAGGAAGCAGGTGCAAACGCGGGACAGGCTCTATTTACTAAAGGAGCAGTGTGAGAGAGAGCGCCACCTGGTGGAGACAGAGCAACAGAAGGCCCAGCAAAAGAGGCAGCAGCAACAGTGCACAGAGATCAACAGCTCCATGATTGCTAACAAAAGTATTCTTGAGCTCCGACGAAGGAAGCAGGAGCAGGAAGAGCAGGAGAGAGAAACCCAGAGACTCAGACAGGAACGCTCTCAGTACCAAGAACACATGGAGAGGGAGATCCAGGCAGCAAAGGTCGACCAGCGTGTTGTCATCCCTCTGATGGTTCACAGACGCAGGACTGAGTTCGATGACCACTTGCTCAACTATCACAAAGTTCAAGTTAAAGTGGTGCAGAGGAAGGGCAGGTTTCAGGAGAGAAAGGCACCGAGTGATAACAGGAGGCAGATTTTCACTCACAACGGCCAGCCAATGCAAAAATACCACTCCACTCCTGAGTCCCGAAAAATCATGGAGAAAATGCAGTGTCAAAACTTCCTCCACAAAACAAACGTCAGCCCCTACTCAACAAACTGCTGCTCTGTGGCAAGGCCCGCTGCCCCGAACTGCCCTCCCAAGAAGTTGTTGGAGCTAAGAGCAACAATGTAGTTCTAATCTCTGTATTTAAAGTAAATACTCTAGAGCAGTGTCTCCAGATAGGGCGGTTTTCCGCCCAATTGGGCTCCTTTTGCTGGCATCGGGTGGAAAAAAATAGCGTTGGGCGCGTGCATATACTTTGGGCTATTTTTGGATGTCTCAGGCGGGAATTTGAAAATGCAAAATAGATTAATATCTTCATAAATATTTGTGTATTATTGATTGAGTTGTTGATAGAATATTAAATTGAATAATAGAATAGAGTAATTATAGAAATTGAATGGTTTGCAACAGTGACATTGGTTGTGCTGGTTGTCAGTCAAAATGTCTAATCGACCTCTGATTGGATGGAAACAATAAACACCGGCTCAGTCTGCGCACCCTTAGATTTGGCGTTGGGGTCCTGCTTAACGTTTAGGGTTTAAGGCGAGGTCAGTTTATCTCACGGCTGGAGTGGAGATACAGGATTTAAAACAAGATTTCCATTTGGGGGAAATACAAGAAAGTGTATTGGAAGTAATGGGAGAACCAGTCATAGCTAAAGTCTATGACAAGTTCTCATTATATTCAAATTATGGCTTTGTTTGGTGGGAGGGCACTTGTGGTAAATATTTAGCAGTTTTTACATTTTTGAAGTACAGTTCCAGAAGAAATTTTGATGGATAAAAGTTTAAAATTACAGGAAGTGTGTCATCAAAATGTGACATACAGTTGAAAATAAATAGACAGTTAACACTATAAATGTTATGAAGATTGTCAAACAGGGGACAAAATAGGCAAAATGTGTAGTAGTATCTTAATTACAATCATATTCAGTATATATTAGTCAAACATGTCTAACCTGTCAACTTTAAACGCACCATACAATCAGATGGTGGTATTGTATAGTTGCCAAATAAGGAGGGCCCGACTGTGGTCTATATGTTTATCTGGTTGTGTACTGTTGGTTTGTTCATGATTTTACGGTTGCAACTGTGCTTTGTATGCCATTTAAATAGTACATTTGGAAAGTTTATAATTTGGGCTGGTTTTCATTGAGCTTGGCGGGTTTTATGTGGACTTTGGGCTGGAAACTGTCAGTAAAATCTGGCAACACTGCTCTAGAGTAATGCTTGATGCCTACTGTTGTCATGGCGACATGCACTCACTCAGGCGGAGCAGTCAGACTCTGGTCTGGACCTGGTCTAGGCTTGACCTCTGGTCTAGATTCTCTTTATATTATTTTGGAAAAGTCTAAAACCTTTCTAAATGCTGGCAACAATGGCCTATTTGGAGCTCAATCCAATATTCACCTTATTCCGGAAGTTGCCGTACACGCCGCCGTCTTGTTTCCGTTGTATTAGTTTTCGTGGAGCAGACGAGCTCAACAGAAAATAAGTTCTACATGGACTAAAAAGCCGTTTTCAAGCCGCCCAGGAAATCGGAGCGTTGTTGACTTGTTGTTGCTCGTGTTCATTAAACATTTCACACAAATCAACCTACTTTATGTAACATTTTAGCCGCAAGACTTTTCCCTCGTTCGTCATTAGCTTTAATGGAGTTCTCGTCAAACGGAAGTGCATTTACAACAAAAGTGCGTATCTGTGGCAAAAAACGACAAAAGTGAGCGGGGCGGAATGTGCTGGATGCCATGGCAACAACCAAACACAGACTGAACCAGTGGCCATTGTAAAGAATAGGAAACAATTTAACTCGTCACTGTACAAAAACGACAGCATTTACAAAGACAAGAAACACATCAGAAGAATCACCACGTTGAGCACTATTGAAATATGTTCAAACCGTGGAAATTGAAAAAGAAATGCAACATTTGAAAGACTTTAAACACCAAAATTTAAAAGAAAACAGCCCTTGAGACATACCAACTAACACAGGCTGCCACTCTAAAGATATGAAAAAGTGCTCAGAAAATCTAAAACTGTGGCAAAACTACAAAAGGTACATGTACCAAAGGTAATAGCAGACATTAGAAGACTAGGAACTATTGAAAAATCAAAAAATATTAAAAAGAATTTTAAAACTGTGACCTGTGAAACATGCCGAAAAACAGGAATACATAAACGTAAGCCTACGCAGTCACTCAGGCTACGTTCAAACGGTCAAATCCGATTTTTTCAAATCCGACCCAGGCCACTTTCATATGTGGAAATAAATCCAATATGTAAGGCTTCTGGCTCTGGCAATTTGTGGGGCACCGGCTGAAACGTCTGCTGCGAGGAGCATCTTTGCCCAACTCTCACATGTCAAAACACAAACTGAAACATTTGAAAAGCGCCGTACTTTAGTTACGTTTGAGCACGGGACGAGGAGCAGACTCTCCGGCACAAATTGCCCAAGCGGACAGCAACAGATCTTTAACAGGACACAACAGACTGAAGGAAGCAGAAGGAGGAGCTGTTTAAACAACCTGTTGAGCCGAGATTTTAAACAAACCGTTAGCAACAGAGTTGCTGGCGTTAGCCGCTTACTTTAGCTTGAGCTGTGAATAGATCGCAAAAAAGTTGAATAATCCAGTCAGTTTAATGTTTAACATGCAATCCATGATGATTAAAACTTGTATGATAACTATTAGTCCGTAAATATGTGCATGTCCGGAGGATTTGACCCACATTTATCGCAGAAGTCACTTTTTATAGGAGTTTTGCTGATTTTCTTTTCTCTCAGGCGCCAGAGTCACGTGACCCGTGCCAAGGAGAAAGTATGAGCAGCGCATCCGAATCAATCTGTGACTGAGTTACTATTTAGTCTGATAAAGGGTGCAGGACTTTGGAGTGAACGAGCGTGTACATTCGGACACTTGTTACTTCCATAAACACACTTTTGTACTGTACTGTACTGTACTTTTGTGCGCATGCGGGCCGCATAACGCTGCATCCTGTTCACACCAAATACAGACAGCAATGGCATTTTTTTTGTAATGTGAACCACTACATAAAAAAATCGGATTTAAACAACTTCATAACCTGCAGTGTGAATGTAGCCTCAGATTGATGACGATCGGGCCAAACTCAGACAGACCCGGTACGAAAGGAATGAGGAGAAAAGGAGAAGACAGGAATACCTGGACTCTTTAGCTGAACAAAAGGCAAAAGAGAAAAATATACAAAGGAAAAACCTTTGGGAAATGGCCAGAGTAAAGGCCATTGCGGAAACAAGCTGCTACAGAGAGCTGCAGACCAGTGTCCTGCTCTCCAAAGTGGAGAAAGAGAACCGTTCTCTACTTAAACAAAGACAACAGGAGAGAGAAAAGGCCTCCCCAGTAAGTGAGGGCCAATACGCTGGAGGGATGCTGCCGCGCCGTGAAGCATATATGAAAGCCGAGCGGACGCGAGAGGAGCAAAATCTGAGCAACATGGAGTCTGCAAACGCTTATAATAAGGAGCGTGCAACCCAAAAAGCGCTGCAGAGGAGACGTCGTGTTCCTCCTTGTCCAGACCAGGAGGATAGAAATGCAGCTGAACTGCTTGCTCAGACAGCCACATTTAACGGTTATATAGAAGGTGTGGCTCTGAAAAGAAGGCCTATCTAAGAGGATAAAAATGCAGCTAAACAGCTTGCTCAGAGAGCCACAATTAACGCCTATGCAGAAGGCGTGGCTCTGAAAAGAAGGCAGCTGGAGCAGGAACAGCGGGCAGAGCTTGAGAGGGAGGAGCAACGTCGACGGTTCCAGGCTGACCAGGAGGCCAGACGGAAGCTTACAGCTCAACAGTCTCTGGAGCGATTCCAGCAGCAGGAGCTTCTCAAGGAGAAAGCTGCTCAGAGACTGGAACAAATTAAGAAAGAACAGGAGGCCAGAACTCAGAGAGAGGAAGAGAAGGAAGCAGAGAGACTTGAGACCAAGCGCCAGCTGCTCCTACAACAGGAACAAAACTCTGAGAAAGAAAAGAAAAGCACTGAGAGGGACTTGGCTATGCATTGGGGCCTACAGGTCCAGTACAGAGAAGACAAGAGGAAGCAGGTGCAAACGCGGGACAGGCTCTATTTACTAAAGGAGCAGTGTGAGAGAGAGCGCCACCTGGTGGAGACAGAGCGACAGAAGGCCCAGCAAAAGAGGCAGCAGCAACAGTGCACAGAGTTCAACAGCTCCATGATTGCTAACAAAAGTATTCTTGAGCTCCGACGAAGGAAGCAGGAGCAGGAAGAGCAGGAGAGAGAAACCCAGAGACTCAGACAGGAACGCTCTCAGTACCGAGAACACATGGAGAGGGAGATCCAGGCAGCAAAGAACGACCAGCGTGTTGTCATCCCTCTGATGGCTCACAAACGCAGGACTGAGTTCGATGACCACTTGCTCAACTATCACAACGGTCAACTTAATGTGGTAAAGAGGAAGGGCAGGGTTCAGGAGAGAAAGGCACCGAGCGATAACAAGAGGCAGATTTTTAGTCAGAATGGCCAGCCATTGCAAAAGTACCACTCCACTCCTGAGTCCCAAAAAATCAAGGAGAAAATGCAGGGCAAAGACGTCCTCATCACCCACGAAACAAACGACAGCCCCGATTCAACAAACTGCTGCTCTGTGGCAAGGCCCGCTGCCCCGAACTGCCCTCCCAAGAAGTTGTTGGAGCTAAGAGCAACAAGGACGACTTCCCCCATTATTACAACCATGGCTGCAAACCAAGTTGTGCTCACAAGCACTAAAAGAAGCACCCAAGCTGAGCGCCACAGACTGCCAGAGATTTATCCTAAAGCAGGTCCGACTTGTCAAATGACATGAAAGCCGCGCCAGACTGCTGCGGCGTCCAGCAAAAATAGACTTATTGCGGATTCTTTCCGGAGACCCGCGCGGCTGCCGGACCGCGGCCCGCAGAACTCCGGGGTCGGTGTGACAGCAAGCATTGATTTTAAGCACTTTCTAAGTCTTACGGGACCCGCGCGGATCCCGAACCGGAGCCGGACCGGAGTCAGTGTGCATCAGGCGTCACTCTAACTCCCTAACTACACAAATGACAGAGTTGTGTAGTTCATATTGTCACTTTAACAGATTTACTGACACAGGGGCAGCACAACAGGAAAGTAATTTAACATTTTATTTTCCAAAATAAAATAAAAAATAAAAATACAATTTCAAAATGTCACTACAGTGATCCCTCGCTATATCGCGCTTCATATTTCACGGCTTTGCTGCTTCACGGATTTTTTTTACAGTGCGGATATTTTTACAGTGCATTGTGCTCTGAATCCTGATTGGCTCAGGGGCTTTACTGTTGTCTAGAAATAAAATATTGACGCTGTACTGTATTAGTTTTTCACTTGTCAACAGTTTTCGTTTCTGTACATTCTGCCAACTTTACGTTTGCATTTTTTTCTCTGTGACAAAACCCACAATGTCGAAGAAACGCTCTGCGCCGACAACGTAGAAACAGACGCTACAGCGGAGCGGAGTCAGGACGAAGAGGCACCGCTGGGCCTGTGAAATACGCCAGTGACAATGTTTCCAGCCTTGTATTACTATATTAAAATTATTGTTTTAAACAAATTTTGGGCTTTAAAACAGGTTTTGATTTTTGGTTTCATTCCATAGTTCAGTATTGCATTGTAAAATAATAAAACTACTACTTCACGGATTTCACTTTTCGCGTGTTATTTTTGGAACGCAACTCCCACGATAAACGAGGGATCACTGTATTCATATAATTCTTTGTCAGTAATTATGTTGTGAGTAGTAATAACCATATGCTTATAGTAAATTCCGGTTTCCACTAGGGCCGTGTTACTCATTGCGCGGCTCGCGAGCCACATTTGGCTCTCCAAGCCTAATTGGCGGCTCGCGTAGTCGTTGTAATATTTTCTAATATACAAAAGTAGATTGACCAATCGTCTCCCTAAATATGGCGCAAATAACACTTATGAATACGCATTCCCGTCCTATTTTCTGTTTTATTTCGTGTCGGCGAATGTTGCGCACTGTTGCAAATGTTTACGACAGAGTTACAGCGGCACTTGTGTCTGCTGCGCATCCAACGCTTCAACTTAGCGCGAGCCAAATAACAGCATCGAGCCGAAAAAAGTGGATCCAGGTTGACGGACACAGAGAAACAAATGCAGAATCTCGACGAAAGTCTGCGGCAGTGGTGTTGTCTACGTGATACGCAGGTATAGCATAAACTCAAAAGAAGTGCGGCTGGATTTGCGTGTACTCACTACAAATTGATCAGTGATACGTAACAGTCATTACCCTTGCGGTACTTTAGTGCTTTCTCTCCGTTTAGAGACCAGTACAAACTTTACATCCTCCTCTTTCCCCGCAGTCTCTTCTGAGCTGCTCTGAGCATCACTCCTTTTTTCTCTTTACGCGGCGCAGACAGTGAGCAACGGAGTCTGGGTTTAGAGCAGACCGGGACAGATGCGGATCAGGTTTATTCGGGGGCCACTAAACAATTTTATTCTGGTCTCAAACTCCAAAATGTTCTTTATTTGACGTTAATCGGCCTCATATTCGCGGAGAAAGGAGGCAAAAAGTTGAATGAATGAAAGAGCAAAAGACGCAAATGCAGCGACGCACGGAAGCGCCACGAGCGCGCACAGCGAAGTCAAACTCGCTCTTGCAAAAGACAATGTTATAAATGTACATACAAAAATATAGGTTTAGCTGTCCTGGATTAAACAAATGCAGTCTGACAGTTTTGGAGGAGAAAGAAGAAGGGAATCTGCGTGCGAGGAGTGCAGGGCCTGTGCAACAAAACTCAGGGGCTTGGGGTTAGGGGGGCTGAGGGGGCACTAAAAATAAAACCACACCATGCAACCTAGAATGGGCCAACCAGCTATTTATTACAGCTAATATCCACCAGAATACAGGCAAACACGCACCAGATCAGTATGTGGTAAGTTATTACACCACTGGACTGCACGAAGATTCAGGTGAGGGGATGAGCCGGGGAAACGGAACACGCAAATGAAAGGTACTCAGAGCAAAAAAACGAAAAGTACAAGGAATACAAGAGTGGATGATGATGTTTTGCGGCTCGCTCCTTATCTTTGGTTTGCCAATGCGGCTCTCCTTTAAAAAATAGTGAGGACCACTGCACTAGGGGAGCTTTTTTTTTTTTTTTTAAAGAAGGGAGGGTAGGATAAAATGGATGTTTACACAGCTGTGGTGGGTGTGACTTTTAAAACTTTTACATGTCCTTTTGCATAAACTTACATCAATGCTATATTACACAAGTCAGTATTTACTTTTATTGGAAGTACTTTCTAAATCAAGAACATTTTAATAGCTCTAATGCAGCATATAGGTTAAATACAGTCACATCCAATTGTTCTATCATTGTTTTCTAATATTTGTCAGCTAGTACAGATAACAGCCATGAAAAGTATTGAATTCATATGCAATGCGTTTTTTCATTATCGATTTCTTTTTACTTGAAAACGTTGCTCAATATTTTTACTAAGATTTTACTTTATGAAAGTAATGCTCTTCCACATATCGTAAGGAATGGTTATAGGGAGACACTAAAGTCATTATCTTCAGACCACATCATCAGAATCTTCCAGCTATGCTCCACGTGGTGCAGTAATGCACCTGCAAGGCAGGTACCCTGAAGTTACACCACGTCAGAAGTAAAGGTATGTAATGCAAAACAACCCTACAACACATCACAAGCAAGGATTATAGAGATTATGAACATCAGTAAATACTCACGCGCTCATACACAGTATGTCAGACTCAGATATTGATTATATTAATCAAATTAGACAATAATCTTTTATGAACCGTTTACATTATTGATACTGTACTGTATCCCAATGTGTATATATGTACACCCAAAAGCGTGGTATACCCATTTGTGGGGATGCTGTGCAGGTAAAACATATATTTGTGATCATCTGTTTTAGGTAGACCTAGAGTATTGTAATTGTAAGTAGATACTGTATCTTTTCCATTTATTTCTCACAAGCCTTCCAAATCAAGTACATTTACAAGTACTGCAACTATGTTATACAATTGGAACATTCTTGTTTGCAGATTATACTTGACAGGAATGCACTTCAGTGAAAATGCAACGTGAACAGGCAACTCCAAAAGGAAAGGCTTTATTCAAAGTGTCATATCTTCAATATAAAAAAGGAAAACCCACATTTTGGTAAGTAAAAGTCATAAACATAAAAACAACATAAACATATAAAAGAATAAGTTATTTTAAAACAAGTAACTATTTACACTTTGTAGGTTATGTCTCCGAGTTGATGCAGCTAGTCTTCACTGCAGTTCTCCCGGAACCTGGCAGATTTGTTGAGCGGTTAAAGTCTGTCCCTGAGCCTGAAGTCCTCTGTGCACTGTTTGAGAAGACTTCAAAAGAGGACGTCGCTGCACATGTTTCCAGGTTCATTTGAGAGGGGGTCAGACCTGAGCAGGATGCAGAAGTCCAACATCAGGATCAGAAAACTCCTGGCGTATCCGGAGGACTGCACACCAAGGAATAGTACCCCTGATCCTGGCACAGAGTCGTACCCAGCACCAGCTCAAAACTTCTATAGGCCACAAATCTGAGACGCCTAAAAAAGGACAACATGTTTGCTGTGATTATTATAAACAGTATTTGAATTTTTTAAATATTGTATGTATTGTTATATTACATTGTTTTTTAAAATGTATATGTTGACATGTATGTAAGAAATAAACCACACACAAATGTTCCATACACTCACTCCTCGTGTTCTCCCATGTATTCGTCCATAGTCTGCACGATAGATGTTGATATTTTGTTACACATAAATGTTGAGACAGCTCACATTGAAGCTACGATGAACAGTACAAGGAGGAAAGGGCAGCAGATTAACCTGCCTTAGAACCTACAGATGGAAATAGGATTCACGGGTTTGGCGGGGGAAGCACGGTCTCTCCGAGGCTGCGTCACGGGTTGGGCGGGGGAGGCGGATTACTCTCTGTGTGGGCGGGGCTGAGGCAGGAGCAGCTCTCAGACAAGCCGTGTGCTTTTGCAGGGAGGAGGGGTAGATCCAGAGATGGGTGCTATTTCATAACTATTAGGTTATGGCTGTTGCACAACGCACATTTTTATCATACATGCCCTTAGGTTAGACTATGAAACGTGCAAAAAAGTATCATATGGGACCTTTAATGTCCATATCTGCAATATCCAACACATCAGCCATTGCCTTATCCAAATCATTCTGAGATACTCGGTGAATAGAAGTCTCCCCACTCTGTTGTTGCTTAAGTCTGTCCAGCTGTTGCTGTGGCACCAGATACATTTTCTGTGTATGCTCCATTTTTTCAACCACGAGTTATTAGGCGAGTGATCCACAACATCCAGAGACTTAAGATACTCAGGATGGATCTCATCCACCCCCAGAGAACTGCCACCAACCTCGGTGACTTTGGCTGGGGTGATGGATGAATCCGCCTCCGAGTCCCCGGTCTCTGCTTCCTTCTCGGAAGACGTGACAGTGGGATTGAGGAGGTCCTCAAAGTATTCCTTCCACCGTCCGACAACATCCCCAGTCGAGGTCAACAGCTCTCCACCTGCACTGTAAACGGTGTTGGTGAAGCACTGCTCACCCCTCCTGAGGCGACGGACAGTTTGCCAGAATTTCTTCGAGGCCAACCGATAGTTCTCCTCCAGAGTGGCACCTGCCACGATTTGTGGCATCTAACATGGCACCTGCCACGATTTGTGGCATCTAACATGGCACCTGCCACGATTTGTGGCATCTGACGTGGCACCTGCCACAATTTCTGTCATGTCAGTTATGATACCAAATCAGATCCAGGCTACCTGTCAGGCCTGTCGTGGCATCTGTGTGTTCCAGGCTACCTGTCGTGGCACCTGTGTGCTCCAGGCCTGTCGTGGCATCTGTGTGTTCCAGGCCTGTCGTGGCATCTGTGTGTTCCAGGCTACCTGTCGTGGCACCTGTGTGCTCCAAGCCTGTCGTGGCATCTGTGTGTTCCAGGCCTGTCGTGGCATCTGTGTGTTCCAGGCCTGTCGTGGCACCTGTGTGCTCCAGGCCTGTCGTGGTATCTGTGTGCTCCAGGCTACCTGTCGTGGCACCTGTGTGTTCCAGGCTACCTGTCGTGGCACCTGTGTGTTCCAGGCCTGTCGTGGCATCTGTGTGCTCCAGGCCTGTCGTGGCACCTGTGTGTTCCAGGCTACCTGTCGTGGCATCTGTGTGTTCCAGGCTACCTGTCGTGGCAACTTTCACTTTTAAGAAATGTATGCTTCCTGTATTTCATGTATACATCTATATTATGAACTTCATGCACAACCGGGCCACAAAAGACCAAGTGGGACGCACAGCTGGAGGTGGTTCTGCCTATAATTTTTCCAGGTTATCTTCTCCACAGCAATCCTTCACTAATGCCTGTTAGGGGAAAGAGGAGGCACAGCTGCACTCCACAAAGGACATTTTAGCCATCCCAGACCTTGTCGCCACCTCTCCATCTAACCTCTACATGCATTGATCTACACATGCCATAGTAGGTTGCATTTGTTGTGTACAGTTCTATGATGTCCTAATGTCAGATGATGGGCAAATGCCTGTAAAATGCTAAGGGAAATGTACTGGTTTTTGAATTATCCAAAAACAAAATCCACAAATATTGAACCTTAATCATTTGAGACTGCCTCCATAAACTGCCACATTAATAACAAAGCACCGCTTTCTTTTCTTTTTGTTGAATAAGTTGACATGTTGTTTTGTTTCACTTTGCTGGGTCCTATAACTCCAGAGATACTCACCATAAACCAGGCCAGAACCTATATCTGTTAAACATTAAATTACCCACATTATTAAAAGCTCTTCAGATCAATCTTAAAACCAGAGGTATTGTAGACATTTTTGATATCACGTAAACTTAACCAATGGACATTTATTTTTTCCATTCAGAAATATTGACAAGTGGTTGATCAATAATTTTTTATGTAGTACACCTGTAGTACACTTTTTTTTTAAACAAAATAAAAGTGTGTTAAATTTGTACTTTTAAAACAATAAATTAACGATGCCTCTTTTCTCTACTCTATCACAGATGTCTTATGTAATGTTACTATCTGACTGTATATTAATAATAATTAATTAATATTTATAAATATACTTTCGGACATAATAAATGATCAAGTTTCTAAGAAAATAAAAAGGTTGTTTGTTTGGTTCTCAGTCTATCCAATCACCCCATGCAGTCTCTTTTGAAATGAAATGGTAGACCTATATGGTTTTTGTCTGTTTACCTTGCCATCTGAAGTGACTGTGACTGAAATAAATGTTTTTGATATTCTACACATCAGTAAATCCTACCAAAAAAAACAACCAAACAACAAAAACAAAAAACACAAACACACACAAAAAAAGAATATATATATATTTTTTTAAATCCATCTATCGTCTGTCCGTCTGCCTGTCCGTCCGTTCCCACGCGTCATCGCTCGCTGTCAGCCTGTTAACTAAACACAAACAGCTACTTATTGATTGTATTGCATTTTTGGCAATTTAATAAAAAGAGAAATAAGTAGCCACATTTTCAAGTACCCTACTGCAGGAAAACGACTTTTTACTTTATCCATTTTGGCACGAGTGTTGTAACACCTGAAGCACGGTCCAGCCCATAGGCGATGTGGTTTTGAATAACGTTCTTCGACGATGGCTGATCTTTAAGGTAAAAGATTTAATTACTTTATAAACTTTTTTAACAAAACAAAGAACATATTGGAGATTTGCAGTGCTCTCTGTTCGTTACCACAGAACTAGATCATGACTTTGACGAATGGTGGGGAGAGTGTTGTGAGGATGTGTTGAACACTTGAAGATCTCTACTGGATAGATCAAATCTTTATTTATTAATTCAGTGACACCTCCAGAATTACTAAAACACTTTTCAGTCTTATGTTTTAAACCCATTCATAGCGTTAAGTAACCTTCCTTGGGCATGATATCTAAAAAAACAAACAAACAAAAAAAAACAAAAACAGCAAAATGATTTCAACTGAATTTGCAGCTGCTAATCAAAACATTCTAAAGCCGGTGACTAAAAGCAACTTATGTCTAAATTGGTCATGTGTTCTTACTGTCAACAGTTCATTCCAAATTATTCAATTTTACACTCTCCTCGAAGCGCTTTAATTCATGGAAAAGGCTTGAAAACTCCTGACAAAATCACTTGGACTAACGAAGGGGTCAAAGCATTTTGTGACCTGACATGACTTTTCACTCAGACTGTTAACGAACGTAACGGTTTTCCTGTTTTTGGATTTTTTATTGAAATGAGCTCATTTAGTGGTTTTATCAAAGTCATAACAGATTTAATGTTTTCTAACAGCTAAAACCTCCCAAATTCACATTCTGAAGGTTTCAAATAGTCTAACACAACATTTAGACTACAAGAATTAATTTGATCTTGGCCATTTCTCTTCATATGCATGTTAACTACATGGAGAATTGCATTTACCATAACATGCACAAACTAATATTTTCTTGTGTGAGGCTCTTATTTCCTGTACAGGCTCCTGCTGTCGATCCTTGACCCCGCTCCTTTTCGCCGCCTGCTCTGCCTCCGCCCTCTGACCACGGACTGGACACAGCTGAGGCCACAACGGGAAGTATTGAATATTTGAAACTGAAACTTAATTACAACTGCCCATGGCGCAAGTTTGCCTAATATTTTAAATTCTTACATGTTGTAGAATTTTCACCATATAATAAGGACACTTCCTGTACCCATACAGTCACTAAAAGATGTGTTTTTAACAGTTGTGCACAACTCAACAATGAACACGTTTACACTTTTGGACTTTTGGACTGAATACGCTTCACTAACCTTCTGTTTGTGTGAATGTGTATGAATGAACTAACCATTTTCTACTTTGTTTTGTTTATGGACTCACTTAAGCGTTTTCTGAATTTAAATTTTTCTCATATAACATGGGTTAAGGTCATTATAATCTCAAATTTACAGGTTTCAAGAGATAACTTAAAGGAGCATATGGATCCAATAATAGTGGATCTGTGTGGACAGTGGAACAAAGAATTATGAAGTTCACTCTGTCAAGAGTCGTTGTGTGTATATGTTGTTTTTATATTCACAGGTTGACTGAGAAATAATGTTCACACGAAGGAAACTAAAACATGTGGATTCAAAAATGTAACTAACTGAATACTGGACGTCAGAAGAACCAATGCTGGAAAATCAATAATGTGGTAACTATACCACCGGTCCATCAAGAGATTTAGGGTGTGCCTCAATTCAAAGTCAGGATTGGATTCAAATAAATACAAAATTGGGTTCACAACGTAACTAAAGTCATGCACCAAAACTTTACAAAATAAAAATAAATTACAATAATAAAAAATACATTTAAAAAGGGTATGTGTAGATAGTTTTTTCTGTGCAATTCCTTCTTTTTATTTCAGCAGGTTGCTCCAAATAATTGAAATGCCATTGATGAACAAATTTTGGGAAACAAACTTTTGGAAAGATACTCTACCCAGACCACGACCACCAGAGAAAGGAATAGCCTACAAATCTCTTCCCCATGGATGCATCAAATGGGAGGAGGGACTGCACTTTTTATTTCTGTGCAGGTCAAAAAACTCTGCTGAAGCTGCAGAGCTGGAGCTAGACCTGGTGACTGGGCTCTAGTCAGAGAGCTGAGGCGCTAACGTTGGAGATGGAGATGCTGGTCCCCGACATCACTGTGAAGGCAGCCGAGTGAGCACCTGGACTCACACTTCGCATTGTCGAGTGGTCACCAACGATAGGGATCCAGAGGCAAAGAGCCAGGTCAAATCGAGGCTCCAACGCTCACGAAACAAAACAACTTCCTGAGCCGCATGGAGCGTGTGGTGGCACAGCTCCCACCGTTGGATCCATATCTGTTCCTGAAACTGTTTGAAAAAGGGGAAGTATAGGTCATACTCTCAGCTCCCCAGTAATACTGATGAGATCGTATACACCTTTAAGTTAATATGTTGTTTTTGTTTTGGTGTATTCTACAATTCACGGATGATGGACAAGACCTCGGACAGCTTGAAAACAAAACGACACATCATTGCAACACAACCAACACAACGGTCTATGAAGACATTAAGATAGCAGCCAATCACACAGGTATGAAACAATGAGCACTGAAAAGAGTAAAAGAAAAAATACTACCTAAACTTATCTAAACTTACCACATTTTGTTATAAAGAATGGACTTGTAATGTAGCATTTGATTTATGTGATGTGCTTGACTGTACTTTACCTAGTATTGATCACACAAATTATATACAATTTATCCTAAGGACAAATTATAATAAACATTTTAATAAACATTTTAATAAACTGTACTAAAGTCTTAGCCAACACTATGGATGCTCCCTACTGTAAAAACGACCAGCCACACCACTAGAGCTTTCAAATTCATAAACAAAAATTAGAAGATAGATTTACATTGTCAAAAAACAATGACTTATCTAAAGTTAGAATTAGAGGTGTGGTATTACCAACTACATCAAATGTATACAGCCAAGCCTATTTCACAACAGTGTAAGTCTTTGATATTATCCATCAAACATCCTACATTTAACTGCTAACTCAATGACCAAGGACTGACCTCTACACTGCTCCATATGTTAATGAGATGGACCAACTTTGTATGCTTGAATCAGTGTTTCCAACCAGGGGTACAGGGACTCCAAGGGGTACTTGAGGAATTACCAGGGGGCACTTGTACTTTAAAAATGTGTGATTGTTGTAAATTTAGCATCTCTTTGGACTATCTTGGACTATAAATATAACATAAAATGTAATTGACAATATATGACAAGTAAACCCATTTATTTGTCTGAAACTTAAATTAAGGGATACTTTGAGTGTGAAACAAAAACTTAGAGGGTTCTCGAGACGAAAATAAATAAACAAATAATTTACTTTATTGTTTATTATTAATTATTGAAGACTTTTGATAAAGCTAATGTCAGTTATCATCATGCTTTGCCAATACTGACCTCTAAGGATATGCTTCTATACTGGACTATGGATCGCTGACTATACTTAAAGACACTTTTTCCATCAATACTCAAACCAACCTCAGTTCTCAATCAGAAAATTTCCTGACAACTTTTGTAACTAGACACCAACTTCTAACATCTTTCAGAGTCTGCTACCTATGACCATTCAACTCTTATGCTAATCACTTGAGCTACCCTGACTCTAGACCCTGCTAAAAATCTAGACACTAAGCTTATATTTAAGATATACTCTCAGTAAGTGCTCTGTGTGTCATCCTTGCTGTCCGAGTGTCTTTGTGTTTGTGTTTAAAATGTAACAAAAAATATATATATATATAAAAAAGATAAAATGCTAGAAAAAATTGCTCTTGCTGCTTATTACTATGTTTTGTGATTCAAATAAAAACTCATGCATAAATAAGCAGTTGCGCCTTGCCCTTCTAGCTATATAATGAATCATGATATTTTAACATTGATGTATTTTGTTATCACATGTGTATGTGATAAAAAGGGGGAATTGTGGATACATTTGATCTGTTTCTATAATATGTATGTGCTGGCTTTTCTCTAAATGCTCTTGAATGGTTCAAATATAGTGACTTGTCATGTATGCATTATGCCCCAGACTGAACTGTCTGTCAGAATTCTGGGAAATGGCTATATCACTGTATCAATGTTATTTGTTTAGCCTTACATTTCAGACGTTCAAAGTACAGAAAAAGACCAGAGGTTCATTTTGACTGCCATGTACACAGTATTTTAAACTTGACTGTTGTAACATGTGACGTAAAGGGAACGGTATATAACGCCTCAATGTAAACATGAATTTAGACTCTCCTGTACTGTGCTCAGACCTCTGCATGTCAGTGTACCTTTTAATAAAAGCTAATATAATGAATCTGCGCCAGTGTCTTCTTCCAGGGAGCAACATCTACACAAGCTAACAATGCCACACAGCAAGATCCCTGTTCCTCTGTTACTGAAGATGAAGCTGATGACATTCCTACTAATCCAGATGGTTTCCTGGTTACGGAGTTGTCAGACCCTTTTTCTCCAGATGATGAACACCTAACAGAGTTCCACAGCGCTGACATCTGATCACCTGGCAGTATTTTATGATGATGATGATGATGAGGAGGAGGAACCATTTTTTGATGATTTCATCTCATATGAAGAGAGTGTAGAATTTAGTCTGCCTGAGGATACAGAATTAAGCTCTTGCACAGACACAAAAACTCAACCACTTTACAAAAATTCACCAATTTCTGTTGCAGAAAGTCTGATTCTCATTATGACATTTGCAAACAGACACAAAATAACTGGAAAAGCACTAAATGACTTGGTAAAGCTTATAAGTTTGCATTGTCCACCAGAAAACAGAATGTCTTCAGAATCTACAAAAATGTAAAGAATTGTTTGATCACTCCTCTTCTTCAACTGTACATTTGCACAAATACTGCAGCGTGTGCTTTTTATCAATTGCAAGCAACGATACAAAGTGTAAATCCTGTGCAGCTGATTTGTTGATGGAAGGCACTACTTCCTATTTTATTGAGCTTTCTATTGAAGCACAACTGAAGTCACTGTTTGCTAAAGAAGGGTTTGATGAACACCTAATGTTTAGATTTAAAAGACAGAAAAAAAGCCCTAACAGTGTTGAGGAAATGTATGATGGATAGGTTTATCAAAATCTTGCAAGATGCTACAGGCCTCTATATGATCCCAAGAACAATTCTTTAACTTGGAACACAGATGGAATACCGATCTTTAAATCTTCTAAGTTTTCAGCTTGGCCTTTTGATTTTATTGTAAACGAGTTAAGCTTTGTCCAGCGCACAAAACGAGAAAACATGATATTTACAGGTCTTTGGTTTGGGGATTCAAAGCCTTTAATGTTGACATTTCTTGAACCACTGATTGAAGCTCTGAACAAAATCGAACAAGATATGAGACTATTTATAGTTTAAAAGTTGTTGTTCCTAGAGACAAAATTGAGAAACATGTGATCTCAATTTGAGATTTTGTTGAGATCTCTTTTGAAACGTCATGGGAGACTAAAAGAGATTTTGTTCCCCGTTTGCTCAGGAGAAACAAATGAGAAACAGGAGAAATCAGCCTAGACACATATTAGTCTTAAACCAAGCTCATTATTGACTAGGAAAAATAAAGTAAACTTTTTTGAGATCTCTTTTAAGAATACCTTTTGCATATGTTATGTATTATATATCATTTTATTTTAACACCTGTTTTGATGAGATGGCAGTCATTGGTGCCAAAGAAAGATCGTGCAAAAGAAATATCGTGCACGAATAAATGCCGACCCAGAAAGAAGAGAAGTCAGAGATGGAGAAGAAATGTTGAGGCAGCAAAAAATAAAGGAATTAAAGACTTAAGAGAAAGAGAACAGTGGCAGAAACGTAAAAAGTGGAGAGCAGCTTAAAAAAGAAACAAAGAGAGAAGAGAGGCAGTGAGTGAGTACTCCTCCAGCCAGCCCAGATCAGGAACAGATGCAGTCACCACAGCCAAGATCTTCAAGGTCAGGGTCATGGGTAGTTACCAGTGTGAGAAAAAACATACTATAAAGCTCTGTTTTAGAGATACAAGAGGGAAAGGGAGAAGGGACAGAAGAACTGCGACATGAAGATGTTGGGAAAGCTATGGAGGACATGCCTAAGCCATTACCAACAGTACCTGGTACAATGAAAATTCACCAGGTCATTATTGCAGCTTGAAGTGATACTCGGTGATGTCAGCTGCATATGCACAGCACAAAGGCAGTTTAACTGCAAGTGTCTCAACACTCAGTGTTTCAGATTTGAACAGAAGGCATTGAATACTGAGCTACAGCCACCCAGAGAAGAAATTGCGCAGCCAGAAAAGGAAATCCAGTGGGACAGTCCAGAGGTGATTGGGCAGTGGTGTATTCTGAGATATGATGATGATTTATATCCAGGCCTCATTCTTGACGTACAAGAAACACATCCAAGTGAAATGCATGCATCGTGTCGGAACAAACCACTTCTTCTCAAGAGGATATCCACAGTTACCCATTTTCTGATATCCTTTAACTCATTCCACCTCCAAAGCAGGTGACAAAGCGCCATGTGGAGGTTCTGAAAGAGGTTTGGAATGATGTCCTGTCAGTGCAAGGTGCAAGCGCACGCAAAGACACACCCATGGACATCATTGTTATTATTATTGTTGTTATTTGGTGTTATATTGCTGTTATATCAACATTTAGGGCCTTCATTTTATTTTAGGTCATTTGATGTGTCTTCTAGACACATCTTGTGACACTTTTGTTGTTTTATACAATTTTTTATAAATGTCATGGCAGTTAATTAAACAATCACTCAAATACAATATGTTGTCTGTCAGACATAATTAAATATACATTTTAAGAAATATTTTGTAAAATAGCACTTCTTTTCGGTCAGAACTTAGTTTGTCCTTTCAACCCTGTTATAATCGTCAGCCCCGTTACACTTCTCAAACCCGTCACACCTAGATTTTTTAAATTTATATTTAGCATTTTATGATAAAATTCAATTATAAAGTATTTGACATGTAGTAAGAACACATTTTTTGTTCAAATTCTTTATTTAATCTACATTTTAATAAAAAATAGAAGTCTAGAGTCACGCGAGAAGGTACTTTAGGCTTTAGTATGGACAAAACATTTTTTTTCTATATTTATTTGAGTTAGTAATAATTTTAATGGCGAAGAGGGACAACTGATGAATAGAAAAATGTAAATGTAATAAGAAAAACATCTTGTTATCACATTCAGACAATAACCTCGGTTTGAGGTGCAACACTGCTGACAACTTTAAAAGGTGACTATAAATAATAGACATTTTCTCCTTGTTCCAATTTGTCCTGTTCTCGTGGAATGACCATAGACATAAAAATAGTGGACAGACTGTCGTCGCTCCGCCCCATTCATGAAAATGCGGCTCAGTCATGGAGAATTCAAAATGGCCGCGGGTTAGCCCCCACCACTCCCCCCTCGGTGGGGAGGCGGGGAGAGGGCGACTTTGGGGCGGCCTTTGCTGACGCATACTGCCGTCGCGTTCCTATGGTTACCGCCCACTCGTGGGTGTATGGCTGCGTCCTGACATTTCCGGCGCCAGAAAGCCCGCCTTCTTCATTAGATATGCAAGAACTTTAAAAAATCACAGCGGCTAAACCAGCCTGGTTCAAAAAAATTCACCCCCCTCAGCGTTGTCACAGAGCCGTAAGCTAACGTTTGAGACCAAAGCCGTATTTTGAGCCAGGCTCTAAAGTAGGTTTTGAAACGTCTAACTCCCCATTGACTTGCATTGAATAATTCTACTTCCGCAGCCAGCCCCTAGCGGTCAGCAGCAGATTGCAAACATGGCAGCCTACAGTCGGCGGCTCAATTTGAGCGCTGTAGCCTCGCCCACTGGGAATGACCCATGCACCTGCTCTTCCCAAACCTGTCAACTTACCTGATTATTTTTGGAAAATAACATGTTAAATTACTTTCCTGTTGTGCTGCCCCTGTGTCAGAAAATCAGTTAAAGTGACAATATGAACTACACAAATCTAGGGAGTTAGAGTTAGGGAGTTAGAGTTAGGGTTTTAAAGGGTGATACCACCCCTTAACACCCTAAAAGTTCCCTAAACTTCTTCTCCGCCTCTGTCTCCAGCACCGATGCATCCGACTTCCTGTTCTTGTGCCAAGATTGAGCTTCTTCCTATGCAGGTCCCAACAGAATTATTCTGTTTCTGTGAGATTTTTGTCATCATTTTATTTATTTATTATTATTTTTGAAACACCACTTGCTTTGTCTGGGAGAGCATTGAATGGCAAATAATATTGTCATCCCATGCCTCTGTAAACCTCATTGTGTTTTGTGAGGACAGACTGTGGTGTTTACTAAACCCCCTTAGACCTGGGCGCCCAGAATAATTAAATTCGGACCTGCTTTAGGATAAATCTCTGGCAGTCTGTGGCGCTCAGCTTGGGTGCTTCTTTTAGTGCTTGTGAGCACACCTTGGTTTGCAGCCATGGTTGTAATAACGGGGGAAGTCGTCCTTGATGCTCTTAGCTCCAACAACTTCTTGGGAGGGCAGTTCGGGGCAGCGGGCCTTGCCACAGAGCAGCAGTTTGTTGAATCGGGGCTGTCGATTGTTTCGTGGGTGATGAGGACGTCTTTGCCCTGCATTTTCTCCTTGATTTTTTGGGACTCAGGAGTGGAGTGGTACTTTTGCAATGGCTGGCCATTCTGACTAAAAATCTGCCTCTTGTTATCGCTCGGTGCCTTTCTCTCCTGAACCCTGCCCTTCCTCTTTACCACATTAAGTTGACCGTTGTGATAGTTGAGCAAGTGGTCATTGAACTCAGTCCTGCGTTTGTGAGCCATCAGAGGGATGACAACACGCTGGTCGTTCTTTGCTGCCTGGATCTCCCTCTCCATGTGTTCTCGGTACTGAGAGCGTTCCTGTCTGAGTCTCTGGGTTTCTCTCTCCTGCTCTTCCTGCTCCTGCTTCCTTCGTCGGAGCTCAAGAATACTTTTGTTAGCAATCATGGAGCTGTTGATCTCTGTGCACTGTTGCTGCTGCCTCTTTTGCTGGGCCTTCTGTCGCTCTGTCTCCACCAGGTGGCGCTCTCTCTCACACTGCTCCTTTAGTAAATAGAGCCTGTCCCGCGTTTGCACCTGCTTCCTCTTGTCTTCTCTGTACTGGACCTGTAGGCCCCAATACTTAGTCAAGTCCCTCTCAGTGCTTTTCTTTTCTTTCTCAGAGTCTTGTTCCTGTTGTAGGAGCAGCTGGCGCTTGGTCTCAAGTCTCTCTGCTTCCTTCTCTTCCTCTCTCCGAGTTCTGGCCTCCTGTTCTTTCTTAATTTGTTCCAGTCTCTGAGCAGCTTTCTCCTTGAGAAGCTCCTGCTGCTGGAATCGCTCCAGACACTGTTGAGCTCTAAGCTTCCGTCTGGCCTCCTGGTCAGCCTGGAACCGTCGACGTTGCTCCTCCCTCTCAAGCTCTGCCCGCTGTTCCTGCTCCAGCTGCCTTCTTTTCAGAGCCACGCCTTCTGCGTAGGCGTTAATTGTGGCTCTCTGAGCAAGCTGTTTAGCTGCATTTCTATCCTCTTGGATAGGCCTTCTTTTCAGAGCCACGCCTTCTGCATAACTGTTAAATGTGGCTGTCTGAGCAAGCAGTTCAGCTGCATTTCTATCCTCCTGGTCTGGACAAGGAGGAACACGACGTCTCCTCTGCAGCGCTTTTTGGGTTGCACGCTCCTTATTATAAGCGTTTGCAGACTCCATGTTGCTCCGATTTTTCTCCTCTCGCGTCCGCTCGGCTTTCATATATGCTTCACGGCGCGGCAGCATCCCTCCAGCGTATTGGCCCTCACTTACTGGGGAGGCCTTTTCTCTCTCCTGTTGTCTTTGTTTAAGAAGAGAACGGTTCTCTTTGTCCACTTTGGAGCGCAGGACACAGCTCTGCAGCTCTCTGTAGCAGCTTGTTTCCGCAATGGCCTTTACTCTGGCCATTTCCAAAAGTTTTTGCCTTTGTATATTTTCCTCTTTTGCCTTTTGTTCAGCTAAAGAGTCCAGGTATTCCTGTCTTCTCCTTTTTTCCTCATTCCTTTCATACCGGGTCTGTCTGAGTCTGGCCCGATAGTCATCAATCTTTGACGGCGCGATACCGGTCATCTGGAAAATTTGGTCATTTGTCGACGCCATTTTTTCTACAGCAATTTAAAACAATAGTTATGTAGATTAAGAACAGTAAATTTAGTTCAGTTTATGCGTCCCCGCTACAACGTTTTCTGGGTGTGTTCAGTTTGTGTTCATGTTTGCTCAGGGCACGTGCGCTATATATAACCTCCTATCTTTGAAGTGTCACACACTATCAAAGGCGAAACAAACAGATCTCACTTTGAAGTTCTAATGTATTTGAGTTACCGTGGCAACAGGACACCATGGCAAAGTCGATGAGAAAAAGGTGTTTCCCTCCATCTGAGGTGATGACATCATCACATTCTAGAACGTGACATCACAACATTCTAGAACAGTGTATAGTTTTTTCTTATTATACATGATACATACATTTGAAGGAAGTTTAGAAGAAAAATCTGATTTGTATAATAATATAATTGGCTTAGTTTTAAGTTTGTAGCATTTTTCTTGTTTCTTCTTAAATGAATATTTGTTTACTTTTTGTATTCTATTGCTGACTGTATTTGAAAAAGTACTATGTATCATTATGTTTTACAGCAGTGTTTTAATACTGTTGTTTTTCTACAGTTTTTTTTTAATGTATATGATGTCAAAATGTTGTGATGTGGGGTTGGAATAAAAACAATATTTAATCAAATTCTCTCAATGAATTTTATTATGCTTTACACACTGTACACATGTAAAGTTAGTATCACGACAGACAGACTCTGGCTGTATCTGATTAACAAAACGACAGACCATTGCGTCATTGCAAACTAGATTAGGATTATATACATACGGATAAACTTATTATAACTCATACCTTTTTGCATATGCCAGAGAAAAAATACACTGTGCTGTCCACATGTGACAGAGAGATTGCTCTGCACCTGTCTAGTGGAATGATATATAGATACACATTTTTTCTTGAGAAAACGCATAATCTCAGTCGAGAAATGCTTATAGTCAGGTGGATTTCTAAAACTATCCACATCGGTAAGTGGAAATGCACACAGCTAGCCAGTGCTCTCCAGGCTTGGTTGATGGATGGTTATTGATAAGTAACATTGCAGGTAGTCTGGTAACTCTTCTAGGCAATTGATAAGACGCAAAAACACCCAAAAAATGTATCTTCTTCTTCACACACTTTTTTCAAAATGTTGGTTTGTTCAATTGTGTTCATGTTATTGCTCGTTAAAAGTAGTCAAGCGGTACCTGTCTTCTATTTGAGATTTCGATTATGGAGTCAAAGACTGAATAGCAGACCAGATTAACTGTATGTGGTAGAGGTACACGAAAACGGGCCTCCAGCCTTAGATTACCCGTCTTAATCAGGAAGATATTTCCACCATGACCCTCATCCGGTTCTAGATTGAAACAAAATAGTGTATATCCTGTTCCAAAGTCCTCTCGAGTTATAGCTAGTGATCTGTCCTTCAAATGATGTCCTGTTGTCTGTACCAATTGATAGTATTCGCGGACAGACTGTCTTCTGTTAAAAAATGTCTGGAATGGTTTTGCGGGGAATGACTGTTCATCCACATACAGAGAAATTAATTCTGTATCAAAATGTTGAAAATTAAAAGGACTTTGTGTATAACTCCCTGTGTAGCCACCATTGTCAACAATACCTATTATAACAAATTCAGGGATTTGCCCTTGAATTGTCCTGATTGCACACTCTTGTCCCTGGCTGGGGGTATTGAAAATGTTTTTAATGCCACTCTGTCAATCGAGTTCTTAGTGTTAGTGTTTTATAATGCTCTGCTGTGAGCAAGTCTGACACCTGGCGCAACTTTTTAAACAAAAATACTAGCTGGTGCAATCTTTACACGGAAATTGGAATTGTTAGTGCAAATTCATTTTTTCGAAAATATGAATTTCAGTGACAGATCCAATGAAGAGTTTTTCTTGAAAAAATAAATCAGTGTTGATTGGGCCAATTAACTCAACTATACGGCCTTTCTCACTGTACCCGCATGTTGTCACCAGACCCTGGATGGCTCCTGCTGTGGAGGCGTCATTCATCTGACCGCTGGTTCTTCTTTCGACTGATGATGCAATAGAGCCATGTTTATAAAATATCTTGGGGGAACGAACGTGTCCCTTTTGTCTTTCGTCTCCCAGGGAATAAGCTCTTCCTAGATGTAGCTCCTCCTTTAGTACTGCCTTTACACGTCTTAGATGGCCGCACATGCATGGTGGCACGAACTGAGGGTGATCTTTTTGCACCTCTTTTTCTGAAAACCATAAATCAATTTCCACCCTGATTCTTAGCCGTTGCTGATTTCCCAAACGCTGCACGGGTTTGATACTATCTCACTTGCAATGTTCCCTGCTGCTGTTTTCAAGTGTGGCTTGGCTATGCTCCTTCCTGGGGTGGAAGGCCCCATTATGAAAGACCTCTAAAAACTCCACCTAGTCCTTGGCCATATTGTACGCGAGCTCCACTAAATGCACAACGAAGATTCAATAGTTCTTGTTGACACTGATTGGTCAATGAACAGAGTGTCAACGGTGCCAACAGATCCTTTGTCTGAATGCTACATGTGATATTATGCAGTACATACTATATATAGAGTACAATACTTTTATAATGTGATGCTGTGTCAGTTATCTTGTTATGTATCATGTATTTTTTTTATTATAATGCAAATATTTTTAATTACTTTATTATTATGACACTAAATCCTTTTTCGTACTTTCAAGTGTAGGGTGTAAGGCGGGTGAATCACTTGTTCACTGATCGATCCTGCATTACTGTCCATCCTGGCTTTAATGTGAACTGCCTCAACATTTATGCATTACAAAACATAAATAACATCTACCGCGTTGATTATGGACGAATACGTGGGAGAACACAAGAAAAGTAAGTGTACGAAAGTTTTATAACATGCTCCTGCGTGCTTTATTTCTAATATGTCAAAACACAAATAGAGAAAACAATTATTTTCAAAAATAGATTGATAATAACAATCTTCAGTTATGCCAGGAGTTTCCTGATCGTGATGGGCAGTACGTGGTGTTTCTGCATCGTGGTCAGCTCCCCCGCTCGACTGAACCTGGAAAGTGTGCAGCGATGACGTTTAATTTTGAGGCCTCCTCAAAGTGCACAGGGACAGACTTTACCTGCTCAACAAATCTGCCAGGTTCAGTGAAGACCTCAGTGAAGACAAGCTGCATCAACTCGGAGACAGGTCCTAGAAAGTGTAAAGAGTGTAGAGTTAATAACATTTTATTATTTTATATGTTTTTTTTGTTTTCCTACCAAATGTAGGTTTGGTTTTGATAGGCTTTGCTGTAGGTTTTCCTTTTTTATATTTTGGACATGACACCTTGAATAAAACCTACTGTCTATGGTTTAAACTATGAAAATCACACATTGATCCCTTGAATACTGTCTGACTGTTGAATGGCTGAAATGTGAATATTTTTTTTGTAAATTTATCATAAATGGATCCCAAATAGATTAGCGACAGCAAATGGGAACAATAAACTTGCCTTTTCAAACATTCACAGTGAAATTTTTTTGGTAACAAACCATGTGTGCTCTCATTAAAAAAAAATTATAATTTGGAGAATGTCAACTTTTGAAATTTGCTGGCTATTTCTGATTCTTTGTGATTTCTGATATTTGAGAAGATAACAGTAAATTCATTTTTCCCTTGTTCGGATACAAAGCAGCGTTATACGTTCAACCAAAATCATTTTAAATAGAGACTAAATAATAGGGATGGCTTTAATGTTGTCAAGATCTCAGTTATAAAGATGGAACTCGGGATTGTTTCATCCCTACTTGGAGCATTACCTGTTAAACCAATGGACTGTTTGTTTTTACAAAGTATGATCAAGCAGCTTATTGGGTTGTTCCACTGGTGGCTTTTGTGTTGTTGTGTTTTAGCTATGAATAAATACAGGCAGCCTGTAGATGATATTTTATACCACAGCCTACTTGATTTTGCTTGTGCTGCAGGTCCTGCTCTGTCTTTAATTCACAAAGTTACAGCTGATCATTCACAGTGAAGCCTCGTCTGCTGCGTGTTGTATTTGACAGAACGACTTGATTAAAGTCTATATGACACATTAGACGACACATTTCACAAAACGTAGTTAACATGATTATAGTTAAGATTTTACTTAACATTTTTCCTGTTTATCACCAGTTTGACAGTTTTTGTAACATTTATAATTGTACTTCCTGTTTGAAAATGGGCAGAAAATATGACATAGGTAGAGGTAATTCCATAACTGTTACCTTGCAACCAAACGGTAAACAAGGGCCAAAATCCATAATAATTACAAAAATATTTAAGATTTGACAAATAAAACCTGATAACAACTTAATTTTGTTGAAGGGCCATTAAACTGTCAAAAAATTGTGTCAGTTTTCTGTAAATTGCCTCTGTATTTTCAGTGGTATGTCCCTTTTTGATGACATAGGTGGAGGGATTCCGTTTTAGAACCCAGCACTACTTCCTGTAATTTTAAACTTTTATTTTTCAAATTTCTTCACAAACTGCAACTTCACAGAAGTAAATTTAGAATACATAATTGCCACAGGTGCCCTCCCACCAAACAAATTCTTTATTGGAAAATTTTGAAAACTGTCATATAGACTTAAATGCCATACATTTTCCCTCATATTTACACATGTCAGATATCTACAAAAAAGTTTCAATTGGATGTGCCTAAAGGACTTTTGTTTGTTCCTCTTAAACTGCAGAGTCAAACTGTAATTTCAGATTTTGTTGAGTATCTTCTACACTGCACCTTTTATAGTTTTGCATGGGTGAGGTCCACAGGCAATGGTTCCACCCTGATGTTGGTTGGTGGCACTAGGACCCAGCATCATCTCTGTGCCCTGAGGCTCCACTTCAGGTGAATAAATAGAAGTGCAGACATGAGTTTAATGTCTGTGTCTGCAGCAGTGAACAACATGGAGTTGTCTGTCCTCTGCCTCCTGACTGTGGCCCTCGCCTTTGTGCCTCCACACTCTGCTCAGAAAGGTGAGTGATGGTAGAATACAGTTTACAAAAAGAAAAAATGGTTTATACATGACTCATTACTTACTCATTTTATTTTTTTCAAGCGCCTTTGGACAACCCAGCATGTCCGAAACCCATAATAAACGTTGATGGTCGGATTGGCCTGTGTCAGGTGCAGTGCTCCTCGGACAGGGACTGTGAGAGGAACCAGAAGTGCTGCTTCAATGGCTGTGGACGCATGTGTGTGGAGCCTCAGAGAGGTAATATTTCTCTCTAAATGGGCGTGATGTTTATTTCCAAGTATGCCAGGTATCCAGTTTCATGCTTTTAGCGCTTTACTCTGTTACTAAGGCTATTTTCATTTACTTCAATACTTCCTTATTGACCAGTATCAGAGAAATAATATGATCCTTTTGACATTGGTCTCGTCAAAAGGACACTGGTACTCGTCAGCCTGTCAGAGAACACTATTGTTGTGTTTAGTCTTGTTTTTTTTGTTTTGTTTTTTTTTACACATGATTGTACTGACTTGTTAAATTTCCACAGTTGTGCCTAAACCCAAACCGGGGTCATGCCCTCGCCCTGCCGGTTTTGGGATCTGTGTTAGTACCTGCTCGTCTGACCAAGACTGTGAGAAGAACCTGAAGTGCTGCTCCAACGGCTGTGGGACGACCTGTGTGACGCCAGTCGGAGGTGATACACACTGCAGTTGTTGTTAATCTGTAATTAACGGAGGTGACTCAATTTTTAACTGACTGTACAATGATAATATACGTCACAGAGCTAAACGATGAACAGTCATGGAAATATAGGTGTGGTATGAAACCTATTTTAACAGTAAAGTCACTTGAACCAGTTTTTACATTATATTTATTCATGACATGAAACCAACGGTGACCACTTATACATTTAACATTGCAAAATTCACAGTGTCTAAATAATAAAATATAATAACCATTACAAGCCAGGTATGTAAAATGTAGAAGTTTGTACTAGAGCTAATTCAAAACTCAAGTCAACACACTTTCTAAAAAAAATGTTTTATTTTCACAGAAACCAAACCGGGAACCTGCCCTAGTCCCATCCCTCATTTTACAGTCTGTGACGACGAGTGTGTCGAAGACAGCAACTGTGACATGAACCTCAAATGCTGCTACAGCGGCTGTGGGAACCAGTGTATGAGCCCTGTAAAATCTAAATAATAGCTCAATAATTTGGGTGTTTCCTGAATCATGAATAAAGGATTATAAAGGGTTATTGATAAATCTGTTACTTTAACTGTTTAATCGTAAAGGCGGCTAGTCAGAAGACAAAACGTTTGCCTCTTTCTGAGTTTGCAAAAAATTGTGCAGATACAGAACCTGTTTAATCAAGATGGACAAAATCATTATTTAGATTAGTTGAAACTGTTGGAGTTACATGTTGTTGATGCATGTTCTTTTCTCCTTTTCTTTACTTTTTCAGTGAATTAAAAAAAAGATGACACACTCCAACACTGAGTTTTCTGTGTGTGTGTGTGTGTGTGTGTGTGTGTGTGTGTGTGTGTGTGTGTGTGTGTGTGGATAGATAGATAGATAGATAGATAGATAGATAGATAGATAGATAGATAGATAGATAGATAGATAGATAGATAGATAGATAGATAGATAGATAGATAGATAGATAGTCTTAATAGTCACTGAACTGTGTAGCAGTATGGGGTGCACATCTTTGTCCAGCAGGTGGCAGCACCCCTCACTATAAAAGGCCCCATTTTTCTCGAAGGACCTTTGTTCCTCTTGTCTTGTCTTATATGTGTTATGTTGATCACCGCTACTAAAGAAAATAATGAAAAAGGAATAATGGAAAACCTGAAAACCATGAAAAGAACTTTGCTGAACTATGCTCATTTACTGAAGTGGTGAACATAAACATAACTCAAAAACAGTTTCCAGAGGACAAACTTTGAAGCTTTTTCTACAATGGACTATGGACGAATAGAGGATTACATTGATTTATAATTTCTAAACCTTGTCCAAGTAAATACATGTTCATTTATTAAACATTTAACTTGCCTCTTGATCAATTACAACCTGTTTGCGTTGTGACCTGTTGCTTACTTCAGTTAGTTAGTCACTTTATTTAAAGGTCCCATAACATGCAAAATGGACTTTTCAGAGGTTTTAACCTTCCTACAGTGCTATTTGGGCCTCGTATGTGTGCCCAAAGTGGTTTTTTGATTGATTCCCGCATGTTTTCGCTAGAGAACTGTCTTTTCCGCCCCCCTCGGCTGAGCAGCAGACGGGGGCTCCTCACAAGGATGACGCAGCTTCACCAGGATGACGCGGTGTTTAAGCCACGCCTCCGGGAAGCGCGCAGCCGCAGAATAAAAACAGCTAATGCTAATGCTACACAGTAATTACACGATGGATACGACAGATCGAAGAGTTAGCTTGTTATTTACCAAACGATAACGTCCGTCGTCGAGGTACTGGAGCACGTCAAACTCCAGGTCAGATCCAGGACGTAGGACTCAGCACGACGCACCGTCAGGACGGATAAAATGTTTATTCCCGTGTTTGTGTTTCGCTGTTTACCGGAGCACACGGCGCATGCGCACTATCTCCGCTCTAGGTTTCGGCACGAGTTGGGCGGGGGAGGCGCGCGAGTTGGGCGGGGGAGGCAGCCTGCTCTCTGTTCGGGGGGGTCAGATCTCAGAGTGAGCCGTTTGCTTTTGCAAGGAGGGGGGCCAGTCCAAGAAATGGGTGTTTTTTGGAAACTGTTATGTTATGGATATTGCACAACGCAAAATTTTATCAACAAAGCCCTTAGAATAGACTGTGTAAAGGGGAAAATAGCAGAATATGGGACCTTTAATGTGAGTTTATTTTTTCCAGGTTAAAGGGGTGATAGTGCAGTGTACAGGTACAGTATGCCATTTGCCTCACATATAATTGGGCTCATTTTATTCTAGAAAAAGAAAATGCGGTTCATGGTGTGATTTGCTGCGGTGGGGAGCAAACCCTGTTCAGTGTCTGGCTTGGGTCTACAGGGGGCAAAATATCTTGGGTCACGTCTCTGAGGCTTTACGCCCGCGCCTGCTTTAAGTGGCCCAGCCCGGTTATTGTAGAACATGCAGAGATGCAGCTCTGTGATGCTCTGAGACTGATGTGAAGTTAAAGCTACCTACACTACAATATAAAAGCTTTTGTTTTCACCAGGGATCTTCTTTTATCTTCTTGCAAGTTAAAATAAATGAACTAAAAAGGATTAAATCTCCTGTTTTTTTTTTTTTTTTTTTTTTTTTTTTTACATTTTTATTATAATCTACAGCTAAATTGCAGCTAAACATCAAAACTGAAGACCCATGGGTTATTATATTTTATTAATTCATTTCTTGTTTTTAATAGCCATTGACAGTTTTGCACTGTTTTTCTGAGTTCTCTTTGCTACCGACGAGCTCTGAACTCCATGCTGCATCAGTGTCAAAATAAGGAGGCTTAAATTATGTCTCAGTCATAGATTTGTGCCACTTTATTCCTTTTTATGTCATATTGGATCCTCAGGCACAACGTGAATGAAGCTCTGTCCAACTGTGGAGCGCTGACCCATGGCTCTATCTGAGAGCACATGTTGATCTGAAGACAGGCCAGCAGAGTGGAGATGCTCACGCTAGCATACGGTGACCCTAACCCTGCCATAAAAGAGCTGCCAAGATCTTAACCCTTCACTTCTTCTTTATCATACCTCCCTCTAACACATGGAACATTATGTCAGTTTAGAGGGCCCGTTGCTGTAAAAGATACAACCAAATATTCAAACAAAGTCAAACCACATTGAAACAGATTACATGTGCTTCTCAGAGCCAAAAGACCAAGACTTCCTGGAACCAAAAATCAAAAGACTCTCAGAACCAAAACACCAAGGCCACAGTGGACAAGATTACTAGATTATCTAATACACTCTCCAGACTGATAGGGCTCTGCTTGGTAACCTTCAGCATGATGAGATTGTACAAATCAGCTGGACATGGCAGAGGTGTTGATTATATTTCTTGTAATGTTATGTTATTTCTTGTTTCTCAAACATGACCCAAATTTACCCAATTAAAGTTGCATCTAACATCCAGTTTTTCCACTCATGTAAACAATATTTTGACGTTTTTTACAGAGGGGTTTATTGATACCACTTGATATAATTAAATACAAGTAACATTATATTGAGAACCCTCTTTATAAATGTTTTATATACAAATAAAACAAACCCCTGGCTCTGACCATTATTCAGATATTTGATTTCATATGAAAATATTGACTAAAAACTCACAATACATGTTTGTTTGTTTTTTGAATATATATTTACATTAAGAATCTAGTTACATCCAAACACAAAATTAAAAGCTGGGCGGGCCCATGGACCCAGCATCATCTCTGTGCACTGAGGCTCCACTTCAGGTGAATAAATAGAAGTGCAGACATGAGTTTAATGTCTGTGTCTGCAGCAGTGAACAACATGGAGCTGTCTGTCCTCTGCCTCCTGACTGTGGCCCTCGCCTTTGTGCCTCCACACTCTGCTCAGGAAAGTGAGTGACTTTAAATGTTTTTAATTTGAAATATATGTTTATGTTTCTACAAGCTTGCATTGCATCGCAGGTGTCATTTTTTTCCTACAATGTCACTGTTTTGACAGGGTCTCTCACATTATTTAGGAAAAAACTGACATGGATTAACACCAAGACTGTGCATTGATCTGAAAAGTGCACTGTTTTCTGGTAGAGAATCCGTGCTTGTCTCTGATATATTTGCTTTATTTGCTTTGCCTGGAATGTTCCACAGCACTAAACTTGTAAAGAGAGTTCCTTCAGGCAGATGAGGAACAGTCTTATCAGGGGCCCCTTCAGGTTGCGGCCCAAGGCAACTGTGACCTGTTGCCAAATGGCATATATTCATCAAAACTGGCAAGTGAAGGAAAACTTAAATTTCAAGTGCAGTGAATATGTTTGTGTCACCTAAACAGTCATTGTCCAGAGAACTCAGCAGTTCAATTATTTTACAAATATATTCTTTGGCTTTCAATAATAATAATTATTATTTGATGGTTGCAATGGTCAATAAGAAAAAGAGCTTTAAAAGAGGTCCTAGTCCCTCCATGTAAATAGACATTGAAAAGATGTACTGTAAGAATGTATTTTAAATCTAAAAATTGTGTCCTTGTTTAATGTTTGTGGTACATCCATGTTTTCTTCCTTAAATCAAATTTGCATTTGATTTTTGCAATGTGTCTGTTACTACAGTTATTTTTATATTAAATGTTTTCTTAATGCCAGGTATTTAGCCATAGACTGTACATATCATATCGATATGTACAGTCTATGTATTTGGCCTTTCTCATTTGTGCCAAAGTGTAATTCAGTGAGGCTGAAGTTTTATTGACTCATGTAAATTATCTGGTTCTAGTGCCTGTGCAGAAACCTGGAGTTTGTCCCAAATCTCCAAGACCATTCGTAGACATCTGTCCGATACAGTGCTCCTCGGACAGTGATTGTGACGGGAGCATGAAGTGCTGCGACAATCGCTGTGGACGCACGTGTGTGGAGCCTGAGCAAGGTAACATGTCCCTCTGATGTTGATTTTAATGTATCACTAAAGTTACTCAGTGAGTTATAGCCATTAAATGATTTAAAATAATGATCCTTACCCTATCTCTTTGTTTATCACAAAGTCTATCACCACAGACACAACATTTATAGCAGTGCATTGTTTACTTTCACAAAATGTATTACGGCCCCATGTATTAAACCAAATCCTTATATTGACTTTTTTTTGTTTTGTTAATTTCTTAAACAGAAAAAAAAATGTAAAGAACCATGACTCAGGAATGGTTCTGAGAAAAAATATAATAAACAGAAAGTAAGTTTTGGTTATTAAAAGAAAAAAAAGAACTACAATATTATATGTTTTAAAAGTCTACTTTACAGATTTCTGCTCATAGTCCAACCAAAAGTAATGTCACACGCAGAGCATCACTTCCACAGCAGAGCTATCAAGACAAAATATATAAATGAATATTATTACGAGGTTTTTACTTTACCAGGACATGGTAAAGTAAAAGTCACTACTCTAATTATGACTTAGTGACTTAGGGCCAGTTTGAAGATGACAGTTAACTGATAATATAACTTTTTTTAATATATGTTTAGCTTTATTTATTAATGAATCCTAACTAATTAATACATTTTACTTTGTTCACCAAAAAGCTGCTTGTGATTGGTCAGTTTTTCCTGTCTGAACACACTACTGTAATAGCTTACTACATTATCCATGATTTTACCGTAACATTCACAGTGGCATACTTTTTACTGTAATTATTTCCCAGAATCCTTTGCCTATTGCAGTTATTACTTTTATTATTTGTAATGCCCAGTATTTAGTCTCATTTGTGCTCTAATGAAAAATAGATTGCAAAAACAATTTATTGAGGCTGAAGTTTTTAAATCATCTGTTTTAGTGCCTGTGGAGAAACCTGGAGTTTGTCCCAAATTCCGACCATCGTTTGATGGTTTAACCAACTACAAGTGTCCGAGGAGGTGCTCCTCAGACAGTGATTGTGACGGGAGCATGAAGTGCTGCGACAGTCGCTGTGGACGCACGTGTGTGGAGCCTGAGAAAGGTAACATAACCAGACCATTATTCAGTTACTCATGTAGCCATCAAATTACTTAATACTTGTTTACTTCATTTTTACTTGTAACTTATGCAAAATTTGCATGTTTTAATATACTTTACCCAAGTATTGTGGTTGAATATGACTTAAGTGTAAATAAGTCAGTAAAATATATTATTGAACTAAATAATTGAAACAAATACGGTTATTTCAATTTAGTTCAGTGCTTTCTAATTGACCAGTCTCAAAGAAAATAAGGTAAAATAAGGTAGTAAGGTGGTCCATAAGAGCGAGGAGTGTGTAGACTCAACAATCAAAGAGGGTTAAGAGGGTTAGGACACATTCAAGGACACACATTCTGCTACAGTGACTTTTTTGAGCTTTCAATCCTGTTCTAACAATGTTCCATCATCAAAAACACACCTGGAGTGGAGTTCAGCTGCATTCACGCCATTTTGAGGAATGTTTATCAGAAGGTCCTCTCCCTCCGAACATCAAAAGCACTTCCTGCTGAACTCTCTCAATCAATGCCGATTTTCAGATCATCTACGTCACATATCTGAGAATCTTTTGCAGTTTGAAGTTTTTAAATCATCGGCAGACTTGTTCTAAGCATTTCTGCCGTCTAAACACGATAACTGCTACTGCTAGGCTAATCGTTGTGTGACTTAAAGTGCTAACATAGCTTAATTGTGCAAGCACATGACTGGATGCATTCAGTAAGTGTCATTGCACACAGCTGAAAAATCAATTTATTTAGTCTATTAAAAAAAATTAAAACATGAGATGGCAAATTGTAGATACTCAAGAGCAAATTTAAAGGCTAATAACAAGATGAAAAATGCAGAATATTTTTGCTTTGACATTGTTTCTGATTGTACTAACTTCTTAAATCTCCACAGTTGTGCCTAAACCCAAACCAGGATCGTGCCCGGACGATTTTGAAATCTGTGTTGAATGCACCACTAACCGTGACTGTGAGAGGAACTTCAGATGCTGCACCAACGGCTGTGTGAAAACCTGTATGGAGCCAATCGGACGTAAGAAACACTTATTGTTTAGTGCTTCTGTAATTATGGGAGGTGACTAGGATTCATTTCATTCATTCATTTATGTATTTATTTAATTTATGTTAAATAAAAAGATATCGTCAGTGACTAGTGATTAAACATAGTAGAATTAATGAAAAGGGAGGAGGTGCAGTGCCATGAGAGTCAGGAGGAGCGCAGAGCAGGCTCTGCTGGGACAGGGGAGGAGGGAGGGGAGGAGCTGCAGTGAAAGCAGACTGGCAGAGTCTAATCAGCTTTGAGCTAACTAGAATGCGTTACTGATTTGAAAAGTATTGGATTATATGAGGGAACAAAACTAACGCATTACATTATTCGTTACTCAAGAAAAGTCATTTAGTTCTCTGGTGCGTTACATGAATCATCAACCAAGAGTCCAATAAATAGAAATGCTGGATCGAAGAAATAAACGAGATCAGCAATTCAGGCACCTGTACATTAAATCGAAACGCGGGACACACTTCTCCAACAACCGCCAGAGGCCGTGGGGGGCGTGGTCAGAGGGGGTGTGGTCAGAGGGGTGTGGTCAGTTTGATAGAGCTGACAGGTGCGTCAGGACACGTCACACAGACCACTGTGTGACATTTCTGACGAAAGTGGAAGTTTCTGTCGAAACATGTCAAGATAATTATAACAAAAAATTATCTGATTACAATTGAATTCATAATTTTTAATTATTATTCCATAATTAAGGAAATATATGTTGTATAGAATCTATTTTACATGACTAAAAGTTAATAGGACCATTTCATTTAATTGTGTTTAGCTGGTCATGATGATGATGATGATGATTTTTTTTTACGATAACTATTGAGAAATTAGACACTCCTGTCTAAAAACAAGAAAGAATACAGTAATTGAAATATTACATTTAGTTTTACATTATATTATACAAATTTAAAATTGGGTTGAGACACAATAAGACTGTTATTTATTGTTTTTATCTTCACACAAATCAAACCAGGATTCTGCCCTCGCCCGCCTTTTGTGACGTGTGAAAATGATTGCACTGACGACAGCCAATGTATCGGGAACCTCAAATGCTGCTACAACAAGTGTGAGAGAAGGAGGACCTGTGTGGAGCCAGTTAGAGGTACAAGACACACCATTTACACTGTATATTATGTATTATTTTGTGCTGGTCACAAACTGGATGAACAAAGTTTTTTTTCTGCTGTTCATCTTCACAGAACCCAAACCAGGATTCTGCCCTCGTCCGATTCCTTATTTAAGGCCGTGTGACGATCAGTGCTCTGATGACTACCAATGTCCCATGAATCTCAAATGCTGCTACAGCGGCTGTGGGAACCAGTGCATGAGACCACTTAGGAGTGTGGAGTAATAATCTAAATTAAAAGCTCAATCATGGTGTAGAGTACTGTTACTTTAATTGTTTATTTCAAGGCTTTCTTGTTTCTGATTAAAATTTAGCTCCTCTCTGACTTTGCAAGAAAATTGTGCAGATAAAGTAAATAAACCTGTTTTATCAAAATCATTATTTGTCTGAACCTCTTTGTCCTGTTGTGGGGAAGCTGGCCCACAGTGGTGGAAGTAGGAGGCAGACGTACAAGGTCTTGTACAAGACAAGATGTATTAAATAATAAGACTTCGGTTGTAGAATTAACTTAAATAAATTACAACAAACTGGTCAAACTGAACAGAAAACAAGTAACTCATCATAAATTAAATCCAACAAACAACCACATGCACACAACTACACTGAAGTCTCCCCCTTGAATGGCTTGAATCAGGAGACCTCTTTAATGCAGCAAGGCTCCTCCCCTTGGGAAAGTACATGCACTCACTAGTTACTTAACCTTTACACATGTAGGTGTGTATTTACCAACCAAAATGATCCCAGTCCCCGGAAACATTTATAAGGTTTAAACAAACTATAAAAACAAATAATCTCAAATTAGAACATAGAAATAAATTGAAAACCAACAGAACTCCAACAGTTTTCCCTTCCACATGGCCTGGCCCATATCCCCATCATGAGGTTACAAAAATGGCTGCCATGAGACTCATCTCCTCTTTGACCAGACCATGTACTGAGCCAGGGAAGTATGGATGAAAGCAAATCGTAAAAATAAAGCATATTAAAAGGAACTTTGTGTGTGATAATTAACATTGAACTGGGTTTAAGTTTAACTGTAAGGATGTATATGGTAAATTAACAAATACATCAAATGAAAGGTGAATAAAGGGACAAAGAAAACCCACTTTGTCACACTTGTGTTCTTTTCTGTTTTCTTTTAATTCAAATAAAGATGACTCATACAAACACTTTGTTTTCTTCTTGTTTAAACCATTTTAAACAGATATTTGTGGAAAAAAAAGATGGGTGCAGTCTATGGGTGGAGTCTGCATGTCCTCTCCTGTTACCGTGGGTCTCCGGCTTCCTCCCACCGTCCAAACACATGCACGTGTTCAGGTTAATTGGTAATGCTAAATTGCTATAGAGAATGAATGTGAGAGTGAATGGTTGTCTGTCAATGTCTCTGTGTCAGCCCTGCGACGAGTCTAGTGTGTACCCAAGGCCCAAAGTCACTGGGATGGGCTCCAGTCATCCGTGACCCCTAACGGGAACAAGCGGCAGACAATGAATGAACGAATTTGTGTTAAAATATTTTTTTTAGAATTTACAATTTTGTTGAAACGGCTTCAAGGTAGTCATTTGGAATATTGTTTTAAAATAAAGATGTTTCAACTTTCATCCGAAAGTCATTTTCAGTCTGTGGCTCTACTGAGAAGGTACACTCTACACTGCTCTGAGCTAGATTAGCCCTGCTCTCAGGGAGGAGTTGTAACCTCATACTGCCTTTGTGTAAACCTGCAGACTTCCAGTCCTGTTGTGATCTGACAGAAACTCACAGCCTATTGTCGCTTATTAGAATTTAATTTCCTTGTTTTCCCTTAACAAAGGTGAGAGGATACTGCTGTAAACACCTGGCATATTATACTTTGAGCCACCATTTCTGTTTGTAGCCGAGCGACAGGGTGGGGCTGCCAAAAGCCCACCAATTGCTAACTTAATTAACTCCAATACAATTACAAGGACACAGGTAAGTGTG
This sequence comes from Rhinogobius similis, assembly GCA_019453435.1. Classification (NCBI taxonomy): domain Eukaryota; kingdom Metazoa; phylum Chordata; class Actinopteri; order Gobiiformes; family Gobiidae; genus Rhinogobius; species Rhinogobius similis. Next base: position 23,351,622 of record CM033624.1, on the reverse strand, counting down.
GGTAGGTTGTGGTACAATCAGAGGCAAAATAAAGGTTAAGGGTATTTATTATACATACAATTAAAATGTATTTATTATTCTAGTTAAAATGCTAAGAGTTAGTCACGCAGTGGTAAGTCACAATCCTCCTGGTGACAGAGCACTCACTAAAGCTCCGAGCAATCACTCACACAACTAAATAAACTGTACTAAATATGCCAAAGTGAGGGGTTGCAAATACCACACACACGCAGGAGTGACGGGGCTGAAGTGAGATCATCTATCACCAAACTCCACCAGACGGGCGACCATGCTCGAACCAGACCCTACTGCAGAGGTCACAACACAGCTACAATAATAGACCCAAACATAGACAGTAGCAGCCGTACCCTCCCATTGTTATTTGTTGGCACTCAGGTGGAAACCGTGGACAAGCGGCAGGGCAGCCCGACAGCTCACGGTGATTCTCTACACACTCAGCCAGCTCCTTGGTTGCTTTGGTGGTCTCCACACCCAGTCCTTTGTGTCCAGGTTAATCTGTATGTTCCAAAGTATTATTTTTAACGTGTTTAAAATCCATTTTTAAATCACAACTTCTTTTAGTGCTGCTGCCTGGCCCCGAGCCCCACGCCGTGTTGCTGCTCTGTTCCTTTGAGTTGCTTGAGTGTCATCATTTGCACAGACAGGTAACAAGTGCATGTTCATCCCTCACTTAATTAAATGCTTGGTCACTAATGGCACTCTTTATCGTATGAATGGGTACTAAAGTGAGTTCATTGTTACTGCAACTGAAAAGTTTTTTACCAACCACTAATTTAATTGAAAGAAAATCCTAAGAGAAATAATTTGTCAATTAAGCCAATTTAATTATTATGGACCCTTGCCTTCTGTTTTATCAATAACTTACCTGTGTGACCTTAAAGTGGGTTAAGGATCAGTTTGGGGCGTTGAGTCAACATGGGGCGATGTGGGCGTGACCTCCGTGGACCTTGCTTAAATAAACGTGACATTTCGTTTTAAACATTAAATCCATACTTCTTCCGAATGTTTATCAGTCTAATTAATCATCCCGGAGGCATTGATGGAGTAAAGAGCATGTGTAAGCTATTTTGAAGGTAAATGTAGACAAAAGTGCACACTGCCCTGGGTGGACATGGTTAATTTGCACTGGGTTCAATGGAGACACAAAATAACACACCGTGCCCGTGGGCAGAGAGACAAACATCACTGACTGCTTTCCTTTCATGGTGACGAGTTCGTAGATTCGTGTGGTCATGCCCGCCTGCTGGACATTGAGAGGAGATTGTTACATAGCCGAGAAAATGAGTGAATGAGTCAAGAGTAAAGTTTACAATATTTATTCAGGACACGAATACGTTTGTTCTCCCCGAATAGTAACTAGCACACATGCAATAATATTTCTTGGTTGATTCCTGAATGAACATGCGTGTATGGCGGATAAACCCGCAAAACCAAAACCAGAAAGGATCACTGCAATCAGTAGACCACTACAAACACCAAATTCTTCACTGCAAATGATCAGGTTTCATCAGCTAAATTATTCCATTTTGCTGCCAGTAACAGAAGGGGGAAGTGACCAGACAACAGAACAGAACACAGACAAAACAAACAAAGAAAATGCAGTTAGTCCGCCTTCACATCTGCACAGACCTCGAGACAAGACGGACTAACTTAACTTAAACTTAAAGACAAGACAAAGGACAGCAGGGCACAATGTATACTGTCAAACAAAAAGTACAAAATTACAACATCATTTTCATATCATTTTAATGTTAAAAGATTTTAAAATGGCGTACCAGTGCGTCGAAACCACCCCACACACAGTTCACAATTCACTGCTCAACAGTACTCTTAAAATCCAACGTTGATCCGACCATAAAACATACAATTAAAACTGTATCACTAGAAAAAAAACCAAACATTAAAACAGTGAGAACATTTAAACTCACCAAACACTTGAGTAAAAGGAACCCGGCGTGGGCCCAGCAAACGCCCTGGCTCCCCACGGAAACTGGCACAACCCGCTTCCTTCCTCACCCCTGTGTGGCTGCAGCGACACCCTGAGGTACCACCCGTTACAAGATGATTTTATTTTTTCATTGTTTTATTTTATCTGCAATAGAACAAACACAACAATTACACAAAAATGCATTGTGTCTGACGTATTACTCTAAGCAAACACATCATCAAAAAAATAAAGAATTAAAGCTGGCTGTCATTTAAATGAATAGTTGTTTCATGTAGGTTGTTGTTGAGATGTTTGCCTTAGCAGGAAAAGTCCGCTAGCATAAGGTGCTAACTAATGTTAACATCGTGTTTTCTGAATAATTAGTTAACTTTTCTGTAGCCGCACCAGCTCGTATTGATTGATCAGCTTGTATAGATAAAGTGAGATTATGTTAGATTAACAGCTGTTTAGTCTGTGGTAACGTCAATTAACTATTTTTACTTTTGGAACAAAGGCCTGGATAGAAAAGTGTGTTAGATATGGTACTATTAAGTGATTCAACAGAATTAGCTTGGCAGACGGGGTTCTTAAAGGTGCATTACGATGGAATTAGCTACTGTTTAGTTAAAAATATATATATATATATATGAAAACCAGAGCTCTTTCACCACAAACTGTTTGCTGCGGTCCAAAGTTATTGTTCACCCACCTCAGTCTAACCATCCAAATTATTCACTCTGGTGAGTTTGTAAGCGCTTTCCACAACTTTCAGAGCAGAGTTTACCATTACAGTGAAGCTAACAACAACTAGCATGCTAATGGCGCACTTCCGTTTTTTAAAAAAACTATAAAATGCAAATTAATTAGACGCAGACAGCACACAACGGTCTCACAGAGCTTCTTTTACAATATATCTGTACTGGGACCACACAGATTTTACTTAATTACATGAAAATAATGTTTGCAATAAGCTAACGGCTGCAGCGGACCCGGAAGCGAGAAAAAATGCTGCATGCGACGTCATCACTTAACAATCCCATACTTCTGATTGGTTCCGCCGTTGCCGCAGAAACACTAATCGGAGCGCTCTCTCCTGAGCTCATTTGCATTGTTTTACCTTCAGCAAAAGGACTACAAGCAAAGTATAGTGAGAGGCTACATGGAAAAGCAAGAGGAATAATGAATGAATTGCTGTTCTAAATGACAAAGAAATATTGTATGAATAGCAGAATTATGAATCCAAGTCATTTATTTTTAAGAACAGTTTTCAAAAATGTATTTATTAAATGTATTATTAAAATCTGAATTTATTCATCTCTCCGACCTCTCTCTGAGTTTGCAAAAAAATTTGTGCAGATACAGAACCTGTTCAATGAAGATGGACAAAATCATTAAATGTTCAAATTTCAATCAGTTGAAACTGTTGCAGTGACATGTTAATGCATGTTCTTTGCTCCTTTTCTTTACTTTTCCCCCCTGTTAATTTAAATAAAGATGACACACTCCAACACTTGAGTTTTCTTTTTTTGTTTGTTCTTATTATTTCAAACAGAAATTGTGTTGTTATTTATATACATTTAATGTCTTTATTAGAGTTGGGTGTCACGATTTTATGTCATGGATTATAAACAAATATTTCCCTCAAAAGACAATTTTAATGCAACAGTTATTATTCATTTGTACAGTGAGCAAATTTATTTTTTTACTTTACCATATGGGGTGAGAAGGAAATAACTTTATCAAATCAAATCAAATCAATTTATTTTTATAATGGCCAAAAATCACAACAACAGTTGCCTCGATGGGCCACAGGTAAAAGCAGTTCAGATAACTGTCCCAGAATGCCCCTGTCCTTTGACCCTCCTTCGCGGCGAGGAAAAACTACAAAAAACCCCATGGGAAAAAGTAGAAACCTCGGGGAGAACCACAGTGAAGGAGAGATCCTACTCCCACGGACGGACAGGCTGCAGCTGAACTAGGACTGACGCATCCACTTGGACTGTGGAGCCAGAACCACTCAAGAGGGAGGTGGCTTTAAAGAGTTCCTCCAGGCGGACGAGGAGCAGTCCACCAGTGTAGAGAGATCCTCCAGCAGGAGATGAGGAACAGTTCATCTAAAGTAGAAGGAGTTCGTCCAGGCAGACGAGGTGTGGCTAATCCAGGGTTGAGGGAGTTCCTCCAGGCGGGTGGTGCATAGATCGTCCAGTGTAGAGATCGATCCTCCAGACAGATGGGGGTGGGGGGGTCGTCACTGGAGCAGCCGCCGCAGTGCCTCAAACAGTCTCCACTCCCCGGGGGAAGTGGAGAGAAAGAGAAACATGTGAACAGCAATGAACAGACTACAGTTGACTTTAACTTTAATTTGATGAATTTCAGATAAAGCTTGAAATCCACAAAAGCTTGTGTCTCGATGAGTAAATATATAAAAAATATGGCTTAATGGTCACTGAACTGTGTGTAGTAGTACTTTGTGGGTTTTAAATGCTTATTTACTGAAGTGGTGAACATAAACATAACTCAAAAACAGTTTCCAGAGGACAAACTTTGAAGCTTTTTCTACAATGGACCATGGACGAATAGGGGATTACACTGATTTATAATTTCTAAACCTTGTCCAAGTAAATACATGTTCATTTATTAAACATTTAACTTGATCAATTAGAACCTGTTTGCATTGTGACATGTTGCTTACTTCAGTTAGTTAGTCACTTTATTTAATCTGAGTTTATTTTTTCCAGGTTAAAGGGGTGATAGTGCAGTGTACAGGTACAGTATGCCATTTGCCTCACATATAATTGGGCTCATTTTATTCTAGAAAAAGAAAATGCGGTTCATGATGTGATTTGCTCATAGACTGTAGATATCAGATATCTACAGTCTATGGATTTGCTGCGGTGGGGGGCAAACCCTGTTCAGTGTCTGGCTTGGGTCTACAGGGGGCAAAATATCTTGGGTCACGTCTCTGAGGCTTTACGCCCGCGCCTGCTTTAAGTGGCCCAGCCCAGTTATTGTAGAACATGCAGAGATGCAGCTCTGTGATGCTGAGACTGATGTGAAGTTAAATCTACCTACACTACAATACAAACGTTTTTGTTTTCACCAGGGCTCTTCTTTTATCTTCTTGCAAGTTAAAATAAATGGACTAAAAAGGATTAAATCTCCTTTTTTTGACTTAAAAAAATATATATATATATATATTATTATAATCTGCAGCTAAACATCAAAACTGAAGACCCATGGGTTATTATATTTTATTAATTCATTTCTTGTTTTTAATAGCCCTTGACAGTTTTACACTGTTTTTCTGAGTTCTCTTTGCTACAGATGAGCTCTGAACTCCACCCTGCATCAGTGTCAAAATAAGGAGGCTTAAATTATGTCTCAGTCATAGATTTGAATAAAATATTAATGCGGGTAAATGGGCAAGGGTTGGACTTTTGGGCTCAACAAAGAGTTAAATATGTGATGATCCTGAGATGTGCACGTGTAGCATCTCAACCATCTAGTCTGGGATGTTTAATCCCTTCTTCTGAATGAATTGGAGTGCAGAATCACTGCAGTCCCATGGCCAGACTGTTTGTACCTGTCATGTTGGTTCACTCTATGGACCAGACTGAATGGCATTGATTGGCAGCCACCTGTGCCGCTTTATTCCTTTTTAAGTCATATTGGACCCTCAGGCACAACGTGAATGAAGCTCTGTCCAACTGTGGAGCGCTGACCCATGGCTCTATCTGAGAGCACATGTTGATCTGAAGACAGGCCAGCAGAGTGGAGATGCTCACGCTAGCATACGGTGACCCTAACCCTGCCATAAAAGAGCTGCCAAGATCTTAACCCTTCACTTCTTCTTTATCATACCTCCCTCTAACACATGGAACATTATGTAAGTTTAGAGGGCCCGTTGCTGTAAAAGATACAACCAAATATTCAAACAAAGTCAAACCACATTGAAACAGATTACATGTGCTTCTCTGGGCCAAAAGACCAAGACTTCCTGGAACCAAAAATCAAAAGACTCTCAGAACCAAAACACCAAGGCCACAGTGGACAAGATTACTAGATTATCTAATACACTCTCCAGACTGATAGGGCTCTGCTTGGTAACCTTCAGCATGATGAGATTGTACAAATCAGCTGGACATGGCAGAGGCGTTGATTATATTTCTTGTAATGTTATGTTATTTCTTGTTTCTCAAACATGACCCAAATATACCCAATTAAAGTTGCATCTAACATCCAGTTTTTCCACTCATGTAAACAATATTTTGACGTTTTTTACAGAGGGGTTTATTGATACTACTTGATATAATTAAATACAAGTAACATTATATAGAGAACCCTCTTTATAAATGTTTTATATACAAATAAAACAAACCCATGGCTCTGACCATTATTCAGATATTTGATTTCATATGAAAATATTGACTAAAAACTCACAATACATGTTTGTTTGTTTTTTGAAAATATATTTACATTAAGAATCTAGTTACATCCAAACACAAAATTAAAAGCTGGGCGGGCCCATGGACCCAGCATCATCTCTGTGCACTGAGGCTCCACTTCAGGTGAATAAATAGAAGTGCAGACATGAGTTTAATGTCTGTGTCTGCAGCAGTGAACAACATGGAGCTGTCTGTCCTCTGCCTCCTGACTGTGGCCCTCGCCTTTGTGCCTCCACACTCTGCTCAGGAAAGTGAGTGACTATAAATGTTTTTAATTTGAAATATATGTTTATGTTTCTACAAGCTTGCATTGCATCGCAGGTGTCATTTTTTTCCTACAATGTCACTGTTTTGACAGGGTCTCTCACATTATTTAGGATAAAACTGACATGGATTAACACCAAGACTGTGCATTGATCTGAAAAGTGCACTGTTTTCTGGTAGAGAATCCGTGCTTGTCTCTGATATATTTGCTTTATTTGCTTTGCCTGGAATGTTCCACAGCACTAAACTTGTAAAGAGAGTTCCTTCAGGCAGATGAGGAACAGTCTTATCAGGGGCCCCTTCAGGTTGCGGCCCAAGGCAACTGTGACCTGTTGCCAAATGGCATATATTCATCAAAACTGGCAAGCGAAGGAAAACTTAAATTTCAAGTGCAGTGAATATGTTTGTGTCACCTAAACAGTCATTGTCCAGAGAACTCAGCAGTTCAATTATTTTACAAATATATTCTTTGGCTTTCAATAATAATAATAATTATTTGATGGTTGCAATGGTCAATAAGAAAAAGACCTAGTCCCTCCATATCAATCTGCTGCAAAAAAATGTAAATAGACATTGAAAAGATGTACTGTAAGAATGTATTTTAAATCTAAAAAGTGTGTCCTTGTTTAATGTTTGTGGTACATCCATGTTTTCTTCCTTAAATCAAATTTGCATTTGATTTTTGCAATGTGTCTGTTACTACAGTTATTTTTATATTAAATGTTTTCTTAATGCCAGGTATTTAGCCATAGACTGTACATATCATATCGATATGTACAGTCTATGTATTTAGCCCTTTTCATTTGTGCCAAAGTGTAATTCAGTGAGGCTGAAGTTTTATTGACTCATGTAAATTATCTGGTTCTAGTGCCTGTGCAGAAACCTGGAGTTTGTCCCAAATCTCCAAGACCATTCGTAGACATCTGTCCGATGCAGTGCTCCTCGGACAGTGATTGTGACGGGAGCATGAAGTGCTGCGACAGTCGCTGTGGACGCACGTGTGTGGAGCCTGAGAAAGGTAACATAACCAGACCATTATTCAGTTACTCATGTAGCCATCAAATTACTTAATACTTGTTTACTTCATTTTTACTTGTAACTTATGCAAAATGTGCATGTCTTAATATACTTTACCCAAGTATTTTTTTCTTGTGGTTGAATATGACTTAAGTGTAAATAAGTCAGTAAAATATATTATTGAACTAAATAATTGAAACAAATACGGTTATTTCAATTTAGTTCAGTGCTTTCTAATTGACCAGTCTCAAAGAAAATAAGGTAAAATAAGGTAGTAAGGTGGTCCATAAGAGCGAGGAGTGTGTAGACTCAACAATCAAAGAGGGTTAAGAGGGTTAGGACACATTCAAGGACACATATTCTGCTACAGTGACTTTTTTGAGCATTTAATCATGTTCTAACAATGTTCCATCATCACAAACACACCTGGAGTGGAGTTCAGCTGCATTCACGCCATTTTGAGGAATGTTTATCAGAAGGTCCTCTCCCTCCGAACATCAAAAACACTTCCTGCTGAACTCTCTCAATCAATGCCGGTTTTCAGATCATCTACGTCACATATCTGAGAATCTTTTGCAGTTTGAAGTTTTTAAATCATCGGCAGACTTCTTCTAAGCATTTCTGCCGTCTAAACACGATAACTGCTACTGCTAGGCTAATTGTTGTGTGACTTAAAGTGCTAACATAACTTAATTGTGCAAGCACATGACTGGATGCACTCAGTAAGTGTCATTGCACACAGCTGAAAAATCCATTTATTTAGTCTATTAAAAAAAAAATTAAAACATGAGATGGCAAATTGTAGATACTCAAGAGCAAATTTAAAGGCTAATAACAAGATGAAAAATGCAGAATATTTTTGCTTTGACATTATTTCTGATTGTACTAACTTCTTAAATCTCCACAGTTGTGCCTAAACCCAAACCAGGATCGTGCCCGGTTTCACACGATTTTGAAATCTGTGTTGAATGCACCACTGACCGTGACTGTGAGAAGAACTTCAGATGCTGCACCAACGGCTGTGTGAAAACCTGTATGGAGCCAATCGGACGTAAGAAACACTTATTGTTTAGTGCTTCTGTATTTTTGGGAGGTGACTAGGATTCATTTCATTCATTCATTTATGCATTTATTTAATTTATGTCAAATAAAAAGATATCGTCAGTGACTAGTGATTAAACATAGTAGAATTAATGAAAAGGGAGGAGGTGCAGTGCCATGAGAGTCAGGAGGAGCGCAGACCAGGCTCTGCTGGGACAGGGGAGGAGGGAGGGGAGGAGCTGCAGTGAAAGCAGACTGGCAGAGTCTAATCAGCTTTGAGCTAACTAGAATGCGTTACTGATTTGAAAAGTATTGGATTATATGAGGGAACAAAACTAACGCCATTACATTATTCATTACTCAAGAAAAGTCATTTAGTTCTCTGGTGCATTACATGAATCATCAACCAAGAGTCCAATAAATAGAAATGCTGGATCGAAGAAATAAACGAGATCAGCAATTCAGGCACCTTTACATTAAATCGAAACGCGGGACACACTTCTCCAACAACCGCCAGAGGCTGTGGGGGGCGTGGTCAGAGGGGGTGTGGTCAGAGGGGGTGTGGTCAGTTTGATAGAGCTGACAGGTGCGTCAGGACACGTCACACAGACCACTGTGTGACATTTCTGACGAAAGTGGAAGTTTCTGTCGAAACATGTCAAGATAATTATAACAAAAAATGATCTGATTACAATTGAATTCATAATTTTTAATTATTATTCCATAATTAAGGAAATATATGTTGTATGGAATCTATTTTACATGACTAAAAGTTAATAGGACCATTTCATTTAATTGTGTTTAGCTGGTCATGATGATGATGATTTTTTTTTACGATAACTATTGAGAAATTAGACACTTCTGTCTAAAAACAAGAAAGAATACAGTAATTGAAATATTACATTTAGTTTTACATTATATTATACAAATTTAAAATTGGGTTGAGACACAATAAGACTGTTATTTATTGTTTTTATCTTCACACAAATCAAACCAGGATTCTGCCCTCGCCCACCTTTTGTGACGTGTAATGATTGCACTGACGACAGCCAATGTATCGGGAACCTCAAATGCTGCTACAACAAGTGTGAGAGAAGGAGGACCTGTGTGGAGCCAGTTAGAGGTACTGGAAGACACTCCATTTACACTGTATATTATGTATTATTTGTGCTGGTCACAAACTGGATGAACAAAGTTTTTTTTCTGCTGTTCATCTTCACAGAACCCAAACCAGGATCCTGCCCTCGTCCGATTCCTTATTTAATGCCGTGTGACGATCAGTGCTCTGATGACTACCAATGTCCCAGGAACTTCAAATGCTGCTACAGCGGCTGTGGGAACCAGTGCATGAGACCACTTAGGAGTGTGGAGTAATAATCTAAATTAAAAGCTCAATCATGGTGTAGAGTACTGTTACTTTAATTGTTTATTTCAAGGCTTTCTTGTTTCTGATTAAAATTTAGCTCCTCTCTGACTTTGCAAGAAAATTGTGCAGATAAAGTAAATAAACCTGTTTTATCAAAATCATTATTTGTCTGAACCTGTTTGTCCTGTTGTGGGGAAGCTGGCCCACAGTGGTGGAAGTAGGAGGCAGACGTACAAGGTCTTGTACAAGACAAGATGTATTAAATAATAAGACTTTGGTTGTAGAATTAACTTAAATAAATTACAACAAACTGGTCAAACTGAACAGAAAACAAGTAACTCATCATAAATTAAATCCAACAAACAACCACATGCACACAACTACACTGAAGTCTCCCCCTTGAATGGCTTGAATCAGGAGACCTCTTTTATGCAGCAAGGCTCCTCCCCTTGGGAAAGTACATGCACTCACTAGTTTACTACTTAACCTTTACACATGTAGGTGTGTATTTACCAACCAAAATGATCCCAGTCCCCGGAAACATTTAAAAGGTTTAAACAAACTATAAAAACAAATAATCTCAAATTAGAACATAGAAATAAATTGAAAACCAACAGAACTCCAACAGTTTTCCCTTCCACATGGCCTGGCCCATAACCCCATCATGAGGTTGGCTGCCCTGAGACTCATCTCCTTTTTGACCAGACCATGTACTGAGCCAGGGAAGTATGATAAATGAAAGCAAATCGTAAAAATAAAGCATATTAAAAGGAACTTTGTGTGTGATAATTAACATTGAACTGGGTTTAAGTTTAACTGTAAGGATGTATATGGTAAATTAACAAATATATGAAATGAAAGGTGAATAAAGGGACAAAGAAAACCCACTTTGTCACACTTGTGTTCTTTTCTGTTTTCTTTTAATTCAAATAAAGATGACTCATACAAACACTTTGTTTTCTTCTTGTTCTAACCATTTTAAACAGATATTTGTGGAAAAAAAAGATGGGTGCAGTCTATGGGTGGAGTCTGCATGTCCTCTCCTGTTACCGTGGGTCTCCGGCTTCCTCCCACCGTCCAAACACATGCACGTGTTCAGGTTAATTGGTAATGCTAAATTGCTATAGAGAATGAATGTGAGAGTGAATGGTTGTCTGTCAATGTCTCTGTGTCAGCCCTGCGACGAGTTGGCCCCTGTCTAGTGTGTACCCAAGGCCCAAAGTCACTGGGATGGGCTCCAGTCATCCGTGACCCCTAACGGGAACAAGCGGCAGAAAATGAATGAACGAATTTGTGTTAAAATATTTTTTTTAGAATTTACAATTTTGTTGAAACGGCTTCAAGGTAGTCATTTGGAATATTGTTTTAAAATAAAGATGTTTCAACTTTCATCCGAAAGTCATTTTCAGTCTGTGGCTCTACTGAGAAGGTACACTTTACACTGCTCTGAGCTAGATTAGCCCTGCTCTCAGGGAGGAGTTGTAACCTCATACTGCCTTTGTGTAAACCTGCAGACTTCCAGTCCTGTTGTGATCTGACAGAAACTCACAGCCTATTGTCGCTTATTAGCATTTCATTTCCTTGTTTTCCCTTAACAAAGGTGAGAGGATACTGCTGTAAACACCTGGCATATTATACTTTGAGCCACCATTTCTGTTTGTAGCCGAGCGACAGGGTGGGGCTGCCAAAAGCCCACCAACTGCTAACTTAATTAACTCCAATACAATTACAAGGACACAGGTAAGTGTGGGTAGGTTGTGGTACAATCAGAGGCAAATCAGCTGGACATGGCAGAGGCGTTGATTATATTTCTTGTAATGTTATGTTATTTCTTGTTTCTCAAACATGACCCAAATACCCAATTAAAGTTGCATCTAACATCCAGTTTTTCCACTCATGTAAACAATATTTTGACGTTTTTTACAGAGGGGTTTATTGATACTACTTGATATAATTAAATACAAGTAACATTATATAGAGAACCCTCTTTATAAATGTTTTATATACAAATAAAACAAACCCATGGCTCTGACCATTATTCAGATATTTGATTTCATATGAAAATATTGACTAAAAACTCGCAATACTTGTTTGTTTGTTTTTTGAATATATATTTACATTAAGAATCTAGTTACATCCAAATACAAAATTTAAAGCTGGGCGGGCACTAGGACCCAGCATCATCTCTGTGCACTGAGGCTCCACTTCAGGTGAATAAATAGAAGTGCAGACATGAGTTTAATGTCTGTGTCTGCAGCAGTGAACAACATGGAGCTGTCTGTCCTCTGCCTCCTGACTGTGGCCCTCGCCTTTGTGCCTCCACACTCTGCTCAGGAAAGTGAGTGACTATAAATGTTTTTAATTTGAAATATATGTTTATGTTTCTACAAGCTTGCATTGCATCGCAGGTGTCATTTTTTTCCTACAATGTCACTGTTTTGACAGGGTCTCTCACATTATTTAGGATAAAACTGACATGGATTAACACCAAGACTGTGCATTGATCTGAAAAGTGCACTGTTTTCTGGTAGAGAATCCGTGCTTGTCTCTGATATATTTGCTTTATTTGCTTTGCCTGGAATGTTCCACAGCACTAAACTTGTCCATCTTGCATTTATTCAATTGCAGGTTTTATCTGCAAAAAAGAAAACATGATTTTTTAAGCAAACAATAGCTGCTTTTCCATACTGACAAGCAAGTGGCAAACCCCTCACCAGAGCGTTACATTGTGAACCCTCAGGCTAATAAATTATCTAATAAAAGTAGATGAAGAAGACAAGTGAGGTTTTATTGATTAATTGAAATTCTCTGTTTCTAGTTTCTTTTGAGAAACCTGGAGTATGTCCCAACGACATCGCGTTACCGCTTGATGAAAGGATTGGTCCGTGTCTGAGGCAGTGCTCCTCGGACAGGAACTGTAAGGGGACCATGAAGTGCTGTACCAGCGGCTGTGGACGCATGTGTATGGAGCCTGAGCAAGGTATGTATTGTTCATCTATAGTCCAAAAATCAAACTATCTACTTATCAATCTGCAGCAAAAAACAACCACAAAATAGACACTAAAATGATGTATGTCTTTATTTTGTATCTAAAAACTGCGTCCTGATTGAATCTTTGCCGTAATGTATTCCTCCTCTGTGTTCTCTGTGTTCATGTGTGGAGCTCACAGCCTGGAGTCAAACACAGCATCAGCTCAAGGACATACAATAACAGGCACTAGGCCTTGATTTTTAAAAGTCCTTTTCTAATGTGTTTTTGTGCTGCATATTTGTTGTAGATGATACAGATTAATTGTAAAAAAAAAAAAAAAACTAAAAAAAAAAAAAACTTGTGAAGCCAGTTTGTAATACACACTTCAGTTTTTGTTTAGTAACATAACAAACATAAACAAACACATGTACCATCTGATTTAAATGCATGATATTCATTTTCAGCTTTAGGGGCAAGGCCAGCCTTGTCTTGGAATGTCAGTTGCACTGTTCATTTTTAAAATGACTAGCACACTTGAGTACTTCCCGTTTGATTACTTTCTGTGGAGTCAGTCTAAATGAATACATACAGACAGGTCAGACAGTGAACAGCGTGTATGGTGGATGTTTCTATCAACAAAAGAAGGGAATATTTCACTAAAGAACACTTGTGTGTTTATAAAATGTATGTTTGTGTTCTTAAATCATTGCCAAACTCGTTCTGAGCATTTCTGCCGTCTAAACGCGATAACTGCTATTGCTAGGCTAATGGTCGTGTGTCTTAAATCTCCACAGTTGTGCCGAAACCCAAACCAGGATCGTGCCCAGTTCCGTACGATTTTGAAATCTGTGTTGAATGCACCACTGACCGTGACTGTGAGAAGAACTTCCGATGCTGCACCAACGGCTGTGTGAAAACCTGTATGGAGCCAATCGGACGTAAGAAACACTTCAGTTATTGTTAAGTGCTTCTATAATTATGGGAGGTGACTCAGGATTCATTTCAGTCATTAATTTATGTTTTTATGTCATACGTCATCTGTTTTATATGTTATGTCATGTCATATAAAAAGACATCGTCCGTGACATAAGAAAGAAGAGCAATCTGAGGTTATCTGCCCCCATTTTCAACTTGTACTTAATAACACACAAATACATTTATTTTTTAATTTAATTAATTGACTCTTCAATGATTATATGTTCCAATACAATCACAATACCTGATCATATGATCTGATTGCACACTTTAAGATTATCAAGATTATTCTTATATTCTTATATCTCTTCATCTTATTTCAAATATTTTTTGTTGTTTCTTCTACAGTACATCAGACAATAGGCCCATTTCATGATAGCACCTGGCTTGTTTCTGTTTCCTGAAAAGTGCGGGGTTTACTTCCTGTTCCATTCATTCCTACGGGGATTTAGCCAAGTATCACTAAAATAAATCAATAATTCATTTACACAAAGCACAGCGCTATTACAGATGAATAACCACTGGCATCATGATAAGACCTTTATGCATGAAGCAAATACTTCCCTGTGGGAATACCTGGGTTTTATAAAAAGTTGGTGCTTCTGTCTCAAAGCTAATGCTAACATCAATTAAATTTAAACTAGAATGTTAAATTACCACCACAAACTGACCTGTTCACAAAACAATAAGCGTGGCTTTTTACTGTACTTTTATTGAGTTTGTCTTCTTTTTAAGTTCATTTATGTTAGCCTTTAGCTTTAGTTTCCCCAGTGACATATTTGCATTGTATGTAACATAACATGCTGCCAGTGATGATCCATCTGTAACTTTCTCTCCGCTGTGAGGTTTTAAAAATTTGGATTTATCTTAGCAACACTTGGCTAATTCCCATAATGATTGAATAGACCAAAGTGAAGATCTGCACCTTTATGGCAACCGGAACTAGCCAGAACTATCGTGAAATGGACCCACAGGTAAGAGATGACGTAATTACCTTGACTAAAACTTCTGCCTTCATCAGAAGTGTCACACGATGGTCAGTGTGATGAGTCTAAAGAGCTGTTGATCCTAGACGTGGTCCTGACGCACCTGTCATGTTTATCAGGCTGACCCCCCTGACCACTTTTCAGAGGAAAAGAACAAAGTGATGTGGCTTTATTTTGTCTGTGCCAGACTTTGGGGGCCACACATCAGCTCCTCTACCCATAAACTCTGCACACTATCACTGTAAACCAAGCTGTGGCTCGCTTTTTCTCCTCACGTCATAAGTTTGTGGGGAGGAGGTGCTGTGCCATGTGTGTCAGGAGATGAGCAGACCAGACCAGGCTCACGAGGGGAGGAGCTGGAGCAGTGACAGCAGAGTCTAATCAGCTTTGAGCTAACTAGAACGCTTTACTGATTTGAAAAGTACTACATTATTTGGAGAACAAAACTAATGCGTTACAGTGCACGTCACTCAAGAAAAGTAATTTGAATATTATAACGAATTACATGAATCATCAACCAAGAGTCCAATAAATACAAATGCTGGATCGAAGAAGCAATAGAGATCAGCAATTCAGGCACCTGTACATTAAATCGAGACATAGGACACACTTCTCCAACAACCTCCAGCGGCCAGTGGGGGGCGTGGTCAGAGGGGGTGTGGTCAGTTTGATAGAGCTGACAGGTGCATCAGGACCACGCCCAGGAACAACAGCTCTTAAGACACATCACACCGTCTGATGAAGTTTTCTTTGAAACGTGTTAAGATAATTACATCTTACCTATTGTCTGATATATAAGAAACAACAAAACTGATCTGATTACAACTGAATTAATTATTATTGATGAGAGTAGTCAAGGAACTAGATATGGCATGGAATCTATTTTACATGACTAAAAGTATATATATTTTTTTTTACAATAACCACTGAGAAATTAGACACTCCTGTCTAAAAAACAGAATACCATAATTATTAAAACATTACATTTAAGTTTTACAACATTTTAACAGTTTAAAATTGTGTTGAGAAAGATTAAGACAGTTCTATTGTTTTTATCTTCACACAAGTCAAACCAGGATTCTGCCCTCGCCCACCTTTTGTGAAGTGTAATGATTGCACTGACGACAGCCAATGTATCGAGAACCTCAAATGCTGCTACAACAAGTGTGAGAGAAGGAGGACCTGTGTGGAGCCAGTTAGAGGTACTGGAAGACACACCATTTACACTGTATATTATGTATTATTTGTGCTGGTCACAAACTGGATGAACAAAGTTTTTTTTCTGCTGTTCATCTTCACAGAACCCAAACCAGGATCCTGCCCTCGTCCGATTCCTTATTTAATGCCGTGTGACGATCAGTGCTCTGATGACTACCAATGTCCCAAGAACTTCAAATGCTGCTACAGCGGCTGTGGGAACCAGTGCATGAGACCACTTAGGAGTGTGGAGTAATAATCTAAATTCATTCAAATCAAAAAGCTCAATCATGTTGTAGAGTACCTTGCTCGTGAACTTAGTATTGGTCTGTTACTTTAATTGTTTATTTCAAGGCTTTCTTGTTCAAAGATTAAAATTTGGCTCCTCTCTGACTTTGCAAGAAAATTGTGCAGATAAAGTAAATAAACCTGAATCAAAATGGGCAACATAATTATTTGGATAGTTGACACTGTTTGTCCTGTGTTATTTTTCTTTACTATTTTCTGTTCATTTAAATAAAGATGACAGACACAAACCCTCAGTTTTCTTCTTGTGATAGTTCTAACCATTTCACACAGATATTTCAGTTGAAATATGTTTTAGAATTTACCATTTTGTTGAAAAAAGTAGTCATTTGGAGTGAACAGTGTTTCATCATCCGAAAGTCATTTTCAGTCTGTGGCTCTACTGAGAAGGTACACTCTACACTGCTCTGAGCTAGATTAGCCCTGCTCTCAGGGAGGAGTTGTAACCTCATACTGCCTTTGTGTAAACCTGCAGACTTCCAGTCCTGTTGTGATCTGACAGAAACTCACAGTCTATTGTCGCTTATTAGCATTTCATTTCCTTGTTTTCCCTTAACAAAGGTGAGAGGATACTGCTGTAAACACCTGGCATATTATACTTTGAGCCACCATTTCTGTTTGTAGCCGAGCGACAGGGTGGGGCTGCCAAAAGCCCACCGATTGCTAACTTAATTAACTCCAATACAATTACAAGGACACAGGTAAGTGTGGGTAGGTTGTGGTACAATCAGAGGCAAAATAAAGGTTAAGGGTATTTATTATACATACATTGAAAATGTATTTATTATTCTAGTTAAAATGCTAAGAGTTAGTCACGCAGTGGTAAGTCACAATCCTCCTGGTGACAGAGCACTCACTAAAGCTCCGTGCAATCACTCACACAACTAAATAAACTGTACTAACTATGCCAAAGTGAGGGGTTGCAAATACCACACACACGCAGGAGTGACGGGGCTGAAGTGAGATCATCTATCACCAAACCCCACCAGACGGGCGACCATGCTCGAACCAGACCCTACTGCAGAGGTCA
This sequence comes from Rhinogobius similis, assembly GCA_019453435.1. Classification (NCBI taxonomy): domain Eukaryota; kingdom Metazoa; phylum Chordata; class Actinopteri; order Gobiiformes; family Gobiidae; genus Rhinogobius; species Rhinogobius similis. The sequence goes on along the minus strand of CM033624.1, from coordinate 23,334,076 downwards.
CAACACAGCTACAATAATAGACCCAAACATAGACAGTAGCAGCCGTACGCTCCCATTGTTATTAGTTGGCACTCAGGTGGAAACTGTGGACCAGCAGCAGGGCAGCCCGACAGCTCACGGTGATTCTCTACACACTCAGCCAGCTCCTTGGTTGCTTTGGTGGTCTCCACACCCAGTCCTTTGTGTCCAGGTTAATCTGTATGTTCCAAAGTATTATTTTTAACGTGTTTAAAATCCATTTTTAAATCACAACTTCTTTTAGTGCTGCTGCCTGGCCCCGAGCCCCACGCCGTGTTGCTGCTCTGTTCCTTTGAGTTGCTTGAGTGTCATCGTTTGCACATACAGGTAACAAGTGCATGTTCATCCCTCACTTAATTTAATGCTTGGTCACAAATGGCACTCTTTATCGTATGAATGGGTACTAAAGTGAGTTCATTGTTACTGCAACTGAAAAGTTTTTTACCAACCACTAATTTAATTGAAAGAAAATCCTAAGAGAAATAATTTGTCAATTAAGCCAATTTAATTATTATGGACCCTTGCCTTCTGTTTTATCAATAACTTACCTGTGTGACCTTAAAGTGGGTTAAGGATCAGTTTGGGGCGTTGAGTCAACATGGGGCGATGTGGGCGTGACCTCCGTGGACCTTGCTTAAATAAACGTGACATTTCGTTTTAAACATTAAATCCATACTTCTTCCGAATGTTTATCAGTCTAATTAATCATCCCGGAGGCATTGATGGAGTAAAGAGCATGTGTAAGCTATTTTGAAGGTAAATGTAGACAAAAGTGCACACTGCCCTGGGTGGACATGGTTAATTTGCACTGGGTTCAATGGAGACACAAAATAACACACCGTGCCCGTGGGCAGAGAGACAAACATCACTGACTGCTTTCCTTTCATGGTGACGAGTTCGTAGATCCGTGTGGTCATGCCCGCCTGCTGGACATTGAGAGGAGATTGTTACATAGCCGAGAAAATGAGTGAATGAGTCAAGAGTAAAGTTTACAATATTTATTCAGGACACGAATACGTTTGTTCTCCCCGAATAGTAACTAGCACACGTGCAATAATATTTCTTGGTTGATTCCTGAATGAACATGCGTGTATGGCGGATAAACCAGCAAAACCAAAACCAGAAAGGATCACTGCAATCAGTAGACCACTACAAACACCAAATTCTTCACTGCAAATGATCAGGTTTCATCAGCTAAATCATTCCATTTTGCTGCCAGTAACAGAAGGGGGAAGTGACCAGACAACAGAACAGAACACAGACAAAACAAACAAAGAAAATGCAGTTAGTCCGCCTTCACATCTGCACAGACCTCGAGACAAGACGGACTAACTTAACTTAAACTTAAAGACAAGACAAAGGACAGCAGGGCACAATGTATACTGTCAAACAAAAAGTACAAAATTACAACATCATTTTCATATCATTTTAATGTTAAAAGATTTTAAAATGGCGTACCAGTGCGTCGAAACCACCCCACACACAGTTCACAATTCACTGCTCAACAGTACTCTTAAAATCCAACGTTGATCCTACCATAAAACATACAATTAAAACTGTATCACTAGAAAAAACCCAAACATTAAAACAGTGAGAACATTTAAACTCACCAAACACTTGAGTAAAAGGAACCCGGCGTGGGCCCAGCAAACGCCCTGGCTCCCCACGGAAACTGGCACAACCCGCTTCCTTCCTCACCCCTGTGTGGCTGCAGCGACACCCTGAGGTACCACCCGTTACAAGATGATTTTATTTTTTCATTGTTTTATTTTAATCTGCAATAGAACAAACACAACAATTACACAAAAATGCATTGTGTCTGACGTATTACTCTAAGCAAACACATCATCAAAAAAATAAAGAATTAAAGCTGGCTGTCATTTAAATTAATAGTTGTTTCATGTAGGTTGTTGTTGAGATGTTTGCCTTAGCAGGAAAAGTCCGCTAGCATAAGGTGCTAACTAATGTTAACATCGTGTTTTCTGAATAACTTGTTAACTTTTCTGTAGCCGCACCAGCTCGTATTGATTGATCAGCTTGTTTTGATAAAGTGAGATTATGTTAGATTAACAGCTGTTTAGTCTGTGGTTACGTCAATTAACTATTTTTACTTTTGGAACAAAGGCCTGGATTGAAAAGTGTGTTAGATATGGTACTATTAAGTTATTCAACAGAATTAGCTTGGCAGACGGGGTTCTCAAAGGTGCATTACGATGTAATTAGCTACTGTTTAGTTAGAAAAAAACAAAAACATGAAAACCAGCCAGAGCTCTTTCACCACAAACTGTTTTGCTGCTGTGTTATTGTTCACTCACCTTAGTCTAACCATCCAAATGATTCACTCTGGTGAGTTTGTAAGCGCTTTCCACAACTTTCAGAGCTGAGTTTACCATTACAGTGAAGCTAATAACAACTAGCATGCTAATGGCGCACTTCCGTTTTAAAAAAAAAAATGCAAATTAATTAGACGCAGACAGCACACAACGGTCTCACAGAGCTTCTTTTACAATATATCTGTACTGGGACCACACGGATTTTACTTAATTACATGAAAATAATGTTTGCAATAAGCTAACGGCTGCAGCGGACCCGGAAGCGAGAAAAAATGCTGCATGCGACGTCATCACTTAACAATCCCATACTTCTGATTGGTTCCGCCGTTGCCGCAGAAACACTAATCAGAGCGCTCTCTCCTGAGCTCATTTGCATTGTTTTACCTTCAGCAAAAGGACTACAAGCAAAGTAAAGTGAGAGCATGGATGTATTAAAAGAACTGGATAAGGTACGCCCCCTCTGTCTGTGGTCCCAGATTGATTTGTGGCCGTGCGAGGTACTGCAGCCTCTTGGAACCAGCCTTTTTCTAAAATTGCACATTATAATTGCAGGCAGTACTGAATTATTATCTGTATTTAAATAAAATAGAAGGAAATGTTCTTTTCTACCGTTTCTAAAATCACCGAAATTACCGTTTTTATATGAAGTGGGGGATTGTCGTCACGTGGCGCCCTAAAACAAAGATGGCAGCCATCGTTTCAGGAAGTAAAACAAAGATGGCAGCCATCGTATCAGGAAGTAAAACAAAGATGTCAGCCTTCGTATCAGGAAGTAAATGCGGAAGTAAGAAACTTTTTTGGGGTCATGCGCCAATGAGCACACTCCATAGGGATAAACAGGACGGCCATCTTGGATTCATCTTCCAGGTTTTATTATAGTTCTATGAGTGAGAGGCTACATCAAGAGGAATAATGAATGAATTGCTGTTCTAAATGACAAAGAAATATTGTATGAATAGCGGAATTATGAATCCAAGTCATTTATTTTTAAGAACAATTATCAAAAATGTATTTATTAAATGTATTATTAAAATCTGAATTTATTCATCTCTCCGACCTCTCTCTGAGTTTGCAAAAAAATTTGTGCAGATACAGAACCTGTTCAATCAAGATGGACAAAATCATTAAATGTTCAAATTTCAATCAGTTGAAACTGTTGCAGTGACATGTTGATGCATCTTCTTTGCTCCTTTTCTTTACTTTTCCCCCCTGTTAATTTAAATAAAGATGACACACTCCAACACTTGAGTTTTCTTTTTTTGTTTGTTCTTATTATTTCAAACAGAAATTGTGTTGTTATTTATATACATTTAATGTCTTTATTGGAGTTGGGTATCACGATTTTATATCATGGATAATAAACAAATATTTCCCTCAAAAGACAATTTTAATGCAACAGTTATTATTCATTTGTACAGTGAGCAAATGTATTTTTTACTTTACCATATGGGGTGAGAAGGAAATAACTTTGATTTGATGAATTTCAGATAAAGCTTGAAATCCACAAAAGCTCGTGTCTCGATGAGTAAATATATAAAAAATATGTCTTAATGGTCACTGATTTACTGAAGTGGTGAACATAAACATAACTCAAAAACAGTTTCCAGAAGACAAACTTTGAAGCTTTTTCTACAATGGACCATGGACGAATAGGGGATTACACTGATTTATAATTTCTAAACCTTGTCCAAGTAAATACACGTTAACTTATTAAACATTTAACTTGCCTCTTGATCAATTAGAAACTGTTTGCATTGTGACATGTTGCTTACTTCAGTTACTTAGTCACTTTATTTAATCAGAGTTTTTTTTTCCAGGTTAAAGGGGTGTTAGTGCAGTGTACAGTATGCCATTTGCCTCACTTATAATTGGGCTGGTGCTGGCGTTGGTCCGTGAGTCCATCTGAGTGCTGGGTTGTTTGAGGGATTGCTGGCAGGCTTGGGTGGTATCACCGGGTCTGGTTTCGGGGTGCCGAGGGAGTGGCTGGCTGGTGCTTAGGGGTGTGGTCCGGATGGCCATCTGGATCCGGGGTTCTCTGGGGGTTTGTATGGTGGACGGGGGCGCCTGGAGGGGTGCGACGTTATCTAGGTGCACCTTTAGTTATTACTGTTACTGTTGTTGTTGTGGGATGATTGGAAATAATCTGAACCTGGACCCTCTCCCAATGTTTTAAGATTGTTTTAATGCATCATTTCTTAGTTAGGGCAAGCTGAATACCCTACACTTAGGCTTGCAGGACAATGTCCTCCTTCTTTTAATGCCTTTAGACTATAGCTTACACATTATACATAATATAGGGCAACATAAGGATATGAAAAAATGTTCGGAGAGGGGGGAGAAATAATGTTTAAATCATCATCAACAATAATAATGTTTAAATCAACAATAATAATGTTTAAATCATCTGTGCAATTGGTGTTGGACTTGAAGTGGGGCGACAGCGGTGATGGTGATGGACGGGAGGTGTGTTAGGGTGCTCGTTGTCCCTCTCTGGGTGCGGTGGCTGTCCCTGTGTGGTCCTCTGGAGGATTCCTGGGTGCTGGTGGTGGTCCGGTTGTGGTCCGGTCTGGGTCTGGCCGGTTCATTCCTTTTTGGCACCTGGGGCGGGTCCTGGGGGTTTTCCGCTCGGGTACGCTGGCTGCCTGCTAGTTTTATCCAGTGCATGGATGGGGGGCGGGCGGACTCCAGTGTGGGCTTGGCCTCCTTGGCAGAGGTGTAAACAATGGAAAATAAATAAATGGTGATTGGGGAGGGGACGCTGGTGCAGGCGGGGGAGGGGGGTCACGGAAGGAGGGTTTGGGGAGGGGGGGGGGGTAAAATATCTTGGGTCATGTCTCTGAGGATTTACGCCTGCGCCTGCTTTAAGTGGCCCAGCCCAGTTATTGTAGAACATGCAGAGATGCAGCTCTGTGATGCTCTGAGACTGATGTGAAGTTAAAGCTACCTACACTACAATACAAACGTTTTTGTTTTCACCAGGGCTCTTCTTTTATCTTCTTGCATGTTAAAATAAATTAAATGTCCTGTTTTTGACTTAAAAAAAAAACAAAACATGTTTATTATAATCTACAGCTAAATTGCAGCTAAACATCAAAACTGAAGACCCATGGGTTATTATAGTTTATTAATTCATTTCTTGTTTTTAATAGCCATTGACAGTTTTGCAGTGTTTTTCTGAGTTCCCTTTGCTACAGACGAGCTCTGAACTCCACGCTGCATCAGTGTCAAAATAAGGAGGCTTAAATTATGTCTCAGTCATAGATTTGAATAAAATATTAATGCAGGTAAATGGGCAAGGGTTGGACTTTTGGACTCAACAAAGAGTTAAATATGTGATGATCCTGAGATGTGCACGTGTAGCATCTCAACCATCTAGTCTGGGATGTTTAATCCCTTCTTCTGTGCTCGGTTTGAATGAATTGGAGTGCAGAATCACTGCAGGCCCATGGCCAGACTCTTTGTACCTGTCATGTTGGTTCACTCTATGGACCAGACTGAATGGCATTGATTGGCAGCCACCTGTGCCGCTTTATTCCTTTTTAAGTCATATTGGACCCTCAGACACAACGTGAATGAAGCTCTGTCCAACTGTGGAGCGCTGACCCATGGCTCTATCTGAGAGCACATGTTGATCTGAAGACAGGCCAGCAGAGTGGAGATGCTCACACTAGCATACGGTGACCCTAACCCTGCCATAAAAGAGCTGCCAAGATCTTAACCCTTCACTTCTTCTTTATCATACCTCCCTCTAACACATGGAACATTATGTCAGTTTAGAGGGCCTGTTGCTGTAAAAGATACAACCAAATATTCAAACAAAGTCAAACCACATTGAAACAGATTACATGTGCTTCTCGGGGCCAAAAGACCAAGACTTCCTGGAACCAAATGGCAAAAGACTCTCAGAACCAAAACACCAAGGCCACAGTGGACAAGATTACTAGATTATCTAATACACTCTCCAGACTGATAGGGCTCTGCTTGGTAACCTTCAGAATGATGAGATTGTACAAATCAGCTGGACATGGCAGAGGTGTTGATTATATATCTTGTAATGTTATGTTATTTCTTGTTTCTCAAACATGACCCAAATACCCAATTAAAGTTGCATCTAACATCCAGTTTTTCCACTCATGTAAACAATATTTTGACGTTTTTTACAGAGGGGTTTATTGATACTACTTGATATAATTAAATACAAGTAACATTATATTGAGAACCCTCTTTATAAATGTTTTATATACAACTAAAATAAACCCCTGGCTCTGACCATTATTCAGATATTTGATTTCATATGAAAATATTTACTAAAAACTCACAATACATGTTTGTTTTTTGAATATATATTTACATTAAGTATCTAGTTACATCCAAACACTAAATTTAAAGCTGGGCGGGCACATGGACCCAGCATCATCTCTGTGCCCTGAGGCTCCACTTCAGGTGAATAAATAGAAGTGCAGACATGAGTTTAATGTCTGTGTCTGCAGCAGTGAACAACATGGAGCTGTCTGTCCTCTGCCTCCTGACTGTGGCCCTCGCCTTTGTGCCTCCACACTCTGCTCAGGAAAGTGAGTGACTTTAAATGTTTTTAATTTGAAATATATGTTTATGTTTCTACAAGCTTGCATTGCATCGCAGGTGTCATTTTTTTCCTACAATGTCATTGTTTTGACAGGGTCCCTCACATTATTTAGGGTAAAACTGACATGGATTAACACCAAGACTGTGCATTGATCTGAAAAGTGCACTGTTTTCTGGTAGAGAATCCGTGCTTGTCTCTGATATATTTGCTTTATTTGCTTTGCCTGGAATGTTCCACAGCACTAAACTTGTCCATCTTGCATTTATTCAATTGCAGGTTTTATCTGCAAAAAAGAAAACATGTTTTTTTAAGCAAACAATAGCTGCTTTTCCATACTGACAAGCAAGTGGCAAACCCCTCACCAGAGCGTTACATTGTGAACCCTCAGGCTAATAAATTATCTAATAAAAGTAGATGAAGAAGACAAGTGAGGTTTTATTGATTAATTGAAATTCTCTGTTTCTAGTTTCTTTTGAGAAACCTGGAGTATGTCCCAACGACATCGCGTTACCGCTTGATGAAAGGATTGGTCCGTGTCCGAGGCAGTGCTCCTCGGACAGGAACTGTAGGGGGACCATGAAGTGCTGTCCCAGCGGCTGTGGACGCATGTGTATGGAGCCTGTGCCAGGTATGTATTGTTCATCTATAGTCCAAAAATGAAACTATCTACTTATCAGTTTGCAGCAAAAAAAAACACAAAATAGACACTGAAATGATGTATGTCTTTATTTTGTATCTAAAAACTGCGTCCTGATTGAATCTTTGCCGTAATGTATTCCTCCTCTGTGTTCTCTGTGTTCATGTGTGGAGCTCACAGCCTGGAGTCAAACACAGCATCAGCTCAAGGACATACAATAACAGGCACTAGGCCTTGATTTTTAAAAGTCCTTTTCTAATGTGTTTTTGTGCTGCATATTTGTTGAAGATGATACAGATTAATAGTTAAAAAAAAAAAAAGCTCACATTATTTTTTTTCAAAAAACAACATTGATTTATTTATTTTGTCTTGCAAGGTTATTTTTATTTGAACAGTGTTTTCTTATATTTAGGCAATCTGTTCTGTCTCATTTGTTGTGTAATGAAAAATAGACCAGGAAGATGATTTCCAAGTGTAATTTTTGTTTCTAGTGCCTGTGGACAAACCTGGAGTATGTCCCAAAATCCGAACATTGTTAGAGGATTCAAGTCGGTGTCTGAGGCAGTGCTCCTCTGACAGTGATTGTGTGGGGAGCATGAAGTGCTGTGACAGCGGCTGTGGAAGCATGTGTGTGGAGCCTGAGAAAGGTAACATGTCCCTCTGATGTTGATTTTACACTCACTCAGGGAATTATAGTGTATGTATTGTTTTAATTAATGTTGTATATTAAACAGTAATAACACAAAAACAGTAACAGTACAGCTCAGTGCTTTTGTATTGACAAGTATTAAAGAGAAACAATCAATAATCAGGCAGTCTGGTCCTGCTCTCATTGGTCCATGTTCGTCAGGAGAAGACTCAACATTCCCAAGGATTTTTTTTTTAATATATTGTTTTTTTATTTTATTTTATTGTACTTACTTCTTAAATGTCCACAGATGAGCCCAAACCGGGGTCATGTCCTCAACCTGCCGGTTTTGGGATCTGTGTTAGTACCTGCTCATCTGACCGAGACTGTGAGAATGACCTGAAGTGCTGCTCCAACGGCTGTGGGACGACCTGTGTGAAGCCAGTTGGTAATATAGACTCCAGTTTTTGTTTAGTAACTTAACAGACACAAACAAACACATGTGGCTGATTTAAATGCATGATATTCATTTGTAATTGTATAATTGTATAATTTACTATGCAGCTTTAGGGGTGGGGGCAGGACTTGTGCATGGAATGTCAGTTGCACTGTTGATTTTTAAAATGGTTGATTCATTTCTATGGGATCATAGAAAAAAAAAAACAGTTCTATGGAGTCAGTCTAAAATGAATACATACTGACAGATCAGGCAGTGAACAGTGTGGTGGATGTCTCTAGCAACATGAGCATCTTATTCAGTTCAATTTATTCTTGTAATTGTCCCAGAGCGCCCCCTATACTTCTCAGCAAGGAAAAATGACAAAAAATCTTTGAGAAAAAGTAAAAACCTCGAGGAGAACCACAGTGAAGGAGAGCTCCTACTCCCACAGACGGACAGGCTGCAGATGGACCAGGACTGACATCCATTTGGACTGTGGAGTCAGAACCACTCAAGAGCAAGGAAGGTGGCTCATCTAGTGAGAGAGAGCTCCTTCAGGCAGACGAGGAACTGTTCATCTAATGTAAAGAGAGTTCCTCCAGGCAGATGAGGAACTGTTCATCTAATGTAGAGAGAGTTCCTCCAGGCAGATGAGGAACAGTCTTATCAGGGGCCCCTTCAGGTTGCGGCCCAAGGCAACTGTGACCTGTTGCCAAATGGCATATATTCATCAAAACTGGCAAGCGAAGGAAAACTTAAATTTCAAGTGCAGTGAATATGTTTGTGTCACCTAAACAGTCATTGTCCAGAGAACTCAGCAGTTCAATTATTTTACAAATATATTCTTTGGCTTTCAATAATAATAATTATTATTTGATGGTTGCAATGGTCAATAAGAAAAAGAGCTTTAAAAGAGGTCCTAGTCCCTCCATGTAAATAGACATTGAAAAGATGTACTGTAAGAATGTATTTTAAATCTAAAAATTGTGTCCTTGTTTTATGTTTGTGGTACATCCATGTTTTCTTCCTTAAATCTAATTTGCATTTGATTTTTGCAATGTGTCTGTTACTACAGTTATTTTTATATTAAATGTTTTCTTAATGCCAGGTATTTAGCCATAGACTGTACATATCATATCGATATGTACAGTCTATGTATTTAGCCCTTTTCATTTGTGCCAAAGTGTAATTCAGTGAGGCTGAAGTTTTATTGACTCATGTAAATGATCTGGTTCTAGTGCCTGTGGAGAAACCTGGAGTTTGTCCCAAATCTCCAAGACCATTCGTAGACATCTGTCCGATACAGTGCTCCTCGGACAGTGAGTGTGACGGGAGCATGAAGTGCTGCGACAGCGGCTGTGGACGCACGTGTGTGGAGCCTGTGAAAGGTAACATGTCCCTCTGATGTTGATTTTAATGTATTACTAAAGTTACTCAGTGATTTATAGCCATTAAATGATTTAAAATAATGATCCTTACCCTACCTCTTTGTTTATCACAAAGTATATCACCACAGACACAACATTTATAGCAGTGCATTGTTTACTTTCACAAAATGTATTATGGCCCCATGTATTAAACCAAATCCTTATATTGACTTTTTTTGTTTTGTTAATTTCTTAAACAGAAAAAAAAATGTAAAGAACCATGACTCAGGAATGGTTCTGAGAAAAAATATAATAAACAGAAAGTAAGTTTTGGTTATTAAAAAAAACAAAAAACTACAATATTATATGTTTTAAAAATCTACTTTACAGATTTCTGCTCATAGTCCAACCAAAAGTAATGTCACACGCAGAGCATCACTTCCACAGCAGAGCTATCAAGACAAAATATATAAATTAATATTATTACGAGGTTTTTACTTTACCAGGACAATTTATTTATTAATGAATCCAAACTAATAAATGCATTTGACTTTGTTCAACAAAAAGCTGCACTGTTTCTAGTAATGTGCAGTAAATAGTAATAAAAATGTAAATATACATTATCCCTTGAAGAAAAGTGGTGCCTCTGCTTCTCTTTTCTGTCGATTGTTCGGTGAATCCTCTTGTGATTGGTCAGTTTTTCCTGTCTGAACACACTACTGTAATAGCTTACTACATTATCCATGATTTTACCGTAACATTCACAGTAGCATACTTTTTACTGTAATTATTTCCCAGAATCCTTTGCCTATTACAGTAACCTACAGTAAAAACAACTTACAGTATTATACTGTTCACTTTACAGTAAAGTATTGTGGAAATTACAGAAATCCTTTACAGTGCAGTTATTACTTTTATTATTTGTAATGCCCAGTATTTAGACAGTTCTTCTCATTTGTGCTCTAATGAAAAACAGATTGAAAAGACAATTTCCAAGAGCAATTTATTGAGGCTGAAGTTTTATTGACTCATTTAAATCTGTTTTAGTGCCTGTGGAGAAACCTGGAGTTTGTCCCAAATTCCGACCATCGTTTGATGGTTTAACCAACTACAAGTGTCCGAGGAGGTGCTCCTCAGACAGTGAGTGTGAGGGGACCATGAAGTGCTGCGACAGTCGCTGTGGACGCACATGTGTGGAGCCTGAGAAAGGTAACATAACCAGACCATTATTCAGTTACTCATGTAGCCATCAAATTATTTAACATAATCATCCTTACTGCACCTCTTAATACTTAATACTTGTTTACTTCATTTTTACTTGTAACTTATGCAAAATTAGCATGTTTTAATATACTTTACCCAAGTATTTTTTTCTTGTGGTTGAATATGACTTAAGTGTAAATAAGTCAGTAAAATATATTATTGAACTAAATAATTGAAACAAACACGGTTATTTCAATTTAGTTCAGTGCTTTCTTATTGACCAGTCTCAAAGAAAATAAGGTAAAATAAGGTAGTAAGGTGGTCCATAAGAGCGAGGAGTGTGTAGACTCAACAATCAAAGAGGGTTAGGACACACATTCTGCTACAGTGACTTTTTTGAGCTTTCAATCATGTTCTAACAATGTTCCATCATCACAAACACACCTGGAGTGGAGTTCAGCTGCATTCACGCCATTTTGAGGAATGTTTATCAGAAGGTCCTCTCCCTCCGAACATCAAAAGCACTTCCTGCTGAACTCTCTCAATCAATGCCGATTTTCAGATCATCTACGTCACATATCCGAGAATCTTTTGCAGTTTTAAGTTTTTAAATCATCGGCAGACTTGTTCTAAGCATTTCTGCCGTCTAAACGCGATAACTGCTACTGCTAGGCTAATCGCTGAGTGACTTAAAGTGCTAACATAGCTTAATTGTGCAAGCACATGACTGGATGCACTCAGTAAGTGTCATTGCACACAGCTGAAAAATCCATTTATTTAGTCCATTAAAAAAAATTTAAACATGAGATGGCAAATTGTAGATACTCAAGAGCAAATGTAAAGGCTAATAAAAAGATGGAAAATGCAGAATAGTTTTGCTTTGACATTGTTTCTGATTGTACTAACTTCTTAAATCTCCACAGTTGTGCCTAAACCCAAACCAGGATCGTGCCCGGACGATTTTGAAATCTGTGTTGAATGCACCACTAACCGTGACTGTGAGAGGAACTTCAGATGCTGCACCAACGGCTGTGTGAAAACCTGTATGGAGCCAATCGGACGTAAGAAACACTTATTGTTTAGTGCTTCTGTAATTATGGGAGGTGACTAGGATTCATTTCATTCCTAGAAGAATTAATGAAAAGGGAGGAGGTGTAGTGCCATGAGTGTCAGGAGGCGCGCAGAGCAGGCTCTGCCGGGACAGAGCAGGGTGCATGAGGGGAGGAGCTGCAGTGAAAGCAGACTGGCAGTTCATAATTAAGGAAATATATGTTGTATGGAATCTATTTTACATGACTAAAAGTTAATAGGACCATTTTATTTCATTGTGTTTAGCTGGTCATGATGATGATGATGATTTTTTTTTACGATAACTACTGAGAAATTAGACACTCCTGTCTAAAAACAAGAAAGAATACAGTAATTAAAATATTACATTTAGTTTTACATTACATTATACAAATTTAAAATTTGGTTGAGAAACATTAAAACAGTTCTATTGTTTTTATCTTCACACAAATCAAACCAGGATTCTGCCCTCGCCCACCTTTTGTGACATGTGAAAATGATTGCACTGACGACAGCCAGTGTATTGGGAACCTCAAATGCTGCTACAAAAAGTGTGAGGGAAGGAGGACCTGTGTGGAGCCAGGTAGAGGTACAAGACACACCATTTACACTGTATATTATGTATTATTTGTGCTGGTCACAAACTGGATGAACAAAGTTTTTTTTCTGCTGTTCATCTTCACAGAACTCAAACCAGGATCTTGCCCTCGTCCGATTCCTTATTTAAGGCCGTGTGACGATCTGTGCTCTGATGACTACCAATGTCCCAAGAACTTCAAATGCTGCTACAGCGGCTGTGGGAACCAGTGCATGAGACCACTTGGGATTGTGGAGTAATAATCTAAATTAAAAGCTCAATCATGGTGTAGAGTACTGTTACTTTAATTGTTTATTTCAAGGCTTTCTTGTTCAAAGATTAAAAATTTGGCTCCTCTCTGACTTTGCAAGAAAATTGTGCAGATAAAGTAAATAAACCTGTTTTATCAAAATGGACAAAATCATTATTTGTCTGAACCTGTTTGTCCTGTTGTGGGGAAGCTGGCCCACAGTGGTGGAAGTAGGAGGCAGACGTACAACGTCTTGTACAAGACAAGATGTATTAAATAATAAGACTTCGGTTGTAGAATTAACTTAAATAAATTACAACAAACTGGTCAAACTGAACAGAAAACAAGTAACTTATCGTAAATTAAATCCAACAAACAACCACATGCACACAACTACACTGAAGTCTCCCCCTTGAATGGCTTGAATTAGGAGACCTCTTTTATGCAGCGAGGCTCCTCCCCTTGGGAAAGTGCACTCACTAGTTTACTACTTAACCTTTACACAAGTAGGTGTGTATTTACCAACCAAAATGATCCCAGTCCCCGGAAACATTTATAAGTTTTAAACAAACTATGAACACAAATAATCTCAAATTAGAACATAGAAATAAATTGAAAACCAATGGAACTCCAACAGTTTTCCCTTCCACATGGCCTGGCCCATAACCCCATCATGAGGTTACAAAAATGGCTGCCATGAGACTCATCTCCTCTTTGACCAGACCATGTACTGAGCCAGGGAAGTATGGATGAAAGCAAATCGTAAAAATAAACCTGCAGACTTCCAGTCCTGTTGTGATCTGACAGATACTCACAGCCGATTGTCGATTATTAGCATTTAATTTCCTTGTTTTCCCTAAACAAAGGTGAGAGGATACTGCTGTAAACACCTGGCATATTATACTTTGAGCCACCATTTCTGTTTGTAGCTGAGCGACAGGGTGGGGCTGCCAAAAGCCCACCAATTGCTAACTTAATTAATAACTCCAATACAATTACAAGGACACAGGTAAGTGTGGGTAGGTTGTGGTACAATCAGAGGCAGAGTCAAGAAAAAGGTTAAGGGTATTTATTATACATACAGTGAACATGTATTTTCATTGTACCACGCTCGAACCAGACCCTACTGCAGAGGAAAATACTATTATAACCACACAAAACAAAGGAAAGCATTAATCTGAACTAAGGCTAAATACAACAAAGAAACTCAACCAATCTAAATGAAAACATAGGCATAGGCAGTAGCAGCCGAACGCTCCCATTGCTGTTAGTTGGCATTCCGATGGAAACCTGCAGCAACAGGGCAGACCCACAGCTCATGGTAATTCTCCACACACACTCAAAGGTTTGACGCCTCACACCAGACTAGCAGCAGCAGCACGCATGGATGCAGCCAGCGCTATGGACTCTGGAGGGATGGGCTGCACAAAATGTAGCGGCAGCAGCGATCGATGTTACCTGGCTGAAACTTTTTAACAGAATGCTGGTTCGAAAGTCTCCATCTACTCCAACTCCCAATTTGGGTTCAACTCCCGGGCGGCACAGGGCCTTTCTGTGTGGAGTTTGCATGTTCTACCCATTTCTGCGGGTTTCCTATGGCAGCTGTACAATAGGCTCCTCCACTCTGGGGCCAGCACTCCCCTGAAAAGAGATTCTGAAGCTCAGTGGGACTATCCTGGTTAAAGAAAAGTCAATAATTTTTTTTTTTTTTTAACTAGGTAGGGTACTGGGAGTATACACCCCGTCCCACTACATGATCAAAGAGGGATTTTCTGTCTGTCTTTTCTCTTTCAAACATCTCTTCTCCCCTGCTTACAGTTGTGGCAAAATAAAGGTTGAACTAAATGCAATTGGTTTCAACAAGCCCACCCCCAAAGATTGCGACCATGACCAGCACAAATAAAATAGAGTGGAGCTGATGAACTAATGAGCAAAAAAATTGTTCATAGCCTGTTTGTAGTAAGTAAGTAAGTACATTTTATTTGTATAGCGCTTTTCACAGATAAAAATCACAAAGTGCTTTACATAAAAAGAGGATAAAATACAGAGAAATAACAACCCAGTCAACTAAAAGCTTTTTTGAATAAGAGTGTCTTTAGCTGCTTCTTAAAAGTGTCCACTGAATCAGCTTGGCAAAGAGCCAGGGGCAGGGCGTTCCAGAGTCTGGGGGCCACAGCCTGAAAGGACAGGTCCCCCCGAAGCGTGTCATTGGGACCATGAGAAGGCTCTGGTCTGAAGACCGAAGAGGCTGGAGGTGTAAGGGCACAGCAAATCAGCAATATACTGAGGGGCCTGACCATGCAGCGCTCAGAAAGTAAGAACACAACGTTTAAAATCGACCCTATATTTTACTGGTAACCAGTGAAGGGACAATAAAACCGGGGTTATATGGGCTGTTCTGGGAATTCCTGTTAAAATCCTTGCAGCAGAGTTTTGCACAAGTTGAAGTCTTTCAAGAGCTGACTTATTAAAGCAAGTAAAAACCGAGTTGCAATAGTCAAGACGAGATGAGACAAAAGCATGGATGATCATCTCCAGATCAGTCTTTGATAGCAATTTCCTCACTTTTGAGATGTTTCTCAGATGATAAAAACATTTTTTTTGTCAACTGTTTTGAGTGGCCCTCCAGAGACATAGCCTGGTCAAACACAACCCCCAGGTTTCTTAGGCTGGTTTATACGGAGGAGCCCAGAGAACCCAGGTGTTGTTTGATCAAAGGGATCTTTTGGCCAGGTGCAATTATCAGAGTTTCTGTCTTGTTCGGGTTTATCTGGAGGTAATTTGACGACAGCCAGTTTTTGATGCAAGACACACACTCCAAGAACATGGTTAAAACATGAAACTCTGAATCATTAAAGAACAATACAGTTGGATATCATAAGCATAAAAATGATAAGATACATTTTTAAAACCATAAATTATCTGACCGAGAGGCAGCAGATACAACAGGAATAAAAGTGGGCCAAGAACGGATCCCTGAGCAACTCCACAAAACAGGGTGGATACATCAGACATTACATTGTTTATGGCAACACTGAAAGTACGATCATTTAAATAAGATGAGAACCAGTGGCGTACAGCCCCAGAAAAACCAATCTCAGTTTCTAGGCGATCAGTCAGAATCCTGTGATCCACAGTGTCAAAAGCGGACGTTAAGTCAAGTAGGACTAACACAGAGTATCGACCAGAATCAGCGGCCATCATGACATCATTTACAACTTCAGTAAAGCAGTCTCAGTTGAGTGCAGTTTTCGGAACCCAGACTGGAATTTTTCAAACAAATTTTGCTGTGTCATCACACTGGTAAGTTGTCCTGCCACCACTTTTTCCAAAATCTTTGAAACAAAGGGGAGTTTTGATATGGGCCTCCAATTTTGGCTCCAATGGATCAAGATTAGGTTTTTTAAGAATAGGGTTTATAAAAGCGTGCTTGAAGTAGCTGGGGACTGAGCCAGTTTCAAGTGAGAGATTTATAAGTTTTACAACCCAGGGACCAAAAATGTCAAAGGTGTTTAAGAACAATGATGTTGGGACAATGTCAACAGGACTGGATGAGGGTTTCATCTTCCTCACTAAAGGCTCAACATCTTGTCGGTTGGCTGGGGTGAAGGAGGACCATGACCACACAGGGGAGAACACAGGGTTTGTATAATTCAGGGGAGGATCAATGTATGCCCTGATGTCTTGCACTTTCTGCACAAAAAAATTCATAAAATTGTTGCACTCTTTTTGTGAGTATACAGGCACAGGAGGAGCTGAAGGTGCAACTAGATTTTGTATGGTGTCAAAAAGGACTTTCGGATTTATCTTGTTACATAAGACAATGTTAGCAATATATGTGGATCGAGCAAGATTTAACAATTCATTTAGCTCAGTCATCATGTCTTTAAGGTGAAGTCTGTGCACCTCTAAGTGTGTAGTTTTCCATAGACGTTCTACTTTTTGGCAATCTCTCCTAAAACCACGTAAGGCGTCATTCATCCAGGGACATGGCTTAGTGTTTGACCCTGTTGTATTTTTAACAGGTGCTACAGTGTTTAGAACAGTCAAGCAATGGCTATTTAGCTCTGTGGTAAATTCTTCAACATCATCATCAGAAAACTGGGGTCAAATAAGGCAGAAAACTCACTTATTGTGGACTTATTCACGATACGCCTTTTGGTCACTACCTTACAAGTTGAGGAAGCAATATTCACTCCCTAAAACACTGGACCCACTCGGCCAGGGGGAATATACACGGGATCGCCACTTCCTCAGCCTGCTCTGGACACCGGCCCTGGATCCCCGCTTCCTTATCTTGCTGCGGGGCTTGGTTAGGAGCAGATACTCTGGCGATGACGTGGAGCATTCAAATTTTGGAGGGAAATACTCCGTGTGCCTGGCCCAAGTAACACAATACTCCTTCATATGTTCCTTGATTTTGAACAATGTGTGTCGATCACACTGTATTACAGCTGACACAAAGCTACTAGTTGATAGGGTTGACAACACTAGATAAAACATCTTGCTCCTTCCTGATCGTTTGTAGCTGTTGTACGGATCATTGTGACCGAGGCTTAAGACATCTCTACATATAATATTGCCAGTTACGGCGGAAAAACGGGAGTAGAGTTGATTTGCGTAGCTCACGTTATTAGCCTTAATACACTGTTAAGTTTCACTTTTGTTTTCTTCACATACTGCACAATGTATGTATCACATGTGCATGTGTAGCGCACAATTACACTTTAACTTTGTGTTTACCTGATGGAGGAGGGTACGAGGAGATTATATTTTTATTTTTCCTGCAACTTCACGAGAAGTCCCTCTGGCCTCTTCTTTACGCAGATGCTCAGCGCGGGGTTTTGGCCACTCTATATTTACTGTAAGATAATGCTCTTACCAGGACCAATCAAGAAAATTGGATCATATTATCCGTTTAGGCTTCAACTTTACACAGACACTCCAAACTCTGACTGGATGTGGATTTATGAAGCACAACACTCAGACCTTTGACACAAGGCTCTGCACTGGAGTCTGTATTCCAATGTGCCATAGCTAACACGCCTGTGCCAGCCTCTTAATTTCCCAGCTCGTTTCAATCTTATTGAATTGATCGAAAAATAAGTTGTAACAATTGTGTTGTTGCATCAACAAACTTTTGCGTCAGCATCTTGTCACCGCAGTTCCAATAAATTAAGAAGAAAACGTTGGCTTGTGAGACATTCAAAATTGAATGTTGTTAGTATTATTTGGTAATGTTTTGCATACTGGTTGCATACCGTGTGCCTAAAATAAAATGCACGGTGTAGGTACTTATTAATTGTGCACATTTTTGTCGCTATTTTTTCGCATCTTCACCTCAGCACCCACAAACCAAAATATGTTCCTATGGCTATGTGCTGTGTTTTTGCGCATTAACATATATTTGAAGCCAAGGCTGGAGCTCCACAGAGAAACACTGACAGGATTTGGACGCAAGTGATCAACAGCACGTGTACAACTCAACAAGGGTTAACCCAAACTACCAAAAGTGGCCCCATTTGAGTTGGACAGAAGTTGCCTGCAATCATTATGTAATTAAAGGTGCACTATAGGGTTTGTCACCTGCTTATCATCATCATTATGAAATGTATTACTGTAAACTGCATTTGGGTTAGGGTTAGCTGATCGAAAATATCCCAGATTACATTAAATTACATCTATCTTGTTGAAAAGTTCTTTCAGAACTACCTGCGGCAAAATTAATTCACAATTGTATTGAGGGATCCTTAATTAATGGACAAATGACAAAAGCCTTGGCTCCTGACAAAAGTACTTAATAATAGAATATGTGCTACTGCTGGTAAGAGCAGAAGAGCGCAATTACAAATCTTGCCTAGGACTCCAAAATAGCTAGGGCCTCTTCGTTCATTAATTTGCCTGCACTGGCCGGCGCTGATATGGACCAGTGGATGGTGTGGGAAAGACCAACCAGCAATACGCAGGGTGCGTAATGCCAATCAAGAGCAAGCTACAATCGAGGTTTTGATTCGTTTTTTTTATTAATTTGGACATGAATGGACAATAATTTAGGATGCCTTTACCTTTTTCTATGGATTAGAGCGGGCCACAGCATGTAACGGTGCTGGTTACAGCCAAACATTTTTGCAACCAAGCGATAAGCTTGCTGGCACTGGCTCAAAGTTTATGAATGGCACAGCCAAACGAAAACATATGGACATTACGTGAGAATTTGGACATTTTTTGAATGACGAATGAACAAGAATGGCGGACATTCATTACCTGTCGCCACAAGCGTAGGCACACGAGGACGCGCAGTGACGATCAACAAGTTGTGAGAGTGATGCTGTGGTTATTAAATGTCTTTATAATAACCAGGGATGGTTACATATGTATGTTTGGGGCATCTCCTCCTGCTGTCTCTGGCTGGAAAACCAGCCTTACAACATTTGCCTTTCCTGGAACTCCTGGTTAATTTTTCTATTTTGCATCATTAAATGTTGTCTGTAATTGTATCTTATTTCAATTTTAAAAAAGAAAAAAGAGAATGAAAAAACAAAAACACTTTTGGGTCTGTTCTCAAGTCTATTCACAAGGGAGTTGCCTGGGGATCGCTATTGCTAAAGTTACAAAGTTGTGTTTTAAGTGATAATTTCATTGAGTGAGTTCGACCAGGTGTAGCAGGTCTTTTACTCAAGTAATGCAGTTCAGTTCTTTGACCTCTCCTATGTTGGGAAAACAAACAGACCAAAAAACAGAACAAAACATGCCTGCGGGAGAATGAGAAACACATCCAGGAATAAGATCTTACACTCAATTATTTTGACATGGTCTACGTTCTGGATAATAGTAACAAAATAATTTTCCCCCAGTCTATTTTCCATATGAGCCACATCAAAGCATCCAATATCCTTCCATTGTTGTAAGGAAAAATATTGCATGCACTTTTCATATTCATATTGTTATTAGCCTTTAAACATACTCTTGAGCACCTTAAATTTGCCATCTCATGTTTTGAAACAAACAAAAAAAGTTGATAATGGAATAAATGAAAGGATTTCTCAGCTGTCTGCAATGACACTGAGTGTATCCAGCCAGCAGAGCAGATTAGCCTAACAGTAGCAGTTATCGTGTTTTGATGGCAGAAATGCTCAAAAGAAGTCTGGAGATTATTTAAGGGCTTAAAACAGCAGAAGATTCTCGGATAAGTGATGTATGTAATTGGGAAAAACATCATCGAGGGAATTCAGCAGGAAGTGCTTTTGACGACGGGTGAAGAGGATTTTCAAATGAATGCAACTCCAGGTATGTTTTTGATGACGGAACATTGTTAGAACATGGTTAAAAGCTGAAAAAAGTCACTGTAGCAGAATATGAGTCCTTTAACGTGATGATACTCTTTGTCAGGTTGGACACCGGTGTCTGCCTCTCATCCTCTCCTTTGACATATCCTGCAAATCTGTAGTGGCATCAAGACTGCTCTTCTTTAGGAGACGGTTGATGAATGCCTCTCCTAAAGATTGATCAAAGACATTATTAAAATTTCAGCCTAGAACGTGGCCTTTCATTCTGCCCACCATCTTATTAATATTGTGAATAAAATTGTGATAGTCCATTTTTTTCAATCAGTGTAAAAGTGTCAACTAATTATGTCTAAAAATTATGAAATAGGACCAGAGGACTTAACATGTGTGTCTATCTATATTCTTTTCCAGTCAAAACGCTGAAAATCCTGCTCCCATACCAGATGATATTGAGTAAATAAAGCAGAAGTATTGGTATCAAAACTGAAAAAGCCGGATGTGTGCGATCCTAGGCGCCACCAAGGCTGTTTTTTTTTTTACACCATTCTCAACACTTTTTCTCAGCATATTATAAAAGCCTGTGAACTTTTTGTGACAGGCTGATCTGTTTGTTAGGACACAGTGACATGCAGATTATCTCATTAAAGTGTGATAGGCTTTCAAGAAGACTAAAGAACAGAAAAATTCACACAATGTAAGGACATATACTGTATCTGAATCATAAGTCAAGTCACCATTATTTGTTTTATGATGATATTTGTTGCTTCTAAATAACACTTCTCGGTATATGAATGGACAACATATTTGATTGTGTGGTTTACAGGACCTTTATGCATTCTAAGGAGCTGTGTAAAGTGAATATGAATCTGAAAATTACTACCAACACTATATGCAAAACTGCTTTTCAGGGATTGGGGCTGATTTCTCTCATCACATATTCACTTCCACTTGGATCTTCATAAATTGTTGAAATATGTTATATCATTAACTTCCATCCTTAGAGTTTCTTATACTCTGACCTAAACATCCCCAAATAAAGATGCATCTACACTCTCACCTAAGAAATTATTGATTTTCCTTCGTCCATTGTTTGTTATATGCAAATAAGCCAGTGATTTTACCTTAGCTCTAAAAAATGCAGTCTATTTGTTCATACATCTTGTTGTCAGATTGATTATAAATCAAAGCAAATCTGTTCATTGCTGCAACTTTTAAGAAACTGGAGCTTGTTTGGGTTTTGTATAGTTAAAGTTCACACACAGAGTCCACATGAAATAAATTGTTATTTTTATTATTATTATTAATGCATCCAAGCAGTTTAGCTGATATTAAAAGCTGGGCGGGCTCATGGACCCAGCATCATCTCTGTGCACTGAGGCTCCACTTCAGGTGAATAAATAGAAGTGCAGACATGAGTTTAATGTCTGTGTCTGCAGCAGTGAACAACATGGAGCTGTCTGTCCTCTGCCTCCTGACTGTGGCCCTCGCCTTTGTGCCTCCACACTCTGCTTTTATCAGTGAGTGACTTGGACCACAGAATCATAAATTTGTTTGTATATGTTCTCAGGCTGAAGTTTTATTGAGTCATTTAAACTGTCTGTTTCTAGTGCCTCTGGAGAAACCCGGAGTATGTCCCAAACTTCTGACACCGTTTGTGGATCGGAGACCGTGTCCGAGGCAGTGCTTCTCAGACAGAGAGTGTAAAGGGAGCATGAAGTGCTGCCCCAGCCGCTGTGGACTCACGTGTGTGGAGCCTGAGCAAGGTAACATGCCCCGTAGATGTGGATACTTGAATAATATGTTACCCCAACTCTTTATTTACTACATGCAGACCTTGTATATCCTTGTATAAACATTTTTTATATTTCTATGATGTTTTAAAGATGTTACTTTTATATTGCACAGTGCTTTTGTATTGAACAGTATTAAACATCTAGGGGTCGACTCAGCATGCACAAGGATTGTACATTGTTATTGATTGTACTGACTTTAAATCTCCACAGTTGTGCCTGAACCCAAACCAGGGACGTGCCCTCGTCAAAGTCGTTATTGGCCATGTGGAAATACCTGCACCTTTGACAGCGACTGTGAGGACGACCTGAAGTGCTGCCCCAGCCGCTGTGGGACAACGTGTATGAAACCAATCAGAGGTAATACACTTCAGTTATTGTTTAGTTAATGTTGTTTTAGCCTAATCACTTGATTCAAACATCTGAGTCTTAGGTGGTCAAATCATTTGGAACATTTCTCATCCGTTCATTCAGTTCTCTGTCTCTTTCTCAGAACAGAACACACAGCTCACATTCAGAAACATTTACCCTCTTTCTTCAGTACTTCAGACTGGTTCACACCTGGTATGGACTCTGGCCAAAGCAGAGTCTCTTTAAATATAGAAACTCAAACATAACAGCAGAAACAACTATACGTGATCAGCCAAAATCACAAACAGAAACAAAGAATGTCACATATGAATCAAACTGAGAAAAGTGTCTCAGCAGAGAGTACGGACTGAATTCATGTAATGAGACGTCTTGTGGTAAATAGTAAATGTTTTCCAAGAACATAAACATATTCCAAAGCACAGCACATCAAGTGCTGTATTTTCTACATTGATGTCTTTCAATTTTCTTCAACATAAAGATTTTGATAAAATCCAGTCAGCAAATCTGTTTTTTTTTTTTAATAAGAATGAAAGATTTTATAAGGAATATATTCACTGTTTTTTTACTCAAAAAAACTCATCTCTTCTAGTCCCAAAGCCCAAAGTGTGAACTCCAATCTCAGACTGCACTAAACCAGTGAGAGCTTGTGGTCTCTCAGAGCAGGACTAAGACTTCTGAGCTGAAAAGTCAAACGAATAACAGATAAAAACACCTGACCAGTGTTGACTTAATATTCTCAAGGATTGTTATTGATTGTACTGCCTTTAAATCTCCACAGTTGTGCCTGAACCCAAACCAGGAACGTGCCCTCGTTCGAATCCCTTTGGGCCATGTGGAAATACCTGCACCCTCGACAGTGACTGTGAGGACGACCTGAAGTGCTGCCCCGGCCGCTGTGGGAAAACGTGTATGAAACCAATCAGAGGTAATACACTTCAGTTATTGTGTAGATAATGTTCTGTATAAATGATAAACAATTTCAATTACTTCAAATATGACATTTATTACATCTCAATCCATGACTGTTTTTCTTATCTCTGACATGTGGCCCTCAGGATATGGCTGAGAATGTGAAGGTCAAAAAAAACAAAAACAGACAACAATATTGTTTGAATGAAACAATGAAGTGCAATGAAGTTTAAACTGCACATGCAGTGAATATAGTTAAGTGTCAATCCAGGCAAATTCTTTTTCAAATATAAATTGACTTTCAGTAATAATAATTCCTTAATGTTCGCAACTGAGATCAAACCTGTTGACTCTTTTAAAATTAAGTCAATAAAAATTAAAAGTGATTACAGGGGAATAAATTTAAAATAGTAAATTATAATACATTCAAAAACAGGTACTATTTTCCAAAAAAAACAAAAACAAAAAGTATATTGTCTATTGTCTATTGCCTATCTATAGTCCTACAACAAAAAAAAAAATCTTATTTTTTCATTTTACTTGCTTTTTAGCTTTATTGTACACAGAAAATAAAACTCCGCTCACACAATACAATGAAACACTGCTCTGTGTCAAATGTTGTCCATTAAACAGGAATAAGACATAAACAATATGTGAATATTTTCATAATTTATGTATTAACGCGTGTACTATCAACTCTTTTATTTGTGGAGCAAAAAACGACACTTGATTTATCAGCTTTAAAAATCCATCAGATATGTTCATGAATCTTTTAATCTTAATCTTTAATTAGTGATTTAACTATATTATTTATTTTTATTTGCTCTGAATGTTTTGGAGATATATATGTGATCAGCATATTGGCTCCAAGGAAAGTATATCGCAACAGGCTCTACATTATAAGCAGTGCATCATTTACTTTCACAAAATGTATTATTCCAAACCCAAAGTGGGGCAAAATGGCCCCAACATATTTAACCAAACCAAACTAAAGAATGACAAATAGAATGTAAGGTTTATTTATCTATAATATATCGGGTTATATATAAAAAAATATAAAAAAGTCCAAGTCCTAAAATATGCACGTCTTACAGGTATCCTACCAGTGGCAGCTGCTGGTCTTTGGAATAAGGGAAGCTCGTGGGGGGTGGGGCTATAAAAGCACATATAAGATGTCAGATTTCATTGGAGCCCTGTTGGTCGGCCTTACCCTATTCCACCTTTCACAACTGGGAGGAAGGGTTGGATTTTGAGAAGTTTATAGATTTTTTTTTTTTACTGCTTCAATATTATTACTGAGTCAAATTCTTGAACCAAACCATACACTATTTTACTTTGTTCAACAAAAAACTGCACTGTTTCTAGTAATGTGCAGTAAATAGTAATAAAAATGTAAATATACATTATCCCTTGAAGAAAAGTGGTGCCTCTGCTTCTCTTTTCTGTCGATTGTTCGGTGAATCCTCTTGTGATTGGTCAGTTTTTCCTGTCTGAACACACTACTGTAATAGCTTACTACATTATCCATGATTTTACTGTAACATTCATAGTAGCATACTTTTTACTGTAATTATTTCCCAGAATCCTTTGCCTATTACAGTAACCTACAGTAAAAACAACTTACAGTATTACACTGTTCACTTTACAGTAAAGTATTGTGGAAATTACAGAAATCCTTTACAGTGCAGTTATTACTTTTATTATTTGTAATGCCCAGTATTTAGACAGTTCTTCTCATTTGTGCTCTAATGAAAAACAGATTGAAAAGACAATTTCCAAGAGCAATTTATTGAGGCTGAAGTTTTTAAATAATCTGTTTTAGTGCCTGTGGAGAAACCTGGAGTTTGTCCCAATCCAAGACCATTCGAAGATGTAATCCCTTATATCTGTCCGAGGCAGTGCTCCTCTGACAGTGATTGTGACGGGAGCATGAAGTGCTGTAACAATCGCTGTGGACGCACGTGTGTGGAGCCTGAGCGAGGTAACATGTCCCTCTGATGTTGATTTTAATGTATTACTAAAGTTACTCAGTGAGTTATAGCCATGATTTAAATGATTTAAAATAATGATCCTTACCCTACCTCTTTGTTTATCACAAAGTCTATCACCACAGACACAACATTTATAGCAGTGCATTGTTTACTTTCACAAAATGTATTATGGCCCCATGTATTAAACCAAATCTTATATTGACTTTTTTTTGTTTTGTTAATTTCTTAAACAGAAAAAAAAATGTAAAGAACCATGACTCAGGAATGGTTCTGAGAAAAAATATAATAAACAGAAAGTAAGTTTTGGTTATTAAAAAAAAAACCTACAATATTATATGTTTTAAAACTCTACTTTACAGATTTCTGCTCATAGTCCAACCAAAAGTAATGTCACACGCAGAGCATCACTTCCACAGCAGAGCTATCAAGACAAAATATATAAATGAATATTATTACGAGGTTTTTACTTTACCAGGACATGGTAAAGTAAAAGTCACTACTCTAATTATGACTTAGTGACTGAGGGCCAGTTTGAAGATGACAGTTAACTGATAATATAACTTTTTTTAAATATATGTTTAGCTTTATTTATTAATGAATCCTAACTAATTAATACATTTTACTTTGTTCAACAAAAAGCTGCACTGTTTCTAGTAATGTGCAGTAAATAGTAATAAAAATGTAAATATACATTATCCCTTGAAGAAAAGTGGTGCCTCTGCTTCTCTTTTCTGTCGAATGTTCGGTGAATCCTCTTGTGATTGGTCAGTTTTTCCTGTCTGAACACACTACTGTAATAGCTTACTACATTATCCATGATTTTACCGTAACATTCATAGTAGCATACTTTTTACTGTAATTATTTCCCAGAATCCTTTGCCTATTACAGTAACCTACAGTAAAAACAACTTACAGTATTACACTGTTCACTTTACAGTAAAGTATTGTGGAAATTACAGAAATCCTTTACAGTGCAGTTATTACTTTTATTATTTGTAATGCCCAGTATTTAGACAGTTCCTTCTCATTTGTGCTCTAATGAAAAACAGATTGAAAAGACAATTTCCAGGAGCAATTTATTGAGGCTGAAGTTTTATTGACTCATTTAAATCATCTGTTTTAGTGCCTGTGGAGAAACCTGGAGTTTGTCCCAAATTCCGACCATCGTTTGATGGTTTAACCAACTACATCTGTCCAAGGAGGTGCTCGTCGGACAGTGAGTGTGACGGGAGCATGAAGTGCTGCGACAGTCGCTGTGGACGCACGTGTGTGGAGCCTGAGAAAGGTAACATAACCAGACCATTATTCAGTTACTCATGTAGCCATCAAATTATTCAACATAATCATCCTTACTGCACCTCTTAATACTTAATACTTGTTTACTTCATTTTTACTTGTAACTTATGCAAAATGTGCATGTTTTAATATACTTTACCCAAGTATTTTTTGTGTAAATAAGTCAGTAAAATATATTATTGAACTAAATAATTGAAACAAATACGGTTATTTCAATTTAGTTCAGTGCTTTCTTATTGACCAGTCTCGAAGAAAATATAACATTCTTATCTACATCTTCTACTTCTATCTACATTCTTTCTGATTGTACTAACTTCTTAAATCTCCACAGTTGTGCCTAAACCCAAACCAGGATCGTGCCCGGTTCCAC
Organism: Rhinogobius similis; assembly: GCA_019453435.1. Taxonomy (NCBI): domain Eukaryota; kingdom Metazoa; phylum Chordata; class Actinopteri; order Gobiiformes; family Gobiidae; genus Rhinogobius; species Rhinogobius similis. The sequence goes on along the minus strand of CM033624.1, from coordinate 23,306,957 downwards.
ACGATTTTGAAATCTGTGTTGAATGCACCACTAACCGTGACTGTGAGAGGAACTTCAGATGCTGCACCAACGGCTGTGTGAAAACCTGTATGGAGCCAATCGGACGTAAGAAACACTTATTGTTTAGTGCTTCTGTAATTATGGGAGGTGACTAGGATTAACTGACTCTTCAATGATTATATGTTCCAATACAATCAGAATACTTGATCATATGATCTGATTGCACACTTTAAGATTATCAGGATTATTCTTATATTCTTATATCTTGTCATCTTATTTCAAATAGTTATTGTTGTTTCTTCTACAGTACATCAGACAATAGGCCCATTTCACAATAGCACCCAGCTGGTTCCTGTTTCCTTAAAAGCACAGAGCTTCACTTCCCGTTCCATTTATTCCCTATGAGGTACAGGATTGGCTAAGTATCGATAAAAATAAATCAATAATTGATTTACACAAAGCGGAGAGCTATTACAGATGAATAACCACTGGCATCATGATAAGACCTTTATGTATGATGTTGTATGATGTATGATTATAAAGAAGTGGCGTCTCAAAGCTAATGCTAACATGAATGACATTTAAACTAGAATGTTAAATTACCACCACAAACTGACCTGTTCACAAAAACAATAAGCGTGGCATTCTATGTACTTTTATTGAGTTTGTCTTCTTTTTATTCAAGTTCATTTACGTTATGTTATGTTCATTTATATATTACATATAGGCCCAGATTTACTATGCATTTGCACAGGTGCAAAACGGGTTGCGCGTGCTAAACTGGAGCAAAAAGCATGTGAAGTTGAGATTTATGTCTCTCCTTATGAATATGCCAGACAGGGTACTTTTATCCCAATGCGCAAAATTAGAGGTCGAGAAATTGTAAATGATAATGTTTTGTGGGTGCCGTTTGATTTATCAAGACTGAGAGGAGCAAAATTACGTGAAAATATATTACATTCGAAAAGCAGGTGTTAAATGTTGTGGCATTAAAAAAGTTTCAAATGGTTTGGCTCATCAACAAATACAAATAGGTTTAGTACAAATAATAGTGTTGTTTTGACAGAGGACAGGTTATAAAAATACAATTTACCTACGACACGGCCTGGATTCTCATCTGTGTCGCTTTGAACTGGAGCAGTTACAGAAACTGTGGCTAACCCCTTTGAATAAATGCACAGAAGAGTGGATTTTTCTGCCTATACGTTCACAAACACCACACTGCACAGACACTAATCACAGACTTTCCCTATAGAGTTGTTGGCCTATGAGGCTAGTGAATATCATCATTTATCATCATAATTTTAAATGTGTCTGTTCTCCAAAAGGAGCAGCAGAAGAGGCACATGCACATTTCCTCTTCACCCGCAGTAGACTCATTTACACATCAGACTGACAATACATTCTGATGGTAAATAGGTGCAACATGCCCACAAAATAGCACATGCAAATTATAAGTAGTACTCGCAATTTGCACCTGTTTTAGTAAATCTGGGCTTTAGTTTTACTATATTCCACAAGTTTAAAATTGGGTTGAGACACAATAAGACTGTTATTTATTGTTTTTATCTTCACACAAATCAAACCAGGATTCTGCCCTCGCCCACCTTTTGTGACGTGTGAAAATGATTGCACTGACGACAGCCAGTGTATCGGGAACCTCAAATGCTGCTACAACAAGTGTGAGAGAAGGAGGACCTGTGTGGAGCCAGTTAGAGGTACTGGAAGACACACCATTTACACTGTATATTATGTATTATTTGTGCTGGATGAACAAAGTTTTTTTTCTGCTGTTCATCTTCACAGAACCCAAACCAGGATACTGCCCTCGTCCGATTCCTTATTTAAGACCGTGTGACGATCAGTGCTCTGATGACTACCAATGTCCCAGGAACTTCAAATGCTGCTACAGCGGCTGTGGGAACCAGTGCATGAGACCACTTAGGAGTGTGGAGTAATAATCTAAATTAAAAGCTCAATCATGGTGTAGAGTACCTTGCTGGTGAACTTAGTATTGGTATGTCTGTTACTTTAATTGTTTATTTCAAGGCTTTCTTGACAAAAGCCTAAAATTTGGCTCCTCTCTGACTTTGCAAAAAAATTGTGCAGATAAAGTAAATAAACCTGTTTTTATCAAAATGCACAAAATCATTATTACAGTTTGTCCTGTGTTCTTTTTCTTTACTATTTTCAGTTTATTTAAATAAAGATGACAGACACAAACCCTCAGTTTTCTTCTTGGGATAGTTCTAACCATTTCACACAGATATTTGTGTTGAAATATTTGTTTAGAATTCAAATTTTTTATAACCATTTTGTTGAAACGGTTTCAAAGGACCGTGTTTTAAAATAACGACGTTTCAGGTTTCAAATTTTTGAAGGAAAAGTCTACAAGGGACGTTATCTGTCACCACAGATGAGGGCTCGATGAGGCCGCGCGGCGATGGCTCTGGGTCAAAGTTTATGAATGACACGTCCAGACTAAAAACATAATTTTTGTGAATGATGAAGGTAAAAGAATAGCGGGCATTCATTACTTGTTGCCACAAACATAGGTGTTTGGAAACCTGGAGCAGGAGGACAGAGTGACCAGCACAAGGACCCAGAAATGTGTGTGGCAAAGGGGGAGCAACGAGAAAGCAGCAGTCCACCAGCCTGCGCCACGGGCGCCAGGTAAGCACAACCTGCAGAAGCCATCTTATCACACAGTCTTCAAATGAGTGGTTTGTGGTTTCATGATGAAGAATTTTAGAGCCCTGCCTTCTGTTCTGATACTAAGGAGAACTAAATAAAATGTTTACCTTATTAAATATGGAGGAAGAAGTGTGTCAAAATGAATTAATTATATATGTCATTAATTAATTAAAAGTGTACACTGAATTAATGAAATATATATTTTAATAATTAAACATTCAACAATTTACTTAAATGTGCAATGAATTAATTAAAAGTGTCATTAAATAATTTAAAGAAATATTTAAAGCTTAATCTTAAAAAGTTTGTAATTAATTCAAGATTTCATGAAGTTGTTCAGCATTAAAAGAATCTGTCAGACTCACTCGTCAAATTCAGAAGGCGGGACTTATACTGCTCTGGTCGAGTCCATTTCTCTACATATCACATATGTATATCACAACACTGTTGACAAAAAATGTGAGGGGGAAAGAGGGAATGTAGAAATGAGGCCGAGATACCTTGAGTATACAAATTCTTGTAACAACTTTTGATCCCAGACATGTCCTGATGAACTTGCCTCCGTTAGGAGGCCATCGGATGAAAACCCTAGGCAGTTTTTTTAAGTACGAGGGCTAGATTTTGGACAAATGCAAATTTTGATTCAAAATTTTAACTTCTTACGGGGTGCTGGAGAGACATTTTTAAAGAAAGTTTAAATCACATTATTACACTATATTCACATCATTATGTCCATCTCATTAAACACCTCACTCCTCATTGGGTCCGTTCCGATCTGACAAAATCTGCAGAACAAGATTTTTCTTCGTTCAAAATTTCTGCTTCGTTAAGAGCTCATTATGGCCACATCCCAAGACTTATGCCAATTATTTTGATTCCAAATATGTCCTGATTATGTTGAAAACAAAGGAGAAGTGAGCGCTTCACTGGGTCTGAAGACTAGTGAACAGGATCAGGTGCTCTTCGAGGATAATAGAATACATTACTGGATAACAGAAATCGCCGTGTTAGAAAACTTGTGGAGTACAGGCAGAGATCCGAGGCACACTGACTGAATAAAAGTCCTTTATTGTGGACAGGGATGCCAACGCGTTTCGACCGTGGCGGTCTTCATCAGGGCATTGAGCACATGAATGAACAGGTGTCCTTAAGTAGTGTTAGTCATGTGACAAGCATCACGTGAACCGACCACAAAACACGTTCATTACATAAAATTACACATTTTCATAGACATTTTTTACAAAGAAAAAGAAAAAACGTAGATAGACTATGTACCAGGAATAACCCACTTTCAAAACCATACAGAAGACATGTCCTGATTATATTGACTCAGTTTGGAGTCTCTAGGAGTTTGTTAAAATACGGAAATTTCGGAAATGTCCATATTTTGATTCAAAATTGCTGCTTTCCCACAGAAGATAGGATGCAGTCCCAAGAGACTTTTTGGTCAGGGCTACATACACAATGTGTGTACCAAATTTCATTGGATTACGACAAGTGAGCTCGTTATGACCACATCTTGAGACTTATGCAAATTATTTGAACAACTTTTAATCCCACATTTGCCCTGATTATACCGACTCAGTTTTGAGTCCGTCGGATAAAAACCCTGGGACAAGTTCGTTAAAATGCGGGCGTTGGATTTTGGACGTCTGAACTTGTGGTTTAGGGCGGGGCCATAATACACTTTTTTATTCACTTTAAGAGGCTCTATGTATGTCCTGAATTGTATGTGTCTATGATGAAAAAATAGGCTCCGCCTCCTATCTTGTATTTTTATAAAATGTTCAGCAACATGCATTATGCCAAAGTCAACTTATAAACTCAGGACACAGGGTCTGTCTCTGCAGTGAAGCCTGAAGTGCGTCACTGCTCCTTGGACAGTGAGTGTGAGGGGCACATGAAGTGCTGTATTAACAGCTGCAGACACGAGTGCATGGAGCCCTACAAGGGAGAGGAATAGGTCCATTTGTAAAATATAATTATCTGTGTTACCTATGTTTATTAATCAATGTTTTTGTATTGGTCCCAGAATCAAGAACAACATCTGCTAATAACATTAATAGAATTGCCAGGAGCCATGACTTTTTCATTTTGGGTCCTCCACCAGAGGCCAGTGTGAAGGTTCTGCGCAGTATCTTTGCTGTTCCTTGCACTGCACTTTTCTGGACTGTCGTTTTCACTTTCCAAGCCTTCTCCAGCTCTTCGCTGAGCCCTTGGTATTTCTTATGTTCCTTTTTACTGATTAAATTACCGGTAAATTCAATTTATTTTTGTAGTGCCCATAATCACAGCAGCAGTTGATGGGCAGTCTCCACTCCCCGAGGGCAGGTGAGAGAAAGAAAAACATGTGAACAGCAATGAACAGCCTACAGATTAACTAATTTTAAATATTGTTGATAGGGAAAGTAGGAAGAACCCATAGATGTACGGCCTATGGAAGAACCAGAGGACAGTGTCCAAGTTTGGATGGTACGCTACTATCACATCTTTGAGGTAGGATGGGACCATATCATTTATGGTTTATAGGTCAGGAGGACCTATAAACCTATAAATGACTAGGAGCCGGCAGCCGGCTCCTAGTCATTCCCAAAGTCAGGACACACACTCACGGCGAGGCGTCTTTTCAGTACTACGGCCCTCGTCTGTGGAACGGCCTGCCGGAGAACCTCAGGGCCGCAGAGAACGTTCAGGTTTTTAAGAGTAGGCTCAAGACCCACCTTTTTAGTCTAGCTTTTGATTAATATTTAATTTATGTATTTGTTATATTTATCCTTCCTATTTATTGTGTTTACTTATCTTAGGCTTACTGTTTTATATGTATTTATTTCCAAGTTTTACTCTAGTTCTATTTATTAATTACCCATATTTATTTATTTATTCTTTTATCAATTTTAGGCTCTCCAGTGTTTCCTCTGAGGGGCCCTCTGTACTGGGAGTGGCGGTCGTCTGTGGCTGCTGGGCCCTGGCTCATAGGCCCCTGGTGGAGGTTTGGTGTGTGCCTCATCTCTCCTCTGGGGCCTGAGTCGGTGTCCTGCGGCTGCAGGCGACTCTCTGCTCTTTTGTGCAGATGGCTCCTCTGATGGTGCTTCTTCAACTGGTGTATCTGCACCCAGCCTATTGTATCTTAGGGTATGTGTGTGTAAATACGTGTGTATGTGTGTATATGCACATAGATGTGTATGTGTGTGTGTGTGTGTGTGTGTGTGTGTGTGCGTGTGTGTGTGTGTGGATGCAGGGGTGTCTATGTGACTGTGGGTGGGTTGCTTGGCTGGTGGGAGGCGGTTGGGCGGGGAATGGCCATGTATGGGAATGTTTTTAATGCACTGTAAAGCACTTTGTGTTACATGCTATGTATGAAAAGCGCTTTATAAATAAAGTTTGATTTGATTTGATTTGATTTTAAATTTGAATCTAAACTCAATGGGAAGCCAGTGAAGGGACAATTCACATTTTGAACCAGCTGAAAGCTTTTTATAGAGCTTAGGACACGCAGGACGCATGCAGGACGTTACAGTAGTCCAATCTAGATGTGACACATGCATGGATGAGTTTTTCAGCATCATTTTAGGGAGGATTATACTCATTTTGGCTATGTTACGCAGATGAAAGTAGACTGTTTTACAGGCTTTGTTTATATGGGCTTTGAATGAGAGCTCTGGGTCAAATAAGATACTGTAGAGCTGGAGGCTACAGTGATATTGTCCAGAGAAACTATCTGGTCAGATAAAGAGTCTCGCAGATGGAGCCAAGCACAATGCCTTCAGTTTTTTCAGGGTTAAGGAGCAAACAAGTGTCATCCAGGTTTCTTTGAGTAAAATGTTTCTGACGTTTACATCACTTTGTATTACCACATCAAACACAGCAGCAACGCACCGACACACTTGGCCCAATGTGCTAGGTAGAAGAAAAAAAAAAGAACAATGTTGTATCACTTCTTCACAGACAGAAACATATGTCCTCCCTGCGTTACCGTGGGTTTGCTCTGGTTTCTTCCTCCCACTGTCCAAAGACATGCATGTGTTCAGGTTAATTAGCAATGCTAAAGTGTACTTAGAGAATGAATATGAGAGTGAATGGTTGTCTGTCCGTGTCTCTGTGTTAGCCCTGTTATGAGCTGGCCACTGTCCAGGGTGTACCCCGCCTAAAGCCCAAAGTCACTGGGAAGGAGTCCAGTCACCGTGACCCCTAATGGGAACATTCATGAATATAAATATAGATTTTTTACACCATCCTCAACACTTTTTCTTCAGCATATTATAAAAGCCTGTGAACTTTTTGTGACACGCTGATCTGTTTGTTAGGACACAGTGACATGCAGATTATCTCATTAAAGTGTGATAGGCTTTCAAGAAGACTAAAGAACAGAAACAATCACACAATGTAAGGACATATACTGTATCTGAATCATAAGTCAAGTCACCATTATTTGTTTTATGATGATATTTGTTGCTTCTAAATAACACTTTTCGGTATATGAATGGACAGCATATTTGATTGTGTGGTTTACAGGACCTTTGTGCATTCTAAGGGGCTGTAAAAGTAAAAGTACGAGAAAATTATCTTGTAATTATGTGAAAATTCGTTTGTTTTTTTGTGTGTGAATACAATACTTTTTTTTGAGTACAATGAAGCTTAGTAAATTAACTCAACTCAAAAAATCTCACAAAAATAAATCATATTTAAATAAAAAATTAAAAATCAATTTTTTCATACATCTATGTCAGAAATCTACTGAAAAACTTTAAATGTATTTAGTCTACATTTATTTTGTTCTGTCCTATTCATCTGCTGTCAAATTAATTATCAATCAAAGCAAATCTGTTCAATGCTGCACCTTTTCAGTTTTAAGTTTTGTATAGTTAAACTTCACACACAGAGTCCACATGAAGTAAATTGTTATTTTTATTATTATTATTATTAATGCATCCAAGCAGTTTAGCTGATATTAAAAGCTGGGCGGGCTCATGGACCCAGCATCATCTCTGTGCCCTGAGGCTCCACTTCAGGTGAATAAATAGAAGTGCAGACATGAGTTTAATGTCTGTGTCTGCAGCAGTGAACAACATGGAGCTGTCTGTCCTCTGCCTCCTGACTGTGGCCCTCGCCTTTGTGCCTCCACACTCTGCTTTGATCAGTGAGTGACTTTGACCACAGAATCATAAATTTGTTTGTATATGTTCTCAGGCTGAAGTTTTATTGAGTCATTTAAACTGTCTGTTTCTAGTGCCTCTGGAGAAACCCGGAGTATGTCCCAAACTTCTGACACCGTTTGTGGATCGGAGACCGTGTCCGAGGCAGTGCTTCTCAGACAGAGAGTGTAAAGGGAGCATGAAGTGCTGCCCCAGCCGCTGTGGACGCACGTGTGTGGAGCCTGAGCAAGGTAACATGTTACCCCAGCTCTTTGTTTAAATATATATTTACTATATGCAGACCTTGTATATCCTTGTATAAACATTTTTTTTATTTCTATGATGGTTTAAAGATGTTACTTTTATATTGCACAGTGCTTTTGTATCGATCAGTATTAAATATCTAGGGGTCAACTCAGCATGCACAAGGATTGTACATTGTTATTGATTGTACTGACTTTAAATCTCCACAGTTGTGCCTGAACCCAAACCAGGAACGTGCCCTCGTCAAAGTCGTTATTGGCCATGTGGAAATACCTGCACCTTTGACAGTGACTGTGAGGACGACCTGAAGTGCTGCCCCAGCCGCTGTGGGACAACGTGTATGAAACCAATCAGAGGTAATACACTTCAGTTATTGTTTAGTTAACTTTTAGTTAACATAGTTAACGCACATCAAGTGCTGTATTTTCTACATTGACGTCTTTCAATTTTCTTCAACATAAAGATTTTGATAAAATCCAGTCAGCAAATCTTTTTTTTAAAGAATGAAAGATTTTATATGGAATATATTGACAGTTTTTTGACTAAAAAAAAACCAAATCTTATAGTCCCAAAAGCCCTGTGTGTAAAGTGTGAACTCCAATCTCAGACTGCACTAAACCAGTGAGAGCTTGTGGTCTCTCAGAGCAGGACTAAGACTTCTGAGCTGCAAAGTCAAACGAATGACAGATAAAAACACCTGACCAGTGTTTGAGAGTTTTGATGGAAAAACTTGATTTTAAGGGATGGATCTGTACCTTTTCTCAGTCTGTAGGGGTCGACTCTACATTCTCAAGGATTGTACATTGTTATTGATTGTACTGTCTTCAAATCTCCACAGTTGTGCCTGAACCCAAACCAGGAACGTGCCCTCGTCCGAACCATTATGGGCCATGTGGAAATACCTGCACCCTCGACAGTGACTGTGAGGACGACCTGAAGTGCTGCCCCAGCCGCTGTGGGACAACGTGTATGAAACCAATCAGAGGTAATACACTTCAGTTATTGTTTAGTTAATGTTTGTATAAATGATAAACAATTACTTCAAATATGACATTTATTACATCTCAATCAATGTTTTTCTTATCTCTGACATATGACTCTGGCCTTCAGGATATGGCTGAGAATGTGAAGGTCCCAAAAAGAAAAAAAAAAGATTGTTAAATCAAACAGTTAAGTGAGAGAAGGTTAAGTGCAAGTGCAGTTGAGTTATGTATCAATCCAGGCAAATTGTTTAGCAAATATTCTCTTTGGCTTTCAGTAATAATAATTTGTTGACGGTCGCAAACGTGTTAACTCTTTTAAAAGTTAAGACTCTGTCTCTGTCTCTTTCAATGTAGATAGTCAAACATAACAGCAAAAAAACAACTATACGGTCATTCTTTTTTTTTTCTACCGCTTGTTCCCGTTAGGGGTCATGGGTGACTGGAGCCCATCCCAGTGACTTTGGGCTTTAGGCAGGAGCCAACTCGTCGCAGGGTCGACACAGAGACATGGATATTGACAGGCAACCATTCACTTTCACATTCACTCACTAGGGGCAATTTATGTGTTTGGACGGTGAATATAATGAATATAATTTTTTTTTTTTTACACCAAAACAAAAAAAACTTCAACCTAGTATTAAACATATCAGGCATATCTGTACCTTTTCTCAGTCTGTAGGGGTCGACTCAACATTCTCAAGGATTGTACATTGTTATTGATTGTACTGACTTTAAATCTCCACAGTTGTGCCTGAACCCAAACCAGGAACGTGCCCTCGTCCGAATCCCTTTGGGCCATGTGGACATCTCTGCACCACTGACAGTGACTGTGAGGACGACCTGAAGTGCTGCCCCGGCCGCTGTGGGACAACGTGTATGAAACCAATCAGAGGTAATACACTTCAGTTATTGTGTAGTTAACGTTCTGTATAAATGATAAACAATTTCAATTACTTAAGAGAACATTGAATATAAAATTAACCTTGCAAAAAAAAAAAAAAAAGGAGAAAAAAATCAAATGCAAACTTCACTTGATTACACTTAATACAAAGTGTGTCCACAACAAGACTTACTCTGGCAAAGCAGCTCAAAGATACATAAAAACTCATGAACACAGAGGAGGAAAACATTCAGCCATTTTTTTTTTTTTTTTCATTGTAGGACTATAGATAAACAATATCATGTGTTTGTTTATTTGTTTGTTTGTTGTTTGGTTCTTGGAAAATAATACCTGTTTTTAAATTGATTATATTTGATTCTTTTAAATTTGCTCCACTGTGACCCCTTTGAAATTTTATTGACTTTTAAAAGAGTCAACAAGTTTGATCTCAATTGCGACCGTCAAGGAATTATTATTACTGAAAGTCAAATAAACTAGCTAAATAATTAGCCTGGGTTGACACATAGCTTCACTGCACTTACACTTAAAACTTTCTTTCATTCAGTTGTTTGATCTAACAATCTTTTCTTCCTTTTTTTTTTTTTTTGAGACCTTCACATTCTCAGCCAAATCCAGGCCAAAGTCATATGTCAGAGATAAGAAAAACAGTCATTGTTTGAGATGAAACAAATGCCATATTTTAACGGAAATATATTACATATTTTTCATATTGTTATTAGCCTTTAAACATGCTCTTGAGTACCTTAAATTTGCAACCTCATGTTTTAAGACAAAAAAAGTATATTATGCACTAAATTAACATGTTTCTCTGCTACCTGCCCTGACACTTACTGAGCGTATGCAGCCAGCAGATGGCGCCTAGCGCCATGCACAATTTAGTTATGTTAGCGCTTTAAGAGGCTGCGTGAGATCCCAAAACCAGTTTAGCAGTAGCAGTGACTGTGTTTAGACTTATCTCGGATAAGTGACTTATAAAATATTGACTATATTTTTGTTTGTTTCTAGTGCCTGTGGAGAAACCTGGAGTATGTCCCAAACCCCCAACACCATTTGAGGATTTAACCCATCACCGGTGTCCAAGGCAGTGCTCCTCGGACAGTGATTGTGGCGGGAGCATGAAGTGCTGCCCCAGTCGCTGTGGACACACGTGTGTGGAGCCTGAGCAAGGTAACATGTCCCTCAGATGTTGATTTCCAAGTAGTAGTACTAAGTTAGACACTGAAATATAGCCATCAAATCATTACACAACCACCTCACCTCTTTGTATAATATTAATGCAACCCTTTTTATATTCATACGATTTGTCAATTTGTCAATAATTAAAAACAAATACGCTACAGTTTCAATGGAAGTGATTTATGAACTGTATTTCTCTTTCTAACACTGTTTTTCATCAAATATATCACGTATATCTGTACCTTTTCTCAGTCTGTAGGGGTCGACTCAGCATGCACAAGGATTGTACATTGTTATTGATTGTACTGACTTTAAATCTCCACAGTTGTGCCTGAACCTAAACCAGGAACGTGCCCTCGTTCAAATCCCTTTGGGCCATGTGGAAATACCTGCACCTTTGACAGTGACTGTGAGGACGACCTGAAGTGCTGCCCCGGCCGCTGTGGGAAAACGTGTATGAAACCAATCAGAGGTAATACACTTCAGTTATTGTGTAGTTAATGTTTGTATAAATAATAAAACCTTTTCTGTTACTACTTACTCAAATATGACATTTATTACAAAGTAAGCAGGGCAGAGGCGCTCGTGGGATTTAGAAAATTTAAAAAGCCTTTAATAAAGTATGTCTGAAAGTATCTTTAAAAAGTCTTATTTTATACTGTGGGGTCACATGACTTGCTCACATGACCATGTACAAAGAGTACAATACAAGATAATTACAAACACTCAAAATTGTAACAGCAGAATATGAATGATTACAATAAACATGGGGCAGCAGCAGAAGACACAAGAGAGTACATTGAAAATGACAATTGCAAAAAAGGTAAAAAGTCTAGATATTCTGTAGCCTTTAATGTAAAAATCAAAAGGACTCCCTTTGAAGTCATAGCTTCAGGCTGTCTCCACCCCTTGTGGGCATATGTGGGTATGTTTGATGAAGCTTACAGCTCCTGTGACCTGCTTCTCTATAATGGACTGCCATACTATATTGGAGGTTACCAGTTTTGATAGCATGTTTATGCTCAGCAAGTCTGATTTTCAGTTTTCTCTTGGTCCTTCCGATATAGAAGCACCGGCATGGACACTCTGACCCATAGACAACATAAGATGTGTTACAATTAATAAATGATTTCATGTCATATTTACAGTCTGTATTGACATCTTTAAAATAGTTTGTTGTCACCATATTTTGACAGTGGCCACATTTAAAATCCCCTGTTTCGGTGTCAAGCCATGTTTTTGTTGTTAGGGGTTAAGTGACCTTTTACTAATTTGTCACTTAAAGAAAACCTAGTTTTGATGATATTTATTACATCTCAATTAATTACTGTTTTTCTTATCTCTGACTTTGGCTTGGATTTGGCTGAGAATGTGAAGGTCTCTCCCCCCAAAAAACTATTGTTAAATGAAACTATTAAGTGTAGTTTACATTTTGACTTTCAATAATAATAATTCCTTGATGGTTGTGACTGAGATTAAACCTGTTGACTCTTTTAAAATTAAGTCAGTCAAATTTTAAACAGGTATTATTTTCCAAGAGTCACTACAAAAAACAAACAAGCAAAAATGTAAATGATATTCTTCATCTAGTTGTACAATAAAAAAATCTATTCAAAACATTTAATTTTTAAATCTAAAAATTGCATCATCACTTAATCTTTGCCGTGCAGTTAAAGTTAAATTATCGTTCATGTATAGTCCAACAATGAATATTCCTCTACATCTATTTTTTAAACTAATGCTCTAACCCTAACTTTAATCATGTAGTTACTAAACCTGAAATGTGCTCAATAAACTATTTGATCACTAGGAACAGTCTTTGTTCATAAAGGTGTGGTTATTATAAAGTTTTTTTTTTTTTTTTTTTGCTGTTTATCTTCACAGACACCAAACCAGGAAACTGCCCTTTTCCAATCCCTCACTTAAATAAATTATAATCAGTACAAAAACAGGTATTACTTTCCAAGAGTCACTACAAAAAATAAACAAGCAAGCAAAAATATAAGTTATATTCTACATCTAGTTGTACAATAAAATTTATTTAAAACGTTTAATTTTTAAATCTAAAAATTGCATCATCACTTAATCTTTGCCGTACAGTGGCTAAAACATTTCTTTCTCCTCATTAGTTTTTATCTATTTTGGAGCTGCTTTGCCAGAGTAATTTTCTGTGTGGATGATACAGTTTGTATTGAGTGTAATCAAATAAAGTTTGTGTTCGATTTTTGCTATTTCTTTGTCAAAACAGTTATTTTTATATTCAAAGTTTGACCAGTATTTGACCAGTATTCAGGCAACCTGTTCCATCTCATTTGTTCTCTAATGAGACATAGATTATAGACCGCTTCCAGGTGTAATTTATTGAGGTGGTAGTTTTAATTATTAATTTTTTTGTTTGTCTCCAGTGCCTGTGGTGAAACCTGGAGTATGTCCCAGACCCCGAGGACCGTTTGAGGGTTTCATTCCTTATATCTGTCCGAGGAGGTGCTCCTCGGACAGTGATTGTGAGGGGAGCATGAAGTGCTGCGCCAGTCGCTGTGGACGCACGTGTGTGGAGCCTGAGCAAGGTAACATAACCCAACTGCTATTCAGCGCTACTCCTTCAAATGATTAAACATAATTATTCTCACCCCACCTCTTTGTTTAAAGGACACATATTATGAAAAAATGACTTTGTTGAGCTTTAACCATGTTCTAACACTGTTCTGTCATCAAAAACACACCTGGAGGAGCATTTAGTTTGATTCATGTTTGTTTGATGACTCGATTGAAAAGCCTCTCTTTTCAACACTGTGCTCTGAGCTCCTTCGATGTGTGACGCAGATGATGCTGACATAATTTATCCCAGAATCTTTTACTGTTTTAAGTCCTTAAATCATCGCCGGACTGGCTCTCAACATTTCTTCTGTCTAACCACGATAACTACAACTTTGTCAGATCCACTCTTTACTGCAGTGCAGTAATATATATTTACACATGTGTAATTCCCAATTCCCAACGCAGTGATAAAGTTGTATTTTTCTTTGTAAAAGCATTTTATTTTTAGTTCTAAAACATGAGATGTCAAACTTATAACAATACATATAATGCATACTATTTGTTCTTTAATATATATGTACTTTATTCTTACTTGTACCTAACCTTAGCACAACTTTTACATGCTTACATACTTTCCCAAGTATTGTTAAGTGAAGAATACTGTTTGTCAAAGTGCAACTGGTCAAAACAAATACACTTTCAGTTCTGTGAACTAAAGCTATTTTTATGTTGCTGAGTGCTTTTGTATTGATCAGTTTTTAAGGGGAAAAAAAATCTGGCAATCTTTTCCTTCTCTCATGACAAAGCTGAAGAGACCACTCTGAGGTTTGACCAGTGAAATCAATAATCAATAACATAGACAGAGGTAATACACATCCATCAGGCAAATAATCCACAGGGAGCAGGCAGAGGCAAAATCCAAAATACATAAATCAAACACTGGAAACAAATGCTAGAGCACTAACTGATGACACTAATGATCCTCACATCTCATTGGTCCACGGCAGACTCCACATTCACAAGGCTTTTTTCCAACAGTGGTTTTGATTGTAACTTCAGAAATCTCCACAGGTGAGCCTAAAAGCAGCTGTTATGTTGTATACATAATAAATAAACTATTAAATATAGCCTCAATGTAATCCCTCATGGGTCCAGGAGTGGCCCATGGAAGGAAAGGTTTCAAAGGCATGACCTTTCCTTCCATCATGGCATTTATTCATAAAACTTGTGTTGTGAAGGAAAGTTTAAAGGACTAACTGAGATCAAACCGTCAACACTGTTGACCCTATTAAAATTAATTTGACAAAATTTAAAGGTCATAGTGAAAGAAAATTAGTTTAATAAACTCAAACACATAAATTCATAAAATCAGTATAAAACTATTACTATTATTATTATTATATAATAATATTATAACGTAGTATTTTCCAAGAAAAAAAAACAAAAAATATAAAATATTGTTCAAGTATAGTCCAACAATGAATATTCCTCTACATCTATTTTTTAAGTGATTCTCTGACCCTAATTCCTAACCCTAACCTTAATCATGTAGTTACTAAACCTGAATTGTATGCAATAAACTATTTGTTCACTAGGAACAGAGTCTTTGTTCATAAAGTTGTGGTTATTATAAAGCTTTGTTGTTGTTTTTTTTTTTTTTGCTGTTTATCTTCACAGACACCAAACCAGGAACCTGCCCTTTTCCAATCCCTTACTTATTCGTTTGTAAAGAACAGTGCTCCGATGATAACGGATGTCCCTGGAACCTCAAATGCTGCCACACCAAAGCCTGTGGGAACCAGTGCTTGAGACCTCGATATCGGGGCTAGTTATTATCAGAATAATTAGCTGAGATTTGCCTGAATCAAGGATTAATGTATTGGTAAATCTGTTACTTTTATTGTTTAATTAATAGCCTTCTTGTCAAAACATTAACTTTGGCTCATCTCTGACTTTGCAAAAAAACTGTAAGTAAAAAGTAAATAAACCAGTTTTATCAAGATGGATGAAATCATCATTTGATTAGTTGAAACTCTGTTGTATGTTGTTGATGTATCTTCTGTGCTATTTTTCTTTATCGTTTTCTATTAATTTGTTCAATAAAGACAGCACACTCAAACACTTGAGTTCACGGTTCAAGGTTTCTTCATTAGTACCCAAGAGTAGAAGGGACCACAGCAGTCCAGTTTCATTAAAATAAACTGTTTTCTAAAATTGTATGCACATTTGCTTGGTTTTAGAAACATTTAAAAACAGAGAGGATTCCTCACTCTTAGGTGATAAAGTCAATAATAACAGGACCATGTCCAGATTCATTGTGTTTTAGAATGTATCTGTTCTCATATTTAGATGTTAGTCTAGACGAGCATTTATGTTAGAATGAAAAGTAAAGGAGAAAGGACACCACCTTGTGGTAAGCCCATATTAGAACACACCAACTCTGACCAAAAGACATTTACTTTCCCTCTTTGAGTTCTGCCAGTTAGAATATCAAAATCTTAGTCAGTAAGTTAGGATTTAAGTTAAAGTGCTCAATCAGTCTCATGGCTAAAATACAAGGTTGAATAGAATTAAAAGCAGAAGAAAAATCATTAAACCCCGGTCTTGCATGTGTTTTGCTGCCCTCCAAATGCCTGAATAAAAGGTTTAAAAGGGTAATAAAAGCTTCCTCCACTCCTCTAATGTGTCCTATAGGCACATTTCAGAGGATCAAGGTGAAGCTCCGTTCCTTTCAAAAGCTCAGACTTCATTTTCAATTCAGTTTTTCAAATTATTTCATAATTCAAAATACGCATGTGCTACATGCCTAAAGTCATTTAGAACATACTCCATCCTTTAGGAGCAGGTACAACCAAAGCTTGTTTCCACAGATATGGAACCCTCTGCAAAGTCAAGGACGGATAGAAAATGAAACAAAAAATAAAACCCAATTGTCTCGCACAACATTTCAGTCAAGTACCACAGATTTTGTCTGGACCAAGACTTTTGCTAGTTTTCAGAGAGAGGAATGCCCTTTCCACATCCCTCGGCTCTATTGCAGGATGCTGGCTATTCTTTAAAGTAGCCTTAAGAGTTCATTCATTCATTCAATCATTCATTTTGTACTTGTTCCCTTTAGAGGTCGCGGGTGACTGGAACCTATTCCAGTGACTTTGGGCCTCAGGCGGGGTACACCCTGGACAGTGGCCAACTCGCCGCAGCGCTAATACAGAGAACTTTCTGTGTTAAAGTAAAATTAATCAAATCTGCCAAAAAGTTCTACACGGCCATCATCAAGTCCATCCTCACCTCCTCCATCACCGTGTGGTACAGGAGCCACAGCCAGGGACAAACAGAGACAACAGCACATTGTGCCTCTGCTGAGAAGGTGATCGGCTGCAGCCTTCCATCTGTCCAGGACAGATAAAAGCAGCTGTCTATTTGCACTGTCTATCCAACTGTACATTTCTGTATATAGTCTTAGTCTATTATATTTTATTTTATTCTTAATCTTATGCATGCTAATATTTTATTCATTGTTTCATTGCACCTTACACCAAAGCAAGTTCCTATGTTTGTGAATTTTGATCACTGACAATGGCAATAAATCGATTCTGATTTTATGCCAATTTATTTTCAACTTTAGATTTATAACTTTGTTTTGCTCTGAGAATTTTTCACTTCTTGTTTGGCATCCTCTATTAAAAAAACAAATAAACATATTTTTGTGTTGACACATTTTAAGCATTTACCTCTGTGTCTCAATTTATTTGAGTTGGGTATCATGTTTTAAAATCAGAAGTAAACATACAAACCTTTCCCTCAATGAACAATTTAAAAGCAACAATTAATATGTTAAACTGAAGCACATTAATGCCAACCATTGTGAATACTTGTAAAGCGCTTTGAGTGCCTCGAAGGTGGAAAAAGCGCTATATAAATATGTGACCATTACCATAAAGTCTAGTTTCTTGATATTCTTGATATTGTGACATCCCTAGTTTAAACAAATAGGATTTTGGTTTGATGAATTTAAAAAAAAGGTGTAGTGAACTAACCAATCTTTGAATCCACAAAAGCTAGTTGTTTTCTTCATAAGTGATCCATGTTTAAACCATAAAGCTTGTCTTCATGGGCTCTGGGCTTTGCTGATGGTGAATCCAAAGTGCAGTAGGACCCAGGGCCAGTCCTGTGGCTCCAGTTTTTGTGCATAAAGAAGTGTTTACAGGGGTCTCAGTACATTCCAGTCTGCTACAGTTAACATGGACAAGCACTGGTCTGTTATCTGTGCCCTGACTCTAACACTCTGCATATTTGTGAATCTTCACTCAGGACAAACGGCTAAACTCAAGGACAAATGGATAGGTAAGTGAAAACATTCCAAATGTTTAGCAGTTCATAACTTGATTAGTCTGTGCGCCTCCAGACTGTTGCTAGTGTTTGTTTTCATTTAGTCAGACACTGGAACAAACACATCAAGAAAAACATCCAGGACTAAAATCCAACAGTGCTGGACTTTAGGTCTTTTATCTGAATAATTAGAAACATGAGCAGAGCCCCCTCTGCAACACAACACTGACACTGTATAACTGGTGAGTGTGTCTGCAGTGAAGCCCGGAGCGTGTCCCCGGAGGACCTGGGGCATGGGGATGTGTGCAGAGTACTGCTCCTCGGACAGTGAGTGTGAGGGGGACATGAAGTGCTGCTCTAACGGCTGTGGACACGAGTGCATGGAGCCCTACAAGGGTGAGGAATAGGTCCATTTGTATTTAGAGAACAAAGAATCACCTGTGTTACTTATGTGTGCGCTAGATCAATTCATAATAAAGACATTTTGTCTTAGTCTTTGTGCTGAGCCGAGGCTTAAGAACAACATCTGTGAATAACAGGCCAATAACAGTTCAGCAACGAGGCAAGGACATTTAAGCCGACATTTATCAAACTACTGTGAATGATGAGGATACAAGAAGAAAATAATGAAAATATATTATTCAAAATAAATCAATAAAAGCCAAACTAACAAGATTTGGAAACATGCCAAAAAAATATTTTTCTTGGAACCAGTTCACAATTTGATTTATTAAAGTCATCTTGTTCTCAGAATAGACGCTTGACTGCAATTGGTTGAATTTTCCTGCCACTCACTCAGAGTCTGACCAATTGGAGGAGTAGGCGGGGAAAGTGTGTTTGTGCTAAACAGAAAAGCACTGAATCGATATTGTCCCAATATTCAATGGATCAGTTTATTCTTATTTATTTATTTATTTATTTAAAATATACAATCTAAAACACATAAAAAACAAAACAGGACCAGAGAGCAGACAACACAAAATTTAAAAAAAATTAAATTAAAATGTGCAACAATAGAAAGAAAAATTACTATTATTCTTATTACTTTTTCAAACTGAGTCTAAACATCGTAAATGTCAGTAACAATAGGGATCAATTTGATTTGATTTTATTATTATTATTATTATTATTATTTTTATCACCGATCAATCCTGTCCAGTTACAAAATGTAAATGCCCATTTCTCCTTTGTTTAAAGTATTTTTATGAGCATTATACTTTGTTTTGTTGCCAGTGAAGCGCGGTCGATGCCCCCTGCCTCAGCCCACTCAGATGTGTGCAGAGTACTGTCACCATGACGGCCAGTGTCCCGGGGAGCAGAAGTGCTGCAGGACGTCCTGTGGCCACAGCTGCACCGAGGTGCAGCCCTGCTAAACACAGAGCCACACGCCTCAACAACACACAACACAAACACTGCCCAGTGACTCCACTGTCTGCGAGCACTTCAGGTGGTGTTCTGTTGATTCATGCACGACTCACAATATTTCACAACCAGTGTCTTTGTTTGTGGAAAAAAGGTCAACTGTCACAGACTTGCAAGAAAAACAAATGACAAAGATGGTATTTTTCACTGTAGTGTGCCACTTACAAGTAAGATATTGATGTTTTTAACATAGATAATCAAGGGCTTTTACTGTTTGGAAGTTTGTATTTGTTTTATATAGGTCATGACTCATGTATAACATCACAATGTTACCTTTCCCATTATTGTGTTTATATTTAATGCAGAAATAAATTAGTTTCTCAATAAAGTGAAAGGTTATTTTTCAGAATTCATGTTTTAACTTGTCCTTGCTTGATTTGACTGCTAAACTAATTCCTCACAACCTTACACTTCAAACTCCAGCAATATAGTATCATTAATAAGATAATGTTGTAATAATGTAATATTTCAAATGGTTAAAAGACCCAATAATTCCCTTCCCTTCGGTTTTCTGTGTAGAACTTTACTGCTGTGCTTCAGTTTGTCACAAATCGAGACCTGTCTGGTGTTTGCAGACTTGTCAAAGGCATGCGAGCCATGATGCTGCGTCCAAATGTAACAAGTTCCTGACCAGACGCGAGCCTCTGCCACATCTCCATGCACAAGAGCAGGGCGCACTTTGGAGACGATCATGTCCCATTATGTGTGTCAGTAAATGGCTTATCAGGTTGAATGTGTCGCTCTAACAGCGTGTGGTGCGTGCTGTATTTTTGGCCTGTCCTGCGTGCAGTCCTCCACACATACACGGGGCACTGACGGTCCTAACAAGCCCTGGACGTTCTGTACAAGTGGCAGCTCCTCATCTGCTCTGGAGCTCAGATGAGCTCAGTGATGTGTGCAAATCAAACTCCTAAAACTCCAGGTTTAGTCCATTCCACGTGTCCCTCTGAGTTCCAGTTACAGAGTGAGCAGTCCTCCATGGTGATGCTTGGTTCATGTGGACAAAAGTGCAGGCAATCCTCCATCTTTGGAGGAACGGACTGTTCCTTTTTGTCGCGAATCATCTGTTCCCGGTACACTCTAGGTCCACCAAACAGTGCAGTCTTTTTATCAATGAATTTTCTGAATTTGAATCAATTTTACACAATTTTTATAAGATTATTTCAACAAATAGTTTTAATTTCACAGCCAACTCAACAGACGACACCACCATCAGGTCATCACCTTTGGTCTGTCAGCTAGTGTGTCCTCTGTTGTCGACTTGACTGTCTCTGACCACTACAGTTTTCTTTTTAACATCACTGATTTTATTCAGCAGGACGTCCATGAGAACTGTGAGAAAGCATCGTCTGAGCCCTGAAGTGGCTGCAAATTTTACTAATGTTTTAGGAGTTTGTTTTACCTGCCCCCTGTGATTTTATCATTTTAGCAGTAAACCTCAGTCTGTTCTTCATACAAGACTAATACCCCCCTGGAGAAATGAGGAACTTAGGCTACTACTTTGGTAACGTAGATTTCGTCTTCAATTATGATATATGTGTCTTCTTCTTGTCAGACATGTTTTTTGAGTGAGATGTGTTTGACATGTTTCAGCTGCGATCTTCAGAACTGTCACTGGTCTTGGTGGTGATGTGTCACTTCAGCTGTTGTCACTTCCTGTGGTGTGGTCAGCCTGAAGTCAGGACACACTCATGGCGAGGCATCTTTCCAGTACTGCAGCCCTCGTTTGCGGAACAGCCCACCAGAGGATCTCAGGGCCACACAGAACATTCAGAATTCAGATCCCTGGACCCCGGTTGTGGCCTGGGATAATTAACCCCTTTGCCTTCCCCTGTCAGCTCCCCTGGCTCTGTATATGCTATATGGTATTTTAGATACATTATGGAGATAATTTCTAATTATATCAGTATTTTGATTAGGACCCAAGGTTTGACGATAGTTAATGGGGATCCAAATAAATAAACAAATAAATAGACAAATATGCCACTACAGCTCCTCCATCACCCCGTCAGAGCTTTCAAATCATCCTTTTTGAAATACCCAATTTCTGATAAGATATGGAACAAAATCCAGTCCACTTGGATTTAATATGTAACTTGTAAAGCACTTTGTGTTACAATATTTGTGTGAAAAGCACTTTATAAATAAATAAAGTTTGTGAAAGAAAATGGATGGGTAAGAAGATAAAACATGAAAAAGTGGATTATTTGACACTCACAAGCTGCTGAGAAGAGGCTGGTCCCGGTGTTGGTGTTCGTCTAATTAAAAAAAAGATAAAACTAAAAGGCCAGTGTGGGGATAATTAATTTTAACATCACCAGATGGCAGCAGTGTGTAGACTAAATTCTGCAGATTATTTTAAGATGTACGTATACATAGTAAATCCATGGGTTTCAAGTGATATAAAATTTAGCAAATCACAAAACACAAGAAGAAACGTCAAAGAGGAAAGCGTTGCAATAGGCGGTACAAGGCAGCATATCGAGGACATCAATATCTACAGCATCTGATTTGAACTTTCTCCATAGTGTAAACATCTTATCCACTCCGTCACATACACCCTGCCAAAAATCCATAAATCCCTAACCAATCCTCCAGGAAGACCAGTTATCACACAGGCACATTCATTGTGGTCTCCTATTTAATTATAAGCCATACATTCAACACCTGTCAGCAAACATACAAGATTTCATGATTTAATATAGAAATGTTCAAAAACTTACCAGAGGAAATCTTGTTGTTAACATTAGACCACACAAGTCAGTACATACAGATACACCACATGAAGGGGGACTTGAAGCAAAGTTTCCATTTACAAAGTTGTTCATACCCAAGATTATCATTGATGATATATTATTCTATTTTCAATGGTACAAATACTGGCTTCTCTTTTGTACAATTTTGATCTTAATCTGCACTTTACTGCACAGTCAAGTCCAGTACAAGTGAACTTTTTGGAAATGTTGGTCACTAATGATAATCGCACAATGGTATCACTATATAGAGATGCAACAGACAAAAATACACTCTTGTTAGCATCGAGCTTCCACCCTACACACCTTAAAAAGCTTTGATCATCAGACAATTTCTTAGATTAAGGAGTATGTGCCACAGAGGATTTTATACAAAAATCTGAGGACATGATGAAAGGACATTTTCGACAACAAGCATGTCCTCTATGCTTGATTAATGAGGCTTATGAACAGGCTCTCAACCCAGGCTCGGGGTCTTTCTGTGTGGAGTTTGTATGTTCTCCTCGTGTCTGTGTAGGTTTCCTCTGGGTGCTCCGGTTTCCCCAAACACTAAAAACATGTACAATAGTATTCTGGTGTGTGAATGAGAGTGTGTTGTGAGAGTGAGTGGGGGACAATGGATAGAAATTAGCCCATGGCTACAATCTGGCGTGTTTACAGCATGATGTACGTTCATTAACATGCACTGTCCCAAACCAAATAAACAAAATATTATAAATTTTTTAAAATGTGCATGCTGTCAAGTCTTTTTTTTCTGAAACTCTGGCGTATTCTCAGATCCAGAACAGACATAAGGAGAAATTCTTTATTCACCTCTCTCTGTGAATAAACTGCCTGTCAGTACTTTTCTGAAAAAACCTAGAGTAGACCCCAACAATTTCAACAACCCCTTCATCTCCAAATTTTCTTGAAAAAACTGTCGCCTATTAACTCCACACTCAACTCATTTCAATTGTTCTCTATGAACAATTTCAATGGTTTTCGACGATTTCTCAGCACAGAAATTGCACTTCCCAAAATCACTAACGCCCTCCACTTCTGACTCTGGCTTCAGAGAGTGCAGAAAAGCCACTAGTGTACAAGACAAGTTTAACATCGTCTTGTTGAATAGCGTTTAATTCGTTTTTGGGATTTGGACATTTAAACTACTGTAGATTTTTGCCATTCAAAGTTTTATGATATAAGTTCATAATTATCACTATAAATACTACTAAAAATGCCTGTAAATGCTTTTAATACATTTCTGTCAACACATGCACAGTTGAAATTGTGTGCAGCCACAGTCAGTACTCATTCACTCTATACTTGCTGGTGTTAAGTTACTATTGAAGTCACATCTGTCCTGGGGCAGACTGACTGAAGTGAGGCTCTCAATCTGTGCCATTAGCTCCTCTGACCACCGTCAACGCTCATGCACACACAACCTTCATAAAAACTGTGGGTGACGTGTCTTGCCTATGGCCACGATGACAATTCGATCAGAGCGGGAATTGAACCTCCAAGTGCTCTGAGCTCTTTTATTCATACAAAGCTGCTCTTGTTATTTAAAGAGGAAATAAAAGTTACATAACACAAAGTCATCCGCTTGGTAAAATTAACTGTGTTTTACGGAAATGAATGCTATTATCAGTCCCTTCTCTGGTATCAGTTGATATCGAAGATTGACAGATACTTGAAGCAAAAATATCGATACACCGGCCTGATAAGTATCGATATATTGGTATAAAAAAGGCTGAGTGCCCCCCCAGGCGCCACTGACGCTGTTCAATTATTACTTTATTTATTTTAATTTTAAACCATCACTTACTTTTTACCTTTTTGTGTCACACTGTTCTGTTTGTTAGGACACGGTGACATTTAGATTATCTCAATAAAGCGCCATATGATTAAAAGATATTGACTAAAGAAAGGGCGAACGTGTACAAACAATGTAAGAGCATGTCTACGTAAATCATAAGTCACATTCTTTGTTTGATAAAGCGACGTGTTGCATCTCCGCACGCTAAAATAACATTTTTCAGTATGCAAATGATAAGCACATTTGTGTGTTTTGTGAACATATGGAAACTTTTGGAAAACTTCCGGCAACCCAACAGCTCCAAATCCGAAATGATTCTAATCAGTTCTTCCCAATCAACCCCCATATCAGTGACAGTCTTGGTCCTTTCGCCTCTAACATTACTCAACAAATCTCAACTTCCACCTTCACCATCCTGCTTCCTTCACCTTCGTACAGTCATCAAAGTCAAACATGTCGCTTCACTTTTAGCTTCTCTTCACTGGATCCCTGTGTATTTTAGAAATGATTGAACGATTTTGTTGATCACTTTTTAAAGCTCGTTCAGGTCTAGCGCCGAGTTATATCTCTGAACTTTGAACGTTCTACGAGCCCCCGTGCAGCCTCAGATCCTCAGGCAGCTGGTCCAGAGTCAAGGCTCTGGAGGACGGGCGAGGCAGCCTTTTCGGTCTGGGCTCCTCGGCCTTGGAGCGACCTGCCTGAGGAGATAAGACACCATCACTGACTTCTTTTTATCAAATGGCTTTCCGCTCACTATTGTTAATCGCATTTTATTGTTGTTTTATTTCCTTTTATTGTCTTTCACTGCCTCTTTTCTGTTTTATTCATTTATTTATTTATTTTACTGCAAATGCTGTTCTTGTTTTATTGTGTGTGTTGTTAAATGCAGAGTGTGCAAACCTCGGAGATTACTATTATTATTATTGTTTGAGTGCAGTTTAAAATGACCTATGTGCATTCTATGGAGCTCCAAATGAATCTGAACTACAGACACTACATGCATTTCAGGGTTTGGTGCTAATATTGCTCATCACATATCCACTTTCACTTGGAATTGAAGGACTTATGTGAAAAGACCGGGTCAGCTTCACTCCTTAGACTTGAGCGAGAAATAGTTGGCCGTTTCCCATTTCTCACGCTCTGACTCAAACATTGACAATTAAAGATGCACATCATTTTTTTCCCCTTTCCCATGTACTTTACAATATTTCAAATGTTTGGGGTTTATTGATATGCATTGTTAGCTTATATCAAGAACAAACACATAATCTTACCCCCGGCTTTAACAATTATTCAGGTATTTGTCATTGGAAGAGACTTAAAAAAACAACAACAAAATAAAACATTTTTAAAGACTTTTTTTTATACATCTATGTCAAGAATCTACAGAAAAAGTTTACATTTATTTAGTCTACGTTTATTTTGTTTTATTAATCTTGAATCAAATCAAGTAGCTTCAATTCTGCACTTTTTAAGAAACGGGGGCGGGTTTCGTGATTGAAGTCCATTTTCGTGATCATTATTAATGCATCCAAGCCATTTAGCTGATATTAAAAGCTGGGCGGGCACATGGACCCAGCATCATCTCTGTGCCCTGAGGCTCCACTTCAGGTGAATAAATAGAAGTGCAGACATGAGTTTAATGTCTGTGTCTGCAGCAGTGAACAACATGGAGCTGTCTGTCCTCTGCCTCCTGACTGTGGCCCTCGCCTTTGTGCCTCCACACTCTGCTTTTATCAGTGAGTGACTTAGACCACAGAATCATGTTCAGAAATTTGAAAAGAACTACGCTGTCGTGTAAAAACAATCCTATAAGTTTCATATCTTCTCGGAGTGAGGTTTTGTTGACGCTTTTCTGTTTTTAGTGCCTGTGGAGAAACCTGGAGATTGTCCTCAAGCCGTTTTTTCGTTCGTGAACATGCAGCGCTGTGGGATGTGGTGCACCTCGGATTGGAACTGCCCAGGAAATCAGAAGTGCTGCCCCAACTTCTGTGGAAAAAGTTGTGTGGAGCCTGAGAAAGGTAACATGTCCCTCAGATGTTGATTTCAAACATACTCACTGAATTGAACATTTATATGCAAACTTTTAATATTTATTGGATATTTATATGTAAAATATTAAAACAAATAAGCTACAGGTTCAATTGTGTGATCTCTCAACTATTTGTTCCATTACTAAGGCTATTTTTTATAAAGTACAGTATTAAAAGATATCAGGCACATCTGTACCTTTGTTTGTGATTGTACTAAATTTAAATCTCCACAGTTGTGCCTAGAACCAAACCAGGAATGTGCCCTCGTCAGAATCCCTTTGGGCCATGTGGAAATAGCTGCAGCTGTGACAGTGACTGTGAGGACGACCTGAAGTGCTGCCCCAGCCGCTGTGGGAAAACGTGTATGAAACCAATCAGAGGTAATACACACTTAATTTTGTGTAGAAATAATAATAATTTACGTAAAATCTGACAATCATTACATCTCAATGAGTGACTGTTTTTCTTATCTCTGACATGTGACTTTGGCCTTCAGGATTTGGCTGAGAATGTGAAGGTCTCACAAAAAACAAATTAAAACTAAAACAATTAAGTGAGGGAAAGTTTTAAGTACAAGTGGAGTGAATAGATATGTAAGTGAGTAAATAAGATTTGAATTGGGTTCTTGTGGAGCAGAAATAAACGATCACTGCAAAAGATGATAATATATACAGTCCAATAATGAAATACTCCTCCCTCCGATCAATCTGCAACGAAAAACAACCTCAAAATAGACATTTGAATCCAAAAACGGCGTCCTGATTTAATCCTTGCCGTACACTTGCTGTGGCTCAGTGTTTTCCTCTGTGTTCTCTGTGTTTATGTGTGGCTCTGAAGGTAGATTGAGAGGACAAGTGTAAGGCTGAAGGTTTATTGACTTATTTAAATGGTCTGTTTCTAGTGCCTAAACCTGGAGACTGTCCCAAACCTGTATTTCCGTTCATGGATATGAAGCGGTGTGGATCATGGTGCAACTCAGACAGTGACTGTCAGGGAGACCAGAAGTGCTGCAGCAGCTTCTGTGGAAGAACCTGTATGGATCCTGACAACGGTAACATGTCCCTCAGATGTTAATCTTACAGACACTCTTACTCAACCTCTTTGTAAAATATGTACATACTTAAGTATAATTTTAATAGGCCTATTCATATGATTTGTTAACATGTAACTAATTAAAACTAATTACTAAGTCTATTTTTATATTGCTCAGTGCTTTTGTATTGACTGGCATTATATCAAGCCTATCTGTACCTTTTCTCAGTCTGTAGGGGTCGACTCTACATTCTCAAGGATTGTACATTGTTATTGATTGTACTGCCTTTAAATCTCCACAGTTGTGCCTGAACCCAAACCAGGAACGTGCCCTCGTTCGAATCCCTTTGGGCCATGTGGACATCTCTGCACCACTGACAGTGACTGTGAGGACGACCTGAAGTGCTGCCCCAGCCGCTGTGGGAAAACGTGTATGAAACCATTTGACGGTAAATACACACTTCAGTTCTTGTTTCGTTAATGCTTTGTATAAAAGATGTACAAGTAATTGAATATTACATTTATTATATCTCTGACAATAATTGTTTTTGTTATCCCTGTCACATGATTTCGGCCTTCAGGATTTGGCAGAGAATGAGAAGGTCTCACAAAAAAAACAAAAAAGGAAAACAAGATTGTTGAATTAAACAATGAAGTGAAGGAAAGTTCAAGTGGGGTGAATTGCTATGTGTGAATCAAGGAAAATTCTTTATTGTTATTTTGAATAGTAATCATTCCCTGATGGTCACAACTAAGCTCAAACTTCATCACATGGACTATTTAAAGGGGTTCCTTGTGGAGCATAAATAAAAAAGATCACTGTCAAAAATAATAATAAATAGCAATAATGATAATAAAATAAATCACATTGCTCATCTATTGACCAGTAATGAAATACTCCTCCCTCCGATCAATCTGCAACAAAAAACTACCTCAAAATAGACATTGAAAAGATGTATTCATTTGAATCCAAAAATGGCGTCCTGATTTAATCCTTGCTGTACACTTGCTGTGGCTCAGTGTTTTCCTCTGTGTTCACAGCCTGCAGTCAAACACAGCATCAGCTCAAGGACACACAACAACAGGCACTAGGCCTTCATTTTTAAAATCCTTTTTGAGCTGCTTTGCCCAAGTATTTTTGTTGTGCATGATACAGTTTGTATTAGGGGTAATTCAAATCAAGCTTGCATTTTGTCTGTTGTACGGTTATTTTGATATTCAGTGTTTCTTACTGACATTATTCTAATGAAAGGTAGATTGAGAGGACAAGTATAAGGCTGAAGGTTTATTGACTTATTTAAATGGTCTGTTTCTAGTGCCTAAACCTGGAGACTGTCCCAAACCTGTATTTCCGTTCATGGATATGAAGCGGTGTGGGACGTGGTGCAGCTCAGACAGTGACTGTCAGGGAGACCAGAAGTGCTGCAGCAGCTTCTGTGGAAGAACCTGTATGGATCCTGAGAACGGTAACATGTCCCTCAGATGTTAATCTTACAGACACTCACCAAATCTTTAAACTATTTTACCCATCCTCTTTGTTTAATATAATTTTACTATACTCAAACCTTGCATATCCGTGAGTATAATTTTAATATTCATATGACTTGTTAATATGTATTCAAACAAAATTGAATACGGTTATTTTTAGATCTCTTTACTTTTGTATTGATCAGTATTAAAAATATCAGGCATATCAGTTAGACTTTTCACAAGGATTTAACTTTTTTTTAAATTATACTAACTTTACACATAGTGATTTTTTGAGATTTTTACCACGTTCTAACATTGTTACACCATCCATCTAAAACATTGCATTTAGCTTCATTCACGCAAGTTTGAGGAATGCTTGTTAGAAAATCCAACCGTCAAAAACACTCCCTGTGGAACTCCCTCAACGCGTGACATTTTTGCTGATTTTAGACGTCACTTATCCGAGAAGTCCTGAAATCATCGTCAGATTCGCTCTGAGCATTTCTGCCATCTAAACACGACGCCTGTAACTACGCAATAGCTTAGCATGTAAAAACAGTGTTTGTGTGTGTGTGTGTGTGTGTGTGTGTGTGTGTGTATATATATATATATATATATATATACATGTGTAATTGCCTCTGCAGCCAGTAGATGGAGGAACAGCTATGTTAATATGGGATCTCCCAAGGCAGTAAAAGTTATATTGTTCTTTGTAAAAACATTTTATTTTTAGTTCTAAAACATGAGATGTCAAAGTAAAGACACTCAAGAGAACGTGTAAAGGACAATAACAAAACAAATAATGCTTAATATTTGTCCTTTAAATCTCCACAGTTGTGCCTGAACCCAAACCAGGAACGTGCCCTCGTCCAAATCCCTTTAGGCCATGTGGAAATACCTGCACCCTCGACAGTGACTGTGAGGACGACCTGAAGTGCTGCCCCGGCCGCTGTGGGACAACGTGTATGAAACCAATCAGAGGTAATACACTACAGTTATTGTTTAGATAATGTTTGTATGAATAATAAAACCATTTCAATGATTTCAAATATGACGTTCATTCTCAAACAATGACTGTTTTTCTTATCATGTGACTTTGTTTAGTTTAAACAATTAAGTGAAACTAAGGTTTAACTGCAAGTGCAATGAATAGCTATTGGTAAATCCACGTAAATTATTTTGCTAATTTATTCTTTGATTTACAATAATACTAATCCCTTCATGGTTGCAACTGAGATCAAACCTGTTAACACTTTTAAATGTAAATCAGTGACACACACACACACACACATACATATATATATATATATATATATATATATATATATATATATATATATATATTAATATTAATATATTAATTTGAAACGTTCAAACAGGATTTACCAACATCTCAATGGACGACCACAAAATTACACTGAATGAGTCAAATAATCCTTAATCATTCCCTTAATTACAAATTATACACTGCAAAATGCATACGTATTATGGGTTTCATCTTCCTGTTTGAGGATAAAATATTGTTTTAAGCTGTTATTTACTGCGGCAATGGTCCTAATTAATCACACCATTACTAAAATAATGACATAAGCAAAGTTATTTGAAAAGATATTTGGTAACACTTTACTGTAACTGCTCTTATTCCTGCCTCTAACCCTAAGGTGCAGTTATTACAAAGTGTACCAGACAATGTCTGCATCTAATTTAAAGATTTTTTTTTTTCTGTTTATCTTCACAGACACCAAACCAGGAACCTGCCCTTTTCCAATCCCTAACTTATTCGTTTGTAGCCCAGAGTGTGCCGATGATAACGGATGTCCCTGGGACCTCAAATGCTGTAAAACCAAAGTCTGTGGGAACCAGTGCATGAGACCTGCAAATACATGGGGGTAGTTATTATCAGAATGAGCTGAGATTTGCCTGAATCGTGAATAAAATATTGGTAAATTTAATAGTTTAATTTACAGCCTTCTTGTCAAAAGACTAAACTTTGGTTAATCTCTGACTTTGCAAGAAAATTGTACAGATGAAGTAAATAAACCTGTTTTATCAAGATGGATGAAATCATCATTTGATTAGTTGAAACTCTGTTGTATGTCATTGATGTATGTTCTGAGCTATTTTTCTTTATTGTTTTTTATCAATTTGTTAAATAAAGACAGCACACTCCAACACTTGAGTTTTCTTGTTGTGTTAGTTCTTACTATTTTAAACTGATATTTGTGTTGACACATTTTAAGCATTTACCTCTGTGTCTCAGTTTATTGGAGTTGGGTATCAGGTTTTAAAATCAGAAGTGAACATACAAACCTTTCACTCAATGAACAATTTAAAAGCAACAATTAATATGTTAAACTGAAGTTATTTGCACATTAATGCCAACCATTGTGAATACTTGTAAAGTCTAGTTTCTTGATATTCCTGATATTGTGACATCCCTAGTTTAAATAAATAGGATTTTGGTTTGATGAATTAAAAAAAAAGGTGTAGTGAACTAACCAATCTTTGAATCCACAAAAGCTAGTTGTTTTCTTCATAAGTGATCCATGTTTAAACCATAAAGCTTGTCTTCATAGGCTCTGGGCTTTGCTGATGGTGAATCCAAAGTGCAGTAGGACCCAGGGCCAGTCCTGTGGCTCCTGTTTTTGTGCATAAAGAAGTGTTTACAGGGGTCTCAGTACATTCCAGTCTGCTACAGTTAACATGAACAAGCACTGGTCTGTTATCTGTGCCCTGACTCTAACACTCTGCATATTTGTGAATCTTCACTCAGGACAAACGGCTAAACTCAAGGACAAATGGATAGGTAAGTGAAAACATTCAAACTGTTTAGCAGTTCATAACTTGATTAGTCTGTGCGCCTCCAGACTGTTGCTAGTGTTTGTTTTCATTTAGTCAGACACTGGAACAAACACATCAAGAAAAACATCCAGGACTAAAATCCAACAGTGCTGGACTTTAGGTCTTTTATCTGAATAATTAGAAACATGAGCAGAGCCCCCTCTGCAACACAACACTGACACTGTATAACTGTGGAGTGTGTCTGCAGTGAAGCCCGGAGCGTGTCCCCGGAGGACCTGGGGCATGGGGATGTGTGCAGAGTACTGCTCCTCGGACAGTGAGTGTGAGGGGGACATGAAGTGCTGCTCTAACGGCTGTGGACACGAGTGCATGGAGCCCTACAAGGGTGAGGAATAGGTCCATTTGTATTTAGAGAACAAATAATCACCTGTGTTACTTATGTGTGTGCTAGATCAATTCATAATAAAGACATATTGTCTTAGTCTTTGTGCTGAGCCGAGGCTTAAGAACAACATCTGTGAATAACAGGCCAATAACAGTTCTGCAACGAGGCAAGGACATTTAAGCCGACATTTATCAAACTACTATGAATGATGAGGATACAAGAAGAAAATATATTATTCAAAATAAGTCAGTAAAAGCCAAACTAACAAGATTTGGCAACATGCCAAAAAAATATTTTTCTTGGAACCAGTTCACAATTTGATTTATTAAAGTCATCTTGTTCTCAGAATAGACGCTTGACTGCGATTGGTTGAATTTTCCTGCCACTCACTCAGAGTCTGACCAATTGGAGGAGGAGGCGGGGAAAAGTGTGTTTGTGCTAAACAGTAAAGCACTGACTCGATATTGTCCCACTATAACTATAAAATCTAAAACACATAAAACACAAAACAGGACCAGAGAGCAGACAAAAAATTAAAAAATGTAAATAAAAATTACTATTATTATAGTTACTTTTAAAAATTGTATCCAATTTTTCTTTTGGACATTTTTCTTTCTTTTAATTTTCTTTGAATGTCAGTCACAATAGGGATCAATTTGATTTGATTTTATTATTATTATTATTATTATTTTTATCAACGATCAATCCTGTCCAGTTACAAAATGTAAATGCCCATTTCTCCTTTATTTAAAGTATTTTTGTGAGCATTATACTTTGTTTTGTTGCCAGTGAAGCGTGGTCGATGCCCCCTGCCTCAGCCCACTCAGATGTGTGCAGAGTACTGTCACCATGACGGCCAGTGTCCCGGGGAGCAGAAGTGCTGCAGGACGTCCTGTGGCCACAGCTGCACCGAGGTGCAGCCCTGCTAAACACAGAGCCACACGCCTCAACAACACACAACACAAACACTGCCCAGTGACTCCACTGTCTGCGAGCACTTCAGGTGGTGTTCTGTTGATTCATGCACGACTCACAATATTTCACAATTGTCTTTGTTTGTGGAAAAAAGGTCAACTGTCACAGACTTGCAAGAAAAACAAATGGCAAAGATGGTATTTTTCACTGTAGTGTGCCACTTACAAGTAAGAAATTGATGTTTTTAAACATGATGTGTTTATATTGTATATGTGATCATAACTCATGTATACAACAATATTTCTTTTCATGTGATTGTTTATTTAGTGCTGAAATGTGTTTATATTTACATAAAAGTGAAAGGTTTAAATCTCAATAAACACATACCGTCACTGATTTTTTCAGTGTGACTCTTTCCAACCAGAATAAATTATCCTTATAGAGTGTATTCCATAAGATTTTGTTGTTAGAGAGGGCGTTTCCAATGTTTTCATTTCCCACTGAACCCAAACAGGGAGCAGTGTGTCCTTCTCTAAGCCAACACAGAGGCCTGATTTATTTACTCTCAAATGTGAACGCTCATATACAGGGAGTGCAGAATTATTAGGCAAGTTGTATTTTTGAGGATTAATTTTATTATTGAACAACAACCATGTTCTCAATGAACACAAAAAACTCATTAATATCAAAGCTGAATATTTTTGGAAGTTTTAGTTTTTAGTTTTAGCTATTTTAGGGGGATATCTGTGTGTGCAGGTGACTATTACTGTGCATAATTATTAGGCAACTTAACAAAAAACAAATTTATACCCATTTCAATTATTTATTTTTACCAGTGAAACCAATATAACATCTCAACATTCACAAATATACATTTCTGACATTCAAAAACCAAACAAAAACAAATCAGTGACCAATATAGCCACCTTTCTTTGCAAGGACACTCAAAAGCCTGCCATCCATGGATTCTGTCTGTGTTTTGATCTGTTCACCATCAACATTGCGTGCAGCAGCAACCACAGCCTCCCAGACACTGTTCAGAGAGGTGTACTGTTTTCCCTCCTTGTAAATTGCACATTTGATGATGGACCACAGGTTCTCAATGGGGTTCAGATCAGGAGAACAAGGAGGCCATATCATTAGATTTTCTTCTTTTATACCCTTTCTTGCCAGCCACGCTGTGGAGTACTTGAACGCGTGTGATGGAGCATTGTCCTGCATGAAAATCATGTTTTCTTGAAGGATGCAGACTTCTTCCTGCACCACTGCTTGAAGAAGGTGTCTTCCAGAAACTGGCAGTAGGACTGGGAGTTGAGCTTGACTCCATCCTCATCCCGAAAAGGCCCCACAAGCTCATCTTTGATGATACCAGCCCAAACCAGTACTCCACCTCCACCTTGCTGGCGTCTGAGTCGGACTGGAGCTCTCTGCCCTTTACCAACCCAGCCACGGGCCCATCCATCTGGCCCATCAAGACTCACTCTCATTTCATCAGTCCATAAAACCTTAGAAAAGTCAGTCTTGAGATATTTCTTGGCCCAGTCTTGACGTTTCAGCTTGTGTCTTGTTCAGTGGTGGTCGACTTTCTTACCTTGGCCATGTCTCTGAGTATTGCACACCTTGTGCTTTTGGGCACTCCAGTGATGTTGCAGCTCTGGAATATGGCCAAACTGGTGGCAAGTGGCATCTTGGCAGCTGCACGCTTGACTTTTCTCAGTTCACAGGCAGTTATTTTGCGCCTTGGTTTTTCCACACGCTTCTTGCGACCCTGTTGACTATTTTGAATGAAACGCTTGATTGTTCGATGATCACGCTTCAGAAGCTTGGCTATTTTAAGACTGCTGCATCCCTCTGCAATATATCTCACAATTTTTGACTTTTCTGAGCCTGTCAAGTCCTTCTTTGACCCATTTTGCCAAAGGAAAGGAAGTTGCCTAATAATTATGCACACCTAATATAGGGTGTTGATGTCATTAGACCACACCCCTTCTCATTACAGAGATGCACATCACCTAATATGCTTAATTGGTAGTAGGCTTTCCTGCCTATACAGCTTGGAGTAAGACAACATGCATAACGAGGATGATGTGGTCAAAATACTCATTTGCCTAATAATTCTGCACTCCCTGTAGAACCAACAAGACCCCAACTCTGCACTGCAGCTCATAAACAGCTCACCAGAGGAGAGAAGTGGCAGTATTTATCATTTATTATCCACTGATCATGTACATTTTACAACATTCTCAGTGGAACAATTTGTCTATAACAAACAACACACATTCTCAAAAACATTTGGGGACAATTGATCAACCTGCTATTTAAACTATTTGGGGAGTTTTACTTGGCCACATACATTGAAGCTTCATTCCAAAATCAGTGCAAAAAATACATTTGGTAAAAGGCCAGCTCAGATGTTTTGATAAAATAATTTGATTAATCTCGTACAGATAAAACAGAGAGGGCGACGTTGTTTTTTTTAAGATACCAGAAACTCAAGGCATTATTTTTAGTTTCACAACTTGTGTAGTCAAAATAGTTAGCTGTTTGCTTATGTCGTTTTAAACTTGTAGATGCAATAAAGGTTTCCTCTAGTCTAAACATAAGTCTCAAAGTGCATGAAGCAGACCATTGTTAATATAACAAAAAGTGAATTGTTTACAAGAGAAATACTGTGTCCTTTTGGTGTCTACGCACAATGAAAGTCATGAATTTAAGTATTGGGTGAGTATAAACTGGTGATTCATGTAATATTACTTTACATAAAAGTAGTATATCTTCTTTCTGAGCCAAATACCCGATTTCAAACAATACAGTAAAAAAATGTCACCCTTTTATTCAGAGTGAGGACATGGACAAAAGCAAAAAAAACAAACAAGAAAACAAACAAACTTGCAAACACACAATGACAGGCAATGAAGTTCACCAACAGTGTACCCCCGGAAAAATAAAATATACTTGCATTCTTGCCATAAATAATAAGGTTTGCCTCACAATCTGACAATATTCAGCATTTTCCAAACAATGGTCTCAAAATGTAGTACAAGAACAGGTCACTTTTGGTTGTCCAATTCTATCATAAACAAAAAAACAGTTGTTCTCAAAGACAGCTGATGCCTTATAGTTCGCTAGGCAGCAACTAACGACGCATTCATCTAAAGTTAAACTCATTCAAAACATTCACACAAGTTTAGTCCATCCCTGAACACCACCATTTCCCCAGTGTTGCACAAAGAGTTATTCTTTATAAACAGTACCGTTTGGAGTTACCGTGTAGCCTCATAGTGGTGGTACGCCCCTCATTTTTCGGATGACGTTGGCTATCCTCTTGGCCAGTCCTGGGCTTGGTTCTTCGATCTGAAAGTTGCGTGTGAGCAGGTTGTAGAGCGAGCCGTAGCCCACAGCCACCACGGTACAGGTGAGGCAGATGACGTTGTACGGCATGCTAAAGTCTGGAGTGGGCAGGTTCACCAGTAAGGGCTCAGTGTAAACCCGAATGAAGTAACTGGATTCCTCTTTGGTGGGGAAACTACAGCACGGAAAGAAAATAGCGTGTTAGATAAAAAAGAATGGATGGGTAAGTAGGTAAAACATGAAAAAGGGGATTATTCGACACTCACAAGCTGCTGAAAAGAGGTTGGTCCCGGGTGTTGTTGGTGTCCATGGCAACAATACTTGGCACAAGAGAGCTGACAACTGAGGACCTGGAAATAATTGCAAATTTAAGGATTTAAAGGCCTCTGTGGTGACTGTTCATTTTACCACCACTAGATGGTAGTAGTGTGTAGACTGTGTAGAGAAAACCTTTAGAGACTTTTGAGATGTACAGTATGGATACATAGTAAATGTGTGGGTTTACAATGAATAATAGTTCTAAATATTTAACAGGTCAAAAGTCCTCAAAATGCATTTATAACAGATACAATTATTTGGCTGAAACCTCCACGATAAAAACATTTTATGACTTTTACTAAAGTGAAAAGTCAATGTATAAGCTTCACTTCAACTTAAGATAGATTTGTGAGTGTCGCTATATGCATTTTAAAATCTAAATATCGGTAACAGTAAGTATTGGCTCAAAAATCCATATCGGACCATCTCACAAATGATGAACGCCACATATTTTTCTCAGTCTCACGGTGCCATCTACTGTCCAACACATGCCACTGACATAAGGAATGTTTATACATGACCTGTGCTCTTTTTTCCCCCATAATTACTATGGTTTGTTTCCCCCCCAGAATGTGTATTGTAGAAGCAGAACTTTATGAAAACAATCAAACCTTTACACTACACACTGTCTTCTTCTGATAATTAAACATTTTCATCTTTTCAAACTTGGAAGAAATAAGAGTGACGTTTTGGGATGACAGCTGATTGGCTGTGCAGGAATAATACTCCTGCTTCACTTTTGTGTCTGAAAAAGCTGTTCTAAATCTGTGCTTGCGGCCCATAAATCATTGCATGTGAAAACTAGTGATGAGCCAAACAAGGAGCAAGGAAAGAGTTAGAAAGGTTTAAAGTGCGTATGACAAGTCAAACTACTTATTTCACAAAAATGCTGTTTAGATTAAAAAAAATGTCAAATTTTGCAAAAATGCTTTACAAATTTTATCCCGATTTAGCAATTTTTATTTATTTTTTTTACTTCCTGGTTGAAAATGATGACATCACACTAGGAAAGGGTCAAAAGAGTAGTCACTCCCTGTTGTGATGTCATCTATCTGTTCACTTCGTGTAACTTTTTACAGATTTTTCAACATTTCTCCAAAAAACTTGATTGGTGTAAAACTATAGTTTATACTTTACAACAGGTATTACTACACCAAATAAAGACAAGATTAGAAAATTATGAAAACCTGTCATAGGCACTTTAAATACCTACAGTCTTATCAGTGTTTGAAAATTTGATCAGTCAGTATTTCATACCCAACATAGAATCCGTGGTTTGGGTCTGGCGTGTACTCGGTCCATTTGAGCAGAGCCCTCTCAAACTGCACCGTGACCTCAGTGACAGAGTTTGGAGGAAGCTGCACCAACATCTCCAGAAGGTGAGGCCGAATGCGGTCTTTAGACGGCTGGTAGTGGATGTAACCTATCAGGAGCAGAAACACTTAGAACTTAAGCCTTCCACTTCACTGGTGAATAATTTACCACAATTTTACCAAGTCATATCACAATGTGTTTTAAAGCTGTGATTAATCCACTATTGCCCTCCCCATAAAACTACAAAACATCTTGAATAAGGTGTATGTCATAAATGTCCAATCTACAAGTTTTATGGCAATTAACAATGGAATGCAAATATTTTGGTGATATAATGTTAACTGCAAATGATACATTTTAGTATAAAGTATTTTAGTTTTAGTATAAACCTGCTACTGTAAAGTTTAGTCCTCTGTGTTATCTTTTATCTACCACTCAGTCTTGTTATTTTGTCTTTTTATATTGATTGTACTTTTCTCTACTTGCAAATCCTTTTTTTCATAATGTACAGTAGGGTTGACAAAAGTATAAAAAAAATCTGTTCCAAAACATAGTATAAAAACTAGATTTGAGCAAGAATCGATACTAAGAAAATCCCTTTTCCCTTTGACCTTTCTTGAACAGTTTTAGAATGAGCTTAAGCTTTATCAGAACCAGTATAAGACCACAATGTTTGATAAATAAAGTACTATTATTTACCATAAAATGCGAGCTATAAGCCCCTACTTTTGTCTCATGATTTCAACCCTGCGGCTTATAGCGATGCGGCTAATTTAGGTATTTTTCCGGGAGCAGCCTCTAGGGTAGAGTTTAGATCAGGCCCAAAAATTCAAACCCGACTCGCCCGAGCCCGCGCACTTACTGTCCGAATCCGACTCTGAGTCATTTCCTGCATGATTCGACCCGACCGGCCGCGCATGTGTGTCCGAACCCGAACCGAGCCCCCGCACGTGTGGAACCGGAGTTACGTAAACTGAGTTCCGTGCAGAGTTTTATTGGCAGAATAAGCGCCTGACAGGGCTTCAAGTGTTTAGTGTTCTACCTGCACCAACGGGACGTCTCCTGTACCAGACGGGCCTGTTCCTCCGCACTTTCATTAAGGCGTCTTTTCTCACGTCACATATTTTGACCACTTTATTCGAGGATGAGGTGGAAAACAACACAGCACTGGCTGCACACCGCACCGCCGTGGACACATGTTACAAAACATGTGCGCGCCCGAACCGGCACGGCAATGTAAATGTCTCATGTTACAACGTGGACACCTGCGGCTTATACTCAGGAGCGCTCAATAGTCCGCATTTCACGGTAGTGCTGAAAATATTGTCGAAATCCTTGACTCACTGGGCTTGTTGTCCTTGCCCTTGCTGGTGACGGTGAGCGTGTGGACGTACAGACGCAGGTACCAGGGCACAGAGTCCAGCAGCAGCACGGGGAAGGAGCGGTACGGGTGCTGGTTGTACATCAGAGTGTGGATCTCTCCTGTCTGCAGCCCGTAACCCGCCACGTAGCGCTCGGCGTGAAGCAGAGGGCGGAGCATCTCGCCTAAAGATGACACAAGAAACATTAGGAATTATATAAGAATAGTTTAGGCAACAATCACTGTAGTAGATTTTGTTGGATATTAATATAATTTTGTTTTAGGTATGACTTTGAAGAAACGGGAAAAAGTCACAGTAATAGGAACAATGATCATAAAAATAGATTAAGTCCATAAAGCTAGAAAATGATAGATTGTCTACCTTTAAAGCTGGGTTACCTGACTTTTAAATAGTAAATAGTACATTTTGTGTTTTCTCCCAAAGAGTATTTTGTAAAAACAGGACTTTGAGGCTGCTGCACGCTGTCTGCAGCTAATAAAACGGTATTTTATTTCCAAATGCAGCGCTCTGACTGGCTGTGCTTAGGTGGTCCCTGTTACATTTCAGAGTATGAATAAAGCTACCGGTATAGTTTAAACCGGAAAGTTTATTCTGTCTTCTTGTAATTATTAAAGCACCTATGGCAGGTTGGATAACTCATCTGACTAAAATGCAGTTAAGATAAATATATTTCAAAGTCAGCTAAAATAATTTTTAACTTTTTAGGGTTTTAATTTTACTTCCTGGTTGTAAATGATCACATCACACTAGGAAATTACCAAGCAACCAGTACCCAGTACACTGGGCCAAAACTCATCTAATGTCAGATTTTTTAATTTGACAAATAAAAATACACCTTTAATAGACCTTTAATTTGTTGAATTAATGTTTAAAGGGTCAAAAAAGTGTTTTATTTTGTCTAAATTATGCATAACCTTTGTCTCCCAAGTGTGATTGATGTCATCAATGTGTTTAGTGTAACTTTCTACAAATTTTTTCCATTTTCTCCACAAACGGCAAATTGATTGGTGGTGTGGTGACAGAAGATTCAACTGATTGCACAACCCTATTATATAATAATTGTCAGCTTGATATTTACCCTCTGAGCTTTTCCACTTAATCTGCAGGTTAAAAGTTCTCATGGTGCCAAAAGTGGACGCTTGAGTCAGGTCATAGACAGAGAACGTCCGTCTGTCTCCCAACACTGTGGTCTGGCTCAAGAGAGGAGCGGGCGGAGTCAAATCAAAATGCTCCCCCTAAAAGAAGTTAGATTAATATGTTAGTAATCATAGAAAAAGTTCAGTCATTTATATTCTAGATTATGCAAAAGCAGGCAGACCTCAGGATTGTCTGTGACGTCAACATATATTTTACTGGAGGAGGCCAGTGGGCAGGCGTCCGTCAGGGTCCGGGCAAACATCTTAAACAAAGACCACTCTGCAACAAAAAATATCAAATCCTAATTATCGTGAATCAAGGTAATAGTGGGGTAATTCTTGTATATTTAGTTAAATTTAGCAGATTGCTGTGCAGTGGTAGTCTATTGTCAACTGAACATTTAATGAGGCTTGAGCTAACCTTAAAAAAAACAAAGCTCTCCACAACAAGTGAGTTTTGTAACACGGAGATGAAAAGGACAAAATAAAAAGAAAAACTGAACTAGAACCCATTATTTCTGTATCCCTTTATCTCAATTCTGTGATCTTACAAGAACAGACAATACTTGTTTGATGTTACAAGAATAAAGCTGCCAGTTTGAAAGGGCAACTTTAACAAGAAACGATAATATTGATCCTACATTATGCCGCTGAGAAAATAACCTTAAAACCAGAAAACCATTTTTTAAGAAGCATATTGTAAAGGAAACATGAGCTGCAATAAATACATAGCACAATATGATACAAAGCCACCCATAAACTATACAAACACTGGAAGCAAGGAGGTGTGCATTTGTGCCAAAGGACTCAACATAAGCCATGCATTGTCAGAAGTGGGGATTGAGCCTCCATCCAGACTGACCTCTTTTGCCCTGTCCAGATGTGTGGAGGTCGAACACAACATCGAGCGTCTGTCTGAGCTCCCACGATGTGCTCTTACACTGCCAGTCTCCACACACTGGCCGAATGTGAACCGCCTGCGAGTGGAAACTGCTGTGGAAAAGCTTCTCCGACTTCATCAAGACCGCCAGACCAGCCTGGAGAAAAAAAGAACAGCTTATTAATGGAGATTTAGGCAATAGAGATTCAAAATACAAACTATGCGACTTTACAATCCCACAAAAGTAAATGTATACCACTAGATTTGTGTCATGACTCACTTCTTTCATTTTATATCATAAGTGCAGTTTGTTTTTTGAATTGTTTTGTCGCGAGCATGAAGTGCTCTTTGTTCTAATGCAGCGGTTTTTCAACATTTTATTCCAAAAGCATGCGTACGTACAAAAAAACATGGCTAATTAATGGAGTTTTAGGTAATGGAGACTCAAAAAACAAGACTTAACAATAGTAAACGTATTAAATTTGTCTCATGACTCGCTTTGTTTCATGACTCACTTCTTTAATTTCTTTGCAAGTGTAGATTGTAGTTTGTTTTCAGTTTTGCCAACTAATAACAGATCTGAGCCTTCCAAGTACTACCAGATTTAAACCAGATCTGTAACAGGACAATTGCAGGTCTAAATTAGGCCTAACCCAGGTATATAATCGGGTTACATACTTAATAGATAAATTCTAACCAATAATTTACTCAGAAGAGGACAAATATGTATAAAACAGACTCTAAATTAAGAAAACACAAGAACTGAAGCAACTTCCGCATACCACCAGAAGGAGCCCGCGTACTATAGTTTGAGAATAATACGTTGACATAAGTAGAAAGCTGAAAGGAGAATTTGCAGTAGTGCATAATAAAGTTGAATTAGTAGAAGTAGCACAGCAATAGGAATAGAATTATCATTGTATACTTGACTATATATTTTTTTGGTTTCTCTTTTTTAATTTCTTGTTAAATGTTGCACCAAATTTCAAATGTCCATTCCTGATGACAATAAAGCGCTGTTGTTTTATGGAAGAAAGTGTAGAAGTAGTGATGATAAATTAGAGATAGTTGTATGATGAACCATTTAATTATTCTGTATCATAGAACAAAGTATTTTAGGTACCGGTAATCTCTAACTTCCTGTATCCTTATCATGTGTAGCTGTGACGTTCCTGGGATGAAAATATCAAAGATGTTTGCAAGTAAAGCTACATATTGTGTTGTGTTTCATTCACAGACGTACCTTGGAACCACATGGCAACAGTTTCTTCCAGGGTGTGAGATTTTCAGTGCAAACTATTTCTCGTGGGAGGGTGGCGTAGCGGAGGAAACGGTGGTCTGTCGCTGTTGGATTAGAACAATACTCTAAAAATCACAGGTCCAGAAAAAAAAGCCACGCGTAATAATATGCAGAAACACATAAATCCTTGACTTTACCATTGCCAATGCCCAGAGGTTTGAACGAGGCGCTGGGCTGGACTGTGTTTGTGGAGTCGATGAAGTTCAGAGACGCACAGAAGATCCCAGATAAAACATTAGTCAGCTCTTTCCAGGTGCCGTCCACACTGATGCAAAAACACAGAATTGTAAATACATGACTCAAAAATTACAGTTTGAGCAGCATTCTTACGACAACATACTTCTTAACCATTTTTCTGTTTTGTGGTAAAACTTATGAACCGCTTTTATGTTTTGTCGTTATTTAACATGAGAGTCTATGGCAGTGTTCTTAAACTGTGGAAAATGTACAGCTGGTGGTACGCAGGCTGCTTCTGACGGTACTCGTGGTCTTCTTTGGCACTAGTATTAATCTATCCTTATTGGGGGATAGTTCCTGCCATGGTTTAATCCTATCTAAGACCTGGTTTTGTTCTCCATTAGATCTGGTTTAGATCTGATTTGTCTCCAAATATTTACTGAGGTAGTGCTTGATGTGAAAAGTATAAGAATCTATGGTTTAGATGAAGTTCTGGTGAGGTGAAGTGGTGCTAACCATACATTGTACATTATATACAACACTGTAAATTTAGTCAACATCTACAAGTCCATAATTTGTCCAGGAGAGCAATATCGGCCAGATGAAAACATTTTAAAAAACCTTTTGTACCAATACTGTAACATGTATTGTAACTGTAATAAACTATATTCTGTTGTTGCAGCAATATAATAACAGGTAGTAATTCAGGAATAGGAATAGTGCTATGATTTTAGATGATCATCATCATTTATTTAATTTAATTTTTTTATTGGTGTACCACTGCTTCTTGTCATGTCCTTCTATATTCTGTTTTAACCTCAGATGAACAGCGTACCGTGGCCACCAGAGGGCAGTACTTACTCTGTGACAGTGTCCTGAAACCAGACCCAGAGCTCGGCCCCAGGGGGAGCGGGCAGGAAGGGCTGTCCCCACTGCATGGTCCTCCAGTATCCCTGAGTGAAGGAGATGTGCAGCTCGCGCACAGAGAACTTAGAGATGACCTGACCCAACGACTTTGGAAACAGACGGTAGTGGGACACTGGAAAACACAGAAACAATAGCATTATGTACTGAAATGACAAGAAATAGCCCCCTTTGAAACAATAGTTATCATGTAAAATATCAAACTGATGCTAAAGTGACTCCATATTTGAGCAGAAATGTGCACATTAAAAATCTAGTACCAAGAAACACAGCAAAGGGCCACACTTCCTTGTTATGTGATTGCAATAATTCTTGGTTATTATACGAGCTCAGTTAATACTACCCCTATTGAAGCATGTGAAACTTGGGCTCTGTTTAAGTGTTTCTTCCATAATGTGGAGCATCTCAAAGTTTAGAAGCAGAATGGGTCTAAGTTGTCGTCGATTATGTTTAGTGTGTTGTGTTGTAATGTAATACATTAAAGGTGACTATTTAACTTTTCTGGTGGAGCATCCATCACCTGCTTGTCTCCATTCAAACAAGAAATAACATGGAGGTGTTACTAAAAACACGAATGTGCCTCTTTGCTTATTGGTTTTCCAATCAGTGAAAATGGTAGAGGAGTCTATGTGGGTTAAAACATGGCTTAAATAAAGACCTTTTATTAAACTTTTTCTGTGCAGCTTGTACTTTTCTGGAGACTCTGGATATTCAGTTATTTTGTTTCTTATATGGAGATGTTACTGCTTTGATGCG
Source organism: Rhinogobius similis (assembly GCA_019453435.1). Taxonomy (NCBI): domain Eukaryota; kingdom Metazoa; phylum Chordata; class Actinopteri; order Gobiiformes; family Gobiidae; genus Rhinogobius; species Rhinogobius similis. Next base: position 23,262,792 of record CM033624.1, on the reverse strand, counting down.
CAATATTGAATTAAGCTCATCATCTATAACCAGGCCAAGTTACAGGTCAGATCTGTGAAGAGGCAAATGCATGATTTTCAATGAGCCATAAACACACTACATACTGCATAATGAAATGCATGGTAGATACTAGTTATGTTTAATGTCAGAGGCACATCCCATTCAAAGCAGCAACAGAAAAAGGCACATAATGCACCTTTAAACATACAGCACTGAGGCCTTATTTCTCCTGCTTCCTGTTGTGAACCTGCCCCTCACCTTTGTTTCCTTTCATGAAGTCAGTTTCCCAGATCGTGCGGAACTGGAAGCTGGCGTAAATATCTCCAGACTGAAGCGGTCTAATCACCAGCTCCTCCTGAAAATCCTCTTTCCCGTGAGTCCTCTGAGCCCCGGCGGAACTGTCTGTTGTCTCTGGCGGAGGTGCACTTTCTGCGACCACAGGAGCATCTTCCTCGGGGGTGGTTTCCTTCAGCTCGGTCGGTTCCCACTGTTTCTCTTGCTCCGCTGGCGTCTCCGGAGGTGTTTCAGGAGCTTCTGCCTCTGCGTTCCCTGAAAGATCAGCATTGCTAAGTGTCTGTGTGGTTTCTTGTGCTTGTATAGCAATTAACAAGGATAAACTACATATAATGACCAAGAGCGCGGCGGAACTGTGCCTGCGCGCCGCCATCTTGGCCCTGCGTAAAAGCACTTCCGCGTCTCTACGTCATGAGCCAGTCCTCCAATGAGCGACTACGTGGATTTCTAAGGCAACAAAATGAACCTGCTTTGTTTTATGGAGGAAAAAACACGTTTTCAGGAAATTGGTAATGGAAATGTGTCAAAGCTTATAATATTAATTTTTTTTTAAATAACGATAATAATAGACATGTTTACGCAAAGAATAGCCTTTTTTCATGCAGTTCAAGTCATGAGTAAAGCGCACCAGTGGACAAAGCCTTTAACATGAATCAAGAATTAAGTGTGTAATCATGTTAACCACAGTTCATTTAATATTTAAAAACAATATTCGTGCAGACAACACAAATGAGTCATAAAGGTAAAAGGATTGACCCACTTAATGAGCCATAACGCGCGGCCATTAACACCGTGCATTTATTTTTATGGCAAATCCAATGCTTATGTACAAGGGGCTTCTACTGGAACAGGTGACACGGACAGACAAGAGGTGGTGGTGCTCAATGCGTTTTATTCTGTAACGGCAGACCATACGTTAAATAAACATTACATAGTCCACCCTGAGCTGTATGTTGTGATGCTACTGGTTGATCATCTCCCCGTGTTGCTGGACGGGTGCGGGCATGCATCATCAGGGCCACTGCACCCCTCCCACATCCACACATCCCCGCGCGCACGGCCCAGACGCACGCGCACGCACTGTACCACACGCTCCACGCACAAACACACAGGGAATCCAGGTCTCAGCCATGGCTCTCCGGTAGATGCTCAAAGAAGCGGCTGTTGTCAGAGCGAATTAGACCTCTCCTCACTCGCCGCTCTCCTCCTGACCTTGCCTGCCTCCGGTTGGCTTCGTGATCTTTTATTTATTTGGGATTCCTGCGCGCTGGCTGCCCGTCTCCTCATGGCTACATCGGATGGAGTAGACGGCTGTCTGCAGCGAGGCAGATCTCAAAGTGACCCAAACATTCTCACCGAATCGGAGATAGAACTGGTCCACGGCGCAGGTAAGGACCGTTTTCTGCATGCTTGCTGTGCGTGTGCTTCTGGCGGCGCAGCTGTTTCCAAAAAGCATCATCGCGCTGCCCGCTGGGATACCATGACACCGAGGGATAATTAGCGCATATGGTCTCAGCACTGGACGTGAAATACAAGGCTGTAACGCTGCAAATTGAAAATTAATGTGCCACATCGAGGCGTGTGACTCTCGTCCTGGGTTTGGTTGCGCGTTTTTATTTCAGACGCCGTGGTTGTAGCTCGCTGTGTTGTTATGGTTGCACATACAGTAGTCCGTGTTCTTCAATGAGCGTGTTGATACCGGGCCATTTCATGTGGAATTGACCAAATGTGACACATGCAGGGTGTAGCTGTTGCTTTGTGCATTTAAGCCTTCTTCTGGGGCTTATTTATCATCGCACAATCCGCGTCCAATCCATGTGTGGTCCGTGGTGCCAGCTTAAACGCATTTGTTGTGTTATCGGATCAGAACGCAGCGTAATAGCCTCGTTATTGGAGACACATGGGTTTTGACTCACAGTCCTGGTTTAGACCTGGTATATGGCTGCTGCTGCTGCTGCTGCTCTGGTCCTGATGCTGCTTATGGGCTGCACCTGATGGAGTCACATCTTAGTCATGGTTTATGATGAGCTATTATGTAGTTCTGTAGTTAGTCATGCAGTTTTGTAGGTCAGAAGGCACTGCCAGTTCTGTGCTGTTTAATAATTCAATACTTTATCCAACACATTTCCTTTTTTTTAGTCATTAACCATGGTTTAGTTACAACTTGCAATTGAGACTATTGGTTGATCATAATATAGTCATCGTTTAAACCTGCAGGAGTTTAGTCTTCCTGGTTTAATCCATAGTAATACCAATGTAATCCTTGTTCAGTTGTCATTTTGAATTTTAAATCCTGAGTTAAGCCAGTTTACTTTCTCCTCTACTGTATTCTTGGTTTAGTTTTTAAAGAAATATTTCAGTCCTTTTGCTTTCCTTTCCTTTCCTTTCCTTTCCTTTCCTTTCCTTTCCTTTCCTTTCCTTTCCATTCCATTACTTTTCTTTTTTTATTGTTTTGCCTTTACTTAAATTCTGTCCATTATTTCATCCACAGCTTTAGCTGCCTAAATCTTTTTAATCTTTAATCTTTTTAAATTTTTCTTATACAGAGTCGAGGCACTTTTTGATTGAAAACATACCATGGAGCACAAAACATAATCAAATCAGTACGGCTGCAGTAAATTTAAGAAAGTCTTGGTGGACAAAGGACCAGCCCAATCGACCGATTAGTCGACTAATACAGGCTACGTACAATACAGGCTACGTTAAACTCATGATTCACTCCAAATTCTATAACTCGACAATTAATCAACAAAAGAACTACTGGATAACAACACAAATCAGTACAAATCAGACCTTTTAGTAAAAAATGTGATAAAATGGCAAATAATGTTTAATCTTTAAAATTGCCAATTGCAATTCTTTTGTTTTGTTTTTTTGTTTTTTGGCACAGAAGCATATTCAGGACTCTCCAAACTGATACATTGTTTTATTTTTTCAGTTCCACACCTGGCAGTAGCTCAAGGCATGTTTGTGTTTGGTTGAAAATTAAGGTCCTAGATGTTTTGTTTTTGCGCATTTGTAATGTTTCGCCGAGACTCAAGCTTTAGTCCTGGTTTGACCCTATTTCTAGTTTGATTTCAGTCTCGTTCTATGATTTGCTCTGTGCCAGTTATTACATATTGCATGAGACTTGTTCTTATATTGACAGCTCCTCTTCCTCCTCCTCCCTCACCATCTCTGTCATAATCAATGTCCTTCTCTCCCTGTGATGTTGTCCAAGGGCAGTGCACCCTCTGACCCTCTGGATTCAGCTCACCTCGGCATTTATTTATTCACAGCAGTTCGATGGTGGGTCTGTATCGCATCCGCAGCTGTGTTGTTTGAGGCTTTGCTGTTACTCAACCTTATGAAATAATAAAGTGATGTTTCATTAATACCAGGCCGAGCACCAGGGAGCAGTCCTGTTTGTGGCACTCCAGTGAGCAGACAAATGCACTTGTTACATCCAGGCTAGAGAGAGGCTGTTCTGAAATAGTCTATCAGTGTTTGTCTGTGTTAGGGATGTCACAATATCATTTTAGTTATGATTATTGTGAGAAGAAACATCACCATTTAACGAGTATTCACTGTTATTCCCCAAATTACCAAAAACAACAGCGAAATCCTTAATTTCCTTTCATTTAAACTGTCCAATACTTTATGTCTGTGACCAGCTTTGAGAAATCATACTCTCTGTAATGTAAAGTGAATGTGACATAAACAGCCAGATATAAAAGCCTTTTACATTCTGGTTTAGTATTTTAGTATAGATTGAAATTAATTTTGCTCCTAAAATGGTCACAGTTATTCTTTTTTAGTTTTTCCGGTTATAATGTAATGATTGATCGAATAATCTTGACATCCCTATTCTGTTTGTATTTGTAATCGTTTAGCATAAACGTGGACAATACATGAAATTATCAATAATGTTTTGAGGATATTCAAATTTGAATATTGGGTATTCCTATCTCAATGCTGCAAAATAAAAAATGGAATTGATGGAGTTATTTGACTGATACTTAAACCTCAATAGCACATTTCATATAGAAGTAACTCTTTTTGAGGCAATAAGTGACATTTATACTAATCTATTGAATAAAATGGTACAAATATGGCACCAAAGTCTAAAGAATAAATCTGTAGGAAACACTGACATAGTAAGACTGATTAGTCCCTTTGCTCTCCATTTGGGTCTGTTTTGTCTTAAACTACTGTCATTTGTCGCTTTTTAATAAGGCCTGATTAGCTACGTTGAGGAACTATTGCATGTAATTGTGCCACTGACTATTGGCTTCAGGAGGACAGTTCCTTCCTTTGATTTTCAGAACACGGGAGTAACTGGAGATGGCTGTTTTTCCTTTAATAGTCTTTTATTTGGAAATCCCTATATTGTGGATATATTCTTCACTAATTCTCAATCTTTGACTTCGTTTTGGTGAAAATATGTACCAGGGTTAGTCCGAAATTGTAATGTTTTGATTCGGTCCTGCTTTGTACAAGATATCCCCAATCCCATGGAATCTATTCTGGTCTAGTCCTGGTTTTCTTCTTCTTTTTTACTCCTGCATAACTAGCACTATTTACTGTGAGTCGCGTGGGCCTGGACAGCCATTTGTAACTCCCACACATGTTGAGTAGTTGTACGCGCTCTTATGACTGATTCACAAAAACACACTCCGTCATTCACCTTTCAACTGAGCACTAATGAGGCAGCTCTTCACACGTCCCAAACTGCACCTGTCCTGCGTCCACTGACCGTCCCGGGACACCTTTTAATTGGAGCCTGGTTTGACGCCCCGCCTCCCCTGAAGGGTTTCATTCACACTTTACTGGACGTGATAATGCCATGTCGGGTCAGCACCTGGATAAACAGCACCGCAGATGACACTTGAGCAATGGCCGCGCTGTAGAATTGAATAAAAACGATAGATGCAGCGCGTATCGCCGAGGAGCACAGTGCATTAGGGCTGCGCAATGAATCGAAATCGAATTGAAATCAGTATTCAAATCAACACGATTAGCAAATCTCAAAGGTTGCAATTTTGGAAGCGCAATAATTTCCTCCAAAAACAACGAAATATCCAAGTTTTCTTCGTTAAAAAAAACCTTGCATTTTAGATTTATTTAAACATGTTCTGAAAAAAGTGACAAAAATACAACTTAAAGTAACAAAAAAGTGACAAACGCACCGTAAAGTGACAAAAACATGACCAAAAGTGAAAAACAAAACAAAAACATGACTGAAAGTGATAACTAAAAGTGATAAAAACGTGAATGAATTTATTAGTTTGTCAGTTCATATTATTAAGTACGTTTGTATATTCTCCTGGTTGTGTTTAAAATGTGAACTTCGAACAGAATCACTAAAGCATAAATCACAAATATAATCGCAGTCTCAAAACTTTGCAATTAGATACTTGTCCCAAATCGTGCAGCGATGATGAAACAGGACATGAAACATATCCCAGGCGTGAGATAATATTCTGCTGACAGATGCATGTGCCCTGCTTGTTTGGTCGGCCTGTCAGACCCAACACAAGCTTTTGCACAATTGTGAGGAGTGTTGTATGGATTATATGCAGTCTGTGGGGCAAACGTAAGTCATTGTTTCATTATCATTGTCTTCTCCAGAGCGAACATTAGCGTGGACCTACACAATGCTATCTTATGGCATCCATCCACCTGAGAGGCAGCTGTTAAAGCACTGGTTTATTCACAGAAGAACTGTTTAGGCTAATTTGACACATTTAAATAGTGCATGTGGACAATGGGGCTGCAAGATTAATCGCAATCGTCTTGAAATCGCAATTTGAATGGATGCAATTAGCAAAACGCAAAGGTGAAGCGCAATAATTTCTTCCACAAAGAACAAAATATCTGGTCTCATTCTGCATAAAAAACATCTGACCCTGTAGTTTAGATCTGTACATAGTTTATCAGTCGTATTTCAGTCTTTTTGTCTATTCAAATGTGACCTTTGAACAGAAATAAAACACTAATCACAATTCGCAAGCTGATATTTTTCCCAAATCGTTCAGCTCTAGTGTGTAAATATCGTACGACACAATACATAGGGCTGTCAAAAGTATCGGAAGTCACAAACTAATTGATAGTAAAAAGTAGTACTGAGATCAGTTTTTTGTGTTTTAAATATATCGATACCAAAATATCAACATAAACAGAACAAAATGTCATCTTTCCTGAGCAGTTTAAGAATAATCTTCAACCACATGGTGACGAAAAGAAAGTGCTATTATTTTGTGTTGAATGTGAGCTGTTTAAAAAAATATATATATATTATTGTGGTGTCAAAATTGGTATCGGTTTTATTAAAACAAGTTTGAAATTTTAGTATTGTGACATAGTTACATAACAACAATCAATTATCTTACAGTCCTGCTCCATGGCTGAATGACAGCTATTTGCACTGGTGCTACTTCAAAGTTCTAGAAATAAATATCGCATTCATTTTTCATAGACTCTCTGAAAAAAATGAAAAATAAATAAAAGTTTGAAAGCTTAGAGCTATGTGGTAACCAATGACCACAAGAGCTAGCATTGTGTTACAAATTTGTTTCTAAAACTTCATAAACTGCCAAGTTATTAAACATTTTGCCAAATTTTAAGTTTTAAATGTGTTTTTTTTTTTGGACTGAAAATGACCATGATACAGACATTAGTAATCACAAAGCCAAAAACTCTTCATATTTGAATGTTTTGAAAAGTCTAAGAAATTAAGAGGGAATTTTCGTCGGGTTTTGACTGTTGAGCTCCATGAACTCTTCTATTTAGTGTAAAGATATAACTATTTGTACACATTACTGGATAGCTAATTGTCACAGGGAACAGTGGTGGACTCACCATGAGGCAACAGGCCACAACTGTCTTGGGCCCCCAATCTGATGGGGCCCTTTCCGATCATTAAAGACACACGGCTCTGGAATAGTTGATAATTTCACGATAAAGTAGTGCAGTTCACTTTTAAACAAGAAAAAGACCAACAAAACAGTCTGGGATTGTCAAATGTATTAATTCTGCCCAAGCCACACCCCCAAAAAAATCTGAATAGTAAATAAAATATAACAGTAAAATTACAAATGAATATCGTGTATTTAAATCAGCTGAACATGTGTTAAAATGCATCAGCATATGGGAAATATGGTCAGATTTCTTAAAGATTCTCTGGGAAAGGACCCAAACCCCCCCTGTTTAGAACATGTAACTGTTGCAAATATGAATTACTTAAAAAATAAATAATACTGATTTAAAAAAAAACAACACAACAATTCAAGAACAATTCAAGACATGTCAGATAAATTATAGAAAATCCCACTTGATGACGAGGGGCCTGTACTTAATTTTGCCTTGGGCCCCCAAATTCCTAGGTCCGCCCCTGACAGGGAATATACACAACAAAGATCTGTGTTGAATATTTTGAGGCACTTTGTCAATGTCCTCAAACACACTAAACATGCAGCTTTCAGTGTGTTTCATTATGGTAAAATATCTTGAATTGACAGTGCTGTGTCTGAGGGCAAAAGGATGCACAGCTCGTTGTTTATAAGCCTTAAACGACTATATTTACCAGTGCTGCCGTCGCACTGTCAAAAATTGTTGATTTATGTGCTCAATGAAAGACACTGTACATACATTTGTCAGAGCAAGGACAATGTCAGTGTCTGGTGACCCAAAGTACACATCCCCCCTCCACATCCACACACACCCCCCTGTAGCTCATCACTGCGCTAGCGTCTGGGACATAAGTCGCTGCCAACAGATTACTTTGGCAAAGACTGTCTTTTTCCCCTCAGCCCTGGGCCCTGCAGCTGCAGAGCCAGACACTGTTCAGCTCCTCGCAGTCAATAGAGACGACAGTCCACACCACTGAGGACAAGACTCGGTTTCATGCACCACTGTTTGGGACAGTACGAGTTATTGTTGTCTGATAGAACCCTACTTTACTTGACTGTAATTTTAGATAATTGTGTGTGCGCAGTGTGTTTTTTAAGTATCATTATATTATTATCATTACTGCTATTATTGGTGTTCATTCCATTCTAACAGCTTAACCTTTTTCCCTGCTGGTTTGCTAAAAATGTCAAAACCAATTCTGAAAAACCTTCAGACTAAAAAATATCATTCAGTTGTTTTCAAACTGAATAAAGCTATAATTTATTAATACCACAGTGGTGAAAGAAGTAATCAAATGTGTTACTGAAGTAGGGCTGTAGTCTTTTAGTTGTTTAGCTGATTAATCGGTCGATGGTGTTTTAATGACCAACATTTTATTAGTCGAAGGATTTATACGACAAAAACAGTGAAAAAAATGAAGATATGGAGTGAGTTAGCTAAATATTTTGGATTAAATCATGAGTTTAATTTAATGTATACATCTCTAATATATAAATGCACTGTTTCCTGGTGCTTTTCTGTATAAATTGTTATTTTTTTGTGTGTTTTTTGAGTTCTGTTTGGATCAGATACAGAGAGATAGTTTTGCCACAGTCGATTAATCGGTCGATAGGGAGAGTCTTTAGTCGACCAAGAATTTCTTTAGTCAACTACAGCCCTATTCTGAAATAAAAGTACAGATAGAGGGGCAAGAAAAGCAAAAGTATCATGTGAAATTAACTATACTGAAGTATCATGTCAAGTATCATATCATATCATGAGTAAAAAAGTATTAGTAAAGTATTTAAGCATCAAATTAAGTGATCTTGATAAGAATTGTGCTTATTTTTTAGAAAATAAGCAGCTGAATCAAGTATTTATCTATCATTTTTATTTGATATTTATTTCAAAACTCAAGCTTTAAAGGCACTACACCCAATTGTTTACCTGTGATAAAGTGAAATGTGTTGCCCCAGTACAGATTGTTTATATTGTAAAAGCACCTACTTGCCTGATAATTAGACCATAGTACTTTCTCTGCATCTATTTATAGTGTTTTATTCTACGAGAAGCAGGAAGTGTGCCGTTAGCATGCTAATGGTTGTTAGCTTTACCCAGGACGGCAAAACTCGCTCAGAGACTCGTGAAAAGTGCTCATAAACTCATCGCGGCGATTAGGATGATTAGACTGCATTAGGAAAGTGAGCAATACATGTGACTGTTGTAAAGAACTTAAAATAAACTTGTTCTGTTTTATTTGTTCAAAACAGTAAAAATCAGGTACAGGGCCTTTAACTCAAACTCAGGCAGGATGTTACGGCCATTTCAACAGGTCGCAAAACAGAAACAAAAGTACATTTTACTTTCAGTCCAGTTTGAAAATGTAGTGCAGTAAAAAGTGCACATACAGCTTTCAAATGTTGTACTTTAAGTAAAAGTAAAAAGTACCCACTGTAAAATGTACTAAACTAAAATACAGATAATTTAAAAATGTACTTACTGTATGTGAAGTGCTTTTACCTTTGTACTTTGTTACTTTTCACCACTGCTAAAACCCCCAAAACAGCCAAAACTGTTTAAGACAATAAAGCTTTTCAGGTGTATTATTAGCATCACACAGTTCTGTAGTTGACAGGGAATAATTCATAAACGCAGAATGAGATTGGTTTGCAAAATGCTGACACAAAACATGACATAAAATCTACTGCAAACATTTCCAGCTTGATTAAAGTTGAGTCTGCCTGAACGCCTCATAAAGTTACTCAAATTTATCTTTCTTTTTTTTCCATCATTTGTGCTGTAAAAGAAAAGACTCCTCCTGTGCATCATCCGTACCCATTCACTCATTGCCTGTTAGAGTTAATAATGTCTGCTTTATATAAACCGAGGTATCTTGGGAAAAGCATTTGATATAAATTGAAAATACGAACACCACAAAGCATTATCTCCTCCCGCTGTACGTTGCACAGTCAGACAGACAGCTCTTTACCTTCGCTGCTGCTGAATAGTCGCTGCGGCGTGAGTTTGTGTTGTTCAGAGCGGAGTCAGCCCAGGTAATGGCGTGGAGAGGGCACCTTGGAGCGGTCAGCACTGTCCCGTCCAGTCCCTGGCGTGGCCCCTCGTCCTGCACAGAAGCGTGATGTAAACAGAAATAGGGTTTGAGTGCAATCAGGGGGCAGCTATCTGTGTTTTTAACAGCTGTGTCCTGGTTTGTTTTGTCTTCCTACATTGCGGTTTGTTTTATAAATCCCACAGTATGCAGGAGAGAAGGAGGTCTAAAATCAGGATTATTCTGGACTTTTCCGGCCAAGAGAGAGTCAAATCTAAATGTATTCTGTAGCTGATAAAAAGACAGATTTATTGTATTCTTTCTATCTATCTATCTATCTATCTATCTATCTATCTATCTATCTATCTATCTATCTATCTATCTATCTATCTATCTATCTATTTCTATTTCTTTTACCGATTGTTTATTATGAAAACAATTTACGATAAATAAAAATAATCTTGATTCTGATACGCTAGAATATTACGTGAAACTCTGACGTTGTAAATATTGTCTGCGCGATGGACTTCACAGTCTGGCGTCTCAAAAAAGAGGCTGTGGGTTTAATTCCTGTTCAGAGTAAAGTCTGCTTGTCTTGTGTTGGTTACTGAGGGTTGTCTGGCATCTGCATTTGTGCCCGATAAAGTCACAGATATGAACAATACAGACATCCATCAAATTACACAAAATATACTATAGCACGTTGAATGAATATTGTTACTATGAGTAGCAGTAGTAGTAGTAGTAGTGACAAAACTTAAATTTAACACCTACTGTGCCACTTTTAGGTTGTGATTTTAAGTCTTTTATTTAGTATTTCACTATGTTTTGTGTCTACATTGTTTTTTTAGATGTTGTGTAAAGCACTTTGGTCTTCTTTGTGTTGTTGTTGTTACATTGATGGATTGATTGATTGAATTTAGATCAATATTTTTCTCCACTATTGCGATTTAAAATGTTCAAAAAAATATAAAATAATGATCTATGGATGTCATAGATTATTGTAACAATGTACAGCAGACAAAACATTCTTTAAAGAAACTAATCATTTGTATTGAAAATTTAAAAAAAAAGAGATAGTTTAATAATTTTTAAGTATGTTTTTTGCGTAAAGATAAATCTCCACATATCCGGCTTTGTACCCGATCTGATTGAAACTAGAACTGTAGTCGACGAAAGACCTGCTCAACCCATCAGTCGACTAAAAGAGTGTTAAGTATCTAACCCAAAGTGCACTTAAAAGACCACAACTGCGCTGCAAAAACAACTATTTATACAGAAAAGTAGTATTTAACAGCGGTACACATGGATTCAACTCTTGATTCACTCAAAAACCTTCACCTAACTCCCGCCGTATCTTCTTTTAAATCCTTTTAATGTTAATAAAATAATTGGTCCAGTAATTTATCAATCGACCAAAGGATTGCAGCCATAACCGACACACACGTTTGTATTTAAAGGGTGTTTCCACATCTGCTCCATGTCCCATCTTCAACACATACACACACAGACACACACACACAAAAACACACACACACACACACACTGAGCTGCATTGAGTGATTCTATGACTCACCTGAAGCATGTCTTACATATAGCTCTCTCTCTCTCTCTCTTTGAGGCTGCTGTGAGGAGATACAGGGGACTGAGTCAGACAGCTGGCCTTACATAACCGCCTCCCCAATCAGCAACGCTTTGTTTAAAATGAAGGAAGAAAACACACCCAAGGCCAACATGAAGCCATCAAGAGGAATTAAACTCACATCCATTTACTGTGCAATTCATTATTTGGTTAAAGTGTGGGAACGAGGACACAGAGAGAATTCCCAGCGACACCGCGATGACAGACAAGTGTTAGTTAAACCCACCGCGGTCGTCTTCTGATCCGAAAGGTTGGCGGTGTGATTCCAGCTTCCTCGGGTGAATAGTGCCATTGTGTCCCTGTGCAAGACACTTCACCTGTGGATGAATGTGCACGTGTGATGTGGTGAGTCCTTTGTGTGCCTTGAAGCGCAGTATAAACATGTGACCATTCATTTCAATGGATACGCCTTGATTTATACACGTCTTTCTCAAGCAGGAGCTGATTATTGAAGTTTATAAATAGTGTCCACACCAACTTGTAAATGCTCAGTCTCGGCTGATCTCGGAGGCTAAACGGGTTGGGCCCGGTTAGTGCTTGAATGGGGGACTCTTTGGAATCTAGTTGTAATGTTGGCCATGTTTTTTTTTTTTTCTTCAAGGCGCTCAAAGTGATTTACATCAAGAAACCACTGGCCCGTCCACACATTCATTCACCAGTGCACGCAAAGCTCAACCAACAATGTTTTTCATGTCAAGAGTAGGATTTGAACCGCAGACCTTCGGATCAGGGGACGAGCACTCAACAAAACTGAGCTCCTGACGCGCTGTTAGAAAGACACTTCCTTCCTCACTTCATTCAAAATAAATGGGCTGAATTGCATTATTTTATGTAGGGTTTAAGTTAATCAATGAACTGCCGACGAATCAAACTAATTTAGTGATCGAATAATCGTTAACTGGTCTCTGCACAGGTTCCAAATGCTGCCATGAGCTGACAAACTGAGCCCTAATTGTGAATTGCATGGGTTTGATGAAAACACTCTTTTGTCCAGGAACGTCCAGCTTTATCTTGATCAAATTTAAAAATCTTTTGTGTACTAAACAACTAATTGATTAATCAAAGGAACGACCAATCAATTTGCAAAATGTCTTTGTGTCTTGCAGCACTACTTTTATCGAGTTTATGCCTACCATGTTGTTTATCTGCAAACGTCATAATCTCATCTCTCAACACTCAAGTTATAAATTATGATTAGGAATTTCGTCATAGTATAGTACATTTCAAACATAAAACACAGAACATAGAACGCGGCAAGAAGAGAGCAAAAAAACAAACCACAGAGTACAACAAGACATCCAATCTGATCTGTTTTCAGGACACACATAAACTATCTGATGCACGTTCATAAAGTAGTTCTCACATTTCAAAATCGACCGTCATTTTAATTCACTTAAATATGGTGTAAACTGTCATATTTTTCTGTGAACAAACCCGAGCCCTACACTGTACAAACACAGTCCAGCGCTGCGCAGGTGGAGGCTGATTCAGCGACCTGTGTCTAACGTACTTGACCTCCACAAGGGCCGGGATAGTCTTTGATGAGGCGTTGAAGTGCGCAATAAACAGTGGGATATAGGAAAAGTGCTGCGTGTTGTGGCTATTGACAAGCTCTCGAGTAATCTCTGCTCAGGGATCGTCCTTAACCTTTGCACTCCGAGACAGAGCACTCTCTTGGCTCAAATATTTTCCGTCTTTCTCCGGTTTATCCGCCTGTTCAAGTCCTGGCGGGTATCAGGCTGTTGAAAGTCATTTTATTCCCAGTGTCAATTACAGCGACGTCTGTAAATACGTCTGACACTTGCACTGTCTGCGAGCAGGTGCTGCATCTGTGAATAGGGCCTCTGTAAAGAAAGACTCCAATGAATGACTCATGTTAGTGGATTTGAATGCGTATTGGCTTCAAAAATAAATCGTTACGTAATATTGTGCCGAGCGTCTAACAAGTTTGAATTCATTTGGTATTTGAATGTCAATCTAATAATGTATCGATGGACGAGTTGAACAGATGGAGACTACTGTGTTTGAGAAGTTGGGCTAAGCAATTAATTGAATTTTAATTGATTCGAGATCCAATCATTTCGTCAATAAAGGGCTTGGGTGGCTTTAATGGAGACGTCTGCAGCCAATCATCTGTGAGTAAAAGTATGGTTTGGAGCAGAGTTCAGACTTTGGACTTTGTGTTAAATGGCAATGATTAAGTCTGGAATTAAGATTGAAAGCCATTTTCTGTTTGTTTTTGCTAAAGATAACTAATTGGTTGCTTTATTTTGAGCTCGTCAGAATAACTCATGTCAACAACATTTATCTGTTGCACTGTGGTTCTGCCCATGCTGTACATTTTGTGTATACATTTGGTCAAAGTCTACTTTTTCTTTTATTTAGCCAACACCTATTTTTTTATGCATGCCTTATTTTATTTTAGTTTGTATGTTACCAAATAGTATTAATTGTTAGTATCTACTTCCTTGATCTTGTTAGCCACAAAACCTTTTTTCTGATTCTGAATTAGTTTGATTTGTTGCGGAAAGGAATACATGTATAGATTATTTTACATCATATGGTTTAAAAATACAAAGAAAGAAATCAGGACTGGGCCAGTATTGCACAAACATGCACATGCACAAACAAACAAATAAACAACCAAACAAACCGATGCACACACATGTTCTTACACAATTACTGTCCACTATGTGCCCATGTTTCAAACCAACACCAACAATAGTAAACTCAATAAGCGTCAACTGGATTGAGAAGAAAAAAGTTAATTTGATTAATAATGATATAATTCTGGGTGATAATTGTGATTAAAAATGAAACCGTGATCTGATCCCTGTGACAGTCTGCTTTTTGTGTGAAATCGTAGTTCACAAATGTTCTGTTTATTGGCATATCGTTCACCCCAATGATATAAATTGTGTGATATATGAATATAAGGGGAATTGTGTCAAGTTTTTGCCAAATCGCCCGTCATCCCCATTGGGAACCTTGATTATGGATGTTTTCACACTGATTGGATCCTGGTTTAGTCTCTGTTTAATCGTGGTTTTGATGTTTGGGTTGTCAAAAGTATAGTATTTGAGCAAGTAACATATTAAAAAAGATCACATAAACCATACAAAACGTTACCTTTCCTGAACACTTTTAGAATTACTTTGAGCTTTATCAGAACGTGTACCAGACCAGAATGTTTAATAAAGAAAGAACTATAACTCTGTATTGAAAATGTCAGTATATTGTTTAAAACTATGACCTAAGACATATATTTATCATATTATCATCATATAATTATCATGGTTTCGAAATTAGTATCGCGAGCTGAGTATATTCCTTAGTAAGTTGTAGTTTTAGTATCATGACAACGTTATTTTATGTATTTGTGGACGTGTGAACTAAAAGTAGGCTTTCCATCAGGGAGCATTTCTCATTTTGCTGCGGTTGATGGTGTTCCTCCTGTATTTGTGCCACATACTGGGTAATGTTAGAGGTTTTGGGGAGGGAGCCTCTATTACCTTTTTTTTTGCAGTTCATTCTCTGATCTTTTCTCGTACGTTGTGCTAAACCAAGCTTTTTGCTGTGGAAAATCTACAATGTGAGACAGAAAACAAATGGGGTGCTTCTGCTGATAAAGCCCCTGTAAGTCTGGACTTTTTCATGTTGTTCTTTATATCTTAAAGTAAAGTATAAATCTTTATCATGGATATTTCTTTGGCCTGCAGACACTTGATCCGTATTATGATTCAGTTTTACCCGAGGATTGCTGGCGTGCTAGTTCACAGAGAATCGTTTTAATGTAATGGTGAATACGAGCGTCTGTTTTAACTTAGTTTTGTTCCCATGGTTTGCTCAAAAGATCAGATTATTTGGATGTTATGAGTGGCTTGTGCAGAAACCCCAACAGTAGCACTTCTGGAAAAATGTTAAATCGAGTGACAAGTATTTTAGTGTCAAGTAGAGCTGCACAATTTTTCTGATCTGTATTGTGATTACACTTGCAATTTATGTTTAAGTAACGGGATTCTGTTCAAAGTTAACATTTTAAACACAACCAATAGAACTGACAAAAAGATTGAAATATGAACTGTTTATTATTGCTATTGTCGCTTTAAGTAGCATTTATGTTGATTTTAGTAGCCTTTTTGACATTTGTAGACTTGTTGTTGTCACTTTCAGATGCGTCTTTGTCACTTTAAGATGCAGGTTTGATGCTTTTAGCTGCATTTATATTGATTTTAGTAACTATCTGTCGCTTTTACCTGCATTTTTGTCACTCTTAGATGCGTCTTTGTTGCTTTTAGTTGTGTTACTTGTTTTAATAAATCTAAACTACAGGGTAAAACTGGATATTTTGTTGTTTGGGGAGGAAATTATTGCACTTCAAAAATTGCAGCCTGTGAGATTTGTTAATTGCATTCAAATTGTGATTCAATTTCGATGAATTGTGCAGCCCTATAAAGTTAAGTTCACTGTTCACATTTTAAACACTAAACTTCCGTGTTAGCAGGTTTTTATTATTAGATTGAATGTCTTATAGTATACAACAAGAGAAATTTGACAAAAAACACGGCACAAAACAGCCTCCAGAGCAGTGGTTCGTTGTACATTCACTTTCTTTACCGCCTGTGTCCAAATCCAAACACGGGCCAACTGGTTGCAGTATGTAACACGAGTCCATGTGGCACCAACTGTGCAGTAACAGCTGATGTAGTGAGCGCGGATAAGCCCTCTGTGGACGCTTCACTGTCTTTGAGCCTGGCCCAGAAAACTGAGGCCAAACTACAGAGGCCTGCATCACGCCTCGTCCCACTGGAGGAGCGTCAGAAACAGGGAAAAGAGAGAAAGAGAGAATAGAGGAGGTTTATGACAGTGGAGATACGGAGCCATGTGTTTGCAGTGCTGCTGTACACGTGAGTCTGAACGGATGGGAAAAAACAAGATGCTACGATGGTTTATAGAATCAAAGAACGTCATACTTCCAGGTTTGAGCAAGTGCTAGGGCTGCACAATTATTCGTAATCACACAAAAAACAAACTACGGTTTTAATGGACACACTTAGCAAACTGCACAAGTGTCACAATTTCTTCCACAAATAGAAAAATATCCCGTCTAATTCTGCATAAAAACTACCAACCCTGTAGTCAAATCTGTACACATTCTGAAATGCATGTGATTATTTTATTAGTTTCTCAGTTCATTGGCCTATTTCAGTCTTTTTGTCAATTCTTCTGCTTAAAACGTGAACTTTGAAAAGAATCCTATAATTAAAACATGAATCGAATCTAATCGCAATCGCAAAACGAGTCAGAAAAATCGCATCTTTCTCAAATCGTTTTTACATCTCATTACATTGTATTCTCATTAGAAATATTCAAATAGAAAAAATGCAGCATATTATGGAGTATTTTTGGTACTTTGTAATATTTAATTTAATTTAGAAGTTTTGCTGCTCTTTGTTGCAATTCACCATAACGCGCTTCCATACATAACATCTATCCTCGCTTAAAATGACTTAAATTTACCATTTTTATCTGGGTTTGAGTAGATTTTACTCAGTGTGATTTAATTTCTAACGTGATGCGGAATATTTCACTGGGTTCAAGGTATTTCTGACTGATTATGCGACGATTTAGCTTAAAATAAGAAAACAAATCTTAACCCATTGGTAGATAATTTGGCTTGAAGTAAGAAAGTAATGTATTGAAACAAGTAAGAAACGGTTTGAAACGAGTAAAATAATCTAGTTCCATCAAATAAATCGCCTCAATTAATCTCTAATAAAGTCAAAACGTCTGAAATTAAGAATAATATCCTGAAAACAAGACATTTTAACTCATCTTGAAGTTAATTTCTCGAACACAAATCAAACAAAATGCAACACAGAATAAGCTAATAATGATGGAGAACCATTCTGACATGAATGAAAGCTCTACAAAGATAATATTTTTCTTTTTAACTGTAAATTTCACTTAGATTTAGACGACTGCACACTTCATCGATCTGCCTGCCGCTCGGTACAATGAAAAACTCCAGCCAAATCAAATCACAGGTGGGCACTTTCCCCGCAGCAGCTGAAGACTCCACACCTGTCACACAGACGCACAAAGGACACGTGCAACAGAGTGATTTAGCCTTTAACAGCTGAGGTTAAACTCTGAGCAGCACGTCGCATGAACTTTTAAATAATCCTTTGGGGCATCGCGGAGAGGATGGAGAGCAGACCCATTTACAGGAAGAATGTGTACGGAAAACGTCTTTAGGGGTTGAATTAGAGCTGTGGAGGAGGTGGAAACAGACTGAGGTGGTATAGCAACAGGGGAAATGATGAGGCGGCTTGTGTTGAGCCAGAGCCAAGGAGTTGTCCTAATTGCTAACCGGCCCTGGTGCGATGATGGATGGTCTATATGAGGCCATTAACAAAGAGGCAGTGAGTGTGGATTTGGAAACTAGAGATACAAAACCTGGCCTGCTTTCAGTGACGCAAACCTTAAATTGGGAGAAGTCGAGCAAAGCTGACATTTTTCTCTGTCTGTTTTTAATGTAGTGGGTTATTTATCCAGTTCTTGTCTTGCAGTGACAGCTTAAGTGCATTGCTTGTAATTAAGGTGAGCAATGTATTGAAGTTTAAATAATATTGTGAATGTGGTTTTTACGATATGCACAATTTGAATATTGAGTATATTATTTATAGTTACAAAAAAGGTATAGTGTTTAAGATGATATTTCTGCTCTTTTGTGATTGATTTTACAGACATTTCACATTTGCCTCATAATTAAACCTCAACTAATACGTTTAAAGACATGTTTTAACACATTTCTGTGGGATTGACATAATATTGTCTTTGTCGTTATCAAGATACTACAAAAATATATAAAAATGTTTATGTTTCTCAAAATCTCTTAGCCTGGCTCACACCAGATTAATATGTGTATCACTCTGAATTAGTTCTACACATTATCAGTTTGGACAGGTCCCCGTTGATGTCGTTCGGGAAAATGCGTAACGTCATCATGTACATTTGAATTGATTGGTCGCAGCAATAAAAAAATCCAGTTGAGAAAAAAGCAGACTTCTTCCTCGTCCTCAAATGCAGAAAGCACTTCTATGTGCACATTTTCAAATGCAAAATAATCTGTAAATGTGTTGAAATAGGCTGCAATACGTCCGTCGACGCCACCATGTTCTATTTGACTTCCGCCCAAACCACAATGCAGCGCTGTGATTGGTGCGCCACACAGCAGCTGGTGCAGCCCTGACAGCAGCGATTCTCAAGAATCGCAAGAATTCATATGGCAGGGCTAGGTTAAAAAGTTTGTAATTTTGGATAAATGGTATGCATCAAATTGGATTTTGAACTTAGATTTTCCAGAGTCCAGAAGATTTTGGACACTAAAATTCAGTTTGTATATAATCCAAAACATAACACAGTTATGTTTTTTTTCTACAGTTTTTTTATTTTTTTTTTTATTTTTAGTACTGTTGCAGGTTCAGCATTGAATAGGCGTCATGAAGAGTGTGAAATAGCCTTTATTAATGTACCTGATAAGACTGATAGTTAGGGCTATACGATTTTGGGGTAAAAAATTTCAATTAGATTTGCATATTATGTTTTAAAATCAGGATTAAATTCCCAGTGCACATTTTTTTGTTTAAGGTGAGACACTATAAGAAAAACTCCTTTTTTCAGTTTTTTGGTCAGTTTGTTTTCTCAACACAAACACTTTTATGTGGAACAACAAACTTGTCCAATCTGCTCGTAAAAATGTTTATTCTTTCATTTAATTTTCACTTCATCCATAGTTTTCTATGGGACATTGTAAGTTCAAATGCCGTTTTCTTAAAATGCATTTTTCTCTCCTCGGGACATAAAAATCAGCTCTAAAGTAGCTCCTACACTCACCAAACAATCTTGTACTTAACAAGATTTTGACAGAAGGATTTTTTGATATCTAATTCTAAAAAAAATATTATTGAAGTTTTAAGTCAAAACAATGAGGCAAATTTAAACAAATTTTCAGTCAAATCTAGTTTACTCAAAAAACAAATAAGAAATCCAAGAACCAAGAAATTTAAACCTGGTTCTGTCCATTTTTCAGATTTATATATTTATATATATCAAATATGTGCAATTTTGGCCGTTTTTACACATAAATGCCCCATTTCTGTATGAAAACATGATGATGACATGAAAAACTTTCAAAAGTTTCAAATTGATATCTTTAAATTTAAGATTTTTTTCCTGTTTACCTGTGGTGTCTTACTTTAGAAACATCTTGAAAAACATGCTTTCTCACTGTGAGTGGGCTCGTCTCCACAGATCTGACTCGGCCTGTTTGTCTCCACTGAGATGAATAGTTTTATTGCCATACTGTGGAACATTCCAGGCAGATTGTGCACCTTTAAAAAATCTATGAAAATGTTGCCTTCTTCTATAATGGCCACAATTGCAACATCAAATAGTTTTTATTTTTTAATTTTTGCTTTGATACCATTTCCAACTTTCCTTTTCACCTCTTTGTACAACAAAGCTTCTCAATATGATGTTTTCAACAACATACACAATGAACCCACCATTCAATTCTTTTATCTCAATAACCGCTCTTGTCTTGGACGCTTAAACAGCTCTCAAGCAAAGTCATCTCTTTGCCTCTTGTTAATGTGAATCGCAGTTAAGATGAGTGAGGATGCCGTTCATGAAACCACCACTGCTCCGATAGGCACTTTACACCAGCCTTTTATTGAGCAGCTCCACAAAGCCTTCTCAGGAGATGCTAAATTAAATACATAGTCATATCAGATCACTGGAGGAATAGCGCCGTAAAAAGGAAATGAACGAGGAGTTTCATTTTGGAGATGAAAGTGGGATGTCAGAGCACAAGGCTAAAGATAAATGGACCTTTTCACTTTCATTCACTTGTAACGCGGGCTACATTCCTCAGCGTCATCTGCAGCCAAGGACAGCTACACAGGAATGCCAATGTCGTACAGTAGTGCATAAAAGGAGACTACAGTTACCACAATATCAGTTTTTCAGTATATCTGGAATTGCATGTACGTTTGGGCGAAATAAACCTGTATCAGAATTTGACCTTGTGATGTGAGTCAGTGCATATAGGAACAATAGGAAACAAAAAGAGACAAAGCCTGCACACTTAAGTCATGACCTTTGGAATTCATTTGTGATCTAAACATTGTCTCAAGTGAGTGCAGGTTTTGTCTCGTTTCGTCTCACAATAACATACTGTATTTTGAAGTGCGATATATTGCTGAAGAAAACAAATGAATTTAATTAATTTAATAAAACAAAACTAATTTACGCCACAGACACAAATCAGGTAACCCCAAAAAAAAAATTTCAAAAAAAACAATAGCAGCAATAAGTGAGTCAAACAACTTATTTATTCAACTGTCTAGAGCTCAAATCCTATTGTAGCACAGAACAATAACAAAATTCCCTCACTAATGCTAATGCTTACTAAGAAAAAGTACGGACGATAAATATTGACCCCCCAAAATCTGTCATTTATTGAACGATATGTCGATATATTATTTATCATGAGAGGCCAGACACATGCAATCTACTTTTCTCCATCCACCCTCTCTCATTGATTGACAGGTGGACGTAACCAATCACTGTCAACTCAAAACATACATCTAGAGAATGAATAATACAACATGAATTTGAGATCTATTGACACGCATTTGTGAAAAGTATTTATGTAAAAGCATTAATTTCAGACATTTTAATATATTGGAGGCTGTCTTTAGTAATGATTAAACAGGCAGAGAGCAACATTACCTTTTGTATCAATTCAATTCAATTCAGTTTGTTTTTGTAGTGCCCAAAATCACAACAACAGTTGCCTCGAACAGCAACAGCAGATGAATCTGTGTCGTTGGAATAAACAACTTGTGACTCCACTGGATTATTAAGATGGAACATAAAGCCTTTAAAATGCTAAAAGGAATCAATGTGGTTAAAACAATTGCGTATTTTAGTTGTACAGATATTTTTTCGTTACATTATGTTAATGTTTGGTGGTTACAGTGTATGTTTTTATCAAATCAGGGCAAATTGATTCCCTTTTTATATACAGTAAAAAGACTAACCACTTCCAAACATTACAAACATTTTTTCATGTGTCTGCAGGTCGTATAACACAAAAACAGACTGGACTTGTAATTAAATAAACCTTTACTGGCAGAGCTAAGATGGTCCATTGCTTTTGTCATTGAGCTGAGAGAGAAAGAGAGAGTTTCAGCACCACGGACAGAGGCAGGCTTCTCCCACTGCTGCACGTGTCTCGAGTTTTTATCAGCCCTGTCCCGGATGATCACTGATGCCTATAGACTCTACTATCCTGTCTATCTGCACAGAGGGAGCAAGGGAGAGAGAGAGAGGGGGCGAGGGAGAGAGGGGGAGGGAGATATTTTAACACACCTTCTTTATTGTGCCTGTCAAACATTTCATTCACCTTGTGCTATTCCAAAAAAGTAAATGGAAGTATTTGAATGTATGTATTTACAAAAACAAGGGTTCAAAAATGAGCTGCCTCTACCGCACAGAGGCTAAGACCCCCCACAAGCCCCCAGTGGTCCGCAAAGCTTTCCCCGCTCACAGATTAGAGCCCGAACTCCAGCCTGAGCCGAGTTTGGACCAACTTTACAAACCGGATCCTCACACTGGCTCAGAGAGTGAGAGAAGAGAGAGCAAGAGGCTAGAGATGGAGGGAGAGACAGTGAAAGAAAGAGGGAGAGAAGGGGGAGAGAGAAATAGGTAGAAAGAAAGAAAAGAGATAGATAGATAGAGAGAGAGAGGGAGAGAAGTGACAGAAAGGGGAAAGATACTTTGAATTGTAACTGTACATTTATTATATGTGATTTTAAGGAAAGAGAGAGGGAAAAATACAAATACAAAGGAGAGTGAGTGAGAGAGAGAGAGAGACGGAGGGAGAAAGGGGGAAGAGAGAGAGAAATAGAGGTAGAAATAAGTAGAGAGGAAAAAGAGAATGATGGAGAGAAAGAGATAAAGGAAGATGGAAATAAAGAGTGAAAGAGTGAAAAAAAGGCAGATAGAGGAATCGAAAGATGGATTGAAAGAGGAAGAGAGAGAACGTTTGAGAAAAATAGGGAGGGAGACAGAGAGAGAGGGCTTGAAAGAAAAAATAGATAGAGAGAGGAGAGAAAGAAAGATATATAGAGGAATAGAAAGATAAATAGTACTAGGAAGAGACAGAGAGAGAAAGTTAAAGAGAGGAAGAGGGAGCAATTGAGAGGGATTAAAAGAAAGAAATAGAGATGGGTAAAAAGAGAGGGGAGCGATATAGACAGAGCAATTGACAGATGAAAAGAGACATGATGAGAGGGAGGATTAGAAAGAGAGTAAAAGAGAGAAACAGAGGTAGAAGGCGAGAGAGAGAGACAGACAGACTGGCGCGTTTCCTGCCTTTTCTTTCTAGTTTTTATCTCGTCCGCTGATAACACTTTAATGAGGATAGGACAATGTGCATATCCAGGCACAAAATCCACCCCATCTAATCATCCATACATCCATGTAAGCCAAAAGCCGCCGTCCAATCCTATTAAAAAAGCTGTAAGAAGTGTGGCCAAGGCTGAATATGTGGTCGTTATTGATGAGCTCCGAGCCACTTTCTTTCTTCATCACTGATTCATCGTTTTTGCACGGGCACGTCCCACTACCAGATAATCGTTTTCCCCCTCTGCTCGCCGCTGCGGCCGCCTCCCCCGGGCTCAGGGCACGGAAGCTGGTGTGTTATGTATCTCTAAGGCTGGGGAAATCCTTTGTAGACGGTGGTTTGGTCTGCCAATAGTAGCCGACAACTCCCAGCCCCGAATTGACGGGAAGAAGTGAGTCATTTGTTCCTCTGTCTGACCCGACACACTGTGCATTCGCAGCCTGTCAGGAGGAGAAATGGATACATAAACTCGAGTGCAGTTAATATAGGTGTAAGGCATTGATTAGCAGAGTGTGTACAGGGATACTTTTAAAGGGTGATCAATAGTTTTAACTCGTAGGAGAATAAACATGTTCTGAATCATGGTTTTATTCGCTAATTACAGTGGTGACTCACTGTGGTACTGTGAGAACTTGATAATTATACAGTTTATGGTTAAACTTGTCAGTGTAATGCCTCATTTGGCCAGAAGTGATTCATCGTATAGGAAAAGTGTAATCATCTGGAAATATTTTTAAAATTAAGACATTTTGAGTTCCATTCTAAAGTAATTTTTAATCAATCTCTTCAAAATCAGATAGAAATGACTTTCGGATGGAAGATAAAGTGTCTTGATTTCTAAAACATTGTCAAAATAGACTTGACTTGTCAGCTATTTTTACAAGCATCAGCTCAACCTCTTGTTTTGGATTTATGAATACAATTCTTACCTTCATTTAGTTTCTTGAAATTGTGAAATTGTGAAATTGTATTAATATTAGCTGCCTTCAGTAATAGTAACCATTTTAGAAAGTCACTATTTTCTCACAGTAATACTTGCAGTAAAAGAGCACTTTACTTATTTAATTATTATGCAAAATCAACTTTTTAAAAGCTTTTTGCCATGTTATAATTGCTTTCCCATTTCATTTTTCCACTCAAATCAGGTTTGAGTAAACTTTTTTCTCCTGCATTCAATTTCATGCCCAAACCTAACCCTATGCACCACTGCTCTTTTCTTACATTGTTCTAATTTTTAAATTTATTTTAAATCAAGATTTAACAGCTTTGCTTTGCCATTTTGTCCATTTTGTCTTGCTACTGTGAACCGCAGTTATCCACAGTCTGTCATCGTGACTCTTTGTTGTGATGACGTTTACGAAAGTGAATCCGAAAAGGGCAAGGGAAGATCAGCACCACACTTTTCAGCAGAAGTCAGTGAACTGCTTTCTTTTATTGAGTCGTTTTAAATCAGTATCACAATTGAAGTATACATAATAATCCACAATAATAAAATAATGACATTCTGTATAAATATATAGCAAAAGCATGATATTCTTCTTCAGAGTTACTGGCATTAGTTGTACTTCCTCTGAAAGTAGATCATCAGCGGTAATAAAATGTATAAAGTTGGCAGAATAACATTAACCTAACATCATACATTAAATCTTCCTCCTCAGCTTCACGTTTACAGTCTGAGCCGCAGCGTTTGACCCTGAGGCCTCAATAACACGCATGAGCTGGTTATCGACACGCTTATTACATGGAAGGTCTAATGACAAATCTGAGCACGCTTAACCACATCTGCCTGTCTAAGCATCTCCATATATCTATGACAAATCAGGTTAGCCCGCGTTTAGTGTAATGAGTCGTGTCGCTACACAGACGTGGAATCAGCCACAGGCGAGAGTTATCCCGGCTCTGGCTGGAGAGCGGAGAGGACGCTGTTTCGGTTGAAGTAAAAAGGGCTCGCTATTTTTATCAGATATTTTGGTTTCCCAGGAGAAGCTCTGTATACTTTCTGCTCGGCTTCCTGGACGCTCATATTGAGTTGTTTAATTCGGAAAAGCGATGCATCCCACGCTCGCTGCACATTTGAGAGAGAGAGGAAACCCAGAAGCCAAAGGTCCGGCATGAGAGGTTTTTTGTGGCAGAATGTATTATACAATTTTGGAGTTTTTGTCGGATAAAATTAGATGAATGTTTGACCGGGTGCATGGAAGCTGTTAGCGCATTTCAAATTGTTTCTAAGAGGGAAGTTTTTATCCTCAAGCTGTTCAGCGCAAATTTAGTCGAAAACGGTCATCTGTTTTGGCTGTACACGGAGTATAGTTGCAAGATCAATGGACATATATGAGTGCAAGACAAAATGCATGTCGTTCTTATCATAACTTGGCAAACAGCACTGTACAAACTGCACTATTGTTTATTTACGGACCTTTATTTAATGAGAAAAGTCCAACTGAGATTCAGATTTATAGAATTGCAGAGTTTTTTGATTTAAGGGTGTGTTCACACTTGTTTGAGCGCAGTTTAATTCTGATTTGGTTCTGTTTTACCCTGGATTTAGGTTTGAGCCTAGTTTAGTTTCAGTTTTAATGTGGTGTTTCTAGAGGTGGTTGATAATGACCAAAATTAGTACAGTATCTCGATATATTTTGGCATATTCTGATTATAATATTCAGACATATTATGTAAATCCAACAGAAATACGTTGAAACATTTATTTAAACATATTAGTTGAGGTTTAATTATCAGAAAAATTGAAAATGCCTGTGAAAATAATCACAAAAGTTTAGAAATATCACTTTAAACTCTTAATCAAAAGTTGACAACATAACTTGTTTTCATTGTTTTAATCAACTCTTTTTGTACCATTTTTTACTATAAACGTTGAACTCAGTATTAAAATTTTGCATCTTTATGTTCAAAACAACATTCACAATAGTATCAAAAGTTTTATATATTGTCCATATATTGTGTTTATGCAAGTTTGAACTCTCGCTTACGGCATAATCAAAACTCTGCAAACCATGTTTTGATCGTCCTAATAATCAACATCAAATAATTATTCAACAGCCATTGAATTTCATTGCTAATCTAGTACTTATCAATTACCACATCCCACTCAAGAACAAATAAATAAACTGTCCAGACCTAGAATATCAGAACAAGCAGAAAACCCGGTCTCTTATTGCATGTTGTGGTGCACTACCCAAGTCATAATTATGATAATGACACTGAATATATTACTTTCAATTGCAAGGTGCTCAAGGAGTGCTGTCCGGGGCGTCTCATTACCCCGTCTTTTGTCCAACTGTAGATAGAATCGTGGCGTCCTGCTCTGTCTGCCCTCAATCCAATTCAATTATTTACAAAGAGTCTATTACACAGTCTTTTGGAACCACTGATCGATAGCTGTTGTGATAAATGCTGCAGGACGGACAAAACCTCATGCCACAGCGAGCGAGGGATTGTTGTTAAAAAGCAGGTATTTTCTAAGATCAGAGGGTTTTTGTAGTAGTATAGTACAATATATTACTACAGAAAAATATCATGATAATTGAACCTTGAACAAGTTTAAAGCAGGAATACCCCAAAAAACTCTTTTCTAAATACACTATATTGTTTGAAAACACACTCTGCAATAAATAATCTACAGAATGAAACAGTAATTAGTAATTTTGTATCTATAATTTGGCATAAAAGTTACTTATTTGACCCTCTAGAGCAGTGGTTCACAACCTTTTGTGTCTCCCCAAGTTTTGTCTCACACTCAGAGTACTCCTTAACTTGAGTTTCAGGCAAATAAATAGGTTTACTAGTCAAATATAGCCAATTATTATTGTTATATTTTTGTTTTTGTTATATTTATGTTCCAAGATGCTCCAAAAAGATACTAAATTTACAATTAATGACACTGTTTTATTCAGATAAAAGTACATTTCATTTAATCTTCATTTAAAAACCTGAAACCATTCCAAGTTTCCTCTGGTAATTCCTCACGTACCACTTGGGGTCCCCGTACCCCTGGTTGGGAAACACTGCTCTGGAGCTCAAATCTGCAAGTGCAAAGAAAATATACACCTGATAAATGCTGAACCCCAAAAAATACTGTTCCGGCTGTAATTTGCTGAACGATATGTCGATATTATCATAGAATTGGCAATGCAGCTACTTTTGCTCGCGTCTCCTGCCTCTTATTTTTATTGTTCACTAATGAAGTAAGAAACACAATATAACGCTCATTAAACAGTGGGCGCAGTCTGAGTCGTCTTCTGCTTTTATCCACAAGTCAACATGGATTTGAATAACAAGAATTGAATAACACTATCTTTGTATCTGTAGCTATTCTCGTAGAAACACCCACACTCTGCACTCTGCACTCACCTAAATATGAACTTTGAGACGAACTACTGCGAGCGCTCATTTATTTATAGGCACACTGGGATATTAGACAGGTACAAGTTGAACAAGGGCTTTTCTGGATGCTTCAGAGTTGGACATTTTTGAGGGGAATCCTTTTAAAAGACAAGGATGGCTGTCTTTTGTAGTTTGGAGGAGTGATGTTGTAGTAGGAGTGTTTTGATCTTGAATGCCGCTCTCCTGAAGATGTAAAAAGCCCTGGAATTAATCTTTCTGTCTGTGCCTTTGACTATTTTGACAATTTACATGTGAAGCTTGATCCACTCGTGTTAATGAATGCGCACAGTTACATTAAAAAAGCCTGCTACCTGCTTTAAATACAGGGAATTGTTCTTTTATGAGAGCAAGACTATTACAACTTCCACCACTATTAGTGTAGCTAAATCACAGATACGGCTATACATTTTGAAAAGTCAGGATACTAAAGTAAAAATATGTGGCTTAAGTTAAATTATTGAAAACCACTCCACATAAAGAGTGGTCAGGGCGGCACAGGTGCAGTATTTGTCATATGATATTGCACCAAATTATAACAAAAAAGAAGAGACACACTGACTTTTTATAATACTTTTAAGTGTTGAATTTCTAAAAGTTTAAAGAGTCTTATACACCTACCTTATTCACCTTATTTCGGAAGTTGCCGTACGCGCCGCTGTCTTGTTTCTGTTGTATTCGTTTACACAGAGCAGACGAGCTCAACAGAAAATAAGTTCTACTCGACTAAAAAGCTGTTTTCAGACTGACCAGGAAATCGTTGCGTTGTTGACTTGTTGTTGCTCGTGTTCATTAAACATTTTACACAAATCAACCTACTTTATGTAACATTGTAGCGGCAAGACTTTTCCTCGTTCCTCATTAGCTTTAACGGAGTTCTCGTCAAACGGAAGTGCGTTTACAACAAAAGCGCAAAAAACTGTAAAAGTGGGCGGGGCAGAATAAGGTCAATAGAGCTCTAAATGGACAGGCTCCCCAGTTCATCATTGACTTGTTGCCCTCTGCTCCTCAGGTCAAGGACTTGCCCTTTCACGCTTTGATTTACCGGTGTACATTGTTTTGGCGTCTTTTACTGCACTTTGGGTGCCTATTAGGTGGAAAAGCGCTCTATAAATTCTTCTTCTTCTTCTTCTTCTTCTTCTTCTTCTTCTTCTTCTTCTTCTTCTTCTTCTTCTTCTTCTTCTTCTTCTTCTTCTTCTTCTTCTTCTTCTTCTTCTTCTTCTTCTTCTTCTTCTTCTTCTTCTTCTTCTTCTTCTTCTTCTTCTTCTTCTTCTTCTTCTTCTTCTTCTTCTTCTTCTTCTTCTTCTTCTTCTTCTTCTTCTTCTTCTTCTTCTTCTTCTTCTTCTTCTTCTTCTTCTTCTTCTTCTTCTTCTTCTTCTTCTTCTTCTTCTTCTTCTTCTTCTTCTTCTTCTTCTTCTTCTTCTTCTTCTTCTTCTTCTTCTTCTTCTTCTTCTTCTTCTTCTTCTTCTTCTTCTTCTTCTTCTTCTTCTTCTTCTTCTTCTCTTCTTCTTCTTCTTCTTCTTCTTCTTCTTCTTCTTCTTCTTCTTCTTCTTCTTCTTCTTCTTCTTCTTCTTCTTCTTCTTCTTCTTCTTCTTCTTCTTCTTCTTCCTTCTTTCTTCTTTAACTTCTTCTTCTTCTTCTTTTATTTATTACAATTTGTTTGCTATTGTTTATTTCTTTAGTTATTCTTCTTCATTATTTCTTCTATTTATTTATTTATTTATTTCTTATTCTTATTGTTTTATTTTGTTTATTTAATATTTCTTTTATTTGTATTTATTTGTTTATTTATTTATTGTTTTATATTCTTCTTTATTTATTTTAATATTTATTCTTGTTTATTTATTTATTTATTTATTTTATTTAACATTATTATTTATTTATTTATTTTATTGTTATTTATTTTATTTATTTATTATTTATTTGTATTTAATATTTATTTATTTAATTTATTTATTTTTTTTTTTTTAATTTATTTTATTATTTTATTTTATTTTATTTTATTATTTATTGTATTTTATTTATTTTATTTTATTTTATTTATTTATTTTATTTATTTATTTATTTTATTTGTTTATTTATTATTTATTTTATTTTATATTTTAAACATTTTATTTTATTTTGCTATTTTATTTAATATTTATTTGCTTTATTTTACATTTTAGTTTTGTTTTATTTTATTTATTTATTTATTTTATTTATTTTATTTGTTTATTTTATTTATTTATTTTATTTATTTTGGTGTTGACTATTTGCTTTATTTATTTTATTTATTTTATTTGCTGTTGTTTATTTTATTTTATTTACATTTTGTTTATTTTATTTTATTTATTTATTTGGCTGTTTATTTTATTTATTTTAATTTGTACTGTTTATTTATTTATTTATTTTAATTTGTTTTATTTTATTGTTTTATTTAATTGTATTATTTTATTATTTATTGTTATTTTGACAGCTTGGCAGCTTATATTATTTTATTTTATTTGTAATATTTGTTTCTATTTCTTCTATTTATTTTATTTATTTCTTCTTCTTTTATTCTTATTTTATTGGCTATTTCTTCTTGTCTTCTTCTTCTTCTTTATTGCTTATTTTCTTTAAGCTGGTTTATTTATTTTATTTATTTTATTTATTTTGACTTCTTTACTTCTTCTTCTTCTTCTTCACTTACTTCCTCTCTGATTTTAAAATAATCAATGTGAGTAACTTTTCTACCACCTTTTCTGCACCTGCTTGTCCTCTTGAATGCCTGGAATGTTCCACAGTCTGGCATTAAACTTGGTGTTGAAATAATGCATGTTGTTAAGGTAGTTCGAGCTGCACAAAGATAGAGTGTAATTGAATAAATGCAGTCAGTAGATGTTTAATGTCATACTGTGTAACATTCTGGGCAAAGTAATGACTCCACCAAAGCAACAACACATTTTCAACAAAACAGAGTCGGAATAGAATCTAAAATATCACGTTTACAGTAAGGTCTAGTTTCTGTAAAACACATTGTAGCGTCTGTTTTATTGTAAAATGTGACACAACTAAAAGCATTAAGATTAAAACATCAAACCGTAAATGAGTGCACTGATGACTGTCTCCGCTGAGAGTAAATGAAACAGATTTTGTCCTTGTGTGTCGACAAACAAACACTTGCCGTCTGAAGAGCAGGTTGGAGTGACACTTCTATTGTGTGGGTGACGGGAGCGTCTTCAGCTCGCAGGAAAATGTGTCGGGAAACTCCACCGAGAGACGCCTTCTGAGGGTCAAACACAGACCGTTCTTTTGTGGGAGAGTCTGAGTTTTAATCTGTCCTGCGTGGGATTGTGGCGGCGTTTTCAAGCACTTGGAAAGCAGAGGTAATCTCAAAAGAGAGATTTAAGGGCAAAGAGTCAAATGAGTGCTTTGGCCAGTCTGAAAACAGTTGTAGGCTAATATGACGTTAATGTAGCTATGATTTGGATTGATTACTGGGAATGATGCTGAAATTATTCCACGCTTCATTAACTGAAACTGTACCGATTTCTGTTTACAATTTTTGAGAAAGTCAGGATAGTTTGTTAGTTATTTTAGCATTCTGTAGCATTTCCCTTGCTGTAGTAGCGTTTTGGCAAAATATCTAATAGTAATTTTTCTGACATTTGCGATTGATTTTAAGTTGTAGAGTTTTGTTCAGAGTACTTATTTTAAACACAAGTAAATACAAGAATTACGTGCATTTCAGAACATGTTTATGCAGGTCAAAACTACAGGGTCAGCAGGTTTAGTACATCGTGTTGTTTTGGTAATTGTGACCCTTCAAATTGTGATTTCCCGATTAGATTGAATTATACTGTATCTTGCAGCTCTATTTGTCATTATCCTAAAATTTTAAACTAAATTTTGATACTAAAGAAAAAAGCTTGATATTTGATGCCGATACCAGAATAATAAACAAAATATTTTTTATGGTCCTACACTGATCCAAAACATGCAAAAACTAGCAGCAAATATATTTATTTTGTTTCCTCTTCATGTGTTTATTTTCAGTGTGATCACTTGTGGACAATATCACTAGTGCTGCCTCATCACACTGTGCAATATTTAATATTTAGTCAATATTTTTTTCTAGTGCTATTGTTATGTCTCACAGCTTTTAAAGGTCCCATAACATGCAAAATCGACTTTTCAGAGGTTTTAACCTTCCTACAGTGCTATTTGGGCCTCGTATGTGTGCCCAAAGTGGTTTTTTGATTGATTCCCGCATGTTTTCGCTAGAGACCTGTCTTCTCCGTCCCCCTCGGCTGAGCAGCAGACGGGGGCTCATCCCATGGATGACGCGGCTTCCCATGGATGACGCGGTGTTTAAGCCACGCCTCCGGGAAGCGCGCAGCCGCAATAATAAAAACAGCTAATGCTAATGCTACACAGTAATTACACGATGGATACGACAGGTCGAAGAGTTAGCTTGTTATTTACCAAACGGCAACGTCCGTCGTCGAGGTACTGGAGCACGTCAAACTCCAGGTCAGATCCAGGACGTAGGACTCAGCACGACGCACCGTCAGGACGGATAAAATGTTTATTCCCGTGTTTGTGTATCGCTGTTTACCGGAGCACACGGCGCATGCGCACTATCTCCGCTCTAGGCTTCGGCACGAGTTGGGCGGGGAGGCGCGAAGTTGGCGGGGAGCAGCCTGCTCTCTGTTCGGGGGCCAGATCTCAGAGTGAGCCGTGTGCTTTTGCAAGGAGGCGGGCCAGTCCAAGAAATGGGTGTTTTTTGGAAACTGTTATGTTATGGATATTGCACAACGCAAAATTTTATCAACAAAGCCCTTAGAATAGACTGTGTAAAGGCAAAATAGCAGAATATGGGACCTTTAAAGCGAGATACTGCAGGTGAATAGGAAATAATATTCAATTTAGAGATATCAATTTGAAACTTCTCCTGTAGTTTACTCACATAAATGTAAAAGAAATTGCACGTTTGGGACATTTAAATCTGAAAAATGGACAGAACCAGGTTTGAATATCTTGATTCATTTTGTACACACATTCATAAAAAATGTACAGATGAGGAATTTTTATTATTTTTTATTTTTTTATTTTTGAGTAAACTAGATCTGACTGAAAATTGGCCTTAAAACATTTTTTGTTTTAAAACTTTACTAAATCAACCTTAGATTTAGATATCAATACATCCTTCTATACTTTCTGTCAAAATCTTGTTAAGCACAGTACGGTTGTAAAGGTGAGTGTAGGTGCTAGTTACAAGGTCTCGAAGAAATCTATGGATGAAGTGGATTAAATGAAATACTAAAACATCTTTAGGAACAGATCGGACAAGTTTGTTGAAAGTCATTATGTTGACAAAAACAAACTGACGAAAAAAGGAAAGAATAGGTTTTGCCTGTAGTGTCTCGCCTCAAATGAAGCGTCTACTTGAATGATACATCGAACGTGTTTGAATGTTTGTGTTTCAACGACACTTTTAAACCTGTTTTTACTTGAACAAGAATTCCAATGTGTGACTATTGTGTGCTCAAATGGCAAATACATTTCTTGAATCTTCTTGAACTTTACCTCCTGGTGCTAGTTAGTCGTAATAGTATCTGACTCTGGCTGTTTTTTTGACAAGCCAAACCTAATATATTACACTCTCTGAGCCCACACTGCTTATTCCTCGCTTGCGTCACATTTTGGTGCTAACAAATTCATTGAGACTCTTGTAAATCCTTCTGAGCAAAGCTGAGAATGAACTAGATTCCCTCCTTGCTGTTACATGCGCATCCTCCCACCAGGCCCCGTTCTTAACACCAACATATGGCGACAAACAGGAGCCCGAGGCAGCTCCTATTGGCTGAGAGGCCCGTGACATCACCGCTCTCTCCTGATGTCACCGTGGATTCACACTCGGACGTCAAATGATTTAGAGACTCGACCTTTGCAGAATCATGTCGCCTGCTGTACAAAGCGACACTCGGTTTGTACAAGAACTGTATCTTTCAGTCCATTGCTTTGGGTGTTTAACATTGTGCTGTAAGACTCTTCAAAAGGAGTCCACGGTGAAACAATCAATGAATGTACTTATTTTCATTTATATCAAGTGATGGGTTGTGTTTCACGTCTTAAATTGTAAGTCACGTGGTAAATTAGACGTTGTTTTGCTTTGCTGCAGGTTTTGTTGAAGAGTAGAGCGTTCATATCATTCAGAAATACCTAATCTAACCTAAAATCGTTTTTGGTTCATGATGGGAGCAATATTTATAGTTACACGGTTAAAATGTAATTAATTGAAGAGCCACATTCAGACAATATTATATAATGTCATGTTAGAGGTTTAAGTACGAGTGTAAATGAACCGCAAAAAGTTATAGTGTATAATGAAAATACACACACAAAGAAGTTCTGAACTAATAAATGGTTAAACTCCATGTGGCGTAGTTTATGAAAGATTTTCTCTAATTCTTTGAAATAAAGACAATACAATTATGAATTTGATAAAAGGCAATTAAAATGTGTTTTTTGTTTTGATTATGTTTCTCTAAATAAATGAATTGCTGACTTTTACACTGGATTCAATTAACTTGGCGTTTCATGAATTCACTAAACTTAATTGTATGAACCTCATTCATTTGACCCAAAGCAGTAAAAGTAATTCCGCAAAATGTGTCCAAGTTGTGTGGAAACAGTTGCAATATATATATTTTTTAATAAATGGGAGGAAATATTTATTACAAGAAGTGACTAGAAGCTGAAATAAACTCTTGGTAATTGATTTTAATTATTAGTGCTCTGTAGGCAGTGGACAACTGAGAAAATATCAAAGCCTGAAGTAATTTGCACATTGATTTCAACCCTGACAAATCAAACATGTGTGAGGACTTGGGCGGACAATATTTAAGTTACAGTAAAAGAGTTGGTCATATTCATGCATAAAATACAAACAAACACGGTACACGTATTTCACAGAACTATTTAATTCTATATGTTCAATATCTCACTGGGTTTGGTTTGTTCATTTCAGTCTTTGGGATTGTCGTGTGTTCAGAACTGAAACATGAAATACACCCTTTATAAGGCTGTAAACATTTTTATTCCAGAATGGAGGCAAAAGTGAAGTGGAACATACTGTGATTTCACTGGAGAAACTGGGATTAACATCAGAATATCACAAAATATGAAAAATCCAGGTGGTTTTGTCAAAGTAAAAGCCCTCAGATACACAAGTGATTTCAGAGCTGCTGCACACACATTTATTATTGTGTTTTAGATTAGATTATGATTATGACCAATCCAGATTTGAAGGTTTTAGTGGACAAATAGAATTAAATATTGAGCCCACAATATTTTTTCATTTTATCTGGAGATATATTAGCTACTGTGCCATAAATTCGATTTTTCGACGCTCTAATACAATTTTAAGGGTAGAAAATTGTACATGTCAATCCTTTGTAACAGAAAATCAAACTAACTGACATTTCCACGCTTGTTTCCCAACACAAATCTTTAAAACCATTAGAACTTAGATCTAATGTAATCACCGAGAATGTTACAGTCAACTTCACTTTACCTCCATTCCGGAAATTTGACGACGCAGCATTTTAAAGCGTCTACTCTGACACGAAGCTGTAAAGAATGATTGAGCCGCTCTCCTCTCCTCAGACAGAGCCATAATTATTATCACAAATTAGGGTTTTATTGAACGACCGACGCCTCATTCTCGGGCTAATGAGCTGCGTTGTTGTACGGCAAATTAAAGAGGACAAACATGAAAAATACCAAGGAGCTGCCCTCTGTTCCCTCCAGTGGGTTTCTCTCTAATGACCGCGCCGTAAAAAGACCCGTGAAATTTCAAATCAACTGCAGGGTCAGTGTGTTGTTGTCCCACAGACTGCAGATACTATAGACATTGCATATGTATGAAATTCTTTTATAGAACGTCCCATTAGGTCAGCCTCTCGTTATGTGTGGACGAGCTCAGTACAGCAGCACAATGGATGCACTTATGAAGGACCAGTAGGTTGTTTTAATTAGGATCGGGCTAGTAATCAGATTTTAATCAAGATTCAGTCATGTCTAATGAGCTTGGGTGCTTTTAATTGAGAGGTCAACAGCTAGTCCTCTGTCAATAAAAGCGCCTGAGAAACAAAGGGATTTAACATGTTTTTTGTGTTAAATGTCAGTGATTGAAAGTGTTCAGGTAAAGTCCATCACGTTTGTTTTTAAATTAGACAAATTAAACAAAAGTTGTGACCAATCAATATGAGGAAAGGATGTTTTAACGCAGTGAAAGCATTGCTGGGTCAGACAGGAGCACGATAGATTATTTACCATGCAGTTAACTATTGATGTGGATGAATTAAACAGTTTGCGCTGTAATTGATTTATGGCATCGCATTATTGCCTTATTGTCTCCATGAAACTGCTCGATACTCAATGCCAATTTCAACACGCGACAGGCAATCTCCAGACACGAAATCGCTTTGTGTTTTTTTAACTGAATTTATTCTTATTATTTACATGATTTCAATTGTTACTCAATGTTCAATTAGAAAAATGTTGTAATCGTAAATACAATTAAGTGTCAGAGTTACAAGTGCACTCCTTTGCCTCAAAACCTGGAGCAAAGGCACTTTTCTAAAACATTACTAATAAAATATAATCATTCTATACTTTCTCTATAGAATAATTTTGACAATAGTTCGTGATTTCAATTATACGCCAAATAATTGTGATTTAATTTGCCATAACTGATCATATCGAGAGACAAAACTGAGCATAGTCTCCCACTTTTGCTGGTTTATCACTTGGTTTTCTCTTGATCTAGTCCAGGTTTTATTCTGGATTTATCCCCTGTTTAGTCCCAATTTTGATGCGGTGAAAGTGAGGTTTCAGAGGTTTGAAATTTGCAGTCAGAGAAAGACGCTGCGCCGATTAAAACTTAAACGCTTTGAATATTTTATCGCCACCTTCAGATTAACTGTGTCAACGCATTCTGTTCAATAAAACATTTAGAGTGAAGTCCTGTCCACGTACAGTAGCACTACACTCAATCACTCTGTATTTACTCATCAAAACCTTGACTTGAAGAAAAACCTATCACACAGAATGGCTTAACATTGAGAGATCAGAGAAAAGGGTCACGATTCTCTTCACCCTCTGAAATATGCGGCCCATTGATAAAAGCTGGCGACTTACTATGAACCGCCGCCGTTCTTCATCCTCGTGGTTCACGCGGCCTGCACCCTGTCGACTCTGTGGGCCGCAGCTCGGGCCCTGAGGCGGGAGCGGCTCTCACAGATGGCGGCGCAGTTGTCGAGAGGAGCAGCGGGTGAAGAGGTGGTCTATTCAAGGGCAGCAGCGGGTTACCTGGAGGAGCGAGCGGGGGGTCCAGCCTGGGCACGGTTATTACGACTCGGCTGCACACGCACTGCAAACAGAAAGCGGGAGAATCACAACATAATAAACAGACGACGCTAAATATCAGGGAAAATTAAGTGATTCCAAATCCATTTTATTTATATATAGCACATTTTCTGAACTGAACCGTTTCCAAAGTGCTGCACAGACGTAAAACAACAAACAACATGCATAATAACTTCTCAATTTGATTTTACTACTTACTAAGAACCAGTACAACCAAATCCAATCGTCAAACTATAGAAAAGAAATAAGTCAAAAAAATTAAAAAACACAATTCAAAGGCAGAGAATAAAAGTAGGTCTTAAGACGAGACTTAAAACACGAAGGGAAAGAGCGTTCCAAAGGTGTTATTATATATTGTAAAAACAACATCCAGATGCTAAAAGTAATAGAAACATAAATAAGTATTGTTACTGGTGGAAAAAAAAGCAGGATAAAGACACATTTCCTCTTTCCTGAATAGCTTATATAATCATAATGACTTGAAAATGACATCATGTTGTCTAAAAAAAGAGTTCATATTATGTTGTTATTATGGTTGTGGTATTGACATTGGGATTGAGTCTCGAGTCATATCAGTAGCATCATAATAATACTGCACATGCTGCCTTCATGTGCAATGGAGATGATCCTTTCTGCTTGTGAAGTGGTAATTATGTAGGTGTGGTTTGTTCAAGTGCTTTGTGGTCATAGCAAAATGAAACACGGCAAAAACACACACTTTATCTGGACAAATGTGCGCACACAGGGTAAACTATTTGATTTCAGTGTAAACGGAAAGTAAATTGACATGAGACAACAAATCACGCCTGAAAAAATGATGAAATGGAACCATTCAATTTTAAAGCATGCAACACATAGAACAGAACAAATGAAACAAATGAAATAACAAAAACACAAAGAACAAAAGACATCCCAGACACTGATACATACAGTTTCTAACGCTTTGCTGATTTCAGTCCAATATCGAGCAGTCAAAGGTTATTTCATCAAAAGTATTTCCCAGTTCTCCAGTAGAAATAACGACATAAGGCGCAGACGTATGCAATTTCCCAAGTGCTATTTACCATGTTTCCCGTTGCACATGAAGGCAGCATTAGTCTAAGGATCTGGGAACCCAACGTGCGGTCATTCTGCGTTCTGATTGGATTGTTAACTTTTGATAATCAGCCACATTACATTACATTTGACAACAACAATTACAATGGTTTTCTGTCAAATTAATATGTTTACACCAGACCTGTAATTTGACATCTACCTCAATGTGATCATGATCTGTGAGGGCATGGATTTTGAAATTTAAATACTGAAGAATTTCTCACTTTGGATTAAGGTTCCTTAGTAAAGTATTTATAAGAAGTTAATAAGCACTAGTTGTTAGTTTATGCACTTATAACGCCTCATACATGTGTAGAATCTATTAACCAACACATGTTAGTGTGAATAAACCGCACGAACACAGCATCAGTAAGCTTCATATTAAATTGTTTTCGATTTTCATGCTAATAAATCCTTGTAAATGCCTTATAAATGCTTATAAACACATAACAAGTGCTTATTAATGCATTATAAATAGCTTACTATGGAACCTTAATCTAAAGCGATACCCTCACTATGAATTTTTAACCCTGAAAAAAACCATGAAACATGAATTTTGCAGTCTACATTTAAAATAGAAAAAATAATAATCCATTCAATGCATAGATTTTCAAGCAGCTCAAATTCAGCAGTTTTAATTCAGACATTTGCTTCGACTTTAGCAGAGCAAGGCATTCATGGATCCAAGTGAGTGAATCTTTGCATCTTGAATCTTTGCTGAGATATTTTTCATTGTGAATTTTACACTCTGAATTTAGAAATGTTGAATTTGAGGGCTTTAAAATAATTGAATAGTTAAAAGGTGAATCTCTCATTTTGAATTTTTAAACTGAGAAAAACACCATGGAAACTTGCAATATTCAGCAACGGAAATAAAAAATATTCAAAAATATGCAAACACATTTTCCCGGGGGTTAAAAATTCAAAGTGAGAAATGTATTTAAAATTCAAAATCCAATGAATATAAACGTTTTGTCTGTGTGAAGCTGTATATCTATATTTCTCCCATTCAGCTTTGTATACATTTTTTAATTTAATGGTTTGCTAATACACCGTTGCATATTTTACACAGAAAGCAGTCATTTGCTTTTACTTCTCATTTCTTAACACTCTTGCTCTCAAGACAAGAAAGCAAATTGTAAATGCTGGATGGTGCGCACTAATGAGCTGGTATTTTTAGAAATTAATTGGCGTCCGTGTTTGAATCGGTAGTCGTTTGTTACTTGTAATGATTTAGTTTTAACTGATTGCTGCAAGAGCCGTGAAATCAATAAATAGGCTAATGCAGAATAGTCTTTAAGATAAGTCGATGATATAACTAAGCAGAATACATTTTACTGTAACATCAAGGACAGTGTTTTCCTTGTTCTTTGTGGTGGAAACGCTTCTTGTAAACTTGATGTTACAGGTAAATACTTAAAAGGTCCGGTGTGCTCTGAAAGTGTATTGATTTAAACTGGAATGATTTAATCTTTTATGACCACACTGAGATTTGAAAACACACAACGCCGTCCTCTCTTTGGTGCGATCAAATAGTGATTCAGCAAAGGCAGGCCTGAACGCGCCTTTGTGCTGTAAGTGGTCCATTCATATTATCTTACAACTGTCTTCTTGATCAATGAAAGACACAGTGGAGTTGCATCCTTTGTGGTTTTCACTACGACAACAGAGTGTTTGTCCATTCAAAATATTACACAAGATAATGTTTGCATCAAGGTCTATCTCTGTAGCTGATCTTGTGTCTTTATTGCTGCTACTGCTACTACTGCTACTGCTACTACTACAACTACTACAACTACTGCTACTACTACTACTACTACTACTACAACAACTACTGCTGCTACTACTACTACTACTACTACTGCTACTACTACTACAACTACTGCTACTACTACTACTACAACTACTGCTACTACTACTACAACTACTACTACTACTACTACAACTACTGCTGCTACTACTACTACTACAACTACTGCTACTACTACTACTACTACTACTACTACTACCGCCAACCAGCTACTACCTAACTACCACTACTACCCAACCACCGCTAACCACCGCTACTACTACTGCTATTACAACTACTACTACTGCTACTACAACTATTGCTACTACTATTACAACAACTACTACTACTGCTGCTACTGCTACTACTATTCCAACTACTACTACTGCTACTACAACTACTGCTACTACTACTACTATTACAACTACTACTGCTACAACTATTACAACTACTACTACTACTACTGCTACTACTACTACTACAACTACTACTGCTACTACTATTACAACAACTACTACTACAACTACTACTACTACTGCTACTACTACTACTATTACAACTACTACTACTACTGCTACTACTACTACTACTACTACTGCTACTGCTACTAGAGAACAACAAACTACTGATCCGCCAAACACTATGACATGATGAAATAATGTAACAAGGACTTGAATGTGGATTTATTTTATATGTACATGTTTTTGTGACTAAGTAAATATTAGCTTTGGTGCTGATTGAAGGGAAGATAGGTTTTGGTAATAAGTTTGATTTTTTTTTTTTGTTTTTTACAAATCCCAGACTAATTTACAGTTAGTTTGTAACATTTAGAAATGTATACAACACATTATATTTAAATTAATCCAGGAGAAGTATTGTACTTCCCACTAATATTGAACCATTTTTCAGTTTTTATGGGTAAAGTATCACAATACTTCGCACTATATTGTGATCCTATCTCTAGAAAACGTGATACTGTGTTTTTTCTTGCAAAGAAGTCTAGTCTTTTTGTACTGGCTTTCAGGGTTGTAATATATTTGCACCTATTGTCATTCCAAGCTCTGTGTGAAACAATTGAGAAAACTGAAAATCAAATGGTGTTTGTGCAGTGTTTATATGAGCTTCAATTTCAAAACGGATCTCTCTTTTTAATAATTTGTGGAGGGTATCCTAATTACTGCTGTTACTATTGTCAGATTAATACCACTTTTTTATTGTTTTGTTATTGTTGTATATTATCATTCATTGTATTATCCATAAACCAAGTCAAATCTTGAATAGCGGACTTTCAGCCTCCTCATAACCTCAATTATAATGTGCCCCATCCTTAAAAAGCAGTGTCCTTGCATGAATGTAACCTAAATATAGCTGAAACTGAACCGAAACTATTGGTTTGGTCTGAATGACAAAACAAAGATGAACCCTTGCTTATTCAGCTGTATGTTTTCACAGACTTGAGCTTGACAGTCTAGTAATATATGGTCTTTTTCACAATATTGAATT
This sequence comes from Rhinogobius similis, assembly GCA_019453435.1. Classification (NCBI taxonomy): domain Eukaryota; kingdom Metazoa; phylum Chordata; class Actinopteri; order Gobiiformes; family Gobiidae; genus Rhinogobius; species Rhinogobius similis. The sequence continues at coordinate 23,221,280 of CM033624.1, read as the reverse complement.
GCGTGTGGTGTCTGGAGGTTCACCTTTGCTGCTGAGGAGCGGCACAGTGCGCTGCTGACGCCTGGGTAAACGAGGTGTGGTCTTTGGGACAGCACTTTCACTTTGAGCCCGTGTTGCCAAGTCACATTATGAAATTGCCTCCTTTATGTCCCCTCTTAAATCACTCGCAGCTCTCTCCGCAGCAGCACCATGTGGCATTTGTGACCACAGTTTGCCCTCATTCCTCATGTTTACATAGCCCTCTTCTGTCCTTCTATACTGGGAATGAATTTTCTGTCCTGTAAAAGGCATTAAAGCGCCACCAGACGGGTATTACAATGCCAGCAGGGGCGAATGCACAAGCGATGCACTATTGCTCGCCTGCAAAAGCATGACACATGGCTTTAATAAATCCTTTTGGAATTACCATATTAATTAGACCTGCACATCCTCGCTGCCACATGGTCGGCCATTCATGCGCTCCTATTTGTGGCGTAACAACAAATCTCCATGTGTTTTTTCCACCCAGACTCCTCCTGTCATTTCCCAAACACCCTTCAATGAAAAATGAAGAGTTACTTGATATGCATTATAAATAGCTGTGTCGTGATTGGACAAGAGCTTTTTTTCCTCCTGGAAGCGCTTCCGTATAGCAACAACCCCCCGTGTGACCCCTCCCTCGCGCAGCCTCCGCTCCCCTCCTTGCTGGAAACCCCCTACTTCCTCATTGCCCCCCTCCCCTTTTCTTCCCCCTTCCATCGTGTCTTTGCCACCTTCCCAGATTACCCACAATGCACCAGCAGCCGCCACTGTCCGCTCAGAGGTGACTGTCGCCGGCTGCTGTTGATCGGTCGGGGGGTCTCACTCTGTCTCTCTCTCTCTCGCTCACCCCTCGCTGCATCTGGATGTAGTCGTCATGGTAACAGCAGCAGCAGCAGCAGCAGCAGCAGCAGCAGCAGCAGCTCGCCTCCCCCTCCCCCCGGCTCTGTGTCTCCGTGGCGACAGAGAGCGCTTCCTTTTGGTTTTAAGCTTGACCTGATTCGGATTCTGCGCGCTGCTTCGTCTGCCACGCTGCCTCCTCCAACAGACAGACAAAATGAAAGAGAAGGTTTTCGAGGAAGTTTGAAGTCGCACATCAAACAGCCAGGGACAGACTGTGCTTCAAACATCATTTCTCTTTAGTCTCTCCTCTTCTCGTGGTTAGAATAATGTTTCCTGCAGCTGTGCTTATGAGTTAGAGTTAGACAACACAAATATTAGGAAAAAAAATTAATTTTTGTCACAGGAAATTGATCCAATTGGAAACCCTTTCAGAGTAATCTGTATATTTTAGATATTACATATGACAATAACACTCTCGCCTTCAATCTGCACAACATGAAATATTTGTAATGTTTCCTATTTATTTTGGAAGAATATGTAACACTGTTCACATAATATCTAATACAGAATGATATTACAGTTTCAGATGTTGATTTAAAATAAGAGTCTTACTATAGAGAAATGCCAATGTTGCACAAAGTTCAAGAACAGCAAGAGAATAGAAATATGCAATCCAAAATCAAGATATAAAACTGTAAAAATAGACTTAAATCTGACCAATCTAATAAGAACTTTGAATACTTTGAATAGATACAAACGGTAGAAGATAATAAAATACAACACTTTGAACGTAATGTAAAAATGTCAGGCAAGAAAACTATTAAAGCCAGTCCAGCACAGCATGGACAGAATAAATAGCAGTTAAAGTAACTTTAGTGAATTGTCCCAGTAGTGAATCACATTATCATACAGTATTGCACACCTTATACGTCGTACAACTGTGTAACACTGTTGTGTCGCCTGTAGTGTTTAACTGAGACAGAGAAATCAGAACTATAATTGTTAATGATGATGTTTGTTAGATATCACAAACATCAAAGGAGGCAACTAAAACAAATAATCAATTTTCTGCTTTTGTGAGTTTGTTTTTTAAGGAAATATAATATAATTTGCGTATTTGATATGGGAATGCTGCCACATTCTCATAATAAGTATCTAGTTTTACATTGAGTCTGGCACTTGACAATGGGAAAGTATGAAGCTCGGAATTGTGTGACCACATATCATTTTCAGTTCGCCTAATGTTAAACCAATGGAGATTTTAAGATGGTAAACACTAAACTGAGCATTAATTGAAGTATTCTGACAAAGTGTTTTTACCAATAGTGACACAGCAGTTTATCGGGTTGTTCCATGGCTCTTTGATTTACTTTTTGATATTGTTTTGGATAATGCATTGTACACAAACATATTTTACCAACGACAATCGCTTTATACAGTATATGTAACTCGGCACGTTCATTGTTCTTTCCTCTAATCACTTCCTGAATCCTCTCCCTGCTCTGTGCCCATGTGCTCCAGGGAAAATCTTATGTGCTAAAGGAGGGGGGGGGGAAATCCTCAAAGACTCCTCAAGTATCCGCCCTCCTCCATCACTGTGCACCGCGCCCTCAGCCCCTCCACTTCCCCTCACACCCCCACTTTCTACAAATCCTCTTTGCTTGGATTTTTGAACAAAGATATCAACCTCGTTTTGTGGCTCAGTGACGCATGCAGCTCCTAAATGCGTCCTGTGTTCTGTACATTTCCTGCTGGTTTTGTGTTCTGCTGCTGCGGTTAAATGGTTAATACGTGAAAAATGTTTAGAGAGGCATGAACTGTGAGTCAGATGTGATACTGAGCGATGCAAGATACATTTTAAGGGTGACGATATCGACAAAAATGTATCTTTTTTTGATTATACTAATGATGATCTTCAGATAATATTACCGCTATCCATCAGAAATATGTTTCTGCACTTTTGTGATAAATTTTATAGTCCAAAAACTATAAAATGTATCACAAAAGTGCAGAAATATGACTTTTCACCCTTCTTATACAGACGTTTCTATTCTTTCATTCTATTTTAGCTCTTTTTGACAAATTTCTGATTGTAGAAATATATAGTACATGATATTTTAACTGTATATACCTTTAGTGCTGTAACTACCAATTCATTTGATAATTGTGAAGTCTAACTATTACACTTTTGATCGATTAGTTGTTATTGTAAAATACTGTAGTAAAAACTGTAGTGATGCTGCTTGACAACATCTTGATCAAGTATACTTAAAGACCAAATAAGTTTATCATCAAAACATAAAACTTTACATGTTTACATTCGTTTTTATGTAATTACTGCTTTGTCTGAGTCACAAAAAGTGTTCTGTGTTATCTATTAAAGTCAGTGTCTAGACATTAATGATACTAAATGAGTTAACAATTATTTCAATAATCAATTCGTCACGATTAGTTTTCTAACTTAATTCAAAAGAACTATTTACATTTCATCTTTCTGACGATATGTTGCCCATTTCTAGATTCAGCCTCAACATATACTGTAGCTGCAAACACTAACACTAACCCTGGCTGCTATTCTAATGCAAAACGAGTCGGAAACAAAACCTCTATCTTGTCTAATTGTTTGAACAGTATAATTAGTTGTTCCAGAGCGTTTGCGTTGATATTCAGGCAGACAGTGGGAGTGACTGACAGGTTTGATGGACAGTTCACTCTCCTGGCTGTCTGTGGCTCTGAATACCACTGTCACAGGATTATGATCAGTGTAGACAGGCGGCACTGCCCTGACAGAACGCTCTGTGAAGTGTAAACAGGTGGATAAGTACTCAGTTACTTCATATGGTATTAATAAAGGATACAGGGATAGCGCTAGCTTTGTTTTATATGGTAGCAAAGGTTTAAAAGTATGTTTATGATTTATTCGGGCATCATTGTCAATTTACTAGGGCTGTCGACTAAAGAAATTCCTGGTCTATTAAAGACCTTCTCCATCGACCAATCAATCGACTAAAAAGCCAGTGGTTCCCTCATTATTTTGTCCTGAGTACACCTTATCATGTGCCGGTGTTTCTTTAATTATTATAAATCCGTTTGGACGTGTACTGCCAATCATAACTATTAGGTTTTCTTATGTAACGATATTTACATCAAAAGTATCTCACGGATGCAAAAGGTACTACAAAACATGTTATCTTGAAATGCTAGTTAATTACACTTTTAAATCTGAAACTAGTCCAAGTATCCCTGCACTTCTGGTTGGAAAAGACTAGAATGAATTCCACTGTTAACACAGAAAGTATCATTGTTACTTTGGGGCGGACAAATGATCGAATTTTAGAAAATGCCATGAACATTGCTTTGTTTAATATTGAGTTTAAAGTACATTTACAGTAAAAAAATGCTGTAAAATTGACGATTTAAACTTTGAAATAAGGATATAAGGTGATACTTCTGCACTTTTGAGATTAATTTGAGAGACATTTCACATCGGGATACTCAAAAATATATAAAGATATTCATTTTTGTTAATATCGTCCATCCCTACAGCTACTGCTTCGACTACTTCTACTTTGTACTGCTTTTACAATTAGCAATACTTCTGCCATTACAACTAGTGTACTTTTTCAACTTTTTTCAACTGATCCTGACTAATCTTTCCATTTCAATCACTAAGTAACAACTTATAAGGCTTACGTTTAAGGACGTACTTTCAACTTCATACTTATACGATTAAAACCATGTTGCTTACATCATTTCAGGGACCAAAGCGTATTTCCAGTGCTTTTATGATTTCTTCAATAGTGTGTAAAAGTGTCTTACATAATGCCCAGTCACGTAAATTTTTACTGCTTTGGGGTTGACTTAAAAAAATCTGCACATTATAAAGGTATTTTTTTAGGATATTCTATTGTGTTTTAAACAAATCAAACATAACGGTGTCTGAATCCCTGTGCAGCCTCTTCACACTGTTGCTGAGACCTGTTGTCCTCTGCCTTTTCTTCCGTCCTTTTTGGTCTAATAATACATTTTTCTACCGCTGTGTGCTGTCATGTTTCTCTGTGCCAGATTTGGACTGTGAGATAGATTTATTTTGATATGCGATATTTGCCTCCAGGCGAGAGGATTCACAGGGAAGAAATAGCTGTGACAGAGTGTGCCTTGATCAGATTAGCCTTTTTAATTCAATCTGTTCGCTGTGTTTGGAGTACATTATGGTTTATTCAGCACCAACTAATTGCCGTTCCACTTTCCCTTTTTTTTTTTGATTATTTAAATCTAATATCTTCCTCATTACATTAATATTTCATTTTACATATCATTTGTGGCCCCTTGAGTTGATTATGACCTGTCCTTGCAGTGGAGGTGGCCGACCAGCAGAGGGTGCTGAGGACGGGATGTCTGGTGTCGGGGGTGCACACTCCACCCATCAGAAGAAACAGCAAACTGGCCACGTTAGGACGCCTCTTCAAACCCTGGAAGTGGAGGAAAAAGAAAAACGAAAAGCTGAAGCAGAGTTCTACAGGTAATAAATGCCAAACATGTCAAAAGCAGTGGTGGAAAGTAACAAAGTACAAAAGTAAAAGTACTGTACCTTAGTAATTATTTTTTAAAGATATCTGTACTTTTTACATTTTATAGTAGATACTTTTTACTTTTTCTTCACTATATTTCAGAGCATGTATCGGTACTTTCTACTCCACTAATTTTTTTTAACTGGACAGAAAAGTAAAAGGGTTTAGACCTACTGAAAAGGCTGAGGGGTTTATTTTTTTTAGCACATTCATAGCAACATAGCATCTTTAAAAAAAAAAAAAATCCTAAAAAAACCTCTGTTGATAAAAATAACCTGCCTATAATGACTAAAACTCAATAAATCAATCAAGATTACGATTTGATGCTTTAATAGTTCTCCAAACCAAAAATATTACTTTTACTTTCTACTCTTAAAGTACATTTTTAAAGGAGTATTACTTTTACTTCAGTAGATTTTAAAATGTGATACTTTTACTTGAGTTTTTTTTTTTTTTTGCTGCTGTATCTGTACTTTTACTTGAGTAACTGGTCAAAAGTGAACTACACGTAAAAAAGATCCTGATCAGTTTAATCATGAGGCAATAAAAGTTTTAGAGTTAAAATAAAATGACAGTGAGATTTGGCAGAAACTTGTGAGTTTCTTGTTTAAATGTTAGAAAAATGGGGTTGAATATTTGCAATCTTCTTTAAAGGTGCACTCTGTAACTTTTCTGGTGAAGGGCACTCCACCTGCTGGTCTCCATGGAGATAATTGCTTTGTCTAGTTTACTTTATTTATTAAATAATAGTTAAGTCTTGCACACCCACAAACTATTTACATGCAGTTAGGAGTAGACAATATATCAACATTTAAATAATACTGTGAATGTTATATTTATATATTTCTCACAATTTTTCTTTGATTAGTTTTTGTATATTTTTCATAGTTTTCTTTTCGTAGTATTTTTGGTGATGCCTATTTTTGTATATGTTTTTTGTAGTTTATTTAAGCTTCTTTTTTTCAAATATGTTTGGCTGTTACTGGGTTTTGACAGTATCAAGTATATCATAGTAAAAAAAAAAAAATGCTACAAAAAGAGCTGTTTGAAAATAGAAATAAAAAAAGTTATGTTGTAAACTTTCAATTTGGGTAGAAGGTGATATGTTTATGCACATTTATGATTAATTTTACAGACATTTCGCATTTGTCTGACATTTAAACCTCAACTAACACATTTCTGTTCTCTAGATACTCCCAAAAAATATTGAGGTATTCATTTTTGTCAATATCGCCCACTTTAGTTCAGTATTCATAGAAAACAGTTCAATGTGTACATGTTTGTTTGGTTAGAAGCCAAAAATGTTCAATAGTATGGCATTAAACTACTAAGGCCATCTCACAGGTCAGATCTGTGGAGAGATGAGCCTGCTGACAGTAAGAAGGCATGTTTTGTTTTAGCAATAAAAACACCTGTCACTGTAATTGAGTATGTGCAAGAAAAATTAAAATGGTCAAATTTATTGGCACAGTGTATTCTAAGCAAAGCAATAACACCTCCATAAAGACAAAAGGTGTTGGATCCTCTGTCAAAAAGTGTAAGGAAGACTGAAATAACAGTAAAAATGTAAGCAATAAGCTGATTTCCCCTGTTCATGCTCACTCTGTTTCAAAGCCGTAGTCATTAACAGTTTTGTTGGATGTTAATTCCTTTTTATTGGGTGTTATTTACTGACTTCAAATTGAATCGCTCCATTGTGTAGTATGTTTTTTGTAGTGTGTTTGGTTGTTCCCTGCGTGCTTTTTTACAGCTCAAACTCAAACTAATTGCCCTGGTAGGATTAATAAAGTCGTATGAAGCCGAAACTAATTGGATAGCAGTATTAAACATCTATCATTAACTCATTATTCATTACTTTGTTATAAAAACGAACTTCATTCAATATTAGCGCCTGTTTCCTCGTTTCGGCACCATGATTATACCCTGGCAAATGTTACTTGACTCATACTCCCTCGAGTTTCCTGGGAACCTTCCAGATCCCCAGTCACACAAATGAGATGTCCCCAAGTAAATACTGTTTTACACCAAATGAAAAGAATGTTAATTTCCTGTGTCGTTCTGTGGGCTGTGAATGAATCATGCAGCAATTCATTGTGTTAACGAATAAGCAATGAAGAGAAGAAGCTAGAAGCGCGCTGAAAAAAACACACAGATGCAGCAGGAGTCTCTCAATAAATGTTAATAAAGAGGTAGATTATAGAGAGAACATGTACAAAATGTCCTCTGAGTTAATAATGACTTGAAGTGTGCTGTAGTTTAGCCGAATGGAAAACCTTACCATTACGTTTTCTGTTAAAATATATTCCTGCAGCATTATAAAATAGTTTAAAAATGCAGAATATTGATTGTCATAGTTTGATATTCCTTCAAAATAGCCTTATCATATCCTTAGTTAATTTACTGTTCAAATTCAAAAGGAAAGGTGCACCATCGAAACCATTTTGTTATTGCATATAAGAACATATTTTCATGATAGAGCTGTAAGATATAAAGCAATTGAGCCAAAATCGCCAATAGCAAAGATTGCAAATAACAAAATATCTTGTCTTATTATCTATAAATCCAGCTAACCCTGTAGTTTATATTTGTACAAACATGTTGTGAAATGCCTGCGATTCTTGCGTTAGTTTTGCAGTCCCCATTTCAGTCTTCTCTCAATTGTTATTCTCCTGGGCGTGTTAAACTGTGCACTTTGATCAGAATCTAACTATAAAAACATAACAGAAACCTTATCTAATCTAATACTTTGTCTGAACATTTTCAATGATTTGTTTTAGCAAAATAGTTCAGTCCTGCTTCATAATTTTCCACGGCAAAGATTGCATATATGTTCTGTACTGTAGTGTGTTGGGCCTAAACATCTGTGTAAATGCATTTAAAGACCCAGATCCCAGGAGGATGTAGATGGTGTGAAACCACTGCTCCAAGTGGACACAAAATGGCCTCATCACTATAATATGATTGAGCACTTTGTGAATGGGCGTAGTTTCCAACGCAGGCCATGATTAGATCATCTGTGCATTATAATTGCATTGTTCTGTCTGCAGAGTCGGCGATGCACATGTAATGAATTGACATCAACTCACTGACTATCTCCTCTCGTAGATGTAGCATTATCCAGCAGTCTTCTGTGCCATGACCCCTCCTCGCCGACCCAGGGCTGCTGCTCAGATGGGACGGTCCTGCTCGGGGGCTTTGGGGGTCCTCTTGGTGCTAACCTCACAGTGAGCAGCGTGGAGTACCTGGGACCAGACGAAAACCATCTCTCTCCAGGTACAGTCACAGTTAACTAAGACACAAAAGAAATAGTGTTTTTAGCGTGTTATTGATGCACACATTATACTTTGTGTTATGCCGTTTTAAAAGTGAGTCAGATGAAGACTAGGAGAGAGCTTCTGCTCTGTGACCAATAGGTGGCAGCAGATACAATGAAATGAAATGCACTCTGGGCAGACAGTCGGACAGTGAGCTGCTTTACAGGTTGTGCAAGTGTTGCTATTAAAGATATATTAAAGATATCATGTGTCTAAGATTTTATGGGGGGAAAAATTTCCATTTGTTTCTTTAATGATAATTCAATAGAGTTTATTTCACGTTGTTTATGATATACTGCATTATGTAATAGACAGAAGCTGCAGCTGATATGATCAGAGGAGGTGGCACAAAAGGGTATGAAAACAGTCTGTTACTGGAACTGTGGGTCTGTGACAAAACACTGGCTTTTTCATGTATCCAGATGGCATTAGACCAAAAAAAGTTTTATGCTCATGTCACACTGACTAACCCCGACCCTCTGTGCACACCACAGTCCACTTTGTCTCAGTACTTGTTGTGCGCCTGTTGCAGTGAACAGCCCGCTGCAGGATGGAGGCTGTGTGGAGGAGAACATGGCTCTGTCAGACGAGGCCCGGGGCGATGAGCTGCACCCAGCAGGAGAACTCCCCGATGGGCTTCAGGATGGAGCTGAACCTGGAGAAGATCCAACAGAACAAGACGTCCCAACGGGAACATCACCTCCACAAGTACCTCCCAAACTAGTGTCCCAGCACAGCTCAGGGGACGGTGGGTCTCATCCAGTTACATGTCCAATATATGAAAGCATTTTTGAGTCTCAGTCTCTTATTAAATCTCTTCCTCAGACCCTGGTCCCATGTCGCTGCCCACACACTTGCCAAACTCCTACCTCCAGCCCAAAGAGCCACCACCCCGGGCCCCTGAAACCATGGCGACGATGCCCCTGCCATTAAGAGGGCCCCTTGGCAACCCCTCGGGCTCTCCACACCTCAACATGATCCACCCACCCATGCCCCCTAGCTGTATCATGGAGGAACTGCAGAGAGCATTCGCCTCAAAGAACAGACAAGAGAGGTGAGGCAAGACTTGTCCTACAATATTGCTGCATGTCCAATATTATTAATGTACTAATATTGAGATTTTCTCTGGGTAAATTGACAGTAAACTGATAATATAAATGTAATTAGAGATGAATCGATCCAGCTTTTTCAGGTCACAGATATCAATTGATATCAGGTATCTAACTAAGACATAGATGTACTGATTTTCCCCATAAAACACCATTTATTTATCCTATAAATAGATGTATTCATCTTGTAACTATCGAACAGCACTGTAAGTAAAAGTGAAACATTCAGGGCCAACAACAGCCTGTAAACAGTCTGAATATATTCATTGGAATTGAAATCTAGAGACAGGGCCCTGCAGTCACCTAGAGCTCCTGACAGGTCACCCCGTGGCAGTGCTTGTCAAATTAATATACATTTTCTTAAATCAGATCCAAATTTTTATTTGATCAGGATTCATGTTGCTCTAGTATGTTTATATTCCCTGCAAGAACTAACTCAAGTATTCTCCTGTTCTTGAGAGTTCATACTTCACTGTGATTGGTTCAATCCCTCTGCCTCTCACACAAAGCAGAGGTTGACCAATAGGAGGAGAGTTTGGGGAAAAGTGTCTATGTTTGAGCCTAGAACTGCAATAAATAGAGAATTACTGAATCACAATATGGCGATACCACCAAAACAGCAAATCGTCAATTCGATTTTTATTGCCATTTAGCCAGCTTTAGGTCAAACGCAATAATGCAAACAATATTATTCGTCAGACGTTGTAATCACATTGTTTTACCTTCCCAGTGTCCATGAGGGATGTGAACAGAGTCTGTGGTGCTCGGACGGCCGGCTGTCCCGCTCCTGCAGCTCTGAGAACCAGCACTCGGGACCCATGGGTGGGGGCTGTATGGGGGGCTCGGACTGGCCCAAGAAAGAGGCGGAGGAGAACAAGGAGAACGTTCGGCTGGACCAATGTTTCTCCATCACCTCAGGCCTGCCCTTCGACCTGGAAAGCTGGAACGAGTCGGTCATCTCTGGTCAGTGAACATGGCGTCTCACTGGGTTTCAAATGACATTTCAGAGTTCTAGTGTTTTTTGAGAATGAGACGTGGCAGGTAAATGTGTAATGTTGTTCTGCATATTTGTGGAGTGTCTTAATACCATATATTCATGCAAATAAACCAAAAAGGCATCTTTGTGTAGTGTGAAATTATCAACATTCTTGCTTTAAACACACACACAAACACACTTGAACATAACTAACATGAATATATTTAAGATTTTGCCAAAACTCTCCTTATAGTTTGACCATTTTGGTGAAGTTTTCTTCCTGGTTGGACATGAGCCGCAGATGTGACAGGTAGAGGTGATTCTATAACTGTTACCTAGCAACCATACAGTAAACAAAGACAAAAACTAATTGTATTTACTCAATAGCTATGAACTGACAAATAAATAAAAATGACTGCGCCTTAATTTTGACAAATGAATGTCAAAACCTTCAGAAAAGTGCGTTACTGGTAGCTATACATAAATTGTCATTTTAGATTAATTTTTTTTCAGTTTTAGTGCATGATAGGTTCTCATGTATATATCTAATTATTAGTTTGATGAGCTAGTCCTTGTGGTAAATATTTATCATATTTTTGCATCAAGTCAAGTTGCAGTTTGTGAAGAAAATGTGAAAAGTAAAAGTTTAAAATTACAGGAAGTTGTGCTGAGTAAAAAAAAAAAATCTGTGTTTTGTCATCGATAAGTTAAAACAATCATTTAACAAAATAAAGGTGTTAACAGGTATTATTATTTGTCAAATCATAACTATTGTATAATGTATGCGTGGCTATTTTTGGTTGCTAGGTAACAGCTGTGGAATCACATTTACATATGTCACATGATCTGCTGCTCATGTCCAACCAAGAAGTAACGCTATTAACGTCAACAAAATGGTAAAACTGTTAATAAATTAGTGAAATGTTTAGTAAAATATTAAAGTTAATCATTTCACTTTGTATATATTTAGTTAGTATGCACTTTAACTCCAGCTGTAAGACAGATTTATGCCAGTCCTGTACCAGAGCTGCATCGACTCAAGAAGCTACTTGGATGAGCTAGTATTAAATTAAATTAAACTCCAACTGACAGAATTCAACCATCTTTTCTTTAAATGCAGTCCTGATTACTTTCACAAACATATCTTTCTCCTAAAAAGAAAAACATCACAATGGCCAATAATGAAACTACTACTACTGCGATTGTTGTTTTTAGTTTGATGTGCATCTGCATCTATTTATTCAGCGACAAAACTGTGGCCTGTGGAACATTTGCATTGCTACAAACACACTTCTTGTTATTGTTTTGACTGTGCGCTTGTATTGAGTGTATTCTGGTTCTTCTGGCAGTCTGAAGTGCTATGAGCAGATTTTAGTCTTCACACATCTTTCACAACTTTCCTATTTGCTGTGAGCACTAAACTTTTCTCACTTTTCTCGCAGGCACACTTCCTCGCAGGTTAAGGAAGGAGCTGCTTGCTGTTAAACTACGAAACCGGCCGAGCAAACAGGAGCTGGAGGACAGGAACATTTTCCCGGCACGCAGCGACCAAGAACGCCAAGAAATACGCCAACAGATCGAGATGAAGCTCGCCAAGTAAGTCGTAGTGCCTTCACCATGTGTCCATCCGTGGGCTCGGAGAGTGAGTAAACGCACATGGTCAAATAAGGAAGAGAGGAAGAAGCAGTAGTAGTAATTGTTGGTTTATTTCTGTCGTAAATTTGGCTGAGACTCCGGGACAAATATTTAGTTGTTGCGGACGCTGCCAACGTCATTGTACAAATAAGGGATTTTTGTCACAACGTGATTTCAAAGAAGGCAAACTCGCCTATTACTAGAAATAAAAAGGGTTGGAGCTGTAGTCATATTAAAGGGGCAGTATGTAACTTTTCCGGTGAAGGTTCTGCCCCCTGCTTGTCTCCATGGGGACAATTGCTTTACCTGGAAAGTCCCACTGTATTTTAAACTTATCTTATTGCACAAACAAAACACCTTAAAATGCGAGTGGGGTCACCTCTCCACAGATCTTGCCCGTAACTTGTCCTTGGGGATAGGTAAATTTAATGCCATACTTTGGAACATTCATGTTTAGACGTGCATATGACTGAAATATCAATCTGCACTCTTCTCTTTTAAAGCGCTTTGTTTTAAAATGATTCTGTGTGTCTTTTTGTGTTTTGTGATTTTAATGCATTTTTTCCTGTTATGTAAAGCACTTTGAATTGCCTTGTGTATGAATTGTGCTCTACAAATAATCTTGAACAAATATTTTATTAAGAATGAGTCAGGCTTGTTGTTTATTAACTACTTAATTGAGTAATTAATAAACAATTTGTAGATTATCAATTAAGTCTTTGTCAAGGCTTTATTAAGGCTAGCTAAAGTGTACTTGTTACAAAGTGGTACCTTTGTCTTTGTATAAGGTAAGGCTTTTGTCTGATTTGTGTCTAAGTTGCATAAGCGTTGGCAGCAGGTGGAGGTGGGTGCGAGCAGATTATCACAGTTGATTTATGCTGCACAGTCTGCTGCTGCTCAGAGCTCGAGAACAGTCAAGGCCAGATATTATGCAGACTCTGCTGTAACACTTAGGAGATTAACTCTATTTTAAACCTTATCTAACTCCAAACTACAGCTATTTGTTTGCTTGTGTTACTTTACATTGGGTCAGTATGTTGAAATGCTAAAACAATTTGAACAATCTAGTCTCATATTGACTTTGGGTGGATATCTCTTTTGACACTCAAGCAATCTCAAAACTCTACTCTTAAACGATCCCTGACAGCGAGGCATTACTTAAACTATTTTCATTTATAAGGTTTTTTTTTTTTTTTGTGCAAAAAAGACAATACAACATGATGGAAGATAACAATTATTAACATGAATTCATACATTTAAGATAACTACAGACTCTATGATTGTAATAACCTTTCCACCTCTGTTCAAAATGCAACAAAACATCAGTTTGATATTGACTAATATTTGTATATATTACAGTGCAAGTTGTACTCAATTTAAATACCAAGGAAAGGCACAATACTGAATACTAATATCAGTTCTACAATGATTATAAAAATCACTTATTTAGACAAAATAATGTAATTTCCAACAGAAAATAATAATACTTTCTGTAATATTATCATGTGGTCTTGTACTAGTTCTGATATAGATCAAGACCCTTCCAAAAAGTCAGATTTTTGTCCTATTTATGTAATTGTTTCACTCATCAATCTAGTTTCGACAAAAGCTTTAGTATTGATTAGTATTTTAGCAACCTTTTTGTTTTGTTAGAGAAAAAAGAAAGATCTAAAAGTCCCAAAAAGTAAAACAACAACACAACACACAACACAACAACAAAAACAAAACAAACAAAAAACATTAAAAAAATATATTAAATATACATATTTTCCTGTAAATATTTATCATGACTGTCTGTAACTCATTTTCCCAAAGGTGTTGCGCTAAGTACCGGGAAGCATTTCTTTAAATAAATGTAGTAGAAGTCGCTCCATCTTACTGGAAAATAGCATCCAATACCAAACATGTACTTTTGACATCATTCCCTGTGAGGAAAGCACAACTAGGTCTCAAAGCCTCTTAAGTGTGACAAGTTTTACGAGGACACAAATTCCAGGAAGCCGTTGTACAAGACACAGAAAGACTGTCTGTTTTGTCGACCAGTGGAACAAGAAGCAGCCCAGTTTAAATGTGTCACAGGACTAAGCTCTTTCACGCCATTGTCTCAAACAGAGGCTCACCCCACTGTTGCATAACCTGCTGCTCTTCCATTACTCTTCCATCCTCCTCCCTCTGCAGATCGGCTGTACGTTCAGTCTTTCAGGCATCTGTGGTGTGCTAGCGGAGTTATCTTTAGATTTCTAGGGAAAAAAATAAAGGTGTCATATTCTCACGGAGGAGGAAATATGGGTGCAACAAACACTTTGCATATAAGTGCGATGGAGCCTGATGGCGGCTTACGTAAGAGGCTGTAGCGCTCCACAGACAGAGCGCTTGACACGGACCTTATGCACAATTGTTGGAGTAATGTCTGTGTTTATTTTGCCTTGTTTTAGAAGTTTAGGAAAGAAAAGAAAAAAGAAATAATAAATGTATGCACTGAAGTATGAACAGTCATGATCTGTGCAACAAATGGGCAAATGTTAATAAGAAGAGTGTGTAGTAATAATAATAATACTTTAGTATCCATGAGTAATATATGATACTAAAAACTTTTATCATAACTTTTCATGAGGAGTAGAGACTTCACAGTATGTTGCCAGAGAAACAAGAACATGTACTGTGTCCAGCTAAAAATAGCAACCAGCATATGTCTATTTTAATCTAACCAGATAACATTTATATTTTCACAACTAAAAAACAAAAAGTTTTCAAGACAACAGAACACCACTATAAATTAATGCATAACTTTAACAGTTCACAACTAATACTATATCAATTTAAACTGTTATTACACAAAAAACAACAGGTGTAAAAACTGGTTCATACCTCAGTCCATTGAATTATTAACAACATGGACTGACTGTGCAGTGCATCGAATGAAATGTGCATTCTTGTATTTTATTTTACTTTATGTCTTCTAAATTACTACATCGGAGACTATCGATAAAGAAACCGGAACCTACTCTACCAACTCTAACAACCTGAAGAAATATACTTTAGTAATGATAAGTAATTCATAGACTGCATGAATGTAGTAAGAAATGACATCTTTTATTAATGCACAGAAACTAACTACTGTAGAAAAAGTAATGTTATGCCTACAACATTAATAAGAACCACCTCATATTTGATAAGTGTCAGTGCATAATGATATGAAGAAATATTGAATATTTTCCCATTAAAGAAAATACAAAAATATTTACACTAAAAGTCCTACATCCTGATGATGGGCATGACTATATTTAACCAAACCCAGACAGTGACTAATAACATGTCAATTGTATTTCTCTTTAAGATATTAAAACACATTATTGTTGCTCAACACAGATGTAGCTTTCCACACTGACAGTAAACAGCTCATAAAATTCAGTCGTGAACCAGACCAGCGCCTGAGGACGGACAGGTCCCGTGTTGGCTGTGAATCCAGAAATTGCTTTTTCATGTTCTGGTATGGCGCATTACTGGCACACTGCACCATTTCAGAGGGAAACCCAGGTCTAAAAATAGCTCTGGAGTCAGTGTAGGAGGAGAACAGTGAGCAGAAAAGAGCTCATTCCCCGGGGCATTCATACTTTACGACAAAACAATCCATCACATTATGCCTGTGGAGTTAATGCATGCTCCCAGCTTGAATTCAATAGCATATTTCTGAGTCTATGAGCGACAATAGCGACGACGCCCCACTGTTTCGATGGAGCACCGATCAAGCAGAAAGCCTAGAACACTTATATTTGATAATGATAGCTCGTCTCCATTGAGGCAGCGACAGATGACCTTTCTATCTTTAGTCCCTCGCTGCCCAGTGGAACAGTGTTGTTCTAATTTTAGCCTGTTCAATAATGCACACATATGCACTCCCCCTCTCTGCAAATGTGTTGTCGGGATTTATACCAGCAGAAATAATCACCTCTGACTACAGAAAGAAATCTCCAGAATAGAAATGGGTTGATGGTGTCTTTGAACAAATGGCAGCTAAAACAAAAGAAGAACAAAGCAAGGATCCGCACGCCCACGCGCTGCTTTTCAGCTTTTTGTTTCACTTTCTGGCAGTGCTTTGTGTTTTTAGCATTTTTTTTGTAAAGTAGAAACCCTGATGCGTCATCTTCTGGTATTCTGGGGATACCTTATACACCCAATACGGATGTGGGGAAGTGAGGAGTGGGAGAGATGGTGCAGTGAGTCAACTTTTTGTGCTGAGTTCCCCAAATAACATAAGCATAAGCAGGGGCTCTAACTGGCTGCTTTATATTCGAGAAATGGATGATGTCAAAATCCTTTAAAGGTGATTCAGCGCCTACTTTTGAAAGAAACCCCCCAAAATAAATAACAAAATACTCAAATGTTAAGCCTGATTATTACAGTTCTGTTAGGGATTGCAACAGGGCTTTAGTCATATAGTCAGTTAATTAGTCGATGGTGTCTTAGTTGACCAAAGTTTTTATTAATTGACTAATTGTTTTATTTGGATTAAAATATATATATATACACAAAGGAGGAAATATGGCGTGAGCTAACTGAAGAATTTGAGTTGAATCATAAGTTTAATCTTACGTCTAACATATAAATGCAGTATATGTAGTACTTTTCTGTAGTATACAGTGTTTTGGATAAACGTCTTTGTATTTGTGGTCTTTTCAGTGCAGTTTGGGTCAAATACATGGAGATACTTCATCGATTTGAGTCGACTAATCAGTCAATAGGGCATGTCTTAAGTCAACCAAGAATTTTTTTGTCAACTACAGCTGCAGCATTCACAAATTTGTTAATAATATTATGACTTAAGGTCCTTTCATCTGACAACAGTGTGCCTGTGAACAAAGGCACCACTGTTTGACACTATTGCAAAATATGAATTCAGATATATAAAATATGTATACAAATTGCCTTAATTTACTTATTCTGACAGAGAAGACCAAATAATGATCAATTAATGCCATAAACCGGGTCAAAACACATTCTGCCTGTTCATATACTATATAATAAAGGTACATGACACCAAAAATATTTAGTTTCTATGTAAATGTTCTGGCTGAAAGTCCTTTAACTCATTTGTTAGACAAAATACTTCCACTTCACTGTAAAACGTGCTCTTTAGACTGTAATGTCACGTGAGCCTATTGTCTGCGCCTGCCACGGTTGAAGAAACCTTTGTTTCTGAAAATAGCATCTGGTGTAAGAACGCCCCGGCCTCTTCGTGATAGTGAGACCCCCATTAGCGTGTTACCAGGGAGAAAGACACTGGTGCTGTTGCCAAGGTAACGCTGGTCAATAACACAGATCGCTGAATCCACCAGGGCTTTGGCAGTGATTTTCTTTTTCATCTATTTAAAAGGCAATAGAGTCAACACTGCGGGACACACTTAGCTTTGTGTTTGTTTTTCTAAAGTATCTGCTGATGGCGCTTCATGCAGGTTGAGCTTTGAACGTGACGGACTTGAACTCAGGTGAGAAAGAGGCTTCCACAGAGACGTTCCTCCCATCTGTGCCTCAAAGATGTTAAAAGGACTAAGAACGTGAGGAAAAATCAAATGTAGTGTCGTCAAAAGTGCAAACATTTCAAACGGAAAAGGCTCAATATGCAAGAAGCATTCATGACACCCTATTTAAGAAAATAATAAGAGTAGTTTCTTTAATACTACCATATAGGCTTAGGGTAGTTATGATGAAAAATAACAATAAATAGAAAGATAAGATAATTCATAACATACATAACACTATTCAGGAAAGGCCAAAATATGTCCTGTGATATTTTTCTCACAATAAAATAATATTAAGAATTTCAGAAGCAACAAAACATAATAATAATAAGCGTAAATCACAAACCTAAAAGATAAGGTTAAACTAACTTTTAGATATCAGGTAAAAAAAACAAAACAAAACATCTACCACAGAGAAAATCTGCCTTTCTTCGATCTTTTGAATATTGAAACGGTTCAAACCCAACATGCCTGAGAAATGTAGATAAATCTCAAACAAATAATTTCAGAAACAATGCGTTCCACAAATAATAAACTTGATCAATTGAGGAACGAGCAATTGAGCAACATTTCCCCCTCACAATAATGTCAATACGTAAAATAAAATTAGCCCTTGTGAAATCCCTCGTGGCCTATTGAACTCCCTGTTGCAGCGAGGAGTTAAATCTACAAATAGTAATCATGGTGTATTTTTGTTTTTTTTCACATTTAAATTCACCTGGGACCACTGCTGAATAATTATTCGCTGTATTCTTGGACGCCCAGTCACACGTGCAAACTAATAATGAGCGATTTGTGAGTCATGACAATGTTAGGAGCTAAGAATAGCACATGCCGTAAATTCCCGTCAACCGTTTTGTTACCCAAGGCTGATGAAAAGGGTGATTTAAGGAGGTGTGACGGTAAACAAACCTCACTGCACAGATAGTATAATAAATATATCTTGTTTTAAGACTACACATTCTCTAGAAATGTCCTGATAAGTTCTAAGTTCAGTTATTGTTCATTACAGTAGCTCAGTTGTTGGTAAAGACGCTACTAAACAGAAAGCCACCAATTAAAAACCCATTACCGACTATATAGAGACATTGCTTTCTTGTTGTGTCCTTGAGCAAGATACTTCATGCCATTTCTCTGTCAATCAACCCCAAGCCATAGAAGCAGCTTCCAAATGTAA
The DNA here is from genome assembly GCA_019453435.1 of Rhinogobius similis. NCBI lineage: Eukaryota > Metazoa > Chordata > Actinopteri > Gobiiformes > Gobiidae > Rhinogobius > Rhinogobius similis. The sequence continues at coordinate 23,202,118 of CM033624.1, read as the reverse complement.
ACAAATGGACAATTTGAGAAGTGTAAATGAATCCATATTCTTCTAAAGCCTCTTAATTAAAAAAGGACCATTGGCTTTCACACTTTTCACACCAAAGGTTTCAGGGGTTGTCATCCGGACGCTGTTTGAAAGATCGAGACGTTTCGACTTCTATCCAGAAGTCGTTGTCATAGAAGTCAAAATGTCTTGATCTTTCAAACAGCGTCTGGATGACTACCCCTGAAACCTTTTCTACGATGAATCACGCCTGGACGAATGAGGGATTACATCGACGTTTTCACACCAAATGTCACCTAGAAAAGTACAGTATGTGGATTTCCGGGTCCCACCAAATCTAAACCAGGAGCTCAACAGTCACCGGCCACCATTTGGTTCTGGAAATACATTTTCCACACATTTTTCACTTTCCACTTATAATAAATAAATAAACGTCTGAAACTTCTATGTGGTCACAAAAAATCTGGATTTAATTTGCTGTATTTAACTATTTCAACATTCTGCCAAACCAAGTTAAATGTGTTATTTGGTCCACATCCTGTATATAATTCCCCCCATTGTGCCTTTAAACTCTTAAATTTGCCATTTTCTGAAAATGAAACGGAAGGGGAAGCACAGCAGGCTTCGAAGTAGGCGAAGTAGACTGTTGAGTTCTGTTCTGTTCTAAATCAAAAATAAAATAGACCTATAATAAGACTACATTGCTGCTAAAGTACAATAAGGCCTAACCAAAAGGAGGACAAAAATTAAACACTAGAACAGCAAAGAAATACATGTACTGCCAGACAGAGCTTGCGTACCACCATCCATACACGTACCACAGTTTGCGAACCACTTACTATCTAGTGCCTTTTAAATTCTAGCTTCTCAAGCCAGTGCTTTCAGATTAATGAGGGCTTCTGGATGGCAGTCAAAACGTCTCGATTCCAAAACATTGTTCAGAGATACCTTTGAAATCTTTTGTCCGAAGCTGCAGCAATGATTTTTTATCATGTGACTGGCACGTGTCCAGCCTCTGCGTTTGACCTAACTTTGAAGCTGCACTGAACACAAGTATAAAGTGTCCGATGTACTGTTGGGATAAAGGCACAGAGTGGAACAGAGGGGGCCTGCTGTGAGGTGACATTCTGCCCTTCAAGAGGTGTGCTACAGGACGGCCCGCACACCTGCATTTATTATTCATACAAAGTCCAGTTCACATAAGGGCTACTTTGGATTTAGGAGTCCTTTAGAAGGCTTTGAGCTTGATGTAACTGGACAGACTTGAAACAAATGTTATTTAGACCTGTAAAAGGGTGCGGGAAGCGGAGGTGTGCGAGGACTTTCTGTAAACAAACCACATAACGCTGAAATGCATCTCTCTGAACATTGTGTGCAGTCGTTGGATGAATTGTTGTAACAGATTATTAATTAAAGGAGAACTATGTTATTTTCTGGTGGAGGGTTCGCCCTGTCTATGGAGACAAGTAGTGGTGCCACCAGATCAAGTTACAGGTCAGATCTGTGTATAGGCGACCCTGCACACAGTGAGAAAGCAAGTTTTTCAATGTATTATTTTGATGAAAAAAACATCTGTCATTAATAGGCAAGATAGGCTATTTTAATGCCATATTGTGGAACATGTCAGGTAAAGTAAATAACCCTAACTCTATTTCCATGGATACAAGCAGCTGGCATGATATTACGAACCACCAGAACAGTTAAGTTTAGTTTTGTTTATTCTAGAGTATAACATGGAAAATCTCAAGTGAACAAATAGCATTATAAAATATCAGTTTTCGTGTAGAAAAACGTTCAAACATAGTCATCTGGACAATGTTTTTAAAAATCAAGATGTTTCGTCTTTCACCCAAAAGTATGGACTTTGTGTTGTGTTTACAAATTATTTAGACAACATCATAGTTTAATGGCTAAAGAAAAGTGGTGGGTGGGTGAAGTCGACAGAAGTCAACAGGCCGAGTGTCAGTTTGACATGAGTTACTGCTAGAGCCTGTTATTATATTATTAGTACTTGTGGAGTGTTGTATTTTATTATCTTTTACATATTTTTGTAAGTATATGCTAAGATTCTAGTTGATGGTTAGATTTAAGTTTAGTTTGAATTAGTTAATTTGTTATTTTCCTACTGTTCTTGTACTTTGCGTTGAAATTCTGAACACTGAATTAGAACAGAGGTTTCCTAATTTTATGAAGTTTTCTTGGCCAACTACAGTATTGTTCAAGCAGCCTAAATTTCACTTTATAACCATCCAGTGTAAAAGGCAAAGAACATAGGTCTTATTTTTAGGCTGTAAATAAGTCTTTCTCAGCTTCAAGCCGGCGCTGCCATGGAAACCTCATTAAAGTGGCAACAAGTGACAAGATGGAAGAAATGTGTGGGATGGTAATGTCTCCACGGGGAAGGAACGAGATTAGAAAAGCAATATTTGTGGCCTATTTGGAATATAATTTAGCAAAATGTATATTAGGCTTTAATATAAAAACTGTAAATTGGTTGTTTAGTTCAGTGCTGCTTGTAAAAAGTCTATTCAAATCCAAACTGTATTTGAATAGACTGAGCTGTAAATGCAAATGAAATGGTTTTATAGTTTACATTGCTCGAGGCTATAATTTGAGAATGATATTTTACAAAAGGAAAGGAACATGTATTTCCTATTCATGGCTTTAAACTTCCTGTTTATAGGTGATAATTGAAGACTTTTGCCTGTTTAAAAGATGTGTATATGAATATTTAATTGCTGCAGCGACGGTGCTAGATTTTCATCACATTGACACCTGTGAATAAACATGAAGCTGAAACCCATGAAATGGTGTAAATGCGATCTAAAAATGTACAGTTGTTATAGGCTACGTTACATTAGGCTATACATTTGAGTTTAATTATTTACTAAAGGAAAGGAGCGTGTATATTATACGCTGTTGTGCTTACATGACATTTCCCTTTGTCAAAGTCACTCTGTTATTTACCAAAATGGCTGAAATCTTGAGAAAGCGTGACTTGCAGCCTAATGTAGAGCTCTTACCTCATGGTCGTGTGAGCGAGTGTAGTAGTCCAGCGTAGAGCAGCAGCAGCAGCAGCGAGGCAGGGGCTGGGGATGCCTCTCTCTCTGGCTCCGCCCAGCGCTCATTGTGGATGCAGTAACCAGGGAGACTAGGGCAGCCTCCTCACGACCCACTTCAAAAGCTCCCGGAGCGCAGGACTCGTAGTAAAAAGCCCGAGCAGCGGCAGAGAGAGGAGCTACGAGCAGGGGAGCCACTTCTGATATGCCTTCACAGCGAGGACGTGCCTTAAAACAGAAGAGATTAGTTCTTTGCTGAAACTATCCAGATGTGGGGAGCTCCTCTGCCCAAGTATCACAGCCGCGCTTTGGATGCGAGGTGGAGACATAGGAGGTTCCTGTGCCGGACTCGTACGATTAGGAAAAAACTACAAAGGCTATAGAAGCAGTGGGACTGTACTTTTGAGAGGCCAAGATGGTTCAAAACGTGGTTCTGGTGTTTCTCCGCAGGCGGTTGAGCCAGAGACCAAACGTGGAGGAGTTGGAGAGCAGGAACATCCTCAAACGTGAGTATTAATCACCTTTTGCAAACTAATTCACTGATATTGTAACAGTGAAAAAGTATATTCACAAAATATAGAGTACAATACTTTGCCTTTTCCATGATGCCTAATGTGGTGCATAATTCAAAAGCTGGATTTCGCTTGAGTGCACACTGTTCACTGCATTAAGGTGAACTATGGGACATTAAAATTGTATGACAGATTGTTTTGAGACCTACATATTCTTAAAGCCACACTAATCCACAACTCAACTGGCTGATGAAATGTGGATTGTTACAGAATTACATTAGAAATGTAGTGTTGTACATTTGAATTTTTAAATTTCTGATTATCACACTTTGTTTTCATGTGATTTCAGAGAGGAACGACCAGACAGAACAAGAGGAGAGACGGGAGATTAAACAGAGACTAAACAGAAAGGTAAGACCACCCACACCTTTTGAAAAATAAGCATGTACAGTATACATCTAATTTACACATGTAGCAATGAAATGTTGATTACTTGTTGAATGTTCACAATAAAACATTTATTTCTCTATATTTTTTCTGTAGTTAAACCAGCGGCCGACAGTGGACGAGCTACGAGATAGAAAGATTTTAATCCGTTTTAGTGACTACGTCGAAGTGGCCAAAGCTCAGGACTACGACCGGAGAGCGGACAAACCCTGGACGCGGCTCTCGGCAGCTGATAAGGTGAGTCTCTACACAACACTCCAAAAATCTGCTGCTAAATACGACTCAGACCCAGCGGATGAGAAAAATACGAAGGATGACCGCAGAAGGAATTTGGACTTTTGACCCCAACTGTATTTTTATCTGCTAAATCCACATATTGATCACCTAAAAACTCTGACTTTCATCTATACTTGATTGTATGTTATTGTGTCATGAAGCTGAAATGTATTACAGCATTCACTCATGCTCCGCTCCTCTCTCTTCTGCAGGCGGCAATCAGAAAAGAGCTGAACGAATTCAAAAGCACGGAGATGGAAGTGCACGCGTCCAGCAAACATCTAACCAGGTCAGTAGACGCAGTGGTGTTTGTGTCGAAATATGTGTGCATGATCTATTCTTAGCCACAGTGGGTTATTTTTAGCTCCCCTTACTAGTCGGAGAGCAGTGCGTAGCTAAAGATGGATGGGAGTGGCGCTGGTGAGGAGGGTGGGGGCAGAGAAGGGTGTCCTTAGGAGATCTCCTTCAGCTGAGCACAAAGAGACGATGAGGTCCACAATGACATGGGACAGTGACCCAGAGAGAGCACGAGAAGCAGCTCTGTATGTTATGAGAGCAGTCTATAAATAGATGAATGTCCGAGGTTATAACAGTGTTCAGTGAAGGGCATCCTGCGTTTACAATGTGCTGACGTAATATTTTTTTCTGTTGTAGGTTCCACCGGCCGTGAATGCAGAGCTTTCTTCTGTGAAGAAATGCTGGTCTTAGAGGTTTTCTGAGGCTGTGGACGGCTGCTCAGAGCTGACAGTTCAAAGAGCCTGGAGCCTCCTTGTCTTCAGCGCGTTTTAGCATTCATCCAGTGCCCTTAGCCACTGTACAATATGGAGGCAAGGTCTGGGGAGAAGAAGGAGGGTTTGTGGCAGTGTCCTGGAGACGACTTGCAGCTGCCACTCAAAGGACTGAAGGGGCCTCTGTAATGGAGGTTTACAGTGATGTCAGTGTTGTTCTTTTTGTACTATTTCATGGACTCCTTTGACGAGGCGGCGTGATCCGTGTAGTGGACGAAGTTGTGCATGTGACCAGCTTCACTTTTCTTACCTGAATAATGTGTCACTGGGACTGTGGACTGTGCAGTCCGGAGGGGACAGGGTTTGATATGAACTGTACATACAGTATGTCAATGAATGGGACAAAGCCAATGTCCTCACTGAAAAGAGAATACCTTTGTAAGCACCACTTGTCTTCAAAATACAAGATCTTTTGTAAGAATTGTGTCTCTTTCTTAAAACGTTCAATCAAAATACAAATGTAGTAAAAACAATTTAATAGCTGTTTTATCAAATATTAGCATACATTTATAAACAAATTGTATTAAAGTGAGGCCATTAGCTGTTAACACAGTAGTCATAAACCAAACCAAGATATGTCATAAAATCCTAACATTAAAACATAAACAATGTGTGAATACTTCATAAAAAACACCAGATAAATATTTTCAAATAAAATCTACAGAGCTGAGGCCAACCATCAGTTGTGTCATTACGAGGACATGGCCTTGATAAAGCTTACACAGAAGTGTCGCTCTCAAAGGGATTTCTCTCTTTAAAACCTGGTTGCATCAGGAAAGAACAGGGCGTGCAGACCTCTCTTGACGCTCTGAATCTCTCCCTCGTGCTGTAAACAGGAATTAGAAAACAGAAGAAAGTTACAAAAGGTGATGTAAGTGGTTAACTTATTAAGCAATTCAATCTTTTGAAGCGTTCCACACAAAATCAAATCAGGACACATTTACACATTTACAGTAAAAATCACATTACTAGAATATTCAGATGACCAAATATTTGGATCTGATTAAGTTAATCAACAGGGATGTAACAATAACTGCCAAAAGTCTCATAATAATATTGTGGGATGTCACAATATATAAAATTACAAGCTCCTTGCTTAAAAATACTGTTTCAGTGCAGACAACATGAAGACATGACTGTTTTTTCTTAATTAATGGAATGGAATCTGGAATCAGAATCATTATTCGTATCAAAGGCTTGTCAAGGCCTCTTTAAAGGAAACTATAAATACAATTCTGTTAGACTCTTTATAATAAATATTGTACAGTATATTGTCTTGATATTGTACTGTGAGATTTGGATATAGTTACAACCCTAATAATACATTTTTAGTGTAACTACTGTATTTGAAAAAACAAAGAAACAAACTACTATTAATTTTAAAACAACTATTTTTATCTGTAATTTGTTTGTCTTTGCCACAAAATCAGATTACTCACATTAGATGCAACTGTTTACATGACATTTCAATAGTCTGACACCTCCAGAAATCAGATCATGACCACATTTTTCATATGCCGGGTAAATAAATATATAAAATCGACCAATGCATGTGATTCGGATAATGGATTACAGTTGGATCTACAAATCTGTGAAACTGCAAAAACTATACTTGGGTATTTTTAGAAATGAAATATCTTTGAAAACTGACTAAATTCAGCCGCTAAATCTTCTTCATACATTACTGTCTCAATAAATGCCATAACGACCTTTAAGTTCATACTAGCCTATTATACTCTAAAGGTTAAGAAAATCACATATTCTGACATTTGAATGAATCATAAAAGATTTAAAGTGGAATCCTGTATAACTGACACTTACCATTTCCCCGAGAAGCCTGTCCTGAGCCGATTTCATGTCTTTCCTTATCAGACACATCTGTAAACACACAGCAGCGGTGACAATGCAAAGCTCAGACCGAGAAAACAACAAGCAGTTCAGACGTAACATCACACTATCAGATCAGAGACGTGTTATTGAATCGAGATATTGAAAGGTCTTTTGTTTATTGTAAAGAAAATAAATAGTTACAGCTTTGGAGTTATGAGAGCTACATACAAGATTATTATTAACATGTCAGCAACACATTTATAAGAAGCTGTAACTGTGAAGCGCTCGAACCTGGGATGTGAAAACTCGCTCCTCGTACTCCAGGCTGTGACACGCGTTATTCTGCAGTGTTTTTCTCAGCACTTCATTTCTGAAAAGAAGAAATGGAACAAAATGGAAATGCATTCTTGGTACAAGGTTAAAATGAAAAGATGAAGTGAAACCAGAGTTGCACAAAACACACAGTTTTCAGGAAAACAAAACATTGTACATAACTTCTTTCTCTTTCTCTCTCTCATATACAACTGACCAATCAGATTTTGAGAAATTTTGGCAGGTCTAATTAAAACAATGTAGACATTTCTGCATTGAGAAAAAGATTATTTTTTTGTCCTTAATACAAAAATCCACAAGACTCAAATCATTTTTCACATAACTGGGCTTTAACGCAAGAGAATTCAAGTGAGCAGCAAAATGACACAAAGCCTAATAACTTCACTGAGGTCAAACTTTACGCAACCATCAGATAAACCAGACAAATGTGAACAACAACAGTGATTGAAGGAGCAGGCGGGACAATACTGAACAGATGAAGAGACTTGTGACTCACGGTCTATGAGTCAGATTTGTCCCGAAGAAGGAAAAGCTACAGGCGCAACAATCGTGTCCTTATGGTCAGAGGAGTTTGGGTGGTATTTAATAATTTTTAGATGATTTTAAAGTGTCTTCTCTTTTTAAAGTTTATGTTTGGTTTCTTGACTATAAATTTAGATGCGCTAGCAATTTTGTCACATACTATTGTTCGCTCATTCATTAATTTTTGACCGATTGTTCCCGTCAGGGGTCTTGGACATGGACTGCAGGGTTAACACAGAGACATAGACATGGACAGACAACTCTTCACTCTTACACTCACTCAGGCCAATAAGTCAAGAGTGTCTGGCTGCAGACCTTCAACGCCATTAACATTAGACATTAGAAGCTATAACGTAAAGAGCGTGTGGTGCTGTAATATCTAAATATACACTTCACAGCGCGATACATATTCTAATCATCACATTTTGATGATTAATCAGCGGATAGCCAAATATTTAATTTATTTTCTACCTAGTTATAAATTAACAAGAGGAGGAATGATTGAATTGAAAACATAAGGTGCCGTGCATGTTGATATTGGTTATTTTTGACACATCCGGGCTCTGGTAGGGACCTCTGGGTTAAAGAACGGGTCACGTGGGCGCCTCCTGGTTAAGGTCTGCGGAGAGGCGACTCTGGATTAAGGTCTACAGCCAGACGCCTCTCCAATAAATTGTCAATTGACACCAATTTACATAAAATATAAAATCCAAGTGAAATTTGAAATAGCGTACAGTGACTAACGCAAAACTTTCTAATCTGGCTAGTTTTGTCACATTAATTTCACTAATAATACATTTGATTTCATTCCTCATTGCTTGAGGAATAGTAATGTACTAGAACTATTAGTTTGTTTGTTTTTTTTTGTTTGTTTTTTTAGCAAAGGTTAGGGTTTTGCATCATCTTTTTTTCAAGCCCAATTCCTACTAGTTAAATTATAGTTACCGTACATTTAATGCTGTGCACTGGAACATTCCAGGCAAATACGTATCATCTCCATGGAGACAAGCAGGTAGTGGACCCACAGAAAGATTTTACATAATGCACATAATGACTTTCTTTTACATAAAGTTGAAGTTAACTACAAGAATAACAGCACATACTACTCCTCCAGACTTTTCTTTTAGAGCACAGAAAGAACAGAATTTATTAGATACATTTTAATAAAAAAGGAAAGAAAAAAAAAGAGATATGAAAGATATATTTGATAAACGCTATTTCTATCTAGACTGAGATACTTGATTAATAGTGATGGGGAAAACAGAGCAAAATATACAGTTTAAGTCGCTGTCATGTGAGGAAGTGCGAGCCACATCCCAAATATAGCAGCTGCCGGCGGATGCTGAACTGTCTTTTGATGAGGGCCCAAAGGGAGGAGTAAATTTTCCAGCAAACTGTTTGAATCCATGTTTAACAAGAGTTGCATTCATACACTGACACAGCGTATGATGTCCCTGCCGGTGGGACCTGCTTCATCAATCCAAAGATCTAAGTTTACCTTCTTTTCTCTTGTTTCTGCAAAGAGCGGAAGGCCACGGTCTGCTTGTTCCAGTGAATCTGAAAGTGAACATCATGGTCAAATACACAGTAATCCAAAGATTATATGAACAGATAAACACAAACAAGGAGAAAGTGGTTTCCAAGAAGCCTGACCTAACTTCAAAGGTCTTTACATAAGACTATTTTATAAGTCTTTTCAGAGGCCAAACAAGGCCATTCAATAGCATGGAACCCTTCAACGCTGCTTTGAAAATAGGTAGGTTTGAACACGGCTGATCTGGACTGGAACAATTTATAATGGACCCTTGAGGTTTATCAAAGCTCATTTCCAAATTAAATTACACTCTTCGGTCTATTTAGGCTGGATCTATTATCTTCTTTTCTGAGAGTGACTGAAATCCCTCATAGCTGCACTGGTCCTGGGTCTGATTAAGTAAAAACCACTACATTACTTACACAAAACATTTACGAAATCAAGGTGGTGAAAAGTCTACATAGAGAAAAGAGGGATTCCAACATCCAACCTCTGGTTTTAAGACAACATCCTTATAGTTATTATCAATAAATGTCAATTTAGTCTATACTATAGGGATGCAACTGCCAATTATTTCAAAAGTCGACTAGTTAGCGATTATTTTTAGGACTAGTCAAACAATTGCTTTTTTTTTTTCCATTTTATTTTTTTTATATTTTTTGACCCATGGGCTTTATTTGACAGGACAATATCGCAGAAATAGGGATGAAAGTGGGGAAAGACATGCAGTAAATGGCCAGGTTTGAACTCACATCCCTGCGTGCCCCACACAGCAGGCATATGTGCTATCCACTCAACCACAAGCAGCACCAAAACTTAATTTCTATTCTACTTAATATCTACATTGAGAACATACATAATCAACCAAATAAATGTTGAAATTATGAAGGCTTCAAGATTTAAATTTAACAATGTGGGATTGTATTATGGATGATTTTTTTTTCATTTTGATTTAATAGCTCTACTGTCTTTGATATAGAAGGTCTCTTAGAGTCTTAAGAGTCTATAAAGTCCAGAAAACAATTACATTTATTTTAAAAGTCGAATAGTCACATGTAGGCGATTACTTGTGGCAGCCCTACTGTAAAATTGTTTGTTTGTTTAGTAGGATCCCTAATAGCCATTGTCTAAATGTCAGGTACTCTTTTATTTATCTGTGTCTTGTTAACTTTACTACTTCGTTCACAAAATTGAATTGGGTCAGAGTTCAAGAAATCCATTCGACAGTGAATAATAACAGTAACTGCATCCCAACAACATCCAGCGCCCGTGTGTGTGCGAGACAAGTGTACGAGACACGTGTGAGTCAGTGGCAGATGGAGGGACCCACAGTGAGGTCGTTCTCCATGTTTTTCAGCACAGTGTCGTCCTGCTCCAGCTTATGGATCTCCTCCAAAAGAACCCGCTGCACCTGCTCCAGCCCCTGGGCCCTAACAACAGACAGCAACAATGAAGCAACACAGAGAAAGATGAACAACTATTAAATATTTACTGTGACAAACCTGTGCTTGGCAACCTCAGAACTGACGGTGGAAATGTGCTGCTGGACAGTCTTCAAAGACTGTTTTTTGTAAACCTCCACCATCTTGAATCGACTCTGTAGAAAACACATGTGAAAACAGGAAGAACTATTAAAGCACAGAACTGAGACTGGTGGCAAACAGGTTTTATTAATACACAGACACTTTGTCTTGTGCCTCAACACTTTCTGTTTATATCTTCAAGGTGTCTGTGCGTGAATTACCTGAGAACTAAATGTGTGGTGAACGGTTGTCCCAGTGTTTCTCCCCATAATACTCTATAATAACTCTATATTACATAATACTAAGAACAAAACTAGACAGTAAATTGGTATGACGAGTCACACTTTTTACCTCCTTTCATTACCCTAAATGTATTAGAAAACTTTACTGCATAGTCTTCAATAGTTTCATTATTAAAGAGCAGCTTTTACTGACACCTTTTGGTAAATAATGTTCTTCATTAGTCATTTTTAAAGGGCACCAGTGTCACTAACATTCCAAAATAGTAAACCTGTTTTTTTTTCTTCAGGGCTGGTTACGTCACTGTAACTTTACTTCATCCTTAAGAAAGTTTCATTTTGATTAGATTATGGGAATTTAAAAAAGTATCAGAAAAAGATCATGAGTCAAGGGAGTTTAGTAGGGAGCTTTTTTAACAGTCGGAGGGGAGAGGATTTTGTAACTAGCATTCCTCAAACTAGCGTGGATGAAGGTAAATGCAACACAATGCAGCTGTGTTTTTGCGATGAAAATGAATCATGAGTCTTTTTTTTTTTTTTTTGGGCCATATCTCCTAGGCCTAATTTTGAGATTCTGATCATTATAATTGTAGTTGCATTTAAGTTTGACATCTTAACATCCGTAATCGCATTTGCAATCTACACTGATACTGTGTTCAAAAACCTTCATCGCAGCTTCGTATAAATTGCCGCCCGGTGACCCACCTTAAACTTCTGCTGGAGCTTGCAGGAGAACTCGCGGCACATGTCCCGTGGGTTGAGTCCGGGTGCGTCCAAGTCCTCGTCCACGTCGCCGTCCTCGACATCTGCCTCCCAATGTCCACTGACGACTGTGTGGGACGAGGACAACAGCTGGCTCACACTGCCTTCAGCTGACACTTCAGTCAGAGCATGACAAGAAGCAGCTTTGGTCAGAAATGTTTCAACAATGACGGTCTTTAACCCTGACTTTGACTACCTGTGTCTTCATGAACGTGTGTCTCGCTTCTTCTCTTTTTAAGACAGACTATTTCCTCTGCTGCTTTCTTCTTTGCAGCTTTTGGCCGGCTTACTTTCCTGGTTTCGTCTATAGCTCTTTGGTCTTTCCAGCTTTCTGTCAAATCCTGAGCTTTAGTTGCTAGAACGGCAAAAATAATTCATGTTTTTTTTTTTTAGAATCTGTCAAATAAAACATTACGATATAAAAAGTGCATAATCTAAAAACTATTGTATTTAAAGGTTCACTATGTCACTTTTTGGTGGAGTGTCCGCCACTTGCTTGTCTCCATGAGGATGTGATTGAGCCACTATAGCATTAAACTCAATTACAAATTAATTACTTTATTCAATTACTGGTGTTTTGTTGATAAAAATAAGAAAAAAAACATGCATTCTTTGACAGAGTTTGACATATAAGTTGGTCTGTGCGGTCACCTATCATCATGGAGATAGAGAAGTTTAATGCTAAACGGTGGAACTTTCCATCACAACCCCATGGAGACAAGTAGGTGACCAACCCCCCAGAGCCTAGCGTGCTGGAGTACACTTGTGCGTCTTGAGGGATTTCCGGGGGTGCCTTAAAAATCTACTTTGAGTTAACGGAGGCACAGTTATCTAATGTAATATATTGTGATTTAAGTGTCTCAAGCAAACTTCTGAGCCAGAAAAGACACAGAAATGACCAAAATCCAAAGAGCCAGACATTAATTAGACCCATTGCATTTTAGTTGGAATTGGAGCAAGTATAACAGAGTTGATAACAGTGGAGTTAAGTTGAAAATAACAAAAATACTAAATATGTAGAGAATACACTGTATTTGAGTCGTTTTTCAAACAAACTTGAAAAAACATTAAAAGACTCACCTGATTTGAAGAGCTTCCTGGGCTTCATGCGAGGAGAATGCTGTGTTCTCATTTTGCTTTTCTTCATCTCTTCTTTATCTTCTTCATCAGAATTGTTGTTGGACGAGGAATACGACATGTGCCTTTTGCGAATTGGACCTGTGGCATAAAAATGTAATGTTTAACAACTACACAAGCTGTCTACCAGAGGTTTGTTTCTTTATAATTATTACCTGACACCACATCCTCTGTAGACTTCAGGCTTTCATCCATTTGTGGCGTTTCCTAAAGTTACACATTTTAATTCAAGTGAAGGAGAAACAGACTAAAACTATATGTTTGCATTGATGAAAACACCTTTGGGAACAAAACCAGCTAAACAGTGGCAAAACATGTGTTTTTGTCAATTGAAGCGTGTTTGTTGTAAATTGCTTTCCATTACAGCTTTGTTAAGGTCCAGGTTTTGAGGTGATACTTGCCTCGCAATCAAGTTTTTTAAAATTTTGTCTTCAATCACTTTGACAAAGCAATCAAACCTGTAAGTAGGTCATTGGAAAGCTAATGGATTTCTTCACTTCTTTTATCGCAACAAATTTAGAATTTAGTACAAGACAAGACCGTTTTTAAATTGCGTCAATAAATCTAGCTACACTGTTGATACTTGGACCATTTACTACGAGTCTCAACAGTAGTTTACACAGTATTAGAGAAGTCATAATTATGCAGCGTACCTCTCAATTGTAAGCAGCACTGGCATTCTCGTTAACTTATGCTCTTTTGGTTCAATTTAAAGTTTACTGTTCACTTTATTGAACACTCATTTTAATCATAACCCTATCTCCCTAAGTACAAAGTAACAACATGTAACTCCTGCAATTCCTAACTATCCTGTCTTTACATAGTACTTAGGTAACACTAATAAGTGTTACCTAATTTTCCCTTTTTTTAAATTTTTTTTTACCAGTGATTGATGGTGTTAATTAATCCTGTTGCACTATTATAAGTTTATTCCTCTTGTAATGAGTATTTCACACAGCATGAGACAAATAAAGTCATTACTATTTCCGATGTAACATACCTCTGCCCTCAAAGCAGCACCAGCTTTGTCCGTTACTTTGCCTGTGACAGACGACTTAGTGGAGCCACGACTGAGAGACGCTTCAGAGACTGGAGACATTTTATTGAAGCTGTGCAGAGAGCCTCTGCTGCTGAGGGCCTCGGGGAGCGGCGAGGGGGGCAGAGAGGGCAGGCCGGCTCGGTCCTGGTTCACCAGAGTGGACGTCATTATGGGCAGAGAAAGAGGAGACTGAGGAGAGGACAGATCCTGCTGCACCGGACTCTGCAAATATAAGAGAGCAGAAACAAATATGTTATAATGGACTTGTTAAGCAATGGCCACACAATAGGGAAATAATTACCATCTCGGTTAGTAATAGTTGATGATAAAAAGGTAAGAGCTCTCCACAGTGCAATATTAGACTCCACTGATAATTTTGTGGAGCTATTCTCGCGTCTGACTTATTTAGGTCATCTCAATCACTCAAAATCAACTTTTGATGTTTCTCAGAGAACTTCTCAAATATATAATAACAGCTTAGCAGCATGAACTTGTCATTCGAGGAAACTTTCCTGAAAATGTCCCGAGTACCACTGCTGCTGACATTTCTCGTCTGGTGTGGGAATTTCGACCGTCTCTGTTCGGGTCATAGGCCTGTACTCTCTCAGTTTCCAGGTTACTGCTGCGAGGGCTTCAGGCATTGAGTAATTCACAGCTCATTCTTGTGGTCATTATTCGCACAGTGTTGTCAAGGGACGTCATAGATTCCTCTTGGTTATAAAGCTTTATCTTTATCTGCCCATGGTATTTATTCAAGTTGAGGATGCCAGAAGCAAAAAAAAAAAAAAAAAAAATAGAATATATAGAAATAATTTACATACAAGGATAGTCTGTTTGTCTCAGAGCTTTTATATTATATCACCAGCCACATCTATGAATATGGCACAATATTCATATTGGATGCCGTTTTTGACAGAGGCCTGGACATTTCTCCAGGCTTGAGACTGGCACAAAGACAAACTGTGACTCCTTTGTCTTGAATATTAATCATATCTAATCTAAAGAGTAAGATGTGAGGAATATCATTGTACAAACGCGGTTGCATCACAAGGCACATTGATTACACTTTATACACATGATTACCCACAGTATAAAAACATACATATTTTTAATGCCTTACACTAAATGCTTATTCATGGGTTTCAGCTTCCTGTTATATGTAACATTTGAGGACATTTTCCAATTCAAAACATATTTTTTGTTTTAAATTGTTACTTGCTATGGTCCTAATTTCTCATCATTCTGAAACCCATGGATAACTTTTGTTGCAGTTACAATATTGCTAATAACTGCTATATCGCTTCTATTCATGGGTTGAACATGAAAAAGACCCTTGTGAAAACCTGACCTAAAGCACGTTGTTTACCTGAGCTGCACTGGTCCTGATGGCTCCATAGGGTGCGCAGTGACCTCTGAGGGTGAGTGAGGCCAGTGAGGCCATGGACTTGAGGGACTGTGTCCTGGAGGTGCTCTGCTTTTGCATCTTGAGGTCTCCGGTGCTGGTGACTGTGGAGCTTGCTTTGGGCAGGAGCAGGGTGGGCGTGAGGGGGTCCGGAGCATAAGGGTTTGGGGAGACGGTGAGAGGGGAGCCCTGCAGGCTCAGAACTGGGGAACAGGGCAAATCTAAGCTTGGGCCCGACCGCTCCGCAGCTGTGACAAATGAAAATAAACACAGATGTTCAAACAGCTGGTGAACAGAGAGGTCAATATATACATGACACATACAGTTTAAAGGTGAGAGGTGAACTCGGACATTTAGATAAGAGACCAAGTTACTTAATTTTAAGTTTAAATTTAGAGATCTATGAATAATCTGATTAATACCCGGGCATTAACTTTCACGCTTATTGAGCTAATCTCCACTCCTATGTTCCATTCTGGATATTAAAATCTTCTTTATGGTCTTGACGTTAAAAACATTTTTTTCAATTTAACGGAAAAATGTGGTCATCAATACCTAAATATGTATATATGTGTAGCTAATTTAAACAACAGATTATCAGCAATTATTAGGGGAAAAAAACTAACCCCTAATAAGTATTACACCAAGTTCCTTATATGGCAGATTATAAGAGCACTATAACACACAAATGAGTATTATCTAATAGTGATGTGTGTGACTTTATGGAGCTCCTTACATCTCATCCTTTCGATAAAAGAGAGAGGCGAAGACATGACCGGGCGCTGGGCCCAGGGCTCCTTCAATGCCCTGCTCTGTTCTTTCACTGGGCCTCCATTGTTCTTGGTTGATATCTTTGGTTTTTCGACACTTTCTTTAAGAACATTTACAGGTTTTAGCGGCTGAAATGTACAAGCACAAAGGTTCAGTGTCCACAAAGTAGGCAACAAATAGGTTGCAATTTAAAGAGCTCTTTCATAAAACTTTGCTGTTGAAAACATACTGGAACGGTCACATTAACGTCATAACATAACTCAAATAACTGTACATTCACATCAACTTTATTTAACCGGGTTCTCACCTTTTCGCATGGCTTTTTCAAATCTTTCCGACTGATGTTTTCCTTATTTAATATTTTGTTTGCAACTTGTTCCGATCTCAAATTTGACTTCTTCTCTTGTTTTGTCTCATCTACAGCGTACTTTGGCACACAACACAAAATAAAAGGGTGAAGAAACAAGTTTTAATACAATAGATTACAATGCCACTCAAAGTAGTTACTTCATTTGTAATTCCACTATTGTGTTCAGATTCTGTTAACATGCTCAAAGTACCACTTTGTTGATTTTTGAGTAATTGTTGACCTTTGCACATGTTTTGATGAATGCTAATGGACTTTACACTAGTTTATTTTGAAAAAGCTGAGTGGACAACAGGTTAGATAGTCATCTAAGTCTTAACATCTGTCCAAACAATTGTGAAATTTAAAGATTAACTGTATGCTTAACATTATTTTTTTATATAATTACAGCTAAAAGTGAACATTTTGTCTACTAAATGATCAAATAAATGTATACGTAATCTGTAATCACAACAATACAATGCAAAGTGAAAAAGTGTTTTTTTTTTCTTCAATCTAAGCCCCCACAAATCTTTTCTACCTTTAAAAAACCCGGTTGCTCCTCAGAGTCTGACTGGCAGCTGTCTTTGTACTCAGGCTCAAAAAAGCTTTTTGAATGAGCCAGTTTGCGTTTGTTTGTTTCTTGAATAACATTGTTTTTTTCAGAGTTTCCAACCTGAAAAAGAGATGAAAAAATAATAATAATAATGAGATAGCTAGATTGATAGACAGACAGACATACATAATAACTAACTACAACAGAGTTAACTTTTTGTTGATCACTGTATATTCAAATAAAAGTATATGTAATTTAGCAAATCAAGTATTTTAAAATAAACTATTTGACAGACCCTTTCTACCGTTGAAAAACCCATTTGCTCCGTCTCAGAGTCTGACTGGCAGCTATTGTTGCTCTCTGGCTCAATATAGCTTTTTGATTGCTGTTTGTTTTTCTTGTTTGTTTCTTGAATCATATTCATCAGATTTTGATGTTTATAAACATTTGTAATAAACAGAAACACTGTCTACACTAACTTTAAATAGTATTGCCTTGAAGAGCTCAGACTCTGACTGACTCCCATCGCTGTCCGTCTCCCTGTAGTTTTTCGGGGCGTGGGCTGCCGCTCTGGATGGCCTCCTAGCGGCAGTTGGAGCTTCTCTCAGAGCCGAAGCAGCTTTCTCCTTTTTCTGCTGCGGTTTTGTCGTATCCTTTATTTTATACAATAGTGACAACCAATGGTCGCTTTGAAAACTGCAGTCTGACAGATGTGTAATACTGACTTTACCTTGCTTGACTCGGCATTGGTTTTGACTTTTAAATGTAATGGGGAAGCAGCAGGTAACGCTGGTGCACCACCTGAATACAAACTAAAGAGGTTATACACAATTGAGGAAGGGATAATTGCTTAGTTTGTGAACTAGCACCCACATGCAGGGAGAGCTGGGGTCACTTTAGTTTTAGCAGGAGCTGCTCTGGAGTACTTAGTCACTTTGGGCTTGGGTTTCCTGCTGGACTCTCTCAACCAGCTCACGTCTGTAGTGCCACGGTCAGTGTCTGTGTCACTGAACAGATGCTTCTTCACATAACGCTTTGCCTACAAAAGAAACATGATAATTACACAAATCTGGTAATTTCAGGAGTATGTACTGAATTAAATACTTAATAATACTCAATCAAGAAAATACTTTGAGAGGAGGCTGTTCTTTTTTCTTTGTGCTGGGCAGTCTTGACTCTTCATCTGAGACACTTAAAAAGAGAGAAACAAGTGAAGCTTATAAAAATACACTAAAATTTCCATCTTGTGCGTGCAATACATACTTGATGCATCTAGATGTGATGGCTTTGCTAATCTGAAATCAAATATTTCCATTATTTAAAAACGCATATCGGTATAAATTGAATTCAGTATTATTGTTTACCCCAATACTTTGTGGTGTATCAACATTGAAGGCAAACACATCTTTGCTGTACAGAGAGACAATTTTAGTTTCAGGAAAAAGTCGAAATATTCTGTCAAAAATATACCTTTTCTCTGTAGGTGTAGTCCTATTTTTGCTGTTTGACTTAACCAAAGTAGTGACATTTCCCTGAAGCAAAAAGCAAAACAGTCATAGGTAAATGGATAGTTTCACTTTTGTCAAAGATAAAGTAAACTTACCATAGACGTGTGCCACTTCATGTTGAAGAAAGGTCTTGAAGAAAACAAGAATTCATTGTTACATGGCCTTGCATGCCATAACGTATTGTAATGAAGTTGTAATTACCTGTCAATGAGTGGTGGAATCAAACACTGGGAGATTTTGTGCCCCTTCACTTTGATCAGCGAGTTGACTTCATAATGACTAGAGATGTGCTTCACCATCTTACCAGTGACCTCAGCATCTCTCTGAGGGAAAGATTCAAGTGTAAGTAACATGTTCTGTGTCAAGGATGCACCCCACAGATCCCCCACAGTACCTTTTCTTCATTCGACAGGGCAGTACTTTTGACTGAGAGGGATATCTTCTCCCCTGCAGCCTTCCTCGGAGCTTTCACAACACCGTCTTCCACTTTTTGGGACTTGATTTGACCCTTCCCTCTACCCCTGCTGTTTCTCTGAGGCTTCTGCTCTTTAAGATCAGGTGCCACTGAGTCAAGAACAGTGTTTTTATTTTTTGGGTCCATGTTAGTATTTGACAGTTTTTGTTTCTGGGTGGGGACACTTTGAGTCTCATGCAGCACTTGTTGGAGGCGCTCAGTGAGCTCGGCGTGGAACTGCTTTGGCTGGACTGGGCCTGTGGACGGAGCAGATGTCCTCTGAACAGAAGACAGGCACACAGGTCTCTGGGCTGAACTGAGTGGAGATCCTGAAAAATTATAATTATTATACATCGAATTGCTTACACTGATATTACTTTTCATAACTATTATGATTATTTCAATTTGTGCTTTTTGCTTTATTCAAAATTGTATAAACTAATGGTTTAACTTTAAATTTAGTATTGTTCTACTACTCGATTAAATCAATGATATTGAGTCAACCAGAATTATTACTATTTATTTTCTATTGATGTGATTTTTTTTTTTTTTTTATTATTGCGCAGCCTCATAAACCTCCACCAACATTTACAGTAGACCAGACTTGTTCCTTGGATTTTGAGCTTGCACAGATTGGACCTACTGTCTACACTTTTACTTTTTCTTGTCTAATTTGTATTAGTTAATAAAATGATCTGTACATTTAATATTTTTAGTCATTACTGATGACTTACGTTTTCTGTTGTTTCGTGTAAACAAAATCATAATAAATGTATTTAAAGATCAATTATCTTTGGATAAAACGTATGGTATTTTGTTTCCTTCTACAAAATATCTTTCCACACATGGTCCAATAATGCTTTAACTGTTTAATGTTCTTACCAGATATTGGCAGGGTGCACATTTTCTGTGTTGGCATCATCAGCATCTCAGAAACAGAATATTTGTGCAATTTTGATGAACTAAAATTAAACACCGAAAGATAAGAGTTCCTATTCACAAGGAACGAATACATTTGCATACATTAGACATTTCATAATGCTTACATGTTTCTGTCAGACGTGGGCTGTGAGTCAGGCACAAAAGTACTGTCTGCAAGAGAAATAGCAAAAGATTTCATCATTTGAACTTTGGTTTAAATGTATTAGAGAAATGACATGTACCTAGTGGAGGCTCAACTTCACTTTGTCCAGATAAAAGCGTAGCTCTTGCCTTTGTTAAAGGTATGCTCTTTGGGATAAACACAAACGCAAGTTAAGTTGTGATCTGTTGAGTTTTTGTGTTTAAGTTTTTGCTTTTGAGTTTTTGCCTTTTTGATCCTCATTTATTTTCATTTTGATATGTTTTTTGTATGTACTGCAATTGAATAAATATTTACAAGATAATAATAATAATAGTATAACCTTCAGTACTATCAAGACAGCAAAAAGAAGAATTTGTAACTTTGTAACAAAGCTGTCCATAGAAACAAAAAAGAAGTGGGTGACAACTTTGAGCATTTGTATAGTGAACTTTTTGTTAGTCTCAATATTCCTCAAGTTATGGTCTACAGAGAACTACACTGTGAGAATAACTTTATAACTTTAGCCTGGCAGTGTAAAAAGTCTGCTAGAAAACCTGTTGTGCTGCACCGTCGTCTCTTCTGGCAGTGATGGGAGTGATGTTAAGGCTGGTACTTGCTGTTGTTTTTAATTCACCAAAGTAACTCTGTTTTGGTCTTTCAGCAGAGCGGACCATCTCCAGAGAGCGCTTTCCTTTACTTTTAGCTTTAAAATATAAACATCTGACAATGAACTACCGCAGTGGATGATGTTTTCATTTTGTTGACATCCTCTGAAGTTACGCACCTGCATGCAGGACAGTAGACACAGACCTTCCACCTCCACCACTGCTGCTGCTGATGTAGGTGGTCGACTCTGATATCCTCATTTTGGCTGGAGTTTTCATCTGTCGTCAAACATTTGTCAAAACTAATCTTTATTGTTTGCACATCTATGCACCACCTACATATTTTTATCTCATTACTTTATGGGTAGTGTATATTATATAACTAGCATGTTACAAGAAACAAGAAACTCAATCACATAATTAGTTTTTCAACACGTGAATGAAACTGTTGACTGCAGATGTGTTTCCTTTTCCTGCAATGCCACCTTCTGGTCATAATCTTAAATGCACATAGACAACTGTAGTTGTTATTGTACAATACCATACAATTAATTATTGCAACGTGCTTGTCAAACACATAACATCAAGAAATCCAATTTAAAAATTGGTTAATTTTTTCTTAATTTAATTTTATTGTTTAATTCTAAGCTAATTTTAAGTTTTTGTGTGTTTTGTCAATGCTTCACCCTGTTAATTAACATTGTGGCATAATAAACACCCAGTATTTAGCAGTTTACCAACTGGTGAAATTGCAGTTCACCTGGATGGGCACAACAGTTTTGTCACTTTCCACAATGGAGATTTGGCTTTCTGGGACAATCTGTAGAGCATAGGATTCAGTTAGATAATTGAATACTGTTGAAAGACGAGTCTACACATAAGAAAGTCAGGCTGTGTAATTAACCATATTTTAATCAAGACCAAGATTCAGTTATATCTATTTGTCAAAGATATGTTTTGGTCTTTTTTATATGAAGGTCTATGAACAGTCCTCTTTCAGTAAAAGCATGTTGTTTGGAGCATAGTTCTGACTTCAGAGTTTGTTGTTTGCGTTCAGGGAATAAATATTGAAAGCTTACTGAAATATTTGTTTTTAATCAGACAATGGGAGAAAGAAAATCTTGATATTGTTTTCTATGTTCCACGATTACCTGAGAGGCGGCACTGTTCTCGTCCATAACCACTTTGACTGTAGTCTTCACCACAGAAGTTCCTGTCTTCCTCACAAAACCCTGAGACAAACAGCATATGTTCAAACAAGCCCTGGACCTGTCCATTGGATTGTGTGCCTCTGAGTGAGTCCTGGCAGCACCACAAATATGTTGTGAATTTAATTACACACGTAAGCCTAACATACTCTGTATGATTAATGACATACAAAATTAATTACATTCCCAGATGGTATAATTTGTCTATTCACACCTTTCCAAATAGCTTTATTTTAAGTGATAAAGTGATAAAATACTAAGTCATCTGAGGTCAAACATGGCTTGTAAACAAAAGTATGTGAACATTTGACTGATCAGTAAACACTTTGAGGGTCAAGGTTTATTTGAACACTACAGCCACAAAATGCTGTACTTTTTCAATAAAATAGTAATACATTTAATAAATAGATGAAATACCAAATAGTTTGACGGCTATGCAAAAATGTATGCTGCAGCAAAAAAACACCACAAAACAAGTGAAATAAAAACACTACAACTGCATTAATACATACAATATACTGGGAGTCAGCGTACAGATTGATTTTTTTGTTCCCCTACCATGTTTTTATTGTGTCCAAAAACCTTCTGAACAACAGGCAGGATCTCCAGGCCACAGCTGAAGTGAATAGTGAGAGTGGACCCATCCACTGAGCCCACAACCACTACCTCAGACAAGTTCAACACCAGCACCTTCCTCTTGCCCTCTTCTGAATAAATACAAAAACAACTAAATGGGTCTAAAATGATTTCTGAACAAATGTAAGATTCTACATTACCTTTGACAGAGTAGCTGCTGACTTCAGACTCATTTAAGCATATAGTTTCCCACTGTCCTTCCTTAACAAAAAGAAAATGTTAATATTATAATTTTTTTCATTAGCAGAGTGCTTCAGATGTGTCAGACCTGTGCATCTTCATCAGGCAAAGAGAAGTAGAAGGAGATGCTGTGGCTACCCATGTTGAAATCAATCCAGAATTCCTCCAGCTTCTCATCAGACGGCATCAGCAACTAATAACACATATTAACAATAAAAATTTAATAAATATATAGTTAAAAAGATGTATTTACAAAACACCCATTAAGGGCTACGTAAACACCTCACTAACCTTATTTTTGCCCAGATATACCTCTAAACATGGGTATGAGAAAACACTGAAAAAAGACCAAAACTGAGTTAATTGCAGTTACTGAACTTGATGATAAAACATGCTTCCAAATCTGTTCACGTGTATTACACTCAGTGTTTCACCTTCTTCTGTCTCCTTTCATTCCATTGACCAAGTTGAGAAACTTGCGACAATCCTGAAATCAAATAGAAGATACAATGCAGCTTTGAACTTGAAGAAAATAACTTAAAAGGCGTCTAACTACCGTCTCAAACTCGCTATCTCTAATCCTGACAAAGGCTGTGGACACGTGCTCCATGGTGAACCAGTGATCTGCCAGCTGCTTCCTCTGTTCACATGTGGCCATTCTGCACAAGGCTTCCATCAGAGCCGTCTGGAAGTCATAATCTGAAACATAAACCATATCAGGTCAGTGTTTTCAAAGATGTTTTTCTGATGAAGTTTCCTAGACTACTTTCCATAGACTCTTTGCCATCTTTGTGGTTCAGTCATCCCACAAGTGTCAATTATTCCCTTGTAATTGAAGACACATAATGCAGTATTCTACCACAGTGTTTTCCACGGTAATCCTTTACTCACTACATTACACTGTTTTATAAAATGTTATGGTGAAACTGTATACTGTGGTCAGGATTTTAAAAAGGTATCAGTAAATATTTTTTTTCTGTCAGCCTGTACGGTGCAGCTACATCTTATAGGTTGACAACTTACCACCACCATCTAATATTCTGCTGGCCAGTTTGGACCTGTACAACACAAAGCAAATGAAGATTAATATGCTGACGGCATTTCTGAATACTAATATTTTTAAATTTAAAATGAACCTTTATGCACATACATTACATCTGGCGCCTCCAGCGACTGTAGAATTTTCCTGTCTTTCTTCAGCTCCCTTGGGCTTTTGTCCAACATTAGGTTGAATTTACGTATTGCCTTTTGACAGATTTTTGTTTAGTATATAATGACTTTAATTTTATTTGTGTGAATTAGGACAATGCATATGAATCCACAAATTGTTCATAAAACATTTCTAACCTCTTTCTGAATCTGGATGTAGATTCGGGGGTCAACAGCCATGTGACCAATGGGATATAGAAAGGACTCTGTAACTCTAATGGCTCCTGTGGTAGAAATGTTTAAATTATGATTTTTTTAAATAGTTTGTATTATGATTTCTGCATATTGTCTTGTTATGGAAAGCACATTGAATTACTCTTGTGTACAAATTAAACTTCCCTTGACTACTATATTGTTGTTTTTTCTTATAAACATAATAGTTAAAAACACATTCATACCTGGATTTCCTGACTCATGAACTTCCTACAGCATAAAAACAATTACAAACAAAAATATTTACAAAACTACAAGAATATTACTGTGATACTAAACTAAATTCATATGAGCTGACCATCAAAGCATCAAAGAAGTCCTCCGCTAGATTTAACAAGAGCTCATCCCTCAAAGAACCACCGAGAACCCACAACTGTCTACACTTCTCAAACCACTGAAACATGTGCACAACAGAAAACACACATTTTAAACATGTACGCAGTGCACTCATATCTGTTATAAAAACATCAGGTCAAATACATATCTTTTTGACCAATCCGTCTGCGATTAGTGCAGACAGGCCTTGGCCTCCGGGGAGTTTCAGGTTTTTGCCACATTTGTGAATGACAGTGAATGCCAAACAGGCAGCTGGAGAATTAGCCTGTTCTAAACTCTACAAAGATGAGAATATTGTTTTAGAATGAGCCAAGGTAGTTATGTTTAATATCTCATTAATCTCAGTAATCTTACCTTGCAAATGAGTTTGTCCAGTTTGTTGAGAAAGTGTTGAGAGCATTGTATGGTGATGCTCTCATCAAAATCCCTTTGCAGGTAAACGTTAAGTGGCTGGATATGCAACCTTTGTGTAACATCATCAAGGATAGTTTCTAACTGCAGAGAGGAAAAAGCAACATATTTCACATTATGTACCTGCATGTTTACAAGTCAGTTTCATACCTGATAGATTTGGCTGTGTGGCATCTCTGTAAATGTAGTGCCCTCACTTGTCTTCTGCCTATTTGGTTTAGTAGTTCTGTTAAAAAAATAAATAAAGATTTTGAATAAGAGCCATAGCGGACGTTAACTAAGAACATTAACGTTAGCTAAAACGACACAAAATGTAAATATAAGAGTAACCTTCAGATAAGATGCCGGGTCACTTCTGGTAGATAGTTAGATTTATCACGGTGGAGTGTCTGAATAACAATTCACAAGTTACAATTACATGGATACTAGTTTAGTAACGACATATAGTTAACGTTAAGTTAAGCAGCTTGAAATCTTAACATCACATGCTTTGAAACGTGACGACACATTCAGTCATCACTTAACGTTAAAAATCATCAGCAACAGCAGCCGTAATTGTACAACTTGTAAAAAAAAAATGCTTGAAACAAGTAAATTATCTTCAAAACGTTGTATTTGCCTCGTTTATAAATGCTAGTTTTAGCCACCATGGCTTTAGCTTGGAACAGTCAAGCCCTGAGATGAGATACAAGCGCTGTTGCCAAAGCTAAGTAACAGACATTCCCTAACTATAACAGCAGTTATATCGTGACATATCTTACTAAAATTGTAAAATAGTATTTCAGGTGTTAGATGCCTTAAATCTTTCTACTTACGCAAAGTAAACACTAATCAGCACATTTTGTGCGGCAGTAGTGACGCGCCAGCTCCGCAGATGAGCCGCTCTGATTGGTCAGCTGCGGTTTAGCGCGAAAAACTATGACGTCATTGGCGCGATTTTCTAATGGCGTTTTTTGACTATTTTACCTGCGTTAATTGGGTGCGCGGTATTAGCTGTAAAGCAGGCCGTTTGGAATAATTTAAACAAAAATCGACACACGCACTGCCATGTCTGGGCACTTTATGGAACTGCAGCTCCTGGAGAGACAAACAGCATGGTAAGCTTTTTATTTGCAGAATCATTCAAGAGAGAAACTGTACATTGGGGTATTTATTACTTTTATTTTAAGCAAAATGTGAAAATGAATAACATCGTATTAGACATAATAATGCACTGAAATATGGTTTGAGCTTAAGCATTGCAGATTCAAATATTGCATAAGGTGATTTTACAGTCAGTGTTCAGTGCCCTTTTGGTGATGAGTATAGTGACTGTTCACATTTAGTGCAAAATGGCTGCAATATCAAAACAACATCAACAAATAAAGGCATAATAATCAAGTGCTACAATTATACAAAATCTGAAGAAACAGTCATTTTCTTTTAGGCATTAAAGTGCGCTAAGATAGTGCTTTTGTTTTGTTTTGTTACTTCGGTCAGCATCTTAAATGAAGTGCACCATGCTATCTTCACACTCACGGGGCACTGACAGCTTATAACTCTCACAAACTAACTTGTAATTCTTCCCGTTATTGTTGTCCCAGTGTTCACAACCACAGACTCTGTAACGGATGGCAAACTCCAACTCGGCACCAGGCTGAAGGAACGGAGGAACAGGCAAGTGGAAGCGAAATGTATCACAACTCAGCTGCCCCCCTCCCTCCAGCATTTTGGTGACAGATGACACCCAAGTCGCCTGTGTTTCTGTGCTGCTTTTCCACTCTGTAAATGAATAACGAGCGATGACTTCTTTCTCGAAGCCCAAGTTGAGAACCTGGGCAACTCCAATGATACCAAGTTCAAAACACAAGACTCTTTCCAAACAGACTTTCTGCTGTTCTAGGCGATGGAAAAAATGTGGATCATCACCTGGCTGTTGATTAAACGCTGGTTTTAAATATGGTAAGGAAATTTCTAAATGCTTCCCATCTGCCAACTCGGCACCCATTAGTAATCGAAAAGTAACATGAGGTGGCACAGAGGGGTCATCTCCCTTTTGAAAATGTCGAACATCTTCCAAATCAAGGCCCAAAGAGTCAACAAACCTCACACCAACATTTTTACACTGTGTCTTCTTCTCCGAGGAGGGAGGCAGTGAGTGTGACCGGCGAATTATAGGTTTTGGCGTAGGTTCACAGGAAAAGCTGAGGTGGGGGTCATGTTTCCGTGGCACACTGATTTTGCAACTGCTGGGGGGACGAATTGGCACTGGGGTTCTCTCGGCCTTGGGTTTTTCTGCACGTAGCATTTGAGTCAAGTTGATCGTCATGCTTGGTCTGGGGTCAGTGCTGGAGGAACCAGACATCTGCTGCTCAGGTTCTGAAGGGGAAATTCTTTGGTGTCCAATAAACCAGTCTTTATGCATGTTAGACTGTCAGGTGCTTCTGTAAAAAACATAATAAAACATATTATCATAACAACTTTAAAACATATACTATTATTTGAAGAGTATAGAAAACTAGCTGGGTTTCAATTTATAAAGAATACTATCAAAGCACAAAAGGTGGGCGTGCACTCTTGCTAGTATGAGTACGTGCCTGGAAGCATACAGTCTATTTCTACTCAAACACTGAAAGCGTCAGCGTTTGGACATGAAAATTGTCAAAGAGCATCTTTTTAGCAGCTCTCACCCGCAATGTGATCATGCGACAATGTCATCTAAGCCAAAGGTACACTCTGCGCCCGATCCTCCATGTAAAGAAGTTGTATTGTATGTATGCAGTGCGTCTCCGTGCGCCATCGTGCGTTCACAGACATCCGCGTCCACGGAACCTGATTCATAAGACACATGTGCAGAGAAAAGCACATTCATGTTCTACGTATGTTGAATTGTAGATCTGCAAAACATGGCACAGGCATTGTAGCACTAACGCGGAACTGAAGTTGAACAATGCGCCATGGGAAATAGAGGAATTTCAGAGAGAAAAACCCTTTTGTGCGCACCTTTAAGTTATCCTTCAACATGTTTATTTTGCGTACATATACTTTTAGTCTTTTGCGTCCAAACCCTGTAACGGCATCCTCTTGGTACGTCAATATGTTTCGGTTTAGCGTCAAAGTTGTTTCATCCTGACTACATCTCCCATGATGCATTGTTGCTGTCGTGTGTCCAGCAACTAGCCACTCAGCTGCAGGTAAACAAAGCTGTCTGACAGTGGGCCAAACAAAGCGTATGCGCGCTCCCCGTCGTGCATTTTTAATCACGAGCAGGATGTCATCGGGAAGGAACATACAGGTTTGGTGTTACCGCTTCATTAACTAAAACCGCAGCTTTAACACGAGACAGAAAGAGAGGTGTCGAAGCGAGACATCGGCGACCGAGCGACGAGGAGACGGATCCATCCTTCCTGCAACGGGAATCCACCTGACTCTCCGTATCTGCGCATGATGCATTGCAGCACTTTTGGGGAAATGGTTGTGTTCAGCCTAATTATGAGAATAGAGAATCTGATCCAAGATGTAGGCTGGGTTCTTTAGCTACAGTCCCTTTCATTTGTGCTGGATTCCGCAACGACATCCAAGCTTGCGACCTGCATCATGGGCCCCATCATGCAGGAGCGCACAGCAGGCACGACACTCAAACGCGCTGTTTCCAAAGACAAGATCCGAGTGAAAAACACGGAGAATGCTGGACCAGTCCCGAGGTAAGTCAAGGGGCAGCCATGTACTGTGATAAAGGCGAATCAATCTATCTGATGGAGTAATGTTCTGTCCCAATTCAACAGTTCAAAGAAAAGCAACAAGGTGAAGAAAGCATCGACCCAGGTGAAAAACGGCCTCCCAGGACCAGGTCAGGAAAAGGACGCTGTGGCAGCAGTGCAAAAGGTACTGGTTATTTCTGTGTGTAATTGAAGGCCTCCTGTGGGTTATACTGTTACTGTAAAAGGAGAGCTAATTTTCCACATAATTGTTTCACAGGGTGCACACTCCAAGGCTGTGAGGCTCAAGTCTGGAGCCTCAAAGAACACAAACAAGCTCTCAAGGTACTTTACTCGTCAATATTGCTATTGATAAGGGCTGGATAATAAGCCTATTATAGCAGTTGCTCACTTGCTACATTACATTGTCATACAAAAGAATCTTTGTGGCAAATATTATGTTTCTTTTGCTCCATGTTAATCTTGTAATGCTCTCCTTCTCCTCATAGC
Organism: Rhinogobius similis; assembly: GCA_019453435.1. Taxonomy (NCBI): domain Eukaryota; kingdom Metazoa; phylum Chordata; class Actinopteri; order Gobiiformes; family Gobiidae; genus Rhinogobius; species Rhinogobius similis. The sequence goes on along the minus strand of CM033624.1, from coordinate 23,173,035 downwards.
CCTGAAGAGGAAGGAGGTATAAGACCACAACTCCGAAAGCACTCATCGTCCCACAGAAAAGAGGAAAAGCAAGAATTCCAGCGTTTGTCTCAATGCAGCATTGATATGAACCAGAAATGTGGGGCGATGGGGAAGAATCGACGTGCCCTGTCCTTGCCACTTTCCCCAATTTCTCCAGGATTACGACACATGCCAGCACACCCCCTAACTCACTCTCCGGTCCCTACCCCAGAGGCCCTACAGCGGCATTACAACCAGAAGGAGGATGACACCGACAGCGCCAGTGATCTGTCTGATTCGGAAAGGCTCCCTATTCTGCCATCCCCTTGTACCCCCTGCACACCTCCTCATCTCAATCTCCGCGCTGAAGTCATTAACACCCTCGACTTACCTCCAGACTTCCCAGGACCAAGAGGGACAGAAACTGATGACGAAGATGATGACTATGAAAAGACAAACTACAGCTACCCAGATTTCCTCCCTCCGCCGTTTAACAGCTGGAGCTTGAGACAACTTGCAGTCTTCCTTCACACAGAGGGTCGTGGTGCTCCTCGGCCAAAACCTGTGGGGCCTTTAGAGAAGTATCTGGAGAGGCTGCTGCAACTCGAGTGGCTTCAAATCCAAACAGTACAAGTGGAAAGCAGTCGTGCTCCTGGGACAAGAGCGAGACCTCAGGGGTTCCCCTCTGCTACCCTGGCTCACCCACCAAGACCCCACACTGCGCCTTCATCCCGACTAAACTCCCCAAAAGGTGTTCGTCAAAACCAGAGAGGATTCCCTTTCACTCCTGTCAACAACCCACCATCTCCCGCCACTGCGACAAGGCTGCCTGTGTGTCCCCATTGCCACATCCGGTATCCTCTTTGTAATGGAACCTGCTCCGCCTATGTCTACCAGCGCCACTCAAGACTCAGCCCGTTGATGGAAAGAAGAGCAAGACCCGGGGCCCCCATCAAGAGAAGCAGTAGTGAGACACGCACTAATTCAACCGAAGGCAGAAGCCCAGGAGGACCTCAAACCCCAGTCAGCCCATCCGCCGCAAAGAGTCACCTCAAACACATGCAAGCAGCTGGAAATGCACGGAAACCTTCCCAAGATGGTGGCACTGATAAGAGGGGGCCTGTGAGGAGGAGCCGTGTGCGAGCCAACTCCGAGACGGATGTGAAGAAGGAGCCTGTTGGGTTTAAAGCCACAAGTGCTGAGAAACATGCTTTTGCTGCCAGTAAGAGGGAAATCCTCCCCACAAAAAAGGTAGAGAGGGACTGGCAGAGAGGAGATGCAGGAGGTCAGCCTGCCAAAACTGCCATAAAAAGAGTGGCTAAAGAGCCACAATCCTCCAAAGCACCTCTTAGTAGTAAGCATAACGGCAAAACTAAAAATGTGCACTTTGTCTCAAAGTAATGTCTTTGGTGTACAGTGCTCTATAGGCATGGGATGGCAGCACACTTACAGCTATGTTTAGACAAATAAGACATGTACTGTTAAGGTTAGTGTCATGGTAAAGTACAACCATTTTTCCAATAAATGACTAGTTATATAGTGTAGAAATAACATTTAAAATAAAATACAATTTTTATTATTCTGTGATCAACTGCTTCTACTAGTACCTGGTATTGTTTGTTGCTTGTTACTGATGATTAAACATTTAAAAGGATAAGCATAACTAAAGTTAAGTATATTAAGCTTCATATCTACTACTATTACATCTACTTATAGGCAGTAGAAGAGGAGTTGCCTTATTGTGATACATGATCTGTGGCTGAGATTAATAATGATAATAATAATAATAATGCATTAGTCTTCCCATGCCTATAGCACTCACAAAGAGGCTACTTGGTACAGCTTGAAACTATGCTTGCTTTTTGTGTAATGTGTAAGATACTAACACATGTTAACTGTTGTACAGCAGTCTAAACCCGTCAATAGTCTCCACTGCCTTCTAAAGGTCAGAACTAACAAACAATAAGCAATTTCAATATTCACTTAGAATTAACGTCATAAAGCATTCATTGACAATAGATGCTGAGTAACGGGTCATGTACAGGAAACCTTCATGGGGTATCAACCCCAGAGTACATAGCTTTGTTCAAACTGTTGCTCTCAGTCTTCTCTCTGTGTATGCTACTAATGTATGTACTATTGAACTAATGTACTAATAAGCTTCGATACTTCTACTGCTATAACTACTACTTTCAACGTTAGTTAACTGTGGCATTCAACGTAGTAACAGCATTTCACTCATCGTCCAAAGCAACTGTCACCGTTTTAGTGGAGTTTTGAATGTGGGAATGTATATGTTAAGATTTACATTATTTGATGTTGCTCTACTTTCTTTGAGGCCTCGCGCTTTTAAAATAAATTTCAAAACGGGGCGTGGTAAACGGTCATTTGCTGAGTTTCAAAAGTCCCAGTGCAATGGTTGGTTTTACAGTTTTTGTTACAAGGGCTTTTCATCTTTGAACAGCTTGAATTGTAGTCTCTGAAACTGTATTTTGCCTACAGCCGAGCTCTTTCTATTTATTGAAGACCGTGTAATGTTTGCTACAAATGTAAATGCATATTTTTCCAATTTTTATATATCATAGTTATATTTATGAAATTGTTGTGGTTGACTTGTATTGGTCATTTTTGTCATTTATTTTGTTTACATCATTGCACACATAATGTTAATGTTTAGTGAAAACGACGAATGTATATTTTATGTCTTCAGCTGTACCATTGATTGACTGAACAGATTGTCACACGTCACCTATGGGTGCTACCACAGATAATGTTGCATCACCTCCATTTTCCACTGCATACTTGACGTCTTATACGACTCTTGTGTTTACATTGGAGCGTCTTGAGCATTTTCTTGTGCTGTACCACTTGATTTATTTAAATAAATGTTGTAAAATGTGTAAAAGTCATTGCTTTTTATTGATTGACTGACGGAACTGGGCCAAATTGTCTGGAATGTGTAAGCTAAAGAACGTGGGATTCATTTCAAGCATCCCTTTTCAAAAAATCGTTGCCAGGTAATCCAGTGAAAATAGTCACATCAGTTAACACCTGCCCATAAAAACTTGATGTTTTAAGTGAAATGTAATTTGCCTTGGGTTGAACTAATAATTTAATCCGCTGTACAACCAAACAAATGAATTTTACAATGTTTGGATAAGATGGTTGACATGCTGCTAGGTAATAGTACAACTGTCCTATTGATTTATGACGTTGTTTTCCAGCTAAACAAATGTGGAAACTTTATGAAATCAAGTCATCTTTGCCAGTCATTGCACGCTGTCTGTCTACACTTGCACATGATGGATGTGTTGTTGATATATGTCTGTGTAGAGCTCGAGATTCCAGGTGGTTTTGGTCATATATTCTCACTCTGTAGACAAGCATGTCATCCTCCAAAGTATATTTGTGTTGTTGATGTTCTGCTAGTTGTCACGATACTAAAAATTCAAACGCAATTTCGATGCTAAGGAAAGGCCTTGATACCAATTTCAATACCTTTGTGAGATTTTTTCTTTATTAGGCTCATTATTATGTGCTCTTGTACTAGTTCTGTTATAGAGCTGTTCTTCAGTCAAAATTATTCATGAGAGGTTGCATTCTGTCCTGTTTAAATTTTAATATCAATTCTTTTGACAACCCCGTATGCTCTGTGCTGTTTTGTTTAAACCAGAAGTAATTTTTTCTATCATAAAAATAATTGAAAATAATATTTTTTAGCACTTTACAAATAAGTGTTCCGAGATGACATAAAATGCACTTCATTTGCAAAGACCACCCCACAACAAAGTAATGCAATGAGATATTTATTGATGAAATGGAGGGATGAAATAGGCAGCTGGGTGGAGAGACTCAGGAAGGCGCAGGTGGTCAGTCCGGCCGATTCACAACCTCCCTCCATCTGAAGGAGTGATTCTTGAGGCTGAAAGACAAAACAAGAGACATGAGGGTGGGGTCCAAAGAGCAGAGACAAACTGTTGTTGGGATAGGCCTGTTTAAATAGAGCTTCTGGGTAACTGTGGTTGAGGAGGCGAGGTGTGGTCTGTTGGAGAGGAGGTGAAAGAGTTTGCAGCGAGGTCCTGCTCCTGAACCTCAGTCAATTATATTAACTCCAGTTTCTGCTTACAAAAACTAGGCAAACAATTTTTTGCACTTATGGTTTCAATTTAAATTCCTTTCTTTCTTTTTTTTTGTTGAGAATGTTGTGTCGACCTTTACACACTGTACTACTTGTTATTTCCCACCTCTCTGTTGTATTTCTAATATTATTTGCTGCTGTGTCTCTTTATGCTTCAGTTCATCCTTATCCTAAAAAAAGACTTTGGGGAAGGCTGCCAAACTTGAATGTCTTTTATGTGCCCTCCACGGGAAGTGGATGACAGCGGCTGAATTAGGAACAATGGCCTGAGAAACTGTGTCACAGTGATTATTTAATTAGACTTTACAGGAGTTACAGGAGGCTTACATTGTAAAGAGGGCAGTTGTTAAAACCTGAATGTTAGTGAATATACTTTGCAAATAAAAAAGAATGACTGAAACCCTTTCTGACATAAATTCCACAATAACCAGTTAACGAAGAGGATACAGTGGCTGTCAAATATAATAAAACATTATTGTGTTATATGTCATCTGACTGTCCAAATCATTTATTATTGCATAACTATGTGGGTGTTGTATATGTGTAGTTCATCAGTGTCTTCATTTCAGAAACAACACAAATGATACAATTGTACAACAAACAACAATTGTAATTAGGGCTGCAAGGGTCTGTGGGCAACTGATTCTAAATCAAAATTTGAATGGACACAATTAGCAAACCGCAAAGCCTGCAATTTTTGAAGTACCATAAGTTCCTCCACAAACAGAACATCCTTTTGTCAATTCTCATGGACACATGAATGTACTGTGTGTTGTTAAATGTGAATTTTGAACAGAATCTGATATTAAAACACAGATCAATCGCAAAACTAATTGCAATCAAATTTCTTGTTACAAAAATCTCAATTTGATATTTTTCCAAAATCATACAGCTCCAATTGTAATATGAATAGTAGTAGATTGACTTTGTATGACGGGTTAACATCTGTTGTCATTGTAAATAACTTACGGGTTATACACGTGCATTCTCCATGGCTTTGCTTTGTGGAAATCAGAAAACTGATGACAACATTTAGATTTTTGATTTAGATCCAAATAAACAAAGACATGTATTCCCTGCACTCAATAGGACTTTTGATGCCACAGGAATGTCCACTTGGTGGCACTGAAGTCCTTTGTGGCAGCAAAGGCCTCTGAGTCAGATTTTTTTTTTTTTATTTAACCTTTATTTATTTGTTAAAACCAAAACATGGTTTAGACCAAGGACTTGCATGTCAATATGTCAAATTTTCATCTTGACTTCTATGGGCAATATTGACTAAAAGGAATATGACTTTTATTATTATTAAGTATTATCTTGATAATGAATGAATTTCTTGAGGTTCAAATATTGCACAAAATCTGGAAAAAGGTGCAAAAAAATGCCAAAATATTTTTTTTATTACTAAAGACTAAATTATTTTAAATCTGCGCTTTTTAACACCCTTTAAAAATAAACAATACCAGATTGCCATATTGTCTCGTTTTATGTTTGCCATCTACTGGTTTGAAAGTCTGTTTGGACAGTTGATCTTTCACCAGCCTGACTCAATGATGTAAAAACTAAAACCTGCTCCAAAATAAACATATGGGTGTGAGCGCTCTGTGGTTTAAGAGGTTGAAGGTCAGAGGGAGGAATAGGTTCAGTTTACTCAAGGCATCCGACCCCTCACAACAAGGGCGGTCTGCCTTTCTAATGTTTCTAAAAATAAAGCACTTTTAACAATGGAACTTATGTGCAAACACATTAATTAAGAAAATATGAAGAAATTAAGTCAATGTTGACCACCATTATTAATAATGATAATGTTAATGAATTTTATTTGTACAGCATCGCTTCACAGTGCATTTTTCATTCCCTATGTACTTGGTGAAGGTAGGCTTTTAGCTGTAGCCACTGCTGCGGGTGTTTTAGACTGACAGAAGCGACCTCCCTCTGACCCCTTCTACCACCAACACTCACCAGATTCATAGGCAAGGGGGACGTAGCGTCACCTGGTGCTATCAAAAGTCCTCAGGCCCAGGCCCAACCCTGCTTAGCTTCGAGATCAGACAAGATCCGGCAGTCTCAAGGAGGATTATGCTGTTTTAATTACTTACACAACATTTTATAATTCTACTCTTGACCTCTTGACCCTTCCCCACGTATGAACATTATGTTCAGTTTTTGTGCTTTTATTCAATGTGAAAAGATATGTATAGGTCTTTAGGGCAGGGCTGATATGGGCAAAACATTTACTCATGAAAGAGAACATTTACTATAACAATATAATTGATGCTGGACAAATACTAACTAATTCTCAATGCCACAATAATAATTTTGAAATTGTCTTTTAGAAGTCAAGGTTTTAGACAATAGACTGACAAAACAAAACATATATATATTATATTTTTTAATCAAACATTGTAGTCTTGTACACGTTCTTATATAGCTCAAGATCTTACTACAACTGTTAAAGAAAGGTAACATTTTGTCCTGTTTTTTTTTTTTTTTTAGTATCGATACTTGCTCAATCCAATTTCAATACTAGTTTTAGTATAAATTAGTATCTGATTTTAGATACTTTTGACAACCCTTGTACAAACTTGTTTAATGATATTTAAGTAATAGTTAGGCCTATGTCCTCATGTTCTTTCGCTGTCATTTTTTGTGCTTTTAGGCTCTGCAGAGACTCCACAGTCAGTGTTAATGCATCACTAGGCGTCGACATTTGCAATTAGCTGCAATCTCTGTCTTCCTCCCCTCGCAAATGGGAGGAAAATCAGCTGCAGTACACATGCAATTATACCATCATATTCCAAATTTCAGCAACTGATGATCAACGGTTTGATATAGGCCTACTGTTTGTTTTCCCCTTTCAACCTGAATGAATCCTAAATCATTTTTTGGCAACACGCCTGCCTCCTTGGTGATGAGTTCCCTTATCAGTCTTGCTTTCAGAGCCAAACCAGACCTTTCTTCCTTTTTGAGGTTTAGGTTAAGAAGACAATCATGTACGGGTCATTACAACATTATCTGCTCAGACCATTGCAGAGACGACTGTTCAGCTCCCACACATGGACATCACTTTTGCTTAAGGCATTTCTTACAATGTCTGTGTTTTTGATAGTCATTGGACCACAAGTGTCTTAAAGGGTCAGCTTCTCAGCATGTGCCTTTCTGCTCCCACCGTCTAGTATTGTTGTGTGCGTCGTTGGTTTTGGCTCACAGCGCAACAAAGATGATCTTTCCAGCAGTAGCTCAGCCTTGTTTATACTTGTCATTTTGGCTAACCTCTTCTGTTTTCTGCCCTTATGCAACTTGAAACGTACGCTGCATGACTACCAATAACTTAGAATGGAAATGATTATGGGATCTGCCCCTGGGTATGTCTCCAACACGTAGACGTCGCTGTGTATGGATCTAACATTAAATTCCAACTTTAAAATCAAATTAAGATTGTCATTTTCAAGAAAGGCTTTAATTCTGAAATGTCCAATTTAACTGTCTCCATTGGAAATTTCTCATTGACCACAAAAATGAATGTTAGTACGACAGCGTGCTGTGCTTCATCCTGCAGGTCATGTAATTTTGTGAAGGTTACAGTCAAACTGCAGCTCAGATATCTAACCGCAAAGTCAGGAAATGCTTGGGACACATAAGCTTTACTCATATGCAGCAGTAGCCAAATAGAATGTCATGTTGAATATGATATGATACTGTTTTGGGACTTTGATACTGGGCCCCACAAAATGTGGAAACATAATTTGAGGGTGCAATATAATGCAGGAAAAAACGATATATCTGAAAGAGTAAAGGCATCATTTCCAGGTACAACACTGCCTTTTCCTCCTTGGTTCTGTTCTCAAAGCTGAACAGCTGGTGTCCCACAAATGACCCTTGTGTCTAGTCTAGACTGACTGTCAGAGAGGATTCATCTTCATTTAGTCTTCACTGTAGAAGTTTATACCAATTATTATTTATTCTCGGCACCATCTTATATAGCACCAACTTCCCCAGTTTATTGAAAATGTTGAGAACCATTATGTGAAATACAAATTAAATACATGTTGTTGTTTTTTTTGACAAAAATATATATTGTATTTTCCCTGTCAGAGTTGGGATGAATACCTTGAAAATTAATTTTGTTACAGAAACCATGGAATACTTTTGCATTCAGCTGCATTATGCGTGAAAACACAACATAGGATTAAAACAGCCTTTTATTTTTTGTGTTATCGTCTGCATCGTATGCATTTATTTACAAAATAAGAGAATCCTTTATGCAAATTATAGAAGGAAAAATGGCACATGCGCTCATTATAAGCATTTTCTATTGTCAGTTTGAAGCCTAAATGCCATGATCAAATATTGGAATTAATTCCTCTGATAAAAAAAAAAAAAGACAAAGAAAAAAGATAACAAAAAAAAATAACTGTATTCTGAATACAGAAAGTGTCATAATACTAATTTTGTTGTTTAACTGTACAGTTACTCACCGTACCGTTATTCTTTTAATTCCCAATGCCAGATTGAAGATCATGTTACACTGAGAAACTATTGGATCTGATTGCCTTCTGTTACTTTGCCATTTGGATGCACTTAAAAAAAGAAAAGAAAAACATTATCATTGTTTTCAGGTGCTTTTCTTCAAAGTGCTCCTCTTTTTATTGTGTTTTCTTGACCCTTATGAAAAGGGTCAGAATCTTTGCTTGGTTAATTGTGTCCATGTCTGCTGGCTTATTTGGACATGGCTTCTGAGATGTAATGCCACCTGTTGTTGTCTATTTCTTTCCTCTTAAACCCGTGTGCCACGCCAATGATAATGGATCTGCAAATCAAGGCTTTGGACCACAAAAGTGTTTTCTGATAAAACAGCACAGGAAGCCAAGAAAAACAGACTTAAGTGGTAGCCTATTTGAGATTACCTTTCCACATGTCGCTCTGTTAAGTCTTCTTTACATCTGGACTGTAGCAGATAGTCCACAGTTACATCATGCTGTATCATCTACATTGTGCTTATATAATTATATTTTCTGTTGTGCAATATTTCATTACGTTGGTTGAATGCATTAAAATACAACTAAATTATCCAGGTTTTTTTTTTTTTTTTTACAGGATACATGAAAGATTTTGACTTAAACTGAAATACCTGCTCATCCAAATTCTCCTTTGCTTAGCTGTTTTCCCAGCAAATAAAGACCCTTGTATGTTGATTATATTTAGTTTTTGCGTTTGTGTTTTGTGATAGAGTCCTTTGAATGGAAAAGAAACATGTGATATGGCTGCTGTAACTTCCACTAGAAAGTGATTTGATGTTTATTGACTGCAATAAACACTAATAAATAAGTATTAAAACCGACACGGACAATGCATTCCTATAAAACATTTGCATGTGTAATGAAAGAGAACATTTAATTACACCATGAGGTTTTAGGCCCTTTTATCCTATTTCCACCTAAGTTAATGCCAAACCAAAGCATAAAACAGCATGCTCCATTTATTTTAAAGATCCTACCCAGAACAGCTAAAATGTTTTTTTCAAATTATTAAAATCTTATGAAAGGTTGCAAGAAAAATGCAAACCTTGAGGATGTATTGTGTGTCCGCCAAACACTCACACAAACACACAGTTTGCGATCATCTCCCAACTCCAGTCGGGAGGAAAAAAAACAACAGAATATGGTCTTCATTTACCAGGAATTCTCTCGGTTTCTCAGTTGGGGGAATGTGCCAGCGATTTGGGGTATGGCACCAAAGCCTTGCCTCGGGGGAATTTGGGAAGGGACCAGAGGGCAGTCAAAAGTCAGGCAGATTTTGTATGGAAACGTATATCAGGCATAACTCAGGAAAGGGTAAGAGAACAGGCAAAGGGCTCTGACAAGGTGGAATATGTCAGATTTCCCGCCAAAATCCAACTAAAATATCACAGAGGGATATTGCTCTGGATAGATGCATATTACTCACAAGTGGGACTGATGAAAGACTACATGAATATCTGAGTGAAATATCTTGGTGAGTAAGATTCATTGATGGATTGTTTCCTGTAGAATTGAGTTGTTCTTGTTGTAAAGACTTAGGAGACTTTTTCTCAGCTGTGTCAGTGACACAGTGGCATTACACATCAGCAGCTAAAGCTGCACTGTATAACTTTTCAAGTAACAGGTACCTTGTCTGCTTATCTCAAATCTCTATTGAGTGATTGCTTTGCCTGGAATGTTCCACAGTATGGCATTAAACGTATCTATTCCATTAGATACGTTTAATGCCATGTTTTTCAAGGAATAGATACCTTGAAAAACATGAATTCTGCCCGCCACCCAAGTAAAAAAAAATCTAACCTGACCTGAAAAAAGGGCTAAAATTGTGGGACCTGACCCAAACCCAACAAATGGCTTGTGTGCTGCTGCAGTTGGCCATCATAACTTTGGGGACTTGATTTTTGAACAGGCGGTTATGGCTGTGGTAAAATCACACTTCCTTTTACTGATTATACTCAAATGCACTGTTTCGGACGTTTGAAGTCACTGTTGCCTGCACATTATTTTTAACACTGTATTTAGTGTAAAGCACTCTTCACTGTATTTGTGTTGGTTCACGGTATATAACAATATTTATTCATGCTAATGTTAATTATTCACAATTTTATTCTATTCATATTGTTTCCCTCCATGACCTGAAAGTTAACTGTCACGGGACTGGCGGCCATTAGTATTTAATCCCGCGTAAACCCGCTACAGATATAATGAGGTGTGACAGTGAAAAGACTCGCGTCTGTACTGATTTGGATCGTTTGTTCATTTAAATACTGGCATTTTCTTTATTACTCCAATTTATCTACCCATGTACACTAAAATAAATGGAATGAAAAGGAGATTCCCTCTTGTGGTCATTTGAAGTGTGCAAAATCACTCTGGTACTCATAGGTGCCTAGCGAGTTTGGGACTAAGCAGCCTGGATCATGTAGGAACCTTTATTTGACGCAGCATGAAGCGCTCTGGAGACTCTCCAGGTGACGAACAGTCTCTTGCACTCATATCTATGATCCATGACTTGCTTTGTCCCACTGAAGCATCATGCCACCCTGTGCACACAGAACTCTGCTTGAGTTTTTTCTTCTCTTGTTTTTTCTCATCTTGCTGCACAGGCGCAGTGAATCACCACACCACCAGCACCACAAAAAAGTTGCATTGTGCAGCTTTAATTTAATAATATGCTATCAAAATGTGGGTTACATTTTTGGTGGGTAATAAAACCCTCCTTATTAAATAACTTAAATTTAAGTTTTGCGCTTTTAAAATACAGTATTGTGGTTTGGCACCCTTTTCACACAAACTTTTTTGGCAGTAAAAAATGTTTTTAGATTTTGTATGTATTGTTGTACAAGAGGTACTCGACATTGCTTTCTGGCCTAGTGTCAATGTAATGAATGCTGCTGGAAAAAAGGCAAAGAGAGGGGAAATTGGTTTTGGACGCTCCACGGAGAAGGTTTGTTTTCAATACACTGATTACAACAAAGCTGTAGGTATAACTCTCATAAAATGTTCTGCCAACAAAGCATGTCTTGCTTGCACTTCAGGGCTCAACATCCACACCAGAATTATCAAATAAAACCCAGTGTAATTGAATAAAAGATTTGTAGAAATTGGAACCAATGTTGACTTTTTTCCCCCTCCACTAAACCACAATCCAATTCCAATACGTTCCTAACATTGTGCTAAGACCACCTATTGGCAGGAATGCTCAGTCCTTGCCACCACTTACATCTAATTATGAAATTGTTTAGTTCAGTTTTAAATATAATCATAAACTTTTAACATCTTGCAGATTTTTGGTTTATGTGGTTGTGCAGCACCTGGCCTGTCATTCATATACAGCTGTTGAGCAATTTAGTATGTCTTAACTGTCATCAAGAGTAGCCAATATTTTCTATTGGCTTTAGGAACATTCCTGCTTCATTATTTTGTATGTTTTGTTTTGTTTTTTTCAGAACTACTGCCCTGTGGAACAACACTACTCTCTGAAGACAGATTTTCTTTTGTTTGCTGTTGTTTTTACTCAATTGATCAGTCTTCAGTGGCTTCAATCTGGACTGTCAATTGTTTGTGAGTTTGGCTCAATGGCTCAGGTGGTCTTTTCTACAAAGATTTGAATACAAAGTGCTTTACACATCACATATTAAAAACAATCCCTAGAACCCGTGCTATCACCCTTTCTCCACCATCCGCCAGCCCAACACACACACTATAATAATGAGCATGAGGCTCATTACATATGAACCAGTTTAAACAGCACCATCAGAGGATCCGTCTGCATAACAAGCAGAGAACCGCAGCCACAGGACACAGGCACAGGCAGAGGCCACACCTCCTCAAGCTCTTTAACGCCTGATGCACACTGACTCAGGTCTGGCTCCGGTTCAAGACTTAGAAAGTGCTTAAAATCAATGCGCCCTGTCACACCGACCTCAGAGCACTGCAGCCACGGGTCCGGCGGCCACGCGGGTCTGCGGAAAGAATCTGCAAGAAGTCTATTTTTGCTGGACACCGCAGCGGTCTGGTATGGCTTTCATGTCATTTGACGCGTGTTCTCGCGTGAAACCCCGTGAATCTACGTGGCTTTCGTCAAAAACGGACCACAGTAAACCGGAGCTGGTGTGACAGGCAATCTGCAAGTGACCCGCATGGGTCCCAGACCGCTTCCGGACCGGACTCAGTGTACACTAGGCGTAAGAAGCTTGTCAAGCGTGTAAAGTGCATCTAATAATTTTAATTTGAAATGTAACTCACACAAGTATGGTGGCTCCTGTGGCATCTTCTTGAACGAGGTCAATGGCTTAAACACGTAATCACAACTGGACATTTACACAGCAAATGACAGTGTAATGTTTCTCATTCATCTCCATGATGAATGTTGATGAAAATGGTCTCATCATCAAAGAAACCTGAGTCTTTGGGGCTTCACCAGTAAATGAAGCACTCACTGCTGCCATTTTTCACTCCCACTCAGGGAAAATGCTTTTCTTTTCTTTTTTTTGCATCAGATTTCACATAAACCAGAGAAACAAGCAATGCAGCATGACGTGCATACGTTTTACCTGGGGCAGTTAATCAGTGTAGCTCAGCATGTATTACATTGGGTTGTAAAACAAGCAGTATCACTGAACTGTTAAAGCGTTTTACTTTTTGTTAATCTTCATCACATTTTGATTTTTATCTTGATTATAAGGTATATAAGGTATTTGGTTATATTTGCAAAAGGATCAAATACTGTAAAAAACTGTTTATTTGAATCTTGAATTTGTCAGTTGTGCAGGCCTGGAAAATGCCATCTTACAAGAAAAACATTTTTCTGTAATTGCTCATCATTAGTTTAACCTGGAGAATTGAAAGACTTTTGACATAAAGTTTAGCCTAAAGCAAAGAACTAAACAGAAGTTCTCCCTCTGTTGATTGTCATCGAGTAAATTGTGTGAGACAAATGTGGACACTGATCTTGTCTCAGTGTGTCTATAGGGCCTGTTGTGATCATGTTTTCCTAGAAACATATGCTCAATGTTTTAAATGTTTTAAACTATGACATATGCATTAAAGCTCCCGTGTAAGTAAATATTTGTATTTCTCAAATCAAAAACTACAGCCTGACGGGGGTTACTGCTACTAATCTTATATAATAGGTGTGTATGATTGCTTATATACTCATTACATTACATAACAATGAGAAATTCAAGAAATGCATATTTCAGTAAAGTTATTACGAATCACAAAAATAATCCGAAAATTCTTTTTTCTACAATTGATCAGCTTTTTAACCCAGATTTTAATAAACCTCAAATGACCCCCTCCGACTCCGTCTGTGAGGAGTTTGCAGACCACTTCATGGGTAAGATAAACACTATCAGATGTGACATTTTATAAAGTCGAACTTCTGTTTTTACTACATCTGAGTGTTTGTCTTTACCGGAGGAAACACTGGACAGCTTTGTCCTGGTTAATGCTGAGAGTCTTGATAAAGTTTTCTCCTCAGTGAGACCCACCACATGTCTTTTAGATCCGATTCCAACTCCGTTTTTTAAGTCATTTTATGGATCTTTTAGAGATGAACTTTTAAACATGATGAATTGCTCTCTTCAGACAGGGGTCTTTCCCACTGCCTTTAAAGCGGCGGTGGTGAGGCCCCTGCTGAAGAAGAGCAATTTAGATTTTAATGATTTTAACAATTACAGACCGGTATCTAACTTACCATTTTTAAGCAAAATTTTAGAAAAGCTTGTTTTTACTCAATTAAATTATTTTTTAAACTCGCATGATGTTTTTGAGGAATATCAGTCTGGTTTTAGGGTAAACCACAGTACAGAGACAGCCTTGACAAAGATTTTAAATGATTTTAGATTAAATTATGATTCTAAACAGGTGACAGTGTTGGTTCTACTGGATCTAAGCGCTGCCTTCGATACAGTAGACCACACTATTCTTTTAAACAGACTCAAGCACCTGGTGGGCCTCTCTGGTACTGTGCACAAATGGTTTACTTCCTATCTCACAGACAGAACATTCATGGTAAGTTTAGATACCTGCTCCTCCAAGGTCCATAAAATCACATGTGGTGGGCCCCAGGGTTCGATTTTAGGTCCTGTGCTTTTTAACCTCTACATGCTCCCTCTTGGTGGTGTCATCAGGAGACATGGAGTCAACTTCCACAGTTATGCTGATGATACACAGCTTTACATCTCCATGTCTCCTGATGACACCAGGCCAATGGATGCTCTTTTTAACTGCATTCTAGACATCAAATCCTGGATGGCAGAAAACTTTCTCCAGCTTAACCAGGACAAAACTGAGGTTTTAGTCATTGGTCCTGAGGCCCAGAGAGAGAAACTTTTATCCAAACTACGAGCACACTCTTTTAATCCATCACCACAAGTAAAAAACCTGGGCGTTATCTTTGACTCTGAGCTCACTTTTATTCCACACATCAAGAACATCACAAAAATAGGTTTTTATCATTTAAAGAACATAGCCAGAGTCCGCCCCATTCTCTCTCGGGCCAACACGGAGACCCTGATGCATGCTTTTATCTCCAGTCGTATAGACTACTGTAATGCCCTGCTCTCTGGTCTTCCCAAAAAGAGTATTGCAGGTTTGCAATTATTACAAAATTCAGCAGCACGTGTCCTGACTAAGACCAGGGGGCGGGACCACATTACACCGGTTTTAAAATCACTGCATTGGCTCCCCGTGTGTTTCAGGATCGATTTTAAGGTTCTTTTACTGGTTTATAAATGTCTTAATGGTCTTGGGCCTTCTTATCTATCAGAACTGCTTTTACCATATGAACCCTCGCGGCCCCTGCGCTCCTCCGGCAGCCGGCTCCTAGTCATTCCCAAAGTCAGGACACACACTCACGGCGAGGCGTCTTTTCAGTACTATGGTCCTCGTCTGTGGAACGGCCTGCCGGAGAACCTCAGGGCCGCAGAGAACGTTCAGGTTTTTAAGAGCAGGCTCAAGACCCACCTTTTTAGCTTAGCTTTTGATTAATATTTATTGTTTAATTTATTTAATCTTACTTACATCATGTATTTATTCTATTTATCTATTTATTTATTGTGTTTACCTACGTTTTAGTATGAGGTTTAGTATGAGCCTCGTCTCCTCTGGGCTCTGAGTCTGTGTCCTGTCGCCGTGGGCGGCTCTGCTCCTGGTGCAGACGGCTCCTCCAATGGTGCTTCTTCAACTGGTTTATCTGTACTCAGCCTCCTCCTGTTTGTCAGCGTGCGTGCATGCGTGCGTGCGTGCGTGCGTGCGTGCGTGCGTGTGTGTGTGTGTGTGTGTGTGTGTGTGTGTATGTGTGTGTGAGCATGTGCACGCTTGTCTTTGTGTGTGTGACTATCTAGATGGGTTGTTTGGTCATGTGGGCTGGCGGGGGTGTTCAGTGGAATGTGGGCATGTGGCAGTTTTTAATGCACTGTAAAGCACTTGTTACGTTTTTATGTATGAAAAGCGCTTTATAAATAAAATTTGATTTGATTTGATTTGATAGCAACACACACTGTTTACTGTTTTTTCTCTTTATATATATATATAATTATTATTATTATTATTTATTTTTTAGCTTTGCATTGGATACAATAATTTTACTGCAACAAGTTGACAAAAAAATGTGCATTCTTCTTTGACATTTATAATACAGTACGATGATTTACTGAATATTTGAGTGACACAAAGGCATAATAAATTCATGATGTACTGACAAATTGTACATCTCTCTTGGGAACAAACACTAACCGTATTCATATTTGGATATGGAGAGAAACTGTCACGTGTAAATTTTTTCCATAAGTTCAAGATGGACTCTTTTTGCTAACTCAAGACGTAACACTTTGTTTTGAAGGAGTCCCCTGCTGTTGCACAACCTGTGCCGGGTGTCATCCGTCACTGTAGACACAGCAGGCTGCTGTGTGGAGGCTGGCAGGGGCAGAGTTTTACATAGGGAGTGTGTGGGGGCGTGGACTTCAGACTTCCCCCAAAAATCCTGAGCCTTACATCTCCTTAGTTCAGAAAGAGTGAGTTTGAAGAAGCATCCCTTCATGTCTCCTCCCTGGAGACTATTTCTACTAAGACCTTTCTTTGTAGCCTAATAGAATTTTTACAAACTTGAAAAGCCTCTGTGCAGGTAAGATTTACGACAAGCCATTTTAAACCGGATTTGGTGAAAGTGACGACATCTTCCAGATTTTGCTTGTGGAATTGAGGGAGATGAGTTGCACGCGGACATACAAGTCAATGGAGTCTTGCACAATACTTGTAGGGGACTAATTAAGGAAAACAATGGGATCATTATTCAACATCGCCAGGACTCATTCAAAGATGCTACTCAAGATTTTGGTCTTTCTAATTTTGCAAGGTAGGTTGAGGAATATTGAGACGAGATCTAAAAAATGTAGTGCTTTTATAACTTCTTGTCTTTTCTACTCAAAAGGTGCTTGGGTCTCCCCTAGCAGGATCATCTCTGAGGTCAAAGCAGAGGTAATCCCAAAAAAGAAGCCCATAGGATTTGGGGGATCTGAAGATTTTGGGATGTCTCGGATGATGGACGGAAAACCAAGAGTCAAGCGCTGCACCTGCTATTCTTATATGGACCGTGAATGTGTTTACTACTGTCATCTCGATATCATTTGGGTCAACACTCCAGAGTAAGTCCTATAGTACTATTTTATTACTACCATTACTTGCTGTATGAGCTTAGTACGATATCAACAGGTTGCGGTGCTGTTTTTGTTGAGCTCAAGAGTGCCAATTAGAGCTTTTGACAAACCCACACTGGCATCTTGGTAGTTTCTGCAAATCAAGTGGTGGGATTTTGGTGTCAAGATAAATACGTAATAGTCACACCCTGGAATTAGCTCCCTGAGGCGCGACAGACTGTCAGGGTTCAAGTAACAGCAGGCCCAGCGCAAAACACACTGAGCCTCAGGGATCCAAAGGGCAACCCCAGGAGAGCAGGGGGTCAATTTATAGAGGGTCTAGTGTGACAAGACCCTCTATAACTTCTGCTCACTTCTAAAGAAAATATGGCACACATCATCGATCAAATATGACATGGCTGTAGTGATGAAATGTACACAGTATGATAACCATAACCAAAAATACCACAATACACAGTGGTGTTGTGTAATTTATAATGCTTAACAAAACCAAGGGATTTCTTTACTTAATAAGTGTTTGTGTATGAAATATAGCTTTATGTGCCAGTTTCCTTTGCAGATACTTGGGGAAACACAGTGTGATTATCAGGGCAAAACAAGTACAGGTACATGTTCAGGTCTATGTGGTAGCATAGGCAAATATGTATTGAAATAGACTTCCAACTATTTTTGGTTATTTGCATTATTTGTGACCATGATAGACCTAATATGATGACCAAAAATAATCAATTCATACACCCAAGTCTGTGAGGAGTGCTGCTTTTTCAAAGACCCACTGAAATAAATTAGCTCTGTAAAAACCGTCAGGAAGGTCATCCTCACTCTATTAATATTGTGATATTTATTACTACAGTTTATCTATCGTCCATGGCTGCCACACGTATATTTTATCTAAACATTCAGAGGCAGATTTATCATAAGACTGAAAATAAAGGTGAAATTACTTGAAATATCCTATGAGAAAATAATCTCTGCAATATTTGGCCACAAAGAGTATTCGGTGTATTTCACGTGCAGTTTTAATAATAATAGTAATATTAATAAAACAGTTTGTTGGCATTGCAATAGTAGCATTTTGAAATTGGTAGAAAAAAGTGGATTGCATTTGAATTGTGCATTTGCCAGTAGCTTAAAGTGATATGATTTTAGTTACTTTTGCACACCAGGATGAGCTCCACTTGTAAGAGAGACTGCAACCTATACAGAAAAGAATGTATACTTAAAGAAATTTGCTAGAAAAAGAATAGTCTCCCTAAGGAGGTATCTTACTCTTGCTATGTGTGTAGTCATCAAATAAGAATTAATTATAAAAAACTACAGTTGTATATTGTAATGTGCATGTGCTTCCTTGCTGTGGCTCTCTCACTCTCAGACCGTTTCTTCTTTTCGCTGTTAGTGTCTATTGTACATGCAGCCTGAACCCCATAGCTGTTGGGGTTAGTCACATTAACAGTGTTATAGTTACAATTGCATATGTTATAAGTTCAAACTATGTGTCTTTTTAGGCTGCTTGTTATGACCTATCTTTAACATCAATAAAGTAGTAAATAAAAATGTATGTACTGGAAACCATTTAGTTTGGCTATTGATCAAAGCAGTTTTGTTCAACACATCTTCTTTGGAGCGTGCTATAACAGATTCAACATACAGTCTAACCATGTATACAGACACTTTTTATGGTATTCCCCCACATTAACAAATTACTGTATGTCATCAGTAATTATTGTAATATCAGATGTACTTAGGTGTGAATTTACTCATAATTACTTTGAATATGAAAAGGTGATGATTAATCCTTAATAACAGATAATAAGAATGTTCAGTAGCCTGTTTTATAGTGCACACACCCAATGCTTAATGTGTCAGAATTTAACACCATTTAGCGGCTGACGGTTTTCAAATGAATTTCCTGACACCTTTCTGGTTTGATTGACAGCTTTGGCTCTTTTAATAGCATATTACAATCACTGGCAGAGCAAAGCTGTTGCATAGTTGCAGTTTTGTCTGTTTTCTTGTGCCAAAACTGCTGCTAGGTGTTGCAGGTAAATGACACGGCTCGTAACGGCAAGTTAAGACACTAAGACATTTTTTACCGTAACTATAAGGATATTGATATTCCGCAGCGTATGTGTAATGAAGGAAGTAGATGGACTTTGAAATGAAATGTAACTCATTGTGAAGTGATGGTTGATGGTTGGATATAGCTTAGGGCTCACACATTACATTGCCAAACCTCCAGACTGTAACTGTGGTCAGGACTGTTTCTGCAAGCTCCCATATTGTTTACTCAATACAGTCCTTGAGATGTTTGAATTTTGACTTTTCTAAAACCGAATCTAAACCATCAAGACTGGGCTTCTTGTTGTGTATGTGCCATATTATTATATCCCTATTTCTATTTTAGTTTGTCTCTTTGACTATGTTGTTCAGTGCTAAAATAGATGCTAGTTCTGTAACAGCAGCATTGTTTCATTGGCGTACAAGTACAAGCTTGTGATTAACGAGTGTGTCTAGAATATTCCCCTGTGTTATTACCTTGTAAAATGTTTGACTTTCTAAGTACTACCTTAAATATACTCAGGACCAGACTTAAATGTGACTAAAAATATTCTTTAGTTTAATTTAAACAATGTTGGAATGCAGCAAAAAAATTGCAATACTAAAGCATAACTGCAGAGGGCCCTGAGTGAAAATGTGCACAGATTCTATAAAATGTCTCCAATGTTGCTTTTTTCACATTTTTTCCTTCACATTGTTTTCCGTCAGACGTGGAAATCTGCTGACCTGAATGACCTGACGTATGTGTTTCTTTTTATTGCCAGTCCTCAAAGGTCAAAGCCATTCTTTTTATTTAGTTGAAGTCTAATAAGCACAGTGAGATCAATAGTCTGTACAAAGCACTTCAGAGAGTGCTCTGACTGGATTTAGTCTTGACACATTTTTGCTTCGTCTTCTATCTCCTGAGGACTATAAAAGTTAGGAGCTCAAGTCCAGAGTCAAGAGCTCAACTTATATACTTAAGATTGAAGAATCATTATTTATTTATCATATTTTATATGTAAAGTAGTTTAATCCGTATCTATGTAACCTGTGTGTAGCTGTTATATGGCCATGGTAGAAGAACATTTACCTTTACCAGATCAAGACACTGTAGATAACTTGCCGAAGTAGAAAAGGTTTCAGGGGATGTCATCCGGACGCTGTTTGAAGATCGAGACGTTTTGACTTCTATCCAAAAGTCATTGTCAATCAGAGAGCTGGTCTGGGAACTCTGGCTTGAGGGATTACATCGACATAATTTGTCACAATACTATCTAGTCATCTTTAGAGGCATTGAACGTCAACACTAGAGAGACTCTTGTTTATCCAGGCGAGCAGCACAACAAAGTATTGTTACTAAATTGAATCTTATTGATCTATAGGTTTAAAATAGTATTAACTTGTATCCACTGTGTGTCACAGAAAAAGGAAAACCTATAAATACCGGAACACACAAATGTCCAACTACTTTTTGTGGTTGCACTGCTTTCACCTCTTATTCTAGCCCCATAACTTTAACTTTACCCTATAGAACACATGATATGTCATTACTCGCATTATGTAATAGCCTTGACTGAGACACCACAGGTGGTCGTAAGCTCAGAACATTTCTTGCTCGAACTTGAATTCTCACCCTGATCTGGGGCCAAACATCAAAACAAATCATTAATCACTCAACAACTGATTTACATTGACACAGTTAAGCCTTATTAGTACAGTTTTACCGATGTGACATAAAAAGACTTACATTTGGACATATCTCACTTTTACTACTTACCCCAGCCTCTTCACTGGACAGAGTCCCACCTGCATGAGGTCGGCTTGTTTTCCAGCCTGTGTTCCTCTGTTGAAACTGTGGCCACACATCTCCTGCTGTAGCATGTGCCTTTGACAAATATGGCACTAAAGCATATTTTTCTTCTACCTACCCAGTCGTATATCTTCTGTGTGTTTTTCCCCAGACGAACAGTTCCATATGGGATGTCGAGTTACCAAGCCCCGCAGCGAATCCGAAGGGAAACTGTTGAGTCTCCTCGCTGCCTCTGTGTTGTGGCGGATGCAGACCCACAGTGCCGAGATTTCTGCCAGTCAAGGTTAGACGTACACTATACAACACAGAGACGCCTTCTGTTGTCCACAGTATCCCATATTTATCCAGTCTGCTCCTGATTTATGTCTTTCTTGCTTGAAAAGTTGGATAAACAGTAAAAAGTTGGGCCAATATAGCAGTGTAGTGAGAGAAAGCAGCCCAACCTGTTTTGACACTGAAGCTTTCAATCTTTGGCCAACTGGAGTGAGTAAGACCAAACTGAACGGCAACAGTCTTTCTGTTTTAATAATGCTGTTTTCATTGGTAAATGCACAGAAATATTTATTTATTGCTTAACCTTCTGAGGCCCTGAAAATCTTTTCTACAACTTAAATCTAGTATGTTTATGTTATTTGTTTATGTTATTTATGTTAAAATTCGAATTAATACAAAATAAAAATCCAGCCTCTCTTTGCTTCGTTTCAGTCCTTATCTTGCTGAAGTAGCTGTAGAATCGTGACGCTGGACCCAGTCTGAGTAAATAAAACCAAATAAATGTAATTTCCAATAAGTCAGAGTGCGAGTTGTGGGCTCCTGCCAGAGGAACTTGTAACTGGCTTAACTCTCAGACCCAAATAGTACTACGTCAGTTTTACAGGCCCATTTTCTTGGCAACAGAAGCTTTTTAGTGCAATCGTGAACTTATATACTTTGCCCACATATATTAATTTGTATCCAAATGGTCACAACCAATAAATGATACAGTATTTTATTTTATAGAGAACATCAATTTTGAGAGAAAAAAAAAAACTTCAGTTCTAGGATTGGCCAAGCAAATGCAAACTAGCACTTGAACATACACCACATCAAAATTGGAACTAAACTTGGACCAAACAGGTCAAAACCTAAGCTATATCAGGATTAAAATGGACAATCCTGGACCAAGTCATGACAAGAATGTGCGCACCCAAAATGTACCTGACTGGCCAAACAAGACAAGATGGTTTTCTGTCAAGATGCAATTTTTATGTTTCAGTTTTCATTTAACTGTCTGAGAAAATCTTGTTTTTCCTCTCATTTGCAGCTGTTATAAAAATGTCTTGGATTTCACATGTTTAAAATGCACTTCTGACATCTGTAACTTTTAGACCTTGGACACCTGACACTATTCATTCCCGGTCATAAAGCACAGAAGCAATTTTATTATCAACACTTTGCTGTCGAAATTAAATCATACGTCTTGCCCTTTAATCCCCACTTTTGGTCAACATCTTACTAAACTTCGTTGCTATTCTCCCCGCAGGCCGACAGTCTCATCCCGGAGTGTCCACAGGGGCGCAGGGGGAGGTTGACAGCCTGAAGCCGTCAGAGAGTCTTGGTCATGGGTCACTGCAGCCCACACTGTCCCTTTTGGCTTCAGCTCTTCTGCACTTGGCTCCCACACTCCAGGTACTTGCACACTCAAGGGAGGAACCCTGGAGTCTGACATTGCCGGCATTCCTCAGCATCATAATTCTGGAGCAAGTTCCATCAGGCCGTTTCAATAGATCCTGTCCGCGATAAATTTGATGCTGATCTCTGGAGGCGAGGTTTCTTTGTTCGATCTTAAGAGCCCTTTGCGGATTACTCTCATGGGCTCAATAAAATGACTGAATGGACAAACGTCTTGAGGACTTATTAAGAGCATCCCTGGTGATTCAATTTGCCGATTTATTTGTAATGGACCCCACACACAGACGTTTGTGTCTGTTTGTTCCAGAGACTGATAATGATGTGAGAAGCTGCACAAGGACTGTTTTCTGATTTTCACCTCAAAAGCAGTGGACCAGTGGATTGCCATGTTGACCATAAAGTATAATTGCATATGAGTTGGAATTAAAATAGAAAAAAATAAATATATTGAATTTTTAAATGTTTTTTTTAATAAATGATGATAAAGATCACCATTCCATTTCAAATGTACCAACTTTTTTCATGGGTAGGCCAAAAACATCAATATGAAAATAAAAATGATGGGAAGCCTTCAGTTTGGTCCACTGTTTTATTTGTACGGCATTAGTCTTGGGAAATTCAGCCTTTTTACATGAGTGATTCAATTATTAGGAATACATTTAACTTCAGTAAAAAGTGAAATAAATAAAACAGGTTTTGTATTTTGTCAAAAACACCAAGGTGAGGAGGCACCAATGATTATTTGTCATGCTTTGAGTTAAATTATATTTACATTTCTCTTGTTGTAAAAGTGTTTGCAGAACTATTTTGTCAGCCATGTAGACACAGACAATTGACACTTCATATTGATTCATATTGATATGTTCTCAAAATACCACACTTAATATGCTGCAATTATTACAAAGTCGTTTTTTTTCCTTTTGGCACTGGATGCAGGTCTTTTGGTAACTGTTTTTAAAGAGAATTTGAAAGGGTTTCTTGATCCATTTGACAGAATACTCACCATGACAGATACATATAGAGTATCTTTTAAAATAACACATGCATACATGCATGATGCTTGTTTTTGTAGTAATAGGGTAAAAGTTCTTGTTATAATTTTGCGCTCTGTTTTATGATACAGCATAGTAAAAATTGAAAGGAAATTTAGTCCAAAAATGTTCCAAATTATATGGGTAAAACTCCACTGTCTATCACAATAATTTTTCAAATATGTCTGTAGATATCAATGTGTTTGTAGGTATTCAATTGAGCACTAATGGAAAGTTTTAACACTTCAAGAAAAATCTATGCACCTCGTGTTAAAAGCCTAAAAAATACAATGACTCAGTTCCATCAAAGTCAGTCAGTTGCTGATTTATCTGGGTTTATGGGAATCATTACCCAGTTAACACGTTACTCAGTTGACATTTTGTAACATTTCATGTTGTGCTTTTTATAAAGCTCAGATTACCCCCACAGAACTTTTCTTGCCATTAAGATCATTTCATTGAGGCATTACCCAGTTGACAAGCACATCATTAAATATTTTATATACAAATAAGAGCACAGCTGTTTACAAACACTCAGGTTAATCTTTGCTTACATATCTTTGCTTACAATACATTTTATGTGATATTATTCTCCTAAATATGCTTTTTGTGGCATCTGAAATGAAAATGAAATATGAAAATCAGACAACACAAAAATGCTACCCTCACCATGTACAGTAAATGGATTGACAGCAAAATCAATAATGCCATCTGGCCCCCTTATTTTGTCCAGAGGAGATTATGGTTCAATGGAAAAACTGTCATTGTTTAAAAAATATATACTTGTTCAATTGATAAATGTGACCAGCAACTGAATTGTACCCCTAATTATAGAATCACCCACATACAGTATTCAATGTTTGAACTCAATTTACTGAAACTTTGGTTCAATTTAGATGTAAAAAGCTAACAATTCATATTCAAACAGTTACAATGTAGATGTTACAGGCTTCTCAGAGTTGTATTTTGCTGGACTCTCATTAGTCAACATGTCTTGTTTCTTCTACTGTTCCTCCATTGTACTGTAAAACGTTGGCCCCGGGCTTAAGCACACAGCATAACTTCACTCAGCTCTGCTGCTAACAGCGTAACAAATAATCAAATGAAAGCTAGGATTTGCCACAGCTCGGGCTGGCTTTCTGCTCCTGCCCCTAAGTGCCCTTTCACTGACCAAGAATGCAGGTTGGACTGACTGACAAACACAGTTGTATGTACAAGCTGTATGTTTATTTGCTGTTTAGATGCATTGGCTAAACGGGCAGATTTACAATGCTTATGAAAATGCTGTGTGATTTTTTCTCATAACCTGTCTTTCTGAGTACCATTGTGTCTAATAGCAAACCCTAAACATTATCAAATTATGGCCTCAGCTTCACAACAGTGCTCTAAGTGGATAAGTGCTTGTTAGTGGCTGTAGGTCTGCGAAATGTGGTCACTGAGGGTATTTCCATGAAAATGTCTTGTGAGGAGGCAGTTAAAGAAAACATAGCTGAAAATCATCCCATCCCTCCCACTGACTGGCCCATACAGTGTTTATGTCCGTTCATTTATAATAACCTGACCTCATTATCGGGGCCAAGAATGCATCAGAGCTCTTTTTAAGCAATTTAAAAAGCCACACATTTCTCACAAAAACATTTTTTTAAACAAACATGAAAAATACTGTATTTTTGTTTT
The DNA here is from genome assembly GCA_019453435.1 of Rhinogobius similis. Classification (NCBI taxonomy): domain Eukaryota; kingdom Metazoa; phylum Chordata; class Actinopteri; order Gobiiformes; family Gobiidae; genus Rhinogobius; species Rhinogobius similis. The sequence goes on along the minus strand of CM033624.1, from coordinate 23,147,485 downwards.
TTTCAGCACATTTTCATTGTTTAGCCAAAAATACTTGATTATACTAAAACACCTAGCGACTGAACAAAACCCTCAACCTAATACTGTACCAGAATGCATTTACAATCAGAAAATCCAAAATTTCCAAACGTACTTTACACACCCCAGTTACAAATGCATTGTAAAATATGAGATAAACCTGAATATTTTAACTACACATTTACACAATTGTATTTGTTACTTTTGTTTGTAATCACATATATTTTTTTAATAAATTAACTTGCTGTTGTAAATAGTTTGGAGATTGAACACATTCTCAAAATATACAACTATTGTACATTTTTAATGAATATATATTTTAATTGTTTGTGTTATAATAAAGTACATATCACATTTCTACAGTCTGTTACTTTGTATGATTGCATTAAATCTTATTGCATGAATGTTTTTACAGTACCTTGTTTCACGTCTGTCATTATCTATCGCTGCCATTTTATGTTTTTAAAATGATTCCTCTTGGGTGTACAGTAACTACACAGTTGTAATGGTCGATATTCACAGTGAGCATGGTAAAACAATTGGTGTGTGTACCAAATTCTGATAAATGACTTTATAAAACAGTGCCCTGAGATAGATGGAGGAGAGTTGTAGAGTGGCCCGGGGCGGATGTTGGAGGCGGGACAGGTCAACGACAGAGCTCTACATCTGTTCAGCCCAATTGAACACTAATGGTAACTTAAGCACTGCCTTTGTGTGTTCAAACTTTGATTTATGGAGCAGGTTGTTTATTTATATTTAGAAACCAGTCATTCAGAGCAGTCATAAATATCCTCCATAAAGTTAGATATGTGTTTGAGCTTGTGTGAGGTACTTGGCAGATTGCAGACAGTTGGCAACAGGTCAACACATGACACAAGGACTAAGAATTTATTGCCTCAGCAACATCTTCAAATGATGTCCATGTTGAAGAGCTACAATGTCAGAGTCGTCTGTCTCTTTCTGCAGGATTAAGTTGTAATACTGCCATTTAAGACCAACCTGGATAAACATGGCCATGGAATTCTTCTTCAAGCTGCTGCTGTCCTAAAAGTCTAGGTCCTTTGAAAGTATTACAGAGAAAATATAAGATATATTTATACTGTAGATTAATTATTCAGTTTTTTATTACTCCAATTAACTTCTGTTGTTTAATAATTACTTGGCAATTTTCTTGATCGAAGTATATACCTCAGTAAAATACGGCCACCGCTTAAGCTCTGCACTCAGTTTATTTTGACTTCATTTGGCTGCTTATTTCTTCTTACCATCAATATGAGACCCGATTGCGCCTGCAAATGTGAGGATATATTTAAAGTTCTATCCCAAAAATCTACTCTTCTCTCTTGAGAGCGAACATGAGACTACGGACAACCATTGAAGCCCTAATACCACCTATCAACCTGGAATGTCCGCTAAGTCTTTCCTAAATAATTCTTGCCCTGGGCCTCAGCATGAACCTGGAGCCGGCCGCACCAATAACACAGGGAGAGCCACAGTCTGTTCCCACAGAGCACCCTGGGAACAGGACATCCCACCCTGTGAGGCCGAGTCAGGCCCGACATGGGGCACGCCCCAGTTCTGCTTCATTAAGACACTAGTCCATGTCTAATTGTTCTGCAGATACAGCAAAATAAAGAAAAACAGTCTCTGGTTGATTATTTTAACACGTTGTATGAAGGTTATAACAAACAGCAATTGGTGGCACAGTGGCTAGCACTGTCACCTCACAGCAAAAAGATCTGACAGGACACCTAAGGGGGCAAACCCACAGCACCACAGTGGTAATAAGTACACATGTGCAATACCTCAAACCATTATACCGCCGACAAGCACATAATCCACTTTCTATCAGTATAAAAGCAATCAGCTTCAGTATAGATAAGATAATGTTCCTCTGAATGGAACAATCTCCATTTACTCGCGTGGCTTCTGAACCCAATATCTGAACCATAGAGTAAACTAGGTGTTAATTCAGTGTCATTTTACTGGAAGCCTTTCATGTTGTCAGATTTGTGTTTCTTCCTCATTTTCCAAACACTCGCTTTTCCATGGCGTCTTCCAGATCAAAGAAGCAGACACTTCACGGTGATGAGACAGTCCTTGTTTGACCTTTTGTGCAGATGCAATGACCCCTTTTCCTTCAGTCATGATGTTACCAACATCAGAAGCAGCGAGGTCGTTACTCACAGCTTTATGACATAGGAAAACTCTCAGTAGGTACTTCAGAAAAACCTGTTTTTCTTTCTAATGTTTTTTAGATATCTTGACATTTGACACTGCAGAAATTTGACTATACATTTTATTTGGCGTGAACCGGGAAGTGAAGATTTGTTGACAAAATTAACGTTTTTTTGGAATGGAAACACTTATTTATTTCGACATAAAAGGGTCAAATTTGGTGACCCTTTTATATCAAAATATTAAATAAACAACCTGATCCCAAAGCTTCTCTGACCGCTCCCTTCTGGTCCTGACTGCCACTCCACGTCTGCCGTCCAGAGATCCCCGCAGGTCCTGACGGGTTATTTGTTTAATACGTCGTCTCAGGCAGCAGCATAGCGTCTCAGATCAGAATCAGAATCAGAATCAGAAAGCGGTTTATTGCCATTGTCAGTGAAATTCACAAACATAGGAACTTGCTTCGGCGTAGGTGCAACATAAAGCAATGAATAAAATATAAAAATATATATAATATGAACAAATAAAGGCTCTGGCTGTTTGAATGCAGAGACAGCCTTTATCTTTAAGTCTCATCTGTGTCACTTGAATAGGTCTATAATAATGCATAGGAACCTGAAACTGTTCAGAGGGACAAATGTACTACAGCAAACGTCTCACATGGACACGCCGCAGTCACGCCCACCTCTCACAGCATTTATTCATAAAGTTCCATCCGTTCACCAGCGTTTGCTCTGTTTCACTCACGTGGTTTAAAGTACATCCACCTGACGATCAGAACTCTGCTCCTCCACCTGCTCTGTTCTTCACGCACTCACACGCACATATCACACGCACATATCACATGCATGTTTTTTAAATCTTCTATAAATACCTAATGTTTTAATTGTGTGTGAGAAACAAAAAACAAACCAATGCATTTCATTTATTTTGTGTAAAAACAAAACGCATCAGTGCACCTCTGCATCCCCCCTCTACTGGCTAAACGTATTAGCAATTTAAATTAATATTGTTTTCCCTTTTGTCTGATTAAAATCTGTATTGGACCTGTTTTTCTTAAAACTAAACTTCTGACTAAAATGAGTCCCATTTCAAACTGAAGCTGTTCTTGAAACCTTCGGAGCACAAACTATTGGCTGGACTCTTTGTGAAGTTGAAACTGTTTTGGCCTCTGGTGTCTGATTTACTCTGATTACAATTGGAAGAAAGCTCTGCAAAGAGGAATATCAGATTTAAAATTTTCTTTATCAAATATATGTAATGAGTAATATGTATATAAGTGAAGCTGATGTCTGTAGGTGTGTCTGACTAACACTACTTTTGGCTTTTGTTGGGTTTTGACAATTCCTCTTTCAAAGCTGAAGCTAATTCAACAATATATATATATATTATAGAGAATATTAATAAAGTAAAAAAGTCAACGCAGAATCCATATAAAAATCCTATTAAATTTGTCTGCATTTTAGTGTAATTTTTAAAAAACTGACTCTAACTCATCCCAGAATGATTGATTTGACTGAAAATAAGTGGGTTACAGCTTACTTTTCATATTTAACATGTCCAACAGCTTGATTGTTTCCTTTTATCAGATGGTGGCTAAAAAGCAATAAATTAATAAAGAATCCACAACTGCTCTCTGGCTTTCCCCACTTCAAATAGGACTGAAACAGAGTAAGCCTTCCCGTACCCTTTCATGGTGAACAGTGCTTCTTATCTTGTTAATATTTACAAAGCTACAGCCTGTAAACTAACGTGCTGCTAATGAACGTGTAAACTGTTTCTTTCAGATGCCGGTGACAAGAGTGTGTTTTGTATGATTGCATCTCAACCACCCTGCCCTCTTTGACCTCTTCCCTGTGCTTGAGGTCCTCTGTTTGCTCAGCCTAATCTGATTCAGTGTTTGCTTATCGCAGCGCCCATCTTTTTACTTTGCTTCACTGACAGCAGGCCAGAAGCACGCTCAATGAAAGAGTGGACTGCTTCTTTGTGCTACTGTAAATACATCTTTGATAGAACCAAGATGTTAAGCATAACATGTTCATTTCCCGAAGACTCCATGAGCAACCATTCTCATTACGGCTGAAAGAATTTAATTAAATCGCTGAATACACTACACACTACACTAAATGAGCAGTTCTTCACCTGCTCGAAGGAACTCTCTCAGCACTAGATGAACTTTTCCTCATCTGCCTGGAGGAACTCTATGGTTCTGGCTCCAAATGGATTTCGCGGTGCCACTTCCTGCAGCTGACCTTTGCTTTGGTGGTATTCCCCATCCCTTCTGTATCCACAACCAGAGTCTTGCTTTCTCTTCTTGCTCTTTTTTGGCCCTTTTTCTGCTTTCCGCACATCCTCGCAACATTTCTGAGGAGACGGATCATGGACTTCCCTCCAAATTCCTTACGATCCCTGTCCACGGGGTAGATGGGTGCATTCCACAGCTTGGTGGGTGCATATTAATAATGTTGTGTTTTGCATTTATCAATCCAACAGGTTAGCAAGGTCTTAGATCCGTAAAAGAAATAAAAAAAAAAACACCCTGAAACTGGTTCGTTGACCCAGATTATGCATGTCATTTCACAGCTACAATATCTTACCAGAGCACAGTTTACATGGGCCAGACAAATTACATTTTTATTACAATAAGATAATCTCGTATAAATATGTAGGGCTGTCTGGACTGTTTCAGAGACCTGCAATTATTTAAGTTTACGTCCTATTCTGCCTCCACTAGTGTTTGGAAACTAGCTTCACAGATAGTGAACAGTTGCTCCAATAAACACCCAGGAAGCCTCTTGCTGTTTTGGTAATTTACTGAAGCGTAGACTGTAAAACTGTAACATACAAAATAGATGCACATTACAACAGTGCCTTAAATGAACATATAATGTACACAGCTACATAAAACAATACAATATACCTCAATGTGCCATAATATATGCACAACATTAGCTTAAATTTGACTAAACATCATAAAAACGTGTGGTGAACTAGCCGTTAGCTTGATGCTAATATACATGGAAATTCCCATAGACATGCTAACGCTAATAGCGTCTTCTTTTACCGCGCAACTTAAAGTCCATCATATATGTAAACAGAGAAAAATAATACCTTCTAGCATTACAATACTCACAGACAGATATTAGCATGGGGCCAAATGACAGTTTACAGGGTTTGAACAATCTGGTAAACTGTAGACACCCTGGAACAATGTGGAAACTATGGTAGCTCTGAGCAGACAAAACACCTTAACTCAAAACAGAAACAACTTTTACCACTAGAGGCAGCACATGTCCAATGCAATAGAAAGATTGACCAACAAAACCAACACTGGTCTCCGTAAAAACAGAGGTTTGAGAAGTTAATCCCCTCAGAGAGTAGCAGAGCCCAGGGGAGGCTGATGGACTGATTACACATACACAGGTGCTGACACTATCTGCCTTTCTTCTCTGCTCCGTTGTACATAACGCACATACTTTATCTTTTGTTCCTTCCAATTAATACCTGCTGTCCAGAGGTTTTCAGGAAAGCGGGGCTCAGTAATCTGGCCACAATCAAAGAGTATATAGTGTTTGAAGTTAAATTACACAGGAAAAGGGTCAAGCCCATAAACCCTAATCTGTGGACTACCCAAAACCAGGATTTTTGTTGAAATTTGGCTTATTTGTTTTTTTTCTAAGGCTGCATTCTTACATGCATATTCACCACAAAAAGTGATACCAAACCAAGTCCAAACCTGGACAGGATCAAACCAAGTTCACATCAAGACTAAAATGGGCTCACAAATAACTTGGAATGGACAGGACACAAATGATCAGTGTTTACTGAGAAAAAAACTCATTGTTAGCAGCTCTGATTACCTCCAAATAGCACAATCATTCATACACATACACAAGTTTGTGATGTGTCTTGAATGCAAATACTACAGACTATAATTCCAGGATTCAATTGTCAATCTTAAGGTGGCGCCTCTGCGTTATTTTTGTAAGTAACACTAGCTGGCGTGATAGTCCAAGTCCATGATGAAATCCATAATACTAACTAAAGCCGGCTGCACACAAGAGGACTTTTAATCTTCTGAGATTTAAAGATGTGTCAAAAAAGCGCAGGCTACAAAGACATTTTGCAACGTTTATTTGTCTCACTCACACATGAAGGACAGTGCTCCTGTTTACAGTGAAAATAAAACAAATCAAAATCAAATCAAATCAAATCAAAAATAAAATCAAAGTAAAGTCTACGGCGAGCTCAGCATTCTTTAATGAGCGGGTTAGACTGACTGTAGTCGTGATGGAATTAATAAGTTTACACAAACTCTTTGTTGGTTTTGTCATCTATATTTTGAGAGCGGTCACTAGGCAGCAGGACCTGGCCCTGTACGGCTGCTCTAATTGTCTGTTCCTCACGTAACATGTCAAACCTTATGATATGACAAATAGTCGCACTGACCCCATGCACAGACAAGAGGAGACCAACAACAAAAAATCTCTGACAAGAATAGCTACTCGGGCCACACCTCCCCGAAGTGGAGAGGCAAATCGGACTTAAAATCGGGCCAAAAATCCTTTAGTAATTATATATGCCTAAAGATCTTGTATGTAAGATCGTGTACAATGAGGTGCAAGTGCAAACCCAGGCCACATTTCTGACTGACACTTGGTAAATAAAAGTTTTTGACTTGAGTAATCCATCATGGCTGTTGCTACGTAGGCCCCATACCCCATATTGCAGACATTACAGTATGTATCATGTTGTTTAGTATTATGTGAACCATATGAAAACCAACAATATATACATTTGCATTTTGGTTTTACTGTATCAAGTATCCAAGATTCATAAAATAAAAGTCAAATTTTGGAGTTTGGCCCTTGTAGAGTATCCTTCCAGACTGGTGTAATTACCATAAACACAAACAGTATGGAGCCATGTCTGTTTTCATCGTCCTCACCACTTTTATCCAGGACATTTAGTCAAAATCAAACCTTGAATCACCTGTGGGCCAACCCAGCATTTGTTTTTGCAGCATAAAACATTGCATATAACTTCTTGCAGATGCCAAAGAAATGTAAACCATACATTTCTGAAGGCAAGGGGTCATGTGCTTTGTTTTTGGTAGTTCTCTTTATCTCTTGTGACTAGCGGCTTCAAGATGAGTAGTTAAATTTAACTGGCTCCATTGGCAGAAGCGGCAGGTATTTTATTCAGTAAAGAAGTCACACTGTGAGGTTTAAGACTGGAGATTACATAATGGATTAGACAGATTTTCTCACCTCATTAAAAGCATGTGTACAGCGCTGCGGCTATGACCTGAAGTTGAAACGATAAAAGAGCACATAAGGGTAACAGGTTAAGATAAAGTGACTAGATTTTTGCTTCTTTTGTCAGTGCTTGGGCCCCAAAACTAATAAAACGCATCCTAAATGCATTCAACTACCTGCCTCTGTCTCATAACCCACCAGACCAAATAAAGCTGTGACACTGACACATGGTTATGTAACTCAAGATGGCCCCAAATGTAATAGTCAGCTGGGATTCTCTGTGTTATTGTCAGGTTTTACCCACATTAAACATGAGGAGCTGAAGGACCTCTGTATTAAGATAAACAAGGCCTTAGATCCTTAGGATAAAGATGATTTATGTACCAGTTATGAGTTGTCTTTGATTTCTTTTGACTTATGAGTTTTTACCTTCGATGTTACAGTTGGACGAAACTGAAAAAAAACAACAACAACAACAAAAAAACCATATACTGTATATATTTTGTTTTCACACTCAAGCATGTCGTCTGTATTCATCAACACTGTAGCTCAGGGACGTTCAAACTATGGCTTGGAGCCCAAAAATCAGATCAAATAAAAATGTTGTTGGCCCTCAGAATTACTGTTGAATTGGCCCAAATGACCAACATTTTTATAGTTTCCTGCAAAATTTTGAAAAATTATGCTAAACTTTGTGTACAAGCATTTAGTCTAAGTCTTTTTACATTTTATTTAGTATCACTTTATGCATGCCTTTTGCCTAAGGCCTTCTATAGTTTATTTCGCTACTATTACTCGTTTCATGTTGTGCCATATTGCTGAAGTAAGTTCTTAGTTTGTGAATTTTGTTTTCTGACAATGGCAATTAAAAAAAATTCTGATACTAATACAGAAGTTATTTAAAGTCTAGTGGCTCTCCAAACCAGTGTGAAATGAAACATTTGACAGGATTCAGTGGCCTCTAGTTTGTGTCTCTCTACGCTCACATTTATCACTGATCACTTTGTGACCACACTCAGTTGACGTGTTGAGGAAATTAATTGTGCGACAGTTGAAGTGTCCTTTATCTCAAACTGCTGTCAGAAAACAAGCTAGCTAAGCTCTGCACAGTTGCAGCAACTGCAACAAAACCATATAAAGTTGATTTGAGCAAAACATAAGACTACAGACAACAAGTAGGCAAAAGAAAAGCAAGAGATGTAAGAGATGCCCGAGCCACCTCAGCTGGCTCCTCCCGTGTAACTGAGCTCTTCACCCAATGGGAGCGCCCAGCCATCATTTCGAAACTCATTTCAACCACTTGTAACTGAGATCTTGTCCTTTCGGTCATTATCCAAAACTCATGACCATAGGTGAGGGTAGGTACGTCTTTGGACTCAGCTCTCTCTTTACCACAATGGTCCGATACAGCGCCCGCATCACTGCAGACGCTGCACTGATCCACCTGTTAACGTCACACTCCATACTTCCCTCATTTGTGAACAAGACCCCGAGATACTTGAACTCCTCCACTTGAGGCAAGGACTCTCCACCCACCCGGAGAGGGCAAGCCACCTTTTTCCGGTCGAGAACCATGGCCTCGGATTTGGAGGAGCTGATCCTCATCCCAGCTGCTCCACACTCGGCGGCAAACCGTCCCAGTGCATGCTGCAGGTCCTGGTCCTGGAGCCACCTCAAACAACATCATGCAAACAGCAGAGATGAGATCATGTGGTCCCCAGGCTGGACGCCCTCTGGGCCCTGGCTGCACCTGGAAAATCTGACTTACATACAGGGATCGGACAGGCCTGAGCAAAAGACCCCATACTCCCCACAAGGAGCTTTCAAGTCAGAATATATATATATATATATATATATATATATATATATAAATATATATATATATATATATATATTTTTTTTTTTATTTATTTTTTTTTTTTTTTTAAGAATTTTGTGAATTTTCATGTGAATTTAATATTTAACCTCACCTCACCCTCACTATGACCTCCATGACTGGTTGGAAGAAAACCTGTTTTGTTCATTCTTTGCATAAAATGAAAAAGTGCAAAGTTATTCCAGGTTGCTTTAAAATCCAGACTACTGTCATCTCTTTCTTACTGTCAGTTCAAATCTTTAAAAGTGTAATTTATTTGTTCAAGTGTTCAAAAGGTATAGAATTAGAACCATCACTATTCCTGCACCAGACTGAAGAATTTGGATGTGCGCAACTGCAACTGTTGTGCTTCTCTGAATAGACTTGTCTGTCAGTGCGCTCCACAATAAAAGGCTGGAGGGGACAACAAAAAGGCTACAGTTTGTGCGTCTGCAGCGTGTCTGTGCAGCCCTCCTCCGACGCTGCATGTGAGCGCGAGCAGCTTGAGGTTGGCCTGTGGGTTTGCTTCATTAATGTTCGAGCTGACAGTTTTATTTGACTACTAAAGCAGAAGTGTTTGCGCATGTTACCTGACCACAGTAGGAAGTGTGTTTGTGGTGAAGAGCGAGAATGAGGAGGAAGAATCGTCAAGAAACAAAGTTTACAAAGGAGTAAAAGGAGATCAAATTTGGTGTCAAAAGGGGAGGGCAAATCTGTATGTGCAAAATATTAGGTATTACAATTACTAAAGCAACTATTGCTCGTTCTGCTCACATACAAATGTCAAATACAAGCTCCATTCAAATCCAGAGATTAAATTTTAAAAAGTAATTAAGTATAAAGTTAAGTGAATTCAGTAAAAATAGGGTCATTGTTGTGCTAAATGTTTTTCAATATGGTGGAAAGTACAAAAGTATAAGTAATTCAGTTTTTAGGTATCAACTTTTTAAATTGGTTACATTTTACTTTACTACATTTGAGAGCTTGTGTCTGTACTTTCTTCTGCACTACATTTTTTAAAACTTGGCTGAAAAGTAAAGATTTTTCTATTGCATGTGAGACCGGTGTGACATCCTATACAATACATGAAGTGGATAGATAAATTAAGTTATCGCTTCAAGTCTGTATCAAGAGATCATTTGACGCTTTGATTGTAATACTTTTACTTTTTGCTCTAAAAGTACACTGAATTGGTACTTTTACTTGAGTAGCTTTTTATGTGATAACTTGGCTTTATCTCAGTATTTCTGGCCCCTGTATCAGTACTTTTACCTGCAGTCTGTATGACAGGTTTTCATGTTTTTCTAATTATAACTTAGTTTGATGAATAGCACCTCTTGTAAATATTTATCTTAGTTTTACATCTGTGAAATTGCAGTTTCAGAAGAAGAAGAAAAGTGTTAAGTTCTCAAACACTGAAAATACAGGGAAAACGTACACACAAACAACACAGTTTTCTGAAAGCTTAAACGATCATTCAGCAAAATAAAGCTGTTGTCAGATATTATTTATTGTCAATTCCCAGCTATTGTGTCGTCTAACCTGTCAGATACAACAAACTCAAGTACTTCTTCCACCACGGCAAATATACATCCTTCCATCCCAGCAGCAGTGCTTCTCAAAATTATATCTTCTAATTTTGCTGAAGACATCCATAAAAAATCCATGAAAGTCACACTGTAATTTACATTTAAACCTCCCAAAAACAAGGAGGAGGTAGACGCGACTGAAAAATCATCTTTTGTTATCGAACTGAACACATGCAGCTTAGCCTCGGGGCAAATTCAACATAAAGGCATTTTCATTCCTCTGTCTGTGGTTTTTATGTTTGATGATTTTTGCGGAGGAATGTGTGAGTTTTCGAGGAATAGAGGTGAGAAGTAATTGCGCTCAAGTGTCATGTTAGGTCATGCTTAAGTGCTTTGTTTAAGTGCTCATAATTCAACCATGTATAACAAGGATTTAATTTACAATAAGGAAACCGTATAAAATATCTGCTCTAATACTCACTGGAAAATGTGTCTGGAAAAGGTTAAGCGCTAATCAGATTATGCACGCTGCTGTGGGCTGTTGATTTGGCTGCCGTTTGTCTGTATCAAAAGATAAATAGTGGAAAGTTCTAAGTCAGCATCAGTGACCTATAAGAAACCTAATATAATACTAAAGTTATAATGAATAAAGAGGAAAATAGTACGAAAATGTTTCCTTCTTGGCCTTGTTTACAGTGTTCACAATAATGAAGTGGTCACCAATCCTGAATCATGTCATTAAGTCTTTGTTAAGGCGAAATAAGGTGCAGTTATTACAAAGTGGCACAGATTAATTCAATTATTTGACCGGGACAGTGCACAAAATGAACGTCAACGGGCCGGATTGAAGAGCTGCGGTCACAGTGCCGTATGATGATCTGATATTCAAACACTTCGCGATTCAAAGCCGCGAATGTGCCACACCTCAGCCTGCTGGCGCCCGCACAGTCGAACCATCGAGCACCAGCGTTATAAATCAAGCCCCATTTCAGCCGTCTCCCCTGCTGACGTTCACCAGACGCTGCCAAAACCAGGGCTCCAAAACCTCCGTGCTCTCTCAGAATTTGTTTTCTTTCTGGAGCTATGCAGATCGTATAGGTGCGTTGTGTTATGTCCCTAAACTGTGCCGGGTTGACTCGTGGATTTATCACTCTGCGGGTTGATGGGTTTGCGCTACCAGCTGAGATAAGTGTGCTGTGAGAAAGAGCAGCAGGCTTGCATTAGAGCTGTTGTGTTTTGACAGTTTCAGTGCTTTCAGTGAACAATGATTTGCAATTTAGACTGAATATCGTTGAGGACCACCAGGCAAAGACACCAAAAAGACCTCAGTCGTGCTGCGAAAAAAAAGAAGAAAAATCAGATTGTGATTTTTCTGACAAGCATTCTGATTATGATTAGTTTTGCAATTAAGTTTGAACGGTGCACTGTGTAACTTCGCCACCTGCTTGTTTCCACGGAGATAGTATTGCTTTGCCTGAAATGCTCCACAACATAACATTAAACATAGCTTTTCCAGGTGTTATTATTCCTCAAAAAAAAACAAAAAAAGCATTGTACAGTGAGCCAGATCCTCCCCCCTTCATAGATCTGACCTGTATTTTGGTCTGATGCCATCACCAGCTTGTCTCCATGGAGATAGATATGTTTAATGCCATACTGTAGAACATTCCAGGTAAAGCAATGGCCCTAAGATTTATATAACTTCTAGAATTAAATAACTTTGCTTACTTACGACTGGGTTGTTCTGAGCAGGCCTGTCAACAAAAATTTGGGGGTCCAGGGCAAGAAGACTCACACGGGCCCCCCTCTTGTATGAATTTATATGAATAGGATCCAATTCTGGGTCAAAGAAACTGAGAAATGGTTTTGTTGTCTCGTACAAACCTAAAAAATGCTCCAAACCCAACAACATTTTTCAACAAAAGGTGTTCAGGAATATATGAAGAACTACATTTGAACAAAAACGATGTGTGAAGACAAGCAGACCCTTTACCAGAAAAGTTACATAATGCACCTTTAATGGTAGAATTTCCCCCTCTGACCACCACTATCACTCACTCTTCACATTAGTGGGTGAAATGTCTTGCCTGAGGACACAACACTTTTACATTCCTCAAGGTAACATCTTGTGCTGTAACTCTTCAAAGGTGATGTTTCAAGACGATTCTGGTCAATCAACTGTCATATAATGTAACGCCAAGATTCATACCAACAGATTTATTGTCTTAAGCACGGTTTGTCTTTCCGCATTTTACCCTTCAACACCTGAAGTGCCTGTGGGCAACCTGACAGGAGCTGTGAGCGATCGCAGTGCACTATGCAGCAGCCCTAAAAGCAATATGACAAGTTAGTGCAACCAGTCCTAAACAGCTAATGACAAGGCTCAACATTCTTGATCGTAAGTGGAGTTAAAAGAGTTAAAATATTTCTGTTAAAAGAGAGAATCTACCATAGAGTTATATAGACCCTGCACTCCATCTGAAATGCAACATCTTAAAATTAGAACATGAACACAACTCTTGCCTGCACTCAACCTCTACCACCTTATTTTTGTGTTTTCTTTTGTGTGTTTTCTTTTACTGTTTTTGTTGTTTTGTTTTTGTTGGCCCACTATTTGACAAACACAGTTTAGAAATCTGAGATGGTTTGGGGAAAAAGTGACACGGGGTCATTTAGTCATCAGTAGTTATATGTTTTATGATAAATACTCTAAGTCAGGGGTGTCCAAACTTTTTCCATCGAGGGACACATATTGAAATATAGACCAAGCGGAGGGTCACAAATCATTCGTGAAATGTTAAAAAAAGCTGTGTTTATCTGATGTTTTAAGTGTCACCACATCTACATTCAGTCTCAGTGCCTTAATATCAGGTCTGTATTGCACCAAAATGTTAGTTATTTAGGTTAGAATTGTAGAAAATCTGAAATGTGTTGTAAAAAGTACTTCTGAGGACAGAGTGGGCCAATTCACCAGGAAGCCTAAGGGCCAAGAAAAATTGGTCTGAGGGCCGCATTTGGCCCCCGGGCCTGAGTTTGGACATGCCTGCTCTAAGTCTTTATTCGACCAGCTCTTGTGTAGCATATACTTGTACATGGATAGATTTTGATAATACATTTTAACCAGCAGGAGCATGGGTTTTAAGAGGCCCCACAGCAGATCGAGTTTATTTGTCCCGCCAGCAGTTTGCAGGCACCGGCCACGTGTTTTGCACTTATAACATTAACATACACTTAAGTTTTCTGTTAACGCTGGCCTTGTGTACAGCGCACGCACTTGTTGTCGATAGATCAGTGTATGTAACGATACTTATTTATTCCAATTGCTGTAAAATTTATATTGTAAAAGCTCACCAAACCATTTCACTGCATGCATTGTGGACGGCAGCTAACAGTGTGCTTCAAATCAGGCTGATCATGCTGCGTTTGAAGCTGTAAGTGTTGACTATACATTGTTTTATTATGTTTTAGGGCACTTCATACTGTAGTTGGCCTGTCATCATTTTTGCAAAGTGCAAAACAACCTAAACGCTCCTTGTCATATGAACATTTCTATGATATTGACATAACATTTCAACTGTCCATCCTCAAATTCATCCTAATTTACTTGCACTATATGTGGACAAACTGTAGCCTGCAACAATAAGCGCTTTGTACGATTAAAACTTTATATTGACCGTTAAAAAGATATCTGTTATGTTTGTCCGTGCGTTTCTGCGAATGATCAGAAGAAACCTGCAGCTCGAGTGGACTGAATATGTGGAGTCAAGTGACGCCTGTATCCTCGGTCCACATCTGCTCGACATAAACCATGTAGTTGTCTGGGTGTTTGGAATTATCTCGGATCTGCTGAGATTTTCTTTTTCATAAGATGGACAAGATACAGAAAACCAGGGAATAGTTTCATGAAACACTGTGTTTCGTCGAAGGAGTAACTTGCATAATGAGTTGGAGACACTTCAGTCCGAGCTAATCTGACTCAGGACTCGATGTGCTCTCTGTTGTGAACATGTTACAGACAATGGACAAAAGGTGAAGATCTGGTTAATTCATTAGGTTTTAAGAGTCTTCCATTTAGCTTTCTACACTTCCTATAGATATTTTTTTCTGTTTTTTTTTTTAAAGAGGAAAACAACAACAACAGAAAAACACAAAGAACACAACACAAGCAAAGCGAGTAAAGGGGAAAAGCGCAGCAAATAAAATTAAGGCACATACAGTCCAAAGTAAATCAAATGTATCAGTTGTCAAATTAAAGGGCCTGTACCTGATTTTTAGTTTTGTGAAACGGGGAAAACAGGACTAGTCCATTTTCCAGATTTTTGTAATGTAATAATGTAAAATCTGTGTTGCCCCAGTAGATATATCGGGTGAAAATAAGGGCACAAATTTTACTCTGCGTCTACTTACAGATTTTTTATTTTTTATTTGCTTTATTCTATGAGAAGCAGGAATTGCGCTGTTAGCATACTAATGTTTGTTAGCGTTACCTGTGGCGGTCCACGGCGCTCTGGGCGCTCGTGAAAGCGCTTGTAAACTCATGGCAGTGAATATTCAGGATGGTGTGACTGCACAGGAAAGTGAGTGATACATGAGACTGATGTAAGACTTTAACAGGAACTAGTTTTGTTTTTCACATTTCACAAGACTCTAGTAAGGGGGCCTTTGAGTCCAAATGTGATTTTTTTTCCCATACTAATGTCAGTTCAATCCTTAATTGTTGGTGCAGTTTGTCATCCACCTCTGTGTAATGGCCTTTTCCCCGGCCGCCAAAACTGTGCTCCAGAAGTATCCATTTATTGTGTTCGTGGCAGGAGTTCGAAATCTTGACACAGTGTGGGTTAAATGTGTTTCCTAATGACACAACAACAATAACAGTATGCACTCAAACGTGACTTTAGCTGGTTTTATGATGATATGGGAAAAAATGTTGTGGCTGTGGAAGAAGAATCAATCCAAACCTTGATGAAATACACAAAAAAACATCCATTTTGAATGAAAACGTTGCGTTTCATTGTGCTTCCTTTCCAAACATCATGGTCCGAGCGTGTCCTTCATGTTATGTCATGCTGATGAGCCGAATCAATCACTTTGTTTACAGATTTACATCCATACTGTGAATGTGATATCTGAGCTTATGCAAATGTGACCTTCGCTCAAACACAATGAACAGCCGCGTTCCACCAGAGCTGACGCCAGGACTGATTACACTCAACTGCCATCCTGTAATTCTGATATGATTCGGTTCTATGGGTCACACACAAAATGCTGTATTTCCATTTTCATGCCCTGACTCTCAAATCAAAACTTTTTGCAGTATCTCATGGAATTGTTTGCAGATTTCATTAGAAACTGTATCTTTGTTAGAGTTCAGTCAGTTCAGTCGCACCTAAAGACTGTAGACCATTAACCAAAGACACATAACGCACAGGAATGACAATATGAAGATTTTTTAACATTATTTTGATCCATATACTCCATTTTCCAAGTCTGAAACAGCTCAGATCAGATTCTAAAAGCTTTCTCCACACAGTCTGAGCTTTGTTAACTTTATACTTTTTCAAACATTCTGAATTGTTTTGTCTTAAGGTGTGGAAAGAAACTACATCATTTATGATAAGCTTCAGAAAATATGCCACAGCAATAAAAAAATGTAATAACAGGTTGCTGCTCTTTTCAACTGAACCCTGCAGTCATATTTTAATGCAGTAGGTCTTTATTCGTCAGACTACTGCCCGATTAACTTTAAAACTTAAAATCTGAACAAACTTACTTTACCCCTGTACTATACATATGAGTAGTACTGTAGTACTATACAGTTGAGGTTCTAATAAAAATATTTTGACACATTGGGGTTGGTCTGAAGTGAACTGTGGCGGGTGCTCAACATCTGTGAAGGA
Source organism: Rhinogobius similis (assembly GCA_019453435.1). Taxonomy (NCBI): domain Eukaryota; kingdom Metazoa; phylum Chordata; class Actinopteri; order Gobiiformes; family Gobiidae; genus Rhinogobius; species Rhinogobius similis. Next base: position 23,130,750 of record CM033624.1, on the reverse strand, counting down.
AGAAAACATCTGCTTCCAGTGCAAGGTATAACTCCTTAAAAAGCTCCAGTTTCTGATATATTTTCCTCCTCTGAAAACATCATATATTCTGTGCTGTAGAGTATTTCAGCTGTTGATGGAAATGAGGAAAATGTTTGTATCATGTCAGTGTTACTGCACCACTTAGTGTTAACAGTATCTGACACGGTCTATGTGAACAGGCCCACACTTTGTTATTCTAACAAAAGCTCATGAATGAGCAGTCAGAGTGTCTCTCTTTTATTCATTCACACTTACCTGCTCTGATGATGAAGTACTCCAGGAGCCACAGGAGCCCATGAGAAGGTCTTTCACTGTATGAATGAGCACCAGATGTCCTCAAGAGTTTTAACAGTATCATATTTTTTTTCTAAATTCACCAGACAGAAACTTTTCATCAATCATTGGCTAATAGATGGGGATCTTTTACTTTCCAAGTATGTATTGTACAGCGCCCGGCCAATGAGTTACAGCCTCCCCAAACAGCACAAGACCAAAGAGAGTTGTTGTGGGGTTTACCTCAAGCTCTTTACCACAATTAGATGACAAGCATTTAAAAAGTGAGGTTACATTATCCCCCAGTGATACTGGACTTGGAATCTTGGACAGTACCAAGTATAACAAAAATGTATGGAATAACTAAACACTTCATTTTGTGTAAAAAACAACTTGATTCAGTTTAAGATTTTCCATAGACTCAGTTTCCCTAAACTAAATCATTTGTATGTTTGCTCCTTTTCCATCCTAATGAAAACATCCTTGTTTGTTAAAGGCCACATGCATCAGACCACACTGACACGTCACTGGTCAGTGGGTGCAGGCTGTAAAGCTCTGCTACATCTAAAATGGTGAAAAATGTTCACGTGAGTCTCCTCCACAACGTGTGAGCCAGATGTTACTTCTCCTTGATGTTCTGCAGCTTTTGTAAAATGTGGACACATGACACACAGAATGAGAGCAAAAGCCGAAAAGAGTGGCCTTGAATTTGAACTAAACAAAGTGGATTGTTTTGTTTTGTTTAAAGAAAATGCTGTCACAGGGATAAAGGCTTTAATTATATATTTGTATTTATATTACTCCAACAACATTCATTATGTCTTCTTTAATGTGGATTTGTATTTACTGTGTATGGAAAATGTCTGTGCGGCTTTAAGTGATCAGTGTAATTATATTGTATTGTAAGTGTATGTCTTCTTTTCCTGACACGTGGTCCCCTCTTGACTCTTTTCCCCCTAAGACTTTGTGCTTTCAGATTTGACAGGAGAACTCATCAACTCCACGTGTGTTTGATTTTATGATGGACAAGATGCTGGACACTAAACCAAAGCAGCATGTGGAAGAGAGAGAAGGAAAGAGGAGGTAAGGTCTCACAAAGACTACACAAGAAAACTCACTGCATTTATTTAACTCTAAAGAAGTGATGATTTGTGGTAACTGTTTCAAATACTGACGCATTGATTAAAAGCACCAATTTGAACATTTTATGGAGGAATAAGGTTTAGGTTTGAAGATCAAATACAAAATCTGGACAATGAGCTCCTGTAACTGCAACTATTCAAATTGTCTACTAATTTTGATGTTTCTTTGTTGAATTTTATTGTTTCTTTTTTTTTTTTTTGGTTGCCAAATTCAACAATTCATCATAACATAACTTTAAGTGATGTATAACAAAAGTACCGGAATCCTTAACTTTATCCAAAAATGCAAAAAATAATAATGATAGGCTTCACACAAACTGGGGATGAACGTCTGCTTCAGTGGAGCGTTGGTTTGCATTGATGCTGGCGATGAGCACCCCCTTGTGGACAGATACCACAAACAGAAAGAACTGTCGGATCCATCAGTTTATCATTGAAAAACTTCATGACGCTCAACCAGTGCAACAGATCATTTATTCATCTGTCTTTTACTTATTTCTGAAGTGAAAGCTGAGGACAGGAGGAATTTGAAGTGTAAAGCTACTGAATAAAAAGCATTATGAATGTTATTGAATAAATACATTTCATACAAATATTTAATTATGTTAAACTGATCACAAAAGTCATGCGATGATCATTTAAAAGGTGCTTTTAAAGTTTCCTGTGATGTAAGAAGTACTCAGTTTTGTTACTTCAGCAAAGGTTCAGATACAAAAGCAAAAAAATACTCGTTTGTAAAAGTATAAAAGGAGTCAAGCCAAGTCAAAGAAATAAACTAAAGTATTGAAGCACCTGTTTAAAAATGTACTTTTGGAGTAAAAAGTATTTCAGACAGATTTTGACAACTGTTAAAGGGTCAAAAGCAGTGATTTTAATGCTGATTTTTGTTCCAACAGAACCAACAGAATCAAAATGACTGTTTGTATTTTTATGTTTATTTGCTCAAAGTTAACTCAAACCATGAAGGTGCTTACAAAACACCTCAGCCCTCTAAGGCGGTTTCAAACAGTAAAGAAAAGTACTTTTACTTTTCCACTTCAAAAAGGTAGTGGAGTAAACATTACAGAAACCTCCTCTCTAATGTAATGAAATAAAACTAAAAAATGCAAACTGTAAAATGTACTTATGATGAGACACTGCAGGTGAATAGGAAAAAAAAAAAAAACATTTAAAGGTATCAATTTGAAACTTCTCCTGTAGTTTACTCACATCAATGTCCAAAAAATGTACTGTATACATCATGCAATGTCTTCATACAGAAATAATGTGTAAAAACTGGTACAAATTACGCATATTTGGGACATCTAAAAATTGACAGAACCAGGATTTTGTATTCATTCCATTTTTGTGTAGAATAGATCAAACTGAAAATTTTAGTAAAAATTCAAACTTAAAACTTTAATAAATCAGGCTTTGAATTCAATACCAAGTACAAGTAAAGTTTGGTGTGTGTAGGTGCTACTTTAAGGGCTGATCTTTATGTCAATATTTCTAAAAACAGCCTCATGTCTCAGATGTCTCTGAGAAATCTATGGATGAAGTGGATTAAATGAAGTAATAAAACATCTTTAGGAACAGACTGGACAAGTTTACAAACAAAAAAAATGGTAAAAAAAAAAATAGATTTGCCTGGGTCTTGCCTTAAGTAAACTACAGACATCTAAAAGTACAGCGCTTTTAGTTTTGTACTTTGTTACTTTCCACGACTGCCTTTAGTAACACCTCCCTCGACTGCTCTACCCTCTATTATCACTCTCACATGCCACAACTTCCCCTCTTCAGTCGGGTCCATATGGTGTTTGTCGTTATTTATTTATTTCCTCGTTTCTGAGTGAGGACAAAGAGAGCGCTGTGAGGCGTGACAGGCGCTGGTTCTGCTTTAGGCCCATTTCCATCTAAACAGGGCAGAGCTGAGAGGACACCGTAGTCGTATCACTTTTGTGTGTCGGCTTGAAGATTGTGTAGTTCAGGACGTGCTTATGTTCACTCAACTACGCTGGAAAATATTGTCATGGTGGTAATAAAAATCTATAGAAAAACTATAACTTTAATCTTGCCTTTTTAGCAACTTGATTTCCTTCCATGTGACTGACTGATGGTACACTGTAAAACCTATACATTTGCTTTATTTTTTTCATACCATGCATAAAGTAACACATCGCAATATGTTGACAAAATGTTCTGTTGAAATACGCTTTAAATGTGAATTAAATAACTTCATATAGATGTAAGCAAACACAGAGCTGACTTGTAACGCAGAAAAAGAGTAAACGTTTAGAAAGTGTAAAGCAGTTTCAGTGGAGTTGTGTTTTTACATCAGAAAGGGGTTCATTCTAAGATCTACTCCAGAAAAATGACTGGTTTGACTCCAGTTTTGGAGTTGACTTGATGGACCTGAGTTGCTGTTATCTCCCACGGAGTCTATTGCAAAGATGGAAATTTGCTGTGAACAGAGACAATGTTTTAAAGCCGCTTTGAAGCCTGGTGCAAAGAAAGCTTTTGTCTTTGGTCATGTAAAAGAGTCAACTCTAGGGTTGTCAAAAGTGTTGAAAATCATATGCTAATCATAGTATACTATGATTTGAGAAATTATCAATACAAAAAATATATATATCTTTTCTAGAGATTTATCGCGACAGTGCTATAACTCCAGTGTTGATGTCAGTCTCAGTTTTTCTTGACTAAAGAAATGATCCAACCAGACATAAGTCCATTCTGCAGATTGGCCTTGTTCATATTCATTGCTGCCTCACAGTGACAAATATCAATAAGGCTTTCATTAGTTTTATGCAAAGAGAAAAGTATCGATTTGCAATTTGTGTGTCAAATGCACACAGCCAATGCTCTGGCGGTGACATGGAGTTTGAGCTGCACTGGTGAATTAATCAAAAGAATACAGAGGATCAGCATGGGCCATGCTTTTACTGTGAGGTCAGAAAAGTAAATGAGTGATCTATAACAAAATTGGAAAAAAGATTAGCTGTTTTATTTTCACTGCAGGGGTTGCACATTGTTGTTGTTTCTTATTTGGCAAGACACTTCAGCCACAATGGGTAAAGAAAACTGATTCAGCTCTGTCTTTTCAAATCACTGCTGTTTATTATTCTTATTGTTAAATATCTATATCTATATCTATTAGAGGTTTATTTGAAAGCTACATAAAAAGCTCTATCATCAGTCAAATGTTGCCTTCAATGTGTCCGTCAAAGCTGAGTAACTTCAATAGATGAAACAAAATAGCCTAGGGGTACAAATCAACCAGCTTCAACAATATGGTAGCCCTGATGGAACATCTTTGGAGGATGGAGCGTGAGATTAACAGGCGGATCGGTGCAGCGTCTGCAGTGATGGGGTGTCTGTATCGGACCGCTGTGGTGAAAAAAGTTGAAAAGTTGAAAAAGAGTTGAGTCGAAAGACAAAGCTCTCGATTTACCGGTCAATCTACGTTCCATGGTCTTGACAAAAGGACGGATACAAGCAGTCGAAAGAAGTTTCCTCCACCTGGTGGCTGGGCGCTCCCTTAGAGATAGAGCTCAGTCACACATGAGGAGCTCGGAGTAGAGCTGCTGCTCCTCCACATCAAGAGGAGCAGCTGAGGTGGCTCAGGCATTTGTTCCAGAGCCTCCTGGCACCTCCCTCAGAAGGTTTTGGGCATGTCCCACCAGGAGGCGGCCCCTCTATCTCTCGGCCGGCCTGGGAATGCCTCGGGAGCCCCCCAGAGGAGCTGGAGGAAGTGTGTGGGGTGAGGGACGTCAGGGAGTCCCTGTTTAGACACGCTCCCCCTGCGACCCAGCCCTGGATAAGCAGAAGAAAGTGAATGGAGGTGTGATGACGTTAGAACAATGTGAGTCTGCATCTGGGTGTCCACCTGGAATTGTTGAAAAGAAGTTGAATGAGGTGCATGGAGGAACGGGCAATTTAAAATCATAGAATAACTGTCAAAGCAAGATTTTTTTGTTTTTATCTATTGCAACGCACAGAGTTATTTGAACAGCAATAGGTGCCAACTTATTACAATAACAAGAGCTGGAGGAAGTGTGCGTGGAGAGGCAAGTCTGCTCAGACTGCTGCCCCCACAGCCAGGCCCCGAATAAGCAGAAGAACATGGTGGTGATGATGGATGGTGATGTTACAACCCTGAAAGCAAAAATACCAATAAAGGATTAATGCTTTACACAAATAAAGAAAAAAAAACATCTATAATGGAAGTGTTCATTTGATATAGAATAAAAAAAAAAAAATAAAAAAAAAAACATCACATTTTTGGAATTAATTTGTATAATATTAATACAATTCATGAGCATCAAAAATGGGGCAGTCTCCAAATAAGAATTAGAGACAAGCTGAGGAACTTTAAAGTGACACTGTGTAAACTTCCAGCTGGTGGAAAGTCAGATGCTTCCATGGAAATAGAAAGTTTAAGCCATAGTTCGGAACATTCTTTATGGAGATAAATATGTTTTATGCTATGCAGTGGAATAGTTAGGGAATAGCTAAAAAGACAACATTTCCATGGAAACAAGGAGGCAGAGTCCTCAAGTAAGAGTTTTTTGAAATTATGAATTATGAATTGCATGGGTCATGTGTCTGGCCTTGGTCCAGCAGAGGACTGAGGATGGAGGCTATAAATCTGCCTCTACAGGTATGTTTTTCTGCATCTTCTTGTTTTTAATATGCATTGTCCCTTTATTAAATAAATAAATGCAAATACAACTGAAAGCCAGCTCACAGTAATAATTTGAAGTTGTTGTTATTATTATTATTATTATTATTATTATTGTTGCCATTTTTAGAGGAAAAATAAACATTTTTTTTTACTCAAATAGCTATTTTCTATTTTAAAGACATTTTTTTTTTTTCCCAAATCAGTGTTTCCTAATTTGCCCTTCCAGATTCTGGCCAGTGCTTTTATATAGATGTGCAGCCTGTGGTCAAACGGACTACAGCTCCCAGTGGTGCTGTGTGTTGCTGTGTGTTGTTGTGTGTTGCTGTGTGTTGTTGTGTGTTGTAACGATTTCCCATCGACACAGTTTTTGAAAAGACCCGGAATACGACGCGCGCGGTCTTGTCTTTACGCTGCGTGTCATCATCACCGCCGCCGCTCCTCGCGTCTCACGCACGACGTTAGGAGTTTCCCAGCTTTCCACGGCGAAAACGCCTCTCTCCGCCGCCTCTCCGCTCGCGTAGCCTCCTTTCACCCGTAGCGCCGAGCCTGCACTGTGCCTGCCTCCCTTCCTCCTCCGGGGCCGCATCACATCCGCGCACCGCTGGAGGCAGGAGGCGGATTGGCGACTGGACGCGCACTCACCGGGCGAAGGAGGCGTTCGTGTGCGCTCTCGATGAACCGGAGAGAGCCTTGACACCGGCGGACTGCACAGGTACGTGTGTGTAGGGGCTGTACCGCGGGATGACAGCGGAACAGGTGCATGCTGCTGCTTCGCCGGTTGTGATTGCGTGAGGTTTTGCACCGGAAAACGCGGGCAGTTTCGGAGCGCGTTTTTGGCCAGTGTTGTGGAAAGGCGACCGCTTTGTGCCTCAAGTGTGGCGTACGGACGGAAGGAGAGGAGGAGGGTGTAGCCTGGGAGCTTTAATCCAACCAATATGGTCGGCAGCCTGGTTTGAACAGAGGAGTACCGTCACAGCATCCTCCGGTCCGGCCTGGAGGAGAGGGAGAGACGGGGCAGGTGCAGCGGGAGCTCGTTTACTCTGCTGTGACAGACTTGTGCACTTTTATTGTGTGTTTCTGTCTTGGCGGAGCTGCTGTGTCCCAGGGCTAAAAGCTAACCCTGATGCTGGGAGATAATGAGCTAATTGCATGCGGTGTATTGTCGCGGGCGTGGCGCAGGGGGCAGGAGAGCGCACGGAACCACAATGGCACATGTGGCGGTGGAGAGGTTCACAACACAGTCACAACTCAGACCAAGCTTACATCGTATACTTAAACATTTATTGTCATAGTTGTGGTAATTATAGCCTACCAAGCCTGTGCCACTGACTTCTTACATCTTATTATCTCCAGCAACTGAGTGAAGAACCTAAAAAAGAATAGTTCAGGAGTGCAACAGTTTGAGCAAAGACTGTCAGATCACGCGATGTGGTAAAGCTGTTCAATAAATCACAGTTTGTTGTTTGCAATGTGTTGGCCCATATTTTACGATTCAGCTGCCTGCCTTTTACTCAATAATAATTATGAAATGTTGGTGAGGGTACTTGTTTTATAAGTGATACTGTACATATATAACCAAATGTATATACGCTGCATGATTCATACATGTCATAGGACACTTTGCAGGAAATGGATACATTTAGCTCAATTAAAATGAGAAGTGAACTCACTACTGAGAAGCTAAGCCACATGCAGCAGATTCCCTATTGGCTCCTTAAGGACACAGATGGTTCGCAAATGTATGTTTTGCCCCATAATTGTTGTTGTTGTTGGAAAGGAAAAGTAAAAGTTTTGTGTTTGACAGTATGGACGCGGCTGCTTTTGTGAAGAGTGTAGATTGGTGATAGTTTGACAGATGAAGCACTTGGGAATTGAAGACCTGCTTTGGTCTACAACACAAACACAAAACATGAAGATGTCATCATAATAACAGACAGGTGCATTGCCTAGTTTACAGAAGAATAATGTACAAAAGAAAATGGACAATATATATATGAAATACATAATGTTGCAGCATGGGTGGTTGGCGCTTTCTGAGTGAAGTTTGCATGTTCTCCCAGGGACTGTGTAGGTTACTGTCATTCAAGGTATACATTTAAAACTAATGTATGCATGCAGAACATTATATTATTGCATCTTAATTCATGATATGATATGGCCATACGTGTGATAATTGATATGTCCATCCATAATTTCCTGTGGCCAAGTGTCTGAGGCAGCAGTCTGAGCAGGGAGGTCCACACTTCCTCCAACTCTTCTGGGAGGATCACGAGGGGTTCCCAGGCCAGAGAGACATAGTCCCAGCAAGTCCTGGGTCTTCCCCGGGGCCTCTTCCCGGTGGGACATTCCTCTCGTGTGACTGAGCTCCTCACATTATCGTTAAGGGAGTGCCCAGCAAGTCTCATTTCAACTTTGTCTCCATTCAGTCATGGCAGCTTTTCTGGTCAACTGTCTACCTCGCTGTCTCCATTAATATGTTATTGCTGGAATGTTTCACAATATTACGTTAAACTGTCCTGTTACACCTGGTGGGGTCACCTGCTTGTGTCTCTGGAGCTAAATACTGTATGTTTAATGCCAGACTGTGGAACATTCCAGCCAAAGCAATAACATTCATCCATGGAGACAAGAAAAGTTACACTGTGCACATACAGTACATGTCGATTTTTGGAGCACCTCTCTAGTTCTTTCACCTCTGCTATTTGACTTCACCCTTTTAATGTTTTTGGAGATTAAATTATTAGTGATTAAAGTAGTTGAGTTCCCATCCAGCAGACTTAGCCTTATCAGCAAAGGGCCCACACCACTGCAGCTGCTCCAAATCTTCAGGGCAGGATCCGGAGGGTGCAAATGACTTCTGGCTGTCCCTGTGTCTGCCTGCTCTCATCCCTCACTGCTCCACTTCTGTCCTCCCCATGAGCCTGCAAATGCAGCTATGATGACTGGCCCAGGCATATATTGTTACACACACCGGCTTGTTCTCTGTAAAACGATTCTTTATGTGAGAAGAAGAGGGACAACTATTGGCTGGTTGTTTTGTAAGCTGCTGTTGTGGAGGTGCATTGTGGAAACTGGCTGCAGGTGATGTGCACTAATAGAATGATACACTGCATTTGCGCCGTATCTGTGGAGAATAGCACCGAGAGGCAACTTCATATGCTCCAAAATGAGGTGAGGATATCTGGGCTAAACACCAGTGGACAGGCAGAGTGCAGCACAAGCTTTGCCCAAAATTGCTGCTTCATGTTAATATTATGATGTGGTGCAGTTTTTTTTTTATAGTACTGTTGGTATTTTGTAGTTATTTAGGGAAAATAAGTTCCAATAAGCTGATCAAACACATGCAACTCAGAATCAGAAAAGGTTTATTGCCATAATTAGTGAACAAAATTCACAAAAAATACGAACTTGCTTTTTGCACAAAATTAAGAATAAAATAAAATAGACTTAGACTATATACAGAAAGCTTGTATAGCTTTTTAGCATTTCTATTAAAAATGCACATCTTTTATTTGAAGTTCAGCTTTTGTATTTAGTTGTGAAATACATTGACAAAGTAGTCCTGTTTTGTGTTCGATATCACTCTGGTTTTCACTTTTTTGGCTTCTTGTACAGTTTATTTGACTTACCAGAACCCTGTCAGTGGAAATGAAGAAGATTGGATGAGTGGCGAAACATATTAACTCTGCAAAGTTTTGTCTAGTTGACCAAATTTAATTTTCTTTTGCATCATTTGTTTCAAGATTGTGAGGGTTTACTTAACTATGTTTACACAAACATCAGGCAAGTTAGCAATATTCCTGGACAGGCCCATTTTCGACACCCCTTTTGCTGTACCCTGACTGCGAGGAGGGTGCAGTAAGACTTAGAAAGTGATTAAAACCAATGCTTCCCTCGGCGCACTGTGGAGGCAGGTCTGAGGAAAGAATCCGCAGTAGTCTGGGGTGGTTTTCAGGTCATTCAACATGCGTTCTCACAGGAACATAAGTGAAGCTGAGCGCCGTTGGTCAAATGGCAGTTGGCAGTGCACTGGAGTCAGAATAACAAACAGTTTGCATCTAACCCCCTCATAGTACGTGCTGAATTAGTTATATATCTGTAGGAATAGAACGTAATGTACTTTCTTATATTGACTTAATGTATAAAAGTTGAAACGTTATTTTTCTTGGCAACATAAAGACCCTTCCTGTCTTTGTACACTGAACGCCTGATGCGCTCTGAAGGCTGGTACGGTTCTATATGTTGGCTTTGATGCATTTTCAATTTGAGAGTGAATATCAGCCTCCAAATATCACAAACTATGAACAACCTGGGCTGTTTTGGCGATTGACAACCCCTCGATCACACTTGAGTAACACCAGAGCACAGTTAGAAAACATTACTGTGTGTAGAAGTTATCAGCGTATTATTCCGAAGCTGATTGTACCTAAAATATAGTGGGCAACAAAGATTTGACAATGACATTTTTGTTTTAGTTCATCAAACACTTCTTCACACTTCATCAGACACTTCATAAATCAGTGAACTCTAGAAACTGAAGTTGAATTTTAAATATTGACTCTTATTACTCGCTGGCAAATGTAACAAACTTCTATTTTAAAAACAACCAATTGTCTGTGCTGTCTGCAATGAGAAAATTCATGTTTTTAATTTGCTGCCTCATTAAAATGAATGGGCTAGAGTGTTTATATACGTACCAGGCTGTGTGTGCAACTATATATTCCAAACACATCACTTCTGGAAGGGTCTATATACTGCTCCACTGACCTTTCTATATTCATTAATCAGTTTATTTCACCCCTGGGCTTTCGTTTGGTTCTAGCACATCCCAGAGCACCACTACAAATGGGACCACAAACATCTGTCATTAAACAAACATCTGAAGTCATTGCCCGCTTTATTCCTCAGTGTGGAGTGGCGTATTGTCTGCAGCATTGTATTTGCGCATGTTTGAGTGAATGTGCAGGACGTCCATGTTTAAAAGCACACTTCCCCCGAGCCCTGTCTAAATCGCCCTCTGATCGATTTGTAATAGCTCATTGAAGCGCTGCCAGAGGTGCGTTCACAGCCAAATTGTAATTCTCCTCAAGATGAAGTGGCACCTCCGAGACGGGCGGGGCAGCTTTAGAGGTGCGTTTGGATAATACACTGTCAGTGACTGTGCTCTGTCTTCATAAATAGTTGATCAGAGTAAGAAAGGCAGGTCATTATGGATGGATCTCTCGTGTGTAAAACTTAAGGTCACGGTTAAACATGTTCCATTAAATCCATTATTATTACTTAACTATAGGGTTGGGTATGGCTGCACAATTAATCGAAATGGCAGTTTGAATGGACACAATTGGCAAATCGCAAAGGCTGCAGTTTTGGAAGTGCAATAATTTCCCCACAAAAAACAAACCCCGTAATTTTGATTTGTTAAAACATGTTCTGAAATAAAATTGCAACAAAAAGCATCAAAAACATGACTAAAATCCCTCTTGAGCGACAAAAACGTGACTAAAAGTGACAAATGCAACAAAATGTGTCAAAACGCAAAAAAAAGCTTCAAAAACTTGACTGAAAGCAGTAAAAATGCTCTGAACACGTGGCTCTTTTACAAGTTTGTCAGTTCATATTTCAGTCTTTTTGTCAATTCTCCTGATTGTGTTTTAAAATGGTAACTTTGAACAGAACCACATTATTAAAACAGAAATTGCAAATCTAATCGTAATTGCAATAATGATCATACAAGTGCAATTATATATTTTTTCCCAAATCGTGCAGCTCTAGGATTGGGTGATATAGGCACAAATGAATATCTATTTTTGGATGATGTTATGTCAAACCAACAGAAATGTGATAAACATATCGCTGAACATATAGTTTAATAATCAGACAAACGTGAAATGTCTGGAAAATTAAGTGCAGAAATATCATCTCATGCCCTCATTTGAAAGTTGACAACATAACTTTGTTTCATATTTATTTTTAATCAGTTCTTTTTGTAGCATTTTTCTATAAATTATATACTTGATATTCAAATGTTGCATATCTTCAAAGCAACATTCACAATATAATCTGAAGTGTGATTTATTTATAAAGCGCAAGGTTGACCAAAGTGCTGTACATATCAAAATCACATTAACATTAAAAACACATTTAAAACAATAGGGCAACAACTCATTCTTAATTAAAAGCCAAAGAGAAAAGCATGTTTTTATTGCTCACCTCTGCTTAAAATAGTTCTTAATTAAATAATCTTTTTATATCTTTAGTTATGACACTTGCAGATTATGTTGTAGGTATTAACAGGAGTTGTGCATTAAATATGACTCATGTATGACTCACAAATTCAAGTGAGTTTGTGATTAGGGGAAACCATTATTAACAGGTTAAAAGCTAATTAAAGTCAATTTGGTCACATGGAGAATTTCCTATAGTCCATTGTTATTTGATTTGATAGTTGTGTAAATGGATGTTAAGTCAAACTCGAATGCGTTAAAGTTAATGCATTGTATTGTCACATTTAGAAATATTGACAGCTCAATTACGCCACAATGTTTAGCTTTTATGCATGAACATGAATTACCGCAAGGTGCAAATTAAATGCAGTGACAATTATGCCTGTGAACAAAACACATGCAGTATCTGTATTCATAGCTACATAGTTATAGCACTTTGTTGTATTATGATTGAATAAATTGAGCCTTTAGTTGAACCTGTGCCCATCACACACTTCAACACAAGCGAATTAACCACATTCACAAAACAAACCTGGCTGCAATGTTTGAGATAACACTGGAAAGAATTGGAATCATGAGCCACATAAGTATGACTTCCACATATGTTTTCAACGTCTTCCTCAGAACAAAAACAAGCACAGAATAACATCATTCAATTGTATATTTCAATATCTAAGCTATTTTTAGTTCTTTACACATCACAACGTTCCCCATCAGAATCCCATGAGATTTGTTAGAGTGCTGGAAATCTCTGTCCGCTTTCACAAGCATCGACCAGTCAGTGACCCATCACCGTTTGTGAGCCCAGCTGTTGTGAAAAAGATCTGATTTCATGAAATTTTGACATGCACAGAATTTATGTGTGAACAGTCATCATCATCATTGTTTATTTTTATCATCAAAAATAGACCACGCGACATCGGAGTTTATCCATCACAGAAATAGTCAAGTCATAGTCCATTCTCTCTCTCTACTTTTAAAATCCTAATTCACATTTTAAATATAATCTGCAGTATTCTTTATGACATTATTTGTTCCTGTTTCGCTATTCTACTCCTCCCAAAACAATCGGCTCTATTGTTTCAGTAAAACAGAGGCAGAGCTTTCTCCCTGTGGATAATTGCCTTTGGGCATGCATACTGTATTCATATACCTTATGGCGCTGAAAAACAAAATACAACATCATTTTCCTGTATCTATCCAACTATGGGGGCGATATTAATATTTTATTCCTGCTTTAGTCCCTTTTTAGTTCCCTGTTTAATCCTGTTTTAGTCTTGCTTTAGTCCCTTTTTAGTTCCCGGTTTAATCCTATTTTAGTCATGCTTTAGTCCTGTTTTAGTCCCTGGTTTAGTCCTGTTTTAGTCGCGCTTTAGTCCTTTTTTAGTCTTGCTTTAGTTCTGTTTTAGTTCCCTGTTTAATCCTGTTTTAGGTCCTGGGATTTAATCCTATTTTAGTTCCTGGTTTAATCCTGTTTTAGTCTTGTTTTGGTCCTTTTTAGTCCCTGCTTTAGTTCTGGTTTAGTCTCTTGTTTAGTCTTGCTCTAGCACTTTCAATCCTGATTTTGTCCTGTTCTAGTCCCTGGTTTAGTCGTGTTTTAGTCTTGATTTAGTCCTGTTTTAGTCTTGAATTAGCCCTGTTTTAGTCGCTGCTTTAGTGTTGCTTTAGCCTCTAATTTAGTCCTATTTTAGACTTTGGTTTAGTCTTGTTTTAGTCTAGCTTTAGTCATGTTTAGTCACTGATTTAGTCCTGTTTTAGCCTTGCTCGTCTATTCAGTTCATTCATGCATGGATTTAAAAGTATTACTTGAGGATTAATTATCCAACATATTTGAATGAACTGCAAAAATGATCCACAAAAGTGAAGAAATGCCACTTTATATTCTTGTTTTGGAGATTACGACTCAAAAAACAAAATCAAAATGCTGGATTTTTTGTTGTTGTGGCTATAAACGATACACACAGTATTCAGATTCAAATCTTCAAAACAGCATTCACAATTTTGATTTTTCTTCACATGACCCACTTCTTCTTGCATGCACACACTGGCATCATCTTTGGATTTGAGTGCCCTTGTCCGCCTCACACGTCCTGGAGATTGACACGTCATTTCTAACCTGTCGTGTCTGTGCGCTTCGGTGCTGCTCTGTAAAATGCCGGTCATCTCTCTCGCCCACTGCTCCGGCTCCTGTGTCACCGCCGCGCTCCTCTCCCCCTGCATTATTTCGCCTGTGGGGCCCTCTCAGAGTCTTCCTTTATCTTTCTCCGAGACGCATGACAGACGAGGTGAGGCTGGGGTTACCGTGGCAACCGCATGTTAAAGAGGCACACCTGACGTCTCGGTATTAAGCGTCGCGAGGACTGTCGACTCCCTCTCGCGCCGAAGAAACGTGGTAGTGATACAGTGGAGGGTAAAGTCTGATGGCTGTCATATTCTCGTCTTTGTTAAGTAAAAGTAAGGAGCGAGTGTGTGGATGTTTGTCGCTGAATAGACGGCAAAATGCTGCAATTTGTAGCTAATGACGACAATGGCCTGGAAAGCAAAATATGTTCGGGCAAGATAGTGAAATGGCTGTAAAATATGGGATTCTTCAGTGTACATAAAATGCCATACCATTCAATTGTGTTGGAACAGAATCTCACAAATAAAAGTTCACATTTTAAACATTTTGATTAAAAAACTGAAATAGGCCTCTGAATTGACAAACTAATTTAAGAACATGCATACTACCTGAACCGATTTAAACAGTTTTTATGCAGGATTTAAACAGTCTTGTTTTTTTTGGAGGAAATTAAGGTGCTTTACGAATTGCAGCTTTTGCAATTTGCTAATTTTGTCCATTCAAATTGCGATTTCTATTCAGTTGTTATTCATCTTGCATCATATTTTAAAAAGTGTTGTGCTTTTGTTTATTATTAATTATTTCTCTAAAGGTATATTAACACCAAGGATGAACCTAAAAAATATTTGTTTTCCTATGTGATGAATCCAAGAGCGAGTAAAGTAAAACAGTGAGTTTTGATAGAATTTAGCCTCTAATTTGTAATTTTGTAAGATTTGTGAGTAACACTTTATATGAACAAAGACGTAATTCATAATGATCAAATACTTTATTATAAATTATTCTAATGATTAAATTATTGTTATGCTCTAACCATAACCATAATTCCTAACCCTAACCCTTACACTAACCTTAATTAAGTAATTCTAATCCTGAATCATGCTTAATAAACAGTTTGTTCACTATGCATTAAGTCTTTGCTTTGTTCAGGCAAATTGAGGTGTAGTGATTATGAAGTGGTACCGATTTGGGATTTGATCTGGACACATGTAGTGGTATTTATTTATTTATTTATTTTACTTCTTGCCTATATTTTTACAATCAAAAGTAGAAGAGAACATTGCTTATCCCAACAGTTTGAACTTAGTCTAATGCTGCAGCTGTGCATCAAATTCTTGACTCCTCTGTATATTCTGAAAATCCAAAGTTTAATTTACTCCTTATACGGTCATTTTGCAATATTCCTTCCTTTGTAACATAGTTGGCTCCTAATCCTCTCTGCTTATTGTTTCATTACAGCAGAGCCTATAGATTATTTCCTGTGGATCGACCATTATATTTCTGTACCTCATGGTTCTCAAGCAACATAACCTTTCTTTATGCATTTAAGACAGAGCTGCACAATTTGAGAAAAATTGAATTGCTATATTTCTGATCATTTTTTCGATTGTGATTAGATTTGCGATTTATGTTTTAATAACAGGATTCTGTTAGATGTTCACATTTTAAACATAGCCGAGAGAATTGACATAAAAACTGAAATATGAATTGACAAACTAATAAAAGATTCACGTGTTTCAGAACGTTTTTGTCACTTTTAGTCAAACGTTTGATGCTTTCAGAAGCGATTTTGTGACTCTAAGTGACGTTTTTGTAATTTTTTTAGGTAAGTTTGTTGTTTTTAGTCACATTTTTCTTGCATTTTTCTTCCTTTTAGATGTGTTTTTGTCACTTGTAGTCACATTTTTGACGCTTTTAGACGCAGGACTTGTTTTGGGGTTAGCCTTTCATGCAGAATAAAACACAATATTTTGTTATTTGTTGAGGACATTATTGCACTTAACCTGTAGCCTTTGTAATTTGCCAATTGCATCCATTCAAATTGCCATTTCAATTCAATTTTGATTAGTTGTGCAGCCCTACATTAAGCCATAGAGAATACTGCAGTGAACTGTACTGTAATGTAACTCCTAAAGTTATGCATTGTTCAGTTTCAATAATTAGTAATAGCCAAATAAATTAAAGCAACTTTTGAATTATAAACTAAAAACTTCTCAAACTGAATTAATGAGATTAAATGTTGTATCTTTGTGCAGTGTTATAATGAGCCTTTGTTAAGTCATTTTTCTATTTCCTGATAACTTCCTGGACTAAATGAAAGCCTGATCACCTTTTGCTGCAGAGAATAAAAGAGAAGGTTTCCATTAATATTTCAGATATCATCTCATAAATCAAACACAGTGTAATGACAGCTCATTGTGGGGGATTGGAGCTGCTTGCTTTGTTTTAATCAAATAGGATTAGCTTTAGTGACCTGCTCTGCTCCTATAATAATAATATGGATATTACTCATTTACTGCTCTCTTTGTTGAACTGATGATGGAGCACAGCCAGTTTTGTGTCTTTTACAAAGTGAAACCTGTGCAGAAACGTGGAACTGACATCGTATTTCCAAAATATACAATGTCAACAACCTTCGTTAGCTATGCATTATGTAACTTTATTGGTTTAGAGTCCTCCACATGTCTTTACAGAGATGTTATTCTGTTGCCTACAGTGTTGAGATAGGGTTTAGGTAAGCTTTAGGCACACTTATTGTCTCTGTAGGAAAACTTGATCTACTGATCCTGTAGATCTGTAGAGATACAATTCCACTCACAGTAAGAATGTTTTTCACGGTATCTTTTGTTTATTTAATGATTTCAGTACATTTTTAATGGACAGAGATGGTACAATGGGAATGGAAACACACCGTTTGTTGTCCCAAGGGGCCGGGGTCACAAAAGGGCCAACCCCAAAGCTCCCGTAATTCAATAAATGTGGTAAACTCCCCGACCAGAAAAGTTGGATAAGGCACCATTCACTCCTAAGGCCCAACTTACAACAGTGCAATGAGTAGAAAAATGTCTTATTTGACTTTATGCAGTTCTGACCCACTGTGTGAATCCACGCTGCCCTTGTGGGACAACCTGGCTCAAAACGTTTAGAGGCAGAGAAAGGGGAGCACCTAGATAGATTTAAAATGACCGTACTCATTCAGGGATCAAGTAGGATTCTGTGAGGACATGGCCCGAACACACAATAAATGCAACAGCAGAAACAATGAAGTTACAACGATAGGAACAATACATCTTACAGCTTAGCGAGATCCACTGGACAAAACCGATGACAGAAGTAAGAAGTAAAGCTACAAGATTATCCACAGTCAAGTCGGAATCGCGATTTGAATGGACGTAATTAGCAAATTGAGGTGCAATAATTTCCTCCACAGACAAAAAACGAAAAATAATTGTATCCTGCTTCAAAACTGCTAATCCTATAGTTTAGTTCTGTACATGTTTTGATTATTGATTATTATTCTTATATTAGTTTCTCCATAGATCTGTTTATGTCTTTTTGTCAGTTCTCTTGGAATCTTATTATTAAAACATAAATTGCAAATCTAATCACAGTCACAATAGATGTCCGAAAAAAATCGCAATTAGAAATGGTCCTTTTATCGAGCAGCTCTACTGGAAAGAACATGCAAACTCTGCACAAAAAGGCCCATCAGCTCCAGGAATCTAACCCGTTCTTACTCTAAGGCAAGAGTCTTAATTAGTGTGTCACCCGTACTGTTTCCTTAGAGTTTGACACTCAATACTACTATAGGCTCAAATTACAGTAAAGATGTTACTCCGTGGCATAACACCACTCCGTTGTACATCATGGTGTGTTAGATTCTGTGTTTGGTGTAACACGCCGCTCCATCTCGTTTAATCCATTTATACCATGGTCCAACAAACTGCAACAGACGATTGTTGAGTAAAACTTGTTTGTTGTCTGTTTGCTGTCCGAGGGATCACTTATCTCTTTTTTAGTATAAGATAATCCTGTACCCGTTGCTATGGTGATGTCCACGGCGTATGCTATAGAATGTGATTAACTGCTGCCTGAACTACTGCTGCGTCTCAGTCGTCCTCGGAGGTCGGATTTTCCGAGTTCCAACTTGTAAATTCACACTGGAACACTCTCACATCTTGGAATTCCTACTTGGAAACTCGGGCAACATTTCAGAACCCCGAGTTTATCCGAGTCAGTCGATCCAACATGGCTGCGCCCTGCGTTTGAATAAAGTTTTACATCCGACAGTTAAAATGAGGATAGCACTCGTGTTATTTTCACTTTAATTGCTTTCTCTTGTTGGCCCACTGTCTGTGAAGCTGCTCCTGCACCGCCTTTGAGCTTCTGCAGTTATAAATACATTGTTATGCTAAAGTTACTGACGACAAAAGCAAAAATTCACATTCAAATGTTAATTTATGACTTACAGATTGAATAACTATGTCTGGGTTAATACATTAACTTAATTGGATCCATATTTTGGTTGATTTGAGCACCTTTTACCCTAACCTTTATTGTTCATTTGAGCCGTTGCATTCCACACACTGTAATTAATGCATTGCTCAGAGTTTCTTTACGGCTTGCCCGTTGAAATGCAGAAGCTCTGAGAAAACGCCTGTCTGAGGTCCGACTTCCAACCTTCGAGCACAAAAACAGCGCACGGCAGTTTTGCATTAGAATTCTCACTGTCCGCGGTATATGAATAACTGTAATTCATTCAAATCATTTCTGTAAACCTCGCTGAGATAAGTTCAGCAGATAACCCTGAAGTGAAGCGAAGCGCTGCCTCCCCCGGGTCTTCCTCCTGTGTGCCGGATGAACTTGCAGCCTCATTGCTTTAGAAGTCCATTCATCTATCTCTGTTGTGCAGTGACAAGATTTGTAGCAGCGCTAACGTTCAGGCTACGCTCGTGCCTCCAAGTCTGCTGAGCTCCGGACAACCTACTGCACTAAACGTATGTGGGATCTGCCCCGAACAAGGACACAAAGCCCCTCCCACCGTCGCCCATCCTCCCCGCGCTGGCCCCCGCACTGTACCTGTGTCCCGCCCAGGCCAGGATTGATGGACAGGCCGTGGATGTCGTTAAGGGGAAGTAGTGTAGCATGATTAGATGGAAAGGCTCATTGGCAGGGGGCAGTGATTGGCCGGCAGAGGGGGAGGCTTCTGCAGATGTGAGGCCCAGAGCATATGGAGCACGCGGGGAACGCTGCAGTTACTGATCTGCGTCTTGAATTTCAATGAGAGAGACACTTTTCTGCTGTTCACCTGTTTTAGTCGGTCATGTGGTTTTCGGTCATTTCTTCTTCAAGGCGTAGTGTTTTCTTTTTGGTTTCACAGACAAGGAAGTCACAAAGTGGTTCAAGAAAAGAGTTGAAATAAAAAACACACACTTACAGTAGGCAGGCAATATGACAGTACAATCGCTCCCTAAATCTGCTGTTACATTTTCAAAGTTATCTGTTATTCAAAATAGGTGTTCAGATAAATTTCACACCCAAAAATACATTGAAGTACATCATTTCTGCTTGGCATAATACAAGGAATCTATTGTAATGTCTCTGGACTGGAAGATCCCTTTGTATATTTGCAAAAAACATGAACAACTTGACATGAAACAGCTCAACTGTGATTTGGACTGTTCCTAGTTAGGCCTGACACGATAACACATTTTGATGCGTTTCAGAAAATATCACGATAAATGTTAATATTAAAACCACTTAATGCCACTGACACAACAACTCTAAACTGTGTAAAAAACAAAACCAAAACATTATCATTAGCTGTGGTGAATAAAAAACTAAATTAAACACTTGCTTTGTATAATTTGCTTTATATATGTCAGTTTTTCCAATCCTCTACATCTTAAATTTGAATCCATCTTTGATTTATTCAACGATAAATTCATGTGGTAATTATCATTATCTTTATTCATAGTTCCTGGTGACTTTATATAACAGAAACAGCATGATTTGCTTCATATTCCATTGCCTCAGCACTGCTTTGTAATTTTATTGAACTTGCTGCAACAGGACAACAATGTAGTATCTCTTTGGGATTAACTTGTATAACTTAATCGTTGATGTTAGCAAATGTGTTTCCTTGAAAACTGTCTTGAGTGCCATTATGTGACAACACAATACATTATTTGTCAAAATTCAATAAACGATGATGATAAATGTACTTAGAAATTGTGTAAGATACAGTTACAGTGCTCCATCCTTACAAGAAGAGAACATGTGCATGTTGTTGCTCCTGCCGTAGTTCTAATGGTCCTTAACCTGATTTGTCTTTGCCTTTTCATCCCGTGTTGCTCACAGCACAACTATCTCTGTTCCCTTCTCTTTTATCCTCACAGACTCAGTACAGGCTATTTGAAGAGTCGAAATGGTCAAATCACAAAGGCTGTGTTTATTTGGGTAATAGCATGCATAAACTATACTAGGGCTGTGCCAAAATATTGAAATATCGATTTAGGTTTAGAGAAAGGAAACTTGTCTATGGAAAATATTCTTGTTTAACAAAATTGGTGTATTTAATTTTAAGTTTGTGCAGGTCGTGCAAAGAACAAAGAAATAATGTTAAAATGTATTGTGTTCTTTAAAGATAGTGATATATTGTAGAATATCATGTACTATAATGATTATAGCATGTATGACGATATTGTTATATATTTTTACAGGTAAAGCATAGTTACTGTTTATACCTCTAACAATGATTTCTGAGATTCATAGGATTCTTGTTTAGTTAGCGGTTCATTTTTTCAATCTTTTCTTTTTTTTCAAATGGTAATCCTCCTGAACGCGTTTAAAATCATTTGTGAACTGAATCCAGATTTGAAAACAATAAAGTTAATCTAATCTAATGGCAATACACTGGTGTGAGATCTCATACCTAGATCTTTGTATGGTTTAGTTTTCAAAGATCTGTAAATGTGACGCCTATAATGCCAGGAGCTCAGTAAATCTGCAGGTAAATGGCTCCAGACCAAGCCTCCCTGATAGTTGTTATAAGGACATCTGCTGCAGTAAGGAACAGGGAGCACGTCCTGTGGTTTCCCATCTGCCTCTCATGATCAGCTTCTTTATATTCAGTCTACACTTTGATTTAGGGCTTTATAACACGGGGAATGACTCTCTAGGTTTTTGTTAGGACAAGAATGATATCAAAATCAGACAAAGATGAAAGCTATGCGGTTCTCTTGTGCTGCACAGAAAGGAAGTCTTTATTGTCTTCTGACTCTAACTTCAATAATCCAGACCTGACCTGGATCTTGGTCAGGAGTAGATTAGAACAGTGCATTTCAACCTTCAGGCATTTTTTTTTTTTTAATTTAAATTATTCTAGGAGACACCTACTAAAACATGACCAAATCAGGCCTTTTAGGGGAAAAAAAAGTGGTATATAATGTGGTAAATAATGTCCTGCTTCATGCTCGTAATGTTCTTTTCTATAGGTTTCTCAAACAGTTTTTTCATGGATTCAGGTAACATTTGTCACAAAATTTTGCTGAGACAATCACTATGTTTTCTAGAGAACTCCGACAGCGCTAAACAACCAAAGTCAATTAGTTTTATGTTTTTTTTTTGCCCCAAACCTGTCAAACCACTCTTGTCCCAGTCTACAGTGTCCCAGTGCGAAGGGACGTTTAGGGCCTCTGGTACTTTAGCATTTTCGTGAGCAATTACATGGGGGTACATGGGATGGTTTCAGGTTGTAAACGAAGATTAAATCCACTTTGTTCTGAATGAAAAAAGGAGTTATAAGTTGTAAATTTGGCATCTTCTCGAGTATCTTGGACCATAAATATAATAAAATTAAAAATAAAATTGTAACAGTTGACAATATGTGACTATTATACGCATTTATTTGCCTGAAGCTCAAGTTAAGGGGTTCTCTGTGGGTGTGACGAAGCTTAAGAGGATCCCGAGTCAAAAAAGGTTGAAAACCACTGTGTTAGACAATATCGAAGGTTTAAATATCTGAGGCCTAAATGGTCAATGAGTTCCTGATATGTTTAATTGAACTTTAGTGTGTTTCCTAGTTTTTAAATATGACTTTTTATTTGAATTCAGTCACATTCCTGATGTTCTACCGACTTGAATTGAACTGAACTAGAATTGTATGTGTCTTAAGGGGTTTACGTTTGTTTGAGAAGAACATTGAAATATCTATATTTAAAGTGAGACAAGATTTCTGAAGCCAATTTGCGACATTTTCCATTTCCCTTGTCAATTTTTCTGTAACCTCTGGTTTGTTTTTTCCATAAATAAAGCGCACCATGTCGCCCGCATACATTATTTGATCAACATCAGTGCATACACCGGGGAGAGCGGGCATGTTTTACTACTGTGCATGGAAACGTAGTGAGTATTTGTGCTTTGCTCGTGGAATAGCTTCTCATTCTTGACAATTTGCCGAATGTCTCTCCCCTCTCTCTTCCCATTTCACTCAACAACTGTCTTGTCAAATGAAGTATTCGGGTAAAATAATACAGTGCATTTGAAGATATACAAAAACTGACAAAGGAACTGCTATTTATTTATCATTTTACACTTTACTTTTTTGATTTTTTTTTGTTGCACTTTTCTGTTGGAGATGAAGGCGCCCCAGGCCTGAACATGCGCTGTATGTCTCTGTCAAAATGATGTATAGAGAATGCTGCTGTGTCCTATTTTTCTAACGCTATAGAAAAGGTCCCTATAGACTCGATAAAGCATGAAGTTATGATGGAGAACTACAACATGTAATGCAGGATTAATTGAGCAAAAAAGTTGGTGTCTTCTCGCTGCAAATACACACGTCTATGAAAAACATTTGATAAATATGTAAATAGTTGGGATTAAGTTCAATTAAGTGTCATTGGCAACATACCATGGTTTATCCTTCAGGTTTCAGGCTTTATGTCAAATAAACAGAAATAAAGTAACACTTGCTTTAAGATTAATTGCGTCATAATTTTGATAAAAAATAAACATTAAAAAAATATTGTGGGTCACTTGTAGCAGCAGTCGTCTTGTTTTTGGGTTGGTTTGAGTTAAATATAGCATCGGAGATCTGAGCTACTTTCCAAAGACGTATCGAGCATTGTGGCTGTTTTTAGGGCAGGCTTCTCGTTGTTTGTAAATGTAGACACGGTGCTGCGGCGCCTGCGGACGACTCTAAAGCAAAAGGTCACATCTGATGCTGGTTTTGTTTTCACCGCTGACTTTGAAACTACATCTGTCTGAGAGTCGTAAAACACGCAATTATCATTTAAAGCAAGCAGTTAAAGGTGCGCGGTGTTGCTTTTTATGGTGAAAAAGCAACATAGCGCTTGTTTGCTTTGCCGAATGTTCCACAGTATGACATTAAACCATGGAGACAGGCAGGTGACAGCATAGACAAAGTTACAGTTCAGATCTGTGGAGACGCGTCTCTGATCTCATTAGAATGCATGATTTTCGAGGTATTTTAAGTATTAGACACACCCATAAGGACATAAATGTTAGATAGATATGTTTAATGTCATACTTTGGAAGCAGGTGATAGACAATCCACCAGAAAAGTTACATAGTGCACCCTTAAATGACTAGAGTTGATTGGGTTTGTCACTTCGTACAACGTACATGTTCTATAGACACATGATAAAACACATTCACACAAGCCTCTGCCCTGATGACGTCCAAGATAAACTCAATACTTAAAATCACATTAGGCCTGTGACGGCACTGTCCATCAAAACATCCATTTAAACCTGTGATGCATTGGACATTTTGGTTTTGACACATAATAAATTGCTTGTGACAGATATAAAAGAGAATGTAAGGCAGCTTCAATGTTAGAAATATTTTAGAGAACTGTGCAGTTGGCCACTCCACAGTCAATATGTCATTTTACAAAAGAACTTTACTATTTTGATGACGACCAAAAGCTATAGCAAACTATCAAAATAAAGGGTGATTGCGTCAATGCACTGCTTTTTAATGTTTCCCAAAATAATCAAAAAGTCATCCTGATTAAGGGTGCGCAATTAATTGAAATTGAATTGAAATTGCAGTTTGAATGGATTATGAATGCAATTAGCAAATCGGAAAGGCTGTAATTTTTTGAAATGCAATAATTTCCCACACAAACATCAAAATATCTAGTTTTATTCTGGATAAAAATAACAATATAGTTTAGAGTAGTTAAAACGACTGAAAGCAACAAAAAAGAAACTACAAGTGACAAATATGCGACTTAAAGTGACAATAATGTAGCTAAACGTGACAAAAGCGTGACGAAAAGCGTCAAAAAAAAGTGTTATTCTTTTATGTATTCATATTTCAATTCTCCTTTGTTGTGGTTGTGTTTAAAATATGAACATAATCCTACTATTAAGACAAAATTTGCCTGTCAGAAAAATCGCAATGAGATATTTTTCAACAGATGCAGCTTTACGATGCAGCTCTAACCATGATTAGCAATTCTGGGTGATGTTTCGAGGGCACAAAAATTCGTTTTGGTTTGACATCCTATAATTACGAATTAAACACTGGTTAAATTGTTTGTAAAATGAACATAATTAAGTCCCAAAGAACTTCCAGATTTCACCATTTCAGTTTGAAGTACAGTTTCCACCAGTAATATTAAAACGGTTGGTTAACTTTTGGGGCAGTGTGAAATAAGGCAGCAGCTAAATCCAGGGTGGTCTTTGAGAAATGACCAAATGGATCCACATTTTTTCACATTTAAACCGAGCCACAAGCCGTCCCCGCACTTTTACAGGCTAAACTCCTGCAGCGTCTGGAAGCCAGCGCCTCTGTGGTGTTAAAGACTTTGGATTTTGCAGATCGCATTATGTTTCCTTGCACAGCGGAGGGATCTGCCAAAGGAGAGCAGAAATTCTCTTTACTGCTCAGAGCTGGCACATCACATCCATGCACTGGTTAATGCCGCACTTTGATCTGGAAGCTGCAAAACTGAGCAATTACTGGCATCCAAAGCAGGAGGAGGAGGCCTGTTGTATGAAGGGAAAGCCGACAGACAACACGCAGTCATTTTAAAGTCACTGTCGAGTCACTGAAGTTGATTTTGTGGGTTTGTTTTATGCACAACTTGATTTGTGTTCATCTTTTGCTAATCTAGACAGAATTGCTTCTCTAAGAATTCAAACCATACATCGACTCAAAAGTGGAGTTGGCGTAATTAACTATAAAGTGTAGGGGCGGGCGATATTGTCAAAGATGAATTATAGCTACTGCATGTCAATCCAACAGAAATATGTCTTTAATGTATTAGTTGAGGTTTAATTATCTGACAGTTATGAAATGTCAGTAAAATTAATCGCAAAAATATCACCTTTTACCCTTACTTGAACGTTTTCATCATTTATTTTTCACGTGCTCTTTCTGTACAATTTTAGGCTCAATATTAAAAATTTGTATATTGACATCATTCATAATATTAGGTAAAATTCTATATAATGCCCACCCTTAATAACGTGAATACATTTCTTTATGTTGGATTTGTTAAACTTGCATATGAGAAATTAGCAGAAAGTTAAAATCAACATTTAATCTAAATTTCGATAGTTGGATCCCCAATCAATAATTAAAGTCTCTCATTTGAACATGTATTGTTACTTAAAGAAATTAAATAGTTTAAGAATTAACTTGATCTTTATTGGAACATGGTAATATTGAACTATTATTCTGTGTTGAAAATGGCATTGAATTGTAATTGTGGTTTTGACTATTGAGCTATAAAAATTGTTGGTAGGCCTGTCATGATAAATGTTTTTTGACAGATATATACTGCTAAAGGAAATATCACAATGAAGTAATGAATTATTATACTGAAACCACTTTGTGCACAATAATTCTGAATCTTGTTAATCCTGGTAAACTTTGTCTAAAAGAACATTAATATTCAAAAATGAATTACATAAATGACAGAACAAAATACTTTTTAATATGAATCATTATCAGAAGTGGAAGTTGCTTGACAAAATATCAAGAGTCCTGATAAGTGCAAAGAAAAGTGCACGATACTTACACGAAACTTATAAAAAATATTGTTCCTTCTATTGGTGCTGTCGTAGTTGTTACACTGTATACACTCAAACAGATAGAACATGAGCAGTTTTTTACGCGATGTGGAAGAAACTATGGTGGTTCATAAATGGAACCCTTTGCGATTTGTTAATTCCGTCCATTCGATTGCAATTCAAACTCTCACAGCTTTCACTTTACCTTTCCAGGACAAATCTAAACAGTGTCTTGTTGTCAGTCAACTCGTATCTCAGCATTCTGTACCTTATTCACTTCAGCTCGCAAATAGATGCTGCTAAATACAAACCCACCATTGAAGTATGACTAAACCTGTGTCCTATTGCCAGCGTATTACATCAATACACCGCCCTCTGTCCTCCCTCTTTCATCAGCAGAGAACCTCATCAGCCTGTGCCCAAATGTTGTGATATTCCTGTCTCATTTAGAAAAACAGTTTTCTTTGAACCTCCGGCCATTCGTGTGAAATAATCTCGGCAGTAACACTCGCCTATTCTCCGTCGCAGCGAGGTCCAATGACTCACTGATGACACCTGTTCTTGCACCGCTATGCTCTCCTGCTGTGAACCAGACGTCCTCTTTAAAGGAGACGTATTGTGCAAAATTGACTTTTTAAGAGCCTTTATGCAAGTTCCTGTCGTCATTAACTCATTCAAAGTTGGGTTCAGAGTGATTGGTGTTTGAATAATTGTTATTTAACCACTGCTTTACTTACTTCTTCTGGAGCAACAAGAGTTCAACGGCGTCATGTAGCTATTTTGATACAAGGAAATAAAACACTTCTTTGTACTATGAAGTGGGCTGTATCTGATTTTTACTGTTTTGAATCGTGAAAAACAGAACTAGTTTATGTTAAATAGCAACACATGTATCGCCCACTTACTTAACGCAGTTCCAGCCAACAAACATTAGCTGCTTCTCTCAGGATAAAACGCTCTTCACCTTATTCCAGAAGTTGCCGTGGGCGCCGCCATCTTTTTCCGTTGTAGTTTACATGGAGCAGGCGAGCTCAACAGAAAATAAGTTCCACATGAAGCTGTTTTCAGGCTGCCAAGGAAATCAGTGCGTTGCTGACTTCTTGTTTCCCGGGTACATTAAACATTTTAGATAAATCAATCTACTTTATATAATGTTTTAGGGAGAGACTTTTCCCTCGTCCGGTGTTCCCGTCAAACCAGAAGTCCGAGTGCGAATCATAAACCTAAAAAGAGGCAAAAGTGGGCGGGCCGGAATAAGGTGAATAAATAGATGCAGAGTAAAAGTTGTGGTCTCATTTTCACCCGAATAGATTCTTTTACAATATATCTGTGCTGAGGCAACACAGATTTTACATAATTACGTGCAAAAAATCGGGAACATGGGCCAGTTCTGTTTTTCCCATTTCACAACCGTAAAAAAATCAGGTGCAGCCTCTCGAACTGCGTCAATCCATAGGCGTTGTCCGGCAGTACGCTCTGGGCGCTTGCGCAAATCAGCTTTGCAGTTTTAAACATCAATATTGTGTGAAATAATAATCTGCATGTGTGGTAAATCATAACTATATACAAAAGCCTAATATGACCTCTTAACTCTCAACAGGGTTTGCACATGCCTAATTCTTTAAGTTCGATAAACACTCTGCGCCCGAAAGCCATCAGAGCCTGCTTTGCCCCATATTTCCACCACCACTGACATATTTTATAGATACTTGGTTTGACAGACCAGTGGCGTATGAAGCATGGGCTGCTGGGTAAACTGACGCTTGCCCGAAGACGCATACATCAGTTTTCAAAAACAAAATTGACAGAGGCTTTCGTTTGGGAGATGTCAGGAAGACGGATGAAGAGGGGCAGGAGTTAATAGCCTGGTGTGGACATAACTCTAGCGCAGATCATCAGCCCTCGTGTTCCTTGGCGTCGATTGCAGGTGAATTTTGAGGATGCGCATGTGAGGTTCCGAGTGTGCTTTTTTTACCGTGTGATCTGACTTTAGGGTGCGTTAGAGTCAGCAGTCGGCATCCGAGGAACGCCCACCGACTGAAGTTTGTGCAGGAAGCATTCATTACTGTTCACACTGTTGAACAACTACAATACCCACTCCAGGACTTTTACTGTGCCAAAGAAATGGAGAAGAAGAAAGTGATTCAACGGCACAAATTTGTATAAAAAAATGTTGGGTTAATGCTGCCGTGATGCTAGCAATGCCTGCTGTATTATTTTAACATCTACAGAACAATGTGTTTACTTTTCTGAGATATCGCCAGGTCAGCAGTCACCATCAAGACATAGTTGTGACTCGACCTGAATTAGTTGTGCTTAAAATACACACATTTTGTCAGCAATTATCTTACAAGTGGGAAAAAGTTACGCTTATTGTTGAATCAAAAAAACACCAGACAATGCCACACACTATGACAGAAGATTTGTCATCTGCTTATCTCGATGTTATTGCTTTGCCTGTAATGTTCCATCGTAAGGCATTTAGTTATACATGTCCAGTGCTGTGGAGAGGCAACACTGCTCATAATAAGAATGTTTTTTAAAGATATTTTATTGCAACATAAACGCATACACGTTCCTGACTAAGAAAAGTTACACGATCTCTTAATGGAGACATAATATGCAAAATGAACTTTAAAACTTTATGTTTTCTCATCTTTAGTTTACTCAAAGTTGTATTTTGATTGGTTCATGCATGTTTGAGTAATCTTGTTTTGTCCTGCGTTCAAGGATCAAGCGCTAAGAAATTTGCTGTTACCACCCACCCCCTATCCCTGCCCACATCCCTTACTTAGTTGTGATAATGATTCTATTTGTGGTTCTCCCAAAGCGTTCTACTTTTCACACTTTTTCCCCCAATTCCTTTGAACATTGTTTATTTAAACTGCTTCTCTGCCTCTCGTCGAGGCAACTGCTGGTGGGATTTTGAATGCTACAAAAATAAATGTAGTTGTATTGAATATTACTAAACTGTTTTAGGTGAACATTGTGGTTTACAATGAACAAAATGTAAACTGAGTGATCTCCTTATGTTGCAGTAAAAGTACTTGAATTAAGCATGCATCTCCTTTAACGACCTTATCCCACTTTTAGTTCTTCTTTGGAAATTGCCGTCAACTCCATGCAGTGTGTTTTGTGAAAAGCTACAAAACATTTCCCATGTACAGTATTTTCAATTCAATTTCAATTTAGTTGGATTAGAACCATGTTATTTTCTTCAACAGTTTCTCTATTTCTGTATTTGTCTATTTTTTATTCTAACATAATAAACCGAAATATGTTTGTCATTTAGGGTTCAAACTAGGACCAGGACTTTTATGTTGGGTTTTTATTTCATGATGAAGCTCCATGAGGCCAAATCATCAGTCTCATTATTTATAGTGCACCAGGTTTTCAGGTTTGTAAACTGAAAAAATAAACGATAACCATGAAAATTGGAAAAATATTTCAGTTTACATTTGATATGGGGTTGTGCACTGTGGTTTAATGTACTTCCCAAGATGCCGTGGCGTGTTTTAATCTTTAGAACGACCTCTGCACAACGTCTTTAGCTTTGTAACTGTAAAGCGCTCCTATATGTGACAGTGACGTAACCTGCCCCAGGCCTATATATAGCTTTCAACCACCTTCAATCCCTGACAATAATATGGCGGTAACATTGTACTTTACCTCGTTGTGACCAGGCTGAGGCTCAGATTTAGGAATCCTTTAGGAACCCGTGTTGACCACACACATGAGGCTGAAGCGGCCCAAAGCTTTCCAAAAATAGCTCTATTTGTTTTGCGGACACTGGAGACTCTCTTCAGACTTATCTGTCCCGGCCCAAACCCGTCCCGCTCTAGTGCCACACAGCCCTTTGTCACAGAATGATTGACGTCTGGACTATTTTGAGAATTATTTCTGCCTCGGCGAGCATGCTTTTCTGCGTCTCACAATGATCTCGACAAATATCACGGGGGCTCAGTATGTTTAGTAATGATTTCAACTGGCAAAGTGGAAGAAACGGCTGCTCCTTTCCGCTCCAGACCCCAAAATGACCATAAATGAGGAAGTCTATAACATGCTAAAGTCTGCTTATCTGTTGTTGTCTTAAAGGATTGTCCATAACATCGACTAATCCGTCTAAACTGTGGCTTATCTGACTGATACCTGCAGCACAATCACACAGACAACACACTTAGGCACAACAAAGCATTGATCCGATTTAGAGATACGATCTGCTTCTCTGGATGGACTGAAACTAATCTTTGAGATGTTGCTGGAATGAGAATGAGGGAATTTAAACAATCTCAGACAATATTGAAAAAGGTCAAAAATGGATGCAAGTAAGTTGTAATTGTTAGAACATGTTTTAACGAGTGGATTAATGAACACAACTTATTCTTCAGGGTAATGTCTAAATTAGCATCGATGAGTTTGGCTTTGCTTTGACTTGAACAAATTTCAGACTTGTTAAATAAATAGTTTAAAAGTACGAAAAAAACAGAGTCTTTAAATGTGTACTCTATTTGACATTTATTTGCCATCTTTATCTTTTGTTACCCATTATTCACTTTGTGTCATAGAAGTAATAAGCAGCCTGTACAAGAAATTCCTCTAGAGTTGTTTTAAGTCTAAGTTCTCAAGTATTTATTGAGAAGTATTACCAATGTTGTACACTCATCAAAATCATTCTTGAGTTATGTTCTGTCTCATACATGTTTCAGTATTTATGCATATTTCATCCGTCTTCCTCTCAAGCTAAAAATACTTCACTCATTGCGTGGTTATTAATTAAGCTCTTCGGTGTTTTAACTTTTACTTGACTTGCAGATATCCCCTTTGCCGAGTCCTTTCTCTTGCTCTAAACTAGTTCATGGAGGATGCAACAGATGTTACAATTCTGTGTTATGGTCATCTTTTTCCTTACAACGTGTCTTTAAATCGACATCATTTCTGAACCTTTTCTTGCTGCAAGTCTAGATTTGTAGATTAGTCCACCCCTCTTCAATTATATTATGATTCAAATTGTTTGTGTAGCATAACCGATTGAGACTTTTCAGACACTTGAATCAGTGTCTCACCCTCTCAGTCTTCTTAAAACTTATTTTCTCCAAAAGTCTGACGTCTACACAACTCTAAAAGTATTGACCCATTTGCCTCTCCATCATCTACCTTCAGACATGATTAGGAGTGCACAAAGCAGAACCTCCATGATTGAATCCCCAAAACGAGCCAAATGAAAGCATTGATTGGCCTTGTGTTGGTGAGTGCAAGAGAATACGGCCAGAGCCTTTGGTCGACGCTTCATTTGACGTCCGAACTGAAAAGGGTTATTACACTCGACTGATGGGACATGCTGGGAATATGAATGAAATTATGAATCACTCACAGCTAAATAGAAGACCTTGATGAGGCGGAGATGTTGGACAGGACTTCACAAATAGTGAAGAAAGTGGTCAGTTACACTTTCATAATGCTTATGATTGTGCGATGGAAAATAAAGATATTTCTGGGCGATGAATAATTACACGTTTAAGGTTGTCTTGTTTGATTAAACTCTTCCAGTCGGTTTCGTAGCATTGTGAAGTGTCAAGCGTGTTGAGCGCTGAGCCTCGAGATGCAGAAGAGTTTGAATAGAATGAAAACGTTGTGGTTCCAAACAGTGGTGGGGCAATGACAGCATTGACAGAACTGAAATGCATCATTTATTTATTATAAATTATGTCAAAATCTCGTTCTTGTGGACCCAATGTCGTGCCTCACCTTGTGGGGATTTTGTCTCTCCCTGCTCCAACAAACAACCACATGATTTATTACACAAAAGACTCAAGATACAGAAAAGTGTCAAAGAGTGGTTTTCTAACAGATGTACAGGTGACTGAGAGACCACGGGCTGAGAGGTCCTCTCTTTTCAACATTTATTCACTTGATGCTGTCTTGTTTTATTCACCTCATTTGGGCTCCTTTGTGTTAGTTCCTTGATAGAAGAAGGAGCTCAGTCATAGTTTAGTCATGTTTCAGACCTGGTTTAACTCCAGTTTGGAACTGATGTAGTCTTGTAATAGTCTTGGGGTAAATGTTGTTTTGTGTTTTGTAGCAAGTGCATATGACAGGTTAGACTGTAATACAGTGAACATGATTATAATGAAGATTTTACTGTAAAGAAAAGAAAAACGTTGCCTATTTTTCCCCAGTTTGATCATTTTGGTAAAGTTGATAATTGTACTTCCTGGTTGGACATGAGCAGCAGATGGGGCAAAGGTAGAGGAAATTCCACAACTGTTACCTAGCAACCAGAATGTAAACAGTATAAACACAAAACTTCTAAATTAACTAAAAAAACTGAAACCTGATAACACCTTTACTTTGTTATGTGATTGTTCAAACTGTCAGAACTTTTTGCGATTGTGAATTGTGAATTGTCCTTTTAGAACTCAGCACTTCTTGTCATTTTCAACATTTATTTTTCAGTTTTTCTACAAAAAACTGCAACCTGACTGACCTAAAACTAATAAATATTTACCACAGGGACTATCCCACCAAATAATGTCACAATTAGAACTAGATGCTGTTGCAATAGCTGAAGCTATTGCGAGTGACTGCACAATTGAATTCATGTGATGTTGGTCTGGTTCGGGATTTGAACCCACAATCTCCTTATTGGGAGGCAGAAGCTCTAGCCGCTCTGCCACCATGCTCCTGACAAAAACAGTTTAAACAGCAAAGTTTCCTGTAGAGGACCAACAGAAAGGCTCCCACTGTAAAAGATAGGGAAAAACTGCTCGGCAAATTATGAAAAAACTACAAAAGGTACATGTACCAAAAGTAATAGCAGACATTAGAAGACTAGGAACTATTGAAAAATGAAAAAAAAATTAAAAGAATTTAAAAACTGTGGCCTGTGAAACGTGCCGAAAAACAGGAAAATACAAGAACAAATAGTGACTGCCTATGCATAGGCAGTCACTCAAAAATGTGAGGACTTTTCATTTGCTCTTTAGGCTTATTATGAACTTCTGCCTCGGTATATAATGGAAATAACAAAGAATGTGTCCAGCTGCTGCATATGAGCGATGGAGCAGAATGGACCTCCTGCTGCTGTCAGTGAAGCCAATATAAAGAGTCAAATCGGCCATATTGTTTCGCTTCAGAGGCTCAGGCCCAATTCAAACGTGGCAATTCAGTTATTTATGTTCTTTTAGAAAACCGATGGCTATTACAGTGATTGCTTTTGACATGATCCACTCTTTTAAAGCCAGTTTTCAGACCAGCCGAATGACGTTCCAACATGAGATATTGCCTATAGTCCAACTTAAATAATGGCTTATTCTTTTGACCCGCTTTGAAATAACATAATGGTCCATAAGAAAGAAAGTCCAAAATTAATGAGATTTTTAATGTGCAAAATTACGTTCATATTCTTTCGCTAACATCTAATTTATGAGTAATACTGCACGTTTTTAGTCATTGTCGCATTGCCTTTGAAAACCAGAGGAGTTCATTAACTTTAGCTTTGATTGACAGTGGTTTCACGGCTTGTTATATGAAGTGCTTCCGTAAATTGGCACTCCTCTGTGAATTTTGCCTTGTCTCGTTGCATAAACATGAGTTAGGTTGAAGAATACAAGTCTAAGTCTGAATCAATTTACCGATTTTGCAGGAGAAGCTTGGCAAAACAGTTGCAGAGGCTGTAGAGCTTTTCTGACATGACTTTTGGTATAAAATTACGACTTTAGAGAGAAATTTGTATACAATTACATTCATCTTTTATATTAAGGTTCCTTAGTAAACAGACACATAATGCATTAATAATCACTTAGCATTTACCACTTGGTTATTGAAAACAGATTCATTTTACACATTATTTATTAACTCACGTGTTAAACTGAGTCTAAAAATATAGGTATTAAAGCCATATAAAAATGCTAGTCATATTAAAAAAAAAAACAAAAAAACCTAGTGTTTATATATGCCTTATTATAGTTTAGTAAGGAAACTTATGTTAAAGAGTTATCAAAAATTATAATATTGGAAATGTTTGTTAATATTCAGAGATCTACAAAATGTTTAGGATTGGATATATGGTTTTATTTAATGAAGTACCAAAAAGGCAAACCACAAAAACAACAGCATAAACTGCGGTCAAACTACATACTTTGACCATTACATTTACAGGTGCATTGCATATTATAGGAGAGATTTGAATTATTGTCACTCACCTCTTCATCCTAAATCGACTGTTGCATGTTTAATCACTGTTTGAGTGTCTGTACTTGTTCCCGGATTAGATTGATTGGAGGAGCAGGCCTCTCATGAACCAGATTCCTGCTGGGACACAAACTACAGTCTGCAAACACTTAGCAGGAGCTGATAGGATAACCATGTTAATCAATGCCTAATACTAGCATTAGCACTTTACAAGCTTCCACTGGAGTCAATGGAGCTTCCCTGTCCTTTCACACTGTGACTAGTCAATGTGTTGCGTGTCTGTGCATATTATTATTCCCAGTTAGTGAAGGAAGAACTGCACAGTCAATATCCCAGAGCTTTATAGTTTACTCGAGCTAGGTGAAAATATATTATTGCCTGTCATACGCTTCAATACACTATTTTAAACGTAATTTTACACATCATAGAATGACCACCGAGACATTTTTGTTTCCATTTTTCATTCCATTTTGAGGAACCATGATGTAGATTTTTCTAAAACTGAGTGACATCGCTGTTGTGTTATGTGCGATGATAGTAATTAGAAACCGTAGGGAAGACCAATTATGAGTAGCTACAAAGAAACAAGACGAAGCAGAGTCTGAAGTAGATTTTGTCTTTTCAGGTTCTTCATGACTAAAGTAGATTGGATAAAATATGTGCTTTTCAGGCTGTAGTTAAAAAGATACATTATTGTTCGATTGAGTCAACTTAAGTGGACAGGGGTGTGAAACTAGCAAAAGTGCTCTAAACGTTTCCATACCTCTATGATCTGACAATATATCTAACCAAAACTGCAATCGTCAGTCCACAACCCCACGGGAGTTCATGCAAAAACAGCAGAAACAGTGTATTCATGAGTAAAAATATAGATTCGACTCATGATTCACAGCCAAATCTTCAAATATACACACCGTGTCTTGACGTGTCTTCACAATAGAATAATTTGTCCACTAATACAAATTTTGTCTGACTAAAACACCATGTACTACTTAGAGGGTGGGCAAAATTGACAAAAATGAATATTGTGACATTATTTGGCAGTATCTCTATAACAGTTTTCAGAATATTTTATCTATGCAACAGGAATGGGATAAAGTGTGTCTTTAAATGTCTTGATTGAGGTTATTGCACAAAAAATCATAAAATTAACCGTAAGTGCAGAAATATATCACTTACTTATACTATTGTTTGGAATATTAAACTAGATCTTCTCTCTCTTTTTGAGGTATTTTTTGATTTTTAATCGTTTTAATATAGTTAATATCCTCAATAGGCTAATTTTGCATATATCCAAAACAACAAATGCAAAAGTATCCCCTTTTCCAATACCTATACTTGAAAAGTATATAATTACATAATCCTTGACTTACTGTTTGTGTAGTTTTCAGACACAAACATGACATATAACACAACACACCTTCAGGTGCAGTTTGACATCAAAGCAAAGTCTACATGGGTTTACTTCATGCCTTGTCTAGCGCCTTCTGACACCAATGTTGCACATCCAATTGCTGCAAACCTCCTTCACTGTTGACCTCATCCACTTTACCTCAACACATCTCCACATTTATCCACCAGCAAGAAGTACAGAGTAAAGTGTTATCTTGTGTATTTAAGCTGACATAAAGGAGTGTTATAGGCTTGTGACCCGATATTTCTTTAACAAAAGCTATAGATAGACTCTTATCTTGCATAATTCTCTCTACTTAGCAACAACCGCTAATCTAAACATGGCCTCTCTGCACGTCCCCCTCATATAACACTGTGGTCACCTTCAAGTGACATGGCCCCATACATCTCCCAGAGACATCATGTGATATCATACACTGCACTACTCCGAGCATGCTCTTATAACCTGTGACTTTTAGATATGAGTAGTATCTTACTGTGCACATTATTGTGAATGTAAGGTCAAAACTAAGATTAAACCAAGAGCTGAACTATAAGACTAAATCAGGACTAAAGCAGGTCTGGACAAGGAGTAAAGCAGGTCTCTACTAGAGCTACAGCAGGTCTAAACCACTGGACTGAAACTGATTGAAACCAAAACTAAACTAGGCCTTAAACCAGGCAATAACTTTGCAACTATCAGATCTGTATTTTTCTTCAGAAGTGTCCCGTGATGTTGCTGGGACGTGTCTGCTGATTTAAACAGATTTTGGAGCTAATAAACGACAATTTCTTTTTGTCATACAGGATAGTTTGTTTACGTGCTGTAACTAAACTATCCTGTCTGACAAAAATAAATTGTTGTCTATTAGCTAAATTAGGAGATTATAGATTAAGAAATGTTCAAACTATTTCTGCGGGACAGATTCAATTTTCACCAATGTTTCGTTGCTAACTGAGCGACAACAGAGCCCAAAGAAGTTGTTTGATTAGCAAAAAGTCATTAACAAAAGTCATCTGAAAATTGAGTCGGTCCAGGGGAAATAGTTTGAACATTTGTTAATCTAAATCAGTAGACAGAATGAACCTTCACCAAAGATATTTTGGAGCTGTCTTATTGATGGGAGCTGGACGACTTAATTAGAAACGTTTTCCAGGAATGATAAAGTTGATATTCCAGGAATGATAAAGTTGATATTCCAGGAATGATAAAGTTGATATGCCCCCTCCTCCCAATTTATGGTTGGACGAGTATGTTTTTGTATCCCGCAGTGACACAGCGGAAACATTTCAAGAAATAAGTCTGACTATAAGAATCTCAAAATTACAAAAAGTTTAAGACCAAATGAAAGAAAAAGAAAGGACTAAACCAAATCTAAACGCAAACTAGATAAAGGTAAAATGACTATCACTAAATCAACACAAACCAAGTTCCCAAGATAAAATGGAAAAACCACTTCATGGATCCACAAAGAGAAGTCTAAAAACAAAACAAATTGCAGAAACTATGTCCAAACCAAGAGTAAACCAGAGTTAAACCTGTACCAAACCATGCCTAAACTTGAAGTAAAATAAATATGATGATACTCTGTTAAATCTTCTGTCGGGCGTTGATCTTGCCTTTGTCGTCACACAGTTTCCCGGTGCAGCGGCTGTCTCCGGTGCTGCAGGGCTGATGTAATTTATGCGCTGTGCTTTGTGCGAGGAGAGAGGAGCAGCGTTGAAGCCAGCCTTCTTCACGCTGAGTGCTCCTCTGGGAGGCTGGGGCGATCCAAGCTCACCTCCTTCTGTCTTTCACCCAGCCGCTGTACACAAGGCACCGGCCGCATCTGTAATCCGTATGGAGCGGGTTGAAAGAGCCAGGATATGGAGCAATCAATTTCAATACACATGCGGTTTTAAAATATAGCGCCAAAGAACATGACTAAATTGTATTTTAAATTGTCAACATGCTGTTTCAAAATGGAATTGTACTTTCAATAATAAAAAGGAAAAATCTGTCATGAAGTGTTCTGTTGTACTCATGGGTTTTAGCTTTTTGTTAATGTTTGGATGACATTATCCTATTCAAAAGTGATAATATTTTGTTGATAATTGTTATGGCAGTGGTCCTAATTTCTCATCATTCTGAAACCCATGGAGAGGCCAGAGTCAAGTAGCCTAAGAGAGCATTTTTTGTTAGTTGAACAGATGATTAAAGGATTTTCAAAGCAATTACAATTTCAATACAAAATATTATATCTTTTGGAGGGTGAAAAGTACTCAAAATGGCTGTTCAAAAGTAGCTGAAGCCCATAAGGTAGAATCTAGTAATCATATTGACATAAAAGTTGTTTGCATAGAGAATTAAACTAGGCAAATAGCTATAGAACAATTACATGTTGTGTGTCTCTCTCCATGTGTTGCATTAGAAGGGTAAAGCCACGTTCACTCACTGCGCTGTGCCCTTGTCTTAAATGACCTCGGTTTTGTGTTAAGGGACATACAAAAAATAAAATAATAAACTATGCACAACTCAGCAAGCGTGTGCCAACTGATCAAGACTCAGCTTCAGACTTTAACTTGCTGCTAAAATATGGAAAAGCATTTAGTTTATGTCCCCTGAGTCAAACAGTCAGCAGTTCCTTTGGCAGATCGGACTTTAGACACTCAGCACTAATTCGGGGAACAGGAAGCCTATTTGATCTCAAGTGTGACTGTGTTTGTGTGTTACAGGACTGCACTCCATTTCCATGACGACGGAGCGGGCTGTTGGCGCGGAGATGAGGAGCGCGATGGAGGCAGACACCAGGAGAGCCAATCAGGTGCGACCCCAGCAGCTGTACATCATTTCACTCAAGCCTCTCCATCACTCACAGCCGCTTCCGGCTCTCTCTGTTTAATATGCAAGCAGAGCTGCCAGCGTCGAGCCTCCTACACCAAAGCCTCTGAATACTAGAGCTCTTCTTCATCCACCAGTGCCATCCGCTAATACTGGTGGAGGCTCTGTCATCTGATTGTCCCTCAGGACTCAGGAGATGTTATTGCTTTGCTTGGAATTTAATTTAATTTAACCTTTACTTATTCTCGATGGATCACTGAGGGCGACTCTCATTTACAATGATGTCGAACTACAAAAATAAATAAATAGTCAAGAAAAACATTTGTTTAAATTAATCTATATACAGTATAATATATAAATTGTCTTAAATTGGCCCACGGTCTTTGACATAGTGTAAAGGAGCGCTGCAGGTTATTTTATTCATTCATACATTGACAATGTATATACCAGCGCATATCCTTTAAAGCCTTAAAAGGAAAAATATAATGCATTATTCATACAGTTATTAGCCTTTAAACATGCTGTGGAGAACCTCAAAGTTACCATCTCATGTTTTGAAACAAAAAAAAAAGTGTATTATGCACTAAATTAATAAGTTTCTCTGCTGTCTGGCCTGACACTTACTGAGTGTATTAGATGGCGCCTAGCACTATACTCTATTAAGTTATGTTATCTCTTTAAGAGACACTACTGTCAGACATGCAGTAGCAGTTATCGTGTTTAGACAGCAGAAATGCTCAGAACGAGTCTGGCAATGATTTAAGGACAGCTTCTCGGATAAGTGACCTAAATGATCTGAAAAAACGTCACAGATCGAGGGAGTTCAGCAGGAAGTGTTTTTGACACTTGGAGGAGATTTTCTATCACGTTCCT
This sequence comes from Rhinogobius similis, assembly GCA_019453435.1. Taxonomy (NCBI): domain Eukaryota; kingdom Metazoa; phylum Chordata; class Actinopteri; order Gobiiformes; family Gobiidae; genus Rhinogobius; species Rhinogobius similis. The sequence goes on along the minus strand of CM033624.1, from coordinate 23,090,976 downwards.
CAAAATGGCGTGAATGAAGCTGAATGCAACTCCAGATGTGTTTTTGATGATGGAACATTGTTAGAACATGATTAAAAGCTCCAAAATGTCACTGTAGCAGAATATGTGTCCTTTAAAGTACAGTGTGAATGGACTTAATGGTAATATTTAGTACGCATGTGAAGGAACAAGAAATATTTCTATCATGACTATTTTTTAAAATTAGTGAATGATGGATGCTGATAACATTAAAACACATTGAAAAGGGCATGAGGAAGTCCACTGGCTCCAAATCTCCTTGAATCAGAGCGATAATATGTCTTTGGCTTGGAAAGGCTCCAAAACCACAACACAAAGTTACCTTGTATTTCATCAAGGGTGTAAATACTTTTTGTGAACGACAAAGTAAATGATGATACAGTAAAGTTGACGCAGTGGTTATTTTTGTATTTTGGACAGGTCCCAGAGGATCACGAGTTGGATGATAGCTCGGAGAAAACCCCAAGCAAAGCATCCAAATCTCCTCAGAAAAGCACCAAGAGACCCAAAACCGTGCCTGTCAAAGTGACTTTACTGGACGGATCGGACTACGACACTGCAGTAGAGGTATGTCAGGTATAGATACTGTATTTAAAGGCTCTTGTACGGCTTAGCTTGTAAAATAATGCCCAAAAAATAACATCTGGTTTACAAATTGCCATGGATACAATTTGAGTTTTTAATGAACTGAAATATTATTACTCTTATTGTTTCTAATCTTACTGTTATATGTGATTTAATAATCAGAAAACTGAAAATTTATTATGAAATTAATTAGGATTTCCCGTACACTTTGAATGACATCTATTAATTTCAGACCACCGTTCGTCATTTGTGCAAGTATTAATTAATGCCCTTCCACTGATCCGCAGCCTTACTCTAACAAACTTTATAAACTGGGGGTGCGTTCACTTGCAGCAGGGCGTGTTGACACTGTCTCAGATTTTGGCAGCTCACAGTTCTTCACTGGCAGCTGTTACTGTGGCTCTGTCGCCATGTTCACAAGTGTCATCCTCTAATTAGTTTGGAAGAAAAGTTCAATAATGAGTAGAAATTTGTCCAAAATTAAAACAATTTTGGTTACTTCTGATGAGAAACCATGATTTTAATCTGATTGTAGCGGTTTTACAGACACTGTGGCTGGATCTTAAGAAAAAGGGGGTGATTTTATAAGATAGTTTCAGATATTGTTGTGCGTTATTGAAGTGGGAGGTATGCTGAGATTTTTGTTGAACATTTCTGGAGTCACAAAGACATTGTATAGACAGATTGGGGTGACAACTATATTTCCCCATTCTGTGTTAGCATAATTAAAAAGCTGAAACCTTCTTTGTGTTGTGGCAGCACTCCAATTTTGTTGCTTAATTAGAGAAAGGAACAGTGTTTATGAAACGCATTCGACATTTACACACTTTTGATTATTAAAAATTTACAATTCCTAAAGCAATACATTGTTTTTTGTTTAGGTTTCTTAGAGTATAATTATGCGTCGTAGAATCACGCACAGCCAATGATAATCAATCAATAATAATCAATAATCTATGTGTTTCCATATTGTAGCACTGTCATGATGTTATTGATATCCGTATTGTGATTTATGAGGACCATGCGATTCCTGGCCTTTGTTGCACCATACGTCAAATAAAACTATTCCAACGTAATATTCTAATGTACAATTTTGTGTAAATTCGCCTCACTTCAGATGCAGTAATCACAACATGTCTGATAGGATTAATTTCACTGGAGTTAATTAAATTATTTGAGCCAAAACTGACTCTTATTTGCCCATTAAAAATTCTCATTTGCTCTTTGTAAACAAACCTTAGATCTAGGCACTGAAACTGTTCAAACCAATGAATGAAACTACTCTGCTGAGCTCTCCTCCTTTTTCAACCATCAGCATTTCTACAATTACCCAAACATAATTAGAGAAAATGACTTCTAAAGGTTATTTTGTAATGCTATTAAGCGGGCTAGGCGGATGTTTCAGTGTGCAAAAATGCTCACTGGCTTTAAAATTCATATCGGAGTGTACAAGGAGAAGCTAATACAGGGTTTTAGGAGAGGTCCCAGGTTTGAGTCAGCATTACGCACCTCGCAGGGATTTTGGCTCCGTAATACATCCGCGTGAGACCGAAAATGCTGCTATGTTGGTGTTCATGCTGATAGATGGAGAGGGAGAGAAGGAGGGGGCGAACCAGACGAGCAATGCGTTAAGGGAAATAGAAAAGCTTGGGTGAGCAATGCCCCCTAAAGCAATCCTCCCAATGGTGACTGGTAGTGTTGTGTGTTTGTAAACATGATTGCTCAGAGAATTCCCCGAGATACATGAGTTTATTTGAATTTCACAGTTGCTCATCATGATGGCGGTGTGAGAGAAATGAATTATGTTTGAACCACGAGGATAAGCTCCAGAAACCTGCGAAAACCAGGACAGGCTAAAAATGCAGTTTTGTTTTCATTGTCAGAGGGAATCTTGGTGAAGAGCCGTGCGAAAGTCACACGCAAAGTTGTTTACTCTAGTTGTAATAATGAGACAGAGACATTTTTAAATCGTAACGCATCGAGAATCATAGGTTCTGCCTCGTGCATTCAGACAAAACGAGAAAGTGGCGTAAACCCTGCTTCAGAAAAATTGGACAATGCAGCTTTTAAATTATTCATATTTAAATTATGTGATTCAACGCGTAAGTTTTGATCTTTAAAACTGCAAATATGACCAATTCAGCATCAGTTTGGCCACAACAAGTAAGTAAGCAATATTTAAAACTTTTTAAAACTAATTTAATTATTGTCTCATCGTATTTGCCCTGGGGAACTTTTTCTTGTTTTTAATACGTTAACATTTAAGCAATTAGAGAGTCAAAAAATTAACATATCCATGACTCATTATTGTGCTAACCAACTACGTATTAAGCATTTCATTACCCCTTTTATTTACTGAAGTTTGGGACATGCTATTTGAGCTCGTCATATCATGTTCAGGGCTTCTGTGTTTAAAGCAGCTCAACGCTCAAACATCTATTAGTGTCATCATTTAATAAAATATGTTGAGATGACATTTTGAAATCTTTGCATTCTGGGAACTTGTTTCAAAAAGTGTTGTTTACTGAGCCCTGAAACGCCCGCTCCATGAGGATGACAGGCGCTTTAGATTAAATATCTTTGTGGATACGCCTGAGCTCCACTCCATATAGACAGCGCTTCAGAAGCAGCAGATGCCTTTAGTTTCCCCTAATGATGGATAAAAAGTTACCAACTGAAATCGTGATAAAATTGAAATTGTGAAATCTTGGTAGTTACATATTTTCCAGACCACTGACCAGCCAGTCTCTGCTACATTCTGTTTGAATCATGGAATCTGTAGTTCAAATGTAGAAGGATCTGGAATCAGACAGTAAAGTGCGTGGACCGTCCAACCACAGTCATTCATTTATAGCATGTGTCTCTCAAATATTCTCGTAACATTCAGAAAAAAAATTACAACTTCTTTTACCTGCGATATATTGTTTTGTGCTTTGCTTGTTGATTCTGCAGAAATCTGTGCTGTTTCTCAGTCCTCTGTGATTTTAATGTTTTCATTACTTACCCGTGAGCCGCCATGTTTATTTTGACACAAACTGACCATGCGTTTCTGGGACTGGTTGATCTGCCTGTCAGTCACATCCATCGGAAATCAGGAGACAGAATAGTAGTGTGGCCAAACAACTAAAGTCATCATGATGTGCTTTTTTGGGCATATGGACCTAATTGCAGCTCATGTTTTATTCAGGATGTGGTTCTAAAAGGGTTTACTATCCTGCTTCAGGGGTATAGTGGCAGGGGCTATAGTGGTCCTAAATACTATTGTTAGTTGTAATATTCACTGCAGCAACATAATTGTGGTGGTTTAAATTCACAGATCACCAATATTGCCCGGTGTACACTCTGTTTCATTTGAATAACAGTATGCAGAATATGTTCTCCTTCATTAGTCCTGACAGGCCTCTTCAATTAACTGAACCAATCCAACTGAGCCGTGATTGACACCTCCATCTCCACACATCAATCAGCCCATTAACACAGCATCATTAATCACACTTCATGTCGTACAGTTCTCGCAACATATGGGTATTCGGATAAAAAAGCAATTTCGTAACTATACCGGCTTATATACGGGGCTTTCAGTCTTGTCTTGCGATATTGGGAGCAACATTTCGCCTTGGGGCTGGCCACCTGTTTTTCTGGTGGGACTCAGCATGTCTGTCACAGGGGCGAGTGGAGCAGGACAGATAATGGGCTCAGTAAAACAGCGAGCGACCCAAATATAGATCAATATTTTTACGTAGCAACCGGACACCTATAGCGTTTTTTACTAGTGTGTAGAATTAACAATTTAGTTTGTAGGACCTGCAGAATAAACTAAAACTTTTTCAGTTTTAAAGCCTTAGAAAACTTGCCCTTACATTTCTCTCATCAGAGTACATGCTTCCAACTTGAGTTCCCTTTAGTATTTCTGGCCTCATGCTTGAGTTATTTTCGTATAGACTCTTGAGCTTTGAGAGTCTAAGGGCTAAGCGTAGCAGTGGATGGCCTTCTCTGCTTCTGGAAGTAAAATTTGTATATATTTTTTCTCATAAAAATGTTTGATGCATGTTAGTCAGCCAGCTCAATGTATTTAATTGACACCTGAGACTTTGCCAAGTAGATTTGTTTAAGTAAAGTTAGATTTCTGTTGTTGTAATGTTATAGTGCCTCTGTTTTACTCTTTATAAGTCTATTCTCCTTCTTCTGCCCCGCCCACTTTTGCCGCTTTTTGCTACGTACCCGTAAAGTAGATACATTTGTGTAAAATGTTTAATGTGCACATCCAACAACAAGTCAACAATGCACTGATTTTCTGGGCGGTCTGAAAACACCTTTGTAGTCCGTGTTCGTGCTCGCTTCCCCCTTGTAAACTATAATGCAAAAAACAAAAAAGATGGCGGCACCCATGGCAACGTCCGGAATAAGGTGAATAGAAGAACGGATCCAGATATTTCTCCTCATATTTATTAATCCTGAACAAATAAAAAGAGGTTCAAAAGTTTTTTTTATTGCTTTGTGTCTGTGCAGCATCTTGAAAATGTATAAAATGTTCTCTATAAATAAAGTCGATCTGGATTATAATTTTAAAACCACATGCTTTTGCTTTCAGAGGATTGGCTGTAAACCTATCAATTAAAAAGACTCAAGCTGAACATTGATGATTAGAAGTGACTGAATCTCAATTTTGATTAGAATTTGATTAACCGCACATCTCTATCGGAGAAATGAACTGGAATGTTACACGCAGAACCAGAAACCAGCCCCCGTTGAGCTCTAAACCCTCACTTTACCTCACCTCACAATTGTGGTTATATGGCAAAATGTATTAACGGAAGCCAAATACATATATCTTTGTCAAAGAAACCACCCAAGCTTTACTTAAAACACATTAAACACATAAAAACACATTTACTACCTCTTTCCAGACCAGTTCCAGGATGAAAACGAATATTCGAGGTTCAAAGTACATGTTTATTGACCGTTTATCTTCAGGAGGCTTAAGCGTGGGGCTTTCCCAGGCAGGAGTCTTACACACAGAGCTGACATACTGTAGATCCATTAAATATATTGCTCGTGTCCCATTGGCCCGTGCCGTATGATGGAGTGTGATGCGATGCGGCTATGATCTTGTTGGCTGCCCCGACCCCATTCACGTCAACTAGCTGCCTTTTATGGCTTATTGGCTAAAGCACGTGACCTCTCCATATTTTACTGAACAGATCTATGCACGGCCACGCTGGAGAATCGCACGGGGCATTTTCCTTCAAACCAACCCCCTCATTTCTTAACGTCACCTGGGCTCCCGACACTAGGGGTATTGGACTTTGACAGCAAATCCATAGAGGTGACATACGAGGGCCCTTATGTGGAGCGGGGGAGAAAATAGCAGTGGATGCAAGCGAAGGAAGCGAGGGAAAAGGAGGACTAAAGGGGGGAGGGAAAGAGGAATATTATGGTGTTTGTATGTTATGTTATGGTATGCTGCGGTCTGTGTTTAAGGTTGACAAACGATGAACGTGTAATTGCAATCGCGGCGTCCGCAGACAATGGGTCGTCATGGTAAAAGCTCCCATCAAGGTTCTATCGACCAATCACAAATGCATTTTCTTTGTCCACAGCACAAGCCAGTGTGGGATGGATGTTTTTGTCGTTTCATAGTGATGGATAATTGTGAAGTGCAGTAGCGGTAGTTGAACTATATTTGATGGACAGTCGGGGGATATCAAATGGTTGAAGAAGGTGAAAGAGTAAAGGAGTTGGGTGAATGTAGTTTTTGAAAATGGTGTAAACAATGCCAAAATGATAGATTATGTACAAGTGTTAACATAATTTCTACTGCTACTTAGGGTTACACCATACTTCAGAACATTCTCCATGCTAGTATATATACATTTTAGGCCATATGTAGAATATCTTAGTCAAACAATACATTTTTCCATGGAGACAAGGAGGAGGAGGCCAAATAGTCAGGTTTGTGGAGATGCAAGCTCTCGCTCACAGTAACAACGCATGTTCTTCTGCAGTCTAAGAAAAACTTTCAAAATGGAAAAAAACAAGACAAACAAACATGACCTTCCTTTAGTTAATTTTTTGGCAAAATGTACATACTGAGGCTTAAAGTCAAATACAATCTAGCTATACTTTTTCATTTTAGGCTGTGTGATTTTGCACATTTTAATGGAATTGAGATCCAACTGTTTCAAATTGTCAATGAATAGCATGTGTTTAATAAATGGTCTACAGCCAATCCTTTGTCAGTAAAAGCATGCTGTTAAAAGAACATGCTTGATTCTTTATGTTAAATAGTGTGTAAAAGTCTATCTATATTCGTGGATTTAAAATATAGTTCTATTTGATTGTAATAAAATTTTTAAAATGAATCGAATTGAAAATCATGATGGAAAAAAGTGATATTTATAGATATATATCACCCAGCTCAATGTGAGTCTTGGATTGTGGAAGTAAAGTGCAGTGCAGGAAGTGGCCCTCAAAAAGCCTACAATTAAACATATACGCTAAAGACATAAGTGTGTTTGAATCTATTGGGCCCCGAATGAAGTTGTATTTAAAACTTTATATCCCTGGCATTACTGTCTGTGTGGCTTCTGTTTTGGCCTAGCGGTCGATGTAGTGCACGTTCCTTCCATCACAGCAGCCGCATTTTTACACAACATCTGGGCTTTAAGGGGAGCCCCGCTGAGACGGTTTTACCCTGGTGGTTGAACTTTGGCTGCTCAGGCCTGCAGTCTCCGCTCCAGCTCTTGAAACATGAAGTTCATAGTTTATTCATATTCTCCGGTTCACCACAGCCCCATCTGTGTCTCCTGTTTATTACTGCGGGCTGTTTTAGCTCGGCTCCTGCATTACTCCGCCGTTGATCTCGCTGACCCGACATATTGTTTGAGGTAGACACGGTTGTACCTCCTCTCATACGAGGCAGTTCAAGCTGAATCTAAACTCACTGCTGCTTGTATCACATGTCACATTGCTTTATGATAAAGAATGTCAAAATACAAACATGCATAGACAGTTTTTGAATTCAGTTGACAGTTTTGACTATTCATGTCTAAGGGATGCCTATCTCAATATCAATCTCTAAATAACTGCTGTGGGATTGCATTAGAATACAGCCAGTCTGTTTTAGGCAGTTTTAATGCCAACTTAAACAGACTCACAATAAGAGTGCATATTTTTCAAGGGACTTTTTTAGTTATTGAACCAATGCAGTACATTTGACAACATGTAGAGGTTATGCAGAGGTATTCTTTTATCCGAAAAAGGCTCCTCAACATTACTACAGCACAACTGATCAAATGTGTTTCTTTGCTTTTCTTGGGCCTTCGATGCACAAATCAACTTTATACAGTAAAATGTCAACTGAAAGTAGTTTGCCCATTGCTGCTGTCACTGTGCAGAGCTTAGCTAGCTTGTATGCTAATGGCAAATGGAGATTTAGGACACTTCAACTGCCGCACAACAATAAATACATGAATTAATTAATAAAATAAAACACTTTAAGGACAGAAAGGTAATCGGTTCAACTGTGTGTGATCCCAAAGTCTGTATCAGTGATAAATGTGAGCGTAGCTGCAGTTTTCCTGTTGTTTATCTGGTTTTCTGCAAGTGTTTTTGTTGTTTGTTTTTTTTCTTTTAGACGTTAGGTACGAAACTAAATATTTTGCAGAGTCGTCGACCTGTATGTGTTAGCAGCTTTTACACATTTTAGTTTTGTTTTTAGCTCTTACAGGAGAAAATGTCATTACTCACCACTGGCTCTCATGCGTTTTTGCCACTCACTGCTAAAATTCAAAACGCTGTGATGTCTCCTGCATAACCTCTATAACATCTCCATGGAGATGAGCAGCTGACTGACTCCCAACCAAATGTGTGAAAACGTAGTGCAGCTTTCATAATGTCCACAAAGATTGTTTCACTGTTGACTTTCACTGTGGACACACTGTAGACACATTAGACACACCTTTGGACAGAGCTCTGAAATGATGCCCCTCTATGTGAGGACAAGCTGATGCCCATTTGAGGCTTCCAGACCCTTGTAGCTGAAGTCTGAAACCTGCAGGGACTTAAATGAATGTTATATAATTGTATTCAGTGAAATGATATGAATGAAGGACAGTATTTTAATGAAAACACATCACATATCTTTCCTGTATATATGTTATACAGTAGTTTATTAGGCCCGAGCGCCACAAGCTGGCGAGAGGCCTATTAGTTTCGCAGTGCCGTCTGGCTGCACTGCGCAAAGTGCGCACGGCACGAAATCAGCGCTGGCGCCGCCCGCTTCAAACACTCACTAACGCATTCCCCAACTCATGCATGTTCCGTGCATACCAATTAGTAGTGGGAAAATTGAACATTATCGTTGTAAAGCGGGCGGCCCATGCGAAGAATCGCGCACGCAGATTAAATTAGCGCTACGTGGGGATGACGGCGCGAAGCGTCGCCATCCCCATGCAAAGCGCTAAATATGCGCTGAGTCGCCCACTAATGCGTTCCCCAACTCATGCACGTTCGTGCATATAACAATGTAATGTAAAATTGAACATTACTATTGTAAATAGGGCCAATAACAGAAAGTGGCGGAGCCCACTGAAAAATCTCGAAAGTGTCCGCCAGTGACCAGGGACCCGTACCAAAACGTAGGAAAGCGCGTGCGCTTTCCGAAAATGTATAGTTTGCTAAATAAAAAAAAGGGGAAACATTGTTTTCGCATCGGAATATTATTAGGCCCGAGCCCCTACAGGGCGTAGGGCCTATTGCTTTCGCAACGATGCCGAAGGCATCGTTGCAACTGTCTCGCCAAACTTTCGCGCTGCGCGCGAAAGTTTGGCAGCCTAGTCGGTTCTATGGTCGGACAGTGAAATAGCCCATGCCGAAGGCATGGGACCTGCATATTTACTTCTGCTATGCGAAAGAACCCTCTCAACTGTCTTGGCGAACTTTCGCGCGCAGCGCGAACGTTCGGCCCCCTCCAACGCCCCAAACATTGACAGTGAACTGTCCCACACCCCTGGCATCAAGCCCCACTCAGTAACCATACTTGTTCCTGCTAAAATACATGGAAACCAATGGGGAGCCCATGCGCGGGCCCGACTCGGGGGTGACTGACGAGCGTGTAAGCGCTCGTAATCCAAATTTGACCCCATGGTGACCTGGGGAACGGTCAGAGCTTTCAAAAAACGTATAATTTGTCATTCTCAGTAAAACGGATATATTGTTTTTGCTAAAAATATTATTGGCCCGAGCGCCACAAGCTGGCGAGAGGCCTCATTAGCTCGCAGTGCCGCATAAGCACGGTTGCGAAAAGTGCGCGCACGGCGCGACGAAATCGGCGCGAGGCGCCGCCCGCCTTCCAAACACTCACTAACGCATTCCCAACTCATGCACGTTCCGTGCATACCAATTAGTAGTGGGAAAATTGAACATTATCGCTGTAAACGGGCGAAGCCCGTGCGAAAATGCGCCTGAAGTGCGCACGAAGCGCTTTGCGTGGGGATGACGGCGCGGCGTCGTCATCCCCAAGCGCTGTTCGCTGAGTCGGCCACTAATGCGTTCTCAACTCATGCACGTTCGTGCATATAACAATTTAATGTAAAACTGAACATTACTATTGTAAATAGGGCCAAAAACAGAAAGTGGGCGGAGCCCACTAAAAATCTCGAAAGTGTCCGCCAGTGACCAGGGACCCATACAAAACGTAGGAAAGCGCGTGCGCTTTCCGAAAATGTATAGTTTGCTAAATAAAAAAGGAAACATTGTTTTCGCATCGAATATTATTAGGCCCGAGCGCCACAAGCTGGCGAGAGGCCTATTGCTGCAGTGCCGCGGGCACGGCTGGCGAAAATGCGCACGGCGCGCTAAATCGAAATCAGCGCTGCGCCTTCGCCCGCTTCAAACACTCACTAACGCATTCCCCAACTCATGCACGCGTTCGTGCATACCAATTAGTAGTTGGAAAATCGAACATTATCGTTGTAAACGGGCAAAGCCCGTGCGAAAGTCTTAAGCGAAGCGCTTTGCGTGGGGATGACGGCGGCGGCGTCGTCATCCCCACGCAAAGCGCCGTGCGCTGAGTCGCCCAGTAATGCGTTCCCACTCATGCACGCGTTCGTGCATATAACAACAATGTAATGTAAAAATGGAACATTACTATTGTAAATAGGGCCAATAACAGAAAGTGGGCGGAGCCCACTGAAAAATCTCAAAAGTGTCCGCCAGTGACCAGGGACCCATACCAAAACGTAGGAAAGCGCACGCGCTTTCCGAAAATGTATACTTTGCGAAATAAAAAAAAGGGGAAACATTGTTTTCGCATCGGAATATTATTCTTCTTCTTCTTTCTTCTTCTTGGGACCAACCCCCCTATTTTTCACCCAGTGAACATTGACGAAGTCTCAGGAAAATTTGCACACCTCTAAAAATCGTGCCTCTGTACATTCTGGCTATTTCCGATTTCCAAAATTCAAAAATATGGCGCGTCAGCGCCCCCAAGTGTACAAAAAATGCATTGCGGGATAGGAAAGTGCCAAAAATATTTTTTATCGTAGAGTCATGAAACTTGGCAGAGAGGTAGATAGTGCCAAGAGAAGCAAAAAATATTATTACGGCAACGCCGTCCGCCCAACCATTTGTCGGCCATATTGGATGAAAATTCGCTAAACCTGACTCAGCGTTTTTTTAATACTTCGTACTTTTACGAACTCCTCCCAGGGCGTTTAACCGAACAAGCTGAAATTTGGTGAAAATGAAGTTGAGGAGTGTGGCATCAAAAGTTATCCAAATCATGAACCTAACTTTTACGGTCTCTGTCTTGTGAAGCCACAAAATTTGGCCAGAATTCCTGAAATTTTCAAATTTTAAATTTTGCTCCCATTTGCACATATAAAGTCCGAATTGCATCAAATTTGAATTAGTTGTTAAACTCACTGTCTGAAACCTATTAGAGGTGAAAAAATTTAATTTGGCGCGTTAGCGCCCCCTACAGATCAAAGCAAAGTTTTATATGGGAAGAAAAAAATTTTGTTATTTAGAATTTTTTGAAATTTTGCACAAAATTCCATTTTGGCCTACCGATCAAAAAAGCCAATGAGACCCATGTCATATTTTGTACGCAAGCCGTACTAATGACCAAAACACCCCATGTTATTCCTATGGGAAAATCGACAAATGTCTCAAATTTGCATATTTTTTCCTATGCATTTTAACGAACTCCTCCTTGGCGTAAGCCGACTAACCCTCAAATTTGGTGAACATCTTTCTGAGGAGTGGGGCACTAAAAGTTATCCAAATCGTTTGGATAAGTATTACGGTCTCTGTCTTGTGCAAAGCCGCTAATTTTGCCAATATTTTAGAAAAGACAGAAAAACCCCATGTTATTCCTATGGGAAAATCTCTAAATCTCTCAAATTAAACTTTGTACTTTAACGCACTCCTCCTCGGGCGTAAGCCCGATCAACCTGAAACTTGGTGATAATCATCCTGAGGAGTGGGACATCAAAAGTTATCCACATTATTTGGATAGGTATTATGGTCTCCGTCTTGTGGCCGCAAATATTGCCCAAACTTGTAAAAATGACGGAAAAATCCCATGTTATTCCTATGGGGAAAATGCAAAATCACTCCAATGAAACTTTGTACTTTAACGAACTCCTCCTCGGGCGTGAGCCCGATCAACCTGAAATTTGGTGAAAATGATCTTGAGGAGTGGGCCATCTAAAGTTATCCAGGATTTTAGCACAAGTATTACAGTCTTTGTGCGGCGCAGCCGCAAACCTTGACCAATTTTTACACATTTTCAGTGAAATATGAGAAGTAGGAGGCGCGGTAGCGCCACGGATTCGGCAGCAGGTATTTTATGAGGAGGGAAATTGGGGCGCGTAAGCGCCCCCCTCTGGCGTTGCGGGGCGGCGGCGTGGCGAGGGCCGATCATTGCCGCTTGCGGCTATATTTCTTCTTCTTCTTTCTTCTTTCTTCTTCTTGGGACCAACCCCCCTATTTTTCACCCAGTGAACATTGACGAAGTCTCAGGAAAATTTGCACACCTCTAAAAATCGTGCCTCTGTACATTCTGGCTATTTCCGATTTACAAAATTCAAAAATATGGCGCGTCAGCGCCCCCAAGTGTACAAAAAATGCATTGCGGGATAGGAAAGTGCCAAAAAAAAATTTTATCGTAGAGTCATGAAACTTGGCAGAGAGGTAGATAGTGCCAAGAGAAGCAAAATATTATTACGGGTAACGCCGTCCGCCCAACCATTTGTCGGCCATATTGGATGAAAATTCGCTAAACCTGACTCAGCGCTTTTTTTTATACTGCACTTTTACGAACTCCTCCCAGGGAGTTTAAACAAACAAGCTGAAATTTGGTGAAAATGAAGTTGAGGAGTGTGGCATCAAAAGTTATCCAAATCATGAACCTAACTTTTACGGTCTCTGTGCGGCGAAGCCACAAAATTTGGCCAGAATTCCTGAAATTTTCAAATTTTAAATTTTGCTCCCATTTGCACATATAAAGTCCGAATTGCATCAAATTTGAATGAGTTGTTAAACTCACTGTCTGAAACCTATTAGAGGTGAAAAAATTAAATTTGGCGCGTTAGCGCCCCCTACAGATCAAAGCAAACTTTTATATGGGAAGCAAAAAATTTAGTTATTTAGAATTTTTTGAAATTTTGCACAAAATTTCATTTTGGCCTACCGATCAAAAAAGCCAATGAGACCCATGTCAAATTTTGTACAGTGGCCGTACCAATGACCAAACACCCCATGTTATTCCTATGGGAAAATCGACAAATGTCTCAAATTTGCATATTTTTTTCCTATGCATTTTAACGAACTCCTCCTTGGGCGTAAGCCTGACTAACCTCAAATTTGGTGAACATCTTTCTGAGGAGTGGGGCACTAAAAGTTATCCAAATCGTTGGGATAAGTATTACGGTCTCTGTGCGGCAAAGCCGCTAATTTTGCCAATATTTTAGAAAAGACAGAAAAACCCCATGTTATTCCTATGGGAAAATCTCTAAATCTCTCAAATTAAACTTTGTACTTTAACGAACTCCTCCTCGGCGTAGCCCGATCAACCTGAAACTTGGTGATAATCATCCTGAGGAGTGGGACATCAAAAGTTATCCACATTATTTGGATAGGTATTATGGTCTCCGTCGTAAGCCGCAAATATTGTCCAAACTTGTAAAAATGATGGAAAAATCCCATGTTATTCCTATGGGGAAAATGCAAAATCACTCCAATGAAACTTTGTACTTTAACGAACTCCTCCTCGGGCGTGAGCCCGATCAACCTGAAATTTGGTGAAAATGATCTTGAGGAGTGGGCCATCTAAAGTTATCCAGGATTTTAGCACAAGTATTACAGTCTTTGTGCTTGGCGCCAGCCGCAAACCTTGACCAATTTTTACACATTTTCAGTGAAATATGAGAAGTAGGAGCGCCACAGATTCGGCAGCAGGTATTTTATGAGGAGGAAATTGGGCGCGTAAGCGCCCTCTGGCATTGCAGGCGGCGGCGTGGCGCGGGCGAGGGCGATCATTGCCGCTATGCGGCTATATTTATTATTATTATTTTTTTTCTTCTTTGTTCTGCGAAATGATCTCTAATTTGACCCCTGAACATGCTCAAAAACTCACCAAATTTGGCCCAAAATTCAGAATCGTGAAAAAATTTTGTTTTTTATAGGTGTCATGTTTGGGGAAATAATGGCGCGACAGCGCCACCTACAAAAGTCAAAATACATTGCGCCTATGGGAGGCGTCCGCCGTCAACTTTGTCGTACAGCCACGAAATTGAACACGCATTCCTCTCCTGAGGACGAAAAAATATTATTATGGCCACGCCCCTGACTCACCAGTGTATGGTCGCCATATTGGATTTAAAGTTCAGCGCTGAGTCAGCGTTTTTCGCTCACGTCGAACTTGAACGAACTCCTCCTAGGGCGTTTCGCCCACGGCGCTCAAAATCGCTGTACATGCTCTACACAAGTGGGGCATCTAAAGTTATCCAATTCGTTTAAATAACTTTTTACCGTCTCTTGTGGCGCAGCCCTAAAGTTGACCGACGATTTCTTTCATTTTCAAAATTTAAAAATGCTCCCGTTTTGGCAAAACGAGTCCGATTATGCCCAAATTTTAATAGGTTGTAGAACTTTCTTGCCTGGACCTACTTTAGGTGTAATTTTTTCATTTGGCGCGATAGCGCCCCCTACAGAGTGAAAAAACTTTTTGTATGGGGAGCAAAAAATTTACTTTTTTAGATTTTTTTGAAATTTTGCACAAAATTCCATTTTGGCCTACCGATCAAAGCCAATCAGACCCATGTCGTATTTTGTACGGCGAAGCCGTACCAATGACCGAAACATCCTATGTTATTCCTATGGGAAAATCGAAAATTGTCTCAAATTTGGATCTTTTTTTACTACGCATTTTAACGAACTCCTCCTCGGGCGCAAGCCCGACCGACCTGAAATTTGGTGGACATCTTCCTGAGGAGTGGGGCACCAAAAGTTATCCAAATTATCAGGATAGGTATTACGGTCTCCGTCGCGAAGCCGCATTTCTCAAACATTTTAGAGAACACGGAAAAACCCCATGTTATTCCTATGGGGAAATCTCAAAGTCGCTCAAATTAAACTTTGTACTTTAACGAACTCCTCCTCGGGCGCAAGCCCGATCAACCTGAAATTTGGTGGACATCTTCCTGAGGAGTGTGACACCAAAGTTATCCAAATTATAGGGATAGGTATTACGGTCTCTGTCTTGTGAAACTAAAATTGCCCAAACTTGAACAAATGACAGAAACAACCCATGTTATTCCTATGGGAAAATCTCAAAATCTCTCAAATTTAACTTTCTACTTTAACGAACTCGTCCTCGGGCGTAAGCCCGATCAATCCCAAACTTGGTGACAATCATCCTGCGGAGTGGGGCACCAAAAGTTATCCAAATTATTAAGATAGGTATTACGGTCTCTGCTTGGCGAAGTTTTGCCAACATTTAAAAAAACACAGAAAAACCCTATGTTATTCCTATGGCCAAATCTCAAAGTCGCTCCAATTTAACTTTGTACTTTAACGCACTCCTCCTCGGGCGTAAGCCCGACCAACCTGAAATTTGGTGAAAATCATCTTGAGGAGTGTGACACCAAAAGTTATCCAAATCATCGGGACAAGTGTTACGGTATCCATGCGGCGGAGCCGCAACAATTGGCAACATTTCTGCTCATTCATAACAGCAGTTTTGGGACACAGCTTTGTTCCACCACAAAGCCCCAGTAAAGGAAAGAATGTGGGCGCGTCAGCGCCCTTCCTCGACCTTTGCGAGAGCGGAGTACGACGAGCGCGGCCCGCGAGGGCCGTTCGATGCCGCTTGCGGCTTTAATTGGCCCGAGCCAGTAAACTGGCGAGGGACATTGTGTTTCGTCCGTTTCTTGCTTATTATTACGCCCTGTTTTCATACTCTTCGCGGCCCTTTTTGACCCAGTAAACATGCACGAAAAGTCTTCAATGGGGGTATAGTCGCAATCGGCCCAGAAAAAAATTTCGTATTTCGCGCGTCTCGAGAACGTCCGACCCGAACCGAACGAGCAGCACCGGCCCGAATCGGACCCCTATGGGAAATGGGACGAGCAAATTTTGCCCGACGCGCACGAAACTCGGAGCAGTGATAGAGAACAGTGAACCGAGCAAAACATGACATTGGAGCGCGGCCCTCGGACCAAGCGCACGGCGGCCATATTGGACCGAAGTCGCCACGCCACTTTGACTTTTTTTTTTTGACGGAGAACTTGGACTAGGGCTTTTGCCACACGTGGGTCTGGCACACGTTTATGCGATCGGGACACATTGAAATTCAATAGATATCCACTTTTTTTCTGATATCTCAAATGGTCTCGCCGTGGCTCGCCATCGACGAACGCCTTCGTTTCCTGTTTTTCCGATCGCATGTCACGGCTACACGCTTGGACTGAGAGAGTTGTAATTTCAGTCACGAGTGCGTAATTATGATCTGAATGTAATGCATTAATAAAAATAAATAAAAAGTACTCGCTAGCGCCCCCTACCTATTAAGTCAAACATCGACTTTGTCCGATTTGGACGAAACTTGGGGAATATGTCCAGTGCAGGGCGCCATGGAAAAAACTGAATGAGCGATATGGTGCATTTATCACCGTTGGCCACCAGGGGCGCAAAGAGTGCTCACAAAATCATTTAAATAGCTGCTGCACGCACATGCATACTCCGATCGACATGAAATTTGAAACACTAGTCTACGTAAAGCTGCTGAATCCATTTATATGCGCACAATAACAATCAATCCTACGGCGCCACCTGTAGGAGCGCACTAAATTACAATGGGGAGAAAAACCATTACTTTGACTTCTATTTGTGAACATTTGCAGACAATTCCTAGACGGCCTCCTGATCAGAAAAGCCAATGAGACCCATGGCCTATTCTTCACACTTTTGCCTCTAGGGCCCTCCAGGGCCCTCCAGAGCTCCTAATCATTCTCTATGGGAGAATATGCTCTCTTTACACAAAGATGCAGCAAAAAGCCACTAAACAGTGAGTAACAGCCACCAAACTTAATACAGTGACTCCTGTTAAGGAAAATAAATGCCCCATAACACCATTTTACATGCAAGTCAAATACAGCCTCTACAGCGCCACCTGTTGGGTCAGGCCTATGGAAAGGGAGACACATTTATTTTGGAGGAGGCCTATGACATTTGCCACAGTGATAGTACACATAAATATGACCCTAAAACATAATTGGTGCAAACTCATCAGACAAACGACAAGGCGGCCATATTGAATTTAATTTTAGACACCACTTTAAGGTTTTTTTTTTTCCATTGCAAAAGGGTCCTTGGTTTTTGGACCTACATCAGTCTAACATACACGTTCCTGATCGGGACGCATTGAACTTTGATACTGAACCACCATTTTTGGCCTATCTCACACGGTTTAGTCGTGACATCCTGTCTCAAATCGCCTTAATTTCCTGTTTCTTTGCCCGCTCCTCAAAGACACATGGACTGTGCCTACAGAGCCCAAATTGCCACCAATGATGGAGAATTAAATATTACACAAAATAGACCAGGGAGCACAGGACCACGAATCACTATAGCGCCCCCTACAGTTCAGTTAAAAGTGTCCAGATTGTCCGATTGACACCAAATCTTGGGAGATGATTATTTGCTTTATAAGAAGCAAAAAAGTCAATAGGACCCATGCCCTATTCTTCACAATTTTGCCTCTAGGGCCCTCCAGAGCTCCTATTCATTCTCTATGGGAGCCTGACCCTCATCACTCAAAGATGGAGCAAAAAGCCACTAAACAGTGAGTAACAGCCACCAAACTTAATACAGTGACTCCTTTTAAGGAACATGAATGTCCCATAACACCATTTTTCATGAAACTCAAATACAGCCTCTACAGCGCCACCTGTTGGATCAGGCCTATGGAAAGGGAGATGCATTTATTTTGGAGGAGGCCTATGAAATTTGCCACAGTGATAGTACACATAAAGACGACCCTAAAACATAATTGGTGCGCAGTGCTTAGACAAACGGCAAGGCGGACATATTGAATTTAATTTTAGACGCCACTTTAAGCTTTTTTTTCCATTGCAAAAGGGTCCAAGGTTTTTGGGCCCACATCAGTCTAACATACACGCTCCTGATCAGGACGCATTGAAATTCGATTAAAAACCAAGTTTTGATGATAGCGTTTACGGTATAGCCGTGGTTCGCCATCGCAAATCGCCTTAATTTCCTGTTTCTTAAAATTATTCTCCAAGCCACAGGCATTGCCGTACAGAGCACAAACTGTAACCACAAATGCAGAACCAAATATTAAACAGAACAGAGTCAGGAGCACGTGAGCACTTTTCACTATAGCGCCCCCTGCTGGTCATGTAAAAGTACCAACATTTTCGGATTGCCACAAAATCTTGGAATCTGATTTTGAGTGCCAAACGTTGCAAAAAAGTCAAATACACCGATGTCCTATTTTGGATCGTTTGGCCTGAGGGGCCACGCATATTCCCTATTCATTTCCTATGAGACATGTCATATCTCTATGGAGAGGCCAAATTTATTTCGAGCAAAGTCAGTGATACTCGGCAGACGCATTATTTAGAGCATTTCGATCGAATAAGTCAATTACATCGAAGCCATGTTTTGGACGGTTTTGCCACTTTTTGAGAGCAGCGCCCACCTATGCACTTCTATGGGGACGGCGCTTGGTGTGAGCAAGGGAGGGGGGTCACGGGGGCCCGGGTGATGCTCAGAGGAGGAGGACGGCGCCCCGGGGCGGTTTGGGACCGGCCGAGGCCACGTGGGAAGGCGGTCGCGTGCGGGGCGAGGGCCACCATCGCCGCTTCGCGGCTTTAATTGGCCCGAGCCAGTAAACTGGCAAGGGTCATTGTTCTTCGTTGGTTTCTTTCTTATTCTTTTTTTTTTCTTACAATTGGCGGGCCTTTTTGACCCAGTGAACATGCACGAAAAGTCCCACATAGGGGTATTGTCGCGATCGGCCCGGCGAAAAATTTGATAATTTGCGCGTCTCGAGAGCGTCCGACCCGACCCGAACGAACAGCACCGGCCCGAATCGGACCCTATGGGAAATGGGACGAGCAAAAATAGCCCGACGCGCACGAAACTCGGAGCAGTGATAGAGAACAGTGAACCGAGCAAAACATGACATTGGAGCGCGGCCCTCGGACCAAGCGCACGGCGGCCATATTGGACCGAAGTCGCCACGCCAGTTTGACATTTTTTTTGAGCTCCGATGAGTCCTAGGGTTTTGGTCCGACATGGGTCTGGCATACACGTAGTCGATCTACACGGATTGAAATTCAATAGTTATACGCTTTTTTTACGATATCTCAAATGGTTTCGCCGCGGCTCGCCATCGAAGAACGCCTTCGTTTCCTGTTTTTCTGATCACATGTCACGGCTACACGCTTGGACTGAGAGAGCTGTAATTTCAGTCACGACTGCGTAATTATGGTCTGAATATAATGCATTAAAAAAAATAAATAAAAAGTACTCGCTAGCGCCCCCTACCTATTAAGTGAAAAGTCAACATTGTCCGATTTTGACCAAACTTGGGGAATATGTCCAGTGTAGGGCGCCATGAAAAAAACTGAATTAGTGATATGGTGCAATTATCACCGTTGGCCACCAGGGCGCAAAGAGTAATCACGAAATTGTTTAAATAGCTCCTGCACGCACATGCATACTCCGATCGACATGAAATTTGAAACACACGTAAACGTCAAGCAGCTGAATCCATTTATGTGCGCACAATAACAATCAACCCTACGGCGCCACCTGTAGGAGCGCACTAAATTACAATGGGGAGAAAAACAATTACTTTGACTTTTATTAGTGAAAATTTGCACACCATTCCTAGACGGCCTCCTGATCAGAAAAGCCAATGAGACCCATGGCCTATTTTTCACACTTTTGCCTCTAGGGCCCTCCAGAGCTCCCATGCATTCTCTATGGCAGTCTGACTGTCTTCTCACAAAGATGCAGCAAAAACCCACTAAACAGTGAGTAACAGCCACCAAACTTGATACAGTGACTCCTGTTAAGGAAAATCAATGCCCCATAAAACCATTTTTCATGCAAGTCATATACAGCCTCTACAGCGCCACCTGTTTTGTCAGGCCTATGGAAAGGAGATGCATTTAGTTTGGAGGAGGCCTATGAAATTTGGCACGGTGATAGTACACATAAAGACGACCCTAAAACATAATTGGTGCACAGTGATCAGACAAATGACAAGGCGGCCATATTGATTTTATTTTTAGACGCCACTATACGTTTTTTCCATTGCAAAAGGGTCCTAGGTTTTGGGCCTAGATCAGTCTAACATACACGTCCTGATCAGGACGCATTGAAATTCAATAAAAACCAATTTTTGGAGATATCTCTTAGGGTTTGCGCGTGACTTCCTGTCATATATCGCCATCATTTCCTGTTTTTGTGCTTATCCCTCAGAGGCACTTGGACTGTGCCTACAGAGTCCAAATTGCCACCAATGATGGAGAATTGAATATTACACAAAATAGACCAGGGAGCACAGGACCACTAATAACTATAGCGCCCCCTACAGTTCACTTAAAAGTGTCCAGATTGTCCGATTGACACCAAATCTTGGGACATGATTCTTTCCTATATAAGATGCAAAAAAGTCAATGAGACCCATGGCCTATTTTTCACACTTTTGCCTCTAGGGCCCCCCAGAGCTCCCATGCATTCTCTATGGGAGTCAGACTGTCCTCACACAAAGAGGCAGCAAAAACCCACTAAGCAGTGAGTAACAGCCACCAAACTTAACACAATGTCTACAAATAAGAGACATTAATGGTTCATAACCATATTTTTCATGCAAGTCAAATACAGCCTCTACAGCGCCACCTGTTGTATCAGGCCTATGGAAAGGGAGATGCATTTAGTTTGGAGGAGGCCTATGAAATTTGGCACGGTGATAGTACACATAAAGACGACCCTAAAACATAATTGGTGCGCAGTGATCAGACAAACGGCAAGGCGGCCATATTGATTATACTCTATAATTTTAGACGCCACTATAAGTTTTTTTTTTCCATTGCAAAAGGGTCCTAGGTTTTTGGGCCTAGATCAGTCTAACATACACGTTCCTGATCAGGACGCATTGAAATTCGATAAAAAACCAATTTTTGGAGATATCTCTTAGGGTTTGCTCGTGACTTCCTGTCAAATATCGCCATCATTTCCTGTTTTTGTGCTTATCCCTCAGAGGCACTTGGACTGTGCCTACAGAGCCCAAATTGCCACCAATGATGGAGAATTGAATATTACACAAAATAGACCAGGGAGCACAGGACCACTAATAACTATAGCGCCCCCTACAGTTGACTTAAAAGTGTCCAGATTGTCCGATTGACACCCAATCTTGGGACATGATTCTTTGCTATATAAGATGCAAAAAAGTCAATGAGACCCATGGCCTATTTTTCACACTTTTGCCTCTAGGGCCCTCCAGAGCTCCCATGCATTCTCTATGGGAGTCAGACTGTCCTCACACAAAGAGGCAGCAAAAACCCACTAAGCAGTGAGTAACAGCCACCAAACTTAATACAATGTCTACATATAAGAGACATTAATGGTTCATAACCATATTTTTCATGCAAGTCAAATACAGCCTCTACAGCGCCACCTGTTTTGTCAGGCCTATGGAAAGGGAGATGCATTTAGTTTGGAGGAGGCCTATGAAATTTGGCACGGTGATAGTACACATAAAGACGACCCTAAAACATAATTGGTGCACAGTGATCAGACAAATGACAAGGCGGCCATATTGATTTTATTTTTAGACGCCACTTTAAGTTTTTTTTTTTCCATTGCAAAAGGGTCCTAGGTCTTTGGGCCTAGATCAGTCTAACATACACGTTCCTGATCAGGACGCATTGAAATTCGATAAAAAACCAACTTTTGGAGATATCTCTTAGGGTTTGCGCGTGACTTCCTGTCATATATCGCCATCATTTCCTGTTTTTGTGCTTATCCCTCAGAGGCACTTGGACTGTGCCTACAGAGCCCAAATTGCCACCAATGATGGAGAATTGAATATTACACAAAATAGACCAGGGAGCACAGGACCACTAATAACTATAGCGCCCCCTACAGTTCACTTAAAAGTGTCCAGATTGTCCGATTGACACCCAATCTTGGGACATGATTCTTTGCTATATAAGATGCAAAAAAGTCAATGAGACCCATGGCCTATTTTTCACACTTTTGCCTCTAGGGCCCTCCAGAGCTCCCATGCATTCTCTATGGGAGTCAGACTGTCCTCACACAAAGAGGCAGCAAAAACCCACTAAGCAGTGAGTAACAGCCACCAAACTTAATACAATGTCTACATATAAGAGACATTAATGGTTCATAACCATATTTTTCATGCAAGTCAAATACAGCCTCTACAGCGCCACCTGTTGTGTCAGGCCTATGGAAAGGGAGATGCATTTAGTTTGGAGGAGGCCTATGAAATTTGGCACGGTGATAGTACACATAAAGACGACCCTAAAACATAATTGGTGCACAGTGATCAGACAAATGACAAGGCGGCCATATTGATTTTATTTTTAGACGCCACTTTAAGTTTTTTTTTTTCCATTGCAAAAGGGTCCTAGGTCTTTGGGCCTAGATCAGTCTAACATACACGTTCCAGATCAGGACGCATTGAAATTCAATAAAAAACCAATTTTTGGAGATATCTCTTAGGGTTTGCGCGTGACTTCCTGTCATATATCGCCATCATTTCCTGTTTTTGTGCTTATCCCTCAGAGGCACTTGGACTGTGCCTACAGAGCCCAAATTGCCACCAATGATGGAGAATTGAATATTACACAAAATAGACCAGGGAGCACAGGACCACTAATAACTATAGCGCCCCCTACAGTTCACTTAAAAGTGTCCAGATTATCCGATTGACACCAAATCTTGGGACATGATTCTTTGCTATATAAGATGCAAAAAAGTCAATGAGACCCATGGCCTATTTTTCACACTTTTGCCTCTAGGGCCCCCCAGAGCTCCCATGCATTCTCTATGGGAGTCAGACTGTCCTCACACAAAGAGGCAGCAAAAACCCACTAAGCAGTGAGTAACAGCCACCAAACTTAACACAATGTCTACAAATAAGAGACATTAATGGTTCATAACCATATTTTTCATCTAAGTCAAATACAGCCTCTACAGCGCCACTTGTTGTGTCAGGCCTATGGAAAGGGAGATGCATTTAGTTTGGAGGAGGCCTATGAAATTTGGCACGGTGATAGTACACATAAAGGCGACCCTAAAACATAATTGGTGCGCAGTGATCAGACAAACGGCAAGGCGGCCATATTGATTATAATTTTAGACGCCACTATAAGTTTTTTTTTTCCATTGCAAAAGGGTCCTAGGTTTTTGGGCCTAGATCAGTCTAACATACACGTTCCTGATCAGGACGCATTGAAATTCGATAAAAAACCAATTTTTGGAGATATCTCTTAGGGTTTGCTCGTGACTTCCTGTCAAATATCGCCATCATTTCCTGTTTTTGTGCTTATCCCTCAGAGGCACTTGGACTGTGCCTACAGAGCCCAAATTGCCACCAATGATGGAGAATTGAATATTACACAAAATAGACCAGGGAGCACAGGACCACTAATAACTATAGCGCCCCCTACAGTTGACTTAAAAGTGTCCAGATTGTCCGATTGACACCCAATCTTGGGACATGATTCTTTGCTATATAAGATGCAAAAAAGTCAATGAGACCCATGGCCTATTTTTCACACTTTTGCCTCTAGGGCCCTCCAGAGCTCCCATGCATTCTCTATGGGAGTCAGACTGTCCTCACACAAAGAGGCAGCAAAAACCCACTAAGCAGTGAGTAACAGCCACCAAACTTAATACAATGTCTACATATAAGAGACATTAATGGTTCATAACCATATTTTTCATGCAAGTCAAATACAGCCTCTACAGCGCCACCTGTTTTGTCAGGCCTATGGAAAGGGAGATGCATTTAGTTTGGAGGAGGCCTATGAAATTTGGCACGGTGATAGTACACATAAAGACGACCCTAAAACATAATTGGTGCACAGTGATCAGACAAATGACAAGGCGGCCATATTGATTTTATTTTTAGACGCCACTTTAAGTTTTTTTTTTTCCATTGCAAAAGGGTCCTAGGTCTTTGGGCCTAGATCAGTCTAACATACACGTTCCTGATCAGGACGCATTGAAATTCAATAAAAAACCAATTTTTGGAGATATCTCTGAGGGTTTTGCTTGCGTGACTTCCTGTCATATATCGCCATCATTTCCTGTTTTTGTGCTTATCCCTCAGAGGCACTTGGACTGTGCCTACAGAGCCCAAATTGCCACCAATGATGGAGAATTGAATATTACACAAAATAGACCAGGGAGCACAGGACCACTAATAACTATAGCGCCCCCTACAGTTCACTTAAAAGTGTCCAGATTGTCCGATTGACACCCAATCTTGGGACATGATTCTTTGCTATATAAGATGCAAAAAAGTCAATGAGACCCATGGCCTATTTTTCACACTTTTGCCTCTAGGGCCCCCCAGAGCTCCCATGCATTCTCTATGGGAGTCAGACTGTCCTCACACAAAGAGGCAGCAAAAACCCACTAAGCAGTGAGTAACAGCCACCAAACTTAATACAATGTCTACAAATAAGAGACATTAATGGTTCATAACCATATTTTTCATGCAACTCAAATACAGCCTCTACAGCGCCACTTGTTGTGTCAGGCCTATGGAAAGGGAGATGCATTTAGTTTGGAGGAGGCCTATGAAATTTGGCACGGTGATAGTACACATAAAGACGACCCTAAAACATAATTGGTGCGCAGTGATCAGACAAATGACAAGGCGGCCATATTGATTTTATTTTTAGACGCCACTATCGTTTTTCCATTGCAAAAGGGTCCTAGGTTTTGGGCCTAGATCAGTCTAACATACACGTTCCTGATCAGGACGCATTGAAATTCGATAAAAAACCAATTTTTGGAGATATCTCTTAGGGTTTCTTGGCGTGACTTCCTGTCATATATCGCCATCATTTCCTGTTTTTGTGCTTATCCCTCAGAGGCACTTGGACTGTGCCTACAGAGCCCAAATTGCCACCAATGATGGAGAATTGAATATTACACAAAATTGACCAGGGAGCACAGGACCACTAATAACTATAGCGCCCACTACAGTTCACTTAAAAGTGTCCAGATTGTCCGATTGACACCCAATCTTGGGACATGATTCTTTGCTATATAAGATGCAAAAAAGTCAATGAGACCCATGGCCTATTTTTCACACTTTTGCCTCTAGGGCCCTCCAGAGCTCCCATGCATTCTCTATGGGAGTCAGACTGTCCTCACACAAAGAGGCAGCAAAAACCCACTAAGCAGTGAGTAACAGCCACCAAACTTAATACAATGTCTACATATAAGAGACATTAATGGTTCATAACCATATTTTTCATGCAAGTCAAATACAGCCTCTACAGCGCCACTTGTTGTGTCAGGCCTATGGAAAGGGAGATGCATTTAGTTTGGAGGAGGCCTATGAAATTTGGCACGGTGATAGTACACATAAAGACGACCCTAAAACATAATTGGTGCACAGTGATCAGACAAATGACAAGGCGGCCATATTGATTTTATTTTTAGACGCCACTTTAAGTTTTTTTTTTTCCATTGCAAAAGGGTCCTAGGTCTTTACATTACATTGTAATTACATTACAGCACCGGCCTATTATGCACGTGAAGTCGGCCATTTTTGATCATATTTCACGCGCCACTTAAATTTCGTCTCTTTGTTAATTAACTTGTTCGAGATTTTTGGCCCAACATCATTTTGACAGATACGTTCCTGCTCTAAAAATATTGACATTAAATACTCATCTAATATTTGGTGATAGCATTGATGGTTTAGATGTGGCTCACCATCGCAAATCGCCTTCAATTCCTGTGTCTTTCAATAACTCTTCCAGCCACAGGTATTGCCGTACAGAGCACAAAGTGTAGTCACAGATGTGGAATCAAATATTAAACAGAACAGACTCAGGAGCGCATAAGCAGTTTTCACTATAGGGCCCTCCACTAGTAATGTAAAGGTACCAACATTTCCTGATTTACACAAAATCTTGCAATCTGATTTTAAGCGGCAAAAGCTGCAAAAAAGTCAATTACACCGATGTCCTATTTTGGATTGTTTGGCCTGGGGGGCCACGCATATTCCCCATGCATTTCCTATGAGACATGTCACAAGTCTATGGAGAGGCCAAAATTATTTCCAGCAAAGTCAGTGAAACTCGGCAGACGCATTATTTAGAGCATTCCGATCGAAAAAGTCAATTACATCGAAGTCAGGTTTTGAGCGGTTTTGCCACTTCTGGAGAGCAGTGCTGGCCAATGCACTTCTATAGGGACGCCACCCGGTGTGAGTGGGGGGAAGGGGGGGTCACGGGGGCCCGAGTGACGCTCAGAGGAGGAGGACAGTGCACCGGGGCGGTTTGGGACCGGCCGAGGCCGCGTGCGAAGGCGGTCGCGTGCGGGGCGAGGGCCACCATCGCCGCTTTGCGGCTTTAATTCTTCTTCTTCTTCTTACCCTAACCAACCCCCCTATTTTTCACCCAGTGAACATTGACGAAGTCTCAGGAAAATTTGCACACCTCTAAAAATCGTGCCTCTGTACATTCTGGCTATTTCCGATTTCCAAAATTCAAAAATATGGCGCGTCAGCGCCCCCAAGTGTACAAAAAATACATTGCGGGATAGGAAAGTGCCAAAAAATTTTTTTATCGTAGAATCATGAAACTTGGCAGAGAGGTAGATAGTGACAAGAGAAGCAAAAAATATTATTACGGCAACGCCGTCCGCTCAACCAATTGTCGGCCATATTGGATGAAAATTCGCTAAACCTGACTCAGCGTTTTTTTAAAACTTCGTACTTTTACGAACTCCTCCCAGGGCGTTTAACCGAACAAGCTGAAATTTGGTGAAAATGAAGTTGAGGAGTGTGGCATCAAAAGTTATCCAAATCATGAACCCTAGCATCTTTTACGGTCTCTGTGCGTGAAGCACAAAATTTGGCCAGAATTCCTGAAATTTCCAAATTTAAATTTTGCTCCCATTTGCACATATAAAGTCCGAATTGCATCAAATTTGAATCAGTTGTTAAACTCACTGTCTGAAACCTATTAGAGGTGAAAAAATTAAATTTGGTGCGTTAGTGCCCCCTACAGATCAAAGCAAACTTTTATATGGGGAGCAAAAAATTTAGTTTTTTAGAATTTTTTGAAATTTTGCACAAAATTCCATTTTGGCCTACCGATCAAAAAAGCCAATGAGACCCATGTCATATTTTGTAACGGCGAAGCTGCATAATGACCAAAACATCCCATGTTATTCCTATGGGAAAATCGACAAATGTCTCAAATTTGAATATTTTTTTCCTATGCATTTTAACGAACTCCTCCTTGGGCGTAAGCCCGACCAACCTGAAATTTGGTGAACATCTTCCTGAGGAGTGGGGCACTAAAAGTTATCCAAATTGTTGGGATAAGTATTACGGTCTCCGTGTGGTGAAGCAACAAATTTCGGCAACATTTTTGAATAGACAGAAAAACCCATGTTATTCCTATGGGAAAATCTCAAAATCGCTCAAATTAAACTTTGTACTTTAACGCACTCCTCCTCGGGCGTAAGCCAGACCAACCTGAAACTTGGTGACAATCATCTTGAGGAGTTGGGCACCAAAATTTATCCACATTTTATGGATAAGTAGTACGGTCCCCGTGCGGCGAAGCCACAAAAAGTGCCCAATCTTGTACAAATGACAGAAACATTCCATGTTATTCCTATGGGGAAAATGCAAAATCACTCAAATGAAACTTTGTATTTTAACGCACTCCTCCTCGGGCGTAAGCCCGACCATCCTGAAATTTGGTGAAAATGATCTTGAGGAATGGGCCATCTAAAGTTATCCAGGATTTTAGCACAAGTATTACAGTCTTTGTGCGGCGCAGCCGCAAACTTTGACCAATTTTTACACATTTTCAGTGAAATATGACAAGTAGGAGGCGCGGTAGCGCCACGGATTCGGCAGCAGGTATTTTATGAGGAGGGAAATTGGGGCGCGTAAGCGCCCCCCTCTTGCGTTGCGGGGCGGCGGCGTGGCGCGGGCGAGGGCCGATCATTGCCGCTTGCGGCTATATTTTACCTTTACTCTTGATGTACATTGTTTGCATGTTTTTACAGAGCCAGATATGCAGTAATGGCACATATAAACATTATGTAGTGCCTCAGACTGTGGTTTTAGTGAATATTGTTCTTTCATGGTCTCAGTTAGTGTTAATGCCATCTACAATCAAATGTCATCTTTACTTGCTATACAAATATCTTTAGTAAATGTCAGCTCTAAAGTGCTTATCGTCTCATTACATTTTCTTTTTTCCTTGTTTTATTTATTTTCATTTCCTTTTGAACATATGGTAAATTGTCTGAAGAGCAAATTCTACTGTAAAGTCTCATTCTCCCTCCAAGGCCTTTTCTATTGAGTTACAGTAGCATTTTATATACAGTACATTTGCCCAGGGCTACGCTCACACAAGACCTATAACCACAACACATTTAACATCTTCTGATACACTGCATACAGCCGCATACAAGTGTGTGGTTAATGAGCTGAGGCCTTACTGTATAAAAGATTCATGTGGGATCAGCACTGGCAGCTTCTCAGAGCTTAAAGATGATGAAACTGGTCAGCGCATATTCAAAATCTTTCTGTTGTTTTCAAGCTCTCGCCCCACAGTGCCCTGCTTTAATTGCTCTTCTACTGTAGCAACAATCATAAATATATAAAGCATATTCACTGTGGATTCAGCTAAAAACACTGGGTTATTTTGTGTCTTATAACAATTGCAAAAGTCATCCCAAGTTGTTTCAGTTTTGAGGTACATTTTTACAATTGAAAACCCCACAGCACAGTGACGAGGCATTACCATAAATAGCAGACGATGAGAGGTGCTGGGTAAAATGTCGACTCACTTAAAGCGTCAAAAACAAAATGCTTGTGCCCGTACGATTTGATTCATAGTCCTGGTTTCACTGTCAGATCCATTTGTATATTACTTTGCAGGCACTTCAATGACTGCATAAAAGCAAGTCTACTCCAGTGTAACTGCGGTTGGTGTTTTTTGTGGGTTGAACTCTCACTTTTATGATATTCAGCAGGACTCTTGGCTGTATGAATACATTCTACCAACTTCTGTGGTTTTAAGGTCAATTGCTAGTTTATGGTATCTCTTTACGCCTTTGTTTATGCTTTTACTTTCTATATTTGAAGCCCATAAACGTCAGTGAAATTTAGTGTGTGTTAGACTGAGTGTAAACATCATACCACACAGTGAGATTATTTTATATACTGTATGAGCTGGTACAAAATGTCCCAAAAACAATGACAGTGTCCACTGAAACACAAACACCAGTGTAAAGTCTTCCAGGGTCAAAAGTCAAGAAGTCAGATATGGTCGATATTTAAAGCTACACTACTTTACTTTTCTTGACTTGTCTCCGTGCACATAATACTCTGCTTACTGTTGTTTCAATGAAAAATACATGTGATTTATGTTACATTCTAGGGAAAGTAATAAGCAGGTGGGAGACCCTCCACTTGAGAAGTTACACAGTGTACTTTTTTATTAGTTTATTTAACAGAGACAGTGTACATTCATAAACATTTCTGTAAATACCAGAATTAGCCTAAGCAGCTATTTTTCCTCTGCAGTCTCTGGGCACAGTCACCCTTAACCAAATACATTTATTTTATTTATTTATTTAACAGGACCATGTACAATGACATTATGCTCGGGGGCAAAGATGATTGCACCAGATTATAGCTATGCAAGCTAATTTCCATCTGCAGTCCTGGATAAGGGACGAGGGGAGTACAACGTGCATTATTTACAGTGCAACAGTTTCATATAGTCTCTGACACTCAATTATTCACTCACCCTTCATCGTCATCAATATTATCTTAGCACTGAAGTTCAGTGCAGACACCAGCACCTTAAAGTTAAGATTACAATATTAGAATTACAATTTACACCTAGTAAAGCTAATACACGTTTAAATAAGTTTATAAAAGGAGCTAAGACAACACTATTCTATACTAATTACATAAAACCACATATACATATTTCTAGTAATAGTGTGCAAGTTTGTGGTCAGTGTGTGCACCTCTGGTTCTCAATAAACCACTTCTTTACCTCTCTGGAGAAGGTACAGAGGTTACTTTCATTTATGAGCTCAGTGGGGAGCTTATTCCACTGTTTGGTCCCCTGGTATGAGATATGGTATACATCAGTATATTAGAAAACATACAGTGTAAAGCTGTACAGATTATGTACAGTAAAGATCATGATTGAAAACATATTATAACACAAGTTTTAGAAACATGGCAGTGCATCTCTATGATGCAAAGTGGCTTGTGATAATGACAAGTCTACATTCTATATCTACATTAGGCTCAGATGGTCAAAACTAATCGAAGACGGTTTAATTACTCAGCTTGTAAGTATTTAGTTTGCTTCTGTTTGTTAAGTGCAGTAGATTTGGTTTCTTCATTTACAACCATTACCAGATTTACAAGCCCTGGTCCATCCTCTTTTTGCTTGTGCAGCTGAAACCATTAGCAATAAACAGATTGAACAGGCAAACAGCTGCTAATACAAGATGGCAGTAACAGAAATGTGATTGGTTACGACTGAAGTGACAACAAAATCTCATCAGTGAGTCCTGAGTCAGCAGTAACGGTTGGGGGACCGCCTGAGATGCTTGTTGCAATTTAATTAAGTTAGAGAATCAAACATCTGATTGCAAAACATACTATTATACTATTATGTCTGTATTAGTGTTACCAACAGCAACATTTATAAACTTCCCTAAATTATCATCTGCTGTCTCAATTCAGCATTAAAATACCAGGAATGACTTCAACAACACTTAACAGTTTAATTAGGTTATCTTTCAGACAAGTAATTCTAGTACTGTAATAAATAAATGCTGC
The DNA here is from genome assembly GCA_019453435.1 of Rhinogobius similis. Classification (NCBI taxonomy): domain Eukaryota; kingdom Metazoa; phylum Chordata; class Actinopteri; order Gobiiformes; family Gobiidae; genus Rhinogobius; species Rhinogobius similis. Next base: position 23,059,721 of record CM033624.1, on the reverse strand, counting down.
GTCGCTGGGCATTTTTTTAACTACCATTCATAGTGGTCGTCAAATATGAATGTTGCAGGTTCAGATTGGAAACTTTCAAAAGAGCAGACTCAGCCTTAACCTCTGAGGGTGAGTTACACTTTTAAATGATTTGGTCCTAATTTGAGCCCATGTTTAGATGTGCTGTAATCTTGGTTTGATCTTAGTCTCGTTTAAAAAGTGGTGGATATCCTAAGACACTTCCTTTGCGGAAGTATTCAGTTTTATAAAGTCTTTAAAGGCAAAAAATATTATGAATTTTTCATATAGTTATTAGCCTTTAAACATGCTCCTGAGTGCCTTAAATTTGCCATCTCATGTTTCGAAATAAAAAAAAAGTTTATTATGGACTAAATTAAAGGATTTCTCAGCTGTCTGCAATGACACTTACAGAGTGCATCCAGCCAGCAGATGGCGCCTAAAGTCTGGTGATGATTTAAGAACTTAAAACAGCAGAAGATTCTTGGATAAGTGACGTATACAATCTGAAAAACTTCACAGAGCGAGGGAGTTCAGCAGGATTTGCTTTTGACGCTCGTAGGGGGAGGATTTTCTATCTCGCATTCTTCAAAATGGCGTGAATGCAGCTGAATGCAACTCCAGGTGTGTTTTTGATGATGGAACATTGTCAGAACATGGTTGAAAAAAGTCACTGTAGCAGAACATGAGTCCTTTAACATGTCAGAGACATCCACCACAGCTCACTGTGTGATCTTGTAGTATGTATTCATTTTAGACTGGATTAGTGAATACCCCATTGAGATAGAATTAGACTATTCAGTTGTACAATGAGCAAGCTATTTCAAATACCCAACTGATACTCTATGCACAGAACCTATTGCAAGACATTTGTAGTTTAAAATCAAATAAAATTAACATTGAGGAACAAATATTGACATGACAGTTCATGCTGAAGCTTTTGAAAGATAATTTATGGATTTCAACAGTTATAGGTAATATTTTGAGAATTTTTTCCCATTCATATTAAATATTTAGTTTTAAATTGTTGCTGTCTATGCAATGGTCCTAATGTTTCATAATCCTGAAACCCATGGAAACATCACTAGGCTGCAGTCGTCTTCAAAGAGATTTCAGTGGAGTTTAATATTCTGTCAGAAGCTCTGTCTGACGACGTTTTCTCTACAGGCTGAACAAAGGCTTCTTCCTCGGCCTTGTAGCATCCACACTGGCAGTGACAGAGAGGAAGAGGAGGGCACAGGGACAGGAAACCTATTAACTAAGGTTGCCAGGGTAACGGCTGCTTGGCTCCACCGTCGCCATATCAGCCAGGTTTCCCTTGGAGACGTGCCTGTCCAGAGGAAATGGGCGTGTCCTCTTTAGCAGAGGACGTAGACCCTGGCTTTATATGGGCATACACGAGGTACAGGCTCCTCCCACTGCACAGAGAGCGTAATGTCCAGGGCGCTGATCCTTTTGTGTTGTAAAATATGCTGTAAATTTACTGGAAATAATATACGACTTCTATTTAATGAACCGTGGTTTATGATAGTTGCCAGTCAGCATCTTGCCCCTGGGCCTACAGAAGCATTATATTACATTAAATCATTGTTAGACTATATATATATAAGTAGAAGTGGGCAATATTTAAAAATGTAGATAATGTGAATGATGTTTGGAAGATGGATATTAAGTACATCGTTTATAGTAAAAAATCCTACAAAAATAATTGATTAAAAATAAAAATTTGAAAGTCGTTGTAAACTGAAATAAGGGTACATGGTGACATTTCTGCTGATGATTACACAATTTTTAACACACTTCTGCTGGATTGACATAATAGAGTCTGATTATCGTAATTGGTATATTCCAACTAATATTGAGATATTCTGCGTGGCAAAACTCTTCTGTTCCTGTTTGTAATAGTAACAAAAATGAATCCATGTATGAATTATGCATTATTATGCTTCCGTTCCCTGCCTGATTTGACATGTGCGTGTGCCCCTGCCCTGTGTCCGTCCTCACCTCCTGCTGAGACGTCTCTTACCCTCCTGTGCTCGTGTGTGTGGTCTCTTATCCTCCTGTGTTCATGTGTGTGGTCTCTTATCCTCCTGTGCTCTTGTGTGTGTTGCAGAAATTTGCCAAAGGACAGACTCTGCTGGACATGGTGTGTGGCCATCTGAACCTGCTGGAGAGGGACTACTTCGGACTCATGTTCCAAGACACTGACCACTCCAAGGTCAGACTAAAACACACAACTCTTTATTTACCACTGTGAGACAAACTAATACTGCAGTAATTAACATGCAACGTTGGCCATTCTTACAAGCAAATTATTGAAAATACTTGCTAAATTGAAATACTTGACTATACTAGACATCAAGATTACTAAACAGAACTAAAAGAAGAGTTCATATTTCGCCTTCACTGTAATCTTTGCTTGCATTTTTGACACAGGGAAGAAGAACGAACTCAAGGAAATTCAATGCAATAGAGTCTTTATTGTCCAAAAAATAACTTAAAATGTAAGATCTGGGCAGTTCACAGACCATGCAAAAAGTTCCCAGATACTTAGTCCCAGATCATGGCTCCAAACCCACAGAGATTCTCCCATGAAGAAAAAACCTCCAGAAGCACGAACAAGAGAATGCAGCCCAATTTATGGCCATTTATATACGAATAATCAAAACCATTACCCCCTATAGCTTGGCTCTTCTCTTATAGTTTTCTTAGTTTTAGGGCACTACTCCTCCCAAGCTACATATTATTCCGGGTTTTTCCCAGTCAACCAGATGAATTACCTCCAACATATAACCTCTCCCAGTTAAGCCCTTTTTGACAATCGTCCGGTAGAACGCTGTCAATTTTTTGTCATTTTTGCCCATTTCCCTGAGCCGAGCCCCTTGTTCTTGACACACTATCTCATCCTACAAGCTCAACAAATGTCTTTAGCATTAATTCCATTGACCTAGGAATGTTCTATTTTGCTTTGATACCACGTTTAAAATCACTGCCCCCTACAGGTCCAGTACCATGCCCTGACCTTTTTTCAACTCCTGGTCCAGGTTCCCTCCTGGTCCAGGTTCCTTACTGTTGTATTTCTTGCTGTGCAGTACTTACAAGGCTTGCCTTGGCAGCCTCCAGTATTGACATGACTGAGCCTCCAATGCACATGTTGCTCTAGTGAATTCCTCTATGGACAGAGTTTTTGTAATAAGTAAATGTACTGTAACATTGTAAACAAAATAATAATAACTCTACTGTTTTGTCTAAAACTTTAGTTAAACACTGTAAAGAACAAAAAAAACAAACAAAAAAAACCCTTGGTGTTACACTCTTTTGTGCTTTTGTGAAATTCTTCATCAGCGCTACATTCTGTTTACTGACTTCCTGTTAGTTTAGAGTCAAATTTGAAATCCTCTTCTCGACTTATAAAGCCATAAATGATATGGCCCCATCCTACCTCAAAGATGTGATTGAATCGTACCATCCAAACAGAGCACTTCACTCTCAAAATGCTGGACTATTGTTGGTCCTAGAGTCTCTAAAAGCACAGAAGGAGGCAGAGCGTTCAGCTACCAAGCTCCTGTGTTATGGAACAAGCTCCCTGTTCATGTTTAAGAGGTCGACACAGTCTCTACATTTAAGACCAGGCTCAAAACATTCCTCTTTGAATTATCTATGCTGCCCTAGGAGCTACTATGCTGGGGGAAGTATGGCAGTTTAAACACTATCCTCTGGTTCTTTTTACTTTCCCCATCAATATTCACTATTTTACTTAATCTGTAATCAGTTTGTTGCTGTTCACAAGTTGTCCAAAAAGGGGTCAAGGACAGGGAATTAATTTGTTTCATTCCTGTGAACGTTGATTAATCTGCTTCTCTATTATTGTCCACTGACTTTTTCACTGTTTGATTTTCTAACTTTCTGCTGGTAAAATCCACAGTTTTGGAAAGAATTTGTCAAATGCACCAAATGATTTGTAAATGTAGCATTTTATGGTTGCAACTGAATGTTACTTACAGAATCGTCGCAGCTAAGTTTTCAATCGTAGTCATCTGATTTTCTTTTTTCTTCTTCATATCAATGTTTTGATTGAAAGTGTGGAGCCAGCCATCCATCTTCTTCCACTTACTCAGGGCCGGTTGGAGCCATATGACTTTAAAAAATACCTCTACAATACCCTACGCTTGGACAACACACATGAACTACACAATCAAGAATTATCATTAAGCAGCACTGTCTTCTAAGTTATTTTAAAAAGCAAAATGATAAAATCCTTATGATTTGGAGAATACCGCTAATTTGTGGTTTGTGGTTCCTTTGAATTTTTATTACCATTTGGCACAGTTTCAAGTGACCTCCTGTCTGTAGAAATCAACACGAGCTTGTTGATTATGCTTTGTGTTTTACATATGAATGAATGTAATTGCTAATTCTGACCTTCTGCTTTGTGGATTGTGCCAAGTCATTCTAGCTAGCAGCTTTCAAATTAACATTTTATTTATAGGCACTTACTCATCTGTCTCTGTTAACACAAAATCATGAGCAAATCCTGCAAATAATGAAGTCAACTCAAAATATATGACTTATTTTGAAAGTTAATTGCTAACTATCCTGCCCTGTGAAACACCATATTTGCCCTTTATCCATTACTGGCCACTTACAGTTTGACAATAGCATCTCTGACTTTTAACCTTTAAAATGTGATTGGTTCATGTGGCCTTTTCAGAATGGGACACTGCCCACAAAAGCCTCAGTAACTTCAAGCACTGGGGACTGGCATTTATCGAGCCAAAATGGTGGCTTTCTGTGCTCATAAAGGCTATTATCCGTTACCTTGTGTCTAGAATATATTTGGCTTTTAACTGGGGGATAAAGGAAGACAGTGAGGTAAAACTCTTGATAATGTGAATATAAATGAATGTGGCGAGTGAAGATTGTGTTTTTTCTTTTTTTAGAATTGGCTGGATCCCTCCAAAGAGATTAAGAAGCAAATTCGGGGTAAGTACAGGCCCACACCAAAGGAGACCTGCCGTATAATATTGAAGTGAGAATTTAGTGGTGATGTGTTTCGCAGTGGGCTCCTGGGTGTTTGCGTTCTCAGTGAAGTTTTATCCTCCGGACCCATCAGTGCTCATCGAAGACATCACCAGGTGAGAGCAAAACAATCTCACGGAAAATACTGCATCAACGCTAAAAACGGAAAAGATGGAAATGTAAAATGGATTGTGGTTGCTGCTGTGCCATGTCGAATATTGTTGAAAACTGTTGAATGCAAATGATGTTGGATGAAATTCAGGGGATAAACAGTTCGAAACAATAGGCTTTGTAGAAAATAATGATAACTTGAGGTTTGTTTTGTCTGAGTTTGTAGATTTGTAAATATTGCATTCAGAGGTGGGAGATAAAATGAAAACTATATGTATATGTTTTTGAAATATGCAACATGAGTGTTGAGTATCGTCTATAAATAAAACTATTAAAAATATAAAATATAAAGTAACATTGCCGCACTTTTGTGGTAGATTTTATGATCAATTCATGTTTTGACTTAAACCTCAGTAAGACATTTACAGACACATTTTAGTACATTCCTGATGCATTTTTAAAATCTTGAATAATTTTAAGAGCAGTGCAAAAATTATCGAGAGATTGACACAGTTGGATTATGGTTTAAGACGGTGTACACTTTGACTTTATATTTTGTTGTTTTTTTACAATGACATAATGTACCAGTAGATACGGTGTAGGAATAATTTTAAGATTTTGAAATTTGAATGTGCCATTTTGAAGTCTTAAACCCCACAACCCAACAAGTAGTTTAATTGCTGTAAAGTTGCTTGAATATGATAATTGTATTTGATTGACAAGGCAGCTCTTAAAGTAAAAATTAAAAGAATTTGATATTCCAAATGCTAAGCTGCCAGTCCCTTTTGAATTCAGATCTGATCACTGGATCAGTCTATACATGAAAACAAGGGCTTTGTTTAATATGCACTGTTTACATTAGTCATAATAACATATAGCAGACACTTGACAATCAAATACAATACATTCTAATCACAGACTGATTGGACACCTGCCTGGTTTTGTTCCATACAATTACAAACAAACTGATGTGAAACACCAAGTGTTGACAGCCTTTGTGTGGTTTAAGCTCATATACACACCTTCATATTGCGCACAGAACCATCTTGGTAAATAAAATATTTTTTTCTGTTAAAAACGTGACAAAAATGTGCAAATTGTATCTTAATTACTCATCACTCGAAGTCCTGCAGCTGCACTCTGCACACACTGTGACGCTAATTACAAAAATGTTTAGCTCAAGATTTTGTGATTACAAGACTTATAATTGACTTCACATTAATCTTAAGGCATCAGGCACTTGAATTCCTCATGGTGGGTTTTCAAGGCAAGAATACATAAATGTGTATCATTCAAAACGTGATGCTTATATGCAGAGATGGAAAGTAACAAAGTACAAAAGTTAAAGTTCTGTACTTGTAATTTACTTGAGTAGTTTTTACACTGGATATTTTTTACTTCGCTACATTTGAGAGCAGATATCTAAACTTTTAACTCCCTATATTTTCCAGCTAAAGTAAAAAGTACTTTCTGTGTGGTTTGAGGGGTTATTTTTAGCAGTTCATGATGAAATCCTATGTAAAGGTTTTGAATTCAAGCCCCAGCTTTGAGCAAACACAAATAAAATTCACCAGACACATTGGGAAGCGGATTTGAATTGCCACAGGCCACTAAAACTCAGCACACAGCACTCAGTCTTTATCAAAATAACAACGTTTAACGTTTTAACAGTTCTCAAAATCAGTGTGAAATACTTTTACTTTTTTTAACCAAGTACTTCAAAACCTTTACTTACTACACTTATCCTTGAGTAATTTTCTTTGCATATGTATCAGCACTTTTACGTAAATAACAAAATGTGGTACTTCTTCTCCTTTCACAGATACTACTTGTGTCTCCAGTTGCGCGACGACATCTTGTCCGGTCGCCTGCCCTGTTCCTTTGTCACGCACGCGCTCTTAGGTTCCTACACTGTGCAGGCAGAAATAGGGGACTATGAACCAGAGGAGCATGGCCCGGACTACGTCAATGACTTCCGCTTTGCCCCAAATCAAACGCGAGAGCTGGAGGAGAGAGTGATGGAGCTGCACAGAAACTACAGGTGAGTCAGGCCAAAAACGCTGGTAATGAGAAATGTATGAAGATATTGTGATGGTATTTTGGGTTTGTTCAGTGAATATGAATGAGACAGACGCAGGAATCATGTGGCATTTGGATTGCAGGGGGATGAGTCCGGCAGAGGCGGAGATGAACTTTCTAGAAAATGCCAAGAAGCTTTCAATGTATGGAGTGGACCTACATCAAGCCAAGGTATAGATTAAACAGTTCATCCTTTGACAAACACATTTATACTGCTTGTGGGACAGTCCATTTTAATGAACGACAACTCTTTAATACATAATTTGACTCAAACGAACAGTGATAGACAGTTTATTTACCTATTTCTTTGGGACAGTACACATGACCATCTTTCATTACAGTCTACTGCAAATATGACATGCTTCATTTATTGTCCACAGAAGATAAGACAGTTAAAAGTGCTCACAGGTCAGGATTTCCTTCATCCACAGTTTAAGGTTGAGTTTGAAAGTGATGGAGATTCTCTTATTGTCAGATAAAGGCTCTTCCAGTAATTCGTACCTTAGACAGACAGCACGGTATGGCCTAATGTTCAATAACATCATAACAAAGTTAAAGTGGTCGACAAAAACGACAGTGAAGGCCTTTTCTGTTTTAATGGGATATAAATCCACTATTTTGTAAAAAACCTTTTTAGATGCATAGACTTTTAACAACATTTTCCAACAGATTTTCCACTTACTGATTCTGTTAATTCTCTGCATAACCTCTCCTAAATGACATAGATGTGTTAGGCGACTGTGTATAATGAGAATGTGACAATAATTGATTAACTGAGCTCTAATTAACTGGTCAAAGTGACTAAACTAGTGATGCGCCAATATCAATACTGGCTCTCATCCAGAAAAAAATGCTTGAATGAGTTTATGCATGTGACATCACAGCACTCTGAATATCAGCTGTGACACAATTGTGACTAATGCTATTTTCTCCTGTAAAAGTATAATGCGCAAAAGCTTCTACTGTCTAACAAAAACTATACAAATCTACAGGTCTGCTAAACATTTAGTTTGTATCTGACATCTAAAAATTAATTTGTTGTTGAAAACCAGATAAACAACAGGAACACTGCAGCTACTTTCACTTATTTTATCATTTATCACTGATACAGACTTTGGGATCACATACAGTTACAATTACTACCTTTCTCTCCTCATGTAAAATGTCCCTGAGTCTCTTTGTTGAGGAAGTTATTAGTTGAAGTATCCTTAATCTCCAACTGCCATTAGTGAACAAACTAGTTTAGCTCTGCACTGTTACAGTAACAACAGAGAAACTACTTTCACTTTTGATTTTACTGTCTAAAATTGATTTGAAAGAAACACATTTTATCAGTTGTGCTGCCCATACATGACAGAATGTTAAAGAGTTCATATTTTTCAGTTAAAAGAACATCGGTGTATAACTTCTATAGGTCCAGAAAAATCCTATTTGGAGCTATAAGTCACTGTAATGAGACGATTTAATGGCTGTTGTTGACCCAGAACATTTCATAATGTTTGAACTTTTATTTATACAAAGCTGTTCTATAGTTATTTAAGGATACACAACAGTTACGCAACACATTTGAATCACTTTGTCTTACATTGTGTTTTAAACAAAGCTATTTTCAGTCTCTGCAGACACTTCAAATCACAGTATCTATATTTGTTTAGGAACTGACAAAGCTGGATTGGCGCGTCTCAACATAAAACCCACTTCAGCTGTACCAGGCACCTTTGGCCCTCATGGTTGCATCCGTAAACAAAGCCATATGTTTGCGTTTCGTCTGAGCATCTTTTACTCTGTGTTTGTCAGGATTCAGAGAGTATCGACATCATGCTTGGCGTCAGTGCTAGTGGCCTGCTCATCTACAGAGACCGCCTCAGAATCAATCGTTTCGCTTGGCCAAAGATCCTCAAGATTTCCTACAAGAGGAGCAACTTCTACATCAAGATCCGTCCGGGCGAGGTTTGTTTACGTCTTACACCATTCCTCCTCTGCTTCCACGGCACTGTCACTGCATGGATAACTTAACTTGAAAACCTCATCTCTGCAGAGAAAGCACAAAGTTAAGCCTAATTTGGTAAAGAGCCACAGCTTCAGATTTCATTTCACGGCGTCTCACTTGTTAAATTTACATCATTGTCTTTCCCAAGGCAGCTTAAATAGTAATTTCACGGCTTGATAAAAGTGTTACTTCTGTTATTCATATTTCAAGTATTTTTCAAGCACTTCCAACTGTGATTTCACATAGACTGAGGTTATGTTTTCATTCATCATTGTTCCTTTTCTTTTTGTATTATCCATTCAAGAAGATTTACTTTTTATCAAGGATTTTAGCAGCGCATTTATGCCGTGCCCTGATTTTCAACTCACTACAAAGATTATGAATAGCTGTTTTTGAGCCTTAAGGGGTATCTTTGGTGTACTTAAAATCCACTGTTAAACTGACATTGACGTCTTTATAGTGAATAGCGAGGCCATTTGGAGCATCTATCCGATTAAGTCAGCTGTCAATTTGAATTCGCCTCAAGGGCTGGTTTTGTGTTATGCTTTTCTCAATAACTGTCTGTATACTTTATTTTCCGTGTCCTGTGAATGGACTAAAATGGTAATAATCTGAAGTAGCCTTCATGAACAAGATGAAACATCGGGACTTGAGCAACGTACAGCAAAAACCTAGACAAAAACATGAATGAGATAAGTTGTTGTTAAGATAGATGGCAGTAACAGACATGTCATGGGAGATGCACTATGTAACATTTCTGGTAGTGGGTCTGCCAACTGCTTGTCTCCATGGAGATGTTTTAGCTTTGCCTGGAATATTCCACAGTATGACACTAAACGCATCTATCTTGTATTAATTTATTCAATTGCAGATGTTTTTATTCTCAATAAATACATGATTAAATTATCCTTAAGGACAGCACACGCCAGGACACGCCAGAACAACGTCCGCCTCCATTATTTTCCTCGAGCGTGCACACACTGGATACACATGCGTTTTGCTCTTCTTGGTGAGTGTACACTATTATAATGGTACAGGCAGGTCCCTGCTCTGACTGACAGAAGCACTGCAGTGAACTCAAGAGCTGCAGCAGAGACAGAGAAAGCACCTCCTCCTCTCCTACTTCCTTAGTGCACAGAAACTCCAGGCTCTCGCTAAACTCACTAATAACCTGCTCAAATCACCGCCTCTCCTCTCCGCACACAGCCACTGCGGCTCTCATTTTGTCGTTGATCTCCAGATAAAAGTCCTATTTAAAGCAGCCCAAGAGTTGTTTTCAAGCCTTTTTAAGAGCCGTGGTGTGATGTGTTAAGTGTGCGTTGAAGTGCTGCACTTTGGTGTGCGTGGGCCTTTTCTGTAAGTGGACCTTCTCTCTGACTTGTAACTTGTCCTGGTGGATTCACAAGCTTATCCCCATTGAGATACTGTAGGTAAATTTAATGCCATACTGTGGGACATTGTAGAAAAAGTTTCAAAGGTCGTTTCAAAGGAGTCTTGAAATAGAGACATTTCAACTGCCATCTAGAAGTCATTTTCTATCTTTAAAATTAAACCTTTTCTGTCGGTGGACCACAAATGACGGATTACACCGACTCATATGTTGGTGGAACATTCCAAACAAAGCAATAATAAAAGCAATAACATATCCACGGTGTTACGTAACCAAAAGTAAAGACTGTTAAAAAGATTGTCCAGACTCATTGTAGACGTTTCAACGAAAATAAGGAACACTTTATTGACCTTGTAGAGAATTTTTCCTCTGCATTTGGCCTATCCGGTAATGCCACTGGGAAACCTCTCAGGAGCAGTCAGGACAGGAGACATTTCCCTATTGTGCATGTGTTGATGGGGGAAGAGTAAGCTACCATCTGATTGAATTCACACTTTCCTTTTTCCTTTTCTATTTAAGAATTATAGCATTAGATTTTTCTTCACTGTCTCTCCTCACTCTCTCACCCCCCTCCCCTCACCTCTGTCCCTCACTCCTTCAGTACGAACAGTTTGAGAGCACCATAGGCTTCAAGTTGCCCAACCACCGGGCTTCAAAGAGACTCTGGAAAGTCTGCATTGAGCACCACACTTTCTTCAGGTAAAACACTATGACACTGTAGTTGATGCAGTGCAAAACATCATAATTTGTTCTACACAATATGTTAACAGCCCACTCAAATGCATTAAAACGATTTGTTATATTAGTGGTAAACAATGGAAAAGGAATATATTTACGGCTATTGTCAACGTCTATGAATAATTATGCTAATCTACTCTTTTCAAAATATTCAGTGGCAACATTTCAGCTGTTTGTATGAACCACTGTTACACTACTTTAAACACTAATAAGGTTTCCTGTCTAGACAACTGAATGCATAATTAACTCCTATACGATCTTCACTTTCTTACTTTCTTATACTTATGTTTGACAGCTGCCTTGACCAGTCAGATAACATTCTCGACTCAAAATAGCTGGCAATTTTGTGGGTGTTTTTAGGTTTATGGCAAAATTTCAAGGGAGCAGGTGGTACAGCTCAAGCTTGTGTCTGACTTGTAACTGCAGGCTACGCATATCGAGCCTCAAATATCTTTTGCATATAAAAAAGAGTGTTCAAAGTCAATATAGACTATTGCTGGGAAAGAAAAAAAAAGTGCAAACTTACAACTAACTTCCCTTGAATTATTGTGTATTGTTTTCCAAGTTATTAATCTGTTAAAAAAAATACGTATCAGTAGCATTTTTTTCATTTTTTACATATTTTAACAAGTACTAAAGAACTGTGGCTATGTTCACATTCACAGCTAAATCTGATTATTATCTAATTTCTGGACCTCAACCGCAAAATCCGATGTGCGTAACCAGAGGGATCATTCTCAAAAAGAAATCCGACTATTTTACTGCTTAAATGTCACTTTAATAATCTTTTAACTCAAAAAACTTGGATAATAATCAGATTTTGAGTAACCGCGGCCACTGATTAGAATTCAGATTGAATTATAACACAATCTTTCCGCAGACTGGTGTCTCCAGAGCCTCCTCCAAAGGGCTTCCTGGTGATTGGCTCAAAGTTTCGGTACAGTGGGCGGACTCAGGCCCAGACCAGACAGGCCAGTGCTCTCATCGACAGACCGGCCCCTCTGTTCGAACGCTCCATAAGCAAGAGGTACATGCTGCCCCGGAGCCTGGACGGAGGTGAGGAGGACGCACACAGGAAGAAGAAGAGATGACTTAACCACATAGAGAGTGGAAAAAACATGTGTGTTATTTCTAAAAACTTGGGTGTTCCACAGGAGCAATGATAAGCTAAAGCGTTAAAAACAACAACAACAAAAAAACACTATATCGACACCACTTTATTATAACTATACCTAAAACTAAGACTTTATGCGTAGTGATTAAATAGTTTATTGAGAATGATTCAGGCTTAGTAACAACTTAATTAAGAGGTTAGGGTAAGAAGTTTGGGTGGTAAAGGGGACGTGTTATGTTACAGTAACTTTTTTTCAGCTTTTAACCATGTTCTAACAATGTTCCATCATCAAAAACATATCTGGAGTTGCACTTAGCTTCATTCATGCCATTTTGAGGAATGATGGTTAGAAAATCCTCGCCCCTCTGACCGTCAAAAACACTTCCCGCTGGACTACCACGATCTATGACGTTTTTCTGATTTTAGATCACTTATTCAAGAATCTTTTCTGCGGTCTAAACATGATCACTGCAACTGCTAGCTTAACTCAAGCACTTCGAGTAATAAGGCTCGAGTAACAACATGTTTAATTTGTGTAAATGTCAGGGCAAATAGAATCAGATACACATTTTTGTTTGTTCTAAAACGTGAGATGCCAAATTTAAGGTACTCTAGAGCATGTTTAAAGCCTAACAACAATACAGAAATGCATAATATTTTTCCTTTAATTAAGTAGCCTGTATCATTCTTAATTACATCTTTATTCATGCTTTGTTAAGAAATTTTGTTACTATGAAGATGTACTAAAATATTTAATCCATCAAATTAACATCACAATTTTCTTATAGTCAGCTCACAATTTCAATCTTTTTGTACATTTTGTATTTTTCTATTGACTTTAAAAGGTAAATAAAGTCATTTTCGTCTTTACAGAGCGTTACAGAGACTGACCAATAGGAGAAGTAGGTGGGAAATAGTGTGTGTGTTTGAGCAGACAGCTTCAATAAATAAAGAAATAGTGAATTATGATATGATACTTTCAAAATCGCATAGCATTAGATGAATGATAATAATTCGATTTTTATTGCTATATCTACACTGTTTTTATTGGTACTGGTGTTGATCACTGTAGAAATATTTAAATTGTGCTGTTTCTGTATGTTAAAGGGGACATGTTATGCTTAATCGAATTTTTTAAACTTTTAATCCTGTAACAGTGGCGTTTCCACATCGTTATCTCATTCAAAGTTGTATTTTGGTTGATTCATGCATGATTGACTAAAGAAAATTCCAGTTTTCACCTACCCCCTATGCCCACTCACTTCTCTGAGTGGCAAAATCATGTATGATTCTAATGTCACGTAGACACTATTCAAAAATAAAACCATGTAAATGACAATTCGCTGCTTGTTACAATGAAATGTCATCATAGTAATGAAAAGGCGGGGCTTATCAGTTCTGCAGGTTTGAACAGTCAATATTGCGGTTTACAAAGAACAACATTCAAAATTATGATCTACTTATGTTATAGTTTAATACAAAGTACCTGAAAAAGAGAATAAAATGTCTCCTTTAACAAATTTAAACATATTATTTATTTTATGCTAAGAAAATAGACACTTCCAGCAAGTGGTATAGCCCCTAATTATAGGCAGCAATTATTTTGATGTTGACAAGTGGAATGATTTGGTGCAGTAGACGGTAAATCGCAGCAATCTGTAAACTTATTTCCTGTTACAAAATGCTATGACCAGTTTTCCAGATTGCACACACATTACAATAAATAATACATCTATTCTGTTGCTCTCCAGCCTCTGCTCTTGGGGACAGCATGGACCAGCTTTCTCAGAGGAGCTCCAGTGACCGCACACAGTTCATGTCGCGGGAGGATCTGGACCAAGAGGGAAGCCTGGACCTGGATCACGACCAGTACCAGTACGAAGACCAGGACCAGAGCGAGTTCACAGACCAGGAGTTAGACCAGGGTCCAGACCAGAGATACAGAATGTCACGAGACTCGGATGTTTCTCCACCACACACTAAAACCATTGAAGTCAAGGTACAATATGAAGAAGACACAACCTCTACTTTATCGTTTTTAAATTGTATAAATATTTAAATCATTAGAGTTCATTTTTATACATTAGTTTTCGACTAACAGCTCCCACTAATACTACCATTTTTTAAAGGTCACCTAACTTGCTTGTTTTATACACAAGTGATTAAGATAAACAAGTACCATAGTGTCTACATAATTATTCAGTTCAATTCACCTTTAATCCAGGCTGTTGATTTATTTCAAGATAGAGAAAAACAGTATTAAAAGAAACAGTTATGTTTTAAAAAGACGTACAGACCAGCGTCTCCACATCTAGATGCACTGAATCTTACATTAGTGACAACAGGAATGGATTTCATTTTCTGACTTATTCAGCCTTCACATAAAAGAGTTATTGCCTAAAACATTACAGTCTTTTCCTGTTGGCTTCATGCCTTCACTTTGGAGCCGTCATGTGAATGTGTTTACAGTAGGGCCGCTCTCAAAACTTCAAATAGATATTTCAGTAAGCTCAAGATCATGCCATATCTACAGGACAAAACCCCTGGAAGATTATCCTGTGGACTTTGTGGGCCTGTTTTATGAAAAGATCAGACATATAATAGGTGACCTTTAAATCTTAACATAGCTATTTATCCTTCCCTTATAATCCTCTCAAATCCTTCCTAAAAGCTAACTGTCCCCAGCTTCTCCTTGCTAACAGGGCTTTGGCTCTCTGTTCCTCTTCTGCTAAAATCTGCTCTATTTTGCTCCACTCTGTGCCGTCCCGCAGCGAGAGGAGGCAGGCTCGCCACTAGACTCAAAGCCGGAGGTATTTTGGCCGCGGGCTCTCTGTGTGTCTGTGTGGTTTTGCTTGTTACGGGTCGTGAACTGTGCGTCGTCTTGTTTTCATGTCCGAGGGGAATGTTGTTTCCTGGATAGGTATAATCCATGGACACGGCATGCTCGTTCAGTGGACAAAAATATTTAATATATTCTGACTTTAGCGTGTCCTGCTGGGGATTCATCTTGGATTCACTCCACAGGCATTTACCTTTGTCTTAGATCTGTCCACTCACACAGTTGAATAGAGTGTGTATATAATATCTATGATAACTGTCAGCACATGTTCCCAAGAAAATGAATGGTATTGATAGCTAATTATTAATTGATAGCTAGGATTAACAGATGGCCTTGAGCACTACTCATTATTCAGTGAATAAACAAATCTCTGGATGCATGTGTAGATCTAGACAACAGCCTCAGTGCAGCAATAAGTGCTCTTCAATATGCAATATGCCACTTCTTATACATAATGTCCCCTATTAATCCTTGTTAAATGCCGAAGTGAAGATGTCAACTCTGTACTCAGCATGGAAATCACCCGCTGCTGAGAGTTTTCTGTCAGGAAAATCAATCCTAACTCAGTTTTGCATGCTCAGGGGTATTTTCTGTATATTTTCACTTCAAACAACACCATTAGACAATTTAGCATTGACAGCATTTGCAGTAAAGTGAGTTGTATCTCCAAGCAAAAGACTCTTTTGAGTGTAATAAGGAAGTTAGCACTTTCTCTACAGAAACAATAGACCAGAAACTAAATTAACATTGGATTTTTGGGAAAAAATGTGGAAAGACCAATACATTTGTGATATCAAAACCAAGAAAACTTGCATGTATCATATGAAAGAATGTAAAACATGTAAGACTACTATTGTTTGTAACAGTAGCATGACCATTGCAACAGTCACTTCATTTGATGTTTGTACAAAGGAGAACAGGAAAATCCTGCTCTCCAAATACTTTGCCCTGTCAATACGTGACTTCATCAATTCTCCTTCGGTGTCTCTAAAATGGATCGTCCTGTCTTCTTGGCCGACCATTACACTGTGTTAAGTCCAGGCTGTGATAGAGTGCACTCAGTGTCTGTGTCTGGCTGCCTGCCTTTGACTCACCTGCAGTTATCACCTCTCTGTCTCTGCACGCTCCGTCTGTCTGTCCACATCCTCCACCTCCTGCTCTGTTCAAACCTTTACCTCATCTCACCTGCCCTGGCCCCGCCCCTCACCTACCCTGGTCCTGCCCCTCACCTGTCCACTTTGACCCGCCCCTCACCTGACATGTGTCGGAGCAGGACGTGGTGGTCGCACCTCGGCCCAAACAGGAGGTACACCTTGTGCTCTCTTTTTGGCATGTGCTGTTTTTGACCGTCAGTGCGCCCAGGTTTATTGTTTTACATTAAGTGTTCAATTTAATGTGAATGCTTTTGTTACCTAATTTTATGTCTGTTTTCATATTCTGTTTAGTGGTGCGTGATATTGGACGAAAAATGTATATCTCCATATTTTTTGCAGTAACCAGAATGATTCTATAGACAGAAATGTGTTAAAACATGTCTTTAAACATAGTAGTTGAAGTTTAATTGTCAGACAAATATGAAATCTCTGTAAAATTAATCACAAAAGTGCAGAAAAATCACCTTATTTGAAAGTTTACAACAACTTTTTAAGCAGCTCTTTTTGTGTCATTTTACAAAAAACGATACTCGATTTTCTGATTTAGGATATCTTCAAAACAACATTCACTATATGATGTCAATTTTAATATATTGCCCGTCCCTTATTCTGCAATATATTGTGTTTGTTATAATTTACAGACCCTAAAAATGTGTGTATTTTTTGGGACAATAAATATATACCTTATGATCATGATTTGACAAAAACGTTTTCTAACATTATTGCAGAATGTATTGCAGTTTTTATCTTACTTATTTATCGTGTCTGTATTGTTTTTCATTTAGAAAGTGTATTATGTTAAAACAACAGCATGAACAGCCTACTTCTTTAAATACTTGCTTTTGAAGATTCCAATGTGCCGTTGACAGTACCGTGATGGCGTGTTCTCTTGTGTGAGCAGCAGTTCTTGGACAAACCCGAGGACGTCCTTCAGAAGCACCAGGCGAGCATCAACGAGCTGAAGAGAGCTCTGAGGCAGCCCAACAGCAAGAAGCGCGTCCCCTCCTCCACGTCTCCCGGAGGAACGCCCGAACGCAAACCCGTAAGATCTGTCTCCTCCGATCCACTCATCTATGACCGCACAATATGTTACAATTAACTCCTGTCGTTTATGCTGTTTATGTTCTACCTGACCTACATACGCAAGTACACTTTTGAAACAGTTTGGAGTCATTTTCTCTGAACAGAAAGCCCTACACTTTTAATAAATGTGACTTTCAAGTCTCTAAGATGCAATAAAATATTTTTGAAAGCTATAATGTATTAACTCAATCCTCTACTCTAACTCTACTCAACTCTAACCCATGTTAACACATTTTGTCCTCATATGTAATGAATTATACTGACTGACAGACAGTTTGTTAATGACTGGAACTGAGAAATCCTGAGAAATGAATGACTAGAACAGAGAAATCTTGAGAAATTAATGAGCAGAACTGGGAAATCATGAGAAATGAACGACCAGAACTCAGAAATCTTTGACTACATTAAAATTAAATGACTACAATCAAGAAATTTTGAGAAATTAATGAGAAGAACAAGGAAATCTTGAGAAATGAATGACTAGAATTGCGAAATGCTGCCAGGATCCCCTTGAAAAAGAGATCTCCAAATCTCAATGGGACTTTCCTGGTTAAATAAAAAAATAACAAATAATTAAAACTATTAGGAATTGTTATCCAGAAAGGTTTTATAGTGAACAATACGTGGGTTTATGAGCTTTGCTAAACATGTTTTCATTTACTTTAAAAATTAGTTTGTAGGCCCTTTTAAAATCTTTTTTGAAAATGGTTTGCATAATCACTAAAACAAACAGGCTAATCCAACTGTCGATTTTGTCAACATAGGCAAAGGGTGAAGCCAAAATGATTGACAACCAGGCTTACGATGGGACAATGGACTCTTGTAGGACGTCTTCGGCTAGAGACACATGGACTGACGCGTACATGAACAATGGACAAATGCCTTGGGATCCGACCAGACAGAGAAAACCCGTATCGCCGTACCAGGACGTTTCTCCCTCCTCCATGACTAACGGACATTACAAAGGATTAGCTACACATGCCATTCACGAAAACGGATATGCTCCACACTGTCAGCATTTTGAATCTCACCCAAAGGACAATGACAGGAAAATGAGTGACAGTAAATCTTGTGACGGGCCAAAGAGACCTCAAGATGGCAGCATGACAGAAAACGTGCATTCAGAAGTCACCAGAGTGGTCCCTTTAAAACCGCAAAGATCTAAGAAATCTTTGAATAAGGACAGCAAAGCAACCAAGAGCCTTGAAACGGCGAGTTGGTTTGAAAAATCACAAGATACGCCCAGCGAGACAGCGAAAAGGGCATCAGATAGCGTTGCACCTCAAAATGTTGTAAGAGAAAACCTACCAAACACAAGGGACAAGATTGGAGCAGCAGCAGCAGCAACGGCAACGCAATGCAGAAATTATTTGTCAGACCAAAAGGAGCATAGCGATTTAGGACCAAGAGGGAGCACAAGACAGGAAGAGCAGAATCAAAACAACGCAGAATTTAAGATCCCTTCAGCCCCCCCTCGAAGTCTTCCACTGAAAACCCAATGGTCTCGGGATCGTCCCAGCCACGTGGACACCAGCCACATCCACCACAGAACATCCAGCCAGGAGACGGGCGGCAGGAAGCAAGCGGTAAACCATCTGCCCCTAAAGCTGTCTGTCAGTCACGGGAAAGTAGAGCATTGCATGATCCTCGGTCCAGACTAGTTTTACTCATGTTCAAAACAAACTAAAGGCCCCTTCATACATCAGCCCTCATGTGACTGTGAATGAGAAAGCACTATTCACGTCCGCTGGCATCGCATCATTGCCCGACTTAGCTCTCGCCCATGACCAGGAAGCTAAGTGCGTTTTCCTTTGAGCCATTTGGCAAAGCTTGACATCTGCTTGGCCATTTCAGAGCCGTGGGCCTTTAAGCAAAGTTGCCATTGCTTAAGCTTCAACCGTCCCTGTAATTCACCTTAAGTATCTCTCCTTCCAACATCCTCACAGAAAAAGGGTGGCTGCTGTTGCAAGGAGCGCAAGACATTTTTTCACCTTTCCTTTTCTTTGAAATCTTTTTACATAATATCTGTGGCATTCCTGTA
Source organism: Rhinogobius similis (assembly GCA_019453435.1). Classification (NCBI taxonomy): domain Eukaryota; kingdom Metazoa; phylum Chordata; class Actinopteri; order Gobiiformes; family Gobiidae; genus Rhinogobius; species Rhinogobius similis. The sequence goes on along the minus strand of CM033624.1, from coordinate 23,040,166 downwards.
AATGGCTGAGAAGGGCATTTGAGCCAAATGTTCTGCCTTGGCATCTCTGTAGCAGAAAGTGAAAAAGAGGAAGTGAATGAGATGTAATCAGAGCTGCAGAGCTGCCAATCATCCCAGGGCTCAGGCATTCATATCAGCACTGAGGATATGAATTCCTCGCTCCTGTCAGACACCCAGAAGTCTCCCACAGTGCACGGCATTACCATAGCACTCATGTTAGAGAGGTGTTTAGAGACGCTCAGTGCATGTACAGCTGGTAAGGTGCTTTTTCAACTTTAGCCATTTATAAATGAACTCATTCTCTGAACCAAAATGCTCTGACACTATGCAATCAGTGAGACCAATTGGACATGATACTTATGGTGGCTCACTGTACTAAATAGTTGTTTTAAACATATATCATGTCACTACTTTGACAAAATAAGGCTCATTGTTGTGACATAATGGGGCTGTTACAGAGGTTCTTCAGTTGAAGTTGAAATGTTGTTGTTTGTTGTTTTCCTAGGAGACTCCTCCCACTCCTGCCATCCATGAAGAGCCTCCAATTGAAGCATCTGTGAGTACTTTTTCCAACTTTTCAATAATAATATCTAGAAAGCATAATCATCATGCATAACACATTTTAAATAAAACAATGTACTAAAGACTCATGAAGTTTCACTCCAGTGACTGGATCTGTTTTTTCTTTTTAATGTAATGAATATTTGGTCCCACAGAAAGAGCCCTGGGAGCGGCGCCTGGGCTCTGTCTCAGAGGACGACCAGGACCACGAGAGCCTGTACCTGAAGGAGACTCACCTGGGCATCGAGAGGAAGTGCTCCAGCATCACGGTCAGCTCCACGTCCAGCCTGGAGGCCGAGGTGGACTTCACTGTGCTCACAGACCTGCACAGCGGCATGGAGGAGTTCTCTCGAGGCATGTCCGAGCTCGGGGAGAGAGACCTGTCCCCAGACCGAGGCCTGTTTCTGGGCATCGACCTCCTGCAGCAGCACCCCCCTGACCCACTTCCCCCTCTAGTGGCCGCCCCTCTGCCCAAAGTGAGCAGCAGCCCCCCGACCAGATCAGTGCAGGCGGAGGAGGTGCGGCAGGACGTGCCCCGGAGGATTGAGGGACCAGAGGTCATTAGACAGGTGAGCAGCACATGCTCTGAGCTAGAAGTGTGAAGGTTTTAACATATGACTGTGAGCGCTAGAAATTGGCCAGTTTAAAAATGCTCAATGTGGTCTTTAGGCAGGAGTTTTAAAGGTTCATTTTAGTTCATAAATTAACCAAATCCAACTTGTTTTTTGTGTGGCCTCCTTCTCTCTAACACTGCAAGACATTCTGAACATCACAGACATTTCTTTGTTCTCTTTGAAGCTGGTGTTACTGCTATTTTGAGATTCCACCCACAGAAAGCCTATAAATAATCATGCATAACACATGCAGACATATCAAACAAGGCAAATTAGTGAATCTGTAAGTAATTTGGTTAGTCACACCAAATAAATAAGTAAGGAGTATATCAGAAAGGGCATCAGTGTTGAAAAATGACATTAAGATGCAAGTGGATGTGGCATATCAAAGAGATTTTTTTTTAATCAATATTTTTAAATTCCATTTGATCATTCAAAAAAATGTGTTATTTTTTTGACTGTCCTAAACCTTATCCTGAATTGCAGCGTGTGATTTAAAATGAGATAAATTAACCCGCAAATTGTATTAAGTAGTAAAATAGTAAATAGTAATAGTAAAGTAGTAAAATCCTCTTACATGTATTTCTTACATTTGCAGCCTGTGGTTCCCAAAAAGCCAAAGCGGTCCGTGCCTGTGTCTTCGTCCGTCGACAGAGAGGGCAGTCGAGGGGGCGCAGTGGCTCCTTTGAGCAGAGAGGCCAGTGACGTAGCGCCCGCTCCAGCCCCCAGGAAAACAGACGTACGCACAGAGACCCAGCCCAACGGAGCAGAGGTCACCACCACCATCGTAGAGTTCACTGACCAGGTACGATACCAAGATAATGGTCACAACAACTATCCAAGTGATTGACCCTGGGTTTAATTATGCCTCTGTTCATTTGCTTGGATGGCAATTTAAATAATCTTTGATCAATAGAGAAGATAATGTATACTTTGTCTGGTGCTTGAAACTACTTGAATGAATCGTCTGTTACATTTTAGGATCATGGTCTTAGCAGTCTCAGTGATGTGTCTTTTTCAACAAGACAAAGTGTTTCTCCGGTGAGTACAAGCACATTGTACACACTTGTATGTGTCATATATGTATATCCACAGAGGTGGGCAGAATAGCCACAAAAGCGTATTCAAGTAAGAGCATAAGCAATGATGTTACTCAAGCAGATACCTAAATACAGTAATTACTCAAGGATGGGTATAAAAGGTATTACAATAGAGAGTGCTTCATATTTCTTGTTAAAACTAAAACAGGTGCTCATCAACGACAAGGCTGGAGAGATAGTGAAAGTACTGTGCTTGAAATATAAAAACCTACTCTGGAAAATGTAAGAAAAAGCAATCCAAAAAAAGTTTGAAGCACTCTTTTTAAAAAACGTTTTCCAAAGTACATTTTTATATTTTGAGTATGGTCACTTTCACTGTCTCTCCAGCACAAGTAAAAAAAACTACTTGAGTAACAACTTGAATTAAATGCATTTAAAATCGGATTTATAAGTTAATGAAAATGGACAGAAAAAATGTAAATAATGGACAAATTCTGGAATTTCCAAACCATATTTACCTTATTCTGCCCCGCCCACTTATGCCTCTTTTTGCCACAGATCCGCACTCCTGTAGTAAACGCACTTCCGGTTTGACGAGAACCCTGTTCACGCAAATGGCAAATGAGGGAAAAGTATTGCCGCTAAAATATTACATAAAGTAGACTGATTTGTGTAAAATGTTTAATGTACACGTGCAACAAGTCAGCAATGCAGCGATTTCCTGGGCGACCTGAAAACGTCTTTTTAGTCCGTGCAGAACTTATTTTCCATTGAGCTTGTCTGCTCCATGTAAACGAATACAATGGTAAAAAATTGGCGGCGCCCATGGCAACATCAGGAATAAAGTCAATAGACACACAAATTGCAAAGAAATATATACAGTATATCTGAAGGTCTAAGGTGTAAGAAGGAGAACGTTCAAATAATTTCACAGCGGGTAAAAAATTGAGTCCCTCCCGTCAAAATAACTGAGTATCACATACCTCTGTGTCTATGCATGTTTATATCAAGTTTTGTGATGTGCAAAGCATATCAAGCCAAGGCTCCCCATTTCCACTTTTATAAACTGAATACACATGAGGCTCAACTTTGACACATTATTATTAAACAGTCTCTCTTTGTTCTGCAAGTCTGACTCATTAAACTGATTTTGTGACTATATTTCTCTCAATTTTTCAGGTTCATATGAGCACTTTTGGCAGAGAGAGCGCCGGGTCGCCCATCCTCATGACTGAAAACGTTACCTCAGCCACTACTCATGTCACCAAAGTAATGCAGCGCTAATTGAATTAGCTAAGCATGTCATTAATATGTAATTAAATCCAATCAGCTCAGCTTCTACAAAGACAGATAAATGGGTTATATCTGTTTTAATTATGTTTTTAGACGGTGAAAGGAGGGTACTCCGAGACCAGGATCGAAAAGAGGATCATCATTACAGGAGACGATGACGTGGACCAGGAACAGGTCAGACGGAAAACTATACTTTGGTGAAATTTAATACAAAACTATTTTGAGTAGCTGACCGATGACTGCGACAACCATTTTTATGGCATTTCTTCATATTTTTGCCTCGTTCAGTGAAAAAATTCTGTATTCTGAATTTGATATAAAAACATGAATTCACATACAGAAACAATATTCTTTTACTCTAAGTGTTGTACTTTCTAAGCAATTATAAATGCAAACATTTATAAATACATATTTTTCTGTGTTTTTTATGGTGAATCTTGCAGAATTATCTTCATATAATCAATCAATCAATGGATGGAATAATACTTGAACTAAAAGGTTAATGTAATTAAGACAAAAAAGAAAAACTGCTTCTAATTATGGGTTTCAGGGATAAAAAGTGTGCTGATGTTCGATTGTAGATATGTTATTAACGCAGTTATTTAATTTAAACTCGCAAAACATGGGTAAAAACAACACACATAATTAAAACCTAATATGACTCTAAATTCCAAAGCTCCAAAACATAGTTGTTGAATCTTGTTGCTCCTCGTGGATGTAGCCGGAGGCAGTAATTAACGAGCTCCGTTGTGGGTCGGACCACATTAATGGATCTTGGTGTTTTTGTCATGAATAAATTAACTTTGCTCAGTGTGGGGTCAATGATATTGTTGATAATAACTGATAATACGCTGACTTTAAACAAGTAAAAAGACAAAAAAGGCAAACCGTTATTATCCAAAGGTGGAAGGAACAGCTAAAAAATGTACTCTGTTAGGTTTACCGTTGCTTCTAATACTATTAGTTGTGTAGAAGTACAAAGTAATGTTATGTATTTGGAGAGTGTCTGAGTGAAACATCTGATTTATAATTTTAGGTCAAAGGGGCTGTACCTGATTTTTACTGAAAAACAGAACTAGTTTATTTACAGCAGCCACATGTATCACTCACTTACCTAATGCAGTCCCAGCATCCTAAATATTCACCGTGATGAGCCCTCTCATGAGCCCAAAGCAAGTTTGCACTTCCGGCTTCTCACAGAATAAAATGCTCGATAAATAGATGCAGAGAAAGTGCTGGGGCAAAACAGATTTTACTTTATTACATGCAAAAAATCGGGTACATGAACTAGTTCTGCTTTTCAAGTTTCAAAACAGTAAAAATCAGATACAGTGCTTTTAACTGGTAGGACAAAATATGAATCCACAAAATTTGACCACTGAAATGATCATATCTGAAGGAGCACTGCAAGAAACGTTTACTGTAATATTGTCAACATAAAGTTTGGGCACTTGTAGAGGAGGAACAAAAAGTTTATCTGAAAAACTAACACAGAAATGTTAGCCTACTTGAGTAAATGTCCCTATGTATTACTCACCTCTGATATTATGACTTTACACTCGCACATTCACCATATTTAAATTGTGACTAAACCCGAAATTACTGGACTAGATCAGGATTAAACATGGTCGAGAGCAGGACCAAACTAAGCCCATATCACGTCTAAAATGGGCTCCATTTCGGACCAAATAACGACTAAGAGTAAAGAAAGAACCCATATTTAACATTTGAACTTGTAAAACTTGCACACAAACATATTTTAACCCGAGACATTTGTTTGCTCACCTTTAGGCTCTGGCCATTGCGATCCAGGAGGCCAGGCAGCAGCACCCAGACATGCTGGTGACGAAGGCAGTGGTCGTCAGGGAAACTGAGTCGTCAACTGAGGATCGACACGGGGCATCTGAGGTACAGAGCCTTTTAAATACATAATATACACTCCACAGAACTAGGGTACATAAGCAAACTTTGATAAGTCATAATTAGTGCTGCAAGGTCTTACGTTTCTAAGTCATATGTGCTGTGCCAAGAGCATGTTCTAATTTTAATTCTAATTCTAAGTTTTAATCATGATAATTTTAGTAAGTCAAATAACACCTAACATTGTTGAAATGTTGGCAATATGACCATAAAAAAGCAAATTGCGATCTTATATTTTCACAAATCATATCATTATCCACACATCTTCTGTTTATTACACTTGCTCAAACTTTTCCATGCCCACTCTTCCTATTGGTCAACCTGTGTCCAGGTTCTGTGTGAGTGACAGGTGGATTTACCCAATCACAGTAAAGTGTGAACTGTAAGAAGAAGTTTTACCTACCTCTTAAAGGGCAATATTCACCTTATTCCAGAAGTTGTTGTGGGCGCCGCCATCTTTTTCCGTTGTAGTTTACATGGAGCAGACGAGCTCAACAGAAAATAAGTTCTACACGGACTAAAAAGCCGTTTCCAGTGCTCCCAGGAAATCTGTGCGTTGCTGACTGTTTTTTGAACGTGTACATTAAACATCAAAATCAATCTACTTTATATGTTTTAGTGAGAGACATTTCCCTCATTCGTCATTTGCGTCGCGTCAAACCAGAAGTCCTTAAAGAGGCAAAAATCGTGATAAAATCAAAAAGGAGGTTTGGCTTGAAGAAAATCATGACATAGTTTTTTGTTTTGTTTTTGTTTTTTAAATTACCCATCTTAACATTACACCACCTGGAGGGTCTAAGGATTGTCCTATGGTCTAAGGATCATAGGACAACAGTGGCGGTAGTTAAATATATGGATTATGAATCAATTGTTTTATTAATTTAATTATTTGCTTATAATCTTATAATTTTATTTGAATTGAAAAGCTTGGGTAGATTGCTCACTATATCAAACAGTACTTTGACTTTCAATTTTACCTTGATGCACAGTTAGAAAAAGTCATATAAATGATCATCTTTCCTGTTTGGTAGCGCCTATGAATTACCCATCAAGATACAATGCCTTGAGCGTGCCAGAACGTCATACTTTTTGCTAAGCCTGGGTCCACATCGGTGCAAAAGGGTGCATCGTAGCCTCAGTTAAAAGCACTTGCACATTTATTTGAGGCACGTTATGTTGTTATTTTCTCTAGATGTGTACCTTTGCTTAGTCTGTTTAACATCCTTAAAATACTATTCTCAAATACTTATTTCTATGACACCAACTTGCTCAGGGACAACAGGTGTAAATTAGCATTGGTGACACCAGCGTCATTCCTTTGACTTTGTCTTGGTTAATGTATTGTTGTGCACTGTCCCTCTATAAATAAAAGATTACCAAACCAAACCATACACTTACCGGAGAAGAATTGTCTTTGGACCACTTTGAAACTATGATTCATCCTCAGTCATCCTGGTCTGGACGTGGGCCTGCTTTTTGCATATAAAGCTAGTGTTCCTAGAAAATCTTCCCCAAAGACACTGAAGAAAAAAATGCATCTATAGGTTAACTGTCTCCTCTCTCTTGTCTTTGCTTCAGTTGTGATTCCTCGAGACTACAGTGCCCCCCTATGGCCCGTACATGTCAGTGCCCCGCCTGGCCCTACCACCCACCGTCTGAACTACAGCCCTGCGGCATCACCAACCAACCAACCACGCATATCTTCTTTTCACTCTGTTTTTTCAAGCGTTACAGCCCAAGAGGAAGTCAATTCTTCACGGACATTGATAAGTTGCTGTAATCAAACCAAATGATCTGTATCCACTGAAAATGTGTTCCACCATCGCCACTATTTCATCTGATAATATGTGCACTTCTTAACACTGTGGAGATATATTATGTAGAGTGCACAAATGACTCATTTAGAAACAAAATGTCCCTATATATTTTGAAGAGTATTGCATAGGCTGCTTATTGCCTCTTTGTGAAATGACAAAGCAGTGGCACACCATGACATTAGTCTCCATAACAATCACTTAATGCTTTAAACACGTGTTCTTTTGTCCTCCAACACCTTGAAGGACGGGCATGTAGGATTTATGTTTTAAATTTCATAAACATGACTTATATGTATCCCCGAATACGAGGTAAACAAGATCAAATCACATATTATGTTTACTGATAACAATTGTAATGTTATAACAAAATCATTGGACATGATGATCAAGTTATTTGTCTTTTGGTGTTTTGGTTCTCAAGACAGTTTTTTTTTTCCAGTTACTGCGACTAAATCCAGTTGGTTTAAACCTAAAAGGACTCTTAGGTGGGTGGGAGCTCAGCAGTCCCGCCCACTTTGAACTTCACTGTTCCGGAAGTTCATTTTTGCCTTTCAGGATTTAGAAAAATTAAAATATTAAGAGTTTACGGGCATGACGGAGGTTAAGCAGCTCTGTGGTAAGTAATGTCCATGACGCGATTGTCTTCAGTCCAAAAAATACATGCTTTTCACGCCGCAAAAGGAGGACGTAGCTTACTAGTTCCTATGTCTCACAAACCCTTTGGGACATTGTTACCCACAAGCATTCATTTGCACAGTTTTATCTTTTTTTCAAACAGAAAATTGGTGGCCCACCCAAACACTACCACTCAGAGAACTGCTTTTGGCCCTTCCTTCCGGCTTGATGAGACATAAAACGATGTATTATTATTGTTATTTATAATTATAATGCTTTATTATTACATGCAGAACAATGTGCAGCTGCTTCATTTTTGAGGGAAAACACAAAATGTACAAACTTACATAAAGTTTTTGGGGTTTATTAAGTTTCTGAAACAGATTGTACGTGTAATTATAGGTATTTCTTGAGCTCATTTTTTACCACGTTGCTGATTAGCCCTGAGCAAGCTGTCAAACACTTTTTTCTTTATCACTTTGGGAAATATGAATCGAAAATGTACTTCCAGAACCATGCGATGGGCGGTCACTGTTGAGCTCTGCGTGCAGGTGAAAGCACTGGTTCAGTTTTGATAGCAGTTCCTTTTTTAGCCAGTACGAGCGCCTGCGACATACTATCCCTTTATAATACTATTTTGAAGTGGTCATGGGGTAACAGCGGTGGGCCGATGGATACAAGTTCAGTTTTCTGTTCAGTGTCTTCTTACATCTAACAAGTGGGTGGTGGCCATATTATGCAACGTCATGTGAAGTGAGAGTTGCTGTTGTGTTGTGTCTTAACCGTATGCTTGGTGACCTAAGAAATCAAATATTATTTATTATTACTAAAAGACCGATTCAAACCCCATTTTTGTATATTTAAGTTGACATATCACAGCCTTGCTCTGCTGGATAAAGCTGAACCTCTGACAAGTAAAAGTATTTGCATGATAGTCCCCCTGAACATTTAAGTATTTGATATATTGTATTCTGCTCCGATGATGGATTATTATAATATCGTGGTATGAATAAAACAGAGGTGTTTTGAAATTAACTTAAATTATTCAAGAAAAACAAGCTTCCTGACAAGAACGTCTCCTGAGAAAAGGAAGAATGGCAAACAAGCCAATTAACGTAGCCCCGTAGTGTATTCTTTGTATTTTAAAATCAACTTTATTTTCTGTTAATAACTTGGTTTTGACCTGAAATGAACTGACTGATTCAAAACTGGAGTGGATTCAAATCTCTCATATGAATTTCAGCACTGCTACTTACTTTTCTGTGTCATAATAGGATAAACAATTTCATTTTTTGCAATTTATAACTCACCAGTTGTGAAAAGCCTTACATTACAACAGCATATTTTATTTTCGGAGCACATTTCAGTGTAAGAGACACTGTTTGCTGTCCCTTGCACAGTGTAGTGTTTTAAATGATACCTACAGTAGCGTCTGTCTGTGTGACCTGGTCGCTGAATGTTAGTTACGAAACATAGATGTGTAGTGCCAACTGAAGTAGCAAATAAACTGTACAAATCCTGATTTTGTATGAAATGTTTCTGAAAACTTTGTATAAAATGGTTGCTTTTGACAACTCAATTTACCACAAAGTCACAAAGTAAACTTGACATGACAAATGTGCGTGTTGTCATGTCGAGTTTATCGGTGGCGGACATTTTGGATATTTTCCGACTTTTGTGTGGTGTAATTGTGTCATAAATCTGAAACTGGAGTAGAAAAATAATCTTGCTGAAAAGCTTGTATGTATATTTGGTGGTGGATCGTGAAGCTGTAAACTAGTAAATAAATGGCAATGAGCTTGTTGTACACTAGAGGGCGTCAGTTTCCCCATAAAAAAACGCTTTGCTCCAGCATCCAGCGTCATCAACAAAGGAAATGAATTAACACATTCACCACCAAATCCTGGTTCTCTTCTTAAAAAGCATTGGACAAAACACAAGCAACAATCACAATCCCTTGTCTGCTCACTAAAGACACCTGCTCTGGTTTGAGTGGATGACCTCTGGTTGACCCCAAAGCGTAGCCCACTCCTCTTCGTCCCTGTACAGAGCCTCTTCATCCTCTGCTCTCTCTCGTTCTCTGCTGCTCTCTCCATCTGCTTGGTGCTGTGTCCTTGCTGTACAGTGTTCTTGCATTCTTTCAAAATGAATAAACAAAATGAAAAACGAAAAAATGTGTTTTGGGTCTTGCGTTATTAAACAAGGTTGTAGGTGCATATTAGGATGAAAAAAGCTTTTGTAAAGTGCAAAGAAATAGTGGAGCCTTTTATATCCTAAACAAAATAAAATGTATGTTAAAGAATGTCTCCTTTTGATTACAGTGCACATGTTTACATTGAGTTACACAAAATGTTTTGAACAGTTCATGGTCAGATGTTATTGCAATATTTGATAACTAACTGCATGTTGTTCATAACTAGTGTTTAAATGTGGAAATGTATAGTTGTATAGATGCATACACTTGAAAGACATGCAAACACTGTCCCATTGTGCCAGTTTGACGTCATAAAATTGTGATGAAATTATATATATTACACCAATTGTTTAAAAACAAAATCTATTTGGATCCTGTTATTCACCATACATCAATCAATTACGCTAAACCACATGGTTTAGTTATTATAAATAGATAAATTAATAAAACGTTTTACTCATTATTTTACAGAAAGTTTGGCCTTTCCAAATAAATGCTATTTATCTTCTTAAACTTTATAATGGCCTGGGTGACTCAGAACACTCTTTTAGCAATAGATGGTAAACAGCATTTTCATGTGCACATTTCTTGTACTGACATTTAGCTCAAACAAACCAAACAAACTCGTTTGCCTGTGTCGCACAAATGGTTATGTATAACTGATACAGGAAGCCAAAGCATGAGGAACATGGCGATATGTTTATTAAAAGCAGGTTGACTCATTCGTCCTAAGCCACGTAGGTACGTACACAGACCATTCTCACAGCAGGAGACAGGAAAATATCTTTCTTACTCAGTAATAAGCTATGTTAGAAAAGTCACTGCCACTGTATTACAATGTTTATCATGGCAAACAGAAGGGGAAGGCATGTTTTGTTTGAGCCTGAAAGGCCCAAATCTCTGAAAAAATAACAATGTAAAAACTGCTGTAAATGAAAACAGGAGCCCAAAGACAACAGGAGAGAAAAGCAACATGGACCATAATCCTAAGACTTAAGGCTCATTGGGACCTGAGGATTCATACATACAGTGTACACCTACTCTTCTCTGTCATGGACGCCAATAGAGGAGAAAAACAAGGCAAGACACTGATTCGTCAAAACAAATAAGCAGTTTTACGATGGAAGCCGTTTGGGGGTCTACACATTGCATTTGCTCACAATGATACAACAGGTATAACACCTTTGGTAACCAGGCAAGTTCATGGCAACTCTGAGGTCTTCAATGTCACATGGTAAAAGCATGATCAAATCCAGGCAAAGATAGAAATCTCTCAAAATTCCGGTTGGTCTTAAAGCGAAAGGCGTAGCTTTGTTGGGGCACAGAAAGAAAGTTTTCCACTGAAATTACAAATCACTTTTTTTTCCATTGAAGTCTGACTCAATTTTGAATGAGCAAAGTGTTTCATCCGCTTCGTCACTGTATAAAAAGTCAAGAAGAACATACATTTCCTTTGATGGCGACTGGCACTTTTCCTTTGACAGAATAAAACATATACAGAACCAATTGTGCACCACACATTGCCGGGCCTCCAAGGTACAAATATCCAAAAGCGAATCTTCAAAGAGGCCGTCCTGGGGTGACTCGGTCCATTCAGATTCATAAAAGCAAGTTGTAAAAGAGCAGTTCCCTTCAGGTGACTCCTTCAGAGAGGGACATCACGTCTTTACAGAGAGGAGAGGCGGAGGAGCGGGGTGCAGGTGGAGCAGCTGTGACCTGTGGGGCCCCCTCTTTGTCAGCGGCTGAGTGGTCCCTGGATCAGGTTTGTCATAAGATGCTCTGGACTGTGAGGAGCAAAGCCACTTTGAGCAAAGGACACACCAAGGACTGAGGAGCTGCTCCCATGGCCACCGAGCCTGCAACGTACAACACAACACATGCTTATCCATGTGGTAAGAGACACAACATAACACAAATCACATTGTATTATGGTGAAATTGAATTGTATTGCAATTGTTCCCACTTGCCATTTTAATTTGGGGAAATATTATAAATTAAATTAAATGCAAATTGTTATATCCCCCCAATAAACTGCCTCAGCCCCTCTGGGTGGGGCGGCTCCTCAAGCTGCTCACTTGTCTTCATATACTTTTAGACCACAGTATGACATTGAGCTGATCTGTCTCCATGGAGACAAACAGGTGACACCACCGTGTCAAGTTACAGATCTGTGGAGAGGCGAGCCTGCTCACAGTAAGATTATATAATTAAATAATGTCACAGCATGGAACAAGCAAAGCAATTAAAGCAACTAAAACAGAGTACTGTGTCATTATTAATACTATTTTCAGCTGCTCATATCACACTGGCATGTCTGAATATGTTTGCTTTTGAGACGGAACGTACACAAAGCATGCACTAATATATAAAGCATAGTGTGAGCGCATCCAGCTCTCACTAGATGGCACTAGTGTGCTGTCCAAGTGGCTGCAGCTGTCAAAGACATGCCATTATGAGACTGATCTGACAAAGGCAAGAATTTTTAGAGACATTAAATCACTTAAGACACAACACTGTCAAAAGCCAGGGTTTCTGTTCAATGCCAATAAATCATGTACTTTCAGACATGTTTATATAAACACTATACAACAACAGTAATACAAGTTATTTTATGAGTGGGTTGTGTTGGTTAAATATGGAAGATGCAGCAATTTAACAAACCAAGCAACTGTACATCTTTAAAAAGTGAGCCATTCAAGTGATTATAGGGTAGATCACTAAATGAAATAGCCACCCTTTTTATCTGAGTAACTGCTCTAGATAAGATCTTATTGTGGTCAGTGAGCATGAGTTACCTCCATAAAAATAACTCTGAGGATATTTCCTATTAATAGTAAAATGGTTATAAAGTGCTTGTAACAGCCATTGAACTCTGGATGAACTGGTGATCAGAGAGTCACATGTTGATGAATAGTGCAGTAGTGTTTGGCGAGGTTTCAGATGACACCATCGCCCTGCAGAGAGCGGGGCAGGTAAATGTCTGTCGGTAATATCCAGAGTTTATTATGTGGATAAAGAAATGCAGAAGGGTAATAAACCTTATCACTAATATGATAAATAAAGGTTGTGTTAACAGGTTAACATTTAGTAGAATCCCTTTTAGATATCATTTTTCTTATAAAAATACCGAACAATCTATATTAAATTGCTGTGTTTCAGATGGCCTTACAACATTGAGATGAAGGTAAAGCTGTTTTTTGCTTCATTGTGCATATTTTGGGTATTTAGTGAGACCATGGACCTACACAGTGTTGCCAAATTTTAAGGGAGGAACATGCATTTGGGAAAAAAAACAAGTATATTTTACATCATTAACAGCTTTAAAATATGAACAGCTTGTACAGTATCTCAGTCATGATTGGGTCTATTTGTATGACACAGAACTGAAAAAGGCAAATATAATCACCCTTTTTATAGCGTTAAAGTGTTGCACTGGGGAAAAAAAGAAGAGAAAAGCCATCCGCAACTCAAAATGACTTCCCAAAAATAGGAGTCCAAAATTGCAGTCAAGAAGTGGACTTTGCAACTCTTACACAAACTTAAATGATACATTTCAATGTTTCAAAGGTGGTGGACCTGACTAAATTGCCTATATATATTGAAAAACATTTTGTCAATTGATAACTATGTAGAAGCAACTGCCAGGAACACATTATTAATTTGGGTGTCTCTCTAAATCATCTCCATCACTTATGGTTCAAAATTGTGTACAGCACTTTTATTTATATAGATTAAAATCCATCTAGAAAAACTGCTTCTTGTCTCCTATCTGGCATTCTGACATTCAATTATCTGAAAATGACCAATACTGCTTCCTACTAGAGGTGGGCAAAATATAGACATTTTGTGAATATTGTGAATGTTGTTTTGAAGATATTCAAAATTTGAACATCAAATACATCATATGTAGAAGAACATGCTGCAAAAAGAGCTGATTACACACACGCACGCACGCACACACGCACATACATTAGATTCTAAGGTGATATTTCTACATTTGTGTGATTCATTTACTGATATTTCACATTTGTCTGATACTTAAACCTCAACTAATAAGTTTAAAGACATGTTTAATGGAGACACATTATGCTAAATCAACTTAAATGCACTTTTAACCTTATTATAACAGTGTTTCCTCACCATTGTTTTTACTCAAAGTTGTGATTTGATTGATTCTTGTATGTTTGAGCAATCTTGCCCTACAACTGAGGCACGAGTAATCAGACAATTCCTGTTTTCACCCACCCCCTATCCCTGCCCAAATCCCTGCATTTAGTTGCGATTATCTGAAAAAAAATCAGACTCTCAGTGATACATGTAGGTTCTAAAATGTCATATAGCATCTTTTCAAAAATAAAAACATGTAAATGTTAATCTGCGGCTGAAATGTCACTATGAAGAGGCGGGGCTTATCAGTTCTGGACAGTTCTTCTGTATCTTCAATATAGTGTTTTACAATGAACAAAATGTAAAAAGATGATCTACTTATGTTAATGTTCAATTCTAAGTGCCTGAAAAAAAGCACACTATGTCTCCTTTAAACACACTTCTGTTGAATATTATTGAGATACATTGTTGTCACTATCACCCGTCCCTAATCTGAGAATTTGACACCACGACATAATCGTAGAATCTGAAAACAAGTGTACCTGCTATCTTGGGTATGGTGATCTGCCGGCTGCTGCTGCCCTCTCCTCCTTCACTAAAGGGTTTAATCTGGATCACGTAGTCCTGGTTCACCGGCAAAGACAGCTCCAAAGACGTGGTGTTGGTCTCCACGACGCTGGGGCTGCTGTGCTTGTCCTGGCTGTACATGACCTACGGGAAGCACACAGGGACAAACAAGACAAGAGGGGATTTCAGATGTACTATGAGTCTATTTATTTGTTGATTTATCGACAGGGAAACCTAACTTATACTCCCTTCAGCTGGATCCCCGAGATGTAATGGACTGTCTAAGGCACTAACAAGGATGGATTCAGTGGCGCGCAGACATGATTGTTATAGATCACCAGGCGGAGGGTGGACAGATAAGGCTTCTTGAGGTATCGAATTCAGGAGAGTCGAGTTTTCATCTGGTTGATTTGAATGAAAAGGGGGTTGGTGGGACTTCGAATTTTTTATTTAAAAGGCAAATGTGCATTGTTTGTATGGAATTGGCCTTTTAAAATGCTCTTGAGTACCTTTACTTTAACAGCAAACAACTAACGATGTCCAATGTCTCTGGCTTTACCCCACCAAGGAGATGAGCACCATCTACTGGCAGCAGAGTGAAGTACATATTTGAGGTAAAGAAATATCGGAGGAACAGAAACAGGCTAATGTAGCCGATTGCGATTAGACGGCAGAAAGATTCCGACGATGATTTATGGATTGAAAAACAGAGCAGAAGATACTCAAAGCCATGTCACACATCGAGAAAACGTCACACATCGGAGAAATTCAGAATGGAGTGTTTTTGACGGACAGGATCTTCTAACTCAAGCTCAAAAAAGTCAACTTAGCGTAATGTGTGTTCTTTATTTACCATGCGCGCCTATTTTTTCTAAAACATCTGACTAAAATGAGCCCCAATTCAAACTGAAGCTGTTTCTGAACCCTTTGGAGCACAAACTATTGGCTGGACACTGTGAAGCGGAGACTCTGTAGTTTCTGATTTACTCTGATTACACTTGGAAACAAGCTCTGCTCAGAGGAATATCAGATTTCAAATTCCGTCAAGATTTTCTTTGTTAAATATATGAAGAAGTAAAGCTGATGTCTGTAGACAGGGCCTGATTGACACTAGATTGGGCTTTGACTAAAGTAAAGTGAAAAAAAAAAAAGTCCAGGTGGAATCCATAAATTCAGAATTTTTATTTGTGCTTTTTGGAGTAAAAACTGACTCTAACCCATCCCAGAATGATTGATTTGACTGAAAATAAGTGGGTTGATTGTTGTTGATTGTTTCCTTTTATCAGATGGTGAATAAATTAAGAAAAAGTGCATGGTTAGAGGTGATAAAACTTTATGATAAAATATCAGATTTATTTTACGTAATCATGCTTTTAGAAGATTCTAATGCATTACAATACACTAGTTCATTTGTTAACTTGTTTGCTGAAAGTTTTGATCCTCCTTCCAGCTATAGAAACTGTTTTTGAGTCCAATATTTCAGTATTAGACAGATATTTTATTAGATTTTTTGCTCTCAGGTGCTCATCATTCATTCATTGGAAGCTAATAAAAGGTGCTAGTTTTCCTATTTTGGACAACAACAAAGACCACCTAAAATGACTACCTTCAACTATAAATTATCAGGCAAATCAAGAAAAGTCGATTACCCAGCACTATCTTGTTGTATGCCTTCATTTCAACATCATGTGGTCACGTAGTGCTGTAATATCTCTAACTTTTTAACAATGTGCCACTCAACATAATAGGAATGGGATGGTTGTGCGGACAGCCTAAAAACACGCTGCCTTTGCACACAGCTGTCAGCAGCATGGCAGCCCCAAAGAGAGACTTGTTACTGTCTTTTATATCCTTATAATCATAGCTTTCAGATGTCTCGTAGACCAATGAAGCAAAAGACAGTCTGTCACTCCTTGCCTCAAAAACTTTTAAAACTTCACTTTCACCAAACTTGAACTTAATCATCCAAATTACGGTACACGGTGTAGTCATAATTAGGGATGCAATAATAA
Organism: Rhinogobius similis; assembly: GCA_019453435.1. Classification (NCBI taxonomy): domain Eukaryota; kingdom Metazoa; phylum Chordata; class Actinopteri; order Gobiiformes; family Gobiidae; genus Rhinogobius; species Rhinogobius similis. The sequence continues at coordinate 23,023,426 of CM033624.1, read as the reverse complement.
AGTCTGCCCCGTGCTTTGGTATTAATCAAATTGTACTGTAAGTTTGTGGGAAGACCCAGAGAACTGTTACGATAATTTGCTCTCTAAAATAGCCTAACAATTTTTTTGTGTTATCTAGGGATGTCAAGATTATTTGGTTAATCTTGGAGTTTCCAAACTTTGGTCCATTTTTGTTTTCTGCTGAATTGGCCCAAATGATCAAAGGCTTAACTTTTTCCGGCAAAATAAAGTAAATCCACCACAATAACCTCAATACCATTACATTGAGATACAGACTTAAAACTAATGTTCCAAGAAGCCTTAAAGTCTGTATGACAGGCATGACAGATGTCATATTTTACTAAAAAATATAGTGAATGTGATTATATTTAAGATTTTACTAAACATTTTGTCTGTTTCACCCCAGTTTGACAGTTTTTGTAAAGTTTATAATGTTACTTCCTGGTTGGTCATGGACAGCAAATATGACATAGGTAGAGGTAAACTGTTACCTAGCAACTATTTTGAAAACAAGGGCCAAAATCCATATAAATTACACAATAATTATGATTTGATAATACCTAATAACACCTTTATTCTGTTGAATGATGGTCAGAAAGATGTATTAGTTGAGTGTTAACTGTCTCTTTATTTTCAACTGTATGTCTCTTTTTGATGACATCACAGAGGGATTCCATTTTAGAACTCAGCACTACTTCCTGTAATTTTAAACCTCTATTTATCAAAATTTCTTCACAAACTGCAACTTCATGGATGTAAATCTATGACAAATATTTACCACACGTATCCTCCCACCAAACTACATCAGAATTAGAAAAAAATGAGAACCTGTCATATGGACTTTAACGGTACAGTGGCTCTGTGAAAGCTGCGTAAAATAAAATCACTTACTGCTAGCTCATTGTACTACTAAGCACTTCCTGTCAAATCTCATCATCTCTATGGGTTTTTGCAGAGTCACATTAAAATTAATAAATACTGATCACGCAGTGAACAGTGAGCTGCTAACACTAATGCATTGATCCACAAACACCTAATTTCAAAGAATAATAAAGAAAAAAATAAAAGTAATTAAAATTAAAAAAAAAACAACGAATAATCTATTTATGAAAACAATAATTTAGTCTTTACTTTTTCATTTGAATTCCTAGTTTCTTTATAGTTTAAATTTTTAAATAAAAGTTCTATAGTAATAAAGTAAGTAATATACTTTATTTTAACTTTATTATTCAGAAAGTTACTTCTGGTTGAGCAACAGTGACAATGAGCATGAAACAAAATCAGAAATAAGTTCAATGTAAAACCATGATGTTTTTTTCCTCATAATAATCAAGACAGAAAAATGTGATACTGTGACATCCCTAGTGTAATAATTTGTGTCATTTTATTTTGCACTTCCATGTTGACGACATCGACACCAGCAAAAGATCATGGTCTATGGCTTTTTTCACCAAACAATGGATTTTAGACAGAAGAGCTAACCATTCAAAGAACAAAACACCAATAAAATGTTGAGACTTTTGCTATAATAATATTATCCAGTACATCTTTACACCCAGGGCCACTTCTATTGTGTATTACAAACCTTGTATCCCGTTACTTCCGACTCGTTCTCCAGCGCATGGACCTGGTCCCACTTGAGGATGACCTTGGAGTTGGAGGTGTTCCACATGATTTTGGAGATGGCCTGGCTTGGCGCTGGGGGGACGGACAGAGGTGCAAGTGAGAGAGGAAAACAAAAACAACACGTCGCAACCGCTCAATAAACTGCAAAAAGTCGGACTTAGCATCAAGGCGATTTCTCATTATCAGTTTATCATCCGGCTGCGAGGGGCGAGCGGTGACTCTGGGAAAGCGTGTGTAGGAGTGAGAACAATCTTTGGTACATTTCGTCGGAGGAGTGAACAAGAGCGGACATAATTTGATCACAATTCACTTAACCCCTATTAACATACAAATGATGTAGAAAGTGAGCAAATGTTAAGTACTATAAGATTTAGTGAAGGGTGAGCCAGCCAGACTAGACGCTTGGAGCATGACTTATGAGCAAGATAATATATTTAAAACGCGACCGAAGCGTCCTTAAGGTCTTCATCATTTGCAGGGTTTTTAGAGGAATGCTTTTAACCTGACAATAAAGCTGACACCATGACGCAAGACGGGACTTATATTGTTGATTATAGAATGACTGTCTGATCCGAGTTTACTTTAGCAACCCGCCTTTTCTCAAGTGAGCAAGGAATTGGTTCTTTTTTACAGCTTTAAAGTAAGTAAAGGACAAATCTTATGTTTTTTGTATTGTTATTAGCCTTTAAACATGTTCTCGAGTATCTTTACTTTGTCATTTTATGTTTTAGAACTAAAACAACAAACAAACAACAACAAACTATATCTGTATCTACGCTGTTTCCCACGGCATTAGCTGACTTTTGGTGCCATCTAAAGGCTGCATAGCGCTTACACAAGTTAAAAATAAACAATTAGAATGTCCTCCGGGAGACGCTAAGTAGCTAAGCAGTTGTAATGATCGTGATTAGACGGCAGAAATGATCAGAACGAGTTTGGTGAAGATTTATGGACTTGAAAAGGAGCAACGTCCCACACTGAGAAAACATCATACATCGGGAAAAGTCAAAATGAGGTGCTTTTGACGGTCGGAGTGTTGAGGACTTTCAAAGTAGTGTGAATGAAGCTACAGTTAATGCAACTCCAGGTATGTTTTTGATGAGGCAACAATGTTAGAACATGGTTATGAGCTCAAAAAAGTCAATTTAGGAAAATATATGTCAGTTTTCTCACATAACTGCATTGCTGACACTGCACCATACATTCACCTGCATGCATTACTATGGGTCAAATGTATCAAGTCACCCGACACACGACTTTATTCTGTATGTAGGCGATGCTCAGTGGAAGAAAGCCTGAAGAAAGCTTGCTGTTTTTCCAGTGACAATTTTTGTTTTCATTCTGCAACCCTGAACCACAGACATAAAATTGGATGCGCCGTTCGAAGTTCATGCTATTGATCACTTAGCAACTAGTCCGGAAAGATTTTTAATTCCGGAGCCTGTCCCCTGTATTTTTTCCTATAGTCGTTAGCGTTAGCCCGGAAAAAAAAAAATAATCAAGAGGAATTCGGCTAGAACGAAGCCATATACCGTATTTCGGTGAGGTCAAAGCCTTGTCAGTGTCATTGTTGAGTTTGTAAACCATTTGGCATGTTATTTTAGATAATAATTAGTGTGTAAAACTGGCATCTGTGCAATCTGATCTTGTGTGAGCCTGGTAAATGCAGTTCTACTTCTAAATCTATCACAAAGACCTGTTTTTAAACCTAACCCTCATCTAACTGACAAATAATGTAGTGTCCAAAATGAGCATTTGCAAACACAGCACCAATGCAAGCCTGGTAAATGCAGTTCTACTTCTAAATCTATCACAAAGACCTGTTTTTAAACCTAACCCTCATCTAACTGACAAATAATGTAGTGTCCAAAATGAGCATTTGCAAACACAGCACCAATGCAAGCCTGGTAAATGCAGTTCTACTTCTAAATCTATCACAAAGACCTGTTTTTAAACCTAACCCTCATCTAACTGACAAATAATGTAGTGTCCAAAATGAGCATTTGCAAACACAGCACCAATGCAAACTCACAGTTGTCTGGCATTACTGCATTGGTGAGGAAAATTGCTTAAATGTTGTTAAGTGTGACATCTTCACAATTGTTTGGGTCCACAGACAGAAAATGCAGAAATATGGACTTGTCTGAACCTCCTCATGAATTTAAGACAAATCAAACCACCCTGCTTCACACTAAATAATAAAGGTGGGAGTACCATTTTTTCCAGTAAAGTAATTTGTTAGCAATTTAATTTTAAGGCCCAGAATTAGAAACCTAAAACTCATTTGATAATTTTATATCTGAAAATCAGATCTAAAGGTGAACCAGAGATATTGTGTTTGTGCTGTTTTACATTTTAAAACAGCATTATACAAGATTATAATGCAGGTCTATGCAGCGTTCGATGTGCAATGTCTAATACCATGAATAACTCTCTGCATGTCAGACACAGGCGTCAGTGCTGCGACCTGTTCAGTGAGCAGGTTGTTATTTGTGAAGGTTCACTCTGTAGTTCTCTGTTGGTCCCTGTCTGCTGTTAGTGTTGCAAATTGGAAAGCAACAATTCCAAACAATTCCAAATATTTCAAAAAGCTTTTGTTGATCTCTTAAAAGCAAGACAATCCGCAGCATTTGTTAAGTCTCAAGGAGAACCACAAAGTGTTCGCTGATAAACAAAGACCAGAGACATGTGCGTTTTTATGAAAAGCTGAATCTGTTAAAAAGCTGAAGACGACGTTATTTTATTTCACATTTGAATAAATCGATTTATCTTAATCCTATAAAACTGTACCTCAGATTAAAATTAACAACACAGACCACAAGAAATACTAGGCACATGTTATAGATCAATTTAGAACGATAATCCCTCGCTTTAATGTTTTGCTAACATTTATTTACAATGCAGCAATAACTTATTTTTAAATGTGAACAAAAAGATCTCACATGATTATGTTTTAGATCTCTTTATGGTTACTGTTTAGTGCATAAATTGTATTCATGTGGACTGAATTGCATCCCTTTAGAATAATCATTCACCAACTCTTCAGTTTTCACTGGGACTAGTTGTTGATAGAGCTGCACATTTAGAGAAAAACATCTAATCGCAAATTTTCCAACCCGGAGAATTGACAAAAAGACTGCAATTTGAACTGACAATTTAATAAAAGAATCATGCTTCTTTTAGTTGCATTTTTGTCGCCCTTTAACACATTTTTGTCATTTTTAGTCACATTTTCGCAGCTTTGAGTCACGTTTTGTCACTTTCAGCCACATTTTTGTCGCTTACAGTCACATTTTTTTACCTTTAGACCAGAATCTGTCACTTTTAGTACATATTTGTCGCTTGTTTCAAAACATGTTTTATCAGACCTAAACTACAGGGTTGGCAGTTTTATGCAGAATGAAACGGGACATTTTGTTGCCCTTCAAAAGCTGCAGGCCTTTGCGATTTGCGTTCATTCACATTGCGATTTAGATTAATTGTGCAGCCCTACGTGTCGGCTAACTCATGGGCAGCCTTCAGAATAGCGGCGTTAGTGGCTCCTTACGTGGTTTCTTCGTGGTGACGTTGACGATGATGCTGGGTGGTCCCACTCCGGCGCTGTTGTACGCCCTGAGCGACAGGCTGTACGTGCTGCTGCCCTCCAGGTCTCGAACCAAAATGGACGTCCTGTTTCCCACCGTCCTCATGACCCGGGCTGTGTCCTGCTTCTCCTTCTCGCCCCAGTAACGCAACTACAGCAGACACATAAAGTAACATAACGGTAAGAGGTTTACTTTGTATGTCGCATGAATGTGTTGGCTTGACATCACGACTCTATTCACCTTATTCCGGGAATGTTGTCACGGACGCCGCCATCTTGTTTCTGTTGTATTAATTTACATGGAGCAGACGAGCTCAACAGAAATAAGTTCTACATGGACTAAAAAGCCGTTTTCAGACTGACCAGGAAATCAGTGCATTGCTGACTTGTTGTTGCTCGTGTTTATTAAACATTTTACACAAATCAGTCTACTTTATATAACATTTTAGTGGCGAGACCTTTTTCCCTCATTCGCCATTAGCTTTAACGGAGTTCTCGTCAAACGGAAGTGCGTTTACAACAGAAGTGCGTATCTGGGGCAAAAAGAGGCAAAAGTGGGCGGTGCGGAATAAGGTGAATAGATCTTATTTATTTTCTGGCTTTGAACGTAGTGTTAATTGTATCCAATGTTGTCTTTTAGTGTTTGTTTCTTTTAAATTGATTTTATTTTCGGCTTATTAGTCTATTTTATTATCTTATTTTTTTATTCATGCATTTAGCTTACTCTGTTTTTATTCTGTTTTACTATTTTTTTTTTAAATCCTATTTTATGTTTTACTACTGTATTAACTAGTTTTATTTCACGATGTGCAGCACTTTGGAAACAGCTTTTGTTTGTGAAGTGTGCTGTTGAATTAAAGTGGGTTGTTTGGGTCATCAGCTATTTAGCAGGAAGACAGTGGCTCAGTGGTTAGAGCGCATGTCCACTAACTAAAAGGTAAACGATTCAAACCCCTCTCAGACCAGCACGTGTGATCATTGTGTTCTCTGGCAAGACATTTTGTCAAGTATGAATCTTGACTGAGTGATTAGATTTAGTCAGAGATTGGCTGCCACACTTTCGTCACTCTCGATCTCAGGGCAGCTGTGACTACGTGAATAGTTTACAATCAACAGTTAAAAGCCCCAAATATGTTTCATTGAAAATCTCACTTTCATATTATTCAGGTTGATTTTGATTCACTGCTGTTTGTGTCTCTGAGCCACACATCCTAATTCTGAGATGCATGCATTTTGACGTGCATTTCAGAATATTATTATCAAAACATAACTTTACTTGTAAGATTCACCGTTTTTGAAAGAAATATCCAAACTCATGATCTGCAAATGTTGAACCTTATTATTTGTTTGGGATTGTCCCCATACTGTATTCATTTTACGGCTAAAAGCGCTTTCAACTGACAACAACCACGTTTTTGGGGTTGAATAACGACACCGTTTTCTGACGCTGAAAAAGCTATTTCACTTTTGTTTATTTATACTGACAGTGAAGATGTTGAACTTTGCACAAGATTTTGATTAATGTGGATAGACCCGGTAATTAGAGATATTAACAATAAACCAGATCAGCAAATCTGCAATCTGACAGCAAATTCCTTTATTCTTAAACTTCAGGGATTTTAGGACGTTGTGACGTGAACGCAGCTAGTTCGAACAATGTCTAAAACTGCAAGAGAAGTACAATCTCATGTAATTTAAATCTGTGTGTACATTCTACGTGCCAATAGAAAAGGTCAGTTTGTCGTGCTGTGCTGGCGGAAATCCAAAAAAGCCATGAGCGCTTGTCCGTGTCCGCTCTGTACTGCGATCCTGTGTGGGCATGCGCTGGTCTAACCTCGTATCCCAGGATGCGTCTGCGGTTGTTGCTCCAGGCCAGGGGCTTCCAGGTGACCTCTACCTCGGACGCGGATAAACTGCGCGCCCTCAGCCTCCCCGGGGCTCGGCTGGGCTCTGCAAACAGCACACAGTTAGAGCTGAACCAGTATCCACCACACCCACACATCCACAGGGCGACCTATCCACTCAAGTTCAGAACATTTATCCTCCGCTACAACCACTACGGCTCTGTGAGGAGTGAAAACCAGACTGGATGGTGTTTTTTGCCATCTCTGCGAGTTTAGTCTGGTTAAGCAAAATGCAACACATGACAAGAAATTGAATGTACAAACAACTATATAGATTTATATTGCTGTTGCGTTTAAGATGTCAGTGTACTTTTGTCCAGTTGACGGAATTAAATCTTACAGTATTTTGCTAATGTATTCAAAACTTATCAGCAAGGTCCTAATTCCTAATTCTTCACTGGATACACACCAATAATAAAAATTAGCTTGTCAACTTGTAAATTATTTTGAAATTACAATAAAGAAAGAAAGAAAGGAAAGAAAAGAAAGAATAGAAAGAAAGTGGTTTAACTCAAAATGGAAGATAAAGAAGTACATTTTTGGTAGACTGTGAGTTACCCCTGGTGTACACTGACTCCGGTCCAGGTCCAGCAAGACTTAGAAAGTGCTTAAAATCAATGCGCCCTGTTACACTGACCTCGGAGCACTGCGGCCACGGGTTCAGGAGTAGCACCGGTCCACAGAAAGAAGACTTTGTGCAAGAAGTCTTTTTTTGCCGGATGCCACAGCGGTCGGGTGTGGTTTTCAGGTCATTAGACGAGTGTTCTTGCACGGAACCGCGTGAAACTGAGTGGCCTTCGTCAAATACTGGCTACAGTAAACCGGATTTGGTGTAACAGGCGATGTGCAAGTGTCCCAAACCTCAACCGGACTAGAGTCAGTGTACACAAGGGGTTAGAGCAGGACAATATTAGAACTTGAATTAATTCTAGAAAGAGCCTAATAAATTGCACAAAACAAGAGGAACTGGTGCTTCATTAACTTTTCACCATAAATTATTTAAGAGTAACTGTTTTAAATACCCATAAATCATAAATGTTGGTTAACCTGCTTCTCTATTATTGACCACTTTCATTTTCTGCTGGTTAAAATCAATTTTATGAAGCCATGCAAGGCGACTGCTGCTGTGATTTTGTGCTCCACAGAAACAAATTGAATTGAATTAAATCCACAAAGCACAAACCTTCCTCAGCGGAGTAGATGGTGGTGACAGAACTGAACGGCCCCTCCCCCTTGTTGTTGTACACGCCCACTTTGACCTGATAGGGCGAGAAAGGCGGGATGCTCTCGTTCTTGAACACATATCTGGAGGCCTCCGGAGAGGTGACCGCGGCCTGCATCCAGCCCGGAGATCCCAGCGGACGGAACGCCACCACATACCCGAAGCCCGGCCCGCTCTGCATCTCCTCTGGAACAGGCTACGGACACAAGGATGAATCACACAGGGCTCCAGAGAGGCAAACTTCAGGATATTAATAACCCTCCTCACAGGAACACTGCCACTTAAAAGGAGACAATTATGCAAAACAGACTTTTAAGAGCTTTTAGCCATGGAATAATGTTTTACTCTCAACATTAACATTTGAGGTTGTATTTTGAGTGATTTATGCCTCTTTGAGTAATATTTATAGATGTGCATTTGAGGTTTTATTGCTTTGAAAATTCACATTATCAACGACCCCCTGACACATGCCCACTGCTCTGTGCTCATGTCGGTCTTTCAATTATATACTAAGATAAGATAATGCAGGTGAAACTATCTTAAATTTAGAGACATCAGTTTGAATTTTGGCATTTGGAACATATAAATCTGAAAAAATTTAGTCCCTTAAGTCCTGCTTCATTTTGCTGACAAATTGATTTGATTATTTTGTGAGTCAACTAAATTTGACTGAAAATTGGCGCAAATATACTATTTTTAACCTTAGAAGCTTTTAAAGAAGAAAAAAACAAAAACGTTTGAGCTTAGAATTGGCTAGCAACATATCATTCCGTCAAAATCTTGTACAGTTTGGTGCATGTAGGTGCTACTTTGAAGGCTGATCGTTATGTCTCTACAGGAGAAACTGCCTTTGAAAGTGTCCCATATAAATCTATAGACGCAAGTGATACAACACATTTCGGTTCAGATTGGACAATTTATTTGTTTCCATGTGAAGGCTTACTGTATGTGCTGAGAGGGCCTGAAGTGTCTCTTAAAACAAGGCAGATGCACTGAAAACAGCGGCCTTGTTTATTTTAATCAGCCATTTTACGATCAATATTAAGAAACAAAATATAAAATAATGATCTACGTGTGTCATATTTCTACCAGAAAAAAACAATATGTCTTTTTCAAAGTAGCGCTGCACTTTTGCCTAACCCTCTGTGAACTTCATGACCTGCCTGATGAGCTCTATTCAAATGCATAAGGTTTAGAAATATTCAAGGACATCAAGTAATAAGGAATAAACAGACTATGAAGACATAATTAGAATGGCTATTACTGTACCTCCCAGGTAATGACCAGCTCAGAGCGGCCTCCTCCACCTCCGCTCACTCGGGCAGGGGTCACTCTGGGCACTGGACAAACAAGAGCAGGAAAACAATGTCAAAATCACTCTGAATTCAGTCCAGGTCCTTCAGACAGGTTATTTAATGGAAAATAAGCCTCGGACCATTGAATCGAAATATAATGGCAGTTCATATCTCTGATTACATTACAATTTTTTGTTCTAAATTATATTCAGTTCAGCAGTCATAGACAAACCATACTGCAGCTGTGACTCATGCATTTACTTTTATACATTCATTATATCATGTTCAAATGATGGCATTTACTTTTTTTTTTATCAAATATTATTTTCCTCATGCTTTAGTAGATGTGATTGCTATGATGAGTTTGCTTTAGTTGAACTACAAATGCCCTTTTATTGAATGAATAACATTATTTATTAACCTAATCAGAAATATTTTGACTGAAAATCATTAAACTTTGATTTTGTGGAATCAAATAATTTGTGTCCTACATACAGTAGCCTCTCATTTTGTCCTGGCTTGTGTACACTGTAGTCCAGGCAAAAAATTACACTTTTTTTTGTGAGAAAGTGTGGTTTGAATACTCAACTATAGTCTCTGCTTTTTAATATTCAGGTAAAACTAACAATGTCTCCCATGCATTTCTCTCTCAAAGTGAATACAAATATAATATACCTTCCCTATATGTTGCATCTAATAATAACTCTAACAAAATGTCTCTCCCTTCTGGAAAATCTCTAATAAAAAGACAGTTTTCTTTCAAATGTGGGGTTTGGCTGTTGGCAGGAAACATCAGAACGTACGCGTGTCTTTGGTGCGGGCTCGTTTGGATGCTCTGCTGGGCTCTCCCGTGCCGATGCTGTTTGTAGCCAGGACTCTGAACTCGTACTCCACCCAGGGATTCAAGTCCGTCACCGTGGCTGACAGCTGCTTCCCCCCCAGTCGCTCTGGTACTGAGACACATCACACGCACAGGCTTTCATCACACACCCGTCCAAACGTGCCACAAAAACTGAGCCAAACTGTGCAATTCACTGTCACTTCATGTGTGGGCATCACAAAGAAAAACGCCTTCATAGACAACATCAGATTTCCAGCACATGCAGCAGACTGCCACATGAATGAAGCTGCGGCAGTGCAATTATTTTTCCAAACACACAAATAATGTAAAGCTGAGATTATTATTTTTTTCCCTTGAATGATAAAGGTGTTTGTTCTGCCCCTAAAACCTGAAGCAAAGTTACTGCACAAAACTATTTAATGGCACTGCCTCCACAACTTAACTCTGCACTATATAATAAAAACTAAATCAATTCATAATAATAACGATAATGTTTAATAACAACAATAATAATAATACACTTATATAGTATAGAGTATAGCGCTTTTCATGACACTCAAAGACGCTTCATAGTTCAAGACAGATAAAACACAAAAAAACAACAACACAAGAGGCAGTAAGAGAAAGAGGCAGTTATTTGAAGGCAACTTTTAACATGCAAGTTTTCCGTGATTTTTTGAAGATTTGTGTGAATGAGTCTCTGACGTGGTTGGGCAGGGAGTTTCAGAGGGTTTGGGCAGAAGCCGAGAAGGTTCTGTCCCCCAGGTCTTGTATTCTGTCCTGAAGAGGAGGGGGCTGAGAACTGAACCCTGTGGGACTCCTTGGGTGATGAGAGCAGAGGGGGATTTAAAGAATTAATGTTTGTGTTTGTGGGTGAGGTAAGAGTTGTGCCAGGAGAGTGTGGTGTCGGTGATGTCGATGGTGGTCTGCAGGTGAGAGAGTAGAATGGAGAATGGTGAATGCTGCTGTAAGGTCCCGAAGGATGAGAATGTTGCTGGTGTCGGAGCAGAGCAGGCAATCGTTAATATGTATGTTTTGTATTGTTCAGCCTAAAATGTTAAACTGTATGACATTACACTTATCTATCTCACATTTATTCAATTATTGGCCATTTTATTGCTGAAAAAGACCCAATGAAATGTGATTATATATATTTTACCCCATACTGGAGCAGACCTATGTGCAGATATCACAAACACAGCATTCATTAGCAACATTAGCGCTCGCGTCACGCAGAGAGTCACGTGGAGCCTACCTGTGGTCACGGCCTGCCAGCCCAGGGAGAAGGGGGAGCGAGCCTGGATGGCGTAGCTCAGGATGGGGCTGTGGTTGTCCAGGCCGGGGCCCCAGGACACGGAGGCGGTGGTCTCAGTCACTTCAGTCACCTGACAGTCCACAGGGGGCCCGGGGGGACCTTCAGAGGGAACACACACGAGAAAATTACATTAAACACTATAGGAGCCTGGGAACAGTTGGATATTAAACAGCCCTTTAAGAGATCAGTATGTCATGACTTGAAAATGTAAATCCGTCATGATTGTTGTTAGTTGAACTTAGTTACTGTTGCAACTGACTAACTAAACTTAGAGTAGATATAGTTACTCCTATGTCACTGATAAATAGACTCTTTAACCCTCATTATCTATCTGAAGAGAGCACAATGAAATTTCTGGAAAAAAAAAAAAAAAATCTAAATTCCAGAATGGTGGCAGAAGTGAAGTTTTAAGTGAATTTTAATGGAAAAACTGAGAAACCTCAGAACACTGCATTGCACCGGAATAAGAAAGATCAATGTGTGTTTGTCAAATGTAAACCAAATGTGATTTCAGAGCTTGTTTTAAAGACCTTTACAAATGGATTTCATATTATTTATATATTTAATAGAAGATTATATGAAATACTATTAATTTTAATGAAGGTAAAATCATGAGTTTTAGGTTTTACTGGAATAAATACTCGACATTTTGCCATCACAATAACGTTTTTCATTTTATCTACTTTATTACATACTTACCCACAAATTATACTTTTTCTGAAGCTCAAATACAAATTTGAGGCTAGTTTTCTTATTTTCCCCCATTTTTTATACACCATTTCTACAGACAATAATTGAATATTATTCAGAATCGACTTAAACAATAGGAAATTGTCACGTTGTGAGCAATACTGAGATACTTTAATACATGAGAGCTGGGCTCACACTAATAGTTACGCAAGAGCCTGAGGGAATACATTTTTGTGAGTTTACAAAATGAAATCTGACTGTAATGCAGTTGTGTGCATTTGTATAAATTATTTTAGAAGCTAACATTGCAGTTATGGAGGGCTGTCAACTGAAACACATTGTTGAACAACATCAAACACATTGTTGAACAACATCATTGAACTGTAGAATACTCAGTCAATTTAACAACAGTATTCAATTAATATAAAACAATATTAACATCTAATCCACACTTTCTTTCCACACTGCAATGATCTAATTCTCCATTAATACTGGATAAGTAATACTACGTTCTAAAATAAATAAATACATTTGAGTTTGTGTATTTTAATGCCCCTGTGTGTAACCTTTTAGACAAAAATATAACTTAAAAGCTACATTAAACTCATGTTTTCAGTGCATTTCGTTTCATTAGCTATAATTATCCACAGTATGGCAAAAAAAAGAACCTATCTCCATGGAGAAAGTTTAGAAGCAGAAGTGGGTTTAACATTCTATTACGAGGAACATGCACGTGCCGCCCCCAGAAAGTAACATACTTTAATCATGCGTGAAGTTTCTGACTGTCATGTACTGCAGTAGGTCAGACCTTTGCTCCTCAAAGTCCCCCTGGTTGTACTGGAGACTTGTCAGGCCTCGCCGTCCAAAACACATCACATGGTAAACTGTATTCATAACAAGCATTTACTTCGGCTTAATCAACAATATTTGCTCTTATACTTATTTTCAAATCAAATGGGTCTATTTTAAATTGCACAGCTCATGTTTTGTACCTGTCATTACATCATAAATCTATAAACTGTAGCCTCAAACTATGTGCTTTTGTAATAAGCATTTGATTCAACAACAACCCCTGCTGGTTCCCTCATACGAGCATTTAAAACCTCTCCGCTTCTGTCGCCTTTTGTCCATTAGCGCGTACACAACATCAACAACGACCATGCTTCTGTAATAATGAGTTTTCTAATATTCATGTGTATCCACTGGCAAGATAGGTTTGTAAATGAGCAACAAAACATGAAACAGATTATATCCTGCAAGTGCAATTTAGCCCAAGATTAAATCATTATTATTCTTTTTCGAATCAGAGAACGGGGGAAAGTAGAAGTGAAAATATACTCTTCCACAGCGATAGATATGATAAATGGTTCAATGTTTAAAATTCACTCTGCAGAATTTCCCAAACTGTCAAAAACACCCTGCAGACAAATGTTGTACATATTGTATTTTCTGATGAAATATTTCACTTATGGCTAAGCTTCCGAGATTGTGAATAAACCACAACTCGTGAACAGCATATATCAATGGATTTAAAATTTAAAAGGCAAGATGTTTTTTTGCAATTTTCTTTGCTACTTTACATTTTCTGCTTCATCACATTAACCGTCCGATTTAAGCTGTATAATGTGTTTGTATAATCCACTAATGGAGAGCATTTAGCAAGTGCGAGAAAGTTTTCGATGTTTTCGTCTGCTACTTAGTATTCTGAAAGAGTAATAACCTTCTGGGGTTTTCAATCAGCGCGCCTTGATTATCTTTTAACAAAACAAGTGCTTATTACCTTGATTTAAATGCAAAGCTTATAAAAGAAAAGTGCTGAGGCTTGATGGGACTCAAGCATTTACATACAGTAGAACGTCCTCCATCACTAAGAGAGGAACCATCACAGTTTTGAACAAGTTGTTTCCATCTAAAACTAAGAAAAACATAATAAAACAAAACAGACACAAGGTAGATCTCTGAAAAACATCTGTGTTACCTCAACCAATACATTTAAAGTCACATTTTGGCACAGTTCTGACAAAAATATCTGATTATCATCAACGGGAGTGCACCAAATAATATCAAGATTAATTTTTGTCGCCCCTAATTGCAATAAAATCAAATGATTAGTCACTGAAGTTGATAAAAGCAACACATCTCAAAATTTCAAGGTTGATACAATAAATAATGGAAAAGAACGTTTTCCAACATTCAGATTGACAGAAGCCCATCAGCATTGCATAATTGGGTTGTGTCCTTCAGCAAGGCTCCTCGCTCTGACTATGAATGTGTTAGTTATTATGTATGTGATGGTTGGAAACAAAAAGATTGCCACATTTCTGCTCCTGTCAGTTTATCTTACCACATCCAGAGATTGTTGAGGACTGAACGGATGAACCCACTTAATAAGCCATTCATGCCAAAACTGAAGGTCCTTGAAGGCTTCTCTGTATTAGCAAACATGTTTATTGATTGAAATAAGATATGTATTTGTCCTATTGATTTTTCAGTTCTTCAGTCTTTCGATGCTGTGTCACATAGCTGTCTTTAATAACAATAACAATAATAATACAGTACATTGTAGAGCCGTCATGTTACGAGTCGACTTGTCTGCAATTCTTTTTTCGATTAGTCGTCTTGTCTCGTGTTTTTCAACCTTTTTTCGACAGCAGCACACTTTTTTTGGTTGAAAAGATATCACGGCACACCGTTTACTGAAACATCTCCATATCAAACCTTTTAGTAAAATAAAAGTGGTATATACTTTTTTGATTTGTTCAGCCAGGACACTCTAAAATAAATTGGTAAATTCAATTCAATTAAATTCATTGTGTATTTCGGGTAACTCAAACTGGACATTTTTTAAAGTGTTCCCCGCCACATTGGCTGAAAATCGAGGGACTAGTCAAATAATTATTTCTATTGCACATCAGGATTTTTTAAACACAATTTTAACCAAATAAAGGTTGAAATATGGTAACTGAAGAGAATATGGCATGGTGACTGGATAGAATATTTACAAATAAAGTGTGACATTGATTCAAATCTGATATAGTTTCATTTTGTTTTACATTTTTCATTTTGTTTTACATTTTGATTTAATAATGCCACTGTCTTTGATATAAAAGGTCTTTTTTGTATGTGTTTTAGAGTCTGCAGTCCAGATAAAGCTTATCAATATACAATTATTTTCATAGACGACCAGTCATGATCATAGTCTATTAATCGCTGCAGCCATAATACTTGGATTTAGAGCTTTTCAACACACTCAAAGCTCTTAAAGTGTGTATCACATGTTGGACTACACATTTAACTAAAATGCAGTTAGGATAAATATAGTTTAAATTCTCCAAACATCTTGACAAATTTTACCAAAGTTTATCTATTTTTTTTAGGTTTTCAATTTTACTTCCTGATTGTAAATGATGACATCATCCTGGGAAATTACCAAAAAAAACACATCCTGTACACTGAGCTAAATCTCCTCTAATGTCACAGTATTTTTCATTTGACAAATAAAAACACATGTGAACAACTTTATTTTGTTGAATCAACGTTTAAAGAGTCAAAAAAGTAGTTTATTTTGTGTAAATTATGCATAACGTTTGTCTCTCAAGTGTGACGTCATCATTTGAAACATAAAAGTAATCAAATCAAATCAATTTATTTTTATAATGCCCAAAATCACAACAACAGTTGCCTCGATGGGCCACAGGTAAAAGCAGTTCAGATAACTGTCCCAGAATGCCCCTGTCCTTTGACCCTCCTTCGCGGTGAGGAAAAACTACAAAAAACCCCATGGGAAAAAGTAGAAACCTCGGGGAGAACCACAGTGAAGGAGAGATCCTACTCCCACGGACGGACAGGCTGCAGATGAACTAGGACTGACATCCACTTGGACTGTGGAGCCAGAACCACTCAAGAGGGAGGTGGCTTTAAAGAGTTCCTCCAGGAGGACGAGGAGCAGTCCACCAGTGTAGAGAGATCCTCCAGCAGGAGATGAGGAACAGTTCATCTAAGTAGATGGAGTTCGTCCAGGCAGACGAGGTATGGCTAATCCAGCTGTCCAGGCGGGTGACGCATAGATCGTCCAGTTTAGACATCGATCCTCATCCTCAAGTATAATTTTTATTTACAAGAGGTATGAATACTAAAGTCTGAATTAGAAAATGATAAAAACCTGTCATGCGCACTTTAACAGTGCATCATCCATTCACTCTTTCATTACTGATAGCGTTTGACTGACGGAAGCGAGGCTGCCACTCTGCGCTACATAGGCAAGGTGTGTGATGTGTCTTGCCTAAGGACACAGCGACAGCATGTAAAAGAGTGCACAACTGTGGCCCTTGGTTTTCCCAGCGGTCTCCCATCCACGTCCTAACCAGGCCCAACCCGGCTTAGCTTCTGAGATGAGACGAGATCAGGCGAGATCAAACGAGACAAAGTGGCACGGACTTCATACTGAGGTAGTGCCATTTCATCAAAGCGCCCGCTATATTGAACCTTACCTCTTACAACCACATCAGTCGCGATGGAGACGCTGTCCACTTTGGTTTGAACGGCACACGTGTACTTCCCAGCATGCCTCAGCTGAATGTTCCTGATCATGATATCGCCGGCAGAGCGCTGGAAGAGGAGAGGAAAAAGAAGACACACATTTTCAACTCTCAAGAACAATGCGTCTGTGATTCACATTAACACATGAAAAATAAAGTCCGTGAACACAGGAAATGTCTGGGTGTCATTTTCTTACATTCACTTTTACAAGAGCGGCTTTTGTCCGTTCTTTTATTCAACCATATTCCATTAACTCCAGACGACCATTCAACGCAAAAAAATACGATAAGCTTTCATCTTAGTTGTTAAAGTTAAAGCCGGCGAGAAAGGATGCCACTTGATAATTACTTTGGTGCATAATCAGGGACATTTTCCGCAGATAAAAATTCAGTCGCTCCCATTCATTCATTCTCTCAAACACAGTAGCATCATTAAAATAATATTACTGTGGAGGGAGTGGGTCACATTTTACAAAGCCGTGCCCGGAGGTCTGTTCAGGAAATCGAGTGAGACGACAGAATACAGTAAGTACAGGCTGTGTGCCGTATCACCGGAGAACATCAAACTCAGCTAATTCTATTAGACGAGTGGTAGAGTTACTTAGCGAGTCAAATGAGGTAAATTAAAACTAAATACAATGCAGTCATGAGGAACTTAAAGAGACAGACAAGGATTAAAAGAAGAGTTTGTTGAATGGATACATACATTTTGGTGTTTATACAGGTATACTGTCTAAAAAGGTTATGTAATGTTAGTGATACAGTATTAGGGTTGTCAAAATAAATCAAAATGAAATTACAATACAGCCAGATAGTAATCACTAATTGACATACTAAAGGTAAAATATAAACTAGATACTTATTTACTGATTAAACAAACAAACATTAACACTTTTAGATTATATCAGACCTATTATTGGACCACAAAACAAATCAAAAGTGCTAATTTCTGTTGAAAATTATGTTTATTGTAAATGATCATTGTATTGTGGTAAAGAAACTGGTAGTAGGATTGCAACTAAAGATTATTTTGGTAATCGCTTAGTCCAGAGATTATACTTTTAACAAATCCATTAGTTGTTTTTAGACTCGAATGGAGATTTTTCTCAGTTTGACCCAGATGAAGCTAAAGTGACACAGTTTAAGGACATTTTGGTGGAGAATATTTACAGACAAAAGGTGGCTTTCATCAAAAACACACAATTTACACATTTCACGTGTCATTTTTGTGTGACTCCTGCTCTGTCTGAGTCATAAAAGCTCCTCTTTTATCTCATGGCATGTTTTGGAGTCTGTGTATCGACCAGTTAGCAAATGTTCAATGACTTAACTAATACACTGATCACTGTTTCTATCTATAATCAGTTGAGATTAATCTATTTACATGTTACAGCTCTAGTATCAAGTATTGAACTTTTCCCTTATTGTTTGACATTAGATCCAAGTAGAATATACCCAATTTATTGTGGTGACATAGTTAATAATGCATTAGGAAGATGTGAGTTTGGATTAACAAGGTCATTCTATTACAGTTTGGAAATGGTCAAATAACAGTTTCTGCTGCTGGAGTTGAGACAATCCTGCAACCACAATTCACTTCTATTTAAATATTAAATAAATACTTTCATTTCATTTCAAGTTTCATTAAAATCCACTAGTAGTATTTTGAGTTCTGATTCATTTGGTATCCCAATCCACAAATAATACTAAACGGTTAATCTTTACTCACTCATCTTTAAATAAAAAGTCATTCTGATTCTGATTAATTTCTAACTTTTACTTATTGAGTAATAGATCATGGATTCCAGCTAGTTATAATGACGTTGCTTGCGGGCAATCGAACAGAAATTGCAATGAGTCACACCGTAACTTATTATCTTCTCATCATTTTTTTTTCAAACGTATCACACAGGAATTACAGACAAACCAAATATAACCATCTTCAGTAATGAAAATGAAAATCCCTGTTGTTTTTTTTTCTGCAAAGTTTTCTCTGTCTAGTCCGGTGTGATTAATGCACTCCACTCTTCCGCATCTTATTGCCCATTTCCTCAATTTACAGTTTCCCGCCCGGCTCCGTGACGGCAGCAGGAGAGCACTTTGTTTAGCACAATATAAGGTATTTATTAATGATGCCGCCCCAGGCCCTACTCTCCTCAATACAACTAATCTCTAAAACACTGCGGCGGAGCTTTTGTTTTATCCTCTTTGTATAAACATATATATTTCATTGGGCCACTGCGAAAGAGTTATTTTCATTGTAATTTATATCCTATTACATTTAGACCTCATTTGGGAGTTGTTGCAAAAGGTTTGTTCTAAACACATTTTTGGTGTTGTTGTTAGTTCCCTATTGAGTGTGAAGTAACACGAGGTTAAGGCATACTTTATTGTCCCGAAAGAGAAATTTGTCCTTTGAATTTGACCCTTTCTTTATGTGTCAGGGGCAGCCAATAGCAGGCAGTAAATTGGACTGTGTGAAGCTTTTTGCAAAGAGCCTGGAGTCACTACATCATTTCATTTGGATGTGACTAAACTTCAAATATTCTTCCAACATTTATGACTGGATAAATGACAATATATCAACCAATAAGACATACAGTCAGAGCACTGAGTTTCCACCAGTGTACAGGCAACACTCATGTGCCTCAAGTTATGTCACATGTGCTTTGAAAAATGTACAATTTGGATTCACACATGGATGGAATAATTTACCATTTTGGAGTGTTCTGAGCCAACTTTTGATCCATAAAGGAAGGCACCATTACCAAATTTAATGGCATGGACAATAATTGCCACATTATTAACCACTTTTTTCTTTCAAAAGGGTTTGATTTGGTATTGTTCAGTGGGTGCGCCGCAGAATTATTTCAACCAGAAAAGGCTGAAAAGCACTGAGTTAAAATATGAACACCTGAAGAGTCTCATTAAATTACGCACTCAGAAAAGAAAGTACGCTGTTGTTCACCGAGGGCTACAATCACATGTGACTGGGGCAGTACTTGCTGAAGTTCCCCCAGTGTGGGATACAAATACAGACTTGCTTTAAAGTAGTTCTTCAATTTGTACCTCTAAATGACCCATTAGGCAACATTATTGTACCCTCTGTGCTTCAAATCTGAAACCTTGCGGTCCTTTTTTAAGTTTGTTTGTACCTTTTTAAACTTAATGGTACGTTTATGTCTTATGAAAAATCCGCATTGGACCCTTTTTACCATCCATCAGTTCAAATATGTATCTTAAAGGTCCAATAATTGTCCACAAGGTTGCAATATTCTAGATACGTACCTATGAGTCCAAAAATAGACTCCTAATGTGGACTGAATGCCTTTCTGTCTGTTGTTTTTTTCTTTTCTTTTTCCTGTAATAATCTGTACTGTGTCTTATCACAACTATGCAGACGACACTCAGATCTATGTCTCACTGACGGCAGGTGAATATGGACCAGTGGATTCACTCTGTCACTGCATCCAAAAGATCAGCGTGTGGATGCAAAACAATTTTCTCCAGCTAAACTCAGACAAGACTGAAATCATCGTCGAGAAACAGAGACAAAGTGTCAGCTGTCACCTCCAGACTCTCGCTCTAAAACCTACAAATCAAGTTAGAAATCTGGGGGTAATAATGGACTCAGAATTGAACTTTAACAGCCACATCAGATCAATAACATCAACAGCCTTTTACCACCAAAAAACTTTGCCAAAATTAAAGGTATAGTGTGTAAACCAGACTTGGAGAGACTTATCCATGCATTTGTCTCCAGTAGGTTAGACTACTGTAACGGCTGCTCACTGGCTTCTCCAAAAGAGCTGTAAAACAGCTGCAGTACATCCAGAACGCTGCTGCTCGAGTCCTGACAAGAACCAGGAAGTCCGATCACATCAGACTGTGCTCAGGTCTCTGCACTGGCTTCAGGCTCAGAAAATTGACTTTAAAGCAGCTCTGCTTGTGTTCGTGTCTCTTCACGGCCAAGCACCAAAGTACATCTCTGACATGTTAGTGCCATATGAACCATCTCGTACTCTGAGGATCTCAAGGACCGGCCTCCTGCTGGTGCCTAGAGTCAGGACTAAACATGGGGAATCAGCATTTCAGTTTTTTGCAGCTAAAATCTGGAACAGTGTCCCTGAAGACAGGCCTCCACTCTGACAATGTTTAAACCCAGGCTCAAAACAGTTTTGTTTAGATGTGCATACGACTGAAAGATCCAGCTGCACTCTTCTCTTTTAAAGCGCTTTATTTTAAAATGATTCTGTGTGTCTTTTTGTGTTTTGTGATTTTAATGCAACTTTTCCTTTTATGTAAATCACTGTGAATTGCCTTGTGTACGAATTGTGCTCTACAAATAAACTTAACTTGCCTTGCCTATTATTTGAAATATTATACAATATAGATAATATAATACAAAATAATATGAATCCATACCGTTTATTTGGGATAATAATGTAGTTTTCAATCACTCATTTGTGGTGGCACTAGTAGCCTCCTATAATACTCTTATTTCTCAATGAGTGCATTTATTTCAGAGGGTCCGACTTCAGTTGAGTTGAGTTGAAAGACGCACACCCAAAACAATATAAAACAATAATTTCATAACAGCCAAGGCAGATAACATAGTAGGCCATAAAACAAAAATTGTATGGGAAAAAAAAAAAAAAAAAAACGTTTTGACTGTTTGACGAATAAGCAATAACAGAAAGACCATTCAAGCATAAGAATATTACACATTGGCTTTTCTCTACAAAAGTAATACATGTATTAGTGGATAAAAGTGCTCTTTGTGGATGTTGGGGGTGATTCATTTAAACAAAACACTTGGCTTTTGCCAGTCTTTTAAATGTTAAATTTCAAATCCATCCATAAAAGTAAAAAATGATGTTAGTGACTGTAGTGTTTTATTATTACAGGTAGCGCAATTGTTATTTGTTTGTTTGTTTGTTTGTTTTAAAAATGTTGTCTGTGCAGCACTTTGGAAACATTTCAGTTACAAAGTGTCTTGTATATATGTGAAGTAGATTGGATTATCTAGTTTACTATTTATTAACTTACAGCTCTGTGCTAAAAACACACACACACACATGCACGCACGCACGCACGCACGCACACACACACACACACACACACACACACTGAAAAATGTGTATTTTTACTTTGGGCAGGGTCGCCTCTCCACAGACCTATCCTGTAACTTGGCCTGGTGGTATCATTTGCTTG
This sequence comes from Rhinogobius similis, assembly GCA_019453435.1. NCBI lineage: Eukaryota > Metazoa > Chordata > Actinopteri > Gobiiformes > Gobiidae > Rhinogobius > Rhinogobius similis. Next base: position 23,001,198 of record CM033624.1, on the reverse strand, counting down.
TTTCTATGGAGACAGATGAGCTTAATGCCATTCTATAGAAAAGCACTAATATCTCCATGGAGACAAGCAGGAGGCCGATACCCCACCACAAAAATTAAATAATGCGTTGTGCAACTGTTTTTAAACGCATCACTTTCTACTTTAATACAAGTAATACAACTACAACTATTAAATCTGCAAATGGCTGTTGTCTTTTGTAATTTGATCATAACTATGTGAAACACTATGGCGCAACAGTCGGGAAAATAAAAAGCTGGCATTTGGAGAGAGCAGGAGAAAAGACAGCCAAGGTGGATAGTACTTTAGAGCAGGGGTTCCCAAACTTTTCTGACCGGGACCCCAAAAATAGCCATGCAATCGACTCGGGACCCCCAAAGCGAAATAAAAAATAATTTCAAATGTCAAAGCTTGTTAAATCAGGTTTAATATTGGTTATTTGAATTGTCTTATTTGAACTGTCTTATTAGACCATATTTCACTAAAAGATACAGTTTTGAGTTTGAAAAATAAAGCAAATACAGTGTCATATTTATTCAAATTAGATCTGGAAATCATCTCGCGACCCCCAGCTTATCCCTCGCGACCCCCAGGGGGTCCCGACCCCCACTTTGGGAACCACTGCTCTAGAGTAACAGTTTAAAGAAACTGTCCCAGGAGTACTTTTCTGACGGGATACTTTTACTCCTCCTTAAATAATATTTTCTTTTGAAGTAACAGTATTCTTCCTCCTAAAGCCCCTATGACAGGTTGGACTACATGTATCTAAAATACAGTTAAATATATTTCATTTCTATTTCTGCTAAAAACTTCATACGTTTTACCTCAGTTTAGCAATTTTTTAGGTTTTGTTTTCAGTTTTACTTCCTGGTCGTAAATGATGACATCACACTAGGAAATGACCAAGAAACCATCCTGTACACTGGGCCAAAACTCATCTAATGTCACAGATTTTTTTCATTTGACAAACAAAAATACATGTGAACGCCTTTATTTCGTTGAATCAATGTCAAAGAAGTAGTTTATTATGTGTAAATTATGCATAACCTTTGTCTCGCAGGTGTGACGTCATCATTTTGTTCACTTCCTGCAATTTTCAACATATTTTTCTCTCCACAAACAGCTGCCTGATTGGTGTAAAACTATAATATATATTTACAAGAGGTATTAATACACTGAATAAAGTCAAGATTTGAAAATCATAAAAACCTGTCATACACACTTTAAGTTCTTCCCACTATTAGTGCACGTCACAATAAGTTGGCTATATTACGTGATTGGAGCATTTGTTTCTTGCTCCGCTACTTCAGATATGACTTTGTTTTTATCACTTCTGTGGTCTGTATCCTTTGAAAACACCAAAGCGTTATTTGATGTTTTGTCCTTCCGTTTACATTAACTTCAATTACAGAATCAGATATTATGTCCAGACAGTTTTATCCTGACACTAGTAGTTTCCTCAAGCACATATTTACTCCAATTTCTTGTACTTCTGCTTGAGTAATATCAGTTACAGTCCTCTCTACCTCCCTCTAGCTAGCAGTGAGGCTGATCAACACTCAGTTTCTCGGGGAACTCTGGAGAAACGGTGGCTACAAGTCAAGTGCCGAAATCCACGGCGCCGCTGCCAGCCATTACAGCACGCTCCTCGCCCGCCCCGATCTCACCAAATGCCAAATCAACACGAGGCAGTGGAGAAGCCAGACCTGATAATTGCTTATGCTAATTAAAAGAGAAACGTATTTAGTGCTAGATGATCAATTGTGATGCATGGCTGAGCTTCGAATAATGAATTCCTCTGTAGCTTCTATTGTGAAAGGAGGAGGTGCTAATAACTGAATATAAAGCACTCCAAGACAAATCCAATCTGTATGATTCAGCGCGAACAAGTGTTATATCACAGGCTCTAAAAGATTCATCCGACATCCATCCATAATGAGAATGTGTTAATAATCAACTTAGTATTCTGTCTCATCCCCGCCACTCTGTGTATGCAAGTGTAGAACAATGAACGCACGAGAGAAACGAAGATATCTACATTTATAATTTTAATAGTGATGTAAGTGATACATGTTGATGAGCAACACCAAATCACACTAATCTATTCTATTCAAAATTAGGAAAAAACAGTTAGATCAATTTTTTTATTCTTTGCCAGCAAAATTAAAGAAATCAATTTTGTTTAATTTTTTTTTTTTTTGGTCTTAGAATTACATTCCATTGTGCTATTTTAAAACCAAGAAAAAAGTATACGTACTGTTTTTTTCCCCGGATACCACAGATTTATCATTTAACATTGACCTGTAAACCCAGATGCTTCTCAACTGCCTGGAGAAGCTTTTTTTGTTGTTTTTTTTTGGTCGTTTTTCCTTGCTGAGAAGGAGGGTCAAAGACAGGGGATGCTATGGGACAGTTATACATTTGATAATTCCTTTCAACATTGTTTTTCTATTTTTGACCAATGACTGTGTCGCTGTCGCCCACCGAGGCAACTGCTGTTGTCATTTTGTGCGTTACAAAACTAAATTTAATTGAATTAGACACCTAGCTCTAATTAACCTACGGAAAATGTTGAAGTAATCCGAACTACATTAATACAAATAAAGGCAGGTACTTTAGAATAATATTTAGAGACAAAAGGAAGAAAACTAATCCTACAATAATAAGAGGAACTGTATACTTTATCAGAGAAATGGAATGTCTATTATGGGATTGCATGTTATTGGCATTTAAGCTGAAAAACGCCTAAAGCAGCCATTACTGGCACCAATAGGTCAGATGGAAATGAGAGAGTTTGCGAACTTTATACTTTTTGGAAAGGGACACGGAGAACCGCGAGACAGCCCACGAGAACAACTATCTCTGAGGTCACAGGATGGGTTTACTTTTCACACATTGGAGAAAAGTGTTTTGTGCTCAGAGTTGTTGGGCCAGGGACTGCAGCTAATGGTTCAATTTTGTAGATTTGCATTGTGGCCTTTCTCCTCTCCCTTGAGCTCTGCTGCTTCGTATTTCTGACTGATCACCACAAATCTGACGGTGTGCAGGTGCTTATTATGTTGGGTTTGAACGTAACTCTAGTAGTGCATCCCGTTGTTGTGTCCATGAGCAAAACAGTCTCATTTCTCCCTCAGTTCACACTTGCACAGACACCACAAATATTTGAACTAAACTTGGACAAAAGACTAAAACAGAACCAAACGAAGTCTACCTGAGGATGAAACCAGGTGCTGAGAGCATCAAGCAGAATACAGAATACAAATAAAAACGAATCAACCCTGAAAAGTTTGATATTGACCTGAATAAGAACAAAAGAAAAAAAAAAAACTTGTCACGTCTTGCATTTTGACATCCATAAATCGTTTTAAAAAAGAAGAAAACATCTCAAGCAGTGGACACCTGGCTTAAGGCATTTCCCTCTAAAGCACATAGAAATGAGCTTTAGTCAGCCACAAACTAAAGTCACACTATGAAACTTTTCTGGTGGAAGGTCCACCAGCTGCTTGTCTTCATGAGGCTGTTACTGTTTTTCTTGGAATTTCAAGAAGTATGGCATTGAATTTATCCATCTCCATCAAGGCTGAACCTAACGCTCTTTTTGCAAATCAATTAGACAAGTGATTTTTATTTCCATTAATCAATTAGTCAGTTAGAATGCATAAGTCATGTGATGAAAAGAGTTTAATTAAAGTTAACCCAGATGAAGTGAAACTGTCAGAAGACGCTGGTGGAGTACATTTATGCATAAAAGAGTGTTTTCATCAAATACATTAAACACATTTACACATTTTTCACATCATTTCCATGCAATTGCTGCTAAATTTGAGTCATAAAACTTATTTTTTTCAGCTCATGGAACCTACAGATGATTAAAGATTATTCTATTACCAGTGACAACGAAGTACCAAAGTAAAAGTACCGGACTTAAGTAAACTTTTTAGGTATTTGTACTTTACCTAAATCGTTTTTACTTTTACTTCACTACATTTGAGACCAAGTATCTGTACTTTTTACTCCACTTCATTCTTTAACTGGACTGAAAAGTAGAAAGTACTTTTCATGTTGTTTGAGGATTATTTTTAGCGTGTTGATGGTGACATTCTGCCTGAAGGTTTTGAGTTCAACCTCAACAATAAACAAACCAAAATAAACACATAACATTATCCACAAAAATTAAGAAATGAATTTGAATAGACCTTTGTTGAGCAAAATTAAGCTAAATTCTTTACCAAAATTACAACATTTAATACGTAAAACTGGTCTCATAATCTGCATGAAATACTTTTACTTCATGCACTCTCAAAGTACATTTTCAAACAAGTACTTCAACATGTAGATTCTTTAATATGATACTTTTACTTTTACTTGAGTATCTGTACTTTTACATGAGTAACAACATTGAGTACTTCTTCCACCATTGTTTATAACTAAATTAGCTAACAAGTATTTAAATAATTCATTAATTTGATGCAGCCCTTATCTCTATAGAAACCAACAGGTGAAAACACCAAGCCAAAGTACAGATCAGGTCTGTGGAGAGTTGACCTTGCTCTCTTAAACATTGATTATTACACTGATTAAATGCAAGTTATATATTTAATGCCATACTGTGAAACATTCCAGGCAAAGTAATATCACTATATGAGAGAAAAGTCACATAGTTCACATTTACAAGAAAAAAAATGACACCCCATTACAAAATTAAAAAAATTGTAATTGTAACAAAAGTGCACTTACCCCACCAACTTTCTCAAAATAGGCCCCATGGCTCCCGAAGTGGATGAGCTGTTCATTGAAGAACCAGGTGAACTTGAGCTCGAGTGTTGGATCATGGGAAACCTGACAGGGCAGGACGATGCTCTCCCCTACCGTCACGTCCAGATGACCCGCCGGGCTCGTGATGCTCGTCGGTTCTGCCAAAAAATAATAAACACGCACAAAAACAAATTTAAATGGAAACTGGAGTGCCCGCATGATGTGTGAATAATGCTTTTTCACTGCTTTGAACACTGCAAAAATGTATTGACGTGAACAAAATAGGCCGGGCAGAATCCTGTTGCGGGATATTCAACCAACATTAATAATACGTCTCAAGACAAATTACTTCTACGCCTGTCAGTGAGCTTATATTGCCTTCTCCCTTTGAGTTGGGGAGATTTGTATTATATATTACTAAAGTACGGCGGGGAAAGAATAACACAAACAAACAAAAGGGAAAGCGCAGCCATTTCATCAGGTCAGGGCTGAGTCTATAATTTTGCTCAGACAAAGGGAAAAAAAAACCATCCTATTTCGCTGCACGGCATGGCGCACATCAGCATAATCTGTGGTCTGTCTCGGCTGGGTGTTGCCTTCTACACAGTGCACAGAATACAGCAGAGAGTGAATGGAGAAACAGGCTGTAGATCAGGACAATACACATTATGCTTTACTATAAAAAAGGAAAAACAGCAGGGGCGGAAAGCAACAATGTACATTTGCAATTTAAAGTTGTTTTACTTTTTTGACCTTGTTAAAATAGGTAATAATGGAAGTCGAAGCAGAAGTAGTTAGGATGAGTTAAGGTTAGAGGTGAGAGTAGTAGCTGTGGCAGTTGTGGGGGTAGATATTACTGTGTATCTACAACAAATAACGGTTTTCAAGATACTAGTGATGCACGGGCAGGTCGGATAGCGCAATGAGATGATGAATGTCAGGTGCGGGTGGGTCGAGCTCAGGTAGACATTTACATGTGTATTTTGTACATTCAGTAATAAAGGCTATAGCACATTCCTAAATATGGCGCAAATAACACTTATAAATACACATTTCTGTTTTATTCCATGCCGGCGAATGTTGTGCAATGAGTGCAAATGTTTACGACAGCGTTACAACAGCTGCACACTTGTTGACTGCTGTGCATCCAACGCTTAAGTTAGCGCGCTAGCCAAATAATGGCATCAAGCCGAAAAGTGGATCGATTTCTTATCAAAAGATGATAAAATACAGGTGGACGGGCACACAGCGTGGGAAGAACAAATGAGGAAACAAATGCAAACACACTTGACGAAGGTCTGTAGGAAGATGCAGGTGAGGGGATGAGCCGGGGAAATGGAACACGCAAACGAAAGGTACGTGGAATACGAGAGTGGATGATGATGTTTTGCGGCTCGCTCCTTATCTTTGGTTTGCCAATGTGGCTCTTCTTCAGAAAATAGTGTGGACCTCTGTCCTAGTTTGTCTCTAGTGGCAAAAGCCTGTTGTGCGTCCCGGCCACAAGCGCTTCCATAGAGCGTACTTTTACCTCAGTCTGGAGGCGAAAAGAAACAGACTAAATGCTGGAACGACTGACTCTATCTTGTTTCTCCACTGTGCAGCCAAATTTAGCAAAAAGAATATTAGCTGTGTGGAAAAAAAGTCTGTTTGTCTTGTTGTTAACCAAATCCCTTGTTTAATTATGTGGAGAATTTTGTTGGCTACGATGAACACATTTGTCAAAGGATGTGCCCTTTTTATCTTGAATTTAATGCAGTTCTACAATAAATATGGCATAGTCCATTTGTTTATTAATTGAATAATATGTTTTTTTATCGCAGGCCGGTTAGGGTTGGGTTGGGTTTGGAAATCACAGCGCATGTTTTCAGGTCGGGCGGGTCCCATTTAAAATCGGGTCATGTGGGCCGTATCAGAAAAAAGCCAACCCGCGCATCACTACAAGATGGGATGTGCAAAATCAGAATATCAAGTATATGTCTATGAAAAAGTAATTATTATAAGGGTTACAAAAGAGTTACAGAGTCAAAGGACAGAGCCATGCATAATAAACAAATAATTATATCAAGTTGTATTTAGGAATGTCAGTATTATTCAGTTGATCGATAATTGTAATTATTCAGGTCAGAATATAATCGTAAGAACTAAAAACTAACAATCATGAATATATTAAAGGCAAAATTAGGTCAAAATGTGCACCTAAATGTATAGTGTTTATATGTGGCTGTTGATATCACAATAATGTTACTTTTGCGTTCAGAAAGTTTGACATCATAAAACTGGTCACATACTATTGGAACAGTGATGTGATAGAGTGAAGGCAAATTAAGAATTTCAGTTTTGCTTTGTATAAACAATTGTGTATGAGCGTTGTATTGTGATCTTTCTTCTAACAATAATTGTAACAGAAAAATATTATACTGTGACATCCCTAGTTATATTTCTTTTGAGGTACATTTTACAATCCATTTACCTTTTGCGTGATCAACCAGGATATTTACAAGCACATTTTATCACATTTCTGTGCTATATGCACTAACATTATCTGTAAACATATATATAAATAATAATAATCATGTAATAATAATAATGTCAACTTGCATGCACAAATACTTAATACCGGAGTTCAGATTGGTAAGCATCTTTGACCTATTTTTGAATTTATGCTGTACATTGTCCTTTTATATTGCAGTGCATTGTTTGTGACTGTATTTTATGTAAACGCCCAACTGGGGACGGACATAGGAATTATCCCTGGATAAAATGTTGCAGTGTGTGCCACGAGCTCATGAAACATTCTTGTCCCTATCAAATAAACTTAAAAAAATAAAACATCCACACAAAGAAGACGTGATAGAAGTGTTAATGTAATTACACAGGGATTTCATTTTTCATGATTGTTCGCAGACAAACTTGAAAGAGCGAAGCAGTTTGTGCAGAGGAAGGCACCAGATTAGAATGGAAAGTAGCAATAGCTAAATCTGGTGCAGATCATGTTTTATTTTGTACTATTAATTAATTTGTGCACGCTCCCTGACATAAAAAGACTAAACTAATTGCCCCACCACTAAAATGCAGTAGGATTAGACTTTTCTTTGTACTGTTTATAGTATGTACTGTTACTGTGCAGAGTATGAACATTGAACAGAGTAACATAATACAACGTAAACCTCTACTCAGCATATTCAAACCTAGTGCAATTATTTTAACTTTTAACCCTAAGTGGACGAGACCGGTCATGGCAGTGCGAGCTAGGTGATGCTCAAGAACAGTGCTATCAGACACAAAACAAGAAGAAAGGGCAAAAAGTTTGTGCCTCTAAATGCAAGGCTGTCATGCTCCCTTCCCGTAATGTCTGCGAGAAAAATCACAAATTGGCTCCCTTGTTTCCTGCGGCGGGCTCTGAACCAGGGAAGTCTCATTCTGGGACCCTATGGGACAGCGGTGCAGTGTTAAACAAGCAGGATGTCGGTTTACTGTATATTTCCAGACGATGTAACAAAGTGAATGACCAGGAAGAGCCATGCTGGGAGACTGCTGCTGCGAATACAAATGATCACAGCCAATCCGTACATAAACATGGACGCCTCAGGTCAGCTCGGCCTGCGGGGAAGAAGTGAAATTTAACACCCAGTCACGCTCGCTATTAGTCAGTGTGAAATGATAGAGGTTTACATTTGTTTCCTCTAAGCACTTTATGTTGTAATGTTGCGGTAAATGTAAAGATGTAGTGTTACATCAGATGTTAAATGGAGCTCAAATTAAGGAAAAAGCATGTTATATAACCTGGGCTGTCTTTTCAACACATTATACATTAAAAGGATAAAAGAATAAAATCCTTTTCTGTCAGAAAAAAACAACAACATTCATGTCAACCGAGAGCAACGTGGAATGTCCTGTCTTTTCAGTGTTTTTCAGTTTTGATGCGTTTTTGTGCGTTCATTTACTCACAAAAGTATGTACTTGACCGGAATGTGCAATATACTCTGACCATGAGTCAAGGTCAACGCAGTAATGAGTTTAATTAACCTTTTTTTAATTGTGTTTGAAGGACAAATATTATACATTATTTGTACTGTTATTGGCCTCACAGCCTTGGGAGATACCAGAGTAACTTAGCTTTGGCTCCATCTACTGGCTGCAGAGAGATTACAATTTCAAATACACATTGCTTCTTATGTTAGCTGTGAAACTCCTTGTTGATGCCGTTGTAATGATCGTGATTAGACGGCAGAAATGCTCGGAATGAGTCGAACGAATGATTTATGGACTTAGATTCATGGCGTAGGAGAATCTCTGAGATACGCCACTTATCAGAAAAACGTTACTTATCGAGGAAATATGTTTTTGACTGTCAGAAGGGAGAGAATAACCAGGATTCATCAAACTAGCGTGAATGAAGCTAAATGCAAATGCAGGGATGTTTTTGATAATGGAACAATGTTGGTTAAAAGCTCAAAAATGTGTCCCTTAAGATACAGTTGCACACTATGTTGGATATAAACAGGAAAAGTACTATAGTTAGAGTTTGCAGCTCTTATTAGCAAATGACTCTGGAGTGGTGTCATTCAGCCCCTGTTCAAAGCCGTCATTTTACATAATAAAGTCATTGCACTGAGGCAGAGTTGAGGATTTGAATACATTATCCTATATGTTTCCTTCCTCAGAGCTGGCCCTACAAACATGTCATCTAAACTGCACGCATACGCAGTGTAAAGGCTCTATTTGCCCCTGCGAAGAGGCTGTGAAGGTGAAGCAAAACAAAAACAGGTTTCAGTGCGAGCCCATTTGCAATTCAAAAACCCACAAAGAATCACCAAAAGAGGTTTTAATAGAGCTCGGCTGTTGACTCCACTGTTTAGAAGGACCAAGGAAATTCATCGTGCAGCAGAAGTGTGTGATACAAATGGATTGAAATCTTAACCAATCTCAGCATGGCTATTAGACGCCATTGAAAAAAAGGGAATAATGAATTAAACATGGGAGTGTCGAAATGCAAAGAACCCAGAGCCTTGTTTCCTGCAGCTACTGCCAATCAACTAATTGGTCTGTATGTGTCAAGTAAAGGCTATAGGGACCAGTATTACCTTATTGTGCACCTTATAGTTTGCACTCAGGGTCAGCACATTGTTTAAATTCACCAGTGGTCGGCCAGAGCTGGCTGGCTCTATATCATTACTTTGACAGCTATAAAGAAGGGTGTTACTTCATTATAAGAGCCTGTGACAAACAACTCAAGGACATCGATACAATTACTGAACCATGTGACTTGGTCTGAAACAATTACAGAGAAGGGTTTTAAACACTTCATTTTCAAATGTCATTTCAGAAGCAAAGGCCTTATAAAACGTGTAGATATACAAGAAAGGTTTTTGAAATCAAGACCTTTCAACAGCCATGCATAAGTAATTTTCAATCTAAAGATACTGGGCTGAGAAGCTAGAAATGTATACTGCCCTGAGCTACAGTAGACCTGCCCTAAGGCTCAGCATATGGTGCAGCTTCTCAAGGCCAGGCAGACAAGGCAGTCTAGTAGCTTTAGATTGAAAATGACTTGCGGGTGGCAGTTGACACTTCTAGATTTCAAAAAAGAATCCCCAGATGACAATCTTTGAATCTTTTTTCTACCATGGAACACCACACGAATGAGGGATTGCACCGACTGTAACATAAAAAAAAAGACCTGTTCCATCAGTCGGGCTGAGCAAGACAAACTCTCTCTTATATTTCTTTTTTTTCATATATTGATTGCTCAGATTTTCCGTTCCTTTTTTTTTTGTCTAATTAAAGACAAATACAGCATTTGATATAATGTTGGATATTTGGATTTGAATGTTATTTTCCTAAACATAAACAGTACAACTACTTTGAATCATTGCTATTTATCGTGACAAATAGTTCAATTTCTTCCTACAAAGTCTGAACTCTGCTCTAAAAGTCCCAACTGTATTATTGACTATCAGAAATGATTGAATATTGATCTCTCGACCCCTCAATATATTGCCCTGCTCTACTTTTGAGACATGTTAAAGTAAGCTCTGAAATGAAATGTATGATTCTTCTTCTTCTTCTTTTTTTTTTCTTTTTTTTTTTACAGTGGCCAAATCACATATTGTAGAATTATTGCTGGAGTGAGTTTCATTATTCAATAACATTAACATTTAACGAACATTATTTTGCATTGTATGAATAGTAATAGGATAGGGCTGTCTAAAATATTTATGCCAACATATTCAAATTGCAAATTGTTCAAACTTTATGTGCAGTGATCCCTCAAGTATATTGTTAAGCTATGCTATGATTTATTCTGTCTGTGTGCTGCACCGCACAGAATCATAGCCACTTATTGTACATACTATTCTAATACTCTTAAAGGAAAAAAATATCATGGATTTTTTGTATTATTTTATTAATATATTACCCATATATTTATTTAGTTATTGGCCTTTAAACATGCTCTTGAGTACCTTAAGTTAGGCATCTCATGTTTTAGAAAAAAAAAACGTAGTAAAAACAAAATGAACATCTGTATCTCTGTTGTGTCGCTGCTACAGCATTTGCTGAGTTTAGGCGCCATCTACTTACACAAGTTAAAGGTGCTATTACTCAAGCATTTATGAAGAAATGCAAGTTATCCTACCAGTTGTAGCGATCATGTTTAGACGACAGAAATGCACATAACAAGTCTGGCTATGATTTAAGGAACTGAAACAGCAGAAGATTCTCAGATAAGTGACGTCTAAAATCAAGGGAGTTCAGCAGGAAGTGTTTTTGAAGGTCAGAGAGGAGAGGATTTTCTAACCAGGATTCATCAAAATAGCGAGAATAAAGCTAAATGGAGCCCCACGTATGTTTTTGATGGTGGGACATTGTTAGAACATGGCCCAAAAAATCAATGTTGCATTATATTTGTCCTTTAAGTCACTTTACCTTCTATTTACATCTATGTATACTTTCTGTATGCTGCTTTGTACACATAGCCAGGAGCTTTATTTTTTATTGTTCCTACCTGCACAGTATAAAATTAAAAATACATCTGATTAATCACACTTTGGAACTGTGAATAATCATGATTAACCGCATTGCGCGCTTTTTCTAGTGTCGTTACTAACATAACTGTTTTGAAGTATTTTTACACATTTTCTTCTGAAAATGTAATCATTTTATTATTTCACAGATTTAAATACATTATTTAAATGCTTAACTAATGAAGTCTGGACATTGCATTTCATTCTGAATCGGTGGCACGTTTCAGGTAAATCTTGTCAAAATGACCAAACACATGTTTAATGGATTAAGGGCCCTTCATACACTCACAGAGCTACAGTTACACATAGGTAACTGACATTTATAGTGGTAGAGGGAGTTGGTGTTGGTCTGTCGTCTACATGTGCTCTGTAATAGTTTGGTGACATGTTTGATCCTGTTAACTTGTTTTAGAGCTCACGCACACGTTTTCTTTTCTCCGCCGCCGCTCTGTGGTGTGGAGCAAAGCCGAACTGCTCTTCACTGCCCCGCACTCGTAAACATCAGCCACTATGTCTGCGCTTCTCCACATGAGGACTGATTATATGTGTAAAATGAACCTCGTGATTACAGCTGCTCCTGTTCCTTCATCCTTCGCTCAGGTAAAGCCTCTAATGATAATCTAAAACAGTGTGTTTCGTCAAATCAAACCGCGTCATTAACTTCTTAACTTCTTTTGACCTGCTCTTCTTGAACTGTCCGTTACAACACCGGAATTTACCCATAGTGGGACAAATAAAGTTTCTCTTATCTTATCTCTTACATGAATATGGAAAAAATGGACATACTTTCTGTACCAAAGAAGTGTTCCCATGAAATATTACTGTAAGTCACTAACCTTTCACCAACAGACTCCCGGCACTGCTCGCAACCCCAAACTGGTTCCTGGCAACGCACGTGTAGAGCCCGGCGTCCATCTTGGTCACATTGGAAACACGCAGGCTCCCAGTCTCCAGCACGGTGACTCTGAAACAGACAAGAGGGATATGTACGACAGCGTTAGGGCAGCTGACAGGGCAGTGGGGCTGAAAATGAAGCACTGGTTAGAGCTGCAGAGCCTGTCAGTTCATATACTCAAAGCGCATTGGAATCTATTCTTAATGAGCTGGTCTAATGTCCTCAAGCATTTCAAGTATAGCCCCGAGTTTATCTGTGCAACTTTTAATTGGTTCACGGTGCTTTAGAGTGACAAGGACAGGGCCAAGCTACTGTTCGATTTCTTCGGACTTCAATGGTAAAAAGATACTGCGTTAAAATGATAATAAGTCACGATTCATTTGCAGAGGATTGTCCGAATGTGTGATGGAGTATTACAAACAGGGGTATTTTAATGAGTCAGAGAAACCGATCCATGGATTTAATTAAACAGAGTAACTTGTAAATATCGATGTAATTCTTCAGACTGTGTTTTTAATAAAGGACAAGGCAATTCAATAGATTACACTGGGGAGTCTGCCCATACTGTTATAGGATAGTGGTATCAGTCAAATGTGACACTTTTCATTTGTCTGAGAGCGAGTGAAGTCATCAGGATCTGAGACAAGGGCGTCACTGAATCAAATAAAAGGACAGCGTCAATTTGTTAAAACAACAGGGCGTGTACTCTGGGGGCGTAAATTACAAGTGGAAGAGAAGTAATTATTTTAAGAAATCTATGGTCAAGGCCAGGTTTAATCGTCTCTGGCTTTTTGTAAGTCGGATTAATATTTTTGACCTTAACACTGGCTTTTACAAATATGCAAAATTCTAACATAGCTTTTCTTTGAGATTCCTTGCAGCAGTGAAAAATTAGCAACGAGGATAAGAACGTTATCGATAAGAGTGTTTTTCTTTTCAATTTAGTAAAGTGTAAATGCTGAAGAAAGGAGAAAACTTTTTTTTTGACTAACTGTAGATCATAGATTAGCATTTTTGTCAACAATGAGCTGTACTTTCCTAATTAAACCTAACTACATATAGCCAAACTTTGAGAACATATCAATCAAAAGTAGTGGCATATACATTCAATTTTAAAATGTTTTTTTTTGCAAAAGTCTCCTGGGTTTAAAATATAAATCATGCCGTTCCAACGAAACCATTTTTGTTTCCACAGAAAACCGGAGAAATGTCAGAGATTTGTCATTGGGAGATGAGACTTAGAAGCCCAGGCTGTAAACAGGACCCTGAATATACAATAAGTGCAGGGACAGACACAAAGCACTTTACTGCAAGAGCATGTGCCGCTATTGCAGTCTGCTCTGTTTGTGCTTTTTGCTTTTGAGCAAAGTCAAGGAGAAAAGATAAAAGAGGAATAACATTGTAGTGGTTAACTTGTGTGGACAGCTCCACAAACTAAACACTACAGAAGAAAATTGAGTGACAGCATTACATGGAAGCACACAATGGTAAAGTAAACAGTTTATCATGAAGCTCAAAACACACTGGGTCAACTTGTCCACAGACTGTTCAAACTGCATTGTGCTGGGTAACATTTTGAATAAATTAAACTTTTTTGCAGTAGTTTTAACCTTTTTCTTGAATAATAATATTCAGCTTGAATTAAAGGACAAATATAATGCACTCTTTTTTATTGTTATTGCACTTTAAAAACATGCTCTTGAGTACTTTTACTTTTGGCCTTCCATATATTATAACCACTAAACAAAAAGGTTTAAAAATAAAAATAAAGACAAAATAATGAGATATTTGAGGAAGAGAAACAGGCTAATGTAGCCGAGCAGTTGTAATGAACGTGATTTGACGGCAGAAATGCTCAGAACGAGTCTGACGATTATTTATAGACGGAAAAACAGAGCAAGATTCTCGGAGCCACGTCACACATCAAGAAAACATCACACACCAGAGAAATTCAGACTGGAGTGTTTTTGATGCTCTGAGGGGAGAGGACCTTCTAAATAGGATTCATCAAACAAACCTGAATGAAGCTAACAGCAACTCCAGCTATGTTTTGATGCCGACTCAAAAAAGTCAATTGAGCATATGTGTTATTTAAAGGTACACTATGCAACTTTTCTGATGGAGGGTTTGTCACCTTCTTGGAAATGTTGGGATGAAATGTACCCATCTCCATGAAGGCAAGTAAGTAAAACTACAAGGCCAGGTTACAGGTCAGATCTGTGGAGAGGCAAGCCCAGAACGCAGGTATTATGTTTGTAAAGCTGTAGTTGAATGCAAGAAATGCAAGAAAGGTTGGTTTAATGTTATATTGTGTAATATTCCAGGCAGCATTATTACATCTCCATTGAGGTGATGAATGCTTTACCAAAAAGTCATTACATGGACTATCTTCAAGAGATTGGGGGAACAAACCCAGTCCACCTAAATTAGATTCTTGCCCCCAAACAAAACTACATGATTTAGAGCTCAGTCTGTCCAGAGTCGGTGAGAACAAGGTCTGCTATGAACAAATATTGTTTCTTCTGTGTAATTCTTAGGTATTACATACAAAGACAGAGAGGACACATGCCAGTAAGATATTTTTGACATCCTTCCAGCTCAAGAATGAATCAAAATCACCTATCTGGGAGGGAAGAACAATAATTACTCTTCCACCTCCCACAATATTTAAGAGCCAATATTTTTGGTGAATTTTTCAAAGGTTTTTGGGAAACATTACATTCAAAGACCTCGTTCTGATGTATGTATTCTCCCCTATGTGAATTATTTACGCTCACTGACAGTTCATGTTTGATCTTTTGTCTCTCCTCCCATCGAGCTGCTGTTGCTTCGGAAACATATCTCATTGTTCCCTTCACTTTGATCCGTGTAATTACTGGAGGTGATCTATCGTATCTCTTAAAAGACGGGCTCGCTGCTCAGTTCCTGCTAACTCTTTCACATCATTGAGAGGGAAACCAAGACTGTGCGGGGCATTATCTTGTAAAACTCTTCAAGGCCGCAATTGTAGTTTTTATTTTAATCAAAAGTTCCAGACTGATTCCAAGATCTTTTATTAAAATGCGTGAGCTGTATTGACACTCGGCACACACAGAACGAATCAATCACACGCGGCACACAGTCACACAGGGAAATATATTGTGAGGGAAAGAAATCGAGACAGGTGAGTTGGTTCTGCCTTCTGTGATAATTGCTTTAAAAACATTTTCAGAAGTGTAATGTAATGGATGCATAGTGAAGCTGTGAGCCCTATATATAAAATATACATGTGAATATCTTTTTCGGTTGATTTGGGTGTCTATATGTTCTCCTCAAACATGTGAACTCCCAACTGTTTTGGGATAATTGGTGACTCAAAGTAGCCTCTTATAGTGTTTTTTCTTTTTTTTTTTTGGAGATAAAAGCGCTTTGGCATAAAAGTAACAAATAGATAATTAGCAAATTCATTCATGCAATATCACTACAAAGGTGCAAATATTCACACAATATTTACTAATGAGGCAATGCAACTTTGGTTCTTTGTCATCAAGTTGTACGAGCATATTGCATATGTAGGACACGGTGAAAAAATTATTATTATTATTTTTCCCCTCTTATATAGTGCATTGATTTTTCTTTTCAAATACAAAGTCTAAAACCTTTATTGCATTCATTTTCTGAACATAAACATTACAAACTTGTAATCATTAATATTTAAAGTCTGAGCCACATTCTTAAGACTTATTTATGCTTCATTTTTGTGCAGCTCTGCGCGTTTGAAGTGGTCACCGTAGCTTTATTTATACTCCCAAAGGTTTCCAAAGTCAAAGTTGGGCAGAGGGCGCTAAAAATCCGTTAAAGAATTAACCAAAATGGATGAAAATGTGCTACCGGAAAATCAAACATGACGGCGCCCACGGCGGTTTTCACATTTGGCGGAAAAGAACCAAGAAAACTTCAGAATGTATTTGTTTTACAGCTTGTTGTCGTCACATTTAAGAAAGTTCAGCTTCCACTGTTACGCTGCATTCATTACTGCCCCCAGTGGTCAGCGCATATATGAATACCAGGACAGAACCCTTCTCTATGTGTCCCGTGTGCGTCTCGAACATAACACATAAATCAGCGTTTAGTCTGACAGTGTGTTGGCTGTGGACCTCTCAATTAAAAAGTTCCAACCTTACATTGACGATGAGACATGACTTAATCTCGATCTCAATGATAATTTGATTAATTCCCCAGCCCTAACACCGAGGAAACATTTGCAGGTAAGAGGAACACACACAAAGCCCACACAGGTATTCCAAAAATGGCTTTCTGTGAGTTTGAACTTGAACTAACTTATAAGCCACTGTGCCACATAAAATACAAGACAATATAATGGCAAATGAAAGCACAAATGGTTGAAACGACTAAAAAGAAGTGACATGATAAATCTTTCTTTCTCCTGGTATTTCCACTGGGCCTTGAGCCAGTAATGCAAGCAGAGAGACTGTGAGCAGGGACAGAAGATTGCCTACACAATTGTAACATCCAGACACTTATATATGTTATAGTCCCATATATTCACTATATCAATATGTTTTCCTTATTGCACCATTTACCATTCTGACTTGTTAATGAACGATCAATACAAGCTCTTGACTATTACTACAGGATACATTGGTCCCAGGAGAAGCCAGTCCCTATCTCACTTGTGTGTTTAGCTGCATTTGTCACCAGTTTTCTGTAAGTGTCTGGATTAGATGTCCCGGAGCAGCGGTGACTGTCGCAGCTCTGATCTCCCGAGGAGCCAGGCGCCGAGCTCAAATCCCACCGGGAATCCACAAAAATATCACACTGTTAAAAGGGAACCCTCCAGAGCCCGGCACATGTCTGCGGCTTGTTGAGCTAATCACTCATTTGGCCTGGTTATCCGCACTATTACAAACAAGTACCCATTAAGCCTGCTGAGCGAACACGCATCCATGGACAGTTGTTGGACCAGGACTGAAGCAGGATCTATGAGCAGAGAAAGGTGCTTCAGACTGGGTTCATTTCGACAAATCATTTTAATTTAGTTTTGGCTGGTTAGTTTTAGTCTAGTTGTAGATGACAAATTTAGTTAATACATAATTAAATCAAACCAAAATCATGTATTTATTGCATTGCATGGCTTCCAAAGACATGCTCGAGACATGACTTGATCCTTGGAGGTTGAGGGTGTGCATGGTCTGGTTTTGGGTTCTGGGATTGTACGCCGAAGCAAATTCCTATGTTTGTGAATTTCACTTACAATGGCAATAAACCGCTTTCTGATTCTGATTCTGATTGGAAAGTTTGGATGTAGTCTGCGCTTGTCTCTTTTATTCGTACCTGTTTCATTTTTGTTAGTCAATGAACATGTCAGTACAGACTGTAAACATTTGTATAGTGGACGGAAATATATCTTGTCATTGTTTTGTCATTAATGATTTACAAGATTGTTTCATTCAGTAACAATAAATGAAATGAAATGATATGTAGCTAGTCCCCGCTGGTGTAGACAGACGAGACACCTTCATGGAGCCAAGACACACCGGCAGAAACACAACGTTCATGGCAGATAATTAACCCTGCACGATAGCTGCTGGGAACAAGCTATTTTTAGTCTTGAGGTGATTACTTTTTATTTAGTTTTGGTAAAAATATATAATTGACAGAAACTATACTCAAATATTAGTCGACAAAATTGACAAAAAAACTGCATTCATTTCAGTTTATTAGAATTAAATGGGATATTCAGACAGTTGCGTTGGAAACTATACAACAGCACTGTTAAAATGTATGTAATGTATCTTTACATTTCAATTTACTGTGAAGTTTTCTCCATTTAAACAGTAATTTATATACGGCACGTCCAGTGATGAACATTTCAATTTACTTTTTCTTTAAGTTATTGATGATTCGATGTTTGTATAGTTTTTTTTTTTTTTTTGTATCTAATTAGAGGATAACAGATGCAACTTACAAGCAATAAATCTGTTATGAGAACCAAGCCCAGAATAGTTAATTTTGTATTGATTTGCCAAGGAGCAGAAATATGTCACAGAATATAAAAACGCTGTTCAAACATCCACAAGAAAACATTTAAAGATCAAAAGTTAATCCAACTCAACTGAAATAGTACATGAGAGGTTATCAGCGTGTTTCTAAATCTCTGTGTTCGTATTTAAAAGCAACTTGATGAAAAGAGAAACTTCAAAGTTCAGTAAACTGGCTGCAACAATTGACAGAGTGCACTTCTGTCCAAATAAATCTCTGCGGCATTTACACAGAAGGTCAGAAAAACTCAAATTAAATTACTTTCCATCTATTCAATATTGCCAATCAGCCAGGCCCGTGGAGCAATTTCCTGACCACTTTGAGCTCCCAGAAATTAATTGCCCCATTGATACATGCCTTCACTTGTAACTCTGCACTTAAAGCACCTATCTTATCTTGTAAACTACATGAGTGGGCATAATGAGTTTGGGGGGAAAGAGGGGAGTTGAACTGCTTTCACTAAAGGCTCGCTCTAAGGCAGCCCTAAACCACCCGAAATGATCAAAAATGACCCGTACGTCTAAAAGGCTGGGGGTATTAAAATACATTAGCGCAGCCCATTCGCCGCGTGGAGCCCGAGGTACAGTCTATTCTCCCATTTGATCCGAGGGCTTCCTTTGCAATAGGCCATAATAAAGAGTTATGGATATGAGATGTCACTCGGATAAGGGTTGCCATTAAAGCGGGCAGCCGCGTGTGTCAGGACTCCTATCTGGCAACGCAACAAAAGGATTCTACCAGATAAAGACGTAGGCGGCAGTATCTCACAAAAAATGCTTTCACTTTCTTCCTCCTTTTTTCGCCTAAATGCTTCCCAGGAGCAATTAAGGTAGCGGGCAAATTTGTGGCTAACATAAAAGCTTGGGCAGCGTGATATAGTAAACAGGCACTTTAGTTCAACCTTATTGGCCTGCTGTTAAAGTGAGCTGTGTCTAAAAGCTTGTCTGCTTTTCTCCACGGTGTAACAAAAAACTAGAGGTTGTAAATGAAAAAGATTACTTTAAGCACTTAAGAAGGATTGTATAATTAAGCAAGTATATTACAGCAACACATGTTCGTCCAATCCACTTCTACGAGGACAACACATCTGGAAAGCTATTTGTTTTCGTGGCATTTTTATTGAAGATGTGTGCACTGGCGACGCTGGCCAGTTTGTGACGGTGCGGCGTGATCCTGACGTTTTTATTGTCCAGTCTCGAGCTGCTTGCGGGAAATCGTGGTTTGGAAACTATTAATGTAGGCTTGTCACAGTAACAGATTTTGACGTGTGTATAGTGCTGAAGACAGTACAGACGATAAACAATAAAACTGAAACTAATTCATGCCGCTGATGCGATAACGCGCGAGAAAAATTATTCAGACAATATATTGTTTAAAAATTAATAATAGAATGAAACAATTTAGTAGTATTTATTCAGTCGTTTACTGCTCAATTTTCTGTCATAGTACAGGAAAACAACAAAAAGTCTCTCACAGTGCAATGAAAAAAAAAAAAACAGATACTATTGACCTTATTCAGCCCCGCCTACTTTTGCCGTTTTTTGCACTTTTGTTGTAAACGCACTTTCGTTTGACGAGAACTCCGTTAAAGCTAATGACGAACGAGGGAAAAGTCTTGCTGCTAAAATGTTACATAAAGTAGGTTGATTTGTGTGAAATGTTTAATGAACACGAGCAACAACAAGTCAACAACGCTCCGATTTCCTGGTCAGTCTGAAAACGTCTTGTTAGTCCATGTAGAACTTATTTTCTGTTGAGCTCGTCTGCCCTGTGTAAACTAATACAACAGAAACAAGACGGCGGCGCGTACGGCAACTTCCGGAATAAGGTGAATATTGACCCCCAAAAACTATTGTTCCATCCATCATTTATTGAATGATAAGTTGTTAAGTCGTTAGTAATTATCGTGACTGGCCTTTTTAAAATTAAAATGGTTAGAAAGTGTTCCCACCGGGTGTTGATAATATGGTTGTTACCAGCATCATGGGTTCGCTTCCTGGCCTTGAACATTTGCTGAATGTCTCTGCCCTCTCGCTCCCCATTGCAAAATAAATAAATTAAGTCTTCAGGCCAGAAAACCCACAATTGATTTTATACCGCAAGTGGAAATGACAGGCCTTTGTGTTTTTCTGATTATTACTTTGTTTAGTGAGAAAGTATCTGCGTAAAATATTATAGTTTTACATCAGTGAAGTTGAAGTTTGGGAAGAAATACTGAAGAATAAAACTGCAAGAACAATTTACACACTACAATCTGACAGTTTAAACAATAATTTAACAAAATAAAGGTGTCAAATCATAACTGTTGGATGGATTTTGGCTCTTGTTTACTGTATGGTTGCTATGTAACAGTTTTGAAATTACTTCTACAAATGTCACATCTGGTTCTCATGTCAAACCAGGAAGTACATTTTAGAAACTTCACCAAAATTGTCAAACTGGGCGAAAACAGGCAACATTTTAAGTAAAATTTTAAATATAATCGATCATGTTCAATATGTTTTTGAGAAATGTGTAGTGTAACCTGTCACTAAAAGTAAAATATAAACTTAAAGTGCGTAAGACAGATTGAACTACTCATTTTATCCCCAGTTTAGCAGATTGTTTCTAATTTTACTTCCTGGTTGTAAATGACGACATCACACTTGGCAACCACGCTGTACACTGGGTCAAAACTCACCAAATGTCACATATTTTTTTACTTGACAAAAAAATATATATTTGGACGTCTTTATTTTGTTGAATTAATGTTTAAAGGCTCAAAAAAGTAGTTTTTTTGGTGTATGCTGTAACCTCCCTATAGTGCTGTCATCAATCTGTTTACTTGTAATTTTCCACTGATTTTTTGCTTTTTTCCCAGAAACAAATACCTTATATAATTTCTATTTAAATTGTATGGGTATAGGTATTAATACACCTAATAAAGTCAACATTTGAAAATCATAATAACCTGTCAAATGCATCTCTTAGAAGACGTCTGGTTGAGATATAAAGAGAAACAATACTGTACAAATAATATAGTTTTGAATGTGGGGTGTAAAAGTTATTTTTCTTTATTGCGGATCATACCAACTTTTTTAATTTGAAGTTCAGAGCCTTGGCAATAAACGTACACTATATTATACTGCAGTCTAATATAAAAACACATGATCTATATATATATGCGATTACTAACTAGCTGAAATCTCACCAGAGCTGACCCACGTTTTACCTCGCTGACCTGCACAATCTCACTTAATGGAAATGTAGCTTCAATGGATCTACGTAATACAATGAGCCCGTGTAATTTAATGTCAAGCATAACAATCTTAAACACAGTGGTCCAATCGTAAGGTAATATTCCTGAGAGTCATTTCCTATATCCATTTTACAGTTGCTGGCAGTGGTCAGCAGTGAAATTCAATTAGAGTAAGCACTTTTGCCTCATTGCGCGGTCGTAAGTGCACGGTAACCCACACGACCAAGCTATCACGTTAAACATTCCCGTAGTATATAGGTATATGACTACAGCGCTGATTTCATTATATTAACTAATCAGATCCAGCCTTGTTCTTAGCTGATTCGTCCTCCTCTGCTCCCCATCCTTGAAAACATTATCCCTGCAAGATTAGAAGGAATTATGGGTATTTTAGCAGAGCCAGTGGGAAGGATTAGTGTTGTGCCACTGCTGTTATAACGCGGGTAGCCATTTTAATATCAAGAAAAAGAGGAAGAGAAGCCAGGAACGGGGGAATAGTTTTATAGGCAATAATGCATAAGCCTATAGCGCCTTGTTTGTAGCGCGCACACTTGAGGGCGAGGCACTAAAAAACCAATGAGAAATTTAGCATTTATAGCAAAGCCTGATCTATGGGAGGATATTTTCTTGTACGAATTGGAGAACAGGAGATAAATTCCGGTGTTTAACAAGAAATAATCAGCACAATATATCAACGTGTGATTCCTTTTAAAGATCCTCAACTAAGCTAAAGAGATTTCGTGCTAGGGTCCTTGTTTTGTTATAAAGCGAGCATTGCAAGCGTGTAAAATCTCCGCAAAGATGCCAAAACATTGCTTTTCTCTTTTCTATTGTTTTAAAATTATGTAAACAAAAACACAGAACATGATACACAGAGAGAGAGAGCAAAACAGACAACAAAAGCACACGGCATCCAAAAAAGTTCACGGCGTAAATTGTCCAGTGTATATGTCCCATTTAGTCCAAAGTCTGTCAAACAAGTCAATTTCCCAACGTTGCTTTTAGTTTTCTATAATAAATTTAATATCGTTTTTAGAGGTGGACATTACGTCAAAATTTAGATGATAGTGCGAATGCCGTTTTAGAGATTTTTGGCATTTATAGTAGAAAATGATACCAACAGAGCTGATTAAAAATGTTGTAAACAACTCAAATAACGATAAGGTGATATTTTTTTGCATTGATTTTGCACGCATTTCACATTTGTTTGATAATTAAGCCTCAACTACTACTTTTAAAGACATTTTTAACACATTTCTGTTGGATTGACGAAAGATACTCCAAAAATATATCTACTACTTTAAACTAATTAAATCAATGTTAGCCATCAATAATTGTCAACTGCTCTTCTTTATGTCTGTTGTAGCAAATGAATTTTGGCTTTAAACACTGTGATACCTGCTTCAGATTATCATGTAAGTCAGTGTTTGTTGTGTCTGGCTCTATGAAATAAACAATAAATAAATAAATGAACTAAAAGGCAAGTGGAATAACAATCAGTTGGGTCACATCTTAAAATCCCGATTGATTTTAACATTTGAATCTGAATTTTCTATGACGTTTGGCGATACAATCCCAATCTCTTTAGACATTTCATGCCAACTAAGGCTTTGAGGTGTTTTCAAGGCACATGCTGTATTTCATTTAACCGAGGCAAAAGGGTACGGTATTTGAAAAGCCTAAATAATTAATACTGGATGAGATATATGACGTCCTGGAATGGCCCAAACAGAAAAATCTTCGAGAGAAGAAACTGAAAGCACTGAAAGCTCAACCTGAGGCTCACAGATTGGATGTCACAAACGCTCTGAGTGTGAGGGAAAGCTGCAGAGCCAGTTGAACAATTAATCTCATTTCAAAGGAGCCCACACATGCAACCAGGTGTAGGGCCGCCTGCAGGGCCGAGCGCAGGATTTCACACAGGAAAAGCAATAGAAGTATCACGTTTTCCAAAAGTGCTAATTGGTTATAGTGGGACTACCTTTGAGTTTTGTTGTTTATTAGAAACGTTGGGCATTCACCAGGCTAACGCCATCAGGAAAAGTTGATGAAGAGCCCATGCCAGCAATGAATGTGAGAATTGCTTTGTTGAGTGAAATGCTATTGTTGAACCATTGTTCTGTCCAGTCCACTGGAGGGCGCTGGTACAACTTAGTTTAAGTCTTTGTTCTGTACAGTGCGCTATCTCTTTAAGAAAGTGAGTAAGAGCTACAGGTCATGTCAGGAAGTCCCATTGTATCATGAGCATGGATGTATTAAATGAACTGGATAAGGTACGCCCCCTCTGACTGTGGTCCCAGATTGATTTGTGGCCGTGTGAGGTACTGCAGCCTCTTGGAACCAGCCTTTTTCTAAAATTGCACATTATAATTGCAGACAGGACTGAATTATTATCGGTATTTAAATAAAATAGAAGGAAATGTTCTTTTCTACCGTTTCTAAAATCACCGAAATTACCGTTTTTATATGAAGTGGGGGATTGTCGTCACGTGGCGCCCTAAAACAAAGATGGCAGCCATCATTTCAGGAAGTAAAACAAAGATGGCAGCCATCGTTTCAGGAAGTAAAACAAAGATGTCAGCCTTCGTATCAGGAAGTAAATGCGGAAGTAAGAAACTTTTTTGGGGTCATGCGCCAATGAGCACTCTCCATAGGGATAAACAGGACGGCCATCATGGATTCATCTTCCAGGTTTTATTATAGTTCTATGATCATGAGGCTGCATGGTGGTGTTTTCAAACTTCAGCGGGAAACATCTGCATACGTTCTATGTCTATGATAGCATCGTGGGTATGTATTAATAAGTTAGTTCGATATGTTTCAATGCACAAGGATATTTTGGAAAAATTAGTAAAATATGAAAGTATAAAATTAAGTTAAGTTGATGATGAGGCATTGCTGTTATTTACATGTAGGCTGCTCTGTGTTAATTCATATAAAAGTGATTGGAGACATACAAATTGTTACATATTTGAGTTCATATTACGAATACACTGTGTTTAATTTCATGTTAAAAATATAAATATGATATCTAGTTAAAACCTGTGCAATTTATACAGTCTGATTCTGATTTGAATCATTGTTTTTTGTTGTGTACTTTTCAAAATGGGCATGTTTGTGATTGTTATTGTCTGTTTGTTCCAGTTTCACCATTTCTTGCAACATCAATAAAACCTGTGGACTGCATGATACTCGTCTTCAGAGTCTTGATGTCAAGAAGGAGTTTAGCTGTCTGTCTAGTTATATTCGGCACATATGGCGAGGGCAGAACAACCATATCAAACCAAGCAACATTCTTGTTGGAGAAAGGACGGACACTCTAAAAGATGAAGTTACAAAATACTTCTTCATGTTCATATTATGTCACAATATCAGAGTTTAGTGTTATAATTATTAGAAAAAAAGATCATGATATAACAATTATTCACAACTATTAAAACAAAACAACAAAGACTTCCCTCACCCCAAACACTTCCTCTAGCTCTTCTGGGGGAACCCTGAGGCATTCTCAGGCCATAGAGAGACATAGTCCCTCCAGAGGATCTTCTAACCTCCTCACTGATGCCCGAGCCTCCTCAGCTGGCTCCTCTTGACGTGGAGCAGCTACTCCGAGCTCCTCTTGTGTGACTGAGCTTCTCACCCTGTCTCAAAGCAAGCGCCTCCCTCCCTTCAGAGGAAACTCATTTAGACTGCTTTTATGTCACACATCTTAAAAGGGCTTTAAAACCCTTGTTTTGTGTAGATTACAGACAATATGAGATATGAGTGAGTAGCAGTGAGCAGAGGAGAGACGGTGGTTTGAGCAGGTTATTAGTGAGTTTAGCGATGGACCAGAGTTTTCTGCAGGAGAAGCGCAGGAGTCGAGCATTTGCTCTCTCTCTCTGTCTGCTGCAGCTCTCGTCCTTCTCCTTGAAGTTTTAAGTGGTGTTTCTGTCGGTAATAGAGCCGAGATCTGTCTGTAATCACAGCAAAAGTGCAAAAAGCATGCGTTTTTGGCCACGTCCTAATTCAACAAATGTGGACGCTCATAGAAAATAATGGAGGCTCATAGTTTGCCGCTTGGCAAAGCGTCCCCACTCGTGAAATAGACCCCGAGATACTTGAACTCCTCCACCAACAAATCCCCACCCACCTGGAGATGGCAAACAACCCATCATTTTCTTTTTTTTCTAATACTTACTTATGCCAGAAAGATGTGTCCATTGTGACACAGAATAATTGAATTATATTTTCAATATAACTTATTGCAATTTTCAATTTTCAAGTTCCTTTTTTTTCCCTCTCTTCACAAACTGACACTTGATTGATGTAAACTATGATGAATATTTACAACAGAGACTCTACCAACAAAGAAAATAATAATTAGAAAAACCTGAGAACCTGTCATATGCACTAATAATAAGTAAACAACATGCATTGTGAGCTATGTAAACCAACTCCAACTGCATTATCCTATAGAGATGTCTGAGGGAAGCTCCATCAGGCAGTGGTTTTCCTCTTGTCTTATTAACTTGGCCCTGTCTGTCTTCACTTCACAGCGATATTACATTGATTTGCACTTAGCCAGGTTTCTAATAAAACAAGGTACAAGCTGGTTCCCCCGGTGTCCAGCTACTATCACACAAGAGCGCAGGAGCGGTTGAGTGGATAACCATTGATCTGTTCTTTTGGGGATTTCTCCTGTCTCCTGCTCGTTTCTGTGGTAGCCTCTGCATCACCGTGGACCCCCTGAGCTCAAACGACCCACCCCGACTTACACGCAGCTAATGAGCTGATGGGGGAGTGAATCGATCCAAGTGTCTCAGTCGAAGAACGGCCAATTACCTTAAGTAAACAGAAAAAAAGCTGCTCGGAGGCAAGCCAGGAAAGTGCAATATGTCGGCTGTGTAGTGTTATGCAATTCAAATAGTATTGTGTCCTATCTTTTCACTGCTGTCTGGCACAGTGAATACCAAGCTGGGAGCAATAAAGTAGCTGATAAGATGCCAAAGTAAAGTAGATGAGCTAAACAATGTACAATACACTTTCTGCTTGTTTGGCAGAATAGAATAAAAGTAGATACCTGTGGCTTTCTCGCAGCGCTTCCTTGCCCTTCCTCCATGAAATGACGCCCCGAGGAGACATCCGAGGCTTGCACTCAATCAAGATGTCGCCGCCGAGTCGGGCCAAAGTTTGGGCCTTCAGCAAGTTCTGAGAGAAGTCTGGAGCGATGGCTGTGAGAGGGAGATAACAGGGAAATTGCTTAAAGATGAATGCCTCACGTGCTTTTTGTTGTTGTGAATGTTTCAAGGCAATAGCAATAGTTTATCAATAAACATTTGATCAGACGTTTGTGCTGTGATGTCAGATCAGCTTGTGGTAAATGATTTGACCGTCAGTCTGTGGCCCTTGATTGGCCCTTCACATGCAGACCTTAATGAAAAAAAGTTTAGACACCCCTTGAGCTAGAAACATCCCTTGACAAAGATTTAGAATTATCCCAACATTAACTTTGTTTAAATTGCAGCAACAGTATTATAATGTTCTGGATTTAATTCTATTTGATAAAATTGTTCATTTGTATATTGTTGTCTATCAAATAACATGTTCAACTATTAGTTTTGTAAATTTGATGGAAGTAAAACAATTCAATTATAACAACAATCATAGAATAAAAGGTTAGGAAACAGTTCCAAACAGCCCTTATATATACCGTTGATAAAAGAACACATCTTTCATGTACTAATTGTACACACAGCAAAGTACTCTTACAGTTGCCACATTCTCCAAAGGTCAAACAAGGCTATATAGTAGACTACTACCGCTTTCAAAAAAACATCTGTAAAGGGTTTTTCATTTCAAAGAGTGAAAAAAGTGTGAAAATCTAGTTATTGAATGTATAAAGCCATGCAGGTCACTGTTCCCATTAGCCAGGTCACACCTCTTACATCCAGTAAATATATCTGAAAAGAATGAAAAAGCATATTCATTCATTCACAGTCATTACTTAAAAGAACTATATTAGTGATGTTTTTCCCCAAAGGAGTTGGAACGGCATCAAAGCTTTAAAAAAGAGGAAAATCAGTGCTCACATATGAACCAAAAATTGTGATTATAATTTGAAGTTAATGTATTTTCATTTTCGAGATTAGAGAACAGTAGTGTATCATAATACGCAAGATATCTATAAATTAGTGACTTATCGTTAAGTGTATGTAGAAACCACCAGTGTATATTCTAGTAATTCACCTTACTCTGTCTCGCCTACTTTTGCTTCTTTTTATGTCTATGATCTTGTAGTAAAGGCATTGACGCTAACAGTGTTCACGCAAATGGCCAATGTCTCTCGCTAAAACACTAAATAAAGTAGATTGCTTTGTCTAAAATGTTTAATGTACAAGAGCAAAGACAAGTCAGCAACACACTGATTTCCTAGAGTAGTGTAGTGTAGAACTTATTTTCTGTTGAGCTCACCTGCCCCGTGTAAACTACAACCGAAAAAGATGGTGGTGTCCACGACAATTTCCAGAATAAGGTGAATAGGGAATTAAAATAGCTGAGATAATAAGTCATATAGGAAATGTTGTATTAGGGGCCCACTGAGAAGGTTTGTGCCTGGGGCCCAGAATTTAGTGCTACGGCCCTGTTTTTCCCTAATCCTATGTGTTTTCTCCAGTCGGACATTATGCATTAAGGATGAGGCAGGTGGGCTCCAAAGCAGATCTGGACGTGTGTAAAAGGAGAGGGAGGCTTTGTAGCTGCTCCTTTAGGCCTTAATGACTCCGGCGCCGGCGTCTGCTTCTGTTTGGTATGAGTCCCGAGTCAGCACAATGCTTTTCAAAGTGGATGCACCGGCTGGCTCCACTGACAGAGACGAGACAATGCGCCATCGCACCACCAACACGCATATAGCACTTTAACGAGATTTAGGGATGTCCCAATACCACATTTTTGTGTTATGATTTCTGTGAGAAGATACATGCACAGTTTAACGATTATTCACGATTATTGACAAACCAGACACACTTAATATTTGCATGTAGGTTTACTTTTTGGAATATAAATTAAATTGAAATGACTTGAAGAAAAAGTAAACTTTCTGGAGTTGGAAAGTCACCTGCATGATTCCAAGGAAATGGAAAGGTAAAAGACAAATATTATACATTCTTTGGCTTGTTATTGGCTTAAACACTGAGTACCATGGTTAAATTTTTCATAACATCTGTCCTTTTTACAGGTGTAAATTAGCACAATAGCTACAACCTGGAACACTCTCTCCTGATAGGTTACAGTATATTGTACACTGTCCCTGTTTTATTAAATAAAATTTTTATTAAATTAAATATAAAATTAAACTTTAAAACCATGCTTCAGAATATTCTCCATGGAGATTGACGGATAGATATTGTAGACAAAGAAACAGCATTTCCAAGGAAACAAGCAGGAGGAGGTCTTCCTGTCGAGGTGCAATCCCGCTCACAGTAAGGACACATGTTTTTCAATTTTTCTAATAAAAACAATCATAAAAAACCTTTAGTTTATTCTATATTTTGGGTAAGAGTGGCTTGTTTTTGACCTTTGAAAGGTAAATTAAGTGCAGTGATTATTGTAGGGCAGTGGAGAAGTTGTTCCTGGATCATGCAGAAGTAAACCAACGTCAAAGAAGCACTCTTTTATGACAAGAGATCAAAGTGGCAATCAGTGTATGATACAGAAGTACAGAACAGCAACCTCTGTGACAGAACAGGAGAGCAGATGAGGTGAGTCTTTATATGATGTTCAGGTCATGTTTTACCCCTGGACGTACCAGCGCGCTGTTGCACTTAACGTACATTGTGCTTTAAGTGCTGCGATCTTTAATGTTAGCTTTTAATGGCAGAGGATTGCTGTGGACCTCTTGATTAAAAAGACCCAGGCTGATTATTGACAATTAAAAACGACTGAATCTCGATCTTGATTAAAATTAAATTAATTGCACAGACCTGCCATAGTGACTATAAAATATGTACTGATCATCACATGAACACAAATGTATATATTTAAAAACACAAAGGCAAACAAAGAGAGTACACAGGAATATAGTGGAATTTAAAGTGCCAATCGTTCTTATAAGACGGCCGTGACACGGTCCACCTGTGGCTGTGTGAGCTACTAAAGCACAGCAGTAAGATGTAAATGGGTCACACTGTGTACCTAAGATAGAGCTGTCCAAATCACCAAAATCTGTTTTTCGTGTTGGAAAGTGGCTCTTGAATCATCTCAGCTTGATCAGAGAAGTGAAAATTGCTGTAAATTCTTCATCTGGTTTTGACAGGGTGAAGGCTTAGACTTTCTTGAGCTCAGATTTCACTTTAAAGATCAGCTACAAAATGAATAAGGTGGTGTCTAAAACTCCTGTTTGTGTAACCATTTTCTTCCTGCAGTCTGTGAATTTCCTTTTTCTATATTCGGCTCTGTTTGATAATGAGGACGCTACATGTTGAGAAAAGTGCGAATTATGCTCTTCGCAAATGTCAAGAGGAATAGAAAAACATGGTACTCAAAAACAAGTCTCTGAAGAGCTTTGGAGTCTGTGTTTGGTTTGAAAATGTAAGCCCTTGAATCAATACCAAATCTGACAATATTTTACATTAAAACGTTTTCACTACAATATTGTTTAAGCATATCATATTATAACTTTTTTTCGTTTTTTCGGTTTTTTCGTTCTTTTCATCTACAAATAAGTTCTACACGGACTACAGAGCCGTTTTCAGGTGGCCTGGGTAATCAGTGCATTGGTGACTGGTTGTTGCACGTGTACATTTTACACAAATTTGTAATCCCGCCAAATCGGAAGTGCCATTTCGAACGAAAGTGTGGGTCCGTAGTAAAGATTGAGAATATGATGAGATTATATCATTTTAACAAAATGAAATAAAATAATAAATTGTTGTTTCTGTCATTTGTATCATCTGTAACATGCCCCACCTTGGTGCAATTAAATGCAATTCATGAAATTCCTGGCATTTTGAAAAGAAATGCTTTGAAGACCTAAAAGCTAAAAAGAATTTGCAGACACCTTTATAAAGAAAGAAAATGGTATTGAAATTGCTATCAAGCCTTTTCCTGATTAAGTTTTAAATGTTGCTATTGTGACAGCACTTGAAAAGCATCAATTAATCACACCTATTCTCAATTATTTAAAAACAAATCCCACTGTTTGACTGCCTCGCACTGTGCTGTTACATTCAAAAACAACCACGATTCTCTCACCAATGACTCGCAGCTCCGCGTTGGTGAACACCCGTCCGTGCTTGTTCTCGGCCACGCACTGGTACATGCCGATGTCAGCCAGATTCAGACTGCTAATTGTCAGCACTCCGCCGTTCACCTGAAGTCTGTCCTGTTACAAACACACAGAGATGCACATACATATTGAAGAGCAGGGAGAGGGCGCCCGGCTAACCTGCAGCTCACAAACAAAGTGCTTCAGACAAGGTGAACACGTCAGCACCCTCACGCTCCACTGGGTGCCTCCTGTGTGTAAATGTGCCCCCTTGCAGCCCGGGGTTCAAAAGCAATCAGGCCCGCTAGACACATTTATTCTAATGCAGTACAGAGTGTTGTAAAAGAACTGCTTTGGACAAAAATAAATGTGGTTCACTCTTTGAGAGATGTGTTAAAAAAAGACTTGTAGCACTGTTTACACCTCACTTGAAACCTACAATTGAAAGTACAATGTAATACTATGTAATAAATCGGGATATGCAGTGCGTTTAATTGTTCTTAAGGTACTATAATGAATCAGACCAGTGTGACAGAGAAATTGAAGAAACCCCAGTGATTGACTAATTAATTTCACTCAGGGGAAGAAACATTTGGCCCAGAAACAAAACCACTGCATGTGACTTTGTTTAAAGTCCATCACTCAGCAATCAGCAGTCGAGTGGCTTGGCCTAAGACTATTGAAATGGTGTCACAATGAATGGATTTTGCAAAACAAGACAAGAACTATTATCAAGAAAAACCTAAAACAGCCCAATTAGTGTCTTAACACAATGTCACATTAAACCTGTTAAAAGGAATAAGGTGAACTCAAACTGCCTGTGGGTCTGTAATTAGAGCTATATGCACACACTTAAAGCAGTACCATGCCAGCTGTGTTCATTCTGATAAATGGGCTGATCTAATTCAAGCTTTAGCCACACTTTCTCCTTCCTCGGGGGGTTGATAATTGAAACAGTGCTAATTTTCTGTAGTTGTAATAGCCCCATGGTGAATAGATGTAACAGAGCACCCAGACACTATCAAACAGTGGTTTCGACTCAAACCTCGAAGGGATTAATCAAGAATAAGCTGTAGAAACAGGTTCCAAGAGTCCAGCGGGTGAGAAAAATGTGTTGTTAGCATGTAAAAATAAATGCATGCAATCTTTAAGACGCCCACACAGAGCAACATTACAATAATAAAAGCGTTCTCTGCCACATCCTTTTGACCTTTGGTGGCTTGGCACACTCCCTCTTTATAGCTGTGTCAATTTAAGTGTGGCAGCGCTCATTGTTCTCGCCCTTGATCTTTCCCTCCGAGTGTAGCCGGACCTTTTAATGTCACTGACAAAGTAGTCCGGAGGGTCCTGGCGCCAGTGTGCCTGTGGTCCCCATCATTACTGCAGTGCCACTTAAAAAGACAAGCACTGTCCCTTAACATCAGTCAGCCAGTGTTCAGAAGGTTTCTTTCAAGAAAAGAACACAGAGCCGGAGTTGACCTGGCACTGAACCAACCACTAGAGGGAGTGGTGAGCAACAGAGGGGGAGCAGTTACCAAGTCTGGATCTTTTCTTTGGTTATAGTGTTTAATTGTATGTATGTTTAGAGGAAAAGCGGATAAGCAGAGAAGAACAGGAGAAAGAGCAACTTTGAATGGATGAGAGATGTTCCTTTTAGGTTAGAGCACAGCCCCAGGGATCAGGCAGATGAAAGAGATGAGTGTAAGTGCATGGGCCGGTGCCACAGTGCATGTTTTGTATCCAGTGTTCAGAACCCTTTGGAGACTCACTGGTGACTCTATCACATTCTCTTTAGCGCTGCAGACAAAGGCTGGCATTCTGCCTTGTGGCCTTCATTAATTATGCCTGACTCTTCTCTCGTTCAAACACGAGCAGCGGTGAAGAGGCCAGTCCTGGGTCCACTGCTGCACTCTGCGCTGACCTGCCCTACAAAAGCACAGCAGATACTATCTTTTAGAAAGAGTTTATACATAGTCATTGTAAGATCTACAACATTTACTCCACTTCACACCACACTGAACAGTAATGAAATATTATTCCTGTACTAGATCACAAGGTTGAAAGTTGTTTTTATTTTCCCCCTATGTTTCTTTATTTCATAATAGCATATATGTATAATGTGCAAAATGCCCATCAGAAAGAGAAAAATGTACTTGAATTCTCCTCTGACTTTGACCTTGATTTATGATTTATTTTAATACATGTAATTTTAAGTTCCACTGTACAGTATACATCTGGGTTTTGGGGGGCAAAGTTCTTCAAACAAACTTGTACTTGGACCTGACCAGAGGAGAGTGGAAAAGTACAAGGCTGAGTGGGTCCTTGTTTCACCGGGGTGACATTTTAAAGTGACAGGCCTCCCTTGTGCCATTTTATTTCCTCAGAGGGGGGCCCCAATGAAGCAGAGAGGCCAAAGGCGATAAAAATCTAAGAAAGAGATAGTGTGATGAAGGGGCATGAAGAAGCAGGACTGATCCATTCTAATGAGGAATAACAAATGGCCGCCCGCGCTTGCCTCTCCTCCTGCCTCTCTCTCAACATGGCTGACCTTTGGGTTTGGGAATTGATTTACTGTTGCCGCTGTTGATGGTGGCATTTTGAAAATGGTAACACCCTACCTCATTAATATAGCCACATGTACAGAGAATATGTTACCTTGGCCACCCGGCAAAAGAATTTTACAATGTTATTTACAAATCAATACAAGAGACGCACAGGTGGAGCAGTAAGGGCTTCCTGTGGTTAAAGATGTGTGGTAGAAAGAAATGACCTTTATCTGCTGTTTAAATTAAGAAAATACCAGATTTGAGTGGAGCAGAAGATGGGTATGCTGATGACAATAATGCGTTTCCAGACCTTTTCTGCACACAAATGTCAATATTAGTAAGTAACAGTTTTCTTTCATTTTTAGATTTCTGGAAACATGGACCCCATACATAATGAAAGTATAAAATGTAATGTTACCAGTTGTTGGGGCATTGTATATTGTGAGTCTATAATGTACATGCATTCTACATTGCTTTTATTCAAATCTAATTTGCCTATATTGAACGCTTGTGAAACTAAATGGTTTTCTTCCTTTGTACACCTCTAAATGAGCTGTTTCCCTGTTTATAGTATGTAGGCAATTAAACGACCGCTATGTAATGCATGCAACCTCCACAATTAGGATGAATGGATGAATACATGTGTCCAACTGTATAATTGGTCATCTTAATTGCTCATAGGGATGGGAAGAGTGGTGCAGGGCCTGTCTCTGTTAGCCATGTGATTAATTACATATACTGTACAGTATGTGTCTCATTACGATAGGAGTAATGTCTTCACTTCCATTGAGAAGAAGTGGTACAAGTTTTGGGTAAAACTGTGCTTGGGTTGGGATAGCTGAGCGTGTGGTAAAAATCTGTAATTAAAGCGCTTTAGATTTGTGCTATTTGCTGAGCTTTTACTTTGTTGTCGAACACCAAACGGGTGTCTTATCCTTTATAAGAAACTTGTCCAACAAAACGGTATCGGGCCGTGCCTGGTCTCATTACACAATCCAAACACGGACGAGTGTGCAACTGTGAATCACTATAGCTGTGCTTTTTAGACTAACAGCTTACGCAGTCACACACTCACACAAAACAAGGCCTGCTGCCCAAATGTGAAACGCGTTTTGGATGATGAGGCATTTTTGCGTCGACTTAATGATAAAATGGAGAGGTGCAGATAGTGGAGGGTAGAGCACTAAATTGTCAAGTCTCTGGCTGATGACAGGCAGAAAATGGCATCACTTTGGCTCCTTTGCAACAAAACATACAAACAGCCTCCCCCTTCACAAACACGTACTACTTCAGATGCCAGATTTACTCCCAGGCAAATGCAGCCTTTTCAAAGTGACAGGCTGCTGCCAAGTACCAGCCTATGAGCAGCAGCCATTACTGCTCACTCCAACAAATGCAGCTGCTGCGTTTAAGTAAGCTGTAATCTTATCCACTTTCATCTTTCAAGTTCACTTAGTGGTCAGTCATCAGGGCTGGGAAATGTTTTGACATGTTTTTTACCAACCAAACTTTAACTTGCTGTTTACAATTAGTTAATGATGTCTGTAGTAGAAAGGGACTATGCAGGCAAAAGACCACCAACCAGGGAAGACCAACAAGTCCCACAACAGATATGTAATGTTAAAGAAATATACAGGACAGGCCAACAGGTTTGTCCTGTACACTCTTTGGGTTCTTTGGGTTGAAAAGCACAGTTTTTGTTGTGTTGTCTGTGTGTTCTGTTGCAAACTGAATGTAATGATTGTACAAAGGCAAGACTAATCTACTCTAATAATTGTTCTTTGATCAGCAGCTCATTGCAAACAGAATACATAATACAAATAAAATAAATAAAATAAAACACTTTAATTATGGCAAAAAACAAATATCACAATGTTTCATAGAAAAGAACTATCTATAGCTGGACAAAACTCCATATGCAGCACTATCTGATGCTAATGTAGCCGACAGAAGAAGGTGAAGTGAAATTAAGGAGACAGAGAATCTTTTGAGGAACACATGTAAGGACTGTGCCCCATTTATTCGGCAGAGAAGCGACTGAACTCAAGAACACGAGCGGAAATTACCACATTTATGCGGTCAGGGTGTTTATGCATGCACACCAGTTTTGTGCCTCACAATAATATGCATATGCCCCTTTTTTATCTTCCTGGGTCTTGTTTCACTGTCATAGATTTAGGTCACGTTAATGTAAAAATTATACAATGTTTCCGCAAACTAATGTCTACCTTAATGTGCACTGTGTAACTTTTTTCTAGTAGAGGGTCACCTGCATAAATATGTTATTGCAATGCCTGCTGTATGACATTAAACTTATCAGAGACAAGTACGTGACGCCACCAAATTAGATCAGTGAAGAGGCGTGTCCACTCGCAGTAAGAACGCTTGTCTTTCTCTATATTTTCCCAGCAATTCAACACGTGTAATTGAATAAAGGCAAGACAAATTCTATACTGTGGCAAAGCAACAACATCTCCATGCACTAGTGTCAGGATACAAAAATGTCAAACTCAATTTACAGAGGAATGGACTCGATTACGATTTCAACACAGAATAATAGAACTTTCTTTGTCACAATGTGGTCTAATACTAAAGTAAAAAAAAAAAACATACAAGATCATAAAACCCAACTCAATTTATGTGTTTTTTTTCCTGACACTTGCCTAATTGAGAGGTAGTAGTTTTGGTATAGTTTATTATCTGATTTTCAATACTTTCTACAACCAAGCAGTCGAAAGTTCACACAGTGCACTTTTAACAGCTTTTCTCTTTCTTGTCTTACCTCCATGGGATCCAGAGCTTCTCCATTCTTTAACCACCTGTACGAGGGTTTGGGTTTAGCGCTGGCTTTACAATCCCACACCAGAGTCTCGTCAATGGTCATCTGGACGTCCTGTGGCTTCTCGGTCAAATGAGGTGGAGCTGGGGGCCACAAAATATAAACAGTACATTACAGTCGGCCTACAACAAACTACAACACGCCTGATCAGCTCAAAGCCTTTTAAAACAAAATCAATGAATCAACCAAGCAGTCAGTTACTTCATTAAAAAGACCTTAGAGGGTAAATTCATAAATCTACTTCACATTAACCTCATTCTGACCCTTAACAGCAAAAATAAAGATAATTACACTACGGGCAAGAATCAATAATACGTTAGATTTAAAGTTAAAAAAACGTTGAGGATTTCGAGGAATGACTTGAAAAGCTTCTCCTCATATTTTACAGGCAATGGGGTTATAATTCTTTTTCAGTGAAGAAGCTAATAAGACATTTTTATCCCCCATTGTCTTCAGAAATCCATAGAGAAAAGGGCCGTTTATTTATGGCGGTGGTCCCGGTGCCACGTTAATGACCAGCACCTTATCTGTGGCGACATTCGGTGAAGATTTATGGAGCTCATGCATCAGGGCCATAAATAATAACTCACTGTCAGGGTCAAGGGGAGGAAGACAGTTGTTTGTCACTGTTTTTTTCTGCCGTCATAATGAGTACGGACTCTGAAGAAAATGTTTACGCGTAATTCAAACAAAAATCGGAGAATACGTTTGGTCTGTGCCAGACGAAGTAAAAACATATCGCACTATTTATTCACAAATGTTAATGATGCTGAGTTTGACTGTCTTAAAGTTTTTCACAGTTTCAAGCTATTAACTTCTTTTGTTGGAGTTTGTTTTGTTTCGTTTAAGAGAATATACTGTATTACTCTAATCACTGCGAGCCTTAATTTACATCATACTTTCAAAGCAGTAATCACTTGCACAATTGGTTTGGTTTGCCAGAGCGTAAACAGGCATCGAATACAACAACTCTACCCCTAACCCTGATGTTTATTTTTTCTACTCCCCAATAATAACCCATTAGTCAGTGCAGAGACATCACATTAACCAAACGCATTTGACAGACTGGGTTAGAACTCATTATGTTGTTGACCCTGAATAGATACCACAATTACAGCCAAAACAAAACCGGGCCGGAGAGTCGCTGTTCAAATCACTCGTGTTGCTCTTGAAGGTGGGATTAAAATGTTGTCAGGAGCTCCGTTCATTATGTGCTTTTGTCAGATGCTGCTCTGAGAAGCGTCCTTGTTAAACCTTTAGAAAATGTCTGGAAGCCAAAAATGCAGCAACAATAAATGAGGGGCTCCTGATTTCTCAGTGTACGCTCTATCTTTAGTAACACAGCAGCGTGCTTTGCCTTAAGTTGTGTCTGACTCAGTCAAAGAACATTTTAACTCGACAAACACGAGGAGGAACAGGGCTGTATCTGCATGAGTTTGATGAGCATATATCATATTGCTCATGGTATACTGTCATTGGTTTTGGGAACAATATGACATTCTATATGTTGTGATATGATTACATGCACATTGCAGCTGAGATTGCATCCAGAGCAGCTAAACCTGTTGAGATTTTGCAAATGCAAAAAAACACACAGACAATGATAGAGAAAGCCAATGTGCGTGTAAAAAAAAATAAAAAACAGAAAGAAAGGATGTGAGGAATGGCATCAGCAACTTAATAACTTTTACAGCTTGACCTTGCCGAAATGGAGGGTCAAGGACAAGGGATGCTCTGGGACAGTTATCCATTTGGTAAATTCCTTTGAACATTGTTTATTTAATCTGCGTTTCTACTTGTCCCCCATCGAGCACTACAAAAATAAATTGAAGTTAAGTGAATTGAATTAAAATAAAAAAGTTATCACACATTGTATGAATGTCACCGGTTACACTTTATAATAACTACACTTATTCATGCCTTAATAAAGCATGAAGAAAGACTTCATTCTTAATCAACAAATAGTTTATTAAGAAGGATACAGGCATAGTAACTATTCAACAAACATTCTAACCCTAATTTCTAACCCTAACTCTAACCTTAACCTTAATTAAGTAGTTACTAAGTCTGAATTGTGTTTAATAAACTATATATTCATTATTAATTAAGTCTTTGTTAATGCTTTATTAAGGCAAAATAAGATGTAGTTAGTATAAAGTGGTACCATGTCACCTTTATTACCTTTGTCTAGTGCTAGTTATATTGTTATTGCACATGTTCTCTATTATATCATGACAAAGCAAATGTAGGCCAGAAGTGGACCATCAGTTTAATTTTCATTTTAAAATAGAAATACTATCAAGTAGAAACCTATGATCTGCATATCATTGACAATGATATAAATCAAGCCCAAATATGTCTAGTATTTCTTATCACGTTCTACAAAATATATTTAAATTCTTAGGATTGTGTAAGAACCAGTTTCCAAACCCTTCTTCTGATGCTCAAGAAAAATGGATGTCTTGAAGAACAGACCACATGACCATCACCACCTTGAATAAACAATTGAACATATTTTCCATCAGAAACAAAGCTGAGCTCTGGGACATTAGAATGGCATTCTGACCTCAGACTGCTTTGCTGGTTCACTTTCTTGTGGCCACTGAAGACACAAATGCAACAGAGACACACGTTAAACTCACGTCCACCTTCCAGTTTTCCCACAGCATGTTACTAGCCATAACCCAATCATGCAGAAGTGAAGAATACCACAACTGACAATTTAGGAAAACATTTTGAATTACCTGTCTATAATCTTTTCATTCAATGACATTTAGATCTTCGGAACAGCCTTAAAATGTCAAATAACACAATGCAGTCTTTTGCTCCATTACAAATGAAGCCATTGTAGATAACATAATAAAGACCTAACACAAGTGGCCTCTATACAAAATGACCCTGCTCTTACCCTTTCAAATGCACCCAAGTGCAAAATGTATGATCTAATTTAATAAATCCCCTCAACTACAGAAGGACAATTAAGTGCGGCAGCGTGGAGAGCCCACCCCTCATCGTTCCAGTGCAGCTTTGCTTGGGCGTCACAAGCCACATCCTCTTTATCGATTCTCCTGTTGGTTTCTCCTCTTGATGGATGTCCCACAAGCTCCCATCTATGGCAGTTTAAAATGAGATTACAGATTTTTATCACCTGGCAGCTGGCCCGAATGTCTGCTCGACTCGGGGAGGGGACAGGACCTAAATCTTGTAGGCGCTGTCTTGACTTGCACACAGCAGCGGTGCAGATAAGCTGTGGAACTAGGACACTCAACTTTTCAACTACCTAAAGGGACCAGCTTCAGACTGCAGTCCCCTGTTGCTCAATTTGAGTTTCGGGGCCACTTGTTAGTTTTGTTTCACAGTTGTACAACATCTGACCTCCACTGAACTGTGTCCAACTTGATCCAACTCGACTGCACAAAGACAGAGCTGTGCAGCTGCAGAAAGTCTGGTGAAAGGAACACTCCTGCTAGACTTTAAAACACTTCTTTCACAATAACCAGACTCAACATAAGGCACTAAAATTAATCACATTTTTAATTGCCTGTGATGAGATTCTCTACACTACAGTAAGTGTCATTATAGTCTTCAAATTGAATGTGTTAAAAATGACCATTTTTAGGCTGGAGCTAATCAGTTTTGTTGTAACTAATGAGAACCTATAATTCTATTTCAAATATGTTTCTGCAATTTTATAAACCACTAAGTTATTAAAAAAAAGTTTTAAAGTTTGAAACGTGTTTAAAGATTGAAAATAACCATGTTAGTTTATCACAGAGCTGGTTTGCTTCTATCATGTCCTTCAAATCTTTATATATTTGACTTAATAATCTCTTGAAGATTCT
This sequence comes from Rhinogobius similis, assembly GCA_019453435.1. NCBI lineage: Eukaryota > Metazoa > Chordata > Actinopteri > Gobiiformes > Gobiidae > Rhinogobius > Rhinogobius similis. Next base: position 22,960,775 of record CM033624.1, on the reverse strand, counting down.
ATAGAGGGATTTTACTTCTTGAACCTCGGCGGGAAAATGACAAGTCATAATACTGTATCATTAAATGGTTACTTAACCTTGATAACATGATAATATGACAAAAACTGCTTAATTTATCAGTATCTCTAAAGCGCATTCACCTAATGACACACAAAACATTTGAAAAGTCACATTAAACTGTGTCTGAAACAGCAAACTACTGCACACTTTTCACAATTTTTCATCTTTATCCTGGTATACCCAACACGAATAATTTTTGAAAACATGTAAGCGGTGTTTTTCTCAAAGCAAGACATTTGGTCAATTTACTGAGGCTATTTTGCTGAGGGTTTGCTTGTGTTTGCTTGTCAAACAGCTTGTTGATTGGATTAGTTTGTGGTGCAAATACAAACTGTTTTTGGTTTATCCTTTCCACAGATTTGCCAGCACTATTATGACATTAATGATGTTACTGATGAGAGGTGGAGAGAGCTAGTTTTGGAGAGGCGAAACTATTGGACCTAGTACTTTTCTGGCTGTAACATAACTGGCTTGTATGGCTCTATAGTGGGGGAAAGTATAGCCTTCTTATCTTCTTTGGCGCTCTGAGATTCACTCTTTCAGCACTACATGTAAATCCGCTAGTTCTAAAGTGAGAATATCTTTCAGCTTTAAGTGTCGTGAACAATTCAGATCCAGACTGAATGTTTGCCAGAATTGGACCACAGAGGGCAGCCGCTATAGTGAAATTACCACAATTATCCCAGGCTTTTGTTTTATTGGGCCCGCTCCTCTGGGCTCGGAGCTGCACCGCTATAAGAACAGACATTTCTCTTAATCCGACAGTCTGCCTGGGCTGGCGCTCGCATTTCATCTTACCCACAGGTGCTGCAAAAATGTATTATCATATCAAAGGCTCCCTCCTTCACTGGAAAGGAGAAATCGTGATTTGATGATTTGAGTCAAGCACTTCCCTACAGGGCGTAGTGGGCACACATCATAAATGCATAAAATACAAAATAATAGAGGCCGAGACCATAAAAATCCTTCATCAAAGCCTATTAACAGCTTTTCAGAAAATGTAGGCTATAAGTCCGGTGAAAATCATGCTTGGCTGAAAGGTGGCGTAAATCTGAGTAGCCGCTAGCATAATAAAGGCCCTTGTCAAAAATGAAATATACTAATGGTTTGATTTATAACTCGTGTGTGATATGATGCAGTTATTTATGGTTTCTAATAAAAGCTGCAAGATGCTGCACAACAAATAAATTCTTTAGTTACAACCGCAATGAAACCACTGCCAAGTCCGGCTTTCATACTGTGAGAAGTTCAATCACCAGTGGGGTCTGAAAAAGGACTACAGGACTGGGGACTTGGCAAAGAACTATAACTGTACAAAATGTGTTCTCTGCAAGCCACTTTTTACGGCTTTTTAGCAGTAGCTGTTCAATACGTCTTATTCATCCATCACAACTCTCGTATTTGTGCTAAATGTGTGAGCCTTGAATCAAAATCCTCCAGGAGAAACCAAATTTCACAAAAATAAGACCCACGCACAGGTTTATCCATGGGTTTCGAAGTGAGGAAAATCTAGCATAATCGCCATTGCAATTAATAATACAAAACAAAATATTTTAGCTTTTGAATGGACTCTGATACCTAATCCTGAGATTAATGACACACTGCAGACAGTATTCAGTATCTTGGATGTAAAACTTGCTGACAGACAGACTATTGAGTGAAAATGGAAACAGAATGGAAGCAAGGCTGCCAATCTGCGCCATATGCCCCTCTGACCACCACCAACCACACACTACTTTCATACTAAGCAATGTGGATGAAGTGTCTTGCCTAAGGACAGAACGACAGAAGTGTGCGAGCGGGAATTGAGCCTCTGACCTTTGACCACTGACCTGTTTTACCCACGTAAATGCAGTCTGTTATTACTTTTTGTTAATAGTTTCTGTATGAGAGCAAAGTTTGTGAACTTTAAATAGGTTTGTGAGCCTAGAATTTTAAAATTGAAATATCGTTATCAGCACAGCAGCACGACAAATATTGGATATCGGAATTGGCTCAAAATATCAACCCATACCTACATTGGACGTTTATAAAATAGAAAGACTTTTGAATTTGAACAAACAAATTTGCCGGACATTGGGAAAAATGGGACAGATGCAGAAGGGGACATCTTTCTGTTCTTGTCTTTTCGCTCTCTGTGCATCGTTACATAAAGGTTAATTAACTAAATGCATAAATAAAAGCGCGATGCACTTTTTAAGTTGTTGACATTCGGCAATACTTTCAGAATGCACAGGTTTCTGCAAAACCTTGTCACAGAACTAAGCCAGAAAACCAATACATATTTTTCAAAATGTATTCATCAATTCAACAGCCCCAAACTGTAAATCTATACTGCTGTTCAAAGATGTTCAATCCGTAGCACATTTGAAACATGGCCGGGGGGTTGAGGATTGAGCAAAGCATTATAAATGCAGAGGTATGTTCTGTACAAGACTGACAGGTTAACAGCACAAGATATTTTTGTTCTTCAAACCAGAAACACAAAGTAGGCTGAGATCAAAGTCAGCAGAAAGCGCCCTCCTACTCACCATAGAAAGAGAGCTTTCCTTGTACCGAGTTTCTGCCTCTGCTGTTCTCTGCTGTACATTCATAGACTCCGGCGTCCTCCTGTTGAAAGTATGGAATCTCCAAGACGCCACTGGCTTTGTTTATGTCCACTTTACGTCCAAAAGTCGCTCCGTCTACTCTCCTCCAGCTGATGGTTGGCACAGGGCTGGAAAAAAAACATCTCATTAAAAACCAGCACGTGATAAATAATGCTTTTGAATGTTAGTTTGGGCTAAATACTAAAAGATACATGCAGATATCAACACAGCAAGACGTTAATAAAATAAACATCAGTTAAATTAGTGAATTCTAAATATTTAGTTATGTATATTTTTAGATATTTAGGATGTGTTTGCATTTTCACACACCAAATTTGGGCTTGAACTGAACTAGAACAGGATTAAATCGGAACCTTTCATTTTATTTTCTGAACGGTTTCAATACTTTTCTAATTGAGTTTTAACTTAAATTATGTGTCCATGGAGTAGATTTTTTTGTTTTGTATTGCAATTCTGTTATTGATGGATATGAATTCTTTGAATAATATGAAAACAATTTAACAAACAAGAGTTGCTGTAGTCTTCATATTCGAGTTGTAAACAACTATCAAAGGAATAATCGCTAGACTAATTGATTACCGGAATAATGGTTAGTTGCAGTCCTAATTACCTCAAAATATACGTAAAATTATGACAAGAAATACATTTTTTTGACAGATTAAACATTAATTTCACAAAATAAAGGTGTTGTTTTGTATTTTTAGTCATCAAATAATTACTATGCTGTGAATTAGACAAGCTTTGGCCCGTGTTCTCAGTATGGTTGTTAGGTAAAAAACAAACAAACCTCTGTCACTTCTACTGCACGTGTCCAACCTGGAGGTACAATTATAAACTTTCCCAAATTATCAAAATTTTGGGCTAAATCTTGTAATTATGTTATTTCAGTGCTTCTCAAATAGTGGGGCGATGTCTTTGGGGGCACGCGTGACCCCGGTGAACATGTTTTTGCCGTACTAGAATAAAGTGTAGTTGCCCAAAACAATAAAATAAGGTGGAATAAATCAATTGTTCGAGGCACTGCAGCTGATCCTCGTCCGTCCTCGGAAGCGGGAGCCCACCAAACGCAACTGAACAACACACTGATCGATGCGTGTCACGGCTCTTAAAAAGGCTATAAAACAACTCTGAGACGTTTTGAATATGAGTAAAATGTGCAGATTTCAGACAATATGAGAGATGAGAGAGAGGCTGTGAGGCGTGGAAAGGCGGTTTGATCAGGTTATTAATGAGTTTAGCGAGAGACGAGTTTTCTGTCCTGGAGAAGCACAGAAGACAAGCAGGTGCTCTCTCTGCAGCTGCTGCAGCTCTCATTCTTTTCCTCGAAGTTTTTAGCAGTGTTTCTGTCGGTCACAGAACAGAGATCTGTCTGTACTCACTCGAGAGGTGCAAAAAGTATAAAAAATAATGGAGGCGCCTAATTTACGTCCCGGTGTGCATTGGCCTTAAAATAAAGCTATTTTTTGTCGTAAATTGATCTATATTTCTTTATTTTTTTCTTTTGTTTTCTTTAATGTTAACAAGGATACACTGCAGATGACAAATGAAACTATTTAGTCGCTGTGGAGGGAAATGTTTTCTTCTTCCAAGGGGGGGCGCAACAGAAAATAACTGAGAAGCACTGTGTAATTCTAACCTGCCATATGCACTTTAACTCACGCATGGATATTCAGTTTTGCAGTGTAATTAATTCAATTTCCCTCATCCTACAGGCCCGTTACATAACCGAGGAGATACAAATCATTAAAATGTCAGATGATGGAGGAGGTTGGTGGCAGACATAAACAGTAGCGGATGTTGTTGTTGTTATGGTTGTGGCTGTATAAAGGCGCGCTCAGGGACGTACTTTCCCAGTGCAAAACACTCCAGTTTGACCGTGGAGCTCTTGGCGACAGGGACCACTTCAGGAAACTGCACCTCGATCTTTGGCTCGTACTCTCCCATCACACCTGCACACGGTGGCAAAGAGAGGAGAAGAAAACATTCAAAAGTGTGAACATAGTTTGGAGTAATAAAGCTGTTTGTATCTTTGTTGATTATAAATTTACATCTTTTTATGGACATCGTGTTTGGAAATAAATGATGATGATGACGATTTCACAGTGATTTCATACTATAGTCTTTTTCTAAATATTGACAAGATTAAAGATAAGATTGATAAGATAGTTCAGTAGCCTTTGTGCAACAGTTAAGTACATAAATCAACTCGTTTTATTAAAATTGTGTGAACTTCCTTTGAAAGATTGCATTTTTATACAATTTCTCAGTGCTGGTGTATAAAAATAAGTCGGGATGTCGGGATATTTTAGTAGTCGACATGTCAAAAGATTATTTCAACTGTACATTGAGACTTAAAATTTGTTATCAACCATGACCGAAGGCTCCTAGATAGAGAATATTAACAAATAAAGTGTATAATGGATGAAAATCTGAAACAGTTTATTGTTTTCTGACATTTTAATTTAATACCGCCACTGTCTTTGTTTTAAAATGCCTTTTCGTATTTGTTTTTGAGTCTGTGCTGTCCAGATAACAATTACAATGATCAAAATATGACTATGATTATTTTTTTTTCCATTTGAATTGCTACAACCCTAAAATATTGTTATCTGATACAATCTATTGTTATCTGATACAATCTGATAGAGTAACTAGAGTACTAGAGTAAAGTAAGTAAATTTTGTCAAAGAAAAAAAAGTGTCTATCCACAATAATAATTTTCAAGAACTTGTAACTAATTTAGTCAAATTATTCAGTTTCAATTAAATTTTTCCAATGTAATCAAGAGTAAAATAAGCAAAGTGAAATCGTGTTAATCATAATGTGTTGTGATAAGTCCATCAGTATCAAACAGACCCCCACTGTCTCTCACACAGAGCATCAAACGATTGCAATTATTGCCAGTGATTTGCAGCGTTCTTAACTTTGTAATACTAGTTCTTTGAGTTTCTTTTCCAGTCATTGGATAAACTTGAAAGTGAACTTTGATGATGTGATACTGATGGTATTGTTTAAGCTCAGACTCCATCTCTTTGACAGACGGAGGAGTAAAGCCACACAGACTTATTTCTCCCCTTTCAAATGTAAAAAGAAGTCTATTTTCTTTGCCTTCATTTCTTTGCACAGACTGCTTTAGTGTGTATAAATATGGTGGGCACACTAATGAGACAATGTAGTGCTTTGATTGTGTCGCTAAGCCAGGTCATGAAAGTAAATTAAGGTTTATACGAACAATCAGAGATGGTTTTCACCCATCAAAGATAGAAAAGCTATCATCAAAAGTAATCATAATATTAACTCCTTTTTAATGAGATTTCTGTCAGTGTCACATTCATCTGTATTATTTTGTATATCTTGCAAAGAGAAATATACTGTATGTATAGTGTAAACAAGGGCAATGCGGCTTAATCTTTCCCCAGATGTCTTCCGTAGATGTCTTTTATTTGTGCTTTTCATGAAAATTGTTTTAGGTTAATTTATGCATATGCTGTCTTCGCTTCTCTTCATTTTGAACACAATCCACAAGTCTGTGAATAATTAAACATGCACAGAATTACGTGTGAATGAATGTATAAAGAAGTATAAGCAAAAGCTACTGTCTATTAACTCTAATAATTATGTAACAGTTGTAATTAAGGTGGACTAATTGTAACAACAGAGAAAGAAAAGTGCACTAGCAGTAATAATGGTAATAACTGTTGTATAAGACTATAATGTGAAGTACCAAATATAGCAATAAAAATGAATAATTGTAATATTTATAACAGCAAGAATTTAAGTGGAATTCAATAGATGTGATAACGGTATTCAATAGATGTAATAACAGTAGACTGTAGATGTAATAACAGTACTACTTCAGATTACAAGGCTGTAATCTGAAGTAGTACCGAATATATCGACAAAAAACGTCCATGCCATCTAGAAGCAGCATGCAAAAGGAGAACAGGCTGAACTTACTGTCAATTAACTGTAATAATCATGTAAAAGCGGTAATTAAGGTGGAGTAGTTGTAATGAATGTGAAAGAAAAGCTCACTAGATGTAATGTCTATTAATACGTGTAATACAGGAATTGTGGGCTTGAATCTGAAGTGGTAAATATGTAAAAGGAGAACAAGCTAAATTTACTGTCAGTTAATTGTAATAATTATGTAAAAACAGTTGTAATTAAGGTTGGATAGTTGTAATAACAGCATGAGAAAAGCTCTAGATGAAACAACTGTAACAATTAATATCACAAGGCTATAATCTTAAATTGTACCAAATATAACACTTCACAATCTCTACACTATTTGCAACCTTAATAAAACATAAAGATTTAATTAATAATCAACAAATACTTAGTAAATGCTCATGTTTTATTAAGGCTAACTAAGGTGCAGTTATTAAAAAGTGCATCTATACCATTGTGTAATAACATGTGAAGGGGTACAAGCAGAATTTGCAGTCAATTAATTTTAATAACTATGTAACAGCTGTTATTAAAGGTGGATTGGTTGTAATAACAGCATAAGCAAATCTCACTAGATGTAATAACTGTAATGTAATCTGAAGTAGTACCAAATATATATCAAAATGTGTACATACCATTGTGTAATAACATATAAAGGGGCACAGGAAGAACTTATTGTCAATTAACTATACCAATAATAATGTAATAACAGCTGCAATTCAGGTGGAATAGTTGTAATAAAACTGAAAGTAATGTTCACTGGACGTAATAACAGTAATAAATGGTGTACTACAGAATCATGCAGGCTTTAATCTGAAGTAGTACCAAATATATATCCACAAAAAGCCTCCATACCATTGTAATAACATAAATAAGTGGTACAGGCAGAACTTACTCTCAATTAGCTAAAATAATAATAATGTAACCGCTGTAATTAAGGTGGAATAGTTGTAATAAAGATGTACGTAATGCTCACTGGATGTAATAACATTAATAAATGGTGTACTACAGAATCTTGCAGGCTTTAATCTGAAGTAGTAACCATATATATATCCACAAAAAGCGTCCCTACCGTCCCCCCTGAGTATGAGCGGAGTGGGCGGGCCCTGCACACTGGTCTTGGTGACGGTGTTGGTGACCACACAGGTGTAGTTGCCCACGTCGGACGGCTCCACTTTGGCGATGTACAGGTTCCCCGTCTTCTGGGACACGAAGCGCCGCGTGTCCTGGGTCACGAACGACGGATACTGATTGAAGATCCACGTGAAGGTGAGCTCTGCAAACAACGGCAGGAAAAACGCAACCGATCAGTCCACCGCATGAGGTATATCCATGTGCCACTTAAAGCCAGCTAAAGTGAATGTGTTTGAGTAAGTGCACCATCACTTCAGTGTGAATAGAGATGCCTATGGGGATAAAGCAATTAGTGGGCTGGAGTGAGTGCCAGCCGGCGATGATTAAAAACACAATTTATAATTAAACAGCGATTACTCTTACCCACCACTGGACTCAATAGATGCCCTCAATCACTATTGCAGTGATGGTGTTTGAATGAGAGCGATGCTTTGAACGGGTTTTTGAGGATGCAAATGTCACTATAGCAACTTGAAGAAATGAAGAAAGACACATAAGTAGTACGGATATATAGGTCCAATCATTCTGTGACAGCCAGCTCCTACAGTCAAAGCCTGGCCTATTTTAGATAAAGGGTTTTGAAAATAATTTCTGTGAAAAGAAATGCTTTATTTTTTATTCTGGTTTCGACTCACTATCTTGTTGCAAGCCCAGGAATAGTAACACTAGACCTATTTTAACTTCAGAATATACCAATTATATCCATAGTACAGTATTTATAGTTGATTTGAGGCTTTTACTCAGGCACTGTTCATATCGAGGCTCAAAATAATAATGTTTGGCTGCGCTTATGACTGATTGAATGATTATTTATGCTTTATTTGATTTGTTTGCATTGTGAGTTTACACTGTACTGTGATTTGAACGCGTTTGTATTGTGATTTTATTGTGTTCTGTATTTCTGTAAAGCAGTTTGAATTGGACTTTGTATGAATTGGGTGCTCTACAAATACATTTTGATTGAATCGTTACGTAAGAATATGGAGGAAGGAAGAAAAACAAATTCAAATAGTTCAAAATAAAACTGGTCAATGCTGGATATTCAAACGTTCTGTACAGAATAACATCTCACGAAGCACATTAATGGACATGATTTACTGCAGCTTGAAGGCTAAATAAATGTATCGTGTTTTGATGGTAGGAAGTTGGGCTGCAGATAGAGCATGCAGACTCGACACAAAAGCAGCAACTTGTCCGCTTAACTTTATCGCAGAGGGATAGAAGTTAGCTTGCGTCAATGCACTAAACTTTTAAATGAGCCATAGATAATACATTTAGGACTAGATGCAGTGGCATAATACCCATTTTCAATATAGAAAGCCCAGTATTCGATTCATCACGGGGATAACAAGCTTTTGGCAAAGTCTATACTGCGAAGCAAATGGACTGTGGCGAGAGAGTTTTGCACTAACAATCAGCAAGATTATAAGAAAAGGAATGATAGTGTTTTGACATATTGACACAAGGATAGATTGCCCTGGACCATATTGCATCCCTGTCCCAAAAGCAATCTTGGCCGATGGTAAAAACTTGTCTAAGCGATGAGTCGGCACTACAGTGGAGGGAATAATTGAAACGTGAGTTGGACTGTGATCCACCGAGTCTCTTTTGGATGTTGAGGAGTCAAAGCTGCGTGGGCTGAGGCATAGATCTGCTGGCCTTGCACTATTTGAGTTAGAAGAGCCAAAAATGAACTACTTTAAAGTAAAAAAGAAAAGTACGGATTAATTACTTATTACTGGAGGGAGACTACTGAGAAACGGATGGGATGAAGCCTCAAATGTATGACTGAAATTAAGTGGAAGTAACATGACAATCAAATAATAAATGACATCAAGAATTAGAAACAGTAAATCAAATCTGAAAACAAAATACAAGAAAGACAAACTGTCAAATCATTTGACTGTAAACATAAATCAAACTTTGAGCGCTTGACCATTACAGTTGGAAAAGTGACCAAAGAAAACAATAAAAAGTAGAGTAGAGTAGCCAAAGCCATAGAACTATTAAAAAATGGCCTTTTAGTCTACAGTGATCAAAAGTAGATCCAAAGCAAATCAGTTCAGATCATCTATGTCAGTGTAACACCAAAGAAAATATTTGGCTTTTTGCGGACCACCAGCTCTAAACCGGGTCCAACCGGACAATTTCAGGACAAAATTAGGCCCCATTGCCACATAATTTTAAAGAAATGATTCAAGGAAGAGTAAAAAGGTGAATAAAATGTACACTAAATGAAGAATACTAGAACTGAAGTGATGTCTGCGTTCTGCAAGATTTCTCGCAATCGAAATCACAAAATTGTACGGCTTCAACAATTTAAGTCCTTTGCCAACAACAAATAGCTCGTCTTATTTTCTCTAAACGCTGCAAACTCTGTAGTTTAGAGCTCTTCAAACATGTTCTCAAACACATGGGATTCATGGATTAGTTTAGCAGTGCAGATTTCAGTCTACTCTCAAATGTTGATGCTCCTGAACGGGTTTAAAATGTCACCTTTGAACAGAATCCAACTAAAATCTAATCGCAATGTTTGTCAGAAAAAAAGACGCAATTGGATATTTTGCCAAAATCATTCAGCCCTACCGTGTACCACATATCACAGTTTGAGAAATACTGATCTAAGTCAATATAACATAAATATTTCATAGAAAAAGGTAAAGATTTTTCCCTTTTTTCTTTTCCAATCAATATAACTAAAGAAAAACTAAAAAGTGCGGTGTTATAAAATTATCGGACAAGTTAGATTTCTTCTAAAAGTTATTCAAGTTATAATAACTGCGTGAACGTAACTCCACCTCCCAACTCCGAGTCCAATAAGTAACAGTTGAATATTGAAAACTGGAGTGTGAGCGTGGTTTTTGGCACTTGCAGAGCTGGTATTGTCAGAGCAGGTGTTTCTGGGAGAGGAGTCACTGTGACCCTGAGATCCTCCCTGTTTGAGGCACAGTCACACCTGTCTGTATTTTTCACATCGAAACACTTTTACCACATCTGCGGCCGCCGTCAGTGAAGGGTTTGGTCTTGGAAAATTACGAGAAAGATAATATTTTGTGTATTTATTTATTATATTGTTTATTTTTTTTATTTGCTGTCACTGGTAAAGTGTTGGTTGATGTAATATTTATTATGAATACAATTATTAGTAGTAATTTTGCTGAACCCCAACTCAACACAGGTTTAGTGTGACTTTTAGGTAGTAATATATCTTGAGATTATGAAAAAAATAAGATGTGCAAGTCCACGGCACTGAAGTCGTGTTGCATAGAAATGAAGGTCTTTTTTCAATGAGGACAAAAACAATCAGCGCTACACTCAAAACAAAAAAAGGTTTGCATAAATGTGTGTGCAGTTCTGAACTCCAAAACACACCTTAGATCCAAGATTATTCAATTTTTAGCTTTCTTGGTTCTGCCAGGTTCATTAAAGAAAAAATATCATGCATTTTTGTATTGTTACTATCCTTTAAACATGCTCTTGAGTACATTTAATTTGCCATCTCATGTTTAAAAAAAAACAAACAGCAGTTATCGTGTTTAGACGGCAGAAATGCTCAGAACAAGTCTGGTGATGATTTAAGAACTTAAAACAGCAGAAACTTCTTGGATGAGTGACGTATATGATCTGAAGATGCGTCCCAGATCAAGGAGTTCAGCAGGAGGTGTTTTTGACACTCAGGTGAGAGGATGTTTGAGGAACATTCCTCAAAACAGCGTGATTGCAACTGCATGCTACTCCAGGTGTGTTTTTGATGATGGAACATTGTTAGAACAGAGTTAAAAGCTCAAAAATGTCACAGTAGCAGAACACTTTGAGCTGCAGCAGCTCACGCACCAGCGACACGGCTCACAGCAGAAGCTGCATGACGCCGCTGTTTAAGACTTCTGGACTGTGTTGTGTTGCACCTGATCACCCGCCTTTGTGCTGCTCTGTCATAATTATGATTTCACATTCTGAATATTAGTAATTTTACATCCTGTTGGGTTTAAGTAAAAAAACAAATCGATTAGTTTTTCTCAATAATAGATAGCTCACTTTTGCCTAGACAGTATTATTTTGGAAGAAAAAAGCTACAGTTGTTGTGATGTGTATCACACATCTTTCCAGGACAGCACAAAATGTTCCGTAAATGACTCTACAATTTGGTAAGCATTGTTTTAAATTATTATTATTTATTTTCTAGAAATAATGTTAACTTAACAGAATAAGTAAGGTATTTTTTATTTTTTTTTGGCCAGTAAAGGACAGATTTTGAATCTTCTAATCATCATTACCAAACTAAATGTGTCTTGTTGTCATGTCCTGCATGGCCCTGCCTCCTTTGTGCTCCCCTCCCTTTCCTTCTCCCTGGGTGTGTGAGTGTGCTTGGGCGGAGTCTGCACCTGTAGCCGATCTGCAATCAAGCAGCCTTCAAATATCCAGCTCTCCTGCAAGACTCTGCCAGATTGTTGTCATCTTTCTCACGGTGAACTTCTTGGCTACTCGGTTTCTGAGATTTAGAAGAATTTTGTACTTACCTGTTTTTCGTCTGCACCAGCCCTGCACCAGCCCTGCACCAGCCCTGCACCAGCCCTGCACCAGCCCTGCACCAGCCCTGCACCAGCCCTGCACCAGCCCTGCACCAGCCCTGCACCAGCCCTGCACCAGCCCTGCACCAGCCCTGCTCCAGCCCTGCTCCAGCCCTGCTCCAGCCCTGCTCCACTTCATCTGCCTCCAACAGTTAATAAAACATTTTTACTTTTGATTTGGCCGTAGTGTCCGTTTTTGGGTCCCTCCACGTGAAGCCGTAACAGAACAATCTGGCCACATGGACCCATCGGACAAGGACTCAGTTATTCAGGCTTTGGCTGCTCAGGGAGCCAGAGTGGGCCATCATGAGCAAATTTTGAAACAAATGACCGATAGACTTCGTGAGTTGTCTTCTAGTGTTTCTCAACTCTCCACTCAAATGGACCAACTTTCTGCTCAGTTCTCTCATGCCTTGCCTTCGTCTCCTGACCCACCTCAAGCCACCGCTCCTCCTCTGGTCCTGCCTCCCACCTCGGCTGCCCGTGAGCCGTATATTCCTACCCCTGAGCGCTACTCTGGTAATCTGGGAACCTGTGGTCATTTCCTCCTCCAGTGCTCTCTGGTATTTGACCAGCAACCCAGCACCTACACTACAGATAAGTCTCGCATCGCCTTTTTACTTAGTTTACTCACTGGTCGAGCAGCACAATGGGCTACAGCAGTTTGGGAGAGTGACTCCATGTTATGTCAATCCTATGATAACTTCACTGCAGAGATGAGGAAAATTTTTGATCATCCCCTTAAAGGCAAAGAAGCAGCAAGACGTCTTCTCTCATTGAATCAAGGCTCATCTTCTGTCGCTCAATATGCCATAGACTTTCGCATCCTAGCTGCAGAGAGTGGGTGGGATGACACAGCCTTACAAGGAGTTTTCATGAGAGGATTGACAGATAAAGTTAAAGATGAACTGGCAGCGCGAGATGAGACAAACTCGCTAGAGGAATTGATTTCCTTGGCCACCCGTCTGGACAATAGGCTGAGGGAAAGACAAAGAGAAAGGAATATTCGTCAGCCCTCCCCTTGTGTACTTACTTTGCCTTCGGGTTCTTCCTCCTCTTCCGCTGCTCCTACCACTAACCTCCCTCCTGTGTCTTCCAGTCCACCGGTCCTGTCTACTGGAGAGGAACCCATGCAGCTGGGCCGGGCTAGACTATCACCTGCTGAACGTCAGCATCGCCTAAAGTCGGGGTTATGCATTTACTGCGGACAAGCTGGACACTACATTAACACCTGCCCTCAGCGACCAAAAGACAAGGCTCACCAGTAAATGGAGAGGTTCTGATGAGCCAAACAACTACTCTCCCAGCTTCAACTCCACAAAGGTTGCAACTCCCAGCTACCCTGTATTGGTCACGTGAGTCATTTCCCCTCCTTGCGTTTGTAGATTCTGGAGCTGACGACAATTTCATTGACTCAAACTTTGTATCCCAAGCTAAAATTCCCATAGATCTCATAGTACCCCCCAGGGATGTTAATTCATTGAGTGGGGAACGGTTAGCTCGGATTACGCACCAAACCAAAGTTATATCCCTTGTGTTGTCAGGGAACCACAGAGAAGAAATCCAGTTTTTGGTGATTTCGTCCCCTCATGCCCCTGTGGTGTTGGGTCTACCCTGGTTAAGGAGGCATAATCCCCATATTGATTGGGCCAATAACAGCATTTCCAGTTGGAGCGTTTTCTGCCATTCAAACTGTCTCCGGTCAGCCATAACCTCCAGCAATCCGGTCTCTGCCTCTCCTCCCAATCCTCCAGATCTATCCAACGTACCCCCCGAGTATCATGATCTCTATGAGGTGTTCAGCAAAGAAAAGGCGCTATCCCTACCCCCACACCGTCCTTACGATTGCGCAATTGATCTGCTTCCTGGTGCCCCTTTGCCCACCAGTCGTCTGTATAAACTTTCTGGTCCTGAGAGGGAAGCTATGGAGACTTATATTAAAGACTCGTTAGCTGCAGGGTTGATACGTCCATCCTCTTCCCCAGTTGGGGCCGGTTTCTTTTTTGTGGATAAGAAGGACAAGACCTTGAGGCCCTGCATTGACTATCGGGGGTTGAATGACATAACTGTAAAAAACAAATATCCTCTGCCACTAATTGACTCTGCTTTCGAGCCCCTTCATCAGGCCACCATTTTTTCTAAATTGGATTTACGGAATGCCTACCACCTTGTCCGCATTAGGCAAGGTGATGAATGGAAAACTGCTTTTAACACGCCACTGGGACATTTTGAATATTTGGTGATGCCTTTTGGACTTACAAATGCACCAGCAGTTTTCCAGGCGCTAGTAAATGATGTCCTGAGAGATATGTTGAATAGATTTGTTTTTGTTTATCTGGATGATATTCTTGTTTTTTCTAGGGATCCTCATGAACACGTTCAGCATGTCCGGCTTGTCCTACAGCGGCTCCTGGAGAATAAGCTCTTTGTTAAGGCAGAGAAGTGTGATTTTCATTGTGTGTCAGTTAACTTTTTGGGTTTTGTGATTCGACAGGGGCAGATCATGGCAGATCCAGACAAGGTGAAAGCTGTGGCGGAGTGGCCGAGACCGGAATCCAGAAAACAGCTGCAACGTTTTTTGGGTTTTGCTAATTTTTATAGAAGGTTTATTAAGGACTACAGCAGAAAGGCAGCTCCTCTGACTCGGCTCACATCAACCCCTCATCCCTTTCGATGGTCCAGAGAGGCGGAGGTTGCTTTCTCCACCTTGAAGTCCCTGTTCACCTCAGCCCCTGTTCTTACGCACCCAGACCCATCCAGACAGTTTATTGTGGAAGTTGATGCTTCGGACTCCGGTGTGGGAGCTGTCCTGTCCCAGCGTTCACCTATGGATCAAAAAGTTCATCCATGTGCCTTTTTCTCCCGACGTCTGACCTCTGCTGAGGTAAATTACGACATTGGAAATAGGGAACTGTTGACCTGGTTCTGGCGTTGCAGGAATGGAGGCACTGGCTGGAGGGTGCTGAGCAACCGTTTGTGGTTTGGACTGATCACAAGAACTTGTCATATCTGCGTTCTGCCAAGAGGCTCAACTCTCGGCAGGCTAGGTGGGCCCTATTCCTTGGCAGATTCAATTTTACCCTCACCTACCGCCCTGGCTCCCGGAATGTTAAACCTGATGCTTTGTCCCGCCAGTCCGCCAGAGATGTCACTGAGTCTGCACCAGAGCCTATTTTGCCGGCTACTTGTATGGTGGACGATCCAGACCCCCATACTGGGATTCGATCTTCTTTGGTTGGCGCAGTTCTCTGGGAGATTGAACGAGTGGTCCGAGAGGCTCCACGAACTCAACCGGACCCTGATGGCTGCCCGCCCAACTCTTTATTTGTACCAGAGAGTGTGCGTTCCCAGGTCTTGCAGTGGGGGCACAGTTCAAAGCTGACCTGTCACCCTGGTTTCCACCGAACCCTATCTTTCCTCAAACAGAGGTTTTGGTGGCCCTCTATCAGCAAGGACACTCGCTCTTTCGTTGCAGCCTGTCCTACGTGTTCTCGGAGCAAGGCTGGCCATCAAGCTCCAGCTGGTCTTCTCAACCCCTTGCCTGTTCCCAGCAGACCCTGGTCTCATATTTCTGTGGATTTTGTCACGGGACTTCCTAACTCGGATGGTAACACTGCCATACTTACCATTGTTGACCGTTTTTCCAAGGCGGTGCATTTTGTTCCCCTCCCTAAATTGCCGACTGCCACTGAAACTGCTAACCTCCTGATCCTCCATGTGTACAGGCTCCACGGGATCCCTGCTGACATTGTTTCAGACAGGGGGCCGCAGTTCACCTCTCAGGTCTGGAGGGCTTTCTGCCGAGCCATGGGGACTACAGTTAGCCTCTCCTCGGGTTACCACCCTCAGTCCAATGGCCAGACGGAACGGGCCAATCAGGACCTGGAGTCGGCCTTGCGCTGCGTCTCCGCCCGCAATCCATCTACATGGAGCTCCTACTTGCCCTGGGTGGAATACGCCCACAATTCCCTGGTGTCATCGGCCACAGGTATGACCCCGTTCATGGCGTCCTTGGGTTTTCAGCCTCCTCTCTTCCCAGACCAGGAGGGGGATGTGGCTGTTCCGTCGGTGCAAGCACATTTGAGGCGCTGCCGTGGCGTTTGGGCTGCTGCTCGTGCGGCTTTGCTGCGCACGACAGCTCGGGCTCAGAGGGCTGCTGATAGGCATCGCAGGCCGTCCCCCCAGTACCAGCCTGGACAGAGTGTCTGGTTGTCCACCCGTGACCTCCCCCTCCAAGTCGAGTCTAAAAAGCTGGCGCCTAGGTATATAGGACCTTACATCATTGAGAAGGTCATCAATCCTGCGGTTGTCCGCCTCAGGTTGCCTCCCTCCCTGAACATCCATCCGTCGTTCCACGTTTCCCTTCTCAAGCCTGTCTCGTCCTGCCCTCTTAGCCCTCCGGCCGATCCCCCTCCTCCCGCCCGGGTCGTTGATGGCTTCCCAGCCTACACGGTGCGTCGGCTTCTGGACGTGCGCCGCCGCGGGAGGGGTTTCCAGTACCTGGTCGACTGGGAGGGGTACGGTCCGGAGGAGCGCTCCTGGGTTCCGCGCAGCAGCATTTTGGATCGGTCCCTCCTCCGGGACTTCTACCGGTCCTTTCCTGACAGGCCTGGTAGGACGTCTGGTGACGCCCGTTAGGAGGGGGGGTACTGTCATGTCCTGCATGGCCCTGCCTCCTTTGTGCTCCCCTCCCTTTCCTTCTCCCTGGGTGTGTGAGTGTGCTTGGGCGGAGTCTGCACCTGTAGCCGATCTGCAATCAAGCAGCCTTCAAATATCCAGCTCTCCTGCAAGACTCTGCCAGATTGTTGTCATCTTTCTCACGGTGAACTTCTTGGCTACTCGGTTTCTGAGATTTAGAAGAATTTTGTACTTACCTGTTTTTCGTCTGCACCAGCCCTGCACCAGCCCTGCACCAGCCCTGCACCAGCCCTGCACCAGCCCTGCACCAGCCCTGCACCAGCCCTGCACCAGCCCTGCACCAGCCCTGCACCAGCCCTGCACCAGCCCTGCACCAGCCCTGCACCAGCCCTGCACCAGCCCTGCACCAGCCCTGCACCAGCCCTGCACCAGCCCTGCACCAGCCCTGCACCAGCCCTGCACCAGCCCTGCACCAGCCCTGCTCCACTTCATCTGCCTCCAACAGTTAATAAAACATTTTTACTTTTGATTTGGCCGTAGTGTCCGTTTTTGGGTCCCTCCACGTGAAGCCGTAACACTTGTAATGTATTTAATCGTATTTAAATTTTAATTAAGGATTTTTTTTCTCCCGTAGGCTTTATTTGACAGGACAGTACAGCGTGAAATGGGGATGAGACTGGAGAATGACACGCAGTAAATGGTCGGAGATATAAGCTCTATCCACTTGACCACGAGCAGCACCTTAATGTATTTTAAATTATATCATACTGTATTTGTAAATAAAAAAAGGGAATTCAAAAATGTTAATACACATCTTATCAGACAAACCTGTGACTATGCGATGCCTCCCTATCTTTTCGCAACTTGTAATCATTAAAGTAGTGGTTTGCACTGTTATTAAACCCTGACATGGCAGTTTTCACAATACATGTCACAAGTCACAGCCCGCTCTGGGACGTGCAAGTAATATCCCATTTCCCCTAAATAATAAATCCCTGCTTTGCTCCTAACGGCCCCATGTATTTTTAATGTGTTTTTAAAAGTATATCTTCCAAAGGTGCAGAGTGCAACAAAGTGGAACAACAGCAAATAAGAGGTTACTAATAGATTTGTAAAAGATTTATGGTGAGAATTAGGAAGCAGGAAATAGGAAGTGGGAAAGCCTCCATGGTTTGGTACGATGATTTGACTTAAGAGCTCTTTGCGGATAAGCAGTAATGGAATAATGCAATGGTGAGTGACAGTGAGTGGCATATTTTCATTGTGGTTCCATTTAGCTCCTGTATAATGAACAGGCAGCATCAATCCCTTCTTAATGATCTGAGCTGCAGCAAAGAAATAAAACATGACAGGCCAAGGACAGCTGCTTCACGAGAGGCCTCCACCACACTCACAACAAAAGAGCCTCGAAACTTTTGATTGAACATTTTCTCTGTAGACTTTAAATGTACTTTGAGTGGGACTGCACTTGAGTTGCAATTTTAGAATTTTTACATTTCGTCCAAAAACATGAATCATCTGTTTGCTTGAAGATATGAAGACGTTTCGGGACAAAACACTTTCCGTTGTCTTTACTTGTACTTGGAGCAAACATATTGGGAGCGAGTAAATGTTTTATTGATGAAGGAAAACCACATCAGTGCTTCCAAAAACACACTGACAAATCAAGCTAAATCAGAACTTTGCAATATTTTTTGAGTCCAAGTTTCTCAAAAATCTCAACGTACCAGTCACTCAAATCCACGATAAATCAGATTATGCAACTTTGAAGTGAGATTATTTGCCGTGGCACTCCTCTGTCAAGTCGTGAGGATCCAACAAGATACGCGAGGAACTTTACAACTGTTCTGTTGTAAAGTTGGTGCTGCGGCAGACTCCGACGGCTCTTAAAAAGTAGAAAATATTAGACAAAAGCAACACGGAGTCTGTTCAAACTTTTTTATTTCATCACGACTACAATGAGCCAGCTCCTGACCTCCCGTGAATATTGCACTCCCCTCGTCCTTTACCAGCAGACTTAATCCACAGGCGTTTCATCCTTTTATTTTACTTTCCCTCGATATAGGAGCGCATGTAAACCCGCCTCGTCCTTGCGTATTTGTTTTCATTACAGCCCGTTCGATCCGTTTCTGCTTGAAAAGTCCCATTGAACTGTGTGTGACATCGCTTCCCTTCATGTGTGTGTGAGACAAATAATCATAAATGTCCATAAATGTCCATATCCGTGTCCATGCGGACAGTTTTAAAATCCTCTAGTAAGCTAAACTATCTGATTCTTCTGAGACTTCACTGTGATTAATTACATTCACCCGTCGCTCAGAAAATGACAGAGACTGACCACTAAGAGGAGTGGACGGAGTTAAGTCTCTTTGAACAGAGAAAAAGTAAATCCTACTAAGACGATGTCATCAAACAGCATAGGCCTAGTCAAAGGGATCAGATCATGATTCACTTTTATCGTACTGCTCAGTAGGGCTGTATTCGACGAAAGAAATCCTTGGTCGACTAAAGACCAGCACTATTGGCCGATCAGTCGACTAAAAGAGGGTGTGGAAAAATATATCAAAAACTATAAAGTATCTCCATGTATCTAAAACAAACTGCACTCAAAAGAACACAACAGTAGAGCAGTTCATAGAAAAAACAACTATTTACGCAGAAAAGTACTACGAGATAGTGTATTTATACATTCAGCTAACTCACTTCATATCTTCTTGTTTTTGCCATATATATCATTTTAGAATAATTTAATATAAATAAAACGATTAGTTGACAAATACAAATCTTGGTCAACTAAGACAGTGGTTCTTAAACTAGTGGTCGGGACCCCAATGGGGGTCGCAAAATGATTTCTGGGGGTCCCCGGATGATGGGAAAAATTTATACAATAGTCTTAAACAAGGCTTGACACCCTTCAAATTCAGCGGTAAATGTAGATTACTATTTGCTGGCCAATCAAAGTCATTTTTCTCGGTCTATATTCTCAAAATAAAATCAAACATTAGACATAAGGCTAATTTATCACTTTGCGTGTCGCCTATTTTTTGTGTTTCGGATTCACGACTGTGAACTATTGTTATATTGGGGGTTGCGACTGAAAAAAGTTTGAGAACCACTGGACTAAGCTACCGTTAACTGACTAATCAACTAAACGACTTTAGGACTACAGCCCTACTGCCCAGCCCTGTACATCGACAGAACAGACGTCCTCACAGACATCACCTCAAATCCACTTTAATATAATGTGAAGAGGACTAAGCAGCCCCATTAGTCCACGGAGCATCTGTATTCCTGGCACAAAGGCAGCCCATTGTGGAGTGGTCTGGGTCACGCTCGCTGCAGAAATCCCTGCCAGCCATGTATGTTGTTAGAGTCCAGCCAGCGCACTGTGTTTTGGGGGAGATGGACTGGAGAGAGAACAAGTGATTTCAGCCTTGAGTAAGTCTAAAAGGCTGTCCTCCATTAGGAAAAGGAGGTCAGATGCATTAGGTCCTGGACTAACCACTGCTATTCAGGCAGTTCGAAGGAGGCAATAATGCAAATACTAAAGAGGAGGAAGTACTAAAATGTGTAAAAAGTAGGTGAACTGTTACTTCAAATACAAAAGTACTTTAAAAAGTTATTTCCTTTTAGCTTTTCTGTTTTTTTTCAGACTGTAATGCAACTGTTAGAGATGGGACAAGATCTCGCAAGACAGAACAAGTGCACGTAAGTGGAAAATGATCTTGCGTTTTACATTTGACTTGGACAACGATGTAAGATACAACTCTTGTGAAGCGCTAGCTCACAAAAGCAGTTCTACAATCACAGAAACACATAAAATCTAAATAAACCAGAAATTGTGAGCCCATCAGTATCAAATCACCCGATCTCGTGTAATCTCGTCTAATCTTGTAGTCATAATGTGTCTCGTCCCACTTTATACACAATCATTACAGCCATCTATGTTATGTATGCAACTGTTTCGATGACTATAAACTACTATTATTGGTAAATTTATCAATGCACACCCAGTAAGTGCAGATAGAGATGAGGGAATATCGGGAATGTTGTTTTGAGGATTTAAATACCAAGTATATCGTTAGTTGCTACAAAAAGAGCTGATTAAAAACAAAAATTACCCAAAAAAAGTTACGTTGTGAACAAATGAGGGTATATTGTGATATTTCTGCACTTTTCTGACTACTTTATAGGCATTTTACATTTGTCTTATAATTAAACCTCAACTAGTATGTTTAAAAGACACGATTTAACACATTTCTGGATGGACTTGGATTGACAAAATATCATCTGACTATTAGTTAGTTATCGGGACAGTTTAGATATCCATTTTTGTCCAATATCCACCATTAAGTACAGTTAATCCAAAAAGTGAACTGTTCCCTTCTGCTTTGCTTGCCTCTAACTGACTTCTGACTGTTTCATTGCTTGAAGTGTTTGTGTTGGTTAAATCAACTATTTTGTGAAGCCCTTTAAGGCGACAGATGTTATGATGTTGAGCAACACAAATATATATTCAATTGCATTAAAATATCACAGTATATTACGCCATAAACTAGCACTTAAGATCCTAGAGGAATCCTGTCCACGGTATGCCACTTCCTGGAGCTGTCTTGTTGTTTGAGGGATAGTTAAAATGAAATAATGGCTTCCTGAATCATGCATGGGGAATTGAAATCCTTTAAAGGGCAGATGAGGCTTGTCTGAGGCTTCTGGCTGGTGATGGAGAAAGATGTCCTGTCACTGTTTATGAGAGCTTGCATTTTACATCCTCAAGTCTGAAAATGTCCCTTTAAGCACCCAATTTCAAAGTAACCCATGTGTAATCCTACCACGACAGTCTCTCCCTGACTGGGCTGGCTTTGTCTTTTTGCATGAAACGGAAATAGAAATGAATTAAGACATCTTGATTTGTATCGTCTGTGGTGACACATGGCCAAAATATTGCTAGGGGATGCGTCTTTCCAAGTATAGAGATAGACCAACTGAGAATAGCAACGGTCCATCACAACAAGAGGAAAATGATGAGCGTTGGTATAAATAAATGCCATCCATCCACATACATTACTGCGTTGTCCAAGAGGAAGGGTTTAAATCAGCCACGGCAAGGGAAACATTTTCCATTTTCTGATGTTTTTCTGGTACATACCATACCCTTACAGGTGGAATACGGGGCAGTTAGGTGTTTGCTATTTCTAGAGGAAAAAATAGAACAATACAATGTTACAACAATTATAATCAATGATGTTACCATGGCAGCTGAGGCACCAGTTAAATGCTCAAGAGTGGTTGCTGTTGTTTCTACTCTTAAAGTCACAGGTTTTACTGTAATATTGTGACTGATTGAGAAATGGCTTATGAAACATTGGGCTGTATTTAAGACAAAACAAAACAAATAAAACATCTGTTAAAAACGCAGATTCTTTGTCTGAAATTCTAATTCAGTATACAACAGTGCAATATAAAACTATGACGGGCCTCGGACTAACAATTTGAGTTGGGTGCGTACGTTTTTCATTTAGATGCACAAAACACGCCTGCCACATATATTATCAATACATTGTTTAAGCAATAATGGCTAAATAAATGTGTTTAATTTAAACTATTGTTTTATCTATTCTAGGTTGTTTGAACCAAATAATGTGAAGAACCCAGTTCTCAGTTTTTTAACATAGTTCACATATAGTAAATGCAAAGTGAGCCCTCTTACTTACAATAGCTGATTTTTAATATATTTTGCCAGTTAGATTCTTTTTCACCTTCCACAATGGCAGCTCCATTTAAGCAGCTTTTTGTTGCTGTAATTAGAGCACATGGAAAGGCAGCTCATGTCGCTTCATATCCTTGAGTATTTGTTTTCCTTAGACACTCGTTCAATCATGTGACGCTTTCGTAGATCGTTGCTTGTTGCAACTATTTTCTGAAAACGACAAGTGTGTGGTTTCTCTGTCCATCATGTGCGTGTGAACACTTTATGTCACGTCTTAAAATCGCGGAAGATTTAAAAAACCTCAGGTGTGCAGCCAGCTTGAAGAAATATGGCCGTCTAACTTGACCTTCACTTCCACTGGTTGCTCTGGTGCCACTAACCTTTTCATTTGATGACCGCACACTCGCTCTGATAGGTCGGTTATGAATGGCTGACCTATGCAAGACCATTATTATGGTTCAGGCTGTCCTCAATGTATGGAGCATCCCAGTGGTTTCTTCCTGTGGAATAACTAGCACCACAAGCTCTGTGCCTGGGTTAAGGAGACTATCAAGAGTACTGCCAATACAACTTTTTAGTAGTTTAACTACTGTTAAAACCGTCCACCTTCATCCTAAAGCTGCAAAATATTAATTTGAGGGCATTGTGGTGTAAATTTTAAGCAGGGGGATAGTTCCCTCTGTGAGTAAGAGGCTGGAAGATAACGACCAAATACTAGTCCAGCAAGTAAACAAGGTCAGAGCAAGTTTCAGGTTATATTTCTTCCCCCAGGATTAATCTAGTTCCTCTTCCCCTCAAGGCAGTACAAGTCTAGCTCCTCAGACCAGACCTTCAGCTTGACCAGATGCCAGTCAAAATATATTGATTTGAAAAACATCCAGACGACTACCTTCGAAACCTGCAATTGCTATTACAGAAGTTACTAACTACTGTTGCAATTGAAATAATTCTATTCTGATTTGAATACTCATCGCATTGTATTGTTCTTCTCTCTCTTTCTGAGACATGACTACTTCAATACCCGACAAATCCTGGCTCAAGATCTGGAGATAGATCCCAGGGCACTGCACTTGGCTCGCCCACTGCTCAAGACAGGAGGCCCAGAGGCACTTGCTGAAGAATGGGTCAGGACTAACTTCTCTACAGAGACAATGAAGTCTACAAATAGAAACAAATACAAAATGCATAGCTGATACTTACAACTTTTATTTCTATGTTCCTATTCCAAGTATTTCTGCTTCATTCCATTCTATTTCTACTAGTGTTATAAGTGATTGGTAATTTGTTGCTAAAGAAATCTTGAAAATGCTTGCACATAATGGTAAATCACACTCCTGCAAACATATTCTGATACTGTATCATAATTACGTTTTCTAATGACAGTGTTTTGTTTTGTTTTTTCTCAGCTCTTTTCTTTACATTGTTGTGTGAAATACATTTCTATAAACATTGTTGCGTGTAGGGCTGGGCGATATCGATAAAAATAAGTACTCAAGAACAAAACAGAATGGCTTTTAGTAATGTTTTCATGAACGTAAACTATACAGACTTTTAATCTGTGTCATTTAGCACAAAACAATAATCAAATATCTTCCACCAAAGTCTGACATCTGCTCCCAACCAATTTTTTCCCACATAATTTACATATTTAGGGTTGTAATGTGATTGAGCAGGTATGCTGTAGGAAAATATATATATTGCACAATTTAGACAAAAATAAACCTTCGAATGGTCTTGATCTAAATGCAAACTAACAACACCATGCAGTTACAAAAAATTGATTTCTTTCATTATGTTATCAAGGTATCCATCACTTTCCTTAGTATGAAAATAAACATTTTACCACTTCCAGATGATACTCAAGGACTGCTTGTGCTACAAGTCTGTTACCGCACAAGAAAAGTCACTTATTACACAGTACCAGTGCATCCAGATCCAATTAGTCAAAGGATCGGTTGGTAATGTAGAGGCTGTGTAGATGTTGAGCAGGTAAGTGTGTGGTGCCAGAGCCTTTGTGACAGATATGGGGCAGGTACGCTGGCATTGTACCTTCTCCTGACAACACCGCCTACGGGATCCGAGTCCCCAAAGATCACGTCACAATGTAGACAAGTCCAAAGGGAGTAGGACGACTGAAGTTGAACAACAAATGAGTGACAAGACGTACATGAATTATTAAAAGCAGCTCTCTCAAAAAAGTCTATTTACATTTCCCAGTGGCCAAAACATTAAGACCCAGATTTTTGCATTTCCAGTGATGCAGTCAAAGTTTTATGCAAACACATAAACATCTGTGGAAAAGAGGGCTGTTTTCAAATATGCAAAATCTCAGGCACAAGAAAGCATCTGTGGAGTCTTTGAACAAAGCACGACATCCGGGAATTTCCTATAAAAAAGTTCAATAATTTATGTTCTTTTAAATGCGCTGGTGTTCCCAAATCTGGCACTGTCCCTGGAGTAATGCAGTGACAAACAACAAACAGCAGCAATGGTTCAAAGAAAGTACAATACGTTTCATTGCTCATACAAGAACAACAGGAAGTGTGTGGCTTTCAAAGAGCGTAACAGCACACATAGGGAAGAATGCACAGATAATTACGCTAGTCTGTCCAAAAAACAGTGGCCACCTGGATTCAACGAAGCAAACAGGTACAAGCCTCCTATTGGATATCTGCTGCGGGTGATTGTCTTTCAGCTGCAACATGATACTTTAATCCAATTGATGCAGAGAGTGGCTTCTCATTTCTGAAACAACCACGTGCAAAGACAAATCCTGTGGTCGTGGAAAAGATGTCGGTTTGCTTGGGAAGGGTCAAATCATGGGCATCAAGCAGAGAGAACAACTACAGAAATGAATCAGATCTGAACCCCACTGAGATTCTTCGAGACGTGCTGGAGAAAGCTTTGTGCAGAGTCAACTCTCCATCATCAGAACAAGATCACGATGAAAAATTAATGCAGCACCTGAATAAAAGAAATCTTTTGATATTGCAGAAGCTTATTGAAAAAAATGGAACAACAAATGTGTGCTGTAATCAAAGCTAAAGGCGCTCAAACAAAATATTAGAGCGTGTGTTCTTCATTGTCTGCAGGGACTTTTTTTCTGGACAAGTGTATAAAGAATGCGTTTTTGTTTTTTAACGTAAATGTCACATGCCTTTTTGTTCAGTAAGGTAAGGATTATGATGATGATGATAGTGTTTTGACATTATTTGAAATCTACATCGCTTTATTTATCCACTTGCTAAATTCTATTGAACATTGTTTAATCGAACTGCTTTCTACCTGTTACTCGATGGGCCACAGGTGATTTTGGCCACTACAAAAATAAATTCAATTGTATTTATTTAGCATAAATGATAGATTACAGTATCTAAATGACAGAAAAACTGAGTAAGGTACTTTAGAGTAATAGCATCATCATCACAAACACAGACGCTGGAGTAACTCAAGACTCTCATGTGTTGGTGAATTCACCAATACTGTATAGCCAAAAGTAATTTCAGTCTACAAAAATATGCAATAACAGCATATCATTCAATACAATTATCCATTCATATATTGTCAGCTTTAGAAAAAAATGTTGCTGTACTTTGAGATGTAAAAATATCTAACAACAGCGCCGGCAGTGTTGTTTTTTATAGGACATGGTGACATTTGGATTTGTACTTTGCACCAAGGGACGTGTGCTCTAAAATCCCCAGGAGGCTGTCAAATATACTGTGGCTTGTTATAACATTTCATGTCAACATAAGGTAATATGTCTAGCTGTAACAAATTGGGAACAAAACACAACAAAAGTAGAACTTGTTGGAACAAACTGTATGACGTATCTGTCACTGGATATTGTGATTCTTTAATAATATCACACTAGATCATGACATTGTTTCAAATAAAAGAACAATTTTATGAGTAAAAGTTTTAGTCTTAACAAAATGTATCTGGTCTTCCACAAATCACACTGTAGGGATAGAAAGTACTTGGTGTTGAGTTTAAGGGAGACATAAGTAATAGACAGAGTATTTTAGGCTGCAGTGAAGACAAACCCTCACTGATAATGTCATACAAGCAAAGAGCTGACACACCACAAACCCACCTCCTCCAGAGAAGAGCTCTATTACAGAGCCTGGCAGTGTCCCAGTCTCCTACAGTTTCTATGGACCGCTCTTTCCCCAAACTTAAACCAGGTCGACGGGCCGGAGTCTCCCAAAGTGATTCTGACTCACTGCTCTGACCTCTGCTGCATAAACAACAGGCAGGAGGTCTGCAAGAGAGATCACCACTCCTGTTTTATTCACAACAAATTAGACCAGGAATGAACCGTCTGAAAAAAACATCATAATAATAATGTCAAACTTTCCCGCAGCCACAAACCGAAAAATGAGTTTAGCTGAAACTCCTTGATCTCACCTGTACTGCCAACATGACTTATGTGCATGCAGAAGTACAGGTTTCAATCAGAGTTCTCACATCTACTTTGCTTCAGTTCATTTCTGTTCGAGTTATAGCAGTAGTGTTGTTTAAGCATCTTTAAAATCCTCCTGGTTAAAAGGTGCTCTTGATGTGGTCCTTTATGTCCGCGCTGTTCCTTCGCTCCTTTTCCCGAAGCGGACCACGGCTAACCCGCTAGCCTTTTAGTTAAAAGCATGAAAAAGGTTCAGAGCCTAATGTGTCCATGTATCAGACATCTAAAGACACACACTCTGGCTGTGTTGTCTACTCCATCCACAGAACGCACAGGCTTCTTTGATTTACTCTCACAGATACTCACATACCAGAGTTTACTCATTCAACATCACCGATTTCCTGCGTGTCCAATATATAAAACAAGAGCCAGGGTTCTGCGAAAAATGTCCGTCTTATTTAGCTGAAAACTGCTTTTGAAGTTAAAGTAAATGGCTGCTTATAGAAAGTGAACATTAAAAGCACATGACTTTGTCAAAGACATGTGTAAGAGAAGCACTATAAGTGGTACATTTTAGGACATCATCAGACTGAGGATGGTTTGAAGTCTGAGTATGATGATTTCTTAAAATTTAAAATTTACCTTACATTGTCCTCTCTGCACTTATGTAAGTTTTCTTCCCTCAAACTTTGCCCAAATGGCTCAGAGGCTGAAATGCTGCTCCTGTATCCACCTCAGTCTTTGTGTTCATCACACATGCATGAACGGCACTGTGTAGTCAAATGAACCCAAATGGTTAAATGAAAGTTTAATCAGAAAGCACATAGCACACAACCAAACTCCATTGATTCTATAGTTCATTTTGATCATACTGCATATTATTATTTCAATGTCAATGTCTTTGTCAATCAAAAAAATTGGTGATTGGTATTGCTGATCCGCCTCAAAAATCCTGATCGAAGCACCTCTTTTTGAAGTGTTTGTGAAAAGCTGTGATAATTGTCAGGCTGCTGCTGATGTATCCACGAGAATTATTCCCTAATTACAGGTACACAAAAACCAATACAGAAAATACCCTCTTTAGTCCCTCTTGGTTATTATACAGAAAAAGAGTAAAATGTGTTTTGACCCAGTACAAATACATTGTAAAAGCTTAGGTTTAAAAGTAGATAGGCATGTTCTGTCTGCATCTAATTATAAAAGTGTTTTTATTTTTCTGTGGCACCAGATAGTAACACTGTACAGTTAATGCCAGTCAGCAGGGGTGTGATGCCAAACTCCGCTCTGGCTTCTGAAAGTTGTGAAACGCCCTGATGAATATAATCATCATAATCGCAGCGAATAATGAGGATGCTATGAATGAACTAGTTCTGTTTCTCATGTTTGCAAGAAAAAATTTAATAAAAATAAAGGAATTAGAAGTTGTTACTGCTGCTGACAATACTGTACTACTTTTTGTCAGATGCCAAAAACATGTGTATTTCTTTCTGGCTGTTTTTGTCACATTAACCTCGTTTTGTTATTGATGACATTTGATTTCATAAAGCTAGTCAAGGACTTGAGGAATAGTTACGTGTTATATAACAGGAAAGAGATACAATTTAACTGTTCTTGTGACTTTTTTGAGCTTTTAACCATGTTGTAACAATGTTCTATCATCAGAAACATACCTAGAGTTGAGTTTAGCTTCATTCGAAAATCCTCTCCCCTCTGACCATCAAAAACAATTCCTGCTGAACTCCCTCGATCAATGACGTTTTTTCCATTTTTAAACGTCACGCCGAAAAAGAGATACATTTTCCAAATAACACTTAAAACACTGGTACTGACAAATATTTGAATAAACTATGGGTTGCAATGGACATACTATTCAGACAACAGACTTTAAGCAAAAACAAGCAGCAGAATGCAACTTTTACAAATAGAAGAATACTCTTTGAGCGTCTTACCTCCAGAGTGGGGTGGTGGGCCGCACAGCAGGACCAC
This sequence comes from Rhinogobius similis, assembly GCA_019453435.1. Taxonomy (NCBI): domain Eukaryota; kingdom Metazoa; phylum Chordata; class Actinopteri; order Gobiiformes; family Gobiidae; genus Rhinogobius; species Rhinogobius similis. Next base: position 22,931,714 of record CM033624.1, on the reverse strand, counting down.
TCCCTGACCCTCACGAACCCTCACTGGATTCCTCCTCTGCGTCTTGAAGCTCTCCAGGTCTGATTACCGCAACACAAAAGCAATAAAGACAAATAATTATTCTATTGTTCACACAGTCCATAAACAAATAAGGAAAGCAAACACGGTTTACACGGATAAAATATGCACTAAGCAAGCTATTTCCGTGGCTGGTAATTTCATATCTGGCATGAGACGGGACCAGAATTTAGCGAAAGAAAGCTATGCAGAACTTCGCTGTTTTTCTGAAGCACAAAGCATGTTTTGTTTGCATAAGCGTCGACATGGTGTGGCCGAATCCTAAACACTTGTGACTGGAGCAGAAAGCAATTCCTCAAGTATAAGTTCCACATGAACAGCTTTAATTGGAAATGCATATTGTTATCACTTTTCTGTGTTCCAACCGCCACGCACGGACCGGCGACAATTAAACCAAGAAACATCATTTGTGTGGAGACTGATTGCGTGTAGACAACCCCGCTGTGAGAAGGAAAATAAAGACCGCAATCCTTGAGCACTTTGTTTACTCATTTAGCTATTCATTTTTTACCTGTTGTGGCTGGTGCTGATACGGGTAGGCGAATACGCGACTGCCATATAATGACATAATCAGGACTGGATTCAGAAAGAATGGAGAAGTGACACCTCCAGTGCAAGCACAGCATAATAAACAGTGCTCTTTACAGACCTTGGAAGCATGAGTGAAAAGCATAAAACATATATTATAGAAGTGTGCTTTTGTGTATTGCGTAATGACTTTGTCTCCTGTAAAGCTGCAAAAATTTAATTAGCAGATCATTTGGTTCTTTTCATGTTCTCTGCAGACAGATGGATGGATGTATTGGCCGCCAATTCATAATCCAAAGATGAACCAAGAGTCTAGCAGTCTATCGATGTCTCCGTCTGAACTCCAACAGAAGACAAAGGGTCTCGCTGCAGCCATTTGCAAAATCCCTCAGCGTCGGCAAGTCCACAGCGAATCACGCACATTTATGGGTTTGATGCATTTGTGGAAAGCTGTAATAATTGTCAGGCTGCTGCTGATGTACACCCAAGAGTTATCTCCCAATAACAAATCTCTGTACATTCTGAACAATATAACCCCAGGAAATAATTCCCACTTCAGCATTTTACTTATAAAGAGTGATCATGAAAATGCATTTCTTTAGCGTTGGGCAGGCTTGTGAGCACAACATAACATAAAAACAATACCTCAATCCTTGTAAAAATATTACTATAGATCAGGCATCTCAAACACGTGGCCCAGGGGCCAAATGCGGTCCTCAAGATGATTTTTGGTGGCCCCCAAGATGATTTTTAAATTGTTTTAGAAATGGCCTGACAATAAAACGTATAGAACCCGTTAAAACTTCAGCTACCATAATGCACAGCAGCATTAGCGCCTACACAGTCCCTCCATTACTAAATTAATATCAATATGATCTTATTACTAAAACATATAGATTGAAGTTTGTGGCTTATAAAGTATTATCAGTTCTAAATTCTAAAATATACCAATATGTCTAAAAAATGTAAAACTTCTGGCAACTAAAATCTCCTACATAGAGATTTTGTGGGTGAGGAAAATGTATTTTAGTGCGTTTCAAGTCTGTCTCTGGTGCGGCCCCCGACCAGCTCTGAGTTTCTAAATTCGGCCCCCTCTCAAAATGAGTTTGAGACCCCTGCTATAGACAGAGTCGGCATTCAAGGTACACCTTCTGACAGACCACTGCAACTACAAGAATGAAGGCTGACTTTAGTGCAAAAATTGCGCCAAATGCAGACATAAAGATATGGAGAAGAATAAAGTGGTTGAATGACCCAAATTTGTAAAGTTTTCCAAGAATGCTAACGTTAGCTCTGGGCTAAACCTGTTGTTTTTTGTCTTACATCTATTCACCTTATTCCGGAAGTTGCCTTATGCGCCGCCGTCTTGTTTCTGTTGTATTAGTTTACATGGAGCAGACGAGCTCAACAGAAAATAAATTCTACACGGACTAAAAAGCAGTTTTCAGACTGACCAGGAAATCGGAGCGTTGTTGACTTGTTGTTGCTCGTGTTCATTAAACATTTTACACAAATCAACCTACTTTATGTAACATTTTAGCGGCGAGACTTTTCCCTCGTTCGTCATTAGCTTTAATGGAGTTCTCGTCAAACGGAAGTGCGTTTACAACAAAAGTGCAAAAAACGGCAAAAGTGGGCGGGGCAGAATAAGGACAATAGAACAATATGTTAACAATTTTGGGGCAACACTATGTCAGCAACTTCTATTAAGACTCAGTTGTTACTTAAAATACATATAATTTACCAGGAAATACATTCAAAAATTGTATGCTGACTGTATCGATGTTACTGAAATTATGTTTAGCATTTAGGGATCGTCAATACTTAAGTAGAATTTCTTCTGTTTAGCAATTAGAATAAAGAAATCTCAACATTTACCCACTATTTTTGGGGGTTTTGTTTCAAACCAAAAGCTTTGACATGTTTTTTGTTTTGTCTCGATGTAAAAAGTTGTTTGTTATTTGTTGAGTCACAAGAGGTTCACATTTGCTGCAGAAGTTGTTTAGAGAAATGCCAATTTGTGGCCGCTCTTGCATCAGTATCTCTTATGGTTCACCACATCGGCTGATCTCTGTCCTGCTGGCATTTCCACATGATCAAATCAAGAGATTTGTGTAAGAGTTTAGACATGCTGCTGCAAGCTGAAGAAAACAAACATTTAGTTAAGCTGGGCCAATACAATCATTATGCTGTCTGGTTCTAAACTACTATATATCGCTACCATATTTACATTTTCTGATCATAAAACTATTGATCACACAAATGAGTATGCAATTATCAAAATATATCATAATGACAGAGCTGTCTTTTGAATGAAAAGTGGCACAGGATTATAGCCTGCTCAGCCAAGACACTCTCACAACAGTGTATCGGGCCTGATCTTATCTCCCAGAGTTCCAGTGAGCATGAGTGATAGGTGGATTAGCCAATCAGAGAAAGGCTTGGCCCATTCGTATCAACACAAACATGGTGACTAAATGCAAGAGACTTAAAGCACTGTTCAAAGCAATGTTTTCAATTTTGTTAAAGTCCACTGTGATCTATAGCGCCCTGTACTCCCCGAGAGTTCTATTGATGATCACAATACATTATGGTGGAATTAGGGTGGGACATAATAAACAGCAATTTTCAATTGCGCAGTTTCAAGTTCCACAAAAGCATGCTTATTTGCCACATATTTAAAATGATTTAACGGAGAAGTTCTTCATACTAAAGCATCTCTCTTTCCTCAAAGTATTGGTTTAGTGAGCGACTAACAAGCTGTCTGATCTACATTAACTGCTGAGTCAGGCTGTGCTGTCCCAGAGCTGCAGGCAGGGCCCCCCTCACCACATTCACAGTCTAATGTTGTGATTCATTTTACTGCGGTTAATATTCTGCACTTTATCTGCCTCCGATAAGCAACACAGTGCTATCTACAGAGGAGCACATTTAAGACTTGCAGCTGGAGACGTTTGCTGTAGTGCTAGACAAACTGTATACAGAAGCCCACAGAGTGAATTCACCACTTTATCTACAGTATCTTCAAAGTCTGGGAAACTCAACAGCCTTTTGATTTATAGTGTTCAGACAGATACATGCCGTTATTGAAAATGACTGGCTTAATTATTTCTCTAAAGGAAACATTTCAGCTTTTCCAACCGATCAATGTGCACGCTATAGATAATAGAGCAACAAGGCACAGTTTTACACCTACATCGCACACTCTTTTCACTTATAAATTACGAGAAAATAATTGGAAAGCATCTCAGGTAAGCTTATGAGACGAAGGATTAGGAGAGAAAGAAATAAGGTTTTGAGATTTGTATTTGTACCTGGATTTGCATTTGTACCTGGATTGCCCTATAACCTAAGACTAATTTCAATGGACTCTGTGCACAGCAGCAGTTGGCAGTAGGGCTGCACGATATGGGAAATTATTGCAATATGCAATATGGCTATTAAGATCTGGAATATCGATATTATTGCGATATTTAAATACACTTTTTAACTAAGGCTGAAACTAACGATTATTTTAGTAGTCGATTATAGCGATTATTTCTATTCACCTTATTCCGGAAGTTGCCGTACACACCGCCGTCTTGTTTCTGTTGTATTAGTTCACATGGAGCAGACGAGCTCAACAGAAAATAAGTTCTACTCAATTAAAAAGCTGTTTTCAGACTGACCAGGAAATTGGAGCGTTGTTGACTTGTTGTTGCTCGTGTTCATTAAACATTTCACACAAATCAACCTACTTTATGTAACATTTTAGCGGCAAGACTTTTCCCTCGTTCGTCATTAGCTTTAACGGAGTTCTCGTCAAACGGAAGTATGTTTACAACAAAAGTGCAAAAAACGGCAAAAGTGGGCGGGGCAGAATAAGGTCAATAGAGATTGAGACTTAAGGGGCGTTCACACCGCCGCGACCAACGCGACCAGTTTACATGTAAAGTCTATGATGTCGCGCGACAAAAGCCTCCTGCGATTTTGCGGCGCGACCGGGGCGACTGGCGCGGCGCGAATCCTGCGATTCTGTCGCGGCGGCGCGATGCTTATTAAGAGCGACTTTGCGGCGGCCGCAATTTCGCTTCATTCGCGCGACTGGGGCGACAGTCGCAGAAGATAACCAAAGCTGAACTTTCTGCGGCCAACGCAGCGACCGCCGCGGATGGCAGCCAATCAGAGACCACGCTTGTGAGACGTTACTAGTATATCATTATCCGGAAGAAGGACGTAAACAAACCAAACGCATGATTGACCGAACTGAGTTCCTGCAGAGTTTTATCGGCAGAATAAGCGCCTGACAGGGCTTCAAGTGTTTAGTGTTCTACCTGCACCAACAGGACGTGTCCTGTTCCAGAAGTGCCTGTCCCTCCGCTGACGCTGGCCCAATGATCCCGCTCCTCCGCTCTTTTCTTCAGCTTTTTGGGAGGGCATCCGTGGCTCTCTCTCCCTCTCTCTCCCTCTCTCTCCTCTGCTCCGCTCTGTGTAGCAGCCGCGCACTTTTATTATGGTGCCGTCACATATTTTGCCCACTTTATTGGAGGATGAGGAGGAAAACAACACAATGCTGGCTGCACACCGCGCTCTTTCGCCGTGAAGCGCATGTTACAAACGTGACACCACACGTGACACACGTGCTCGTCTCTGCCCCTTGAGACCGAGCCCACACGGCCCAGGTCCGCGCCCAGCCCGACAACAGAGCGGAAAATGTGGTCCCGAATGCCCCGCTCCCAGGAATCTAAACTCTAGCAGCAGGTCAGCTGTGCTGGTCGCGCCGCGTGTGTCGCTGGTGACTTTTTTTTTTCGGCGACCAAGTCGCGCGACTAAAGCGACTGTGCTTAAATGCACAGGCGACAAACTAGGGGCGACAGACGCGATTTTGTCGCTGCGGTCTGAACAGGGCTTAAGAATAAACATTTCAATTTTTATCCAAATAAATGTTGAAATATTGTGAATGAAGGCTTGTAGATAGAGAATATTTATGAATAAAGAGTATAATTGAGGAGAATCAGAAATAGTTTTTTGTATTTGCATTTTTCTGCTGATTTAGTCTGGAAAAAGCTAGATTTTATTCAGGATTTTCCATTTTCAGTGTTTTCCTTCTATAAACCTCTACACTGCAAAAAAGGCCTATAAAAAATAAGAAAAATAAACTCAAAATAAGACCTTTTTACCCTAATTTAAGTGAAATTATCTGCCAGTGGAATAAGATTATTTTACTTATCAAGTTTACTTAAAGCCAGTCAAATAATGTCAATTTGATGTAGTCCTGTCAAGTGAAAAAATCTTAAAATTGGACTTTTAAGATTAATTTGCTTAATTCAAGTAAATTTACCTAAACTAGATAATCCCTTTTTGCAGTGTATCAGATGGAAGACGTTGGTGTTACTGTGATATATTTAGTTGTTTTTTTTTACCGATATCGTTATTCGCGATATTATATTGTGCAGCCCTAATTGGCAGCACAGCAGCAATTGGCTAAGCTAACCGTTTCTCACAGCTAATGCTAACTTTTGTTAAAACGTAAAATATAAAGAAACAACCAATAAAAATTTGAAGTAAAGACTACCTGATTTATTTTATATATAGATTAGATCGTTTTTTTGTTGTTGTTGTTGTTGTTGTTGTTGTTGTTTTGTTTTTTTTAAAGATTTATTATGCTTGAAGATTAGCATTAGCATTAGCATTGACCCACAAACATCTCCATTTATGAAAAGTCGCCGGGGAAGGCTTAACATGTTGTCAGTGACATCCACCTGCAGCTGCCTGATCTTTAAGGATTTATCCATTTTAGTGTGACTTTGCACAAACCTCATAGAGATAGAATTGGACAGGAAGTAGTCAGTGGTACAATGAGCTTGCCATGAAAAAATAAATAGCGAACAGGTCCAATTTTTGAAACTCGTCCAGAATGGGTTGATGCATTTTAAAACGTCGACGCACGTTCAAAAGATTCACTTGAATGAAGCAATTGCCGTTTGCTTTAGAAATGTACAAGTTATAAAAGATATACGCTCATTCATAAAACTGCCACCACTCTTTACAATACGAGCATTTCTAATAATAATCTAAAAGTTCTGAAAGCGTTCATTTGTCGCGGCAAAAGCTTTACTTCTACACACAGAAGTATATCACAAGTAGCCAATCACTGTCCTTTCACCACAGCGGAGAACACCGGCCCGCCAACAATAGTGTAACTAGTTTTCGGGATTATTCAACATGCTCCACTGCTGATCTCACTCACAGTCAGACAGTGCATCGCTCTGATCAATATTCCTCTGGAGGACGGCGCTCACATATGGGGCAGCCGCAGTAAAAAGCAACAACGCCTGACGAGCCGAGCTGTTGTGTGCCGGAGGATCATCTTATCAGCAGCATCATGCCCTGCACCTCCGCGGCCTCACTACACCGAGTTCAGCTTTTTCGCACTGCTTTCAGAGCCATGAAATTGAAAGTGGATTTGCATTTTTGTGCTTGAATTCTCCATTGTGAAAAAACGAGAGGTGATTGGGGATACGGGGGAGGTTGAAGCTTTGTGATGTGCTTAACTTTGTCATGTAAATCGCAGACTAAAATGCCTTAATTTGATAGTTTTCACATTTGTATCTGCGTAAAAGTGGACTGTTGACAAAAATGAAAATCTCAAAATTCTTGGGAGTATCCAGATGATATTATGTAAATCCAACAGACATGTGCATTAGTTGAGGTTTAATTATCAGACAACAGAGAAATGTTTGTAAAATTAATCACAAAACAACATTATCAATTACCAATTCTCTAAATATCGATATAATGCACTTCTAATCTGCGTGTGAAGTAAGAATTATTTGAGTCAACCAATGTTCCCTTTAAACTATCTGCTATACCTTGAATGGTTTGTTCTTTTTCAATAAGATTTGTCTAAAAAATAATCCTCAAATAATGTATTTTGATTTTTCTTTACGTCATACAGAGATTGCCCTTTGACCTTCAGGATATAAAATGCCATTATTTGATCCCATTACATCCGTCATGTCTGGACGTGTGCCAAATCTAATGAAATTTCCTCCAGGCCTTATTGATATATTGTGTTGACAACAATAAGAGGTTACAGCGGCCCTGGCCCCTGCGCTCCTAAATCTAATCATCTCATTCTTGACTTCAGAGGAATGCCACTTCCTTTAATAACACTGGCCAGACTGTATTGTATGAAGAGAACTGAGATGTTCTAGTACACTGTGGTAGCCATGGTCGGTCAGAACTACATGAAATTATAAACCGAAATTCTTCAAATATTTAGAGTTTATGGAATCAATAACAAAAAAATACTCACGTTTCCTTTTATGTTATGTATGTGCAGTGCGTTTGTATCTATGTTACTTTTGGGTAATTTGGCAAATGACTTAATTACATAAGCAAAAGTCATCCCTGACAAAAGTCGACTGGGTTCTTAGTGTGTCAGATGTTCCTCACGTCATAAGTACAGTTTTGGTAGCAATTGTGAAAAGAATACTGCAAATTTGTACTCAATTAAAAGGACAGTTACATGGTTAATAATGTGCTCGATTACAAGTTCAAGTACTGCTGCCATTAGTAGTAAAAAGTACACATGAAAACTATAGTTACTAGTTACCTTTTATGCCTCTTTAATAGCTTTTTGGATCAAAATGTGACTAATTAAAATAGTTTGAAATGAATTCAATAGTTTAAAACCACATTTCACTATTCGCTGAGCTCTGTTCAATGAGAGCAGGCGATGCAATTTCATTTAGTGTGTTTTAGGCGTGGAAGAAGCAGATGAGACAGCTGTGCATGAGGACGACTGTGCTGCACTCTATGCTCACATGATTTTTAAATGTAACCAATTACAATTATAGTCACGTTATTCTGCCCCGCCCACTTTTGCCTCTTTTTATGTCTCTGATCCGCACTCTTGTAGTACAGGGACTTCTATAAAACATAATATAAAGTAGATTGTCTAAAATGTTTAATGTACATGTGCAAAAACAAGTCAGCAATGCACCGATTTCCTGGGCGGCCTGAAAATGGCTTTTTAGTCCATGTAGAACTTGTTTTCTGTTGAGCTCACCGGTCCTATGTAAACTGTAGATGGTGGCGCCCACAACAACTTCAGGAATAAGGTGAATACTAGGTGTTTACTTTTCACTCCAGCTTAGACATAAAACCTGACTGAATACTGTAATTTTAAAACGTTTCGGAAACAGTTTTACAGAATTATTTAAATACTTGTTACACAAAAAAAGAAAACGAATTCCAACAATTCGTTCAACTTCCTTTTCTATTAAATTAAAAATACCACAATAATAAAGTCCTTGAGTGACTTACATCTACTCAAAACTATTCCTCAGTATAACAGAATTCTTGCACTTTTGCTGTGACCTTTGCATGTAGACTTTTCATTGTAAACCATAGGAGCCTTGGATTAAAAAGGCTCAAAAGAAGTCCTAAAAGAAACATTTCAAGCTTTCTATATTGTGCAAAATGAGCTAAGCACGGCTGCAATTCTGGTCTATAGCTTGCCAGGGTTAAGAGAGTTTAGAGCGAGTTAGCTAGAGCCAGCTCAGTGGTGGAGCTGGTAGAAGGTACAATGAATGGATTTTAATTGTTTACCACAAATGTTCTGTACATGTTCTGAATCACCTTCCAAATGAAGTGCAAATGTATTTTAATTTAAGGGGGATAAATGAATGTACTTTTCTGACGTCTGTACTATTTTTAGATTCTTAGTTTAACACGGACATAATGGAAATGCATTTATGACATTATACATTCTTATTTGACATAGTACATGGCGAGCATCAGACTGGCCTGAATAGATCGGGAATGCTAGCTGGTTTCTTTAGCTTAAAACTATACTATAGTCAATGTTGAAATGTCTTGCAGTGTATACGGTGCTCACAAACTTAAAAAGGGCATGCTTTGTGACCGAGTGGTGGTAATACAACATGTTCTTTCTGCAAACTGCTCCACATACATCTTGGACATATGAGCAGATGGGTGAATATAAGAGCACTATATATACTATATTTTTGGAAGGTCCGTCAGCGGCTTGTCTCCATGGAGATATTATGGCTTTGCATGAACCTTTCACCAGAAAAGTTGCTCCCTGTAAGCTTGCTCCAATTTGATATTCAGTTGGGCCTAAAAGCCAAACAATGTGCTCAAGTTACATGTACAATTATTTAATGTTTAAGTATTAGAACAAATGCACTAAGGAGTAACATTTCTTGACATACAGTTACTTAATAGGTAGATACAAACAGATACTAAAATAACTGAAACTAGGCTCTACTGTTATTACCATCAATACTAAGTATTGATGGTGAAAACAAAGAAATTATGCAAATAGGACAAAATAAGACCACACCACACTGTAATAAAACAATATGTAATATAATTAGGAGTGGGTGATATTGACAAAAATGAATATCTCTTTATTTATTTTTTTCAGGTATTCCTGTGACAATATTCAGAGTTGTGTTAAAACAGCTTTTAAAAAACATATTAGATGAGCTTTAATTATCAGACAAATGTAAAATGTATCACAAAAGTGCAGAAATATATATATATATTTTAGTTTACAACATAACTTTTTTCAAATTTACTTTTAATCAGCTCTTTTTGAAGCCAGATTTTGTAATAAACAAAATACTTGCTATTCTAATTTCACAAGTCAATCTAAAATCAGCTGGATGTCTCTGACAACATGGTATAGACTTTTCTAATCAGGTGAACAGTGAATACTTCAGCAAAAGGACACTTGTTGTGTTTGTAAAGGAACGTGTTTGTGGCTCAGTGCTAACGTTAACGTTGAAGCATAAACTTTTTTTAACTGAAAAAAAAAAAAAAAAAAAAAATTAAAATTTCAAACTGAAATATTCTTCACATGAAACATAATCAGATACTCTTTACTTTGAATTGGCTGTTTATTTTATATTTTACAGTTGTACAGCTGTGAGAAACTGCTGTACACAGAGCCCGTTGTAATGACAAGAAACTGATTTGTACAAAAAAAAAATATATATAGTGGTATCAAATTTGGTATTGACAATTGAACCTTTGTTTCCTCAGTTTCAAAATCCAGTTGTAAATGTTAGTATTGTGACAACACTAGTAATTACCACATGTCAAACCTGTGTGTGGACGTCAGGCAGCAGAGTGTGTGTGATGTGCTGAAGGACACTGGAACATCCTCTCACTTTCTTTGCCTCTATCATGTCTCATCTCCCCGCTGCTCTCCTCTCTTTGTTCTCGCACGCTTCATGCCACGAATCCCTAACCATGACTGACACGTGACATTTCAGGACTGATAGGCTTCAAAATGGGCCTAATCAGTACACAGAGCGGCTGCCTGCATGTCTCCTGACAATTACAACCCGCACCCCGCCTTCCCCCATGTCTAAAAACATGATTATTTATAAACCCATATTCCATTTTGGTCAAAGCTGAGTATCCCTTGCTCCACTGCTCTGCGGCTCCAAACAGATGTCATTTTCACCCAAGGCAAAACGTAAAGAATAAAAGACTACAAAAGCGGGCGTGAATGACGGAAGAAAAACGAGAGATAGACATATTTGCAAAGTAATTACACCGATAAGGAAGTTAGGTGAGACAGGAGCCTGTAAAAATGCAAATGATGTGCAATTACGGGCCAGAATTGATAGGAGGAATCATGAGCGGCCAATATACAAGGGAGTCGCATCCAGCATTGCTTTCATAAATACAGTTATTTCACCCTTCATTAAACACACTGTTGCTCGGCTGGTTTAAAAAGCAGCTGAATGTAGATTGTAGGAGTGTGCGAATTCTTCAGCACCAGGGCCAAAGCTTTGTAAAGTAACCGCAAAAGGCCATCCAGGCGTTACATAAATGATTTACCCATTTTGCTTAATTTGTTCAATTTTTTGTTTCAATGTAAAACTATTTGACTTGTGCACTGCTTGTCATTGCCAGGTACTTTTATAGGGTGTATGAAACATGGCCTAATGTTGAAAATGTGATAATTAAATGTTTAATAGTGAGGTCAGTGAGAATTCTTATGCAACTGCTGTCTTAAAAACGTAAAAAACCTAACAAGTTCATTTTTTCAAGTTCAACTTTTTTGCAGCAGACCAAATGTATTGCTAATGCATTCCTAGCATTCCTAGGTTTCAATGATACTCTCCAGGCTGCTGTCTGTGGACACAGTGTCATATTGGTCCTGCCTTTGACACAGTGGACCACCAGATCCTCCTGTCTCGTCTGCAGCATTGTGTCGGCTTACAAGGATGAACACTGGAATGGCTAAAGTCCTACCTCACAGATGGGCAATTCCACGTCCGAACTGGTTCTGTTGAGTCCGCTGCTGCCCCTCTCACATATGGAGTGCCTCAAGGTTCCATTCTTGGGCCTCTCTTTTTCTCTTTGAATCTCTTCCCTCTTGGATATATTTTCCAGAAGCACAGCATTTCATTCCACTTGTATGCAGATAATATGCAAATGTATATGCCACTAAAGCGTGAAAATGCGTTCAGTGCTAAACAACTTTGTGAGTGTGTTGAGGAAATAAAATATTGGACGACCTTAAACCTTTTGTTTTTAAATGACAAAAAAACAGAGGTCATTGTGATCAGGCCTAGTGAGGCAAACACTGTCACCGCTGATCTGTGTGAAGCCCATAGTGACCAATCTAGGTGTGAGCCTGGATTTAAAACTTGATGCTCAAATTAGCTTGGTTGTTAAACTAAAACTATTCCAAATTCGTCAACTGGCTAAAGGTCCAAAACTGTGGAACGTGCTGCCCCTACACCTTAGACAGGTAGAGTCACTTTCTGTCTGCAAGTCGGCTCTCAAGACTTATCTTTTCTCATTAGCTTTTCATTGATGTGTCGACTTTTATAGAGTGTATTTTTGTGTCCATTTGTTGTGTTTTATTAATATTGTTCTGTGTACTGCACTCTGGTTAACTGTGTTGTTTTTTAAGTGCAATAGAAATAAAGCTGGACTGGATTGGATTCTTCATCACAATGAGTTTACAAATGTTTTACAACTGTTGATGTTACTTCCTGAGGCGTGGTCAGACTGACAGACCTGGCAGATCCATCAGACTGACCACGCCTCCTGCCGCCCAGTGGTTTCTGCCTCGCGAGGCACTGAATACACTGTATAATTAGATGTAAAGAGTGCACTTTTTTTTTTTCATTTTCAAGTGTTGCTTTTACAATATGTCTGTATAGGGGCAAAATATATGGTCTTTTATCACATGAATAAAATGGGCTACAGCTACTCTAAATATGCACTGAATCATCTTTATATCTTTTCTTCTTCTTTAAGTACTGGATAAATATCTGTTTATCTGTGTTTTATCTGTTTTTGTTTTTTTAGGTTAAATCCTCTTTGTATTTATGCATAATTGCCAACATACTACACTAAGGCTCTGATTTGCCCATTTGGCTATGTGAGAGAACTCAATAATAGTATTCTAAATCATTAAATAAACATGACATTTGCTGGCCAGACTGGGAAACTGGGCCCCAAATCTCTTCTTAGATCTGTGTTTAGAGGCCCTTGGAGCTCAGGACGGGCACTGCTGCGCACAGACGGCTAATGCCCTTCTATAGCACAGCCAGCATCTGTTGTTGTATAATGTTGCACCCTGCATCAGTGAAAATCCTTTCAGTCTACAACAAAAAACAACCCCAGGAGATTAAAAAAGTCAATCGGGCTGAGATAACCAACTAGAGGATTCCTTCCAGCTCTCTCCCCAACAGTCTGCGCAACCTTTTAAACATTTATTGTCAACAGGATCAAGCAGCTCATGCTTTGAGAGGTTTAAGCCGCGACCAGATGGAAACTGAAACGGTTATATCATACATCTTTAAAGGGATTAAAAATGCTACTATCTCAGTCCCATATAAGCGCCAGACATTGTTTCTTTAAAATAACAGCGCTGCATTAGTATTCATACGCCAACAGTACATACATCAAAAAGCAGTCTGCAAATGCTCAGTCTGCCGGCATTGGAAAACCCATTCTGTGATGATCTATGCTGCAATTTAAACACAAGCCCCAGACATATGGAATAATTATGGACTCGAAATACACTGGGGTTTGTCTTTTGAGGTTACATTATAGTAAATCTGACAAAGGGAAAAACATCTGGTCAGAGCTTTTCTTATATTTAGTGATCTACGTTTCTTGCAGCTATTTGGATAGTAGAATAAATGGGAATTGATCGACTGCGGGTTGCCAATGAGGTGGGTGAACTAAAAGGCTCACACTATATCAATTTTGCTAGTAGTTATAAGCAAAGCACATTACTTGTTACACGTCTGACAATAAAATACTAAACCATGTGACAAATTGAGCATGAAATGATGAAAAAATGATTGGAAATTGTAATGTATACTTTGAATTTCCATCGTGTTTCTACCAGCCATTTATCTTGATACTTTTTGAGGATTCATTTTAGTGCGTAAAAATCGTCCAGTGAAAAGATTAAAACATTTGAAGATTCAGTATTCACGACGTGATTAGAACTGTCTTAGATTTTACAGCTGAGGGTCGTATTAATTGCATCATTTATTAATAAAGTCCTGGACTACATCTCATTGCATTATGGTATTAGAGTATAAATGAATAGATTATACCAAAATGTGCAATCCTTTGACATTTTTGAAAGCCTATAAGCCCTGCAGAGCACCAGTCTTTTACACATGACACCAAAGTGAATCCAATAACCTCCTCCGTGCTCCTCTGTGAACGATTCCCTTGACCTGCTCCCTCCCTCCATCATTCCAACACTCACTTAATTAAGTTAAACCACGAGCAATAAATGTGTGTGTGTGTGTGACATATTGACGCTGATGCTCGCCTACATGCGGTGAGACCAGGCGATGGATGGCACCAATCACTACAACATACAGCTTAGGTCAACCTTCAAAAATGGATAGGGAATATGATTTGATCAACAGCTCTGTGGGGACTCGGGACAGCTTTTTCCTACTATATGCCAAAAGATTTAATGCCGTGTTGTGACAAAGAAGCGGCTGGATGAATATACTTTTGCCAGGATGATGCCAAGGCCCGTCGGTTTGTGTGGCTATGGCAGAGAAACAGAGATTTCAATCTAGCTGAGCCATCTGTTCCCAGATACCAGCTCTGTCATTTGATATGGACTGCCCATCAACAGTGGAGGCCTCAAGTTCACCTTGCCATCAGAGACGCCTCCGACTGGCTCTTATAAAATGTGATGGATGAAGGCCGTAAAGCATCAACTAGGGTCTTGTCAAGGCCCAGCACACAATCACAGTCTTCATTACCCAAAAGTCAGGAGTTTAATGCAGACGGGCAGAATGAACACTCCGACTCTAGCTATAATCAGGGTTACAGCAAAAATATACAGGCTGGCATTGGCAAAAAGTGTAGGTAATAATTTGGAATGCATGTTAATGTATCTACAAGTTAAATAATCTTTGAAAACAATACGGTTGATACTTAAACTTTCAATGAACCTCCTATGACCTAAATATGGATCAGGAAAATCAAGGAATGCACTGAGAGAGCACACGTGTTGTGCAAAGGTTTACGGATCCAGACTATGACCTCAATAGTGACTTCCATGAAAGGTGCTTGAAAATGTATTGGAGGCAACGTTACAAGTCTTTAGAATGAGGGCGCGTTTACAAGCACTCGAAGTGTCAACACTATTGGTGTTTGTATCGTCTGCTAGTATCTGCTGCCATACTACAGTGCCACTTCCCCAAACAATGGTTGCTTGGTTGTTGCTATGACGATTATCGAGAATACTGTGGCAGCATCACTTGTTATAAATTCATCACAATTGCTGAAGTTGAATTTTGGATAGCAGTTTTACAGAAGAGGAATAGATTTCAAATTAACCAGGCCCACTTTGAAAATGTAACAAATCATGGCACAGTTGAACAAGCTGCAAGAACTGCCCAACAGGAGCTGCAGCCCTGGATATAAGAAGCAAGAACTTATAAATTATGAATTTGCCTTTATAAAGCAGAGGGAGTGGTTGATCTTCACTTCTGACACTGAACTTACATGCGATATGCAGGCTGGCCTCTCTGCTCACAACGGTGCCAAAAGAGTTGGATGCCAGACACTGGTAGATGCCGACGTCCTCGTCTTTGTTCAGATGGCTGATGTGTAAGTTCCCTCCCATTAGAGAGTAGCGCGACCCGGATCGAGGCAGGATGAACGAATCGTTGAGCTTCCACCTGTCAAAGCCAACAACACAATAGACATCTTAAGCACATCTCCATAGAAAAGGTTAAGGCGTCCCAACCGAGTGCCATTTAGTGCAGGTCTTTGCCAAATAACAGTACAAGCCTCATTCATATGCATTAGGTTTATGGATAGCTATGGTAAATGCCAAACATCTTTTACAAAAGGCTAACTCAATTCAGACCAAATTAAACATAATAGAAAGATGCAGTGGATACATATTTAGTGATTGGCAGGATTGTGTTTTGTTTTCCACAAAGTAAAAGCTTTTAAAATGCACTGAAAAATGTTGATGTTGACCCTAAAAATATATTTATGCCATAATGCTATTTATTTATGTTATTTTCTATTCAAATGAATTAGTCAAATCATCATATTCTTTAAAGAGGTCATCATAAAATCAAAATTTGGATCAACAAAACATAAAAAGTGACACAATATTAGTTTATAATAAAAACTTCTATGTGTGTGTATTTGGGTGTATTTGCAAAACAATTCTGCTTAGTGAATTTGAGAAAAAGAAAACAAATATTTTCCCCTCACATTTTGAAGACTGACAGAACAACAAAATTGGCACGTGCAAAACTAACAATAGTATACTGAGTCTTTCTTTGTTGTAGTAAATGGTGATATGGTTCAGTGAACAACAGAAAACTTTATTTAGAAGAATTGCTTGTTGGTTCAAAGAAAAATCTGTGTTGTTTCATAGACTGGTAGCATGATGGTCTTTTCTGAATCACTTCATAATAAAAAGTGCTCGCAAAATCAATGTGATATAAAAGTGTGGATGTTTTGAAGATAATTTAAGGGCACAGAGAGAAAGATAATGGCACAAAACAAGCAGCAAAGGGAACAAAAAGCAAAAACTAAAATAAAATAAACCCCTGTTAAACAATGAAACAACATTGAGTAGACTCTGTTTCTCACATAGCAATGACAACAATAGACATATCCTTTCAGCACAATGCATGCTTTGTGTACCTGCTGTTGTACTGAGCTCAGGAAAGTATCGCTCAAAACACATAATCTGGGCACTCAGTCATGACACACTAAACACTCCTCTGTCTGTGGATGCAAGTTTAAGTATCCTTGATGTCCTGATTACTGAGTACCTTTCCATTTTTCTGTACCAATACATAAACCATACCTGATTCTCGATATTGATCCTTGAAGAAACCTATTCCTGAATCAAACAGTTAGAGCCTTTTGTCTGAAATGGTTATAGAACCTCATAGGGTTCAATCATATTTCAATTTAATGCAGTCCATTTCGACAAAACATTTTTTTGCCACAAGAAGCTTTTTGAGCCTCAAAGAATGGTTTGTTTTAAGAGTGTAGGGTTGTCAAAAAAGTGATATAGAATACTAAAACTAGTATCAAAATTATATTTGCGTATTGATTTATTTATCTATTTTTTATCATCATTGTATTGAGATTGGCACTGAGTATCAAGCCTTTTTAAATAATAATTAAATACGTTAATTCAATGAATATTATTGAGTTCAAGTGCTTTGAGTCAAGTTGAGTCAAGAGCTTTTCACATAGAAACAAAAGTTGGCACAACTGTCTGCTTGATAAAGTTGAGCAAACTCATAAAGGCTTTGCAGCTGGTTACCTTATTTTGTTAAGTTGAGTCAATTGTTGAATTCAAATCTTTAAGCATAAAAGGCCTAATCACGTGCATACACACACAAACTGTATTATTTGCAGCAATAGACAAAGTTTGCTTAATATATCAACTAATACCCATCGTGCTCAATACTAAAACAATAAGCTGTTAATGGGTCTATCTGACCCTGAAGTATTTTTATTATTATTATTTTTAACTTTTACTTCAATATACATATAGGCTACTTGAAGAAACAATACTCAATAAGGACACATTTGGACATATTTCTTTAGGTAGATAAATTAGCAGCAGAATAAGACATTTTATACATCACAACTAGAATACATTTCCTGTTTTATTTAAAAGTAGCTGGTGTAGGTCATTGCCACTATTCGTTTACAAGTCCAGAATTTGCTACCATTGTCCTTCTGTAGACAATCTTGTTTTTCTTGCTGCCATGCTGTAAGGAATAAGTGACAAAGGACAGATCAGTGGCACTGAAAAAGACTCTATTTGTGGATTATATGAAGATACAATCTGCTCTATGAGTCCTTGAATGATGGAAAAGGATTTTTCAAAATGATGTCTGAAGTGGGCTCAGGTGAATCTTGCAGCAGACGTAGAAACATATTTTAAAATGCATAACACTGATGCTGTGCTTAACCTTCATAAGAATAAAAACGGTAAAATATTGTGTTGGGTTCTTTCTTTTCTTTTCATTGGAGCCATTTTAGGGAGGAGCTGTTATGTTGTAGGACGGAGAGAGAAAGGGGGAGTCACATGCAGCCAAGCAGTGCTCTACAGCAGATTGCTTGATTAGATTGATTTAGTGATTTGTGCTGGAGCTGGAGCAGACCCAGCAGTGCAGATGAGGCCATTCGAGGGGTGACAATGTGAAGTGGTGATTTCTGTGGTTATATGCTGCTTGGACAGTCTCATTCATTTGTCCTCTGTGTCCCTGGAACACACTATATTCTCCGCAGTCAAGAGCCTCTTAGCCTACACTGCTCCACCGCTGCACATCACAGCCTTCGCAATGACAAAGGATTCAAACCCACGGTGCATGCTAAAACGCACTGAAGCAGATGTGGGTTGTGTTCGCACTATGCCCAGATCAAATAATGATTTCACAGTCTCAAACTGAATCTTAGGACAAGAAAACATTCAAACATTTTAGTTTTTCCCATGTGGATGGAAATTGGGGCTTCCAAATGCAAAAAATAACTCTGCAAAGAAGTACCAAACATGGGACACTGAAATGCGATAGTTTCCAACTTTACTGGCGATTTTTCTACAAGGCACAGTGGAGGAGGCTTGATAGTCATCTGGAGACCTCTTTCCTTCAATGGTTGCCTCAGGTTGTGAAGGGGCATTAAACGGCAGCTGGCTGTGAAGATGTTGCAGAAAGGAGCCCTTTCGACTGAGGGCCCTCCTCTGTGTGCTGATGTCGGCGGCTCAATGTTGAGGGACTTCTGTAGGAGAAAATACTGTGCTCTTTTGGACAAAATCATGTGGAAAACATGTTGGCGAGTGCTTGCTGGTGGAGCAGTGGATAAGGGCACTGCACATGTGTGGTTGTAACCATCTGGGAATTGTGGGTTCACAATCTAACTCTTGACCATTTGTCAGATGTCTATACCTCTCTCTCTCCCCATTTCCTGAAAAAAACACTTTGGGGAAGGATGGCAAGAAATGTTACGAAAGCAAATGTGAGTATCAGACTAGAAGGTTTTTTTTAAATCTTTTGCCTTTACCTATTGCTTACTTTACTAATGCCTATTTACTAGATATTTGTTTCGGATAGAAAATCTTGCATCTCACATAACTGTAATAATAAGTTATGAGATGTCTTATTCATTATCAGCATTCATTTCCACGCTGCTGTGGCTCTGCTTGGCTCCTCTCAGCTCTTCACGTCATGTGTAATGCTAATGGTCTCAAAACTAGGCTCTTTCTGCAGAGGAAATATACTTTTATTGTGCAAGAGCCGGGCGGCAGTAGCGCAGTAGGTAGAGTGGGCGCCTTCTGATCCGAAGGTCGGCAGTTCGAATCCCACTCCAGACATGGAGTAGTGGTCAGATCCTCTGACCTGCAGGTTGGTGGTGCGATTTCAGCTCCTTCAGATGAATAATGCCGTTGTGTCCTTGGGCAGGACACTTAACCCACCTGGCCCCCAGTGTCTGTGTACACTGGTGTATGAATGTGTGAGTGGATGGGTGACTGGTTCAAAAAAAAAAAAAAAAAAAAAAAAGGGGTGCACGGTGGCAGAGCGGCTAGAGCTTCTGCCTCTCAATAAGGAGATCGTGGGTTCGAATCCCGCACCACCCCAACATCGTGGTCTCGAATTCCGAACCACCATAACATCACACGATCTCTCTGGGTGGAGTCTGCATGTCCTCCCCGTGTTACCGTGGGTTCTCTCCGGGTTCTCTGGCTCCTCCCACCGTCCAAAGACATGACTGTGTAGGTTAATTGACAACTCTAAATTGTCCCTAGTGAATGAATGTGAGAGTGAATGGTTGTCCGTCCTTGTCTCTGTCTCTCTGTGTCAGCCCTGCGACGAGTTGGCCACTGTCCAGGGTGTACCCCGCCTAAGGCCCAAAGTCACTGGGATAGGCTCCAGTCACCCGCGACCCCTAACGGGAATAAGCGGTAGAAAATGAATGAATGAATGTGCAAGAGCCACAAGAAGCATTTACTTTTAATAGCGAACCCATGACATATTACATGGCGGAACTTAGAAGTTTGGATATTTACAATGACATGAGTGGACAGAGAGTGCATTTCACAAATGTGCTCCACGAAGGCTGAGCTGTCACTGACTGCTCTGAGTCTCCTCAGCTCTGTGTGTGTGCGATGTAAACACACACACACACTCACACACACACATTAACACAACACTCACACACACACACACACACACACACACACACACACACACACACACACACACACACACACACACACACACACACACACACACACACACAAACACACAGAGCAGCGGAGGAAAGTTTCCAAAGCCCACAGAATCAGAGCCAGCAGAGCCCTCCCACTACACTTGCACACTCTGCTCTTTGTATAAACCCCTTGCAAATTTAAGTGAAGTTAAACCTTGCTAATGGTCAAAACATTGCAATTAAATTAAATTAATTTTGCATTAACAGAATAATAACATCATGAAAGTGACAGCCATTTGGAAGTGATCAGCAAGAGCAGTGGGACAACTCGATTTTCAGTTTTACATTAAAGAAAAACATGTCTTGCTCCTTTTTTATTCTGTATGTTCTGCATTTGATATTTTCTCTTATGTTTTGCATCTCTGCTTCACACTGGACGTAACTCACAATGAAAAATACCCTGACACAGATTTAAATGAGCAATCTTACGGTTCAGGAGTGAACACTTTTTTTCATTAAGCTGCTCTTTACTCAACCTCACTGAGACCTTGTGCTTATCCCACTCCATTGTACAGAATCTTCCTGATGGAGGTATAGTGGAACATTTACTAAAAATGGAGCAGGACACTTTCTCTGAACTTGCAAGGTCGCATTTAGCTGATGTGAATTCATAAACACTTTTAAACTCCAAACCAGGGGCCGATTCTGACAGGAAATACACTGAGGGATGGATAAATATTCCAGTCGACCCAAGTGATAAAATCTTGTACATTTATTTCAATTTGTGCCCATTAGCCATAACACTGAAGATCTTCAAGCTACATTAACGGCTGCATTTGCTGATATTATGAGGGATCGTCTCAACCTATTACACAATAAATGCTCGGCTTTACAAACTGAATTTAATTACAGTGACAGAAGTGCCCACGCAAATACGGCCATAGCTTTGACTGATTATTAATTAATACTTTGTGCGCTAGATGCACTTTAAAAAATAATTGTTTGTCATTTGTTATCATTTGTCATTGTTTATCTACAGAGAAACTTTGCGTTCATTATAAATAAACGTGGTCGCTGCATTGAATGGAAATAAGTGTATTATATTGAGTGCTAAATGTAATGAAATATTCTCCCATATTGCATGCATTTTGTCATTACTTTATGTCGGAGATATTTGAACGGGCCCATTGCATTGTGGGACACCCGATACGCCCGCCGGTCAGTGGTACGGACGGCAGGAAGCTCTCAAAGCGATCTCTACAGCTAATCGATGCCCACCACACAATGCAAATCTACGGCATTCAAACCAAAGCCAATTCATTTATCTTTCTCAAATGAACCATGACTGACGGAGGCGCTAAGCACCGCAGGCAGCCGGCATCAGGGAGATAGAGGCGCTTTAAATTGCTCTTAATAACACAGCAGTTTTCGTGGATTTGTTACACTTTCGGGGGCAATTTAGACTTCATTATCATTTGAAAAAGGATAAAATAACAGTTTTATTTGTTAGGTGGTCCGGCGACATGGCTGAAGAATTAATCACGTGTTTTTCTTCGTATTCATCGACCACAATTTTGAATTCGATTGCATTTTTTCATATTAAAACAAAGATTAAATACTGTTCAGAGTTAACATCATGAACATATATTAGACAGACTTTGAATCATTGCCTTTTAAGACAAAACACTGTCAAATGTATTCCTCTAACGTCTGAATATCGATTGCTTTAAATAATAAAATAAAAAAAATAAAAAGACAGGTCGCCATGAAGTAATTCCTTCCATTTTTGATCAACGACATGGTTTAAAGTGAAGATATGGGCTAATAAGATATGGTTTGTCTCCAGGAAATGAACATAAGTCAATGTAAAGATCCCACAAAGCCTGGACTTCTAACATGTGTGTACAGTGTTACCTGTAAATAGGTGGGGGGTGTCCCTGGGCCTCACAGCTGAAGACCACCTCCCTCTGGTCCTCTCCGGGCTTCAGGGGGAACACAACGCTGCCGGGCTGCTTCGTGAACACCGGCCTCAGAAGCACTGCACTTCCTGGGGGAGAAAGAACCAACGACGCACACTTGAGCGGGTGAAAACTCTCTGTTGAATCAATAGAAAACACAACTTTTTCACTGTTCATGCAAATAAGGGGAGCAACATCTGAGCTATTATGAATCTTTTCACTCCATCTCTCTATCGTGTACACTCAGAGCTGGAAGGCAGAGGCGACATGGCTAACAGCAAAAATGTTTTGATCTCTGTTTTGGGTCAGAGACATAAAAGCCGTTCAGTCCAAATCCTGTAAACTATCAGTGCTCACTATAATTTATGATTAAATTAATTGGGTGATGTTACCCAATATCCCAAGCCCCAGCTGCACTTTTTTGTGGTGTTACTAAAGTTCCTACAATCTGATCAACTTATTTGGTCATTACAAAAAGTTATACTAATTCTTGAAAAGTTATAACAAAATGTATAGTTATTTATTTTTACTTGCAAATATGAAAAATAGTTTTCCGGAGAAATCTCAGGCAAAACAATCAGGGCAGAAGTGTGGACTCTAAAAACATACAAATCTGTTATTTCACTTTGGTGATCAAACTTTTTATCTTAAAAAAGAAGCATTGTGACAACGTACCCAGTGTGACAATATGCCCTGGTCTCCCCTGTGTGTGTTTTAGGCACAACTAATTCAAATTACAACTGAGTCTGAGCATTCACACTTCACCGTCTACCACCAAACCAGAAGTGAATCCTGCTGCAGTACCAGGGGACACAAATGCATGCCGTTTGTGTTCACAATTGTCCAAGAGAACCACATTAACAGGACAACAGGACTGCTCCAGAGCTCACTTAAAGCGAACCAGTCCCAGCAAATGTGAATGCACCCTTTGTAGAGGACATTGCCCTGGCGTTACCTCAAAAAAGTAAACAGTTCTGTAGCTTTTAAAATACAGCAGACGGCGCTAGCATCGCAGTAGCATTAAGGACACAGCTGCCGGTAGCATTCTCGGGTATTTAAAAGAAAATTGGAACATTTAACCATTCTTCTCCATGTCTTTGTGTTTGGATTTGGCACAATATAGCTCCTTGAGTGTGTTTGCTCTTGTATTTGTTGAACAGTGTGTGATAGAGCAGCTCTATTAAAATGATTGATTAGAGGGCGTTCACTCATTCACATTCAGGTGTACTTCACTGCACAGGTGTACTGGAAATACTACAGGATACTGGCTGAACAATTGTAGCAAAATATCTAAATGCAATTTTTCTGACAAGCTTGAATTTATGAGTGTTTAACAATGTCAGCTTTGAGACCAGACTGAAACATGAACTAAAACTAAAACAAGAATCCCATGCATTTCTAAACATGTTTATAGAGGTCTGAGCTTCATTCTTACTCTGCTAAAGACATGCCCTGGTGTTCACAGACAGGTATTCAGTGACTCCTCCCTGGGGGCAGGACTCTCACTACTTAGAGTAGCATATAAGCCCGAGTTCCCATACCAGCTCTCTGATTGACAATGACTTTTGGATAAAAGTCGAAACGTTTCGATCTTCAAACAGCGTCCGGATGACAACCCCTGAAAGCCTTTCTACGTATCTGAACCAAGCGGAACACATAACAACACTGCAACTGAACTATGCAGAAAAGTACAAGAAAACTGTGTTTGTATGTAAAAAGGCAGATTAAGCTGAAATTATTCACTCCCAATATCTTCAACTCCATGTCTTCTCCTTCCTCCCTCTCCTATCGGTCCATCTAAATAAAATGATTCATGTAACTTTGACAAATGTGGGTCAGCGAAGACACCATCGACCAATTATTCAATTAAACGACAACGGAACGACAGCCCTACTGGTTAGCAAATTTTATAAATTAGTGAGACAGGATATGTCGGTGTTTGCAAATTAAATTATGTTACCCAAATGACAAATGTTCTGCTACAGTGAGTTTTTTTTTTCAGCTTATCACCATGTTCTAATAATGTTCTGTCATCAAAAGCATACCTGAGGTAGCATTCAGTTTGTTTGAAAATCCTCTCCCCTCCGACCACCAAAACACTTCCTGCTGAACTCCCTTGATCTGTGATGTTTTTTCAGATCATCTACGTCACTTTTCCGAGAATCTTCTGTTGTTTTAAGTCCTTCAATCATCACCAGACTCGTTCTGAGCATTTCTGCCTTCTAAACACGATAACTACTACTGCTAGCCAGATCATAGTGTCTCTTAAAGTGATGTAACTAAACTATGTACAACGCTTTGGAAATACAATTATTTTGAAACAAGAAAATATTCTTCATCTCATCTCAATCTTATGAGAAAATAAAAACTTTTAAATTAAAGGATAATTGTATTAGTAGTGTAGTTTAGCAATTTACATTTCAACTTTCTTTCAAATGTTAGACAGAAAATACTGCTTCTAAATAAAATATCTGACGATAAAATCTGATATTTTTCCAACATTGTTCAATCTCATCTTGTATGGAATATAAAACCTCTTTTAACAAAGGAAACTAATAGCTCATGGGGCTTGAATGCTCTTTCTATTGCAGTGAATGACGTCGCTAGACCATGATCCTTTGCTTCATTTCAACTTGAGATAACCCTGCTATTACACAAACACACGGCAATTCAGAAATAATATGTAGCATTTCTACCGTACCATAAGCCTCCCCATAACATTATAATAAACGTTTTACTGATTTGAATGCTGTTATACGTCTCGCTGATATGTACTTGGCCTGGAGCATGTTTCAGCACCTGTTTGAAGGGAGTATTACAGAGGAGGGAAGAAAAGATCAGACAGCCTCAGGTACTGTTGTATAAATCTACAGATCTTTTGGTCACATAAGACATGAGCAAGTTTTATATCGCCATAAAAAGTTTCCTGATCCCCGGGGTAATGCATAATAACTTGGTAACCTTCATAAAAGTTTAATGCAAACATGTGAGGGTACTGGCCAGTTTCAGAGTCTCAACACATTTTCATCTAAATTCCAACTTATCTCCAGCTTCCCAAGAGATATCATTCAATAAGTACGACAAAATAAAATGCCAAAGCAAATGCTAAGAGTAATATAGTCTTGTTGACAAAGCTCTTCTCGTAAAATCCTATCAAAATGCTGCCCTTTTCGTCTCACAAGATAAAGAAGAGCTGTTTCCAAAGTTTGGGAAGAAAGTTCTATTGAAACAGAGCTCATTTTCTCTACTTTAAAGGTTTAAGTAAAAGCCCAGAGGAACCTTGATGGGATCTTTTATTATAGTCTACTATTATCTTCATTGAAATGAATTTTATTGATCAATGAGGGAAATCATTTGGTCAGATCAGTTCAAATAACACCATTAAACCTGGTTTACTTGATTTTCAAGTCATGAAAGATGAAATGAAGCATTTCAGCCATTACCTGCAACGAAAACTTATCCTGACCCTGTAGCAACCGATAACAGTCAATAATCTAATCATTTGAGCCAATCTTTAATGTAATGAGCCCACAACTTAAGTTATAAAGTTATTACATTATTGGCATGTAATTACATTATTGGCCTGACATGGAAAATGAGTCTTTGATAATTTAATAACACCAGCAATTGTGTAATAATTAGCAAAGTGCTACATGGATTTGCTCCACCTCCATGTTCCATGTCAGACATTTTCAAAACAACGGCTCACAGTGGTGTCAGGACCAGGGCCTCCTCCAGAGGAGACTGTGAGGGGCCCCACAGAAGAACAGGCTTTGAACCAAAGGCTCTCTCTGTGAGGGCCAGTGCCTGTATTACTCCGCTTTAAAACTCAACTCAAACTGTGGCTAAAATCAAAGTCATCTGATCACCAGCCAAAAAAATTTAATGGCTTTAATGGATTGTTAACATTGTAGACCCAACCCACAATCCTAAGTCAAATCTCAATCATTTGACCCCTCCTCTGCCAAATCAGGTCATTACATTTTGATTAGTTATTGCCAAAATGATTAGGCTATTGGCTATTATTACGCTATCTGTTGCTAGAAGCCTTCACAAACCCTTTGGCACATTCTATTATTCAGATTTTTGTTTTTTTTTTTGGCAACGTGCACAGCTTTTTTCAGACGACAAAGTGAAGCATGTGTGGACCGTCTCACACAAAGTCAGTTACCCTAGCATACATAAATAGAATATAAATCGAGTATAATTTGCATATGTACACATGTAGTAAGTAAAAATGTAAATGGGTGAGGAAATGCAGTACAATATAAACATCAGAGCATTAATGACATAAATGGAGTTGGTGGGGTCACTATAGCAAATTATATGACTTTTTTGACAGCACTGATTATAGTGTTAGACATTTGATACCAGGTTATGCCTATCATAAATCATAACTAAAATGATATCACATTTTTCCATAGATGAGATCACGGATATCGATTTTATCACAATTTATGCTGTTAGTATCTGTTTATCTTAGTTGCTGCTTCTCAGAGTTCAGACTTCACTGTGATTGGTTTAATCCACCTGTCACTCACTTAGAGCATGAACGAGGCTGACCAATAGCAGGAGTGGGTGAGAGGAAATGTCCTTGTTTGAGTTTGCATTAAACAGAAAAGTACTAGATCACAATATGGCGATTTCACAAAAATAGCAGATCCGACACTGGACAATCTGACATGCTACGATGAATAAACAAGACACTCACATCTCTGAGTACGACGGGATATGACTCAGGAATGACCTCCAACAGAAAGAGCGGCTAGAAGAGTCTGGCCTGTGATTCTTTTAATTCCCCGTCCTGAGTTGTCCTTGTTACGTAACCGAACATGTGCTTGTTGATGTTGATAAACCAACGAAACCAACACAGATCAGGAGTTCAGGGACATTAAGTGACCCCCATTAAGTGCAGTTAGTGTCAATAATGGTAAGGAGAAAATAGAGAAAATAGTGGTATTCACAAGCGCAATGTCATTGTCCAAATGTGACCTGGTGGCTGCAGCCGTTTACTCATGCGTTCTGTGCAGTGACACATGTTTCAAAGACACATTGTGCTCAAGGGACACAATGATAGACAGAGAGTAAACCGGGACATGCCAGAGCCTGAATGTACAACTGTGAACAAATGCAACTGTTATTATCCTCAAGCGTATTACTTAAAGGACACATATTATGCATTATTTTGCATTGTTATTGGTCTTTAAACATGCTCTCCTGTACCTTTACCTTGGCAGATCGTTTTAAAACAAAAATAAAGTAATGACGTCACTGTCCATCTACTGGCTGCAGAGGGAATCACAATGCTAGCTTCTCTGACATGGTAAAGCATCCACGCAGTTGTGACGATCGTGATTTGGGGCAGAAATGGTCAGAATGAGGCTGATTATGATTTATGGACCTAAACAGCACAAAAGATCTTGGACCTCAATGACATCACAGACTGGGGATTCAGAACGGAGTGTTTTTGATGCTCAGAGGGGAGAGGACTTTCTAAACAGGACTCAGCAACAAGCGCGAATGAAGCTAAGTACAACTCCAACAACAAAGCTCAAAAAGTTAATTTTGCATAATATCTGTCCTTCAAAAAATAAATACTGCTTAAGATTTACATTTACTCATATGGATGGAGGGATATCAATAATCGTGATTATTTAGGTCACAATATATTCGTAAGAACTAAAAACTAATGACCGTGACTATTTAAAAAGCAAAAATAAGTCATTTCAATCAGTTCTCCAAAAAGTATTCAGAAAGTTTGTTTTCCTAAAGTTGATCACAGACTATTGGAACAGTGAAATTGTGATGTTTCTTTTCACTATAATACTATAATAATAATAACACTATAATTTGATATTGTAACATCCTTATTTCAAAACCATTATTACTCAATAACTGGGGCCCAGATGGAAGAAAATGCTTCTTCCACATGACATATGGGTTTTGGAGCTGACACATTATTGCACGCTGTCAGACAAAGGGGTGGATTTTAAAATAAAATGTGAGATGCATTTTATAGAATTTCACAGAATCAAAAGTTCTAATCTTAACACATTTAAAGTGAGACAGAGGCTGCGTTCACACCATAGACATAAAAATAGTGGACAGACTGTCGTCGCTCCGCCCCATTCATGAAAATGCGGCTCAGTCATGGAGAATTCAAAATGGCCGCGGGTTAGCCCCCACCACTCCCCCCTCGGTGGGGAGGCGGGGAGAGGTCGAATTTGGGGCGGCCTTTTGCTGACGTAATGCCTACGTAGCCTCTATAGTTACCGCCCACTGTAGGTGTATGGCTGCGCTGCGTGACATTTCCGGCGCGTAAAGCCCGCCTTCCTCATTAGATATTCAAGAACTTTAAAAAATCACAGCGGCTAAACCAGCCTGGTACAAAAAAATTCACCCCCCTCAGCGTTGTCACAGAGCCGTAAGCTAACGTTTGAGACCAAAGCCGTATTTTGAGCCAGGCTCTAAAGTAGGTTTTGAAACGTCTAACTCCCCATTGACTTGCATTGAATAATTCTACTTCCGCACCCAGCCCCTAGCGGTCAGCAGCAGATTGCAAACATGGCAGCCTACAGTCGGCGGCTCAATTTGAGCGCGGTAGCCTCGCCCACTGGTTCACACTCACACACCACATTAAAATTGGGACAAAACCCAACTAAACCTAGACGTGACCAGGGCTAAACCAGGACTAGAACAAGACCAACACAAGTCTAGATCAGGACTATGGGCTCAAACCAGGACCAAACAAGAACAAATGCAAACTCTCCCAAAATGAACTGGTCTCACTAAATATGTACAAGATATTGTTAATGGTCTTGAAGTAAAGATCATGATCTTTTGTATGAGGTCTTTAAATTTATTTTTCAATGTTTTCATACATTTTTACTTGTCATTGTGTTAGCATAAAAGGTCCCACGGATTGTATTTGTTTGTTAAAATAGTGAATGGGCTTGCATAGTAAGGGTTTTCTATGCATACTGAATCAAACATCCTACATGTACATTTCAATATAAATAGAATTCATTCAGATTAAATGCCTCGAATGCAAAATTATAACAGGTAGTACGCTTAAAAAAACATAAAACCACCTCAACTCCTGCGCAGCTGTCAGTACTCAACTTTGAAAAGCGACATGTAAATTCAAATCGGAGCAATGCATATGAATGGATGCTGGTTACGCTGAATCCCCTCAGATGCAATGTAAAAATCAAGGAGAAACTAGAAAAAGGCAACAGTAAAGACAGTGGCTCCTCTGCGACAGGTCATGCGCGGTTAATTACGGAGTACAACATCGAGAGCGCATCCACAAGCTCTAGTATTTTACTTTCTGCCAAACAAACAGAACTTATGTTGATGGTGTGGGAGCTCATTTTGATAATTTGGAATGAATTTGCATCAGGAATTGTGATTTTGTGCAGATTTCTTGAGGCAGGTATTCGTTCCAAGTCTCAAGAGGCATGGAGTAAACAGGTTTATCTTGCTCAAAATAACTTCCGGAGAGGGAGGAGATGTTTGACAGGGGACCTTGGGCATGGATTGTTCGTCTCCACAAGGATAAGGCTCAGAATAAGAGGCCGACTAATTATAATCTTTGTTAGATGAAGTGTGTCCCTCGAAGCAAGCAAAGAAACATGATTGATTACTGTACGTCTCAACAGTTCCCATTCAGAAGCGATACGTGAGGATGGCTAACACTAGTATGGAAAACAACAGTAGAGCCACGACGCTGCCGTGTTTAATTGATGAATGGGTTTTCAAGTTGTAAACAGAGAGTATGATCATTGAGAAATTGTACACAATGTAACGTGAATTTCTTTGAAACCCTTGAGTTTTGAAAATCACACTTCACTTTATTGTTGAAGCAGCTCCAGGGCGATGTTTTAAAAGTGGAAACACAATAGTCCTAATTTTAAATGTTTCTTGTTGAGTTTTGTGAAATGATACAGCTCATTTCTATAATTGATTTTCTCCTTGTGTTAAACTACTACTTGCAAATTGAGGAGTAAAGTAAAGAAAAGAATGATGATGTGGTATAAGGGTTTTTGCTTGTTCCATAAAACAGCATTCACAAATTAAATGTCCATGAGTGAATCTAATTTACAGGAGCAAAAAAAACTACCTAATTTTAGTTCTATTTGGATGGGATTAGTTCTACTTCAGGACCTTGGGTAACTTGTAATAATTACGAACGTCATCTGTGTTAGTCTCGTGCAAATGATCCACGTCTGTAAAAATGAAAAAACAAAACAAAACAAAAAACACAGTATTTCAGCAAACTCAGGTCCTCCAGTGATTTTAATCCTGAGAAAATGCTCACGTCTGTGATTTGACTGTTTTCAGTTATATCGATTAATCATGTCTCTACGTCCATTTCATGTCCAAATCAAAACTAGCGTAATATTGCCAATTCGACGTGGAATTTTCACAAATCCAATTATTGTTTATTTTTTCTTTTTCTACAATTAAAAAGATAAAAACCTAAAACAAACTGCGGTGAAGACATGACCCCGGAAGTACAACCTTGTTGTCGTGGCAACCAAGGATCGAGCAGCATGGAGGCTCTTTGGGCTTTTTTTTTTTTTTGTTTGTTTGTCTTTTTGGTGTAAAGTTTGGATCGAGCAGCTGTTTCAACATGAATGCTTTAAAAGAGAGCTGCGGCTGTGTCATAAGAAATCTGATCGTGTGGGTGTCCAATGCGTTACAGCACAAGTAAAAACAAATCTAAAAAAATACTTAAAGACGAAGAAGAAACGCTAACTACATGAATGAATTAAAAGGTTCTTATCATATTAATTGTCTTTACCAGTCCGCCATTTCTAGAATAAAGTCAGTTATTGCTTTACAGTATGGAATGGAATTATGTAATTACAGTTTTTTATTGCATGTGTTCCTTTCCACAGATCTGACCTGTAACTCTGCATGGTGGAGTGACCTGCTTCTCTCTAATGCCAAACTGTGGAACATTTTTGGCAAAGTAATAGCATTTCCATGGAGGCAGGTAGTGTTCCTTCTACCAGAAAGGTGTTCCTTCTAGCAGAAAGGTAGAAGGAGTGCACCTTTACTAAAAAACATGAAAAGCTAATTTGTGGATTCTAAAAAAGTCATTGTTTAAAATGATCACCTTTTTAAATGCTATTTTTTAGGCATATTTTACTTCTCTAACCAACCAATTCAGCTGCCAAACCCCCGGTGCATAATAAAGCATACATAGCACTTAATATGTTGTACCTCACACTCGCTGTCACTGTTTTAACTACAACCTCTGCATGAGCAATAGAAAACCCAACAGGCGCCAATCCCATGTTTACAGAAGAGCATTTTAGCATAAACCAGAGTGTAATGCACCCTTAATGAATCCCAGGGGGCGCCACAAACACACATGGGCCAATAATTAATGAATGTGAAAAAAATCATGGATATTCAGAGATTTTTGCTATGGCAACTGTGGTTATAATGGCGAAAAGCATCAGAATAATGAGTGGGGAATGAGATCCGGGGGCTTCGCCTGGGGGCTTGGTTCAAACTGATGCAAAAGTCACGAAACACGCAGTGCACGGGGAAGCGATGTACGCGACGGTAAGCAAAACTGAATAATTCCTAAGCTTGCTCTATGGTAATCAAACATAGAAATGGTGCACAGTAACAACAGCGCTGTTCACCCATGGTTCTTCGAGTTTTGAATGTTTTTTTTTCTTCCTTTTTTCTTCCAGTTTGGTGTCAAGACAGAAATTATGACATTCGGATGACACTTACGTAAAGTTACAATTGTTAAAATGAGATGCAGCCAAATTTTGTACCGAACCTTAAAGGAGCACTGTGTACCTTTTTGGTGTAAGATCCGTCACCAAGCTTATCGTTCTAATGTTGCAGATAATGGTAAATCTCCATGGAGACGAGACCAAGTTACAAATCAGATCTGTGGAGAAATAACCCAGCTCACTGTAGTAGAGCATGTTTGGAAGGAATTTAGCAATAAAAAGATCTGTATTTGAATAAATAATTTGATGTCGTGCTGTGGAACATTCCAGGAAAAGCAATAGCATCTCCATGGAGACGATGTGACAGGTGACAGAGCCTCCATCAGAAAAGCTGCGTAGTGTGCCTTTACATAAACTGACATTTCACATTTACTTATCAATGAATAAAACTGTCTATTGCCTCTCTTTACACAAACCTATAGCTTTTGCTGAAACTAAATGTTAGTGCTGAAGGAATCTAAAACGTCTGATGCATTTTTCCGTACATCTGATTTTATTTTGGTGTCATGAGGCTGGGTGAAGTGAATATCTGTAGAATCGAGGCCCACTTTAAGTCTGCATTTGAGATTCTGAAAGATGACGGCCGACCACGGACACATCCATCTGGCGACAGGTCCAGCTGTGACAGAGAAATGAAAGCAGCAGTGATGAAAAAGTGCTCTGATTTAGCGGCGGCTGACTGTGGGGCCGAGATGGAGGTCATTATAAAAAGGTCTTTAAAGAAAACGCGTGCGCCCCTCATATTTGTCACCCACTGCCAGATGGTGATGTGTGCAAACGCTCCTCAGACAACACAAGACTCAGCATCGGAGCGTAAGAGCGGGGCAGGGGGAGCAGTTTGGGGTCTGAAATAAGAACTAATCTTAAATTCAATACTTGGTGACAGCAAATGAATTCCTCCAGCTTACCTCAGCATGAATAAACGGGCACAGGGGGAGCGGGCTATGGGGGAGGCATCGGCCGTTTGTGAGGTCCCAAATCCATTCGTTTCAGTTCAGGGTTTTATGCATCAAATAAAAAAAACTCCAATCTTGCTTTTTAAAGTGTCTCCCCCTCTGTCCGGCCTGATAAGGTGCACTTTTAAGGTTTCCCATTCAGGGCAGGCAAATGGCAACCACAGGAAGGGCAGGGTGTGGAGGGCGAGCTGAAGCTTTGATCACATCTCTGCCACATGCAATATGTACACTGTTTATAATTTTTAATACAGCCTCCATAAAGTATGTTTACTATGTCATTCCTATACGTATGAAAGTTGTGTAGGGCCCCATAGCTGCATCCCGGGTCCCATCCCATAGCTTTATCATTCATTAACATTGTTGCACTGGATGTCGACCATAGACCCCCGCCCTCTTCCCTCACTCTTAAACAAATCTCATCCTCGGCATGAAACAAGAAGTTAAATACTGTCTTTTGTCTGTTGTCTTTGCTTCATGACAATAATTTAGCAACTTTAGGCTACAGTGGGGCGACTTAAGTTGATGTCTTCCTGCATTTATTAAAGTGAAACTTACATGAAAGTTTTTATGGCAGTGAATGATCAAATTAATGATAACAATATAGTGGGCCTGTAATACATATAATGAGTAAATCAAAGTCTTATATTGAAATAATTAATTTAAAAGGGGGCATTGAGCATGTTTACAGGGATATTATAGAATCCATTAATGTAATAACACTTTAGCCATCTGGAACACATTACAATGTACTATAGAAGAACAGGGATAATATATATAGTATTCAAAGACCCCCTGGTTGATAATCAGAAATACATTCTGGCCTATTGTGACTATGGATGTTCTCAGTCTCATTAAATGCTTTTGTGCTTCATTGTTTGATGTAATGTAAATGGAGTGCAGATGATGACAGCTGTGCATCATGCTGCAGTGAATATTTGAGCCTGATCGTGACGTGGTCAGGCCCCCACACAAATACTGATAAGGGGCCCCTAGACTTGATTCCATAGTTTTAGGTTTGAAGCAGTCGGCACTACAAAATACAGCTCTCACAGATTGGCCGACTAATATGCTACTGATTACACTGTATGGAATATTAGAAATCATGCTTTTGGCCATTAGTGTGTATTGATTGAAGTGCTTATTGGTCCAGAACCAAACTTACACACAGATAATTGCAGGCCTGTCACAATAATGACTATATTGAATGCTCTTCTTTAAATAAATGAGAGAAGAACATTATTTTATATATGGCATAGATCTTTTGTGTGTGTGTGTGAAGCTGGTGGCCGCAAGCCGAATCTTTCTGTTGGACTTGCTTATGACTCCTGTGCAGGCTGAAGGTTTGATAATTCATGGACACAAGACCAGGAGCCAGTGTTCAGCCACAGTCCCAGAAAAAGGGAGGACTTGCTGAAAGATCCAGGGTGTGCAGATCACCATGTCAGTAATGATTGGGTTTAATAATACATTACTTAATCAATGGTGAATGAGCTTATTACTAAAACACATATTTTTAAGGTAGTTCATTGGCTTATAAAGTAGTTTAATTTCAAAAATTTAAAATATACCAAATTGGCCTTAAAATGTAAAAACTAAAATCTTCAGTATAGATTTTGTGGGAAAGGAAAATGTACTATCATGCGTTTTAGAAAGTCTGTCCCTTGCTTTGGCCACCAACCAGCTTAAACTTTTTTTTTATTTGGCCCCCTCTCAAATGAGTGTGACACCCCTGATCTATGCGCTGCAGAGGGTTGGATAATTAAAGGCACAGTAAGTAACTTTCTGGAGGCGCTTAATTCCATGGAAAGAGAAAAAAACATAAAACCATACTTCGGAACATTCTCCATCTAGGTTTAGACTAGGTCTGTTTTATGCCAGACCTAGAGTCATGTTTGTGGAGATACTTGCTTGCTAAATAAATACATTTTTGCACTAAAAACTAAGCAAAATGGGAAAAAAACAAACATTTTCTTTTAGTCTATTGTTTTGGATAAAATATTACTGTCCTCAGAAAGAGTACGTGTAAAGGCTAGGCCAGCAATTAAACTCTTTACTAGCTCTAAATTAAAAAACACTGAGCACAGCCATACGTTACCTGCTTCTTATTCCACTCAAAATGTTATGAATTGTCACATTATAGTTCTAATGTCAAGGTCTAATAGAAAACATTAGTGTCACCTCATGCTGATAAATGACACCGTACTCTGGCGTTGGGTTAATTGGTCACATTTCCATCGACGGATCATAGGATGGTGGGCGACATCTGAAACTAATATCCAACCATGTCACACCGGTTTGCAGTTAATCAAAGCGGTAACATGGGAAATTCAATAACCCCACTTGTAGCGAGGGGATCGGGTGGCACGCACGCAAGGAATGCACACAATTGATTAAATCTGGCTCTATACGTGGAAATGGTAAATTAAAGCCATTTTTTGTCCCTCGCATGTCTACATAAACGGTCAGAACGTATCATTTTTCATCGGATTGTACAATAATACCCAAGCTTTTGCCCTCTCCAGTCTGGTTAGTTGGTTATTGGTTACGTACACCAGCCGCTGTGGTACACACTAATGGAAACATTCATCATGTTACAACAATGTGTTTCCACTAACATACACAGATACGCATGAACACAGGTGGAAGTGCTGAAAATTGACAATAGCTTTAGTAAAAACAATAAAAATAACTTCTATTTAGTAAAAGGTGCTGTTACTGGAATGGGACTACCTCTGCTATTCTGCCAGTGCTGCAACTAATATTCCTGCTATTCTACTATTGCTACTATCCGTCTATTTTGCTACTCTTCTTTTCCGTACATCTTATAATGAACCAGCCAATGCGCTATTTATAAAACTTCGAACATTTCAATTCTATGATTTAGTCGGGCTATACACACTGAAACAGAATATGTTGAAAATAGCCAAAGAGAATATAGAACATTTTACATTTCAGAACATTTAGAACAAATACACACATTTTATATCTGTTAAAGGAGTATATCTCTGGAACAGAAATTTATTTAAATCATGTACCAATCTTTTCCAATATAAAAAGAAGTTTAAATGTAGAACTCTCAGTAGAAACATGGAGTCTTAAATTGATAATTGACAATATTTTATTTTGCATCTATTATTGCACAATGTCCTTATGTTGTTTTTTTTCTTTTTTTTACAAATTACAAAAAAGCTTCAGCCTACAACTTTTCAGTCTTTCTTCATGTCAAGTGTCCATATATCAAAATAAATTAAGCTAACATCAACATTCAGCTACAACAACTACTGCTGCTTTCCTTCTAACACTACTACTACTACTACTACTACTACTACTACTACTACTACTACTACTATTACTACCCACTTCGTCTACTACTACTACTACTATGACTACTACTACTACTACTATTACTACCCACTTCGTCTACTACTACTACTACTATGACTACTACTACTACCACTACTACCCACTTCGTCTACTACAACTACTACTACTAGAGCTTAGATTCTTGGCCCGAGCCGGCCCGAACCCGACCCGACCCACATTTTCCGCTCTGTTGTCAGGCTGTGTTGTTTTCCTCCTCAACCTCTAATAAAGTGATTCAAATGTGTGACGTGAGAAAAGATACCTTGATGAAAGTGCGCTGCTACTACACAGAGTGGAGGAGAGAGAGAGAGAGAGAGAGAGAGAGAGAGAGAGAGAGAGAGAGAGAGAGAGAGAGAGAGAGAGAGAGAGAGAGAGAGAGACAGAGAGAGAGACAGAGAGAGAGAGAGAGACAGAAAGAGACAGAGAGAGACAGAGAGAGAGAGACACAGAGAGAGAGAGACAGAGAGAGAGAGAGAGAGAGAGAGTGCAGCAGAGAAGAGAGCCTTCCCAAAAATCTGAAGAAAGGAGCGAGGGAGAGAGATCATGTGGGCCGGCGTCAGCGGAGGAACAGGCCCGTCTGGTACAGGAGACGTCCCGTTGGTGCAGGTAGAACAATAAACACTTGACGCGCTTATTTTGCCTAGAAACCCCTGCACGGAACTCAGTTTACGTAACTCCGGTTCTACTCGTGCACAGGCCCGGGTCGGGTCAATCATGCAGCAAATGACTCGGGCTGAGTCGGATGCGGACAGTACCTGCGCGGGCTCAGCCGGGTCAGGCTTGAATTTTAGGGCCCGATCGAAACTCTAACTACTACTACTACTACTACTACTACTATTCTTCTTCTGCTGCTGCTACTCCTACTACCACCACCACTACTACTACCACCACCACTACTACTACCACCACCACTACCCACCACTACCACCACTACTACCCCTACTACCCCTATCAGTACTACCACTACTACTAATACTACTACTACTATTCTTCTTCTGCTGCTGCTACTCCTACTACTACCACCACCACTACCCACCACTACCACCACTACTACCCCTACTACCCCTATCAGTACTACCACTACTACTAATACTACTACTACTATTCGTCTTCTGCTACTACTACTGCAACCACTACCCACTACCACTGCCACTACCCCTACTACTACTACTACTACTACTACCACTAATACTACGACAACTACTACCACTTCTACTGCCAGTACGACTACTACAACTACTACTACTATCACTATACGCATCTGCTACTACCACTTCTACCACAACTACTACTCCTGCTGCTTTTATCCTACTTCTACTAATACCATTAGGCTACTACTACTTCCCATTACTTCTTGATACTGCACTATTTGTCATGTGACCCACTTTATCAACAAGGTCAATGAAAAAATACAAGACATTTTACATTTTTGAAAACATTCTGAGGTCAGTGTCCTCTGAAACAATTACATAAAATACATGTTGATAAAAAAAAAACAGCTATATTTTATGTATCTCCTATGTGTATTTCACATAAATTAACCATCATTCTTGATAAATTACCAAACGACAAAACATAAGCTGTGCTAATCACTTGTCAATCACATTAAAGATCACATTGCCTGCGTTTACACCACCCTCTAATTAAACAACAATATGTCTGACTAATTAGCATGATGCCAATTTAAATGCATAATATATTTTGACACATCCACTGAGCATAATTACCATCAGATTTTCTTGGCTTATGTATATTCTAAAATAGGATGTGAGAGACTATTTGGAAATGCGGCTTGATTAATGTGGCTAAACGCTTGTCTTTATACGTGGCAGCGGCTCATTAGCAAGAGCTTGATTTACACAGCACACATTTAAATTACATGGATCCATATGAACTCTTGGATTTGTATGTAAAAAAATATATAAAAAAAAAAAAAGTATATATATATACTTCAACCCTATACCCTATACCCTAAACCTGGGTTGAATTTGAATTTAGGTTGAAACAAAAAGTCCACCAGGCTTTGGGAACGAGATTTATTTTATCTTCACACTTACCACGACTTCAAAGTTGAAATAAAATCCACGCTTAAGCATTCCTAAGGCTTTGGCGTGTTCTGATGAATCAATGAAGACAGTCAATATTTGAAACTGCCGTGGTGTTTGGGGGGCTCGCAGGAGAGAGACACCCCGGAGGATAAGTATTGGATAGTAATTTTCGGGCTAGAAGCATGATGTCTGTTGAAAATGTGAAAAAAGTTAAAATGGCAAGTCTGTGTGAATGAGTGGGACATGATGTTCTGAACTGGCACTTCAAGGTCTACCAGTGGCACGGTCGGATTATAGTGGAATATATCACACAAGTTTGGCAATTTCGCTCCACTCCGCTCATTCAGTATTTGCCTCCAACCTGGTTTGGGGACCCACTAGAGCAGACTATCCCTTATTTATGACTGTAGCCCTGGAGTAAACTGTACTGCAGGTTTGAGTGCTCCTTTGGAACTGGTTGAGTCCTTGTTTCAACCAATAATAACCCTAACCCTAACCCAATTTTAACCCTGGCTTCGTCCTTTTTAGACCTTTTAGTAGAATGTAGTCCTGACTAACCACAATGTACTCACTCATTTAAAGCAGACCTAGTTTGCTTTTTCTGGTATATAGTTCTTTGACACACATTACTTTATTTTATTTCATTTCTTCATTTTATTTGAGGCTTTATTGTGCAATAAAACATACAATACAAGGTGTAAAAATGTTTGACAGTCGCTGTAGTTGATGTTATGTTGAGTGAAAATGTAGTATGTGAACTTTTGCACTGAATGGGTAAATAAATAAATTACAGCGTGTATAAAATGTTTTTGAACAAAATGACATGCCAATTACTGCCAACTGCTGCCACTGCTGCTGCCAGCTTCCATTTGCAGATGCCTGCTATCTTAGCACTCACAAATCAAAAAGATTATTCATATTTCTGGAAAGTCAATAAAGAGATTTACACATTCTGTTCTTTGCTGTTTCTCTTGGATTTTCTATCCAATATACAGCTGTATATCAGTATTTTATCGTCTTATTTACTTAAAGAACAACCAGCCTGGCAGAGAATTAATCAGAGCTATTAACTGTTTATTTCATAAACATTCTGTATCAATGTTAGAACATATCTCAAGATGTACTTGAGATTACTTTATGTTTGAATAAGTGGCATTTATTCTTCGAATTTTAAGAGTACTCTCTAACATCCTACTTAATCTTAATGGTTTACTAAAGCAGCACATTTTTTAACTCGATCTAGTGCTGCTGTCCTTTTGTGCCATATTTTTGCAAACACTAATATTTAGTAATCATCATTTAGACAATGACTCTAAATGGGGTAATCACTGGTATTGCACTATCCACAGGTTTTTCTCTGTGTGTTACTTTTCTGTATTTTAAATCTTTGTTGTTGTTGTTGTTGTGAAGCCCTCTGTGACTTCCTTGTCTGTGAAAGGTGCTATATAAATACACTTTTCTTTCTTGCTTACATGACTTCCTCCTGACTTTTGTCCATTCAAATGATCATTTTGCTTTCAGTTGTAACTCTCCCAATTTGAATCACTCTGAGACCCATGGAAGTGAGGAAGGACATGAAAACCTACAAGAACCCTGGAACATCTTTTGAAAGAGTAGGTTATTGTATTTTCTTTGTGCATTTATGATTCATATCTTGTTGATCAAGTGCCTTAGAAACATGCCGTGTAAAGGTTAACCATACATGTGCGGTCCCGCCTACACATAACCTTCTCGCTGCCCTGTGTGGACGCTTCTCTCTCTCTCCTCTCCTCTTCTGGACCGGCCCTCTCCCTGACAGAACACATGGTGCAGAGGGCCCCTGCTCAGACCTGCCGGGCCCTTGGGGAGAACAGTGAGTTGAGCTGGTTAACTCTGCCTGAACCCGCTGTGGGAATGCACTCCCCTTGGCCTCTCTAGTCCACTGCAGCTGATGTCCAGAGTTTATTAAAAAAAAAAAAAACCTCACCCACATTGTGATAAATAGCATCTCCAGGCGCTCTCCTCACTACCTTACACGCGGCTTCATGTCTGCACACAAACGTATCATATCTTTTCCAGTTTAGGGGGTCTATGTTGCGCCATGCTTGTCTTGCAACTGAAGCATATGTAATGTTAGCCCGCGCTGAATATTAATGCAAGCTTACCGCGTGTTGCCAGCTGTGTTTGAGCGCGAGAGTGAGGCAAGGGCTATGCAACACAAGTCCTTTCAGAAACTATTCGCAAGCGGCTTCATTGTTAAGCACTAATTTGCAGCGAATACTACGAACGTGGGTTTTTCACATAATTGCTGCGGTGTATTTATGGAGGAGTCTAGTTCTGCCGCTGCCAGACACAGACTTGAATTGACTTCTTGAAGATAAAAAAGTCACGTCGAAGATGCCATTTCTGCTGACAATGGCTGTGTTTCCGTTTCATACCAAGCAAATTTGAAGGGAAATTTGGAGACGCAACCAGAAAAATATGCATCAGTAGCAGTTTTGCGGGGTGCTGTTATTATTTTTTATGAAATCCCATGCTAAGATTAGACTGTTTACGAGGAAGATATGTTGAATAATTGAACAACAACAAAGTAAAACTGTCTTTTTGAAGGCCCCATTATATCATTTTTCAATAATTAGAGGCAAAAGAAGCATTTACGAAAAAGCCAAATAATATTGAAAAAGACAGACTGTATTACGCTGTTTTTACGTTTTGAGTAACGCTATCAATGGAACAAATTGGGTGCGATAACAATGGCAGATTATAACAATGTGTGCTTGTTTGAAAGCAACTGATTTCAGAGTGAATCAAGGTCAAATGTGGCATAGATGTTACAATACAAACCCTGCTCGGCCTCACAAACAATTTCAGATGAGTATAATAGTATTTCTTTTCCATTATGCATATTGAATGAGCATGTGATTAGATTCTCTGTTATAAATGAGCATAAAAGCAAATATACTGTATGTCCATTTGTATTAGCGACAAATTTAGACGCAAGTATTTGGGTTTTAACAATGAAAACTGATGGAACTCAACTAGAAAAGAAAAGGCGACGAAGGACAAGTCAGCGTCACAACATTAAGGTCAAAATTAGGGCTGAGCTCAAGTTGTTCCTGCAAAAATATGCCATTTTGGTCAAAATCGATATAGCGTGTGATTCAGTAATTTCTCTTATTAATCCAAAATGTGTCTGAAAATGTTTTGATTGAGGTTCAACTATTGCACAAAACATGAATAGACAATATAATTTGCGACAAAAGTGCAGAAATATCAATTTATTCTTCTCTTTGGAAGGTGACACAAGACGTTTCAGTCTCTTTTTGAGCGAATTTCAACCGTTTAAAAAGACGATACACTCCACGTTGTAATTTAGCACATTTCTAAAACAACAATCCAGTTTTCAACATATCTCCCACTTCTACATGTATTGTGATGAAATAGAAATTGTGATTTGGCCCCAAGAAAATTGTGATATTCATTTTCTGGCATATCACCCAGTATCCTGTCATGATAACAACTTTTGAGTGCAATTAACTGCTGCAGAAAACATCACAGTAAACGATAATATTGAAGCAGAAAAAGCAGATAAATCTCATCAGCTGCAACAAATAAATTACACAACAAAACACAAAAAAGACAATGAGTCCTAGAAGCTGCAAAGTTAAGCCTAAACACCTTTAATGTTACTGTACAAATAAAAAAGTAACAATAGTGTACTAGTGTAAAAGACAATATATATATTTACGATACATACTGAGTCCAAAAAAGTATTGTTTTGTCCCAACGATAAGTCGATATAGTAATTATCGTGAAAGGCACCCAGCTCTAGTTCAAATTATTTAAATAAATTGTCAAATGGACCAAACTATTTTGCATTTCGAAGTTTGTTTGTTGGAGTTTTTACAGATAATTACTATTGCAATAAATAAAGCAAACACGATAGAAACAGAAAATAGAAAAGCATGACGGAGCTATAGCACATCTGAAATACCAAAAGAACATTTAGTCTGCAGAGGTCCTGCTAAACGGGGCGGAGGATCTAGTGCTGTGTGTTTAATAGGATGGCTAAGTGGGACATGATGCAGACTGATCTTATCCAAAGTGAGTCACTGTTCCCCGAGGACGCCATCATTAGACAACAACTGATGTCTCTGGGATTCTGTGATAATACTTCTGAATGCCATGTAGGAAAACTTCAGATTTTACCGTGATCTGGCGCTTTTTAAAGAGTAACTTGAACATCCAGCGCAGTCATGGGGTGCACTAATTATTTCAGACTTGACTGGGAGAAGGGGCGGCGGATTCGAGAAAAAAGCCGAGATGAAAAGATTACTCATTTTCCGAGAGACAAAAAACGTATTCATCTACTTCGCGGCACCAGACGTCTTTGACATTCAAACGAGGAGCAGCATTTGACCCTGAATGTTTTGTGCGCGAGGGAAATTAGGTCGCTCATTAAAACAAGATCAATGGCACGATTTTTGTACTTCTTCCGTCACCATCTCAATTAGACTCATAACAAACGAGGTGCTTTTTGAAACAAATGAGTGCACTTTTAACAGCTATAGTTTGGTAGATGGAGACCTTGCATTGCCTTTACAAAGGAAACTGATGTCTGAAACACACAAATCAAAACAATTAAGGTTTGAAGCCTTGAGATGACAATAAAAGGGCAAGAATTGTTTCATTCGGATTTATTCTGACAGTATAACAAAGAAAATCTGCTCCAGTTAGTGTGTAATGGAACTGCAATTTTTATGATCATTTTGTTGTTACAGTTGAAAAAAGGGAATCAAGGACTTTGTCAGAAGCAGTTCAACCACAAACCTGAATGTTCAAATGCTTGTTTCAGCCTTGTCCCAACAATTGCACACTGTCATTGTCCTTGGGCAAGACACTTCACCAGTCCAGTTGAACAATTAGTCCTCACAGTTAATTATACTACTGCAAATAAAGTTATGGTATGGTATTATCAGATTATTATTTTTATTTTGAGTTTGTGGAGAGCTGGCTGTGTAAGAGGCAGAATAAATGCAACGGTTCAGATTGTTTATACTGATATTAGAGGACATCTTGTTAGATAAAATTGCCTCATGAATGTTTTATTTCATTATTCCCATGTGTTTACATTTGACTTGGACAAAAAAGGTAGCTACTAAATCATTTTGTCTTGCTTCATTCTAATGTTCCGTCCTTATTTTTCCATTTTTAACACCTTAAGAGCTTTATGTATCATTGTTGTATTCTTTCCTTAATTATTCTTTAACTGCAGTCTGGATGTGCTGGTACAATAGAGGGATTGTTTGACTGTTGCTAATTGTTATGTGTAAAGCATTAATTAATCATTGGATTTATATAGTGCCTTTCATGACACTCAAAGTGCTTTTACAGTGCATTATTCATTTACTTCACATTCAGTGATGGTAAGCCGCTTTTGTAGCCACTGCAGCCCTGGGGCAGACTGACGGAAGCAAGGCTGCCAATTTGCACCATCACTTCGACAACCAACACTTATCC
Source organism: Rhinogobius similis (assembly GCA_019453435.1). Lineage (NCBI taxonomy): Eukaryota > Metazoa > Chordata > Actinopteri > Gobiiformes > Gobiidae > Rhinogobius > Rhinogobius similis. The sequence goes on along the minus strand of CM033624.1, from coordinate 22,887,819 downwards.
ATGCACACACGACATTCATACCAGGCAATGTGGGGGAAGTGTCTTGCCTAAGGGCACAGTGGGTTCGCTCCAGTCGTCCCACTGTGGCACCTGGTGTTCCAGAGGTCCCCCATCCCAGTACTAACCAGGCCCCGAGCTGCTTAGAGATCAGGCACTGACAAGCAGGCGTGACCATTACATATATGATAAGTGCTAAACAAAGAAAAGTTGACTGGTTGATTGATTGATTGGTTGAATTGTTACCAAAGAATTGTGTTTTTTCTTCAAATTTCTACTCAAAAGCTACGAAAATGGGCAGACATTCACGTTTTAGGAGTGAAGGACGTAAATATTTGTAAACCACCGAACAAAAGGAGTCAGAACAACACCCTTTCTTACCGTTTATGCAAATAATACAGACAGGATGTTTGGGAGACTCACCTGCCACACTCTCCACCAATGACAGCAGCAGGAGAAGTTTCCATAGCAACTCCATTTTAATGGTCTCGGGTCAATACAGCTCACATCCAATCACAGGTGTGTGGACTGCCGGCTTTGTCCTGGGTGGCGCGTTCACTGTTCCTCTGTGAAATGGAAAGACAATGGGAGGGAGAATTAGACGAGGGCTCTCATTTAACACTGCCACATTTGAAACACACACTGGTATTAGCAGAGCTTATTGAACCTTTTACACTCCACTGGAGATTTCACCACCAAATTAACAAGAAGGGCGTAATGAGAGTGAAAACGTTTCTGCTACAGCACAAACTTGTTGACCACATCTGATGAAAAGTGTAGTGTGAAGATTTACCAGCAGAGAATGTTCATGACCTCGTATATAGCTTTATACTGCAATGGTACAACAAACTTTAGAACATGCATAATTGAACAATCGTCAGTAGAAGACAATGTGCAAAGTCTGAATGCATTTTGCATTTTAAAACAGGACTAAAAGGCCTAAACTCCATCCACAGCTACATTCAAAATGGAAAAATAAGACAGAAGATGATACACAGAAGATGATGATACTTTTACTTATGCTTTTAATTTTAAATCACTAGAAAACCTTCCAAATAAAAAAATACATGTTAAGATTTATGGTAAGATGAATGATTTATTTAACCCTCGGTTTTATGTTATATTATTTTATTTCTTATACTTTATATTTGTTTTATTACACTGTTATTTAAATCTGTGTGCTATTACACTGTAGTTTTACTAGTAATGTGTGATCAGATCCCAAGAAATCAGTCCGATACTAATACCAATGAGCATAGTAACTCCTCTATTATCCAGAATTTGACCTCAGCTATCGATATTTTCACTCCAACTCGACTTTAACTAATACAAAAAGTAAATACATGTACAGAAAACCTATAATACAAACAATGTATATTTGATATTTGATCTGCCCATGACTAATTGTTCCTTTATTTCTTTTTAAAATATGTTGTAATAATATTTTACACTGTTACATCACATATTAGACTTTTTTTTAATACCCCAGTTGGTAGCATACACTTGACTGTTTGAAAGCTGGAAATACACATAATTTGCACTAAAATGGCAATACATTGAAATCCCTTTATTATTACCTAGAGCAATAACAAGTGATATTTCATTAAAAATACAACCTGATAGACCTTTTAACTGAAAATAAACAATTACAAATTTCCCCAGATGTATTTAAACGTACAATTTCAAATTACAACACATTTGCGGCTTCAGAAGCGGTCAAAGCTCATATTTACAAAGCAGATTTCACACAGCGGGTCATTTGTCAGCGCCGAACCCTTCTTCTTGCACAGTTCAGCGAGCTTAAACTTAAATAATAGGGATCACTTCTGAGAGAGCAGCATCAAGCGATTGGCTCCTTGTAGTGAACTCTTTTGAGACCAAACAAAGGGCTGCTGTCAGACACATCCCTGCCATGTAACAACGCATTGTCCGGGTGCCGCACATTCTTCTGAGCAGCGGGGATTATGTATTTGAGACATAAAGAGCTGACTGTATGCAGCACTCTCTCCGTCCTGCGGGAGGGAGCAGCACAATTGATTTTCTCAAGGTCTAAAGTGTCATTTATCTCTGCTTAGAGCTAAACCCCGTCCGCTAAACTGCTGGATATGACAGTAAGACGCGTTACAGCTGCCAGCGGTTGTGAATTGAGAGTATTTGTTTATTTTCCAATTTATTATAGCTTCATCGTGACTAATCCACACGTTACGGTGTGATATAGTGGAATAATCATTGGGAAAGAGGCATTTTTTACAAGACAATGTGCATTTTAACAACAAAAATGACCATCTAGAACAAGATAGCAAGTAAATAAGTATTTTTTTACTGTTTTAAAATACAACTGCCAATGGAGCAAGCATAATATACCTTGTTTTACTTAAAACTTGAAATTAGAAAAAAATGCGATTGCACTTCAAATAAGAGCAAACCTACTCAAACTAAGTAAATATGAAATCAAACACTTTTTACCTTATTATCTTATTTAATATTGTAATTTTTTGAATTGAACTGGATCATAAGTAGAGACAAAGACACATTTTAGGCTATTTTAACATTCTTTAATTAGTTGAATATTCTAAGGTTGGATTGAAAAGCTGCGTATAATCACGGAATTGATGTTTTTAATAGAAGTGCTAATTAGCTTAACCTTTGATAATTAGTCTCCCTACTTCTGCCTGTTTTTCTTTTTTCATCTCCTTCTTTTCCTCTTTTTGGGCAGTATCCAAGTTGATATGTCGCTGGTTTAATTGGTGTAACGGATGAGGTGAAGAAAAAATAAGTAAGTAAGTATTATGATAGTATTGCGTGGAAAAAAATGAACACCTGAAACAAGATGATGAGTAAGTAATAGATTGAAATACATATTTATCTTGTTTTGAACATTTTTTTGACTGTTTTGATTGCCAATGAAACAAGCAAACATATCTTGTTTGACTTAAAATGGGAAAAAGACAAGTATTTTCTAACTTGAAATTAAAAAAAAAATACTACTGCACTTGAAATAAAAGCAAAACGTATTTGCTCCATTGGCATATCTTATTTTAACCATGCCAAAATACAATCAAACCAAGATAAATACTGCTTTTGATTGTAATTGGTCCAGTGAATAGGATATATTGCTTGTAGATTACGTCCTACTTTGCTGTGCAGATATTTGGGGACGCACAGAGCCATTTTCAGGGCAAAACAAGTAGCATACATTGTTCAGGATTAAATATAGGCTTGGCAAACATGGATTTAAAGAAATGTAAGACTATTCCTTCTTGGTTATATACCTTATTTGTGATATTACAGACCTAGAAACACCCCTCAATATGCTTTAGAGATCACTTTAATCTCCTTCTGCACTTTTTTACAGCATAATAATAAATGGGCTGTAACTAAAGATTATTTAAGAAATTAATGTAGTGATATTTCTTTCAATTAATTGATTAGTTGTAAGGATTACAAAAGGCCCAACAATATGAGATTTTTACAAAAAGATGAAGCTAAAGTGAAGCCGTTTGGCATTCGTAAATGGTATGAACGGAAAAAATATGTTGTTCCTTTGTACGATCATCTTTCTGGTGGTGCACACTGAACTAAGATCAGAGCATCCAGCAGAATTAGAGTTTTACAAAGTAGTAAAAGATGAATCAATACCAAAATACATCTCCTATGATAATGATTGATTATCTTTTTTCTTCTTCTTCAATCAAACGTTATTTAAATTCCATGACATTTACTCTGTATCAGCTCAAAACAAGACTGCTCTTCGGTCAATGGCCAATTGAATGTCATTGATGACTTGTTCATTTGCATGTATATGAACAGTGGGAGGAAAACTGTGGAGAGCTCAGACAATAACAGAAGACGGACAGCCACACTCCACTGGGAAACACTGTGAGTCAACCCCGAATCATAATAACTACATCCTTTAGTGTCGTAGGAGGATTTTTGAGGACACAACATATTGTTCACCATTATATACAGAATTGAGTATAATATATGTTAGGTGGTGAACTTCAAATTGTAATTGAGATTCAGTTGTTTTTACTTGTCAATGCATGCTCGTATCTTTTTATTTTGTGCTGAGCGGTTCTAGGGGTGGGGGATATTGACAAAAATAAATATCTTGAAATCACAATAACAACAGTCAGACAATATTATGTCAATCTGACAGAAATGTGTTAAAACATGTCTTCAAATTAGTGTGTGAAATGTGAAATTAAATTATACAAAAGTCCAGAAACATCACCTTATACCGCAGCTATTCAACTGAAGGCCCGGGGGCAAGATCAGGCACACCAAATGATCTGATTCGGCCCACCTTTCAAATATTTATTCTATTCGGTGTTGGTTTAGTCCTTGTTTAACTCTGCCGTACACTAGGTATAGTCCTGGTTAGTAGTAGTCTATGCCTTGTCCTACTACAGTTTGGTTCTGATTGAGTATCGGAGTGACAAATCTGCAGAGCAATGTCGGTTAAGCCTTCTCTATTTCTTTTTTTCACAAAAATCTAATAGCAGTAGTTATTTTACTATTATTGAAACAGATCTAGTGCTGGGGATAAAGAAGACGAAGACGGAAATATGAAAAATATTGGTAAAATGAAGTGTAATAGCCCTGCCTCATTCCCTTATTTTTTTTACTATCAACGATATACTCGATATGCAAAAAACATTCATGATATTATCTAAATTTCAGTATATTGCCCACCTCTGGGACTGTACTGTTTATGTTCAGAAATTAATAAGACAAATGGGTCAGTTGTCCCGGGCCCCAGGGACATCAGAATCACTCCCTCTTCCTATTCTATATAGCCTTCTGGCCCCGGGCCCTTAGATTTCAGTCGACGGGCCTGGCATTAACTACAACAGACATAAACTATTGTGTTATACTCAATCCATGCAGAAACAAAAGGGATTAAAAAGAGCAGAGTTGGTTGCGAGCCAAAAAACGCAGAGTGTAGTGAAAGATTACACTTGTATAGTTTCTCACTTATCTAGCAGGCTCTTATCAGCGCGCTTCTGAACGGCCTGACAGAGCATACAGATGGAGGAGTGCCTCTGCCGCCTCAGCCTGTACTAAACCATTAAAAGCAACACTTCTAGCCCATAAATCTCATTATGTAGATGCGGCTTAGAGTGTCATTTTACTTCTTGCACTTATTAGGATGCAAATGTCATGAGTAAATGTTGGCTTTTAATAATAAAACAGAGTGTCTCCAAATCCCTTCTCGTGCCCTTGGATATTTTTGGAGAGCAACGCCTTTGAGGGAATAATGGTGGAAGATCTGCTGAATAAAGAACACCACAAAAGGCGCAGAAATGTCTAGAAATTCAACACGAAATATTCAGCCTAGTTTGTAGAAAATGACAAAAAAAACGACATATGTTTTGTGAACAGATGGGAAATGAATTATTTTTGTGCGACATATCAGAATGTTTTAAAATTGGGTTTTGTAGTGGCTTGAGGGAACAAGATGAAGCTTTTCAACACATTTGTATACCACATTTTCTTCTGGCTTGGCTCTTATTGGTTTTTTGGAAAAGAAAAAATCTATTTCAAACTACAAATATGTATCTCGTTGTTATATCCACATCTGCTTCCAGGCGGCCGTTAAAGGCTGAGAAAGATTGCAAGGTGACTTGGGCTTCATCATTTATTAAGAAGCATATGATTAATAATGTAACAGTAAATGAATAGGAGGTGGAAATAGTTGTTATACAAATAAGTTCACTAAATATATAAATACAGAATATCAACCATTAATAACACAATTAATAATTTAAAAGAATCATTACAAATTGAAGTTGGATTTATTTGTAAAGCCCGGTTTCAAATACACAGAATAGATCGCCCTCATCCATGCATCTGTCACATCCAGATTAGACTAGAACGCCCTGCTTGCAGCGTGTACTAAAAGCTCTATAAAGCTTTCAACTGGTTCAAAATGCAGCAGCAAGATTCTCTCTCTTCTAATAGAAGAGAGAGGTGTTTGAGTCTCTTTGCTGGCTTCCCGTTGAGTTTAGAATCAAATTTAAAATCCTCCTCCTGACCTATAAACCATAAATGATATGGCCCCATCCTACCTCAAAGATGCGATTGTGGCGTACCATCCAAACAGAGCACTTCGCTCTCAAAATGCTGGACTATTGTTGGTCCCTAGAGTCTCAAAAAGCACAGTGGGAGGTAGAGCGCACAACCACCAAGCTTCTGTGTTATGGAATCAGCTCTCTGTTCATGTTAAAGATGCTGACACAGTCTCATTTAAGACCAGGCTCAAAACATTCCTCTTTGAAACAGCTTATGGTCAGGCCAGTTAGGAACAGACATAGGAGCAACTCTGTATAGCAGCTTGAACACTGTCCTCTGGTTATTCCTACCTTCCCTATCAACAATATTTAAGATTAGTTCATCTGTAGTCAGTTCGTTGCTGTTCACATGTTTTTTTTTGTTCATTTTCGAGAGAAACATTAACATTTTGATTTGCCTTTCTAGCTAAAAAGTCTATTGAGTTTCACTATCAATAAAATCTGTCAATTAAAAAACATTTGACATAACTCAATCATTCCTTTTCACAGTTGTATTTTAAAGGGCAGACGTATTGCCAGTGTTGGGAAGTAACAAAAATACATTAAAAATAGAAAATCTGAGTAACTGCATTACGGTACGGTAACTCTTTCAGTTGGAGGTATTCAGAATGCAATTACATTCCTAAAACCTAAGAAATACACTGCAACATTTGATCATGCAAGATAGACTTCAAGCTGCACAGCATTCGTGAGAGAAAAAAACATAAATCTCTAAATCATGTAACACAAATTTAAATGACAGTATTAAAATATTGTCCTTTTCCTCCATCCACCAGACCACACAGCTTTTCCACCATCTCTGCATCTCAATTCACGACACACTCTGTCCATTTCCCACGTTAAATGTAAATCACCGGCGCTGCGTCCATCTCAAACGAATTCATCTGCCCCGGACATGTCACAGCCGAGACCATCCATTCACCCAAGCCTGGATCGTGGCCCCTAACATCTCTCTTTTGATCCCTATTACGCCGCCTGCCTCTCAGACAGGAGGCATCACACGCTGGGGTTAGTGGCCAATCACACGCAGCCTTTTGATGTGTCCCATGTAAGATGTTTGAGGGATCCCGGGAGCGTCCGTGCGCCACTATTTGACATCCTCCTCAATATAAATTAATTAGCCTTTTGACCCTGAGTGCTACTGTCATGGGCGGAGACTTACTTTCATCCTAAATTGAATCTCTTATTTGTTTGCCGTACGAAAAGTCAATGTGGTCCTGAAAGAAGCTCTCGGATTTGTCCTTTCTAAACCAGAGCGACTTTCATGTCTGTGGAAAGAGCCGGCGGTTGGGAAATGGAGAAGGATCAAGGCCGCCACGACTGCCCTACACTCTGCATAACCTGACCCAATTTAGCCCACTTCATCTGAGGCCACTTTGGAGTAATAGCACCAGAGCCAGCTGCTTTAGAAGATGGATAGCATTGGGAGAAGTGATGTGCAAAGTCTGACAAAGAATACGTCCTGCCCTAAATCTTTCTTGGGGGCTTCACGGGTTAAACTAAAGGCGCTTTGTGTAAAGATTGTACCGTGCAGCTGAACAAAATGGAACAAATAAATGGGCATTTCCAAATAATAGAGCTTGCTTTAACTATCTACTGTAGAGAGAAAAGAATGGAGAAAACTGTGAAAGTGGAAATGTTCTTTGCACCTTTTTTGTTTAGAGTTGAAATGATTCGTTAGCCAGAAGGTGAGAGCAGAGCGAATGTGCTGCTGGTTCGACCACAGGGCAACACATTTTTTCATTTTTCATTTATCATTAAGCCTGTTGTCGATGTAGTCAGTTATTTTTAAAGATTTTTGTACCATTGCGAATGAAACGAAGCACAGATGTCGGCGATATCACAATCGTTATAGTAAAGCAATATGGAATTCCAAATTTTAAAAAGATAGCTGATTTTATATAAAAACTGAAACTAGTGTTGTGTAAAAGGTAAAAAGTGACATTTCTTTAACTTTTTTGTTTATTGTGTTCTCTGGTTTTATAAGCTATTGCAGATGTGGGGAAACATTTAGAATAGTCAATTTTGCAAATTACCTGGCTACAAAAGTAGGCCATAATAATTATCAATATATTTTGCTATCTTGATCACAACAATATACTGTTTCAAGATGTTCAAGAACATCAAACTGTTCAAAATATATACATTTTATTCACTAAACTTCTTTTCCAATAAATATACAAAATTAAACATTTTTATTATAATTTTTACCCATGAAATGTTGAAAAGCTTCTGTTAAATTATGGAATGCTTTGAACCTAGACTTGTTTCAATGTTCCAGCACGATGATATTTTAAAAGAAATTTGCAGAAAAGTATTAAGTTGGTTATATTTTCTTTTAATGTATCAGTACAGTATTATCAGGAAACTGAACATTTTAAGTCCTAATTAAGAAAAGGGGATGGGATTACATAAATTCTACTTCTTCCCACTCCTTTTTGAACAAGTAAACTTAAAGCTCTGTTGCCTTTCTGCGGCATCTTTTACTTTGACCTGTGCTCTTTCGATAGTGTTAATTGTGACATGACTTGTGACTGTTTGAAATAATACTTTGAAATAATACTTTACTTTAACTTCACCGTGACATTCAGGCACGTTTTAGCACATTTCTGACTGATTACTTAAGATAGACTGAATATTGTCATCAGGATAATAAAATATCTACATAGAGAGAGATTCATTTTTGTCAAAATCACCCGACTCAAGGCGTAGAAGCACATTATCGGTAGCAAGGAATCGATCTGATATAACCGAGAACAAAAAACTTTGCAAAATACAAATATTTTACAGTTTTCTTAGTAGTATCTTGTTAAATACTATATACTCAGCAGTTGGGGGTAATCTCACATTATTAACTTTACTCAAAAACATGCAATCATTCCCTCCTTTTCCAAAAGTTCAGCAGGTTTGTCTTTAGTGTCTTTGTTCAGAATACTTACTTTTACAACGCTGACACATATAAAGCCTTTTTAAAACCGTATGGAGTTATGAAGGATAAAATTGCAGGCTTCTACCAAATGCTACAAGTGACTGCAATTTCCTCTCTAAGTCTAAAAGCTTCGTATCAAGTGGCCAATGCACTCATAAAGGCACACGGTAATGTCTCGGAGAGTTAAGAGTCTTGGTCAAGGACAAATAAACCAGCTTTCTGAATAGTATGACCTTTACAAGCTCCTTACATTCCGCCACATCTCAACTTAAAACTTAATGCTTACACAATAAACCTTGTAAAATCTTGCCAAATTGTTTTAGAACTGAAGTTTTTCACAGATCCATTTGTTTCGTCCAAAATGTGCCAAGCGTTAGAAGTGACAAACGATGTGCCAGAGTTAGATGTTACTGGATCATTTTTTGTATTTCGACAACGAGGAGGAGTCTGCCAAATGACATCGGAAACAGTGCAAAGGTCAACTCATTCAAATAAGGTGTTAGAAATCAAGACGAGAAAATGTCGCTGAGGACAGTGAAAGCACAAAATTCCATTCATCCTTGCTATTTTATGGTGAGGTTAGAGTTAAATAAACTTCAAAATGCTTAATGTGTGTCCAAGGCCAAAGGTGGTAAGCACTAGAATATCGTTAAATGAAAACCAAAAAATGTCTTTTATATCAAATCAAGTTTTTCATATTGAATAGTCAATCACGCAAGGACAAATATAATGTTTGTTTGGCCGATCTGACACAGTTGTTCCACCTGTGTGCCCTCAATTTCCAAACACAATCTCTAAAAAATTTGGTGTCACATTTTTCTTCCTGCAGAATTCAAAACGGGTGGATGTTGTTTAGTTTATTGCTTGGACAAGGACGTTTGATTGTTCAGGCTTCAGGGGCAGTAGATGAAACAGACCTGCTGGGATTAATACAAAACCATGGTGAATTATTTTTCAATCAAAGGTGAAACTGCTCAATTTCCAAAGAGTTATTTAGTTCTGTTTGTATAATGTAACGTTCCGCAAGATATTTTTTTCAATGACCTTTAAACAAATTGACCAACACGCATTCTGTATTTTCAATGGCAGCACCAACAACAATATAAAGAAAGAAATTGAGACTTTGCACTTGGAGCTAGAGCGGAACGATTTAGGAAAAATATCGAATTGCACTTTTTCTAACATGAATTGTGATTGCGATTTGTGTTTTGACACTTAGATTCTGTTCAAACTTCACCTTTTTCCTCCGTCCAGGAAATTGAAAAAAAGACTGAAATATGAACTGTGTTTCGGAACATGTTTGTACAAATCGAAAGACAGGGTACAGGGTTAGCGGTTTTTACGCAGAGCAAGATTTTGTTCATCATTGCACTTCAAAACCTTGTGTTAATTGCATCCATTCAAATTGATTAAATTCCACTTCATCTTTCAGTCCGACAGTCAATAGATTAAAAAAAAGATAGTATTTTTAAAACTAATTAGATTCCGCTTAATCTTTCAGTCCTACAGTCAATTGTTGAAAAAAAGAAAAGAAAAAATACAGCACTAGTATCCAGTTTCAATAGTATTTGAATTGATTTGTATCTTATTTTTGATATTTTCGACAACCCTAGTTCTTAATGACATCCACACCTCGTTTGTGTGGATGTCATGTGGATTCGCCGTGATATTGAAATTTCTCTTGATACTAAAGAAAAAGGTCTAGTGCTCAGTAACAATCACAACACCTATTTCAACTAACAATCGTTTTGGTAATCGATTCGTCTAGCAATTATTTTTTGGATTAATTCATTCATTATTGACCCCGATGAAGCTGAAGTGAACCCGTTTGAGGATCCTGGTGGAGAAAATGTAAAGATAAAAATAGCGTTTCATCAAATACACTGAATACATAATTTGTTTGCACCATTTCTAATTTAACACCTCTTCTCTCACCTCATGGCATGCTTTGGAATCAGCAGAAACCAGAAAACCATTATTTGATTACTGAACTAGTAGACAATTACTTCAATAATCGATGAACTTGTCGCAGCCCTAAATACCATTTAAGTCATTTATAAACATAGACAACAAAATTCTTCAAAACGTGATCTTGTAAAGCTCAAGACAATTCTAAAACTCTTCAGAAAATGTCAAAACTTTGCCCCATTTATGCGATATATTTTTAACGAAAACTCTAGTGTCAATACAAGTTTTAGTCTCTGGGTGCGTTTTTGACAGCCCTACCACACCTCATCAGTCCAGAACCAGACAAATCACTCTGCGGCGATCTGTGCCTTTCATATTCCTGGAGACAAACACTTGTGCAGATTTAAGAGCAGTCCGAGTGACACCTTTTCCTCTTCTCTTTGTGAAGGTTGCAGCCGGAGTTGATAAGACCCTCAACTACACGTAGTTCGCTCTGTCCCAGACGCTGACAGTGATGGCTCTTGTTGATTCGACCTCCTTCACCGCTCCCCGTCTCTCCTTTGCCATCAAATTTTCAGCACTTCCAAAACGCATTAATAGATAGGTCCCCCCTTTTGTAGCTGTCCACCACCAGGGAGAAAAATTCACAACTAAAGATGTGAATCATGAATGAATTGTGGCTTCGACTCTTGGCAAAAGCTAGACAGGACCGGGGAGGAAAAAATGGCACAGAATACTGCATCTTTAATCACTGAGGCTGTGACGGCACTTGATCTGCAGACACTAGCCCGATTAGTGCTTCCTGTGAGTGCCTCCGGTCATTCAAAATTCATCGCTGCGGCGGCTGCTCCAGTTGACACTTGTAGTAGGAGTAAATGTACACTTGCAGTAGGAGTAAATGTACACTTGCAGTAGGAGTAAATGTACAAGTAATATGCGTGCAAGTCTTAAGGGATGTGGGATGTTGTTTCTGGAATTGTGTAAATTAAAGAAGAGCGTCAATGTCATGAAAGGAAACGGGTTTGAAAGAACTATAATATTGACGTCAATCTTGGAGCATAAAAATAGCTCTGTAACAATTTGGGGTGGGTTTGTTTTTTAGTTGTTGGTGGGTTTTTTTGTTTGCATTATGTCATCAAGAATGTGCTAAAATGTGTCTTTAAAAGCCTTGGTGAATGGACATAAACGGACCCTTAAATTAACCGCAAACATGCAGAACGTTTTATATCATTAACTTTAAATTCTTCTTTGGGAGATTACACTAGACGTTCCTGTCTCTTTTTGAAGTCATTTTAAAGAGTTTTAATTATAGACAATACACTCGATATTCTACGTTTGCATAACTCCAGAAAAACAATTCCAACATTATACATTTTTCAACGCATCTCCCGACTCGAGTAACAACATTTTCTTGCTCATAGACTTCAGAAAAGGTTTGCAGCACCATTGAAGTATACACAAAACCAAATCGCACCAGAAAAATCTCCTACCATCTGCCAGAATCTTCATTTCAGACAAAATCTGGTTTCTAAAAAAGCGTTCTAAATGTACTTTGAAATATGGTTAGTTAGCAACCTTTTGAAAGAAATGGCATATTTAAAAACTATTGCTCTTAAAACACCGTAAAACTTTGTCTTCTGCATTAATTTGACATATGTTTTACACCAGGTGCCCTGTCTCAAACCCTCAGACTAGAGAATAACATGTATCTTTTTATTTAGACATAGCTGCTGTCAATCCAGTCAACTTGCAAACTATAGATCACGTATAAAAAAATGGTGTTACAGTTTTCGGTTCATCTTGCTTTCATAAATCCTATTATGGATGTCTAATTTACTTTATTTATTCAATATATTCCGCGCTAGGGCAACTGAGTCCATTCTTATTTATGATGTTGCCTTGGCCAAGAGGCAACACAATAACACTACAAGAGAAATACATTCACCACCAACCTCTAAAATCAATACCATGCAATTGTAAAACCTCAGCATCTTTAGACTTTAGGTAGGGCGCAGCCAGGACAATTGCCACATAAATACATTTTTAAAGTCTATGAAGTGCTGCAGAGGCAAAAATTAAAATTCAGCAGGAGGCCAATTTACAAGGAGTACAAAATTCTCCTGTGAATAAGAAGCAGTGTTTTGGACAACTCTAGTTTTCAAACCATCTAAAAAACACACCGCCTTACCAGCGCTACTCTTTTGACGAACTTATGCAAAAGGGATTCGAAACTTTTTCCTGCGCTCTGTGTTTTATCTTTCCGATCCCATATTTCACAAATGGTACGCAGCAGGAGTCAAGGAAGAGCCAACCAATTCCCCAGCCAAGAATCCACCTCAAATAGTGGCAGTAGACAAATAGACTAATGGTGTTTTGATCTGAGCACACAAGCCGCAGGCGTGACATAATACACGCCAACTTCCTCCTTTCTCCAGACCGCACCGGGGGCTCTCCGCAAACAAGCTCCTCCCAGATCACCCCGCGACGACAAGGCAGTGCATATGCTGAAAGTCCTCCAGCTTGGACGCTCCAAAACACAGGTTGCATCATAATGAAAATGCATTTGCTTTCCTTATTCAAGCCGTGGAGAGAGAGCATGTGCAACGTGTAAATAAGTACAGAGTTTTAAAGAGATTGCGGCGACACATCTCAAGGTTTAGTACAAAGAAAACTGCTAGAAAATGATTTGTCTGTGGTAAAAGTGTGGCCAGCATTAGCAAATCACCCACTGTCATTCCAAATAGTTTCATTCTGATCTGCTTTTCACCCAACTAACAGCAAAATGACACATTATTGAAATTAACCAAAATCATGCAAATTTATCCTGGAAAAAAACAAAGACTGATTGTATTACGCTCAATGCTTGTCCGACCAATCACTCAATCAGTAAGGCACATTTATACAGGCAAAGTTGATAGCCCAAAGACACGGCAAAATGGTTTAATTTTGGTCATCAAGGACATCAAATCATGTCACTTCTTAAACTTCTTTCCAGACTGAAATGTTGCCATCCCATTATACAGATTTTATATAGTAATATGCAGTAATGTATGCATATAATAAACTGTGCACATGAACAATCAAAGACTACTAAGACTTGCATTAACCTCCACTACAGGAAGAGGAAAACGAGAGAAAGAAAGCTCGAAAAGAACTGAAGGATCTGGTGGGTAACCGGTGGAAAAGAAGCATGGAATGGTTAAAGTAAGTAACAGAGCTGTAATCATCTGGAAAGAAATTCTTGGTCAACTAAAGAACGGCACTATTGACCAATTAGTAGACTAAAAGGCAGTGTGGCAAAAAATATATCAAAACTATGTACTCAAAAGACTACAACATATATCAAAAAGTACTAAGAAGCAAGTCATTCCTCCAAAATCTAACGAACTCCATATTTTCTCGTTTTTGCCATATAAATCCTTTAAATCTAAATAAAATAATTTGTTGACTAGTAAAAGTGCTGTCGACTCAGACACCACCGCCTGATTTATTGACTAAACGACTAAAGGATTACAGTCCTATTAAGTAATAGTACTCGTACCCTGGCAGCCAGACTGTCAGTCTGGTCACCACTCTCTGCCCATGTCTGGTAACTTTTCCCACCTTTTATTGTCATTTGATTTTGCATAGGTCCACAATGTTTTATTTTTTCAGTTCCATTCAGTTCAGTTACTGTTCTTTTTTCTATTTCATGTAGATTATGAATAGTCATCTTCTATAGTAACAACAAAGTAATCACATCATCTTTTACCTACTGTCTGATATAGAAGAAACAACTATTTTTATATGTAGCCACCCTGTTTGGTTTTATACTAATGAACCATGTCATTTTCAGATTGGCTATCTGTCAATCATGTCCATGAACGAAGTGAGAAAAAGACTGATCAAGAAATAACATATCCGTCAAGTCATCAGCGAATTCATATCATCTTCTCTTCTTCTTTTCTTTTCTCTCCTTAAGACCTGTCGGTGAAGCCTCATTTAGGTCTGTACTATACACATGCAAAGAGGTTCCACCGGGCCATACTGCCGCACATCCATTATTCAACAGTTAGCCTGCAGCAACACTGTCATTGTATGGCTTAAGATGGATGTAGTAAATATATAATTTGCTCTCCTGGAAAACTTCAAATGCTAAAAATGGACCCACTCAAAAGGCACCACCTTCAGAGGCATAAAGTTCACGTCTAAAAGCGAAACACTGAAGGACACGTGTACTTCACAACTGCCACAGATGTAATACGACATGGATAAAAGACGCTCTTAAGAATTTAACACAAGCGCTGCCAAAAGAACTATAATGTTATAAAAGATTGACCTCTAAAAAGTATTATCACTTACATATCCTCTCAATCTTAACAGTGGGATTAACTACAATGCCAGATTAAAAGCAGGACCGATGTAGCGACAGAGACACACAACTACAATCTTGCCATGTTTTTTAAAGTCAAAAGTGAAGAATAAATTAATCAATCGAAATCTTGTTGTAAGGATTTTGATTATACCGAGGCTTTATGATAATATGTCAGATTTCTAATACCACTTTTAATTTCTGTAGGAAATGAATGCATTCTCTAGTTTCAGCCACTTTTGAAACGTCAGCTCGTAGTCCTCAAAGAAGAATGCAAATAATTTTCCATTCATCAACAATCTCAGGCTCCATCTCAGGGCTGTTTTTTTCCCCCTCGAACAGGCCACTAAGAACTTTGCATGCCCCTCTCTCCTTCCTCCCTCAGCAGCCCGTGACATCACCAGGAACGTGCCCCAGCCATAAGCACACTTCCCCAAGGAGATTTGGAGTACTAACAGTCCCGAGCACTCAGACATAGATAGGAGGGCGAAGAAAACACTCAATTTGATGAAAGAATGAGACAAAATGATAGTCTCAAGTGCAAAGGAGACTGTGGAAAAGGGATGAAGGATTGGGCAAGAATAATGAAGAAAATATGAACACCAAAAGATTACAAGAAATATCAAAAATGCATATTATTGTTGTTTGTGTACAGTATTGTAACGTGGCACTTTACTGTATAGAAAACAGGCTTTCTATATGGTCATAAAGGAATTGATTTTGCATTGTTTTTTGGACCCGATGTCCTTCCACTTCGTTTATCCAGGCTTGGAATCATCACAAAGAGAACATGGATTTACTTCACTTTAAAAACAATATCAAAATAATATCAAAATGATCTATAAGTTCCATGTTTAAACAACTATTAGAGAATTGTACTGTGTTATTTGTGAAAGAAACAACAAGGTAGAAAAGAACATAAGTAGCTTTTTCTGCCCAGTCTGGCGATCATCTGTGTCACAATTATACAAAATGTACCACAAACAATTATTGTCTTCCTTTTCATCGCAATAAACGATATTATTGTTCACTGTCCCATCACTTCTTGTGACAGGATCAGCCAATCTTGGAAAGGATATGTGCAGACATCTTCCCAATTTCAAACAATTTCAAGATATTGCTAATAAAATGGAAGTAATACTTAAACAAAAGGCAGAAAAAACGTTCAGGACTACATGTGGAAATAAACAACACGTTCAGAGAGTTAAACTAACAAGGCACTGGGGATATTTGTACAGTAAATTGCCTTCGCGTCCACCCTGAGCCATCACCAATTGACTTAATAGCACAATTGCAATGTGCCGGGCTGCTCTCTCTCTAACATATGGGCACTTGATTCGACGGGAATCACTAGTTCCAGCGGAGTGACACGCTAGAGGACTTTAGACAATCTGAGCCGCAATCAAGCTCAGCGCCTCGGTGCAATCAAAGAAAAGGGGAGAGATGATGAGCCCGAGCCCGGTCCAATCCCCCTGTTGATCACCGCGGGAGAAAAGATTTTCAATGAGCCCAAATTGTTTGGTGGATCCGTGCCCCGGCGACAAGAAAGAGACGCGTGGCCAAAACGACGCTGGTGGTAGTTGGAGGACAAATGTTTTTAATGCGCACTAAGTTGGTGCTGTTTGAATCCAGTCTGAGCTACAACTACACTCGATTTCCCCAGTTTCTTTGCCAGTAACGTACAAAGGCACGCAGGCTTCAAACTATGGTAAACGCCGTGCAACTCCCTTCAAACTAACGTCGCTTCCAAACGCCGTCATGTATTAATAAACGAGCGGGGTGAAGTTAGTTTTGTTTTCGATATTCGTGACACATTCAGCGATAAATGGCAATAACTCCAAAACGACTGACACAAAAAAAATCTTAACAACGTTATCACAAATAGGAAATATGTATTAATGTTTCACAGGCTTCCTTTTCGTTATTTACGCTGGATATAATGAGCACCGAGCCGTAAAACGCGTCTGAATGTGAGTTTCGCCGGAAAAGCTCGCTCTTTGCCGAGCTGTAAGTAAGGGACCGTGAGAAAAGTGCAGGATCTTTTCGTTTTTTGCTATAATTTGCTAAGTGTGTGTACTCATGAGACCAGTGGCATTCATTAAAGGGACATAGTGGACAACGTTCACAGCCTGTCTTTTCAACCCTACTGGTAGAAAAGGGAATTATATGTCCAAAGTCCAAAAATTTGGACATGTAATTGTATTTGCATGTCCTAAAATTACGGTCTTTTTGTAATAGCTTTTTTCGACAGGGTCATAGAGACACCAAACCACTGCCATTCTGTCCCCATGGACAGTGGACAACTTTCACAGTTTCTTATTTCACCCCTACTGGTAGAAAAGGGTATTGCATGTCCAAAAATTACAGTCTTTTTGTAATAGCTTTTTTCGACAGGGTCATAGAGACACCAAACCACTGCCATTCTGTCCCCATGGACAGTGGACAACTTTCACAGTTTCTTATTTCACCCCTACTGGTAGAAAAGGGTATTGCATGTCCAAAATTACGGTCTTTGTAATAGCTTTTTTCGACAGGGTCATAGAGACACCAAACCACTGCCATTCTGTCCATGGGGACAGTGGACAACTTTCACAGTTTCTTATTTCACCCCTACTGGTAGAAAAGGGTATTGCATGTCCAAAAATTACGGTCTTTTTTTAATAGCTTTTTTCGACAGGGTCATAGAGACACCAAACCACTGCCATTCTGTCCATGGGGACAGTGGACAACTTTCACAGTTTCTTATTTCACCCCTACTGGTAGAAAAGGGTATTGCATGTCCAAAAATTACAATCTTTTTGTAATAGCTTTTTTCGACAGGGTCATAGAGACACCAAACCACTGCCATTCTGTCCATGGGGACAGTGGACAACTTTCACAGTTTCTTATTTCACCCCTACTGGTAGAAAAGGGTATTGCATGTCCAAAAATTACGGTCTTTTTGTAATAGCTTTTTTCGACAGGGTCATAGAGACACCAAACCACTGCCATTCTGTCCCCATGGACAGTGGACAACTTTCACAGTTTCTTATTTCACCCCTACTGGTAGAAAAGGGTATTGCATGTCCAAAAATTACGGAATATTGTTAATAGCTTTTTCGACAGGGTCATAGAGACACCAAACCACTGCCATTCTGTCCCCATGGACAGTGGACAACTTTCACAGTTTCTTATTTCACCCCTACTGGTAGAAAAGGGTATTGCATGTCCAAAAATTACAGTCTTTTTGTAATAGCTTTTTTCGACAGGGTCATAGAGACACCAAACCACTGCCATTCTGTCCATGGGGACAGTGGACAACTTTCACAGTTTCTTATTTCACCCCTACTGGTAGAAAAGGGAATTACATGTCCAAAAATGACAGTCTTTTTGTAATAGCTTTTTTCGACAGGGTCATAGAGACACCAAACCACTGCCATTCTGTCCATGGGGACAGTGGACAACTTTCACAGTTTCTTATTTCACCCCTACTGGTAGAAAAGGGTATTGCATGTCCAAAAATTACGGTCTTTTTGTAATAGCTTTTTCCGACAGGGCCATAGAGACACCAAACCACTGCCATTCTGTCCATGGGGACAGTGGACAACTTTCACAGTTTCTTATTTCACCCCTACTGGTAGAAAAGGGTATTGCATGTCAAAAATTACAATCTTTTGTAATAGCTTTTTTCGACAGGGTCATAGAGGCACCAAACCACTGCCATTCTGTCCCCATGGACAGTGGACAACTTTCACAGTTTCTTATTTCACCCCTACTGGTAGAAAAGGGTATTGCATGTCCAAAAATTACGGTCTTTTTGTAATAGCTTTTTCGACAGGGTCATAGAGGCACCAAACCACTGCCATTCTGTCCCCATGGACAGTGGACAACTTTCACAGTTTCTTATTTCACCCCTACTGGTAGAAAAGGGTATTGCATGTCCAAAAATTACGGTCTTTGTAATAGCT
The DNA here is from genome assembly GCA_019453435.1 of Rhinogobius similis. Classification (NCBI taxonomy): domain Eukaryota; kingdom Metazoa; phylum Chordata; class Actinopteri; order Gobiiformes; family Gobiidae; genus Rhinogobius; species Rhinogobius similis. The sequence continues at coordinate 22,868,613 of CM033624.1, read as the reverse complement.
TTTTTCCGACAGGGCCATAGAGACACCAAACCACTGCCATTCTGTCCATGGGGACAGTGGACAACTTTCACAGTTTCTTATTTCACCCCTACTGGTAGAAAAGGGTATTGCATGTCCAAAAATTACAATCTTTTGTAATAGCTTTTTTTCGACAGGGTCATAGAGGCACCAAACCACTGCCATTCTGTCCCCATGGACAGTGGACAACTTTCACAGTTTCTTATTTCACCCCTACTGGTAGAAAAGGGTATTGCATGTCCAAAAATTACGGTCTTTTTGTAATAGCTTTATTCGACAGGGTCATAGAGGCACCAAACCACTGCCATTCTGTCCCCATGGACAGTGGACAACTTTCACAGTTTCTTATTTCACCCCTACTGGTAGAAAAGGGTATTGCATGTCCAAAATTACGGTCTTTTGTAATAGCTTTTTCGACAGGGTCATAGAGGCACCAAACCACTGCCATTCTGTCCCCATGGACAGTGGACAAATTTCACAGTTTCTTATTTCACCCTACTGGTAGAAAAGGGTATTGCATGTCCATAAATTACTCTCTTTGTGTAATTGCTTTTTTCGACAGGGTCATAGAGGCACCAAACCACTGCCATTCTGTCCCCATGGACAGTGGACAACTTTCACAGTTTCTTATTTCACCCCTACTGGTAGAAAAGGGTATTGCATGTCCAAAAATTACGGTCTTTTTGTAATAGCTTTTTCGACAGGGTCATAGAGGCACCAAACCACTGCCATTCTGTCCCCATGGACAGTGGACAACTTTCACAGTTTCTTATTTCACCCCTACTGGTAGAAAAGGGTATTGCATGTCCAAAAATTACGGTCTTTTTTTAATAGCTTTTTTTCGACAGGGTCATAGAGACACCAAACCACTGCCATTCTGTCCATGGGGACAGTGGACAACTTTCACAGTTTCTTATTTCTCACCCCTACTGGTAGAAAAGGGTATTGCATGTCCAAAAATTACGGTCTTTTTTAATAGCTTTTTTTCGACAGGGTCATAGAGACACCAAACCACTGCCATTCTGTCCCCATGGGGACAGTGGACAACTTTCACAGTTTCTTATTTCACCCCTACTGGTAGAAAAGGGTATTGCATGTCCAAAAATTACGGTCTTTTGTAATAGCTTTTTCGACAGGGTCATAGAGACACCAAACCACTGCCATTCTGTCCCCATGGGGACAGTGGACAACTTTCACAGTTTCTTATTTCACCCCTACTGGTAGAAAAGGGTATTGCATGTCCAAAAATTACGGTCTTTTTGTAATAGCTAATTCCGACAGGGTCATAGAGACACCAAACCACTGCCATTCTGTCCCCATGGACAGTGGACAACTTTCACAGTTTCTTATTTCACCCCTACTGGTAGAAAAGGGTATTGCATGTCCAAAAATTACAATCTTTTTGTAATAGCTTTTTCGACAGGGTCATAGAGACACCAAACCACTGCCATTCTGTCCCCATGGGGACAGTGGACAACTTTCACAGTTTCTTATTTCACCCCTACTGGTAGAAAAGGGTATTGCATGTCCAAAAATTACAATCTTTTTGTAATAGCTTTTTTCGACAGGGTCATAGAGACACCAAACCACTGCCATTCTGTCCATGGGGACAGTGGACAACTTTCACAGTTTCTTATTTCACCCCTACTGGTAGAAAAGGGTATTGCATGTCCAAAAATTACGGTCTTTTTGTAATAGCTTTTTACGACAGGGTCATAGAGACACCAAACCACTGCCATTCTGTCCCCATGGACAGTGGACAACTTTCACAGTTTCTTATTTCACCCCTACTGGTAGAAAAGGGTATTGCATGTCCAAAAATTACAGTCTTTGTAATAGCTTTTTCCGACAGGGTCATAGAGACACCAAACCACTGCCATTCTGTCCATGGGGACAGTGGACAACTTTCACAGTTTCTTATTTCACCCCTACTGGTAGAAAAGGGTATTGCATGTCCAAAAATTACGGTCTTTTTGTAATAGCTTTTTACGACAGGGTCATAGAGACACCAAACCACTGCCATTCTGTCCCCTGGGACAGTGGACAACTTTCACAGTTTCTTATTTCACCCCTACTGGTAGAAAAGGGTATTGCATGTCCAAAAATTACGGTCTTTTTGTAATAGCTTTTTACGACAGGGTCATAGAGGCACCAAACCACTGCCATTCTGTCCATGGACAGTGGACAACTTTCACAGTTTCTTATTTCACCCCTACTGGTAGAAAAGGGTATTGCATGTCCAAAAATTACGGTCTTTTTGTAATAGCTTTTTTCGACAGGGTCATAGAGGCACCAAACCACTGCCATTCTGTCCCCATGGACAGTGGACAACTTTCACAGTTTCTTATTTCACCCCTACTGGTAGAAAAGGGTATTGCATGTCCAAAAATTACGGTCTTTTGTAATAGCTTTTTCGACAGGGTCATAGAGGCACCAAACCACTGCCATTCTGTCCCCATGGACAGTGGACAACTTTCACAGTTTCTTATTTCACCCCTACTGGTAGAAAAGGGTATTGCATGTCCAAAAATTACGGTCTTTTTGTAATAGCTTTTTTCGACAGGGTCATAGAGACACCAAACCACTGCCATTCTGTCCATTTGGACAGTGGACAACTTTCACAGTTTCTTATTTCACCCCTACTGGTAGAAAAGGGTATTGCATGTCCAAAAATTACGGTCTTTTTGTAATAGCTTTTTTCGACAGGGTCATAGAGAGGCACCAAACCACTGCCATTCTGTCCCCATGGACAGTGGACAACTTTCACAGTTTCTTATTTCACCCCTACTGGTAGAAAAAGGGTATTGCATGTCCAAAAATTACGGTCTTTTTGTAATAGCTTTTTCGACAGGGTCATAGAGACACCAAACCACTGCCATTCTGTCCCCATGGACAGTGGACAACTTTCACAGTTTCTTATTTCACCCCTACTGGTAGAAAAGGGTATTGCATGTCCAAAAATTACGGTCTTTTTGTAATAGCTTTTTCGACAGGGTCATAGAGGCACCAAACCACTGCCATTCTGTCCCCATGGACAGTGGACAACTTTCACAGTTTCTTATTTCACCCTACTGGTAGAAAAGGGTATTGCATGTCCAAAAATTACGGTCTTTTTGTAATAGCTTTTTCGACAGGGTCATAGAGGCACCAAACCACTGCCATTCTGTCCCCATGGACAGTGGACAACTTTCACAGTTTCTTATTTCACCCCTACTGGTAGAAAAGGGTATTGCATGTCCAAAAATTACGGTCTTTTGTAATAGCTTTTTCGACAGGGTCATAGAGGACACCAAACCACTGCCATTCTGTCCCCATGGACAGTGGACAACTTTCACAGTTTCTTATTTCACCCCTACTGGTAGAAAAGGGTATTGCAGGTCCAAAAATTACGGTCTTTTGTAATAGCTTTTTCGACAGGGTCATAGAGACACCAAACCACTGCCATTCTGTCCCCATGGACAGTGGACAACTTTCACAGTTTCTTATTTCACCCCTACTGGTAGAAAAGGGTATTGCATGTCCAAAAATTACGGTCTTTTTGTAATAGCTTTTTACGACAGGGTCATAGAGGCACCAAACCACTGCCATTCTGTCCCCATGGACAGTGGACAACTTTCACAGTTTCTTATTTCACCCCTACTGGTAGAAAAGGGTATTGCATGTCCAAAAATAACGGTCGTTTGTGAAAAGCTATTTTCTACAGGGTCATAGAGGCACCAAACCACTGCCATTCTGTCCCCATGGACAGTGGACAACTTTCACAGTTTCTTATTTCACCCCTACTGGTAGAAAAGGGTATTGCATGTCCAAAAATTACGGTCTTTTTGTAATAGCTTTTTTCGACAGGGTCATAGAGACACCAAACCACTGCCATTCTGTCCCCATGGACAGTGGACAACTTTCACAGTTTCTTATTTCACCCCTACTGGTAGAAAAGGGTATTGCATGTCCAAAAATTACGGTCTTTTTGTAATAGCTTTTTTCGACAGGGTCATAGAGACACCAAACCACTGCCATTCTGTCCCCATGGACAGTGGACAACTTTCACAGTTTCTTATTTCACCCCTACTGGTAGAAAAGGGTATTGCATGTCCAAAAATATACGGTCTTTTTTGTATATAGCTTTTTCGACAGGGTCATATAGACACCAAACCACTGCCATTCTGTCCCCATGGACAGTGGACAACTTTCACAGTTTCTTATTTCATATATATATATATATATATATATATATATATATATATATATATATATACACATATACATACATAAAAGTATATATATATATATATATATATATATATATATACTTATATATAAAAAGTATATATATATATATATATATATATATATATATATATATATACTTTTTATGTTGAATCCATTTTTAAAACTGATTAAATCCACTTTTAAAACTACCATTCTCTAATTTAATTAACCCTTTAAGCGCCACAGTTTTATATTTCTACTTTAAGCCTCAATTGGGATTTAGAGGAAAAACAACCCCTCCCTCCAAAAAAAAAAAAAAAAAAAAGAAAGAAAGAAAACATGCTAAATCAGCTCGAATAATGCACTGGTGTCTGGGGTAGAATTTGTGCCAATACTGGGTCCAACAGGGCTCCAGAGACCCCCCACTGATCCCCTCTACTTTAGCCCACTCTAACTTGCCTGTTCCTGGGCAAGTGTCAGGAGTGCCGCTGGGGGTCTGGGGTTAGGGTCAGGAGCTAGCCCCAACCAGGGTGCAAGGTGTGAAGTGTGTGACCCAGGATCAGTGTCTGGTCCTGGGTAGTGATTTGTGAGCAGTGGTGTTGGAGCTGGAGTTCTCCAACTTGGGCCTCTGGGGAAGAGCTGAGTCCCAGGACCAGTACCTGTTGCTGGGTAAAGCTGCTCTCATTCTGAGTCAAACCCAGAGTACCCCATGTCACCGATGGATTATAACAAAGTCCCAATAGAGTACCATATCCAGAGTACCATATCCAGAGTACCATATGCCGCCCATCGACTTAGTCATTTTTCTGGGAGTCCCGGGCTGATTAACGCTGCTCAGGCGAAAATCCTTACGCTGCTCCCACGCGAACTTTGACATTTTGCGTTGTTCCAAGGGATAGTCGGGCATTTTTGGGAAACGACGTTTTTGCGATTGACATTTGCACAAATCCTGGTTCTATGCATGCCTGGCACTGAGCTCTGTCTGTGGGCATGAGAGATCCGTTTTCCTGGGCCTTTTTTCTGGTTCTATTGGCCCTGAATGTCCCAATAATGTGTCCAACTCTGAAGCACTGTCTCTGGGGTAAAAAAAAAAAAAAAAAAAAAGGAGCAGAATGCCAATGGAATGGGACCCTGGTGCAATGTGCCTGGGTAACGCTGCTCTCATTATGAGTCATGCCCAGGGTACCGTTAATGGCTGGGACGGGCCAGCCCCATCCAGGGTGCAAGGTGTGAAGTGTGTGACCCAGGAGCAGTGTCTGGTCCTGGGTAGTGATTTGTGAGCAGTGGTGGAGCTGGAGTTCTCCATCTTGGGCCTTGGTGGGACTACTGTCTGGTCGATGTGCAAATGTGGCCCACCATCGCAGGGCCTCTGTCTTGTTTTATCTTTACAGATGGTTCCTGTGCACTGTGGGTCTAGTTTTATGTGGGAATGGGAGTCCTAATTTTTCCTACTTAGCCCTCCTGGCCTCCCTATGGGGAAACCGGGTCCCTGCAGCAGTGCTGGAGTTCATTGGTCTGGTTGTCTTACCCCTGTGGTGGCGCCAGACCTTTGTCTGTGGCATCTGCTCAGGTTGGCTGTGCTTAACGTTTGGCACCTTTGCTCCTCTGTAGCAGGACCTCTGCAGATCATTGGGCTGGTTGTCTTACCCCTTTGGGGTGGCACCAGACCTTTATTTGCGTTGTCTGTGGGTCTACACAGGTAAGCTGGAGGTATCTGCGTATCCAGCAGGGATGGTGACCCCTATGGGGAATACGGACCTGATTCTCCACAGTTGGAATGGGAAATATTTGAATGGCTAACATCCAAGGAAGAGTTATGGATGCAAAAGAATGGCAAATCATCCAAGGAAGGTAGAAATGTCTGTGGCCACTTCCTAAACCACGTGCATCCTGTGGTTTTTGAGGTGTGTGTTACATTACAGAGTACCAGGGTCGCTGGGCTCCAGGCGCCGCGGTCTAAGGGTGTGTAGCCCGGGGTGGGGTGCTTAAGGGTGGGTAACCGGGTTCAAGTGGTGCACCTGGTTGTCTGGAGTCTCCAGACAAGGCACCTGATACTCCGCTCCACACTTTGAAATATATCGATCAGGACTCCGCGACCCTGGTACTCCGCTCTTCTGGACACCGTCCAGGGTGCTTAAGGGTGGGAACCCGGGTTCAAGTGGTGCACCTGGTTCAGAGGGCCATGATGTATAGTGTGGGACCCGGGAGAAGTAAACCCGTCCTGGGCCAGTGTGAGTGGGGATTTTCACGGGGCTGCTGGAGGTCCTGGGGCCATTAGGTCAAGTGTGGGACCCGGGAGAAGTAAACCCGCCCTGGGCCAGTGTGAGTGGGGATTTTCACGGGCTGCTGGAGGTTCTGTGGGCCATTAGGTCAAGTGTGGGACCCGGGAGAAGTAAACCCGTCCTGGGCCAGAGATTTGAGAGATGCCAGGCCATTGGATATTTTATCACTCTTTCTGACAGATGAGTTTTGGAAACCTGAAATAGAGGATTATTGGACAACATTTTGTCTTACACAGACGCCTGGTTTTGGGAGTGAAGTGTCTAGAAGTAAACCCGTCCTGGGCCAGTGTGAGTGGGGATTTTCACGGGGGCTGCTGGAGGTCCTGGGGGCCATTAGGTCAAGTGTGGGACCCGGGAGAAGTAAACCCGTCCTGGGCCAGAGTGATTGGGGATTTACTAGCGGGCTGCTGGAGGTCCTGGGGGCCATTATCTCAAATATCACATATCTAAATGACACAGTTTGTAGTTTTTGACAGTATGGTATCTCTCATTGCAGGGTACAGCACAAAGACCGACACCACACTGACGGCACCTGTACTTTGTCTGGCGCTTGCCTTTTACACGAGAACGGTCTGAGCAGACAACACAGTCTGGACGGCCCTCTGCTTCACAAAGCCAGTGACGTTCTGTGAGCCTTTGTGGTATTACCCTCCCTGCTCTTGAAGGCCGCCACCTTTGCTACCCTCCTTTTTGGTGTAACCAGCCAACAATGCATCAACAACGTCCTGGATGTAGGCCTTCAGGGCTTTGTGTGGGCCCGGGGTGCATTTAGTGTAAATAATGTGTGAGTTGACAACAGAAATACTGAGGATGGCGTTAAAGATGCGGTGATACCACTTCCTGGACCGGTGGGGAAACAGATAGGTTTTCATCCTCTGGTCTGATGTGTCTACACCCCCCATGTACATATTGTACTGGTTGACACACAGTGGTCTGTTTATTGCGCGAAAGCCAGTTGCATTTGTCTTGGACCTGATTCTTTTCTGAACACATGCATTGCCATGCAGTGTAGAGAGCATAGTGACACGTTTAGTGTCTTGCCAAGCACAAGCCAGAAGTTTACCTTTCCGCATAAAAACAGGGTCATCTCCCTTTTTTAGATGCAAGATAGGTTTCCCCAGGCTTTTAGGCATACCATTCCTTTAACTTCTCACTGTACCACATAGTCCGGTTTCCAAATCAGCTAATTCATTTGCAATTGCTGGTGAGGTATAGTAACTGTCCATGTAAATTTCGTGGCCTTTTCCAGTGTAAGGATCTACAAGTTCACGAACAACAACATGAGTTGCACTGATGTTGCTGGCATTATCTGTGTACTGCCCTGTGTGCAAGGACCAGCATAAAACATACCCTGAACTGCTCTCACTCAAAACATACACTCTATAGCCATATTTATCTGGTTTATTGGGACTGTAACATTTGAGTGTTGACCTCCCTTGAATGCTATTGTCATCTCATCTAAAGAAAGCTCCTTGAGTGGACTGTAGACTGCTGCAAATTTGGGAATAATCAACTGTATTATTGGACGGACTTTGAAAAGCTTATCATGCCCTGGTTCACCTTGTCTCACATAATTGTTATTGTTGACCAAATGAAAGCATGAAAGAATAATTTCGAATCTATTTCTAGACATTACGCTCCCAAAACCAGGCGTCTGTGTAAGCCAAAATGTTGCCCAATAATCCTCTATTTCAGGTTTATCTACAAGGCCCATAGACAAATGCAATGCAATGAAAGCTTTCATTTCAGAAATGGATACATCATACCACTCTAAAAATCTGGATTGTGGCTTCATCTCCATTGCTGATGTGACCTGGGCTGCATATCTGTTTGTTTCATCAGCGATCAGTTTCCAAAACTCATCTGTCAGAAAGAGTGATAAAATATCTATTGGCCTGGCATCTCTCAAATCTCTGTCTCCTGTGTAGATGTACATATCAAATGGTTTGATCCACCCTTGAAAATCCGCAACTTCTCTCAGCTGCTCCCAGCCCTCATCCCCACTAGTGTCATGGGGCTGGCCACCACCTCTGCCTCGGCCTCTGCCTCGGCCTCTCCCTCTCCCTCTCCCTCTCCGTCCCCTGCCTCTTAGACGACCACTCTGGGTGTCTTCTTCACTTGAGCAATCATTGTCAGTCTCAGGAAAATAATTTCCCTCCGAATCTGAGTCTGCTGTGTAGTGAACAAGAGAATAGTGTGTACTTCTTCCAGCCATGTTTTTTTTTTTTTTTTTTTCTGTTTTTTTGTTTTTCTCGGCCGTTATTTATAGGTTTTCAAACGGATGTGACGTGTGTAATAAAACTATGAAAGCTTGTTATCGATGATTGAAATGTTTTGTGGTTTATAATTTATTCATAATTTTCCTTGCACTTGAAAAAAGTAAGTCGCATTACTGCGACGAGGGCGCTTAAAGGGTTAATCTTTTTCATCTTTTTCATCTTTACATTTTACACCTGATGTTTGTTACCACACCTGTAGTTGATAACTAAAACAAAGTGATCGGTCATAAAAATCACAACACTTAAATCACATTTTTAATTATCAGTGCATAGTACAGTAATTACATATTTTCCAAAACAAGTGACAATGTGTATTTTTAAATGTTCTATTTAAACTAATATTCGATTTACAGTGGATGACATATAGTGTATAATATATTTATATATTTTTGATTGAACAAAATCATATTTGTAGTCTGCTTTTGGCGTTGACATGTGGACATAGTGGTAAGCAATCAAAGTATATTTAAGATGTAATTTCTGATATAAAAACAAATGCAGCATTTTAACGAACTATTCAAAAAACAACTGAGAACCTGTCAAAGTTGTCCACTCTGGTTTCGTGTCTCTATTACTATTAAAAAAAGACCGTAATTTTTGGACATGCAATACCCTTTTCTACCAGTAGGGGTGAAATAAGGAACTGTGAAAGTTGTCCACTGTCCCCATGGACAGAATGGCAGTGGTTTGGTGTCTCTATGACCCTGTCGGAAAAAGCTATTACAAAAAGACCGTAATTTTTGGACATGCAATACCCTTTTCTACCAGTAGGGGTGAAATAAGAAACTGTGAAAGTTGTCCACTGTCCCCATGGACAGAATGGCAGTGATTTGGTGTCTCTATGACCCTGTCGGAAAAAGCTATTACAAAAAGACCGTAATTTTTGGACATGCAATACCCTTTTCTACCAGTAGGGGTGAAATAAGGAACTGTGAAAGTTGTCCACTGTCCCCGGGGACAGAATGGCAGTGGTTTGGTGTCTCTATGGCCCTGTCGAAAAAAGCTATTACAAAAAGACCGTAATTTTTGGACATGCAATACCCTTTTCTACCAGTAGGGGTGAAATAAGAAACTGTGAAAGTTGTCCACTGTCCATGGGGACAGAATGGCAGTGGTTTGGTGCCTCTATGACCCTGTCGAAAAAAGCTATTACAAAAAGACCGTAATTTTTGGACATGCAATACCCTTTTCTACCAGTAGGGGTGAAATAAGAAACTGTGAAAGTTGTCCACTGTCCATGGGGACAGAATGGCAGTGGTTTGGTGCCTCTATGAACCTGTCGAAAAAGCTATTACAAAAGACCGTAATTTTTGGACATGCAATACCCTTTTCTACCAGTAGGGGTGAAATAAGAAACTGTGAAAGTTGTCCACTGTCCATGGGGACAGAATGGCAGTGGTTTGGTGCCTCTATGACCCTGTCGAAAAAAGCTATTACAAAAAGACCGTAATTTTTGGACATGCAATACCCTTTTCTACCAGTAGGGGTGAAATAAGAAACTGTGAAAGTTGTCCACTGTCCATGGGGACAGAATGGCAGTGGTTTGGTGCCTCTATGACCCTGTCGAAAAAAGCTATTACCAAAAGACCGTAATTTTTGGACATGCAATACCCTTTTCTACCAGTAGGGGTGAAATAAGAAACTGTGAAAGTTGTCCACTGTCCATGGGGACAGAATGGCAGTGGTTTGGTGCCTCTATGACCCTGTCGAAAAAGCTATCACAAAAAGACCGTAATTTTTGGACATGCAATACCCTTTTCTACCAGTAGGGGTGAAATAAGAAACTGTGAAAGTTGTCCACTGTCCATGGGGACAGAATGGCAGTGGTTTGGTGCCTCTATGACCCTGTCGAAAAAAGCTATTACAAAAAGACCGTCATTTTTGGACATGCAATACCCTTTTCTACCAGTAGGGGTGAAATAAGAAACTGTGAAAGTTGTCCACTGTCCCCATGGACAGAATGGCAGTGGTTTGGTGTCTCTATGACCCTGTCGAAAAAAGCTATTACAAAAAGACCGTCATTTTTGGACATGTAATTCCCTTTTCTACCAGTAGGGGTGAAATAAGAAACTGTGAAAGTTGTCCACTGTCCATGGGGACAGAATGGCAGTGGTTTGGTGCCTCTATGACCCTGTCGAAAAAAGCTATTACAAAAAGATTGTAATTTTTGGACATGCAATACCCTTTTCTACCAGTAGGGGTGAAATAAGAAACTGTGAAAGTTGTCCACTGTCCCCATGGACAGAATGGCAGTGGTTTGGTGTCTCTATGGCCCTGTCGAAAAAAGCTATTACAAAAAGACCGTAATTTTTGGACATGCAATACCCTTTTCTACCAGTAGGGGTGAAATAAGAAACTGTGAAAGTTGTCCACTGTCCATGGGGACAGAATGGCAGTGGTTTGGTGCCTCTATGACCCTGTCGAAAAAAGCTATTACAAAAAGACCGTAATTTTTGGACATGCAATACCCTTTTCTACCAGTAGGGGTGAAATAAGAAACTGTGAAAGTTGTCCACTGTCCATGGGGACAGAATGGCAGTGGTTTGGTGTCTCTATGACCCTGTCGAAAAAAGCTATTACAAAATGATTGTAATTTTTGGACATGCAATACCCTTTTCTACCAGTAGGGGTGAAATAAGAAACTGTGAAAGTTGTCCACTGTCCCCATGGACAGAATGGCAGTGGTTTGGTGTCTCTATGGCCCTGTCGGAAAAAGCTATTACAAAAAGACCGTAATTTTTGGACATGCAATACCCTTTTCTACCAGTAGGGGTGAAATAAGAAACTGTGAAAGTTGTCCACTGTCCCCATGGACAGAATGGCAGTGGTTTGGTGTCTCTATGACCCTGTCGAAAAAAGCTATTACAAAAAGACTGTCATTTTTGGACATGTAATTCCCTTTTCTACCAGTAGGGGTGAAATAAGAAACTGTGAAAGTTGTCCACTGTCCCCATGGACAGAATGGCAGTGGTTTGGTGTCTCTATGACCCTGTCGAAAAAAGCTATTACAAAAAGACTGTAATTTTTGGACATGCAATACCCTTTTCTACCAGTAGGGGTGAAATAAGAAACTGTGAAAGTTGTCCACTGTCCATGGGGACAGAATGGCAGTGGTTTGGTGTCTCTATGACCCTGTCGAAAAAAGCTATTACAAAAAGACCGTAATTTTTGGACATGCAATACCCTTTTCTACCAGTAGGGGTGAAATAAGAAACTGTGAAAGTTGTCCACTGTCCCCATGGACAGAATGGCAGTGGTTTGGTGTCTCTATGACCCTGTCGAAAAAAGCTATTACAAAAAGACTGTAATTTTTGGACATGCAATACCCTTTTCTACCAGTAGGGGTGAAATAAGAAACTGTGAAAGTTGTCCACTGTCCATGGGGACAGAATGGCAGTGGTTTGGTGTCTCTATGACCCTGTCGGAAAATGCTTTTAGTATAAGAGACCGTAATTTTTGGACATGCAATACCCTTTTCTACCAGTAGGGGTGAAATAAGAAACTGTGAAAGTTGTCCACTGTCCCCATGGACAGAATGGCAGTGGTTTGGTGTCTCTATGACCCTGTCGAAAAAAGCTATTACAAAAAGACCGTAATTTTTGGACATGCAATACCCTTTTCTACCAGTAGGGGTGAAATAAGAAACTGTGAAAGTTGTCCACTGTCCATGGGGACAGAATGGCAGTGGTTTGGTGTCTCTATGACCCTGTCTAAATAAGCTATTACAAAAAGACCGTAATTTTTGGACATGCAATACCCTTTTCTACCAGTAGGGGTGAAATAAGAAACTGTGAAAGTTGTCCACTGTCCCCATGGACAGAATGGCAGTGGTTTGGTGTCTCTATGACCCTGTCGGAAAAAGCTATTACAAAAAGATCGTAATTTTTGGACATGCAATACCCTTTTCTACCAGTAGGGTGAAATAAGGAACTGTGAAAGTTGTCCACTGTCCCCATGGACAGAATGGCAGTGGTTTGGTGTCTCTATGACCCTGTCGGAAAAAGCTATTACAAAAAGACCGTAATTTTTGGACATGCAATACCCTTTTCTACCAGTAGGGTGACATAAGGAACTGTGAAAGTTGTCCACTGTCCCCATGGACAGAATGGCAGTGGTTTGGTGTCTCTATGACCCTGTCGGAAAAAGCTATTACAAAAAGACCGTAATTTTGGACATGCAATACCCTTTTCTACCAGTAGGGGTGAAATAAGGAACTGTGAAAGTTGTCCACTGTCCCCATGGACAGAATGGCAGTGGTTTGGTGTCTCTATGACCCTGTCGGAAAAAGCTATTACAAAAGACCGTAATTTTTGGACATGCAATACCCTTTTCTACCAGTAGGGGTGAAATAAGGAACTGTGAAAGTTGTCCACTGTCCCCATGGACAGAATGGCAGTGGTTTGGTGTCTCTATGACCCTGTCGGAAAAGCTATTACAAAAAGACCGTAATTTTGGACATGCAATACCCTTTTCTACCAGTAGGGGTGAAATAAGAAACTGTGAAAGTTGTCCACTGTCCATGGGGACAGAATGGCAGTGGTTTGGTGTCTCTATGACCCTGTCGGAAAAAGCTATTACAAAAGACCGTAATTTTTGGACATGCAATACCCTTTTCTACCAGTAGGGGTGAAATAAGAAACTGTGAAAGTTGTCCACTGTCCATGGGGACAGAATGGCAGTGGTTTGGTGTCTCTATGACCCTGTCGGAAAAAGCTATTACAAAAAGACCGTAATTTTTGGACATGCAATACCCTTTTCTACCAGTAGGGGTGAAATAAGAAACTGTGAAAGTTGTCCACTGTCCATGGGGACAGAATGGCAGTGGTTTGGTGTCTCTATGTCGATGTCGACTTATCCTATTACAAAACGACCGTAATTTTTGGACATGCAATACCCTTTTCTACCAGTAGGGGTGAAATAAGAAACTGTGAAAGTTGTCCACTGTCCATGGGGACAGAATGGCAGTGGTTTGGTGTCTCTATGGCCCTGTCGAAAAAGCTATTACAAAAAGACCGTAATTTTTGGACATGCAATACCCTTTTCTACCAGTAGGGGTGAAATAAGAAACTGTGAAAGTTGTCCACTGTCCATGGGGACAGAATGGCAGTGGTTTGGTGTCTCTATGACCCTGTCGAAAAAAGCTATTACAATAAGACCGTAATTTTTGGACATGCAATACCCTTTTCTACCAGTAGGGGTGAAATAAGAAACTGTGAAAGTTGTCCACTGTCCCCATGGACAGAATGGCAGTGGTTTGGTGTCTCTATGACCCTGTCGGAAAAAGCTATTACAAAAAGATTGTAATTTTTGGACATGCAATACCCTTTTCTACCAGTAGGGGTGAAATAAGAAACTGTGAAAGTTGTCCACTGTCCCCATGGACAGAATGGCAGTGGTTTGGTGTCTCTATGGCCCTGTCGAAAAAAGCTATTACAAAAAGATTGTAATTTTAGGACATGCAAATACAATTACATGTCCAAATTTTTGGACTTTGGACATATAATTCCCTTTTCTACCAGTAGGGTTGAAAAGACAGGCTGTGAACGTTGTCCACTATGTCCCTTTAATGAATGCCACTGGTCTCATGAGTACACACACTTAGCAAATTATAGCAAAAAACGAAAAGATCCTGCACTTTTCTCACGGTCCCTTACTTACAGCTCGGCAAAGAGCGAGCTTTTCCGGCGAAACTCACATTCAGACGCGTTTTACGGCTCGGTGCTCATTATATCCAGCGAAAATAACGAAAAGGAAGCCTGTGAAACATTAATACATATTTCCTATTTGTGATAACGTTGTTAAGATTTTTTTTTTGTCAGTCGTTTTGGAGTTATTGCCATTTATCGCTGAATGTGTCACGAATATCGAAAACAAAACTAACTTCACCCCGCTTAATAAACGTGGATTTTTACGCGTTTCCAAAGTCTGAAATGTCTGCGCGTTATTGTTTCCGTTTGTGTTTTTCTTGGGACATAATACTGCGTCTACTTTTTTGTGCAATTTGTCGTGGGCTGGAAACGTCACAGCCGCCAATTGAAATGAATGATGGCATAAAGCAATTCAGGACTACTTTCGTCAATTGTTCAAACACAGCCAAAGATGACAAACAGCATAAACAAAGGCGAGCATTTGAGCGGGAGAGCGCGTAAATATTCACCTGAGTACGTCCCCCGTCGTGCTTATTTATCCCTTCTCGGATATCCATGTTACACCGCGCATCTCCGTACTTCTCCAGCCAAGTTGCTCTCCTCCCCAAGTATCGCTGTGGCACAATTAGTCCCCAAACTCTCCTCTTCACAGATCTACAACCAACTGCAGTCTTCGCCGTGTCTTCCCCCAAAAGCGTTAGACTGTCACTCGCGCCCACAACGCCGTGCGCTCCCGTCGGGCTCGTCTTCGCACCTCCAGCCCGGGCGCAGGCATGTAGGTCAGCCCGAAGCGGAGTATATAGCAGGTTGACGGGGCTGAAGAAGCGGCAGAGTCTATAACGTGGACGTCCCGGCGTGTGTAGGCGTTGCTTTTACGTCTCACCACGGGTTCCTCGCCTCATCTCATCGCAGACGCAGACTTGGAGCGCTCCCGTGGCTCGCTGTGGAGTCCTGCTCGTCCGCCGGAGGACTGGAGTTGTTGACTGTGCGCGCGCGGAGAGAGGACACGTGGGATACGGAGCTGAGTGGCTCCTCTGCTCTGTTCACGACTTTCTCATAAAGGGCTGAGTGATGGTGGTGCTGCTCCGGAGGCGTGGGCGGGTCATATGTTTTCCAAAACGTGATGAAGACTGATTTAAAATTGTCAGCAAATGGAGTAATCAGTTTTGCGCGTTAACAGCCTGAACTAGAAGTGTTCGTTTATTCATCGCAGCGAGCAGTCCGTGTGCGTGTTTGTTCGTTGGTTAGGCTTGGTCAGATAAATCAATGTTACCTCATAGATCTCTTTTCTTGGGTACAAATCAGCTTAATGAGTGAAAAAAAGCCACACCGGTTAATTAGTCATGGTAAGCATTGTATTGGTTAAAGGATCATTACCAATTCACTACACAGCGTTTAGAGGGAATATTCATGGTGCCATTATTGACTGTGCACGCAACTAATGGTCATTGTATTAGACAACATTTGTTTTATACTGACCACACAGTTGTATAGATTGCTTTGGATGTCGCTTTCAACCCTGTGATTCTGATTTAAAGGTGCACCATGTAACTTTTCTGGTGGAGGGTCTGCCGCGTGCTCCTCTTTACAGAGATTTTACTGCTGCATTCGGTTCATACTGTACTGTGGAACATTCCAGGTACGGATTCCATGGAGATAAGCAGGTGGTCGACCCCCTTGCAAAAAATAGATTTTTAAAGTCTCTAAAGAGCCTTTTATTTTCTGATTCATGTCAGTATTGTAACAGTTTCCTCACTGAGCAAACCAAAAAGATAAAAGATATATAGCTGACAAAGTGATTCATGAAAAACTCTCAGATAAATAAATATATTATCTAATCTGAAAAAGAAAAACAGTGGATTAACAAGCTGTGGATGGGTCAAGGACTGTCAGCACCATGGACAGCAACAGTTGAAAGATGGCACTTAACAGAGGAATATATAACACTCTAACATAAAGCTACCAATTCATCTGACTCATTCCTTTGGATTGAAGGAGGAAGGCACAGACGATCAATGTAAATACTGCTGTAAGATAGTGTATATGTGCTAACCTTTGATATCTAAGCTGAATATCAGCATCTTTAAAACATACCATAAGTAAAACGGTTTGATTGTGGTTAATACAGAGGTGCACAATATAACTTTTCTCATAGGGGGTCTGCCACCTGCTTGTTTTCATGGGCGTGATATATGAATATAACTATCAATATGATATGAATGTTCCACAGTGTGGCATTAAACTTGCCTAACTTGCAGTTATTGAATTGAAGGTGGTGTTATTGCTTAAAAATACTTGCATTCTAGCTGTGAACAGTGTGAACTCTCCACATATCTGACGTGTACCTTGGCTTGCTGTCACCTGCTTGTCTCCATGGACATTACGTTTTTTGCCACACTGGAGACAAGCGACAACATAGTGCACTTTTAAGTGAACACAGTAGACTGTGACTATTGAATGTCAAAGAAATTACAATTCTGCTTGGAAAAACGAAGAAACAAAAATATTGCAATTTCTTGTGATGTATACGCAGGTAGATAAAATACAATGTATGTCTTTGTTGCGTGACTAATTAGAAATGCATCTCCTTTGTAACCAAAAGTTTAACAAGCGTTTTCTCCTACAGAATCCTTTCACTGAAAGAACCTGCCTCAAATAACCTGCCATCTGACCAGAGGCGGTAAGGCTCTAATCATTCATGTGCACAAATGTGTGAGCAAACTATAATGAAAAAACACAACACATGTAACACATTTGTTCAACTGCAGCACAGAGCCAGGACTGACTGCTGCTTTTTAAACTTTAAATCATCAGAACTTGTTTTATTCACTAAGCCGCCGGCCCATATAATCCACTCCTAATGTTGAGAGGGATTTGTGGGAATCTACCACTGTTTCAACCAATGGGAGAGCGATAATTACAGGAGAAATTAATGAACGCCCCGCTGCGTCTTGGAACAGAAGTAGAAGAATATTTGGATTAAGCATTTAGTCTGTCTTAAGTCGCCCATGCGCACAGCTAATAATGGTACATCAAAAAGCCCAGAGGAACACTTAACATTACAGTAGAAGAAAGAAACCATATTTTAATTCAAATTGTAAGGTCACAGCTAATGTAAAGATGCATGCACATTTGGTGATAATAAATACCGGAAAAATAGCAACAGAAGCTGTAATATTTGTAGTAGAGTTGAGAAAAAGATGCACTTTCCCTTTAGAATCTAGTAGTAGTAGCAGAACATTCACAATTCAAAATGTCATATTTGACTGTAGTCCTAAAGGGAAGAAGTTGGGCAATGGAACCAATGGAGAAAACAAATTGGCGCCGAAGCCCAAAGTGTGTTGCTAAACAACTTGCAAAACCTTACAACGAAGAGTGGATCCCATGTCTTGAAGCACTGCTTATCCTTAAGCCCATCCCATAGAGCAAACAAGTGAGCTTTTCAAGCAGGCAAGGCTTAAAAAATATTGTAGAAGTAGTAATGAAGAAAAGGACAGGAAGTATTTATTGTATTTCAGTGTAGCAGCCGTGGACATATTTGTAGTAATGATGTTTGGGAAGGATTAACAATAAAATAACTTCATTGAGCTGAACTCAAAGCTATAAAAGATTTTCTATAAACACAAAAGACCCATTTCTCTCCAACATTCTTCACAAATCTATCTAAATCTGTGTTGGTGAGCGCTTCTCCTTGCCAAGATATTCCATCCCACCTCATAGGTGTGGCATATCAAGATAGATAGATAGCATGAATATTGCACAGGAGCTGACCACAATAAAAGGACACTCTGAAATGTTCTGTTTTATCACACAGCCCAAGGCCACAGATCTCCCAAAGGCGTTTCAGGCATTTCATCTCCAAGATCGTCTGAGGCCAGCCACCCGGACAGCAGCTGCAACAATTGGTTTTCTTAGGAAAGCTTCTGCATTTTCATGGACCTCATTGGGGTCAGTATATTTTACTTCAAGTATCAGTTGTTGAACAAATAAATTTACCCTCCAACAATTACTTAGAGAAGGGGTTTCCACACTTTTATCAACAAGGGCCACATATTGAAAGTTACACAAAGCAGCGGTAGATCTGTGGTGAATAATTCTGATGCAAAAGTTTAGCAGAAGTTTAAATGTTAAACCTTTTGTCAGACGAACAACCTCAATGTTGGGTCTCTTTTAAAATAAAATGTAAAGTGTAAATACTAATTTCTAAAAAGTAGGTATGGATGGTAATCTGGGCATTTTCATTAAGAAGTTTGAGACTGATCACGATAGCATGATGAGTCAACCTTTATGAACAAAGTAACAGTAAAGGAAACTGTCTCTACTCCTTGTGAATATTTTCCAAGCACCACTGGGATTTAGTCTTAAGAAGAATTATTGTTATATGTCGTGTATTTTCTACGTCCCGCATGGTTCAGTCTCTCCTCTGTGTGAAAACGCGCTTGTCATTGTTACTTAAGCGACACCATTTAAACATAGAGATTACGTCGGTCCCGAGGCGCTAAATGAGATGCTAATATGAGCTACTTATCAATGCCAGTAGGAGTCAGAGCAACATGTGTTTGAGAAAATAATAGATTCTCCACAAGGAAATGAATTGTCATATGTTTTAAAAGCTGCCAAATCAAACGTCTCAAATTAGTTTGTAGCCACGTGTCTGATCTGCCTTTTCATTCACACATGCATTAATTTAGATAGATTGGAAAAGAAATTGCCTATTGCTTTTTATTTGTTTGTCTAATCTAAAGTGTAATTAAAGCAATTTGTCGAAACTTTTATTTAATAGGTTTGTTATAATAGCTTTGACTGAACAGTTCTAAGTGTACATGATTTTAAATGCCCATATAATTTATAAAGTTGTAATTCTGTTCAATTTAAAGCTAATGAATTGCATTTTCAAATTTGCTTTGCGCATTAACGTAGGAATTAATTTAACACTTCTCTAGTAGCTAAAGTAACACAACATAAAAGAATCATGAGTAAAACCTAAATAATTCTTAACATTGATACGACCAAGATTACTATTTGTACTAAAATGACTCTTGCCTCTGCATTTATGGCCACAACCGGTTCAAATGTCCCAAATATAGCTTTATTAGACACTTTCTGATAGCTAATATATTCCTACAGTAGTCAGTTGTCAGCACACTCCCAGTTTGCTGAGGCAGACAGCACCACAGGGACTAAAGTACTGAGCTAAATGGGGCAGTAAAATTTGATATTAAACACTTAACATTTAAAACGTTGGACTACTTGAATATCAGCTTAAATGTGGAGCCTCTGGAGGATATCTCCCCAAAAGAAAGTTGTTGAAAAATGACCCATGTAGATTTCAGACAGGTTTTCAGACAGCCGCTCTGGTGTCACGAGGAGAGATACAGTCTAGGTTTATTAATCTAATAGCACTATTTTAATGTATAGTTTTTACATCAGATGCCCTTCTTCCTTTTCCAGCATAATATTCTATAAAAGAAAACAAAAATAAAGCCATGAGAGGTTGAAATGAAATGTAGAAGAAACTTGTGGTCCATGGAAGATTTCGTTTTGTTCTGCTCTATTGTTTTCTGCCAACGTCTCCCTCACTGCTTTAAGTAGCTGATTTGTATTTGACTTTGCTGACCAGCCAGTCCCTCACTTTCTGTACAAATACAGAAGGGTCTGGGATCAGACCAAAGGGGCGTCCAACAGCCATCCTGACTTGGGATGGTGCAACCACAGCCGCTAATTTGTAGCACGTGTCTCTCAAATGTAGAAGACATCTCCTCTCGAATATTCTTGTATCATTGAGAACAAAATAAATAGCTATGATATTTTCTCATGAACACACAAACAGACAGAAGGTAAACATATTGAGTTTGACAAAAGACCCAGAGCTGTTTATGTTATGTTTTTTAAATATCATTTACAAACCTTGCCTCATAAATTGAAGGTAAAGCTTTGGTTCTTTTACTGTAATAAAGCCTGTTTCACCCTCAGCCTGAAACCATCCAGTAGCTGCGACCTTTTTACTGCTATTGGATAATGGGGATGATCTGTAAATACAACAGCTAAATGTACAATCATTAAAGACTATTTGTCATTGCACGCTGAGATTTGGTTATTGTAGTCATCACTGTGAATATACGAGGGCTGAGTGGCCCTCTTTGAGTGCTCGAGGTACTCTCTGGATGACTGTGATCCATAAATCTATTTGTGCTTGTGCACCTATCTGTGCGCCCTTGTACGGCGAGCAGAAGGTCACTATGCCAAGAGACATTTATGGCTTGTCGGTTCCTCGAGTAATAACGAACTGAGGGAAGTGAGCCTTGTCCTATGCTGCTCCTGCAGCTTGGAACTCCTTCCCATCAGAGTTGAAGTTGTGAGCTGGTTTCATTGAGGGTTTTTTAGTTGATTTAAAGAAAAAAAAAGTGAGAATCTTACAAAAAATGTCTGTCCTTTTAAAGTTCCTGTTTTAATTATGTCATAATATATCTCTTTTAAATGTGTAATAGTTTTATGATTTATGTGCTGCTACTTTTGACTCACATTGCCCCAGGCCACCCTCGTAAAAGACTCTTCAGTTTTCTCTTTGGATCCTACCTGGTTTTATATAATGGTTAATTAATAAATAATAAACGTCCTTTAGCCCAGTTATATAAAATGTTATTGTTTCACTTGTTGATTCTTGATTGAGAAATTTGTGCTGTTTCTTAAGTTTGATTTTCTTTCCTTTTCTACTCGTGTGCCGACTGAAACATCTTTGTAAAGTATTGTCAAAGCGCACAGTCTTTCCTGGCCAGGCAAGTATTTGACTGCTCTTCATATCACTTTGATTTTGAAGTTTGATGTTTGCCACTGGACACACAAGCACAAGCTTAATCCACAATTTCTGTTCAAAACATTGTCCAGACCTGATACGACTTCTATACCATTATGTGAGAGGATAAACAATCACACCAACGTGATCAGCTGAACAAACAGAAACAATCTCAAATCAGTCAAACTTGTTACTTCTTCAGGCTCTACATAATCAGACTCCCTTGTGCCGGTTGAAGTTTCCAAAGTTTGTGCCCAGATGGCGTTTTGGCTGTGTGTTGTGTGGACTTGGGCGCTGCCTCTGCCCTTGTCTCAGTGTGATGTCATCCAGTTTTAATCAAGTCAAGGACAGACGAGCGGCACCTGCTCCTCTGTGGACGCTCGAGCAGCAGCAACCGAGCGCCAAGGCCCAGACTGTGGGTGACGTGACAGGACCAAGACTCGTCCAAAACCCAGCCCTGCCTCCTGAGTTTGATCTTTAGTTTGGCTTTAGACAAAGGCCGCGTTGTGAGTCACACAGATATGCCAACGCCAGCAGATCTGTGCTCAAGATAGACAGGAATATGTTTATGTATTTACTTTGCATTTGCTTCAGAGTCAATAAAGTATCTATTTATTAATCTTTCTATCCATATCTATCTGTATTATTTTTGTTTTATTCTATTATTCTAAAGGGTAAAATCAGCAACATTTAGCAGATTACTTTTTTAAACCATGACAATTTGTATCGATTTAAACCTTGTTCCACTCAAGTAAGCAATCTTTAACAAAACGTAAAGTCTAAAATCTATTTACAGTAAATTCCAAAATTTCTGAAACTATTCTCAGCTAAAGCCTGCACGTATTTCAGCAAATTGGATCAGCGATTTCATTTATACTTATGGTTCTATGGTGCACAGGAGTAAATTATTAATGTCTGTGTTTTTCAATAAAAGTAGATGCAAATACACTCCCCTGAATGCCGGTTCTTATAGCAGCTGTGTCTTTCTGCGTGTGGTGTCTGACGGGCTTTGACAGGCGCTGCCTTCTCTCTGTCAGAAAGTCTGATACATCCGCCCCCTCAGTGTGGAGCATTGTATAGAGCCGCAGCCCTGTGGAGCTGAGCCAGGCTAATGCTGCCACGTCGCGTCCACAAATACAGGCCTGAAAATACAGAGATTTCAGGCTTTATTCACACTTCACACCAGAAATAAGTTGTGGTCACAAATATTATACTGTACAGGGTTTGTTTAAAATAAGGGCTGATGCAGCGTTGATTACTGGGATTGATTGCACTAGATTGTGCTCCATGGAAATCGTTTGCTTTTCTATTTATATTGCAGGGACGGCAGGGTGGAAACAACAAATATCTCATTTACCACCCTTAATTTTATATGCTTGCTTGAGGGTTTACATTTCATAAACATGACCACTCTGTGCCTCCAGATACGAGGTTCACATGTTTAACTCAAATATAGCTTTTGCTGATAACAATTGAAAGGCTTATTTATTGTCAACTACAAAAACACTGGATATAATAGCCAACTTGTTGATGTTTTAATTTAGTGTAGGGTTCTCAAGATTCATTTGGGTTGCCATTTCCAATTCTGAAAAGCATAATGTTTAAACCTTTGTGTCCTCTGATTTGAATGGTCACCACCTAGAGCCCTGCGCCTGCTCTAATCATGACTCAGTGCTGGTGCATCCTCTGCAGCTCAGAGAGCCTGGGATTCTGGAGATTCTGAGCTGAACATGAGCCACGGCCAGTCCATACTGAGAAGGAGAGAAACTTGGATGTATCCTCAATATGCAGGCAACCCAGGCCCAGTTGTGATTGTACGAACGTTTTAAAAACAGTAAAAGTGCAGGTTACAGTCTGTTTAATGCAAATTTAAAAGGGGTCGTCGCTATAACTGAGTCACTGTGAAATAACCTATTTGCACTTGAATGCATTTAGTAGAACAGAAAAAAAAAATTTGTAACAACTTTGTATGTGTGATGATTATTAGAATTCCATGTTTCTGATGAGACAGCAACTTTAAATTGCTTAAAACTTTTAAAACAGTGCGTACAAATGTTAACGTTTAGTGCAGGAACTTGGGGGTTGATTTCGAAGAATGTGTGTCAAATGTCATTCCCAGGCCTTGAAAAATTAAGACAAATTGCACCAGGAGAGAAATTCATGCCACTTAAACAATCCTTTGTCAACCATTCTATTGTTATCAGCCATCCGTTGATTAGAATTCTGTCCACATGCCAAGTTAGGAGCAACACGTGTTTTCTGATTTACAGACATTAAACACATTACAGTAAAGCTGGATAAAATGACAACAAAGTTCAATTGGAGTTTTAAAGCATTGCCTTTTCCAGCCTGAAACAGCCCCAGCACCAGATTCATTAGTCCAACTCCGTCTTTTGACTCGCTGCTTGTTATCTAACCCCATTAGCCCGAGCTATCAGTCAGCCTCCAGAAACACAAAGATTTGACGCATTTCTGTAATTAATCATCTCAGTTGGACTCATCAGGGTTTTTGATATTGGCTGGTGACTGGAGCTCCACGGGCCAAACTGTGTGAGACATATCTGCAGAGAATCAGAGGAGAAGGTCTGTGCTCGCCGCTGCTTTCACTCGCTGCACACTAATGACTGTCTTGCCAAAGCATTTAACCTTGAGCCGGACTGTCTTCTCCTTTAGAAAAGCTGGCTTCTTGAACCATGAAATAGAGGCAGTTGTCGCTCTTGAAGGAGGTTACAACCCAGACGACTTCAGGATTAATCAATTATTGCTATTTCAAATGTTACCATGTCAGCGCCCGGACTCGCTATTGGATCAGTATTTCAATCTGACTCCTGTTTGTGACATTGTCTTCTCCAAACAAACGGCACAATTGATTTTCTAAATGTCACATGCACATTGTCTGGTTTCGCCTGCTGTAAAGAAGAGGCCGAGATTAGATTTTTTCGGTTACATTGTTCATCGCAGATATAAATCTTGGCTGAAATGTAATTGTTGTACAGTTGAAGTGATTTTCTCAAATAATGGAAAAGAAAGAATCACTGTAATTGCAATGATTACAACTTAAGTACTTTTCCATTTGAATATATGTGCAATAAGTATATAATAAAAATCAAACCAATAGCACCAATCAAGTTTAAAAAGCTGTCCACTTTTTAGACAATATTACAATTATGTCCATTATAAAATGCTGTTTCCTTGTATAGCCCCTTTGAACACAATTGAAAATCTGAACAAATGGTGAACAAAAGGGCTGCATGAGACCCTTCAGTTTGAGTGAGTTAATATCAACTATTTTAAATGTGTATGGAACAGTTATTTTGATTTATTAGTTTAAGGACTCCATTATCAGAATCAGAATTACTTTTATTCATCTCCAAGGGGACATTTATTTGTGAAAAATAGAAGTTTTAAGATAAAACATAATGTAGCTCAGTAGAATAAAGGATACAATAAATTAGGTTTAATTTGGTTTTATCAACTAAACCCCCATCTGAACAAACAATTTACATTTCCTTAACTAAGACTATTTGGAAGCCAATCCATGGTAAAACGCTTGGATGCCACATAGAAATAAACGTCTTTTTTCCAAACGGAAAAGCTCTCTACTCTGTGACTATGAGTATTCTTCATAAAATAAAAACTGGAAGTAAGTGTGCATGCAGTCCAAATCCAAATCCGCTTTATTTATAGATCCCATTTTGCAAACAGAACCGTTTCCAAAGTGCTACACAGACACAAAAACAATAAAACCAGTAACATCAAATCCAAGCAAAATCATGAAACCATAAAATAGCCATAAATAAATAAAACAAATAAAACGCATGGAGGACCACACAACTCATACAGTGTTAAAAGCCAGAGAGAGGCAGTAGAACGCTGCTCTGGGCGTCTAATTACCACGATTACATTTTATTTCTTGGTTCGGCCAAGTTCATTAAGAAACCGCAGTTTATACAATAGTGGCTCTGAAGCATCACTCCGTTCACTCTGCCGTGGGCCGGCTCGACAGGGCACAGACCAGGGGTGTCCAAACTGTGGCTCAGGGGCCAAATGCAGCCCTCAGACCAGTTACTGTTGGCCCTCAGACTTCCTGCTAAATTGGCCCAAATTACCAAAATAGTACTTTTTACAGTAAAATTCAGCAATCATAACAAATATTTTGATTTTATACAGACCTAAATTTTATGTTCTAAGCCTGAATTAAAGGAAAAATATTATTGGCCTTCAAACCTGCTCTTGAGTGTTTTTAGTTTGACATCTCATGTCTTAGAACTAAAAATAAAATGCTTTTACAAAGAAAAATGTAAAGGCATCTCTGTTTTGGGAGATGTCGTTTTGACTTAGCTGTGGCTCCATCTATTGCTTGTAGAGGCAATTACACACATGTAAATATATACCCACAATGCATTGCAGTAAAGAGAGGACCTCAGAAAGTTGTAATGATCGTGATTAGAAGAAATGGAAGAAATGTTGAGAGCAAGTCTGGCAATTATTTAAGGACTTAAAACAGTAAAAGATTCTGGGATAAATGACGTGAGCATCATCTGCGTCACACATCGAAGGAGCTCAGAACACAGTGCTGGAGAGAGAGGATTTTCAATCGAGTCATCAAACAAACATGAATCAAACTAAATGCTCCTCCAGGTATGTTTCTGATGATGAAACAATGCTTTGCACGTTTCAAAATGCGGACCTCGTACTGCCACTGCAAAGAATCGAAAATATCATTTCATCCTTCTGGTCTGAACAGTATTGTTTGAAAGCTAATCTTTTTAAATCCTGGGTCATTGCAGCCAATCATTACAACAGATTTTCGCAACAAAACATCTCTAAAGAGTATCAGATGGGTTCAAAACTTACAACAAAACATGATGCAAAAACGGAATAACTTTGTCAAACCTGTTGCAATCTCATATTTTCATCACTTTCTCAGATTTTTGCTTTTAAACTTCAGGTGTGCTCCAATCTGTCTAAACAGCGCACTGCCTTGATGTATTGAGGATGAAGAAACGTGGCACCTTACCCTTGGATCTGACACTGTCAAAGCTCAAACCTCCCCAACTTTTGTCACATTTGTGCAAATTAACTACTTTTTAAAAACCACCGCGATGCTGAAAGAGAATCACAAATGCACCCAGATATCATTTTTCCGTTAAGTTTGTTTCTGTCAATATCTCACCTAGGAAACATTTCATATTTAAAGGCATGCTGTTCAAAGTTCAGTGACAGTGATGATAACTTGTCAGAATCTAACTTTATTGTAGAGAAAGTTGTTTGTGCGATGCTGAGGGAGGTGGGTGTGTTCAGCTCATGCCCTTGAGGTATTTCTATAGCACTGCAGTTTTTCTATCGTTCAAAATGGATGTGTGCCAGTCTCTCCAGCGCACAAAGGCCACCCGGATTCAGGAACATTCAGCGTGGGAGGAACATGATTAATAATAAAGTTTATATATTTAGCCTAACGTAATGAGCTTACCGCCGTTGAAATAAATGCCAAATTAATCTTTGCTGATGTAAATGCCACTTATGAACCTAAGCTAAAATGGATAAGGTTTTAATTAATACTTGATTAAATAGTTCACAAATGCTTACTGTAAAATCGTTCTAATTTAGCTCTAATCCAATATTTTCATTCACATGACATCATAACAGTCAGAAATGCTCATAGTTTAACATTAATGTGAAGGGCAGGTCAGCATTGTGTGGTAATTTTTTTCTTTTAACTGTCAAAAGGCTGATATTTTATCCTTGGGTTTTTTTTTTCTCTCTCTATAATAACACAACATTTGAAGTCTTCTCTGTCAGCAGACTCATTTGTTTCTCTTCACAGCAGTATCGCTGACTTACCTAATGCAGTCTAAGCATCGTAAATATTCACTGTGATGAGTTAGTAAGCACTTTTCACGAGTCTCTGAGCCCAGAGCGAGTTTTGCTGCCTGGGTAATGCTAACATGAACATGAAAACGGTGCACTTCCTGCTTCTCGTAGAATAAAACACTCTATAAATAGATGAAGAGAAAGCGCTGTGGTCACTTTTTGTCTGCCTTCCATGAAATAGGATTGAACATTTGCATTGAATAATCAGAAAAGCCAATACTTACTGTGGATCTGATTTTTCTCCTGTGTGTTTCCATGTCCAAAAGAAAAATTATCATTTATAACGCCAATAAATCAGTTTGGGTTTTTTTTGGACTAACTTGCTGTGTTCGAAGACAACGTAAGGCTTTTAAAATAATTATTTAAATCTTTAACATTTTCGCTTTCATGTTTTTGCTCAACTGTCACGAGCAAGTGTTAAGAATCTGAAAGAAATCCGATTACTCACATCAGATATGACTGTTTATTTTACATTTCAATAATCTGATTAGTCCAGAAGTCATATAACACTTGGTGTGCGGATGTAAACATACAGTCAGTGTACAGGGTTATAATCATGGATGGTTGATGGGAGTGATATAAGTAAAGGACAGTGGGGGATAATAATGTACTTTAGCGTGTGAATGTACATAACAAGCAGCATATGATTTACGGTGTTGCTATGTTCCAAATTCATGTTTTGTTTGTTGGGGAAAAAAACAACAAAAAGAAACCTGCTTGCATAAGTGTGGCCACAGGAGATTTAGCTACCACTTCTCTATAAATGGATCAAGAAAATGAATTCCAAGTTGAACATTTCCACTTATTTTTAATGGCACAAACATAGAACAAATAATCAGCTACATTCAGAACAAGGACCAGTAAAGCCTTGAAATATGGTCAGGGGAATGAAAGAAGCTTGATATGAACACATTATTCTACTCAAATCCCAGTGGGTATATTTACTGATCAAATGAAAATCAATTGACTGGGGAAATTATTTGACATTTATTTATTTAGAGGAATAACCCCTTGAGATGAACCATCTCGTTTTCAAGGGGGTCCTCGGAGTCAGATACAGCAGCAGTTAACTCAAATACATTTGATTACACAAGACAAAACAAGGGATTTACAAGACATATAACGTCACACACATACACACACACTCACACACACACACAGCATGTATATGATCTGACAATCATCGCAGATCGAGGGAGTTCAACAGGAAGTGCTTTTGACGCTTAGAGGGGGGAGGATTTTCTAAAGAACATTCCTCAAAACTGCATGAATGCAGCTGAATGGAACTTTAGGTATGTTTAGAAAATGGTTTGTGTAGCAGAATATGTGTTCCTCTTTCATCTTATTTCACAGTTTAACACCACAGACAGAAATACAGAAACTTTTCCTTGTAGTATGGTATGGTAACAGGTGGGACTTTAAAATTAGAAATGCCTTTCCTTTCCAAAAACAAGCATTGTATATTGACCAGATTTGTGGTGACATCAAATCAAATCAAATCAATTTATTTTTATAATGCCCAAAATCACAACAACAGTTGCCTCGATGGGCCACAGGTAAAAGCAGTTCAGATAACTGTCCCAGAATGCCCCTGTCCTTTGACCCTCCTTCGCGGCGAGGAAAAACTACAAAAAACCCCATGGGAAAAAGTAGAAACCTCGGGGAGAACCACAGTGAAGGAGAGATCCTACTCCCACGGACGGACAGGCTGCAGATTAACTAGGACTGACGCATCCACTTGGACTGTGGAGCCAGAACCACTCAAGAGGGAGGTGGCTTTAAAGAGTTCCTCCAGGCGGACGAGGAGCAGTCCACCAGTGTAGAGAGATCCTCCAGCAGGAGATGAGGAACAGTTCATCTAAAGTAGAAGGAGTTCGTCCAGGCAGACGAGGTGTGGCTAATCCAGCTGTCCAGGCGGGTGGCGAATAGATCGTCCAGACAGGTGGGGGTGGGGGGGTCGTCACTGGAGCAGCCGCCGCAGTGTCTGAAACAGTCTCCACTCCCCGGGGGAAGTGGAGAGAAAGAGAAACATGTGAACAGCAATGAACAGACTACAGTTGAAGTAATATTAAATATTGTTGATAGATAAAGTAGGAAGAACCAGAGGATAGTGTTCAAGCTGCCATACTTCCCCAGCAGAATTGCTCCAAGGGCAGCGTAGCTAAAACTGTAGGTTTTTATTTCTGTTCCTAACTGGCCTGACCATAAGCTATTTCAAAGAGGAACGTTTTGAGCCTGGTCTTAAATGTAGAGACTGTGTCGGCCTCTTTTACATGAACAGGGAGCTGGTTCCATAACATAGGAGCTTGGTAGCTAAATGCTCGACCTCCTACTGTGCTTTTAGAGACTCTGGGGACTAACAATAGTCCAGCATTTTGAGAACGAAGAGCTCTGTTTGGATGGTACGCTACTATTGCATCTTTGAGGTAGGATGGGGCCATATTGTTTAAAGCTTTATAAGTCAGGAGGAGGATTTTAAATTTGATTCTAAACTCAACAGGAAGCCAGTGAAGAGACTCCAACACTGGTGAAATATGATCTCTTTTTCTAGTACCTGTTAATAATCTTGCTGCTGCATTTTGAACCAGTTGAAAGCTTCTTATAGAGCTTTTAGGACACGCTGTAAGCAGAGCGTTACAATAGTCTAATCTGGATGTGACAAATGCATGGATGAGTTTTTCGGCATCATCTCTGGGCAGGATTTTTCTAATTTTGGCTATGTTACGCAAATGAAAGTAGGCTGTTTTACAGGCTTGATTTATATGAGCTTTGAACGAGAGATCTTGGTCAAATAGGACCCCAAGGTTTCTTACAGTAGAGCTGGGGGCTACAGTGATATTGTCCAGAGAAACTATCTGGTCAGATAAGGAGTCTCGCAGGTGCTTAGGGCCCAGCAGAATGACCTCGGTTTTTTCAGGGTTAAGGAGCAGATAATTAAGAGTCATCCAAGTTTTTATGTCTTTCACGCAGGCACTAAGTCTGTCTACTTGATGCGTCTGATCAGGTTTCATTGATAAATACAGCTGAGTGTCATCTGCATAGCAGTGGAAGTTAATGCCATGCTTTCTGATGATCATACCTAAGGGCAGCATATAAAGAGTGAACAGAACTGGACCGAGTACATGTACATGAAACCATTGTCTGTTCCAATACATTCATATATACAATGTCTGTCTTTTCTTTTTCTTTTTTCCATTGTCCCCACTTCACCCGAGCCACTATCACACTACACCGCTGGCTTGTACCATCGCACCTGCCCCGACGCTGAGGCTAAACACTGGGAATTGCACTTACTCCTGCTCGGAGATTTGGGGAGTGATACCTTGAGTTTTTTTCTTCTCTCTCCCGCCTCTCCTCCTACATCTTGTGCTGCGACTCTGCCTTTCCCGGTCTAATGAATAATGCACAGTGAGACACACAGAGTTATCCAAAATCAAGTCTCTCTCATCCCTGTTTGAGTGCATTGATTTCCTAGCTCTCGGCAGCATCTGCACGGGCTCAAAGGCAGATCCTCCGTGTGGGTTGTGGGGATAAAAAGAACAACAACAAGGCAAACATCAAGCTTGTAGTGCTCTCGCCGCGCTCTACCTGAAAGCAAAGGCCGCGCCGTGCCATCGCTTTTCACTGCCGTAATTAGACCTCCCCCATACAGCACTGTGACTCTGTCTATGATCATTGTCAATACAAGGCTGACATCTGACCTTAACACAGCTACGAGCAATAAGCATATAATTATTCTCTGGAAACTGAAGGTGAAAAAAATAGAAAGGTAGTGTCTATTGAAAGCGTAATTGCTAAGTAATAAGAATTGACAGGATATTAAAATGTAAAATGCGAGAGAAGATAAGAAAAGGATATTTTTAATTAGGCATATGCAGTGAAGATATTACATCTTATCTGATTCTCTGGGAGTATTATTCCACTAATTGTTAATTATCTTACCATCCTTGTACTATTATTATGTTCAGTTACTCTTTTATGTGGCTAGTTTCATGCCGATAAAGCTCTGTTGAATCTTCATACTCACTTAAGGACTACTGCAGTGGTCTTTGATTATATTTACCCAAGGACCAGATTTTCTCTCTACAGACACAATGGGAGCCAGAAGCTGTTGTGAAATACGTAATAACACACACACAAATATACACATATATATATATATTCTTAAAATATGGCACAGAAAGATGTTTGCGGGTAGTACTTTTGTTCTGTAACTGAAACTATAAAAGCAAAAGAAAATTGAATTCTGTCAACAGGAGGCAGGTTTTAAGAGTGAAGTCATTGTGAAACTCTTCCAAGAAGCTTCTTCAGTTCATCTGATAGAGAACTGGAGAGTCACAAACTTTTTTTTTTGCAGTAAGGAGTATCTGCTGTTAGTCTGAGGTGTGAACTGAGTCATATTCAACATAATCGTTCAAGCCCCTCATTTCTGTTTAGAGATGGATTGTCTTTCCTGACAAATATAGCCTCTTTGACTCCTCAGACAGGTTTAATCCCAGCGGCACTGAAGGATGGGTCAAATGCAGTGGGCCCATTTATAAACAGTGCAGTGTCAAGTTACAGGTCAGATCTATGTGGAGGCGACCTCTAGATATCTTTTGAGAATTGTAACACCTGAATACATGAAAGCTACCAAAGCATGTGCTGAAAACAGACAAATAAAACACACAATACTGAATTTCCTGTTCTTTTCAACCCTTTTATATGATGTTGTTGTGATAGTTGTGATGTGACTCTTACACGTTTTGTCCGGTCACTCCTTGTCTGGGATAATTGCTTTTTTTTTTATATAACATTGCATCAAACACAGTCAAATCTTGCATAAAAAGTTAGTCAGCTTTATTTAAATGTGTATTAAAAGTTATAAAAGTAAAAAAAAAAATTTTTTTACTGCCCTATGATGATACTTTGGTGCTTACGCAACAGCATGTAAGATTTATCACTTACTTCAATTTGCTGTGGTGACTTAGAAAAGGTTACAAGCGCACTCCTCGCTCGCTCACCTAATAAGCATACTAATAGTCTTAACATCCCAGAATGTGATCACAGCATATTTCTGAAAGTGTCCTTCCCCTATACTGCCACAACTCAGATTAAATCATTAATAATCCTGTGCTGACCAAAGGGGACTCCACTCCATTTAAATAAACCAAACCAATTTGATAAGCAGCCGCACTATTAGGATAAGCCCGCTATGAGAGAATGTGAATAAGATACACTCAAGAAGATTGTCTTTTCCCATTGTTATTGCTGGGAGGGTTTAGCACAGTGTAAAGCCACTGCAGTATCCGTGAAAGACAAAGACGAAGTACTCTGATATTTGAGTATTACATGTACTTTAATTAACTATTCATTAACCTTTATCTAACCAGGTGAACATTAATGGAGATCGACACTTCTTTTTCCAGGGTGACCTCTAAAAAAACTATGACTACTACTACTACTACTACTACTACAAACTGCTGCTGCTGCAATTTCTTACTTAATTATTGCACTATGCCACTTTTTTGGTCAAGGGTGCACTACCTGCTTGTCTCCATGGAAATGTTATTGTTTTGCTCAGCAGGGCCGGCCCGTGGTAGAAACAATCCGAGGAAATGTTTAGAGTCAGCACCAATAGGGGACACAAAGGCACAAATATAAACACAAGTTAAAACGATAGACAAATATGCGCCACTCTAAAACTTCTTAATGCACCTGAATACAGGACAGGACAGGTGCTTTATTCAAATTCTCTTGGGGGAGGACTCTCAAATCCCTCTTTATATCTTTGCCTATCTCTAACTCTAAAGAAAGACTATTTAATCCTGACAAGTGTGGCCTACTAGTTCCCGAATCACCTTTTCTCCACAGTTCATTCCTGATTTCTTGTCTTTATTTTGTTCTCTATTGTTATGTCCAATTATTTAAACAGTGTGTGTTTGGTGGGCCACAAAACACCTAGATTCATCAGTTTCTTTCAATCGCACATGCTTTTATTAATAAATCCCTTGCAAACATGTGTTCTCTCAACAGATCTAACCAGTAACTTGACCTGGTGTCACAGAATATAATTTAATGTCATACTTTGGGATATTCCAGGCAGACTTCCATGGAGACAAGCAGGTGACAGACACTCTACTTTGAAAACACGTACTAAATAATACTGTGAAATATTCACCTTATTCTGCCCATCACACTTTTGCCTCTTTGTGTAAAAAGTCTCGCCACTAAAAATATGTATTGATTTATGTAAAATATTTAATGTACACGTGCAACAAGGCAGCAATGTACCGATGTCCTGCAGCCTGAAAACGGCCTTGTACAACTTTATTTTCTGTTGCGCTCACCTGGTAAACTAACACAACGGATAAAAGATTTCGACGCCCACGGCAACTTCCGGAATGAGGTGAATAGCTTCTATTCATGGGATCAATTTCATACTTGAGACCCTATTTGCAAACAATCTGAAAAGTCTTAAAACCCTGCCACTTAGAACTTCAACTCTGGCCCAGGACTTCATTGAACCCATGTTGTGAGGCGAGAATGTTGGCCACCCAGTCCAATTCACTCAAGTATAAATAAAAGCAAGGGTACAGTGCTTGAGAAAATGTAGGCAGAAAGCATTATTGCTGAAAAGCTATTCATAATAAAAAATGTTTACTTTCAACCTCTGCGAAAAGTCACTGGAAAAGACCTTGTAGAATACTCACACTAAACCAGATAAGCAATAATCCCACCTCATAACTCCAATGGTAAAAATCTGAAAAATGATGAGTGGTCCCCAGTAACGCCCCATATAATCCAACTTTAAAGGAGCATTTTTCACCTCGTTTCAAAATGTATAGAAATCAATATTTAATCTGCAGCAAATATTGGCAAATGCACAAAAGGCCCGGGATGCTAAACGCTCGACATTTACGGCGGTTTGGTGTCAACAGATGACTAAGCTCGTGGAGAAAAGGATTAGTAATAAAATCTCCTCTTTGATGCATTACAGGTAAAAGTTTCTGGAAAGTCAGGCCTTAAGTACAAAGACGCCAGAGCTCAGATCCAGCCACCTCTGCAACAAACGAGACAAAACACTCGCCCTTGACACTGGTGGATTTCCACTTTTGATGAATAAGCATTTGCAGGGGATAAGAAATGCATTTTGCAGATGGAACAAAGCAATGCTGTTAAGAGGCAGCAGAGAGCCTTGTGGAAGGTGACCCCAAAGATCACATCGAGTTATAAAAAAAAGTGCTCTGCTTGGCTTCAAACCTTAAAACGCTCTACAATTATTGATGATTGACTGAAGTTCAGCATTTCCGCTCAAGTTCTTTTGACATGTGGTTCAATAGAGCATTTGAAAGATTGCCGTTTATTCATTATGTTGTAAATCTGGATCTGAAAAACAATGTTCTTTCATTGAATTATAATGACAGTAATTCATCTTTTCTAATTTCCGTTATTGGTTGGAATGAGTGGTGCTTAGGGCTTTTGGTTCATCTTTGAAAATGACCAGCCAAGTATTCACTCAAATTTTACATTCAAAATGGAAAAAATCAGACTTTGTTGTCACAAATTGTTGCTTTTTGATGACCAGTTTATATGTACTATTACAACAACTTAAAGTACCTCGACTGTTATTGCACAGTTGTGGTGCCTCAGTGGATGAAAAGTCTCATTTTTGAACCTTCACAACATTTTCAAATTGGAAACCCACAAATGAAACTGCAGTGTGATTTGTTTTCCTCCAAGTTCACACATCTCTAATGGCTGTGGTGATTGAGATGGTAATTGATGCCTGCGCCACACAATACCTAGTGTTGGCCGAAGCGCTTCACAGTTGGAGGGATCCGTCTTATGCTTGTTCTAATAGGCTCTGCTCCAGTGAGTGCAGGGCTTACAGGTGTACTTCTCCCTATACTATATCACCACATTAAATTCAAGAGTCATCTCGCACGTCGACTTTGCATGCTATTAGCTGCTCCTCATCTCTAAGGGGGGCTGCTTTATGGAGCTAATCAGACTGTGTGGTTATTTCAAACACTGCCTGTTTTGAGGTATTAGAAACCACATGCCCACACGGCCTTTTTGCCAATTCTCTTTCTTGCATCTTTGAAAATAAAATTAATTGTTTTCAAAGAAAGATCTGAAGTAAATTCAAAATGTCTTTATTAATTGTTCAATTTGATTATTAGTGGTTGAAATTAAAGGTGCACTACGGTGTTAATTGTGTTAATCACAGGTAAAAAAAAAAAAGAGGGCTCACCTCTCACCTCTCTGACCTGTAACTTGTGGTGTCAAGTGCCTGGAAAAGTGAAATGCCATACTGTGGAACATTCTAAACCGTCATTACTCTGGGACGAGCAGGTGATGGATTCTCCTACAACAGAAAAGTGACATGGTGCACATAACTAGAAGGTAAAAATAAATCTTAAATTATATCCTGTATTTGTGTTAATAGGATCAAATTATCGTCATTCAGCAGATTGGAGTCACTGATTATTCGGCCTTTCTGTTTGGGTTTTGTGTTTCCTCAAATGCCCTGGTTTCAGCGAGTGACCTAAAATGCACAATTGGCTAATGATCTAACTGGCCCTCCTGTAAACTCCTGGCCAGAATCCTGACTCCACATGCTGTAAGAGCCCTGGGCACTGCACTGCGCTCACTCCAAAAGTTTAAGCAGCATGGAAGAATGGGTTAATGGCAGGGGACAGTTTTTGTTTATGGCAATTACACTGTAAACCCAAATAGAAGACACAAAAGCTGAAGATGAAATAGTAGAAGTGATTACTTTAAAGAGCTGCATACTTTCAAAAATAAGCAACTGTCACTTTTAGAAGCCTTGGTAAAAAAACTAAATTAGTTCTAACAAAATACAAAAATGCCTTGCTTTTGAATATCATAGTTAAAAAGGGTTGAACTCGTATGTCTTATAAGTAACGTGAATGTGTCTTTGCTGAGCTGAAGCGTTCACTAATAGAGCACAGTCACATCAGAGAAGATGTAACATCTTAATTAGAGAGTTTTCTAGGAGGAGTCTAGGAGCTGTTTCCCTGAAGTCATTACCCGACCGAGCTTTTCATCAAACACCAGTGGTTACAATATGCTGCACATTGCAACATGTGTATGGGCATAATAGAGACGTAATATTGATTTTTATAAAGATGTATACCAGAACTACATGAATATGAACCAGTGTGTTAAGTTGCACAGTCTTGCCTCAGAATGTTGAGGTTGTGGGTCAGTCCCCTTTGGCTGTAGGAGTTGCACATGTATTAGTTGGAAGACCATAGAGAATCTGAATGTCTCACAGGAGTAAAAGAAGACTATGCTCAAATTTGCACTGTATCAAACTAGGTAGTCACCATTGTAAATACTGTTAACTTTTGGGAAACAGCTGCATTAATGTTATTGACAGAAATTGTGATTCAGAACAACACTCAACCATGTACAGACTCAATATAGAAATCTGTCTGCTTGCATAAGGGCTCATAAGATATACTGTATCTCTTGGTGAGCCTCAAGGCCTCCTTCTTGGCACAGAAACAGATGCAACGTCCCACTGCAACATCTCATCTGGATTATTTGATTTAATCTCCAAAACATATAATTTGAGTTTCCCAAAGATTGCACTATCCACAGTAACCTGAATGTAGTTCCATACTGTGATCCATTTTATCATAACCAAAAAGGAAAGAAAAAGTACTAATAAACAGCCTCATATGACTCACCCTGTCACTATGCATAAGCACTTTTGCATAAGAGGTTTTCTATTCATAACTGCATCGAAACCTAAACTTCGGGAACATTTTGACCTCCACATCAGCGGGACTCAGTGAAAACTCTGACACCACCGGGACATCTAGCAATCCACCTGCCACCCACGTGTCACACACCTTCAGAATGTGAGGACAGAGCGGCACAGGACCCCGGCGTGACGAGGCGCTGCTGGGAGGCGGGAAGGATGACAGTATGTGCATCTGCTGCTCATAACATTGTTCTGTAACGGCGTAGTATACATAAAGCAGCGCTGTTACGACTGTGATCATAGCCTCATGTTTTATGTGAAATATAAAAGGTTCATCTAAAGCTAGTGCACTGAGCTCATCTTTTAAATGTGACCACAAACAACAGCTTTCATTTTCTACATCATCTGTCAAATCCCTTTTAATAATAGGGACCACATGTTAATGCTCTGATTTTGTTTGTTTGATATACACTTTCGTATTTATTTATTTATTCATTGTGTTCACTGACAATGGCAATGCAGGTTTTTGGTTCTAATAAATATGTGCCAAAGGGTGGAGGGCACCAACCTTCCACAATATGGGGAGCACTCCGATAAACATGCAACGCTTTAAGAAAAGAAAAGATATAAGCTAACAATTTATTTCAAAATGCACAATAGAAATACTTCACTGGTCGTCCCGTGTGCACTGCTGCGCCACTTTCAGCTGAGAGGACGGGGCTTAACGTTCTCCTCCTGCTCCAAATCTCCCACAGCTCTTGGCTCTGCATTCTCTTGCCGTCTTGTGCTCCCTGGACCTGAGGCCGTCCACTCACAGTTATGCGTTGCCCTGGGCCTGACTGCCGTCTGCTCCACTCTGCTGCCGCTCGGAGACCTATCTGCTCCCACTCACACTCTCACACCTGGATTTCTAATTGCCCAGTCGCACAATGACACACACGCACCCCAAAGCCTCACAGCCACGCCCACTCATCTAAGACACCGGCATGCTTTAAAGGGGCAATACGTGTTATTTTGTATTTTGTGGCAATAAACACAACTGTCATTGAAAGCAAGACAATGAATACATTTTCATAAGACAAGCAGGTGACTCTCCACACAGGGCTTACCTTGAATCCATAATACATAATTCTCCGATGCTTACAAAGAGTCAGTCTGGTCACCACTCAATACCGTGCAATCATATTTGTTTATTTCCGTGACACAAAATCAAAATTCTCTCATTTCAGATCAGCGTATTGTGCTTCGCTCATTGATTCTTCAGAAATCCGTGTGACATTCTTTTCTTTTCCTTTTTCCTCGTAAACAGCCATATTTGTTTTGGGCGTATCATGCGTGTCCCTGTTTGGCTAATCCACCTGTCAATCACGCCTAAACGATGTCCGCACTGATATCGATCTGACGTTTTATAGCAGTATTTTAGTACATAGGCTATGATATATATATATAAATAAAACATACTCCTTAGTGTGGCTTATTACATTTTCAAATTCAATCTAATTATATTTGGCCTCACCTCATTAACCATTTACAGTACAAAGAAAGTACACCAGCCACACAAGGCACAGAATTAGCCACTGAAACATTATTTTTTGCTGAATTTTACTGGAGAATGTCCCAAATCTGTACTTAAAGGAAAGGCCAGAGTGAGAGACAGACAGCCGGCTACACAGTTGGTCCCAACATAATCGTGCCAATGTCAGAAAAAGGTCATCGCCACCACATGCTTCCAAACAGAGCCTCAGCACTGTTGTTTGTCCAAAGAAACACTATTTTAAACACATATGATCTGGACTGGCTTTACAATTTTATCGACAGCTTTTGATCCACATGTGTAGAAAAAGTACATGCAATCACAAACTCTCATATGGATTTTTTAAAAGAGGTGCAGGCCTGAAGACATAGGATCACATGGTTATAAGAAATTCATGGAAAGCCCACAGTGTTAATACTTGAAAAGCACTGAAGGAGACTTACTCCAAGCACAGATTTGTAGTAATGAACACCTAAGCCTCCAACAGACTCCTAGGAAAGTGTGTCTCTGCCAGCGCACACATTAATAATTCAAGAACATTAGCTTTATTTAGAAAGTTACTGTAATTTACATTACATTTAAGGAAAAGTTATTGGACAAAAACACACAAGAGCAAAGTCTGATGATCTTGCACAACAAAACGCACTGAAAATTAGTTTTGGTTCATGTGTGGATCATATAAATGTAAATGAATCATAAATGGCACACACAGGAAGTTGCTTTAATATGGCATGAAATTAATGGTTGGGTCTGCCTATGATAGCTCACACAGTTCCCTATATGTTGCATGAATAAATTTCATTCATCATCTTCCATTTGCAAAACATTATTTTGGTTTTGTGGGCTGTGTTAAATTCCAACTGCTAAAAAGACATACAAGTTGTAGCAAGTACATGTAGTTCTAGATTTTATGTTAATTATACATTTATTAAGTGAAGTAAGTAAAAACATTCTTGCTGGAATCTCTTGAACATTATTTATTTAAACTGCTTTCTGCCTAGCCAATTAAACCAACTGAAAGGAAACATTTTCAGGAAATTTTCAAAATCCCAAAGTAGAATTTATGTATGTCAAACACCAAAATACGAACAAAACACTACACTCCATTACCTTGGTACCATTCCATGTTTTAGCTTTAATACATTTTCAAGCATCCAAGCATCGCAAAGTATGAAAATCCAGGGCTGGTTTGGCAACTAACAACCACTCCAGCACACGTGAGTAACACCAGAACTGTTAAAAAATAGTATCACATGTTGAAGTTCTTTCTTAAGTTGATATTTCTGATCCTATGTGCTTCTTGTAAGACTAGTGGCCATAAAACATCGTCTTTTACCTGTTACGGGTGAGGAGAACCGATAAATGGCATAAATATCATGAAATTATTTATGATTATTCGTGTGATTCTTCTTCATTTGTGTGTATGCCATCTAGTGGGTTAAAGAGCTTTGATCCCTTAGTACTGGACATTGCAAATTCTGACAATATATGTCAAACTGGTCCTGTTTTGGGTTCACGAACATGATGTTTATGGTTAAGGGTTGGGAAACAGTTTAGGTTAGTTGATGTGTTATACAAATTATACGACAAGAATAAAAAGAACAGTTTGGGTCTATTTCAAAAAACATATAGGTTACAAATGTTCGGAAACGTTTAATATGGCACGGCAAAATATCAGTTGGTAGCTGTCGGACGGTTCTATTGATACTGCTTTTTTATTGGCTGCACCGTTAAAAAGAATGAATAGAATTTAAACACAAGGACCAGGCTGCGTGCTCCTTCTACATGCGTCATTCCTGGAAGGGTCTTTTGGACAACTACAAAACTGCAGAACAAGCTCAGAGTTTTCAAATTGTTTGTGCGTATTTCAAAATAAACCTATTGTTAGTTTGTCGATTAGCATTGAGATATAGCTAATGGCTGTCTATGCACTATAATTTTGCTTGCAGTCGTTCAAATCCGTGGACATTACTGCAGTAGGAATGTCTTTTTACTATACAAGCACGAGCACACTTAGTTTGAGTGCTGTGACGCCCAAAGCTATCTCTTTCAAAACCCAGCGTTCTAAAAGCGAACACGGAACTGAAATCTATGCACGGTTCGCAAATAATCCTTGAAAGTAATATTACACGGACATTTTCTCTTTGCACACAATGCCGTCCGAGAGGAGTCTTTTGAATTTGATGTCCGTCTTCACCCTGTAGGCCTGGGCAAAACGCAGACAGCGCTGAATAATAGAGAGAAGACCGAAAGTGCAGCGCGACATGTGATTTACCAGAGTGGACATTCAAACTGTGAGCAGCAAACATGGGTCAGCAAATACACAGCAGCACTCAGGAGAAGAGCCCCCCGCGGGCTAATGCTGCGTGCGGCTATAGGTGGAGGAGCGCTTTGAACAATGCCATAATGAAGTTTGTCATGGCTGCTGATTCTGCTCGAGTGGAGAACAAGAGGGGGGCCAGTGGCTTTGAGCTCAATGGACCAGAAGGATGGCTGAGTGACGATGCAGGCATGCCTTGATTTAATAGGTCAGTTAGTGGGACGGGAAAAGGTGCAGATTGGGCAATAATATCTTGGCTGACCTCGTTCCATCAACATCCGATAATGACTTAATGAGAGTCGTTCAGCAGATGTTGGTGGTGGTGTTGAATGGCGGATGCAGAAATGGGATCGTTAGCAATGTGAATATTATACCAATGAATGGATAATTGACTGTAAACTGGGGATTGAGATTTAGGTGTGTATAGTTTACACTTTAATGTATTAAAGGTGCAGGATGTCACTTTTGGTTTCAGCGCTTTGGAAAAATGTGTATTCTTACTTCAGAATTAGGAAAAGCAAACTAGGAATTCATATAAAATGAATAGTAATAGTAAAATATAAACAATAACAAAATAAAGGTATGCATGAAAAAGGTGTTAGTATGAAAATAGACGTTGACTGGATATAAATATACTGTTAGTGAGGTCATCTCTACACAGATCAGGGCTCATTTATACAACTTTACGTAGAATTCCAACAAAAAGTGCACAAACACAAACTCCCTCTTACGCTGTACCTGGTTTTTACTATTTTGAAATGTGAAAAACAGAACTGGGTATTAGTCTTTACAGCAGTCACATGTATCACTCACTAAGTCCCAGCATCCTAAATATTCACCGCCATGAGTTTATAAGCGCTTTTCACATGTTTCTGAGCCCAGAGTGAGTTTTGCTGTCCCGGGTAAAGGTAACTAACATTGGCAGACTAAAAGCACACTTCCTGCTTCTCGTGGAATAAAACAAGATGCAGAGAAAGTGCTGTGATCTCATTTTCAATTGATGTTTTTACAATATTATCTGCACTGGGACAAAACAGATTTTACCGACGCACAGCATCTTTAAGTGAGTATCTTTGAGCTCAGATCACCTTCTGGCTCAAATCTGAAAGCGCACACATGCAAAGCTCAAATTTTTCAGGCTCAATTGCATATTTTCATGTTAAGTTGTCTTTTTACTGACCATATATTTAACACAGAAAGCCACTTACTGAAACCCCTGATCTGTTAATTGGCTGGGTTGCACTTCTTGATTCTTGCAACAACATTTCCATGGAGACAAGCTGTTAGTGTACCCTAGTCCATTAGAAAAGTTGCATAGTACACCTTTAAACAGGAAAAAAAAGTAGTAGTAGTAGTAAAGTTATAAATTAGTTCAGTGCATGATTATGAGTGAATTTTAACACATTTAAAGTAAAACAAGTTCATAATATTAAAGAGGTATTGTTTTTGTATTTTATGACATTGAAAAGGCACACTGTTGACTGAGCAGAAATTATTATCCAATAGAACAAAATAAATTTCAATAACAAGAGCTGAAATGGTGTGCAGCTACTACATGGCCTGTTTTCATCATAACATTACACAACCACACACGGAGTCCACACTCTGAATCAACAGACAGTGAATAGTATGTTATTTATTTATTTTCCATCAGAATTGTCTTATTTACAGTCACATCCACAAAGTCAGACAGTGAGCACAGGTCAAACAACAGGAAACAACAAAGATCATGGCTTTTCTTTGATTCGGTTTTTCCTCTGTGACCTCATATTTGACCTCATTCGGTCCTCTCATCTTTCAGCTCGGGTGAGGCTGCTCGGGGTGAGCCAGCCTCCAGGGATCATTGTGGGATCAGTGGCTTGACCGTCTTCGGCCACAATACTCTTATGAATGGGGCTGTATGTTAGACAAAGAGGTGTATTATATGAATGAATGGGCACGGTGAGGTTCTCATCTCCGTCAGGCTAAATATTCAGTTTCAACAAGGAGGGCATTTGTTTGTTGTACCTAAGCAATTACAGAATTTTTGGAGATGATGCAGTCAGTCAAAAAGTGGTGTTTTTAGACACAAGGGTGGCTTTCTTTTATACTAAACATGCTATACAAATTACATTATTGATTGCATATTAACTGTAACTTGTCCTGGTGGCATCATCTACTTGTTTTCATGGAGATGAAATGCCATACTGAGAAACATTAACCTGGATCACGCCAGATTGATATGTGTATCACTCTGAATTAGTTCTACACATTATCAATCTGGACAGGCCCCCGATGATGTTCGGGAAAATTAGTAAAGCCATGACGTTTGACATTTGAACTGATCGGTCGCAGCATCACAAAAGCGGAACAAGTCGAGAAATCAACAAATCCAGTTGAGAGAAAAGCACAGACTTCTTCATCCTCAAATGCACAAAGCTATGTGCACGTTTTCAAACGCAAAATAGTGTTGAAATTGGCTGAAGTACGTCCGTCGGCCCAGCATGTTTGTTCAGGTTTGTCTATTTGACTTCCGCCCAAAACACAATGTTGCACTGTGAAAGAACAGCCGGTGCAGCCCTAACAGCGGAACATCGTCCAGATGGATGGTTTATGAACTCACAAATATCGCGAGAATTCATATGGCAGGGCCAGGTTAGAGAAACATGCCACGCAGCGTAATACCGTACCATTAACCACAGAAATCTACATAGTGCACCTTTAACATCTCAGGATCAAATGCATTTCTTCCCAAGCCAACATTTTGTTTCTCAATATGTTTTGGTTTACACTGCCAAAATTGCAATTTTCTGAATAGCTTTCCATTTCAAAGAAAAAGTCTTGCTTTTGCTGTCGCCTGAGTCCACACAAAAACCTTGAGACACTCAAAGGTGTATAAATTAAGTTCAAATATGTGCCTAAATTGTGAGATTCTGTAGAAACTTGACAACAGTCCACAGTTTGTCAATTTTGGTTTAAACTTTAAAAGATCCGAGCCTCTCAACCTTGAAAAGTGACTGCTTTTCTTCTTTCTGTCATTGCAAAAACCAAAAGCACAACGACAACAGTGAAAGAAGCCAATTTTGCCACACTTTAATTGAAGAAGGGAAACATTTGTAAACCAAATCAAACCCAAACACGCCTCTTCCACACACTCCATTGTCTGATGATTTGCAGTTTTTTTTAAAGAACAAGTGTGTGAAAAAAACCTAATAATTTGTCACATATGATTGCGGCACAGTGATTGGAAGCTGTTGTGTTCAGGAAAAGGCTGCACCTGGCCACTCAGCCCTCGCTACACTCACGCACATGGAAAGAGAACGAAATTAAGATCAAAGCCTGAATAATCAACAACAATCCCACAAGGACTGCGTAGTAACCAAAGTACGCCGCCACATTTGTGCACTTGTGCCGCCGCCGCTCTCCACACATATTCCCCATTGTTCGGATAATCATTGCTACACCTCGCCAGCTGTTTCCGTGTCGTTTTGGTTTAGCTGTTTTGAACGTCTGCACCCGGCCTGTTCCATTAGAGGCTAAATTGAAAGCAGTTGGACACATGTTTGTTCTTTTTTTTTTCTTTTTTTTTGCAGAAATTGACCACCATTTCTCCGTTAAATGACTTTTGGTAATGTTGG
The DNA here is from genome assembly GCA_019453435.1 of Rhinogobius similis. Classification (NCBI taxonomy): domain Eukaryota; kingdom Metazoa; phylum Chordata; class Actinopteri; order Gobiiformes; family Gobiidae; genus Rhinogobius; species Rhinogobius similis. The sequence continues at coordinate 22,824,321 of CM033624.1, read as the reverse complement.
AGCGGAATTCAACTTGCTCCTCTTGCCGTTTGCTTGGCTTTGCGGGATCAGCCGTGCGGAGCAGAAACACAAAATCTGATTACAGTTAACATTCGTTCTCTTTGCGGATATAATTGAGGGAGTTAACAGTGGAGAATGAGGTGGAAGTCACTTGTCAAATTAATTTGTTTTTCCACTACTTTGCTTTTTTGTGTTCTAACCATGAGCCTAATTGAGAATAATCTAACAGAAAAGCCCTCAGATAAAATGTATGGTTGAGTGGCTTTTATTGTGCAGTTGTAGCAGATAATTCTAATTGTGTGCATGTGTATGTTTTTTTTTTTTTTTCCCAGGAGGACTCTGTTTGAAGTGGTTACACAGGAAATGCATTTGACTCATCTTGACCAAAGCACTTGTCGGTGAAAGCAGCGTGCCATTGAGATGAAGCAGGTGCTCTCATTCGGATTTGCCACCGAAAGGGATTTTATTGTGATGAACAAGCATTTATGTTCATGTTCAATGTACAAAAAACAAACAACATACTTGCTGAACTTGTCTTGTATAGCACAACCAAGAAACGTGCAGTGTGAACAATGCCCGACTTATATAAGCATAATTTGTATCCACATAACACATATATAACACATTTAGTTTTATACAGTGCATCTAACGTTTATTAAACACATATTTTACTTTTCATGCCTTTATTTTTATGTTATTTTAGCATAGTGTATCCTTTTTTACTCTTGCTACATTGTCATCCGTTGCACCGTATCGCCGAAGCAAGTCTGTGAGTTTTGTTCACTGACGATTGCGATACAACTTTTCTAATTCTGATGACTAACTTTTAACTGTACTTTTTGTTTCTTCACAGAGGGGGTATTGTACTTCTATGGGGTATTAATTATTAACACATAGGATAGATCACTGTTTTACCTTTTGTTAGTTTGAAAATGCTATATTCACCAAAAACAACATATTAAACTGTTCTGGTTTTGCTCGGAAAGCCCTCTCCCTCCACATCGTCAGCACAAAACCAGCACACACAAGTTTATGAAGGTAATAATAACAGTAATAAACACAAACAAGAGCATTTTCAGCAAACGAGAACATTTCCTGGTTACGTAAACTAGTAGGCGGGACACAAATCCAGAACGGTTGGAAAAGAGGATTTATGTAGTTTTCAAATAGTGCCCACAAGAGAGCCCAGATTACTTAAACATGCATGAATTACTTTTTAAACACTTCAGGCATGTTTTTGACGAGGGAATAATGTTATAACATGAAAGAAAACTCCAAAAGGTTGATTTTGCATAACAGTCCTTACGACAAACTTTTTTTTTTCTTACTGACGAGCCAAATCTTTATCAGCAGGATTTTAATTTTATTTGTCAGCATCGAAACAGCACACATTCTTGGAGAGCCGAGGGTTTTGTGCTTTTTTTTTTTTTTTTTTTCTCCGTGAATCGTTTTACTCTTTTGAAAGTACTCCAGTTGGCACCCACTCGCTTTAAACCTTTTGTTTGCCACACTGCAGGCCTTGACTATATCATAACACTTCAGTGGAGAAGGTGCCTCTAGTCTCCACTCACATCAATTGCCACTTGTGATGGATAGACACGCTTTGTAGTGTTATGTAAAGACAACTCCAGCTGGACATAGCAGCTTGTTTCTCTGCAGCGGAAGCACTCGTGTCTAACAAGAAAACAATTAAACATTTGTCAGGAGCTTGCAGCAAGACAAGCTATGCATATGTACGTTTATATGTGAACGTAATTAATCCGGGCTTTGATGGGCGTCAGTGGCTGTAAACAGGAACTCTTCTCCGGGCTTTGAGGTCTGCGGTCATCTGGACCGGACACGTCAGACTGTCTGAAGTCTGGATCCCCCGCTGCGGTGATTCAATGACATCGCTGTCATGACGTCTGAGCATTATTTAGCAGGGTATATGAAGAACAGACAGAATTGTGTGTTTCAAAAGTCTTTCTTTGTTTGACCATTTTGGTTAAGTTTCTAATTTTATTTTCTGGTGGGCAGCAGATGTGACCTAAGGTAATTCCATAAATTATTATTTTTTTCACTATACTATAAGCAAAGGCCAAAGCTACCTTATTTACACATTTATTTTTCTTAGAAGACCAATGCACAATAGGTCTTTCTCTAATTATGATCTATGACACTTGTGAATCATTATTTTAGATTTGGACTTTTTAAAACCAATCGCTATTGATCTAAAATGATAAAAATCATTCACAAACAAGTTTTACACCGGCCCCTTTATGGTACATCATCACCTGTTGTGAAATAACTACGCGGCGCAGCTGAATCCTTCGAATGTCGCTGTACAAGGAAATAAAATTATGGATAGGCAGTGGGGGCGTATCGTGGGGAATCTGGGGAGTTGTGAAATGATGATTGTTGGAGCAATGACGTCTTTTCCGCAGGAGAATATAGATCATTCAAACGCATGCATCACTCTAAATATAACTGTTAAATGGGTTAAATGAGAAGGGAAAACAATGATAGTATGGTTTAACTCCTTAAAGTCTATATTGCATAAAACGTCTCCTTTAAATAATTGTTTATACATGAGAAATACATGTGTTCCTTGTGCGTAAATTGTCCCTGCCTTTTGGACAGACTTTTGTATATTGGTGACATACAAGAGATTCTGAGTGCTACTTTTGACATTTTCAACATCATCTCTTCTTCACAAACTAGCACTTGACTGATGTATAACTATGATACACATTTACTACAAGTTCTATCGCACCAAACAAACTAATATTCATAACAACCTGAAAACCTGTCACATTTAACAATACTATCTGCATCTTCATGTGGCTCTTTTGTGTCATATTATGTCATTTGCTTTATACAAATCTATCATCTTTAATCATTTTAGAGGAATCTTCACTCTATCTAACCCTGTCCTTTGCATTCTCTTCTCACACTAACCTAAATGTCCTCTTTCATTACATGCATAATTGTCCCCTCTTGACCTTTTGCCTCGCAGTTCTAACTTAAGCATAATTTATCCATATATATTCCCCAGCCCCCTCTTTATCTCCAAACCCTTTAAGTTGAATATCTCGATCTATGACCGTCTTTCCATATCCTTCAAAATGTGAGCTATGTGCTTTCGCAGGCAAATGCATAATAGTAGTATTTTTAACTCAACTTATTAAGGAAAATACTATGCAAATCGCACATCTCTTCAGCAGATTTATTTGTTGGGGTAATCTGTCATCATATTGAGTGATATTTGCCTCCATTATAAAAAAACGTCTTGAAGCGCTGCTGTGCTTTGCATCTGAATGGGGCCCTGGCACATGAAAATAAACATATTTGTTGCTCTGGGATTGGTGAAATAGCACTCGCTGCTAGGGACAGATGGTGAAATAAAACAGGGAAAACATCCGATTGCTGGTTGCTGTAAACGTCCATGCTTAAAGGGTAGAGAGCAGAGGAAGGAAGGAAGGAAGCCCACCCTTTTTCACACACATCGCACCCATGGGCAGAATCCGCAAACTTGGCACTGATAGTTCCAGCAATATTTCCAAAGGCAGCCTATGGACCACTCGCCAATGGAGAAAAACAGGTGGTTCCTTATTATTCTCGGTGTATAGTGCAAGGAGCAGTGGGCAACATCTTGTCTTGAAAGAGAAATATCAAGGAGATTACCACAGAAGTACAAACCTCTGAAGTGTCGGCGGCTCGGTCTATCACTCCGGATGGATTTGGTACTGCGGGTGCATATAGATCCACAACTCCATGTTTAATGTGGTCTCGGTGCAGTCCTGCAGAGAGACAAGTGGAGAGACCGAGGGGGAGAGAGAGAGAGGAGTTGACGTGAGGCAAGTTTCTGACATGGAGCCTTAATAGAGCTGGGTCCTCATGGGTGGCATCCGAGGAGTCCAACCAAACAGAATAAACAAGTTTGCACATAACCACACAGACAGAGTGACATAAGGAGGACAATGAGCAGCACTTGAGAGAGATAGAGGCTATAGAGGAGTTTCTGTGTTAACACTGATTTTCCCTTGAATATACAGTATGTATTGATGTATTAAAACTGTTGATGAAATAAAACTATTGCTGAAAAACTGTTAAATACTACTTCAATCAACAATCAATCAGATAAATCCAATCTGAGAAAGTGGTGGACACTCAAACAAGACTATGATGTGCCCGTATTAATTCTTAGTGTAAAAAGAAGGGCTTGCACTAAAAAAGGTTTACTTTGTGACTATCCCGAATGACTTGCTATGGCCCAAGGGTAATAAATTAATATCAGAGGCAAAAATGAGACAAACTCAAACAAGCTGTAGAAAAGAGTTTCCTTCACTGGGTGGCTGGGAGCTCCCTTAGAGATACGGAGAGGAGCTCACTCAGACAAAGACGCAGAGTTGAACCTCTGCTCCTCCAATTAATTTGGTCTACAGGCATCATAACACATATCGTTGGTGCACAGTGCCAGTAGGCGAGAGCTCTGTAATGGAATGCACAACCACACAGCAACAATGAAGCTGCCACGAGCACAAAGACATCAACAAGATGGAAAACAAGCGCTAAACATGACCAAAACGAGCTACAGTGTGGAGCATGGAAGTACTGTTTAATAAGATGTGGAAGATGAACCATCAATGGCCGTTTTTCAATACCAAAAAACATCCTCAATATGGGCAAGCGTCTCCCACTGTGTGACAACAGAAACATGCTCCAAATGATCAGTCCTGACCAATCAGGCGGCGAGAGCGGAGCTAGCACTGACTGAGAGCAATCCTAGGCTAAATCTTACAAAGCTGTCTTTTTAAAAAACAATTTAAAGTTTATGCTGTAATAAATAAAAAGAATCCACTCAAAATCCGACCTTTGAGAAAGCTGTAAGTGCGCTGTCAGCCGAACATGGGCAGTTTGAGGTCACAAAAAATGACACTGGCACTTTATGGGAGAATTTTGTCAAGGCCCAACGTTTGGAGTGGCCACTAGTCAAACTGGCTCTCTGACAGAGTGGAGTGTTTTATTCCTCCACAGCTACCCCGGTGGTGTCGGAGGTCAGAGGTCAGGGAAACGGACATGACATATAGCGTGCACAATACCAATTACATGATAATCACTTTGACTTAAAAATTTTAAAGGAGCTGATCATTGATGCCGATGCGTCAAACCAAAATGACATCTTATTGCTTATTTTAGCATTCCACACCTGCTTATAACCAAATATTATCAGATTTAAACCCATTAGCTCACATTTTTGCAAACAAAAAGCGTAAGAAGAGCGAAAAAGCTTTGAAGTAAATATTTGTAGCTAAGTCACTGATATGATGTTGTAAAGCAGAAATGATTTTAAAACCTTTCAGTCTGTTGCATGTTTCAATCCTCTCATGTCTCATCTCTTGAATAACATTGAGTGTGATGAAATTTGTGATTAAAAGGTACAACATTTGATCATGAGAGTGCCTATTGCTATTTAGTTGCAATATCAAAAGTCATTGTCTTGGAAAGAGAGTCAGTTCAGCCTCCAAACATCTGTCCCTTTTGAAAATGTTCCTACTATATTCACAGTTTAAAAATTAAATGTCAAATATAATTGGGCAAAAGCTGTGCTGCTGAAATCCCTTTAAATATAGATCTTGGCGTCATATTCCCCACTGACATAATTTTTGGCATCTGTAAAAAGGAAAGTAAGTGAGAATAAATGCAGTTGCCTCCACCCTTTATTTAAGTGTAATTGCCTTCTGTTTTATTGTGTATTTTCTAAAACATTGGAAAACCTTTAATAGAAATATATAATTGCTTGTTGAGCTCGAGATGACAGAATTTAAGTTTTTGTTCTTATTAAAACTTTGAGGTTGTAATAAGTAAGTAGTTCTTTGTGTACACTCAGGTGCACTGTCTGCAGAAGTGGATGTCAGGTTACTGAAGAATAAATCAACAACACTGGGCTTTTATTAAGATTTATAGAGCGATAATGTAACTTGGCTGCAACGGGAGAGAGAGTGGATCTAAGAGAGGAGTTCACTCACCAAGAACACTTCTCAAAGCTTATAATTACAGAGGCAGAATAACAGTGTCAGTGTTTCGATATTATTGAACTTCACATTAACACTTAAAGCCGCACTAACTTCTCTGGTTCATGAGATGAGCTGTCGCTATAAAGATGTTTTTGCTTTCCCCGCAGTGTTGCAGTCAGTTTGAAGTGTTTTTATTGCTTTAACGGCTTAAATTCTTATTCTGAGTGGGCTCGCCTCTCCACAGATCTGACCTGTAAGTTTACCTTGTGACCCAAAAAAAAAAGTTTGTTGTTGCACTATGTAACATGTCATGCAAACAGTGGCGGACCTAGGAACTTGGGGACCCAAGGCAAAATTTTGTTCCAGCCCCTCCTCATCAAGTATGATTTTCTATAAGTTATCTGTCGTGTCTTTTCAATTGTTCTTAAAGAAGCTTTTGCTTTTTGTTGTTTTTGTTCCCCTCTCCCCTCTCCTCCTTGGAGCGTTGCGTCTGTGATGATCAGGAAGGGCATCTTATTGGGGGCCCCTTTAGGTTGGGGGCCCAAGGCATTGTGGCCTGTTGCCTAATGGTAAGTGCACCCCTGCATGTAAATCACAGAAAAACACATAAACAGCAGTGTGATCATATAGCGCTCAATCTGTCACACTCCCATGTGTCACACTCCCAGGTGAAGCCTCCAGGGGGTGCATGGGAAGCTGTGTACAATGGGACGGCTAATTTGTATGTTAATTAGTTCTTTACATTTTTATTTACATTTTAGCGAATTGTGGGGAAATGGAGGAATAAGGTGTAAAGGCACCAAGTCCTATTTCATCATTTTTAGGAATTTGTTGAAATGTTTACACTTTATTTGACATGTTTGAAGAAATGTGTTTGTCTTTATTGCAGATGGAACTTTTGGATAGATTTGTGCTCTATTATACACTTATTGTATGAGCATAAATACATTATAATAAGCACCATTTCAAAATACTTGGACCCAGAGCTCTGAAATTTCACACAGTTGTTGTTGACCAGTAGGGCAATGCCTGGAGAGAATTCGGTGTCTACTATGAAGTATGTGTTTGATAGAGCCATTTCAACTCAAGCATTATTTTTTACACCTGTGCACCACTTACATTGACTCAATTTATATCACTAGAAACTAGAATTCTTTACATTTCAAATAGAGTATAACACGTCTGCTGAACATAGAAAGGGGTTCAGAGGTTGTCATCCGGACGCCGTTTAAAGATCGAGACGTTTCGACTTTTATCCAAAAGTCATTGTCAATCAGAGAGCTGGTATGGGAACCTGGGCCTTATATGCTACTCTAAGTAGTGGGAGTCCAGCCCCCAGGGAGGAGTCACTGCACTCCTGTCTTTGTTATAAGATTGTTTGTTTGTCACCTGGGACTTGATTAATTGGTCTATCTTGTTGATTAATGGTTGGCCTCACCTAGTTTCACCTGTGTCTAAAGGTCTATTGTTATCTTGATAGCTGGCTGTTGCTCCCTCCTCACTACTGATTGCCTCATTAGCATTTGACTGGTCTATTGATCTGGACCAAGGTGTTAGTATGCTGTCATAAATTTTGGCTAAATTAAATCTTAAGCCCCCATTCCTGTTCAGAGAAGGATTTTCTCTTTTTACAAAAATGGCCTCCTTTACTCCTCTTTCAAACCAGTTCTTCTCTCTGCTCAAAATCTTCACCTCACTGTCCTCAAACGAGTGATTTGTAGCTTTTAGGTGCAGATGGACTGCACTCTGCGGTCCTGTGGAGGCCGCTCTTCTGTGTTGGTACAGCCTTTTGTGCAATGGCTGTTTTGTTTCTCCTATGTAACGTTCTTTACAACTGTCCTCACTGCACTCTATCGAATAAACTACATTGCTCTGTTTCTCTGTCGGCCTCTTGTCTTTCGGGTGGACCAGTTTCTGTTTAAGTGTGTTGCCAGGTTTGTAATAGACAGGGATGTCGTGTTGTCTAAAAATCCTTTGAAACTTCTCAGACAGGCCCGAGACATAAGGGATAGAGACACCCCTCCTGCTGGGGTCTTTATCCTTTCTGTCCTGTTTCTTGGCTCTTCTGACTTTGTTAAAGGCCCAGTTGGGGTATCCACAAGCTGAGAGGGCACGTTGGACGTGTTCTTCCTCCTTCTTTCTCCCCTCAGAGCTGGTGGGTACTTCATGGGCTCTGTGTTGCAATGTCCTAATCACTCCCAGCTTGTGCTGCAGTGGGTGGTTGGAATCGAACAGTAAGTACTGGTCTGTGTGGGTGGGTTTCCTGTATACTTCTGTCTGAAGGCTGCCTTCCTCCTCTCTGATTGTGGAGCAATCAAGAAACGCCAACCGGTTGTCCTTAGCATCTTCTCGGGTGAACTTAATGTATACATCCAACCCATTGATATGCTCAGAGAAAGTTTCCTCCTTTCTCAGACCTCCTTCCTGGGCACACCTCCGAGCCTCTGGCTGCGTTACGTGGACGATATGTTTGTGATAATCAAGAAACAAGAGCTGGAAACTTTCTCTGAGCATATCAATGGGTTGGATGTATACATTAAGTTCACCCGAGAAGATGCTAAGGACAACCGTTATGCTTCTTGATTGCTCCACAATCAGAGAGGAGGAAGGCAGCCTTCAGACAGAAGTATACAGGAAACCCACCCACACAGACCAGTACTTACTGTTCGATTCCAACCACCCACTGCAGCACAAGCTGGGAGTGATTAGGACCTTGCAACACAGAGCCCATGAAGTACCCACCAGCTCTGAGGGGAGAAAGAAGGAGGAAGAACACGTCCAACGTGCCCTCTCAGCTTGTGGATACCCCAACTGGGCCTTTAACAAAGTCAGAAGAGCCAAGAAACAGGACAGAAAGGATAAAGACCCCAGCAGGAGGGGTGTCTCTATCCCTTATGTCTCGGGCCTGTCTGAGAAGTTTCAAAGGATTTTTAGACAACACGACATCCCTGTCTATTACAAACCTGGCAACACACTTAAACAGAAACTGGTCCACCCGAAAGACAAGAGGCCGACAGAGAAACAGAGCAATGTAGTTTATTCGATAGAGTGCAGTGAGGACAGTTGTAAAGAACGTTACATAGGAGAAACAAAACAGCCATTGCACAAAAGGCTGTACCAACACAGAAGAGCGGCCTCCACAGGACCGCAGAGTGCAGTCCATCTGCACCTAAAAGCTACAAATCACTCGTTTGAGGACAGTGAGGTGAAGATTTTGAGCAGAGAGAAGAACTGGTTTGAAAGAGGAGTAAAGGAGGCCATTTTTGTAAAAAGAGAAAATCCTTCTCTGAACAGGAATGGGGGCTTAAGATTTAATTTAGCCAAAATTTATGACAGCATACTAACACCTTGGTCCAGATCAATAGACCAGTCAAATGCTAATGAGGCAATCAGTAGTGAGGAGGGAGCAACAGCCAGCTATCAAGATAACAATAGACCTTTAGACACAGGTGAAACTAGGTGAGGCCAACCATTAATCAACAAGATAGACCAATTAATCAAGTCCCAGGTGACAAACAAACAATCTTATAACAAAGACAGGAGTGCAGTGACTCCTCCCTGGGGGCTGGACTCCCACTACTTAGAGTAGCATATAAGGCCCAGGTTCCCATACCAGCTCTCTGATTGACAATGACTTTTGGATCGATCTTTAAATGGCGTCCGGATGACAACCTCTGAACCCCTTTCTACGATGGACCACACCTGGACGAATGAGGGTTTACATCGACGTCTGCTGAACGAAATAAACTCTTTTTATACTTGTTTGAATTTCGTAATTTCCTCAGAAATGTGATGTAACAAGCCACATTTCCAGTGGTTAGGGACCTATTCGGGTTCTCAGCTAGGGCAATTTTGGTCATTCAGAGGCTCCCCTAAATCAGGACAAGACAGAATATTACTTCAAGATTAAACCTCCATAATACATAATTAAGTAATTTTATTATTTTGGCTGCTAGATGAACCAACCATTTTGACAACAATGCGAGAAATGCATTCAGTACTAATTTCCAGCCTACCAGACATGGCCTGACCACTGGGGCCAGAGCCACCTCGGGCCCCTCTTGGAGAAAGCCCTGGACATACATTTCAAATGAAAGACAGAGGCCTCTAACACTATGGGTGTTCCACTGTTCATGAATGAAATGTCTAAATAGGAAATACACAAATGTTGACATGTATATATTTGTATTGTCTTAAACCCCTACTCCTACACACCAAAAGGTCCATGGACATTTAACATTATGCAATCTAATAGTTAGTTCTAACATATCTTTTTATTTTATTTGAGCATGTTACATTTTTGCTGACAACAATTAACTCTTTAGAATGTTGAATTTTTAGCTTTAGTTCCCATAAGCTTTAGCTCTTTTGACAGTTGTGGATCACTGCAAACCAGAAACACAGCATTTGCAGTTTTGGAGATCCTCTGACCCAGATAAAATCAAACATTTTGCCCAATCAGTATGTTTCAAAACATTTTCCATTTCATCAATACACTTCCAGTTGAACTCTCCTTCAATGTCCTCAAAAGAAAATTATCTCTCCATCTGACTCATCCTTCAGTGTCGCAGGTTGTCTGGATCTTGAGCCGTTAACTTGACTTCTATACAAGTCGTATGTTATTTATTAATATATCCCACCCACTAACTGAAGCAACAATGAAAGGATACCTGGCTTTGATCTTGAATCATTGCCATAGATTGTTGGACGGGAATGTGATGAGGTAAGAGCAGTTTTTAGGTTAAAAAAGAGTTAGCATAATTCAAAAGGCTCAACATACAGTTTTGTTAATTAGTGAAACTGTTCAAAATAAAATCAACATTTTCCCAGCCCTCTTCATTTGTTAAATATACCCTCGGCACATTTGCATAATTCAGTTCACAGTCACTTCCCTTGACTGTCATAACATGCACTCTATGTAATTACAGTATATTTGTGAAACAGTAATGTCAGTGCAATGGGCAATATAACATTGTAGAGGCCTATGATTAATGCAACCCAGTCAACAATCTCAACTGTGAGGTACTTTTTATGAAAAGTACCTCACATTCATTCAACTACATCTGTTGCACATCCCCATTCTCCTTTTAAGTGTGCTGTGAATCAAATGATATTGTTTTGTGTATGGTTCGATTTCTGGGGGGATTCAGTCTGATACTGATACTATATGTTTTGAAGTTTGAAACAGTTCTGATCTCCTGTGCTAAAAAGAATAATATTGAAAATAATAATTTTGTTACACAACATTATACTGTATATTTTTTTAAATTATTAATACAACAAACTTTTATTAACTCACAATTACTTTGGCAATCAGTCAAGTTTCAAGGACAAGATAGTTGGCTTGTCTCCATGGAAATGCCATCACTTTGACTGGAATATTTCACAGTATGAGATTAAATCTTTATTGTATTTCTTCATGTGAAGGTGTTTTATTGCTCAAAATACTTCGAAACACATGAATTCTTACTCTGAGCATGCTTGCTTCTCCACAGTTCAGACCTTTAACTTGGCCTGCTGCAGATGTTCAAGGCTATAATGTGGAACATTCCATGCAGAGCAATAATATTTCTCTGGAGAAAGACAGATGGTCGACCCTTCACCAGAAAAGTTTAAAGATGTATTCAGAAGTATAATTTTACCACACCACAGTAAAACTCTCTCTCTCTCTGTACACAAAAAGCTCAAGTGAACCGCTTCAAACTGGGTCCCCTCATGATAGCTGACTCATGAAAAAGCAGAATTTCCATCCATAAAACCAATTTTCCAAGCTTCAATGCCATGAAAGGGCTGCAATATTCAGAAATTATTAGGACAAAAACTCATGTCCTTAAATCGGCCTGAGTTATGCATAAACAGAAAATTACAAAATCTCACTCAACCATGACTTACTCCTTTTAAACTCTCGTCCTTGCACTTCTGCTACTGAAGGGATATTTGAGCAGCGGATGAAAGTGTAGTGCATTGTGGGTCAGAGGGTGATAAGAAAGCGATTCATGCGAGGTTATCAGGGGGACAGGTGGAAGAGCGCGGAGGCTAAAGTTATGTTGTCAGTGAGGAGAACAATCGGAAAGGACGGCCAAGGCAGCGCTAGATAAGAAAAGCTACAAAACGCATCATGTGTTTGTGAGGACGGGGCTATAACTCCTGCTCTCACATCTGCGGCTCTGCTCAGTGCCGCAGCTGCAGGTGAGACGAGGCCACTCAACAGCAGAAGCTTTTATGGTATTGACACAGACTAAACCCAATCAGAGCTCAACGTCAACCGCTCCAGAGACAGAACGTTTGGATTTTTAACTTGTTTCAAAAGCAGACACAAAGTTTAATGTTAATGTGTTAGTTATGCATATTTTACTCTAAAGGTGCACATGTAACTTTTATGGTAGAGGCTCAATCACATGCCACCAGATCAAGTTAAAATTCGGATCTTTTTAATGCAAAGTACAATAACCCTTTATTGTATCTTTACTTTGACATGTATCATAAATATCTTGTCCATCAGTTTTTATGTCTTAACTGTCCCAATTTGTGTCCATTGATAATTTGTGTACCCTGCCATATGGGCCCTTATAGTGATTATGTCTGGTATCTAATTCAACAAAGGGCGGGGCATAACTTTCATAAAAGTACAGTATTGGCAATTTCTGTAAATCATGAACAAAATACATAATATTTAATAAGTTGCATTAGCGGTTCTAAGCTGTAGGATCTAGGTTAAGCTTCTACGTTCAAATTTGATAATGGCATAACCTCAGATGGGGGGCCTGTGTAACACTATGGGTGATTTTTGGCCTTGAAAATAAATACTGAATGGAGAAAGACACAAATGTTGAACTTCATCATGTATTGTTTGTCATATTAATCTTAAGACTGAAAGTCCTCTTAAATGGACCAAGTCCTCTCAACTGACAACAATCACGTTTTTTGGGGTTCAACAATGGAACAAAATATTTCACTTTTGTTTATTTATGCTGAAAGAAAAGACATTCGACTTTATGCCAGTTTTTGTTCATGTCATTCAGACCAGTAATTAGAGATAGTAAACATAAACCGGGTCAACAAATCTGTGCATAGAAGTCTGCCTCCAGCTCTGTTATAGACTTTACACACTCTAATGTTGTGACATGAACACAACCTTGCGTGCAGTGAGGTGTTATAGATTCTACACTGGTGACTTGACTGAAGGAGGCTCTTAAACATGACCATATAATTTGCTTCTGTTCTCATTAAGCTCTGACCAAAGAATCACCTGCACCAGAATAAACGCACTTAGGGAGGTTATGCACAGAGAAAAGGGCCTGACCTCAAACTTACCGCTGCATTGTGTAATTAATTAGACACAACCTAACAGTCTCCAAACCCACACGGACACATTTAGGTTAAGACTTAGCTCTTGGTCAAGGGTCAAAGCTGCAATGTGTAACTTTTCTGGTACATGATGTTATTGCCTAACATAGAACGTTTCACAGTATAGGATTAGCTTTTTAGCAATAAAACATGACTGAACACTAGATAGATACATCTCAATGGGCTGTACCTGATTTTTACTGTTTTGAAACGTGAAAAACAGAACTAATTCATGTCCCTGATTTTTTGCATGTGATAAAAGCGTCTATTCAGATGAAAATGAGACAACAGCACTGTCTTTGCAAACTGTAAGAGCATTTTATTCTACAAGAAGCAGGAGGTGCATTGTTAGCATGCTAATGTTTGTTAGCTTCACCCGGGATGGTAAAACTCGCACTGGCCTCAGAGACTCAAAGTGCTTATCCCGGTGAATATTTAGGATGCTGAGAGTGCATTATGTAAGTGAGTGATACATGTGACCGCTCTTAAGACTTAAAAAAAAACTAGTTCTGGTTTGCACGTTTCAAAACAGTAAAAATCGGATACAGCACCTCAGCCACATTGGAACATTTCAGGCAAAGCAATAACATCTCCATGGGACAAGGAGCTGACGGATGCTCTCCCAGAAAAGTTACATTGTGTGCTTTAATCAAAACAAAAAAGGAGGAGAGGAGAAATTCAGTTACCAAGGAAAAAGCTCTAAAAGAATGTAAACTATGCAAACAAAACCAAAATAAGCAGTATAGATTATCTGCAAGAAAAACATAAATTATTCCAAACCCTCTCCAGTTCAGTATGGATTCACCGCACAAGTTAATTAACCCAACTCTTTCCCTAATGAATAATAACCCACCTATTAATAGTCCATTCTCCCCTATACTTTTGATTGTATTTCAGGAAAGCGATCCAAATCCCTTAGCCATAATCTAATGCAGGGATGACACGGTGGCGGACAGTGATCCATTGCGGGATCGATGAGCGTGTTGTCAGAGAATCCAGATGAGCCAGCACTGCTCCCTCACTGATACCCGGCCTCCAAGCCTCGGAGCGGGAGAGGACAGCCACTAATTGTCCAAACAGCACAGTGCACATTCCTCACGCGGACCGCCATCGACAGCCGACATATTGGATTGCATGCTGGAGCAATCAGGCCAACTCCGCAGCGACGAAGGGGGCCACTCGGAGACGCAACCAGGAGCCAGGATAATTAACATTTATTGATACATGACTGCTGTAAGCCTGTTTGGCCAGTGAATTAAACCAGCTCATTACAGGCTTAATGGTGGGTAGGGGAGATAAATAATAGATGCCAGTCCACTCACGGGCACTCACATGTATCAGGAGACCCCTCTCTCGCTCCCGTTTCACTTTATACCTATCCCCTCCCCTGTTTCTGACATCAAACTGGCCCAGACAAAGACAAGACATCCTCCCCAGGAACCCGGGCTGACATCACTGTTTGAATCGCATCAAGTGGTCTCCTGTGGCAGGCGCTCCAGGTCGAACACAAGGAGGTGGATTACAAGGGCCTGCTGACTCCAGGGGAAAACGGGGGATGATACAGTAGACTAAAGGCTCTGGCAAAATATGCTCAAGCTCAAGACAAATAATAAACAGAAGGCATAAAGGATCAGAATGTGGTGGGTGAAGTGTTCAGCAACTGGAATGTTAAAGTTAGTCTGTCGTTGCGTTCTTGGAAAAGACGTATTTTCAACACCAAAGCATTTAGGTGACGGGAAGTATATCTGGTGTAGAACTAAATAAAATGAAAATGTCTGTGTGCTGCCTCAGTCGTCCAGGTTGGTTCCATAGCAAAAGGAAATTAAATTGTCAACTGAGCACACGTTTTGAGAGTGAAGATGTTTCGCCAGTCGTCAAAGCAGACAATAAGGCAGTGACTCTCCAGTTCTCTGGCAAAGGAACTGAAGATGATTTGGATGAGTGTCAAAGGTCCGTGTACAATTTTTTGATTTGGTTCATGAAGCAAAAAAACACAAAAACTATTCGATTTTTTTGGATTAAAAATACACAATCGAAAGAAGGTTTGTAGCGCGGATTCAAGAATTAATTTACCTTTATTCATTTCGCACAACGGTCTGCACTAACAGTGAGGCCCGAACTCGAGCGACATGACCGGGCTTCACCTCATGCACAGCTCACTTTCATTCAATTTTCTTTATTAATTTACAAACTGCAATCTGCTTTAAAAAAGAAAAAAAAATTAAACCATTATTCCAACATCGCACAGAACATGATATTTGTTGCAAATGTTTGTATTCGGATTTGTCCTCATACATCTGTCCATTCAATCATTGTTAGAAGAAGAGGCCAATCATGATGCAGCGTCTGGGGACCCCTCTCTGTATCTTGAGCCCTCGATTCCTTTGCTGGAAAATTACATTTTCTGTTGATTGGGAAACCCTCTGGAGGAACCACATTTCAAACACGAGATCGGTCACACATGAGATTAAACACAGACTTTTCTTAGACTTTTAGATCCAGAATTAAACAAACTTTATTGATCCACAAGGGAAATCACAATACAAGGTAATACAATTTAATACATTGCAAAACTATGACACAAAAAGTCCTGCCGTAGAGTTAATTTGCAAAAACTGAATGTTTTTTTTTTATTTTCCGTCTTCTACAAATATTATTAATGACAGTCCAGTTGAGGGGATATGGTCAAGAAGGTATGGAATAATAATTGTATTGCACTAAAATACATTTGGCTTTTGAAAACTGTAAGCCTTTAACATTTCTTTTCTATGTCACGTACTGTATCTAGTTTGCAAAATGAACTCTATGTATTTCAAGGTTATCTACAAGAGGTGGGGTGACGAGATACAATGCAAAGATGAAATAACATTTCATACGATGATCTATTACAGGCGGGTGAGTTGTGCAGTTGTTTTGAGTGCGGTATGAATGAATATACTTCTGTATTGTTCCCTGTGAGAGCAGAGCTGAAGGAGCTGGTCGGAGAATAAGCTCCTCTGCCCCTCTATTGTTCTTACTGTGCGACGAAAGTGCAAACCACTCATCCACCGCGCCGCCATAAAAGAAGGATTTGTGTTATGGTTTAACAGTGACACTTTTGGATTGCTATTTCATGCCGCCCCTGGAAATATTCATATTTCATGTCAAGAGGGTGCCAACATCTATTTGAAACAGAAAAAATCACAACATCACAATTTGACTTGTAACACAGCACTCACATGGTCTTCAGTTTATCCCTGTTTCACCTCGTCTCCATCAGCACCTCCGGGCACTTACGTCGACGAGTAAACAAGTTGTGAAAGTCGTCAATGGAACAGTGCTGCGTCGAGACAAACGAAGAAGCCTGTGCGAAACCAATAAACTTTCCCAGCAGTCCTGAAATACAACCCAACCCGGTTATTTCCGAAGCTTTAACACATTACACGTCTTACATTCATTCAACTTTGTTTTTCTTTAAAGAAACGCCTTCTTCCATTTTACTCAACTGTCACTTCTCCGGCACAGGGATATTTCTGCGCCCACTTTTAAGCTGTCAAGTCACATCAGCGAGGGACGAGGCGAAAGCAAAGATGGAAAAAAAATCCATTGTTTAGGATTACGACTTCAGAAGGAATGATATCGTAACTAAAAGGCAGGCGTGTCCGTTCAACAGTTCAACAACACACAGGCATGACATGGTGATAGTAAGATTTTCCAAAGGCGTTTTCTACTTGAGCTCCTTTATTTCCAGTTCAAGTGCAGTTCAGGCGTCGGTCCCCACGGCGCCCCCTGTTTGTCCAGCGAGAGGCGAGCGGCGTGATTAATGGGGCAGGACTGAGGGCTTGTGGGAGATGTAGGCACGAGACAGCACATCTGAATGAAATATAAATGAGCGGGAGGCGAGTGAACAGGTTGAAAGTCAGCATGTGAGGGGAAAATCTGACTACGGGGTTTAGTGATTAATGGGGAATCGATCACTGCTTTCAAAGAGGATTCTCAGTCAGTGGTTTTGTGGTGAAATATTTAGATAAAGCGAGAGACAATGTGCAGAGGATTTGAACAGGAAATCGCAGGTGGTTAGAGTGCTACTGCAGATCAAGAGGAACACAGTTTGTATAATGCACGTGTGTATTAAAATATGGTGCACATAAGAGGCTTGGAGAAACGTCTTCCTGCATTAAATCCATCCTTACTTTTGAGCAAAAAGTACTTAATGCATAGTTCTATTTTAGTTCTATATTATCAGTGGTGTTTTTTTGTAACAGTAGTTGTGTGGGATAGTAAATTCACATTTTCTTCTTCTGCTTTTACGTTGTTATTCATTTTAATTATAAATGTAGCCTGCATTTTTTCTGTCTGTACTACTGGAAACTCAAAACAGAGAAGTTAATGTCCACAAAAATGATGAATATGTAATGTAAATTGTCTTTAAATGAATAATAAATGGGCAGTGAGCATTCATGTTTTAAAACTTAACATAAATGATGCTGTTTGATTTGAGCGAACCTCTTATATAACTATAAGGTACTGAAGGCAGGTGGTCTGGCACAATAACTACACGAGGATCTGAAAATACGACATGTGTGATCACATGTATGTATTATGCACAATGCATTTAAAGTGGTTTAAATTATTTACGCTGTGGCTGGAGGTGTCAAGTTACATTTAATTAGTCTGACGACAAAAACACTAACACTGAAATAATGACATTTATAGTAATAATTGGTGTTGTCCAACAGGTGAAAGATTCTGTGTAATTCATGATAAATTTGCCATATGTGAGCCTGACTCATTTTTACTACATGCGTTATCCTGTAAAATATAGCCACTAATCATAATCATAGCTATTTATAAGCGTTACGATACCTGCAATTATTTATTCTGTCTAAATGACACACTGTATACAACCCAGCCAACAACCACGGTCATAGCCTACTGTACATAAGTATCTTATCTTTATCTTCTGTTCTACCTGCACAATGTGTAAGAAAATGCTTATGTTTAAAGTTATTTATCTTTATCTCTATTTCTGCTGTTCTTTATTTGTGCGCTGTAACACTGGTTTTCCCCATTGTATTGTGGAACAAATAAAGGTTCTCCTAAGGCAAGACACTGCAGGTGAAAAGGTCAAAATGTCATATATATATATATATATATATATATATATACATATATATATATACATATATATATATATATATATATATATATATATATATATATATATATGGGACATTTCAATCTGAAAAAATGGACAGAACCAGGTTTACATTTTTTGGTTCATTTTGTACACATAATAGTTACAAAAACCTTTACTGTTTTTTTTGTTTTTTTTTACTCTAATAAACTATAATCTTTGATGAATCAGGTTTAGAATTAGATATCAACAATTCATTCTGTACCATTCATCAACCTTTACAGCAAAATTGTAAAGGTTGGTGTGTGTAGGTGCTACTTTAAGTGCTGATCTTTATGTCAGTACGGGAGAAAAGTGCCTTTTAAGACAATTACATTTACAATTTCCCATAGAAATATGTGGATGAAGTAGATTATATTAAGTGGTAAAACATCTTTAGAAGCAGATTTGAAAAGGTAGTTGTTTCCAAAAGAAAGCTGACAAAAAAGAGTTTTGCCTGTCTCGCCTTCAAACTATTCCAGTCTGAATGTCGATCAGCCACAGGAGCTGTGTAATCCATGCATTAGTGAACGCGTATCGCACTTCCTTGAGTTTTACCTGACTTTTCCTCACCTCACCTCACACTAACACCACAGGCCCATCTGGTGTGCTTTAGCGGCTGCAGCGGGTGGATCTACACTGTGGCCTTTGAGTCATTTACTGTGCGACCCGTGGATGCGTCCCGTTGTCCGGATGCGCCTGTCTCTGCTCCTGCATTATGTTTGTGTGTTTGTGCGATGACAGTGAGCGTACCAGGAAAATGTAGCCCTCTAGCCTTTGCAATTATCTGCCCATTTTCCCCGTGTGGCACTATAGGCCTTTATCACCGCTCTCCCATCTCACCCAGGGGTCTGTGGCTGTCGCTCCGTGGCACTCCCATCTCTCCGGATGAAATGTAGAAGTCCTCCCCGTGACCTCCACGCCTGCCTTGCCTCTGTCCTTATTTGTTTCCCTGTAACAGGAGACATTTGGAGATAAGGCTAATTATCAATCAGGCCATCTCAGCAGCTATTTATGCAGTGGCAGGGTGTTGCTTTCTGACACCGACGCAAAGATGGCATGATAGATAGATTGCTTCTCATTTTTATCGACAAGCTCTTTTACATAGGAGGTGCGCTTGTGGAAGAGCTGAACTTTTAAAATGGAGAGAACAAATGTGGTGTAATGAAAGTTTAATTTGGTCTTTCGAGACATGTGTGACCTTTAGCGTGAAAGCCTTTGGTGAACATGGTATTTAAGAGAGCAGGATTTCGACATGGTTTGAAAAGTTAGCAGTCTTTAGTGTTTTAGATCATGGGATGTTTTATATAAAGTGAAACGGTGACTTTGAATCTTGTATTTTGTCTTTTTTTCATGTAATGACAATAGATTTTTGTTGGGGCATTCACACAAGCCCAATTAAAGCATGGAAAGTGCAGCACATTTATATGAGTCCAGGGTGAGTTCAAACAATCTGCCAGGAGCATCACGCTTCAGACTCTGGCACGGTTAAAGGAGGAGAGCGAAATCATGGCATGGTTGTTTATGTACGCACACATGGGTCCTATCAAGTGCACTGATGTTGCTCACAAAAGGAAAAAAGTGAATAAACTCCGCACCAAACAACCACACTGATGATCCACATTTACCTTGAATAAAGACTGACAAAAATGTAAGCTTTCTGTACATTGATGCCTTATTGTTTAACCCAAAATTTGACGTAGTATTCTTTTGATTTTTTTCTTTTTTACAAACTAATGAGAAATGGAAGCACAGTTGGGTCAAAAACATGGCAGTATGTTTACCCAGTCATGCAACAAATTATTTTCTATTCCAGATAATTGCTTTCTGTCATTATTTTTGTTACTTCTTATTATATATTTATAAGTGAAAAGTAAATTTGTGAACTTTACTGCAGTTTAAATGAATATGGTTGAATGGATTTAAAAAAAACTAAATATTAGTATCAGCAAATATTGGTTATGGGCCACAGAAGTAAGCCAACTATTGCTGTGGTATCGAGCACGAGAAACAGGAAGTGTGCTGTTTGCAGGCTAATTGTTGTTAGTTTTGTCGTGGCAGTAAAACTTTGCGCTGGCATTCATGATAATAGTCAGGTTTTGGATAGTTCTGGAGGTCTCCCAGTGTGTCCAGCATAAAAAGTGTTATATGAGCATTTCTCTATGATATAACCCTTTTATCCCAATTTGCATAAAGCACACCACGGGGGGGGGGGGGGGGGGGTTCACAAATGAAAGTAGATGATGTAATAGGATCTTAACAATCGCTCTCAGAATCTTTCATTGCCCCTCTAGTAAAAGATCGCGGCAATGGCCTGGCACTTTCTCACGAGGAATAATCCTTGTTCTGGTGTGACATTTGCAGATGTGCTGAAGGAAAGAAAATACGATCAAATTAATGTTGAATTAGGAGTGCAATTTGGGGTGAACACTTGGTTCTCTGGCAGCTTTGTGCATTTGGGTCATGAACGAGGAGTCATAATCCCAATGTAAGATTTAATTGTGGGCCTTCCTCTCATTTCAAAATGTCACAACTTTATTGCTCTACAAAACATCTCAGTCAGCCAACGGGGACATAACTTAATTAGAAAAGATGTTTAAGCTCAAGCAAACGTGATTAAGCCTGGATGCCTCTTGAGTTTGTTCAGGCTTTTTTGAGTGAACAATGAATTTGAGCGTAGCTGGAGGGTGGTGGGTTTTCCAAAACCCTTGTTTGTTACAGGCTCATGTTTTGCTTTAGTTGAAAGGCAGGAAACAGTGCTTTTCTCTGTATCACTTTGACAAGCCAATTAGGAATATGCCCCCTGTGCGGTCAACAGAATAGACCGCAATTGGCCCTATTAAAACGGATTGATTCCAGCTTTGACTGCGGGGAAGACTCTTTTACTCTTTGAGCTACACCCACAAATCGCTTTCAACCTACATTTTCGGATT
The DNA here is from genome assembly GCA_019453435.1 of Rhinogobius similis. Taxonomy (NCBI): domain Eukaryota; kingdom Metazoa; phylum Chordata; class Actinopteri; order Gobiiformes; family Gobiidae; genus Rhinogobius; species Rhinogobius similis. Next base: position 22,802,890 of record CM033624.1, on the reverse strand, counting down.
CTCTGTGATATTTCCTTGATCTCCAGACTTTTTGAGTAGAAGTTTTGGCTGCAGGTTTCATTAGAAGCATCTTTTGCAGTTGAGAGCGGTGACGCACAGATCAGGAGGTGACAGGCTGGATTACAACATGTGGGTGTAGTCCACAGGGAAAGGTGTTGTTAACAAAGACACACTTGGAGATGAGTGCAATATTGAAGTCTGAGGGAATACTGTGCCTTACATTTGGTGCTAATATGGAGAATCTTCAAGGAGAATAAAAGATAAATGTATTACTCTTATACAGGGCTTTTCCAGACACTGCAAAATTTCAACTTTTCAGTTATGTATTGAAATTGTTTATCATGTTCAAGTCATTTTAATCACATGTAAATAGTAACATATGAGAGAAGACTTTTGTGAAGGTCTATTCTACAGACTAGAATAAGTTGTGTTTTTTCAATAAAAAAACAGGACAATTTGTTTTCAGGCAACATTGTACTACATAAATATTTATAATAAGTATAACTATAATATAATATAGTATAATATAAGATATAACTATAAATATAACAAATATAACTGTGACCGCTCATAATACTTTTTCTATGTGTAGCAATTGCAAGAAATAATAAGATGTTTCATATTCCAGTGAATAAATATTTAGTTTATCAGCTCCTGTACTTGATGCTCATATCTTGTAGTAGTTAAGAGATTATATTGCTACAGTTTAAGCACTGATCATTTAGATTTTGAGTTTTTGACAGAGGTTAAAAGTCAAAGTACTGCTTTTCATTACTTGAGTAAAAGTACATACACATGGTAAAATATTACTCCAATACATAGCTTAGTTAAATTATTATTACACTTTTTAAAAAGTGTCATGAATGATAACGTTGGAACCTTTTTAAGAAATTGGTAAAAAGCATTCAATTTATCTTTCAAAAGTAGTGGAGTCAAAATAATAAGTACTCAACTAAAATATGACTCAAGAAAAGTACAGGTTCCCCAAAAAGTATATATAGATTTTTAAGTAAATTTACTAAATATACTAGTTACTGACAATCGCTTGGTTTTTATAAAGTTTTTCTAATTTAGTTTTTGATGGTCTTATTCCTGGTTAGTCGTTTGTTAACTGGTTTATTTATGTAATTATTGTGCATTTCTGTCTTTTACAGATTTTGTTCGTTCAGCCGCTACTACCCAAATATAAGCAGCAGATACAAAACTCCAAAACACCAGTTGAACGCCCGTTTGGTGTAAATCTAGAATACAAATTCCGGGGCTTGTCTGTCATATTAAAGCTGGTTGGACTGATTGGAAACACTGCAGTGCCAGATGCTCCTCGAAGCCGTTCTTGGACCAATGACACTGCATTATCCAGCTGTGAAATGCCAAATGGCCATCCCGGTGTTATCAAGTCTGTGCCACAAACTATCAGCTCAAAATGACTGCCATTACACCTCTTCAATGTGGCTTCGGCTGTTGCTGGTGAATCAAATGGGAAAGGGGTGCATCATGCTACTTTAACATATAAGCTAGTTTAAAAAGTATTATTCCGCAATGAATTTTAAAGTGACGTATAATTCAGAACAGACTTTTCTGAGCTTTTTCCGTGACAGTTCTCCCTCATCTTTATTTTACTCAAAGTTGTATTTTGATTGATTCCTGCATGAGTAATCGTGTTGTCTTGTTGTGAAAACAAGTCTATTTTATTCCAAACATATCTCTTCATTTTAGACTCATGCACAAATATATCAGGTTTGTGTAGCCAGTTTTTAAAGTGGAAGTGATTGGTCTCATGTCTAGTATTAAAGTGCATATGACAGGTTTTCATGATTTTCAAATTTTGACTTTATTTGGTTTCAGTTGTACATATACACTTTAGTTTTATGCTAATCAAGCAGCCATTTGTGGGGAAAAGTTTAAAAATATGTTGAAAATTACAGGAAGTAAACAGACTGATGACATCACTCTAGGGAGACAAAGTTTGTGCATAATTTACACAAAAGAAACAACTTTTTTTGATTCTTTAAACATTGATTCAACAAAATAAAGGAGTTCGCATGTATTTTTATTTGTAAAATTTAAAAAATCTGTGACATTGAGTGAATTTTGGTTCCGTGTACAGGATGGTTGCTGGGTCATTCTCTAGTGTGATGTCATCATTTACAACCAGGAAGTAAAACGAAAAAATTGCAAAACCGTGATAAAATGTGTGAAGTATTTTAACAAAATTTGAAATATATTTATTGAGTAGTCCAACCTGTCAGAGGCACTTTAAACGTTTTAATTCAATATTGCGGTTTACAGTGAACGAAATGTAATATAATGATCTATGTAAAAAGTATATCTTGTATGATTTTTGACATTCTTGTTTCGTCCTCCAGCAGACGGGCTGAAGCCAGATGCCGGCCATTAAGAAGCAGTGGTGGTCCATGGAGCAGTGCGCAAAGAGTCCACACCTGGAGTCATGCAGCTGAACACACTGACCGACCAGATGTCAAAGCACACAACAGAGTATTTCCAAGTCAACAGCATACGCTCCAGCTTTGACCACTCTACTGAAATATGTGGAAGTTTATTTTGCAACAACAATCGCTTACTTTATATGTGTAGTGAGCTATTTTGACACGTTTACCTGTCTGAAACTCACATTTAGAGATTATGTGTTTGAACTCTTGTTTCTTACTTTTCTTTTATATTCCAAATTTGGTTTTAATTGGAGTATATGTCATTTCACATCTGTACGGTTTTTGTTTGCTTTACTGATGTTCTTGCTTGTTGCTGCCCTGCTGTTCTGTTCCTTAATATCTGTGTGCTTCAGTAACAGTGGCTCTTAAGGCATAACCTGTTGCACTCTGTGATCTTACACATTGTTCCACACCATCTGTTTTTACATCTGGCCATCAGATCCCTGTAGAAAAGCTGTCAAACATCATCTCATCTATATTTAGGAGGGCTATTTTCAACTGGTGTTGACACTCCCTCCTCTCATTACACTGTTATCACAACCTCACAACCCTTGAATTAATTAGTTGCGGCAAGTCAATTAGCCTTCTTCACCGAGTGCACCGAGCCTGCCGTAACACACGTCGAACTCTGAACAGAATTTCAGAGTTATTATGAAAAAGTGTCAATTTAAATTTAGTCGATTAGCCTGGCTTATCATTTTAGATTTGGTCTTTTTACACTGACCCTTTCAAGCTTTAGATAAAAGACAGTCAGCTGCGATTTTTCATCATTGAAGCAAATAGCCCCGAGATATGACGGCTCATGGTCTTCCGTCATCTTAAATTTAATAACTTTTGTGGCCATATACCATTTTGTCGCGTCATATCTCGGAGGATAAGCGAGGCCGGCCTGGTCAGTACTCAGACGGGAGACATGGGAACAGTGTATGCCGCACGGTGGCTCTAGTGCAAACTGACACTGTGGCCAGGCAAGACACATCTGGTGTCTGGGGCAGATGGCACAGATCAGTAGTCTTGCTTCTGTTAGTCTGCCCCAGGGCAGCTGTAGCTACAATATCACACCACCAGGAGTGGAGTGAATGAATAATGCATGCTATCATTTTATGACCTAGACGAACATCAGATTATATGTGGTGCTCTGACATTTCTCTGCTGTGCTTCAGGGATGTTGCCTACAATAAAAATGGACAAAAGCAGGTCAATGTAAATGTTGTTTTTGGGGTGAGGACAGCTTGAAGAATTGTTGTCCCCATGTTTGGACATTTTAAAGAACAAATTGCATTACAGATCTTGCTGAATGATTCCAAACAGATGTCATCAATAAAGCAAGTATAATACTAAGCCTTACACGTGTCTTTTGTAGAATAATGTAAATGTTCCTTCGTTCAATATAGTACTACGCCACATAACAAATGCCAGACTATTCCTGGAAGCTGTATACACCACCCAGATTTAAAACTGGCCCACGAAGTATTACGTTAGCTCTTTTTAAAGACTGGTATTTAATGCATAAAACCCCGTGTCCCAAGGCTATGTGTATGAAGTGATGTGCAGTCCTGCTTACTTTGCATAAATGATCTATCTGTTTTGATATGCACGTGCCTTCTAACGCTGCCCCCTGTGTGAACCTGATATTACTGCGCAGAGCCAGCGTCCACTCCCGGGACTGCATCTCAGGTGTCCAGCTGTGTCCTCGGGCTTTTTCATTAAAATAACCACCACCGCAATTACCCAATTTGTCTATTAAAAAAATAAAGGCCGAGACCTCCCCTGCTACACTTTCTCTGCTGTATACAGTGACTCAATGGTTTGGCATCATTTCTAAATAAAACTGTGTCAAGGACGCATTTCCTTTGTGGCAGACTTCTCCCACTTTTGTTTTTCCTCTGTTTTTCTGACCATATATGGGCGTAATAGTGGGTCGCTTGTGAAAGTCGAAATCCTGAGGTGACTGTGTGGCCTGCGCTCTCACACAGCGGACCCAGTGGACAGTGGGTAATTAGTGTTTTAGAAATCCCATTGAACCTCCAAAGCACAAGCAGCCCACAAAGACAAAGTAAGAAGAGAGGTGGACTTCCTAATTTATTTTCCACAATGGGTTGTCTGGTCCGCCGAGGATTTATTTAGGTTTTTCAGAACTTAAGGGCATGTAATAAACTGTTTTAATGTGATTAAAATAAGGTGAAAGAAAAAGTCTTGTGTGTTCAGATAATGATGCCAGGCCTCCTTTTGATTACAGCTACATATACACACACACATAAAGTAAACGCACTGTGCCATTAACCTGAATAAAACAATGCATGAAAATAATGATACAGCGGTTAATAAGACACTTTTTAATGGATTATCACCATCTGATTTCTGGAGTTATCTGGTTACTGTCATAACGCGTAAACACTTTATCTGATATGAGTATGGATGTCAAGATTAATTGGTTAATTGGTAATCGTTATTATTTAGGTCACTGTTTAATAATAGTAAGAAGTACAACCTCATAATTGTGAACATTTAAGACACAAAATTAAGTCATTTTGCTTCAACCTGTAGTGCAACAAATACATCTAAATCAGGTGTGTCCAAACTGTGGCCCGGGGGACAAGTGTGAGCCTCAGATCTATTTTGGTGGCCCTCAGGCTTTCTGCTGTATTGGCCCAGATAACCAAAAGTACTGCTCTTTACTATAAATTGGAAGAAAAAGAAAAAAAAACTATTCATAACTTATAAAACAAATATGTTGATGTTAGACAGAGCTAAAAATGAATGTCCAAAGCCTTATTAAAGGTGTGGCTCATCAAAACTATATCAAATACAACAATTAATGATTCATTTCACTGTGATAAAGTGTATGGCCCTCTGCTCTGAACATGTTTCAAAATACAGCCATCAGTGAGAAAAGAAAATGTTTTTTTCATTCAGAAAGTAAAATGTTGTGAAGCTTGACACGACCTTGAGAAACTGTAACATGGGAAATATATTTCTTGGTTGAAGCCATGGTTTCAGTAATAATGAATAATTGCTGGATCATGTTGTTTTGCACACCTGTTCAGGAAAATTACCATTATTATTCAAACTATAGCGTCAAAAACAAAAATGTTAAAGATTGAAAGAGGCATAATAAAATTCAGTGACAGCAGACATCAGAAAAATCTGAACAGATGTCACCAGATGTTTTTTTTAATAATCAGATTTATTTTGTGCATGTAAACACACACCAAAAATCTGATCTAATTATTGCGTTTGATCATGCTAATTGTCAGATTTTTACTGGCCGTGTAAATGTGCCTAATTACTGTTATTGTTATTACTCAAAAAACCTTGAAGCGCATGGGCTCGCTTCGCCACAGATCTACCCTGAAACACAGGCTGCTTTTCCGTGGATCTATTTAAGATTCTGTGCAACATAAAAGTCCTATAGTGCACCTTTAAGCTATTTCATTTAGCGGATGAGATTTATTTTATTGTTTTCGTTGAACATCCCAGCAACACTCGTAATTGCCTCTAAATCCGTGGGAAACTGTAAGAGGAATTAAGGCCCTGTGAGCGGTTAAAGTGAAACAATAAAGACCTAGAGCCAGAGCATTTCTCCCACACCGCTCAGTGGCCAGAGATGGGCTGCTTGGGCTTTCAGGTCATGCGTGCAATGGATTTTTGTGGCAGTTACAGTGGCTAAGAACATGCCTCAGCTGCCAAGAGCCGGGTGAGAAATGGAGCTGTTAGAGCCACAACAGCATAAAACAACTATTTATATCAGCGCTCGTTTCACCGCAGGATTTATGATTCTTTTAACCTGTCTCTCCAAAAGCTACTGCGCTCTGGAGCCAAAGCAGCGGAGAGTCGGCGCTTTCAGGTGGGTGCGAGGAAAGGATTCACCGCAGCAGGCACCAGGACTGTGCTGTTTGTGGTGTTGAACAACAGCTTAATGTTTCATCAGGATTGCTGCTTACCAGATTAAAATTTAAATGCTTCCATGTATTTTTGATGAGGAAATAATATTCAAGGCTTTTCAAGGTTCAAGACATTAGTCCGGCATATCTTCTGACAATGTTAGCTCAGGACATTACCTTACCTTGTGACAGGTTGGGCTACTCTTTTGACCAAAACAAAATTAAGATGTTTAAGATTTTGATCAAAAATAGTTCAAATTTTATCTCAGTTTAGCTATTTTTACGTTTGTACTTTTACTTCCTGAAGCCACACCAGGAAATTTCACAATCAATGGGCAAAAACTTGTTTAATTTCAAGAAATGATTATGAGAAAATTACATAAACCTGTCATACACACTTTAACATTCAGTTCATAACATTCGGAACCTTGTAATTTATTAAAAGTGTAATTAAAACAAGAAAATTGTCACCAAAAGCTTATTCGGGATTTTTCTCATTATATACTGGCATCTTTTTGGAAACAGCAATACAGCAAAACCTTTTCTATTGAATGATCTGTGCCTGTAACTGTTCACAAGCAACACAAGAAGTAATATATGACTTTGAAACAGTGATGGATGTGGGGACTGTTCACTTTAGCATTTACATGTGATAAATGTTATGTTTTCTTTATGTTATGTGGGAAGTGAGATGCTGAGGTGAGTAGAGAAAAAATAAACTTTAAAGGTATCAATTTGAAAGTTTTTCATCATGTCATATATTCAAATACAGCATTTTATGTGTAAAACTAGTCAAAATTGCACATTTTGGGGACATTTCAATCTGAAAATTTGACAAAACCAGGTTTAAATTTCTTGGCTTATTTTGTTCACAAAACTTACTTAGAAAATATTAGAGAAGAGATTTTGGATATCTTATTTAGCTTTTGAAAACTGGCCTAAAAATTCAAAATTCACGTCATTTTTCAGACTTTAAAGTAAAGTAAAGTTTGGTGTTTGTCAGCCACTTTAAGCAGAGATCTTTATGGTTCTATGAGAGAAAAATGCATTTTAAGAAAACAGCTTTTGAAGTTATATTTCATTCATTTTCTACCGCTTGTTCCCGTTAGGGGTCGCGGGTGACTGGAGCCTATCCCAGTGACTTTGGGCCTTAGGCGGGGTAGATTTTGAAGTTACAATGTCCCATAGAAATAGGTAACTAAATAAAATAATAAAACATCTTTAGGAGCAGATTGGACAATTCAATCATCTGTTTTTATTGGTCATAAATCCCTTGAAGAATCTGCATTCTTTCTGTCAGCGGTCTCACTACTCCACAAATATGACCTGTAACTGCTTGTTTCCATGGAAATAGATAATTTAATTGCCATACTGTGGTTTATGTCAGGCAAGAAAAATGTTATTGATGAAATACCTGGAAAAACAAACATTTTTTTTCAGAGGATTCACATTTAAAATTTAAATTGTAGTGAGTAAACATTATTTATACTTTATCATCTACAAGGTGGCTGCAGTTTCCGGTTGAAACTGAATAAAACTGCAAACAATTAAATTAGAACAGTATATATTTTAGCGCCGATAACAACATGTTTTTTACGCTTGAGTCCATGTTATGTTTCACACCTTGTATGAGTGATATACATTTTTAAACAGAGAAAAAATTGAATTATTAATATGTGCACTTCTATGTCCTCGTCTTTCTGTCTTCATAAAACATCTACATCCTTTTCCACTTTTCTCTGTTTTGAAAATCTAAATTGAGCTGAAATTCAATTCAAACAAAGCTGTTGGTTTTTTCCCCATGAGCAAATAGAAAGTGTGCGATGCCTGGCTTTAGAGGGTGGGCTGCCGCTTCAAATACCGCATGGTGCCATTTACGCTCGCATGTTTGTCAGTGTAGGAGCATTTTATGAGAAACTGCCTCATGCTGCTTTTAATATGAGATAGATATGAGTCTGTTCTCGCTTCATTCTATCAGCCGCGCCTATGTTATAAATGAGTCTTTTGTGTAAACAGCAAATATTGATCTGATAGAGAGAACTGAATGCAAAATGACCAGATGTAAAATCAGTGTGTGGTGGATTCAAATAAACATGCAGAGAATTGGCACAGGCTAGAAAAAGCATCAGAGGCACAGGTTTGTAATTAGGATAAGAGATAAATCAGATCTTTCTTCCACTTGGGGCTCCAGATGTCACTCCAGCTCGTTCACCCATGTTTAGATGGACTGGAGGAAAGAAAGATCTGCACAGAGAGAAAGAGTCCATGTGCAAATACTGTCTGTTTTGAAATAATAAATAGATAGGCTACGTTTAAAAAATGAAAGAGAGGAGTGGATTTTTTGTTTTGTTTTTTCTACGGGCAATAGAACATAGTAGATTTTTATTTTATCACAAGAAAAACACAGAAAAAGGTTTATTGCCATTGTTGGTGAACAAAATTCACAAACTAGGAACTTGCTTTGGCGCTAAGTTGCCACATATAACAAAGAACAAAATAGTAGCAAACTATGTAAAAGAAGGCATGCATACAATTAAGAATTAAATGAAATAAAATAGATTTAGACTATATACAGAAAAGTAGTTAGCTAGACAGTGGTGTAAATTGGCAGTGCAAATGCTTCTATGCAGGTGTTATAAAGTGTTCATGAGTCCAACGGCAGAGGGAAAGAAACTGTTCTTGTGGCGGGAGGTTATCTACTCATGACTTATGTTATCAACATGTGCAGTGGCTGTTGAAAACACAATGATACAAAAGCTACATTTTTTACTTATTTATTCCAAATGAGTGCCTTATATTAAAGTTAACTTTTCTTTTTTTTCTTTTTTTAATTAAATTAACTCACAATCACAATATAGATTAAAAATGCAAATGTTTTATGTTGTAATATGACTTATATAATGCATATGTTTATTTCTGTCTTTTTTGTAACATATTACCAATATATGCATTGAATAGACAAATATATATATTTTTATATTAAAAAGAGGAGTAAAAAGCCTCTGGTCATTGCCGCGCTCTTCTGTTTTTGGACCTAATAATAGTCAATTGTTTGATGATTATAAATAGTCTTTCCACAGAGGACGTTCTGTCCCTCCTCAGGGTCTGTCATTCTACAATTGATTTGTCCAGATGCCATTCTTTGAAAGTCCTTGGTCCGATGGTTCAGAGTAATACACCCCTCACAATAAATCACTCATAGCATTATTTTGAATCTTCTCATGATAGCATTGGATATTTCATGTAGAAATAACATATTTAAGGCTTTTGAGGCTGATGTTTGGGCATTTTCAGTTGTTCATAAACATGTACATTTGTAATGTTGTAAAAAGATGTACAAAACACCCAAAAGATGTTTCCAGAGCAACACAAACTGTGCAGTAGTAACGGGTTGTGTAATTCATCATACTTCGATATGATGATAATTTCTTTATGTTGGGAGGTCACATGCGGCTCGGGTCAATACCAACTCCCACTTAATTTTTTATGAGCCATGATTCGTGGGTAGTAAATTTCACAGCTCATCGTTGCCAAGATCAGGTTTCGGGTTAGCAGGAGTTAGCTGGAAACACAATAGCTTAGCGGACATGCGATCTCCTCTGGGGTAAACCGAGGTTAATAATGATAATATGCAGTGGCTTTCTTGGGTCTTGGGGTCAGGCATTGTGTGGCAGAGATCCACCAGACGCATTATATGAGCCAATAGACATTCAGAGTGATTCATGCAGGCGCTGTGCCAGCAACCCTGACAGAGAAACACGTGTGCTGGAAATATACACATCTGACTGTCAATAATTACTGGCTTTTTCTGTAGTAAGTCACACTCTTAAATGAGAGCATGCATCATCAACATGTGTGAAAAATGGCACATTGACTATTATGTGTGTTATAGGAAGGTTATAGAAAATCACAATACAAGTCCAGATGTCTCTGGTGCACTCAAACAATCACTAATAAGTGATCACCATTATAGCCTTATATACACACACAGCCGGGATTAACCCATGCAACAAGCTCCCACGCTCCACTATAAAAAGCGCCCTCCTGCTCAGCCCACCACCTCTCACCTCTGACGTCAGACGATGACAGGAGCAGAGGGGCATGGCGGCGCTCTCTCCCTCTGTCTCTCTCTCTCTCTCTGTATATATATATATATATATATATATATATATATATATAAAAAAAGGGCGCTTTTTATAGTGGAGCGTGGGAGCTTGTTGCATGGGTTAATCCCTGCTCATGCATTCAGATGTGTCCCAACAATCACCCAGGATCAATTTCTGCTGATTGTCAAGTCTCATATTCACGTGATCCTACAATTTGCTGTTTAAGTTAAAAATCCTCCATCCTAACCTCAATAATCAACGTTTATTTTCAATTTTATTTTTTTATTATTATCAGAATAATAATAAAAAAATAAAATTACATAAATAAATGATTAATTCCTCAGGCTTGACATATTTTCATACATGCTAGATATATGATTTCAAGCTATATTTACTTATTTGTAACTTAAAATATAAATTATAATACTTATTTCAAGATATATGTGTCTTATTCTTGTGTATTTGAATTTACTTGAACTTGTTTTTTTTATCCTATACTATGTAGAACTTTATCTAATCTTCAGCCACTGTTTTTCCTGAAGTATACGTTTCAGTTCATGCTATATGTGATCATGGCGATGAATAGCAGTTCATAACACAACAATCACATGCTCTTTCAGTTAAACATGCTACACTTTTGTCAAATTACAGTCATGAACACACCACACCTGTAACAGTCATGTTCTTTTCCTCCTAGCAACTCGTCTAGAACAAAGAGCATAGGACATTTCTGAACTTGACCCAGAAAAGGGTTTTAATTACAAGATTTTCCACCAAGCTTTTATTTTTGATACACTTTTTCATAACACTGGTTAAAAAGAAATGTCAGCGCTCATTGATTGAAACTAAGAACAGAAAGAAAAAATCAGATCATGCACCAAAAGTAGTGCAAACTTTTAACAAGCCAGGAGCCTGATGTGTCTGCGGGATTGTATTTGAGCCACTGCCTGCGAGAGAGACGCGCCGATATTCACAGTTTCCATAGCAACACAACTTTGATTTTTTTGTGTGGTGGAAATATTACCGTTCCTTTGTCAGATAATAAACGTCATTAAAGGCTCTTTTGATGTGAAGGATTGTGGGAATGTTAAACGGTGCGTGTGAAAGCGAGACCGGAGATTGTACGCCGCTCTTTAATCTTGCGCCAGAGCGGTCTGTCAGAAAGTTCAAAATGGAATTCAAATGATACCGCTTTAGACCATAAATACAATAGAAACGTGTCATTTATTTTTCCTATAGTAACCTATTTCACTGGAATGGCGCGTACAAGCTGTCATGATGAACTATTACACAGACTAAGAATCACGTTCCAAGTTTTATTGGAATTCACAGACTAGTGCTATGTGCTTGAAAATATGAAGAATAATACCAAACTATTAATAAAAGCATGCACTTTGACTGACAATATGAACAGAGCAGTGCAAACATAAAACGTCTTCATAATCTCCCAGTGAGAGGTTTGTGACTTGGTAAAGTATGTCACAGTTCCTGAGGGCAAAGGCTAAGAGCTGTCGTTTGTTTTCCCTCGTTCTTGTTTTTTTCTTCTTTAAAGCAGAAAAAATAAATATATACAGTTGCAGTAGGTCCCTTTGCAACCGTATCATTCCATTTGAAGGTCTGTTTTGCACTTGAAAATCAAAAATAATACATCATCCCGTTAGTACTGCTAATTGTCAATTTCAGCAGGCACTATTCCCCACTGTAGCCAGCAGAGGGCGATAAACACCTGACAAAAATATACAAACGTTAAAAAGGAAGCGTAGGGTCAATTGCAATACGTTCTTCTTGCAAATATTAAGTTTAAGATGTCAATTGCAAAAAAAGCACAAACGTTCAAGGATACATATTATGCAAAATCAACTTTAATGAGCTTTTAATCTTTCCCCATCTTTAGTTTAGTTAAAGTTGTATTTTTTGATTTATTTCTGCTTGTTTGAGTTAATCCTGTATTGTCCTGCAACTGAGGCTCGAGTGCTCAGAAAATTCCTGTTTTCACCTAAGCTCTGCCCACATCCCTGTACTTAGATGTGATTATATGAAAAATCAAGATGATATCTGTAAGTTCTAAAATGTTTTTTAAAAAAAAATGTGAAGGCAATTTGCTGTTTGTTATCACTATGAAGATGGTATGAAGAGGCGGGGCTTATCAGTTCTAAATTGTTATATATCAATATTGTGCTTTAAGCGAGCCAGATTGATTAGTGGCCGTACGAGATATTGCAGCCTCTCGGGCCCAGCCTTTTTGTATAATTGTTGCACATTATGATTGCAGACAGTCCTTAATTATTTTCAGTATGCAAATAAAATAGAAGGAAATGTTCTTTTTAACTATTTCTAAAGTCAAATAAATTACAGTATTTATATTAAGTGACGTCACAGTAAACATTACCAGTAAACATTACCAGCGCGTCGGACGATACAAACAGAAGCACGTGGACATGGCTAGACTAACAATAGCCATAAGTTGTATTTTATTTCATTTCAGGAGCTTTCACATATGATCTAATATAAAGAATACAATTACAATCAGATAAGCTAACGTTAACACAAAAACTTACAAGCTGCGTGATCACTCCCGTCGCTCAAAGCATCATGCGGATTGTCGTCACACGGTGGAAGTAAAAAACGTTTTTGGCTTCATGCGCCAATGGGCCCATGCCATAGGGATGAATAGGGCGCCATTTTAAGTTCATTTTTCTGTTTTACTTATAGTTCACTATGTAGTTCATTATAGGTCTACCACCTAGGTATATTACAGAAAAGCAATGAATGTACATTTTATTCATTTACACGTGTTTTTACCTAAAATACTAGTACACCTCATCGTTTCCATGGATGGTGAAAGATGTGTTTAATGCCTTTAATATTTGATGGGGTGCACGGTGGATGGGGTGCCTCTCAACAAGGGAATCGTGGGTTTGAATCCCTGACCAGACCGACATCACACAGTCTCTCTGGGTGGAGTCTGCATGTCCTCCCTGCGTTACCGTGCGTTCTCTCCGGGTTCTCCTCCCACCGTCCAAAGACATGACTGTGTAGGTTAATTGGTAACTCTAAATTGCCCGTAGTGAATGAATGTGAGAGCGAATGGTTGTCTGTCAATGTCCATGTCTCTGTGTCAGCCCTGCGACGAGTTGGCCACTGTCCAGGGTGTACCCCGCCTAAGGCCCAAAGTCACTAGGGTTAGGCTCCAGTCACCCGTGACCCCTAACGGGAACAAGCGGTACAGAATGAATGAATGTTTGATGTTGTTTAATGTACTGTGAACATTCCAGGCAAAGCCATCCCCTTGGAGACAAGCATGACGGACACTCCATCAAAAACTGCAAAGTCCACCTTTGAAACAAAACACTCAAATAATGTATTACTTAAAACAGAGCTATTTTTAAAAAAGGTCTAAACATGGCCCACAGTGATAGCAGCAAATAGAGCAATTATCAATAAAGCTGTGTCTGTCAGTTTGTCTGTTTCTGTGAGGTTGAGTGTGCTGCCGGTGGGACTGGAGTGCATCAACGAACACAGCACGCCATTAACACTTCTGATGTAACACAAATGCAATATTCTATTTGATCTTCCCATAGAAACTGATTCATCTGTGCTAAAGAGAGGTGTTCTACTTTCATTTAGTCTTTTGAAAGGTTTGTTTTGTTATTGGAGCTGTATTTTTTTTTTGGCTGTCCATCAATTTTATAATTAGCAAGTCGTAGCCCTGCTTTTAATGTGTTTTTCTTTTTCTTGGCAATTATTTTGTGTTTGATGAAGACGTGACATTCATTGTGGTTTATATCTGACTCTATATTAAAAAAAAGCAATAACAGTGATTCCAGTAACATCTACACAATAAACCCACAGTCATATACACTTCCTTAACTGTTCGTTTGTTTTGTGCGACTAATGTGTGCTGATGACTTCACTTTTTAATGTAAAATGTGCAAGCTCATATTAGTGACAGCTGGTACAGTCCAGTTGGTACGGAGAGAAGACTGGGAGAGTGACAAAGTGTGATAAATTCTGCTTGTTGCTGTTTGATTAAACAAATGAGGAGAGTATGACTGCAAACAGAGCCTCCGGTCTTCTCCTGGGCCCGGTCCACTTCATGAATGTCAATGTGGCCGCGGTGCTTATTTATAGTCCCAGATTGAATGTGGGGTTCTTCCCCTGATCTGCACGTCTGTCTTTAGGAGATGGAAGAGAATTGAAGTTTACTGCGTCAAGACTGCAGCATCACATTCTCAGTTGTTGTATGGATTAAAGACATTAAGTGCAATTTAACTAGAAAGATAGAAGAGGTGATCACATGAAAGAAATATCCATCTGTGCATTCTGTGGAACATTCCAGGCATCTCCATGGAGAGACACTGCTGGTGAACAGGAAACATCTTTAATTGAAATATATCAGTCTGAAACTTCTCCTGTTTATTCACATAAATGTAAGAAAAAAGTTTTCCCTCATCTAATTTTTTGGTTTTATGTGTAAAAACAGCCAAAATCACACACATTTGGGAAATTTAAATCTCAAAAAGGGACTGAACCAGGTTTAGATTTCTTAGTTCGTTTTGTACACATATTTGTTACAAAAATATGTTCAGAGGGGATTTTGGACATTTTGTTTAGTTGTTGAATAAACCAGATCTGGCCTTAAAAAGAAAATTAGCTAATTTTTTAGACTTTATTATATTAGATATCAACAAATCTTTCTGTATGTTAAAATCTTAAGAGTTTAGTGTGTGTAGGCGTTACTTTAAGTGGTGATCTTTATGTCCCTATATGAGAGAAATGTCTTTTAAGAAAATGGCCTTTGAAGTTACAATGTCCCAGAGAAATCCATGGATGAAAGTGGACTAAATTAAAAATAAAACATCGGAATATTCTTCTGTAATGAATTTTTAAAAAGATAGACATGGCGCTTTTCTAACTCCGCTGGACACTCAAAGTCCTTTACATCAAGGAGCCATTCACCCATTGACAGTTATGCACACACCAGTGAACACAACCACAGGGGGCAAGGCAGGTGAAGTGTCTTGCCCTAAGAAACAACAACTGCAACCGCCAATCAGTGGATGACAGGATCTGTCCACTCCACCAACTGGCTGTGGCTGGATTCGAACGTATAATCTTCTGAAGAGTGGATGAAAAACAAAGCAACTGCCAACCCAAACAAATATATAAAGCTAATATTAGAAGAAGAAAAAAAAAGTCATGTCGTTATGGTAAACTGGGGGAGCAAATAAAATCGCCAACTTATGTTAAATGATGCAGCAGTGATTTGGAGTGTGGTGCAGTGACATCCGATGTGTAATATCTGATGAGGCATTAATTCAGAGGTTTTTTTTAATGCCATGTGCAGTAGACTGAGCTAAAAACCATGCTGTATCTTAAATACAGTATGTAAATGTATATTGACAGCATATTCAACCATCACGCTCTGTTCACTTTCTTCCGCCCCGCCCACTTTTGCCTCTTTGTGCTACAGATTTGCACTCGCTTTCACACTTCTAGTAGAGCAATAATTCACTTTACTTTAATTGAGAACAAGGGATTAGTTCAGCTGCTAAAATATGATCAAAACAAGGTTGATTTGTGTGCAATGTTCATGTGCACAAGCTAACAACAATACACTGTTTCTTTAATTGTTGTTGAGCTCGGCAGCTTAACTAATACAAGCAGAAGGAGGGGCCACAAATAATACAGGTGGATAGAGTGAATAGGGTTTTAGCTATAATGTTTACAACCGATGAAAACCGTCCGCGTCTTTGAGTAACTCACATCTTGTTTGTATCTCAAGTGTCAGTGAAAGCCGCTGATATTAGCTCAGCGCTTTGGGCCGGAGGGATGAGACATGGAGCTGTGATGAGAGGAGCCCCGCTGTGGGACCTTTCTCACCGGAGATTGGCCATGACACCCAAATGAATCATTGCCGGGTCAGAGTTCATCCGAGGGAGTTGGAACATCATGGAGTCTCTCTGTGTCATCCCTTACACCATAAAGAGTTTCAATTATCAGGCCTGAGGAGACAAGGACTGGCCCGGTGTGACCCAGTGTCAGTGGGAGGAGAGTTTATATACACACAGGCCTGATGGATAAGAAGGGATCACTCTCCACTGGTCAGTCTGCTCAGAAGTAACCGTTCCATTATGTATAAACTCCAACTGGACAAAGTATGACGTGAATAAAGGTTGGCGAGTGTTACTGTCAAGTGAGGAGGAAAGTCTCGGAGATCATAACACTGAATATTCTACTCTTTGTCAAATAACAGAATGTATGAAGTATTGGCAGCTGGTAATAGGAGCTAAAAGGGCAGCTGAAATATACTTTTTTCATTTTTTTATTTGATTTTTAGAATAAATGTGCATTCTATGTCCCCCCCACACACACACACCAAATAAATAGCACAGTTCTCATGATACAATCGGAACAATGCACAGAGGTAGGTAGAGTTTGCCTGGAAAATCCAAAATGATTTCTCAAATTGATCACCCTGTGTTCAGAAGGGCATGATTGACAGGTGGATAAGCCAATCAGGAACATGGCCGGTGAGTATCAAAAAAAAATTGGTATGAGGAAAAAAGAACGGAAAAAATAATAACGGGACTGAAAAACATTGCGCATTTCTGCAGAATCAATGTGCGAAGCATTAAAGTGAAAGATGACCAATGAGCTTTGCTTCACGTGCATCACGTAAATGAACAAATCTGATTGCACGGTACTTTTTGAGTAACGAGGAGACATGGTGACCAGACTCACTCTTCATAAAGAATTGAAGAAGTGTGTGTTTTGGATCCGAGGCAAGGGCAGAGTGGTAAAACGTAGAAGTACAAAATAGTTATTAAAGTGAGAGTAAAAAGATATTTGGTAAAACCAATACTCTTTCTGGACATAACTGGACTGATTTAGTCTTTTAGTCTAACTGAAGGTACATGTAACTGGAAGGACAAAATATAAAATAATGCAAACAACCAGGTATTTTTAAAAGGATAGGGCCTCATTTAAAAAAAATATATATAATGCTATAGGAGCTGTGAAAGAAACAGAACTGTTCAAATAATTTCATACAATCATTTAGTTTATGTCACTTGTGGACGTTTACTATAGGGCTGAACAATTAAAATAATTGTTTTATTACTAAGTCACACATTATTACTGTCAAAATGTTATATATATATATATATATATATATATATATATATATATATATATATATATATATATATATATATATATATATACATATATATATATATATATATATATATATATATATATATACATATATATATACATATATATATTCTCAGAAAACTCGCCTTTATTGATAAAATGTATTTTGCACAAGTCTTGAATGGAAGTGTTTCCCTGACCCTTGTCTCTGATGCAAACATTTTTCTTTTTTATACCAGTTTGATATCTGTGAGGCATGTAGCCGCTGAGATATTACTTTACAGTTATCCAAGACATGCCTGTATTGCCGTGCCTCAGCTTTTGCCTTGTGTAAATCACCCAAAGCAGCACAGATTGTACAGTGCTGAATAATGCATGCAGAAATGACAGTTGTTCTGATAAGTGCGTCGCTTGAATGGATGGGTCCTAACTCTCACGGATTGATCACGGCTCATAATTAACTCCATGTCAGAAAATGGCAAAAGAGATTCTGTTTTTTGGGGAAAATACAGAGCAATTAAAACACAAGCTGTGCACTGTAAGTATGGATGAGGATTAGCCCATGTGGAAAATAAACAATGACAGTATTCAGTATAATAGTGCCACTTCATCTTGACTGTCAGAAATAGTGGGTTGTTGGATTTTCCTTTTGTACCAAGGATTTTCATCTACAATGGTGGCAATTTTAGGAGAACAGCTTGTTGACTTTGCAGTTCAAATGTGTATATGGCCATACAACTGTCCCAGATGGACTCTAAATGGGATAATTTTGAAAGTGTATGATGACAAAATTGGACTGCATGCAGAAATTCACCACCAATTTAACAGCAAAAAATAGAGAAAATGAATTGAATTGGTGAACCATGTCATGATAACAAAAGTGTTAATGGTTTTCTAGTTTTCATCCATGTTGGATTATGTTTACACACATCATGTCATGAACCGTGCAGTTGTGTAGGGACATATTAGCTGCCTGCTCTACGGTGGCCTGGAAGCAATATCGTCCGCCTGGAAGTGCAAAACAAATTCAACAAATCTTTGTCAGAACAATTTAACAAAAACATGAGACAAATTTACACAATGACCAAAAGATTTTTGCAAAGAAGGAAACATTTTAAGAAAAAACACAAAACATTTTCACAAAAGAAGAAAAGAATGTAACAAAAATAAGAAAACAATTTACCAAAAAGAAGAAAACTATTTGACAAACTGAACGGGAAGGGAGTGTCCATTTGCCGGAGTGCCAATCATCGTAAATGGGCAGCTACGCTAACTGAACAGTTAGAGCAGAACAACATTAAGAAAATGGTACTTAAACATGTTTCACATTCACATGTATTCTAGTAAATTAAGTTGCTGATAGTGACCCAACAGCTTATCGGAAGAGTCACGTTAACGTTTCTCCCGTGTTTGTTTTCCATCTTTGTCCAGCAACGCCGAGCACAACATGACTTCACTGGGCGTCGCCAGGCCAATTTACCGGGGCTTGAGCCCTGGATGTTTTACGTCCAGCCCTGAATGAAATAATTTCCCCAATTTATAGTGATTCTGATACAAAGTCGCACTGTTACTTGACATGACGACGTGCTGCAGTGCCGGTAAGCACGGCAGAGACGCAAACCACGTCTCTGAGGCAGCGCCAAGTCAGAGTGTGAGAGATGGCCAGTGAAAATCGAAAGGGAAGACAGTTCACCGGAGCAGCACTGGGGCTTCTCCAGGCGGAATGAGTGCTCTGAGCGGGGCTGGTGTGGTCTGGGTGGGGCTCATGCGCTCCGTGAGTGGGGCTGGTGCGGTCTGGGTGGGGCTCATGCGCTCCGTGAGTGGGGCTGGTGCGGTCTGGGTGGGGCTCATGCGCTCCGTGAGTGGGGCTGGTGCCATCGGCGCGGCTCGTCATTCAAACCTCAGTGCTTCAGCTCTTCTGCTCCTCACAGCGCCTTTTACAGCAGTGGTATATTAAGCAAATAGAACACACGTTTTACTACCACACAGGGCTCCAAGTCCAGTCCGGAGTCACTGGCGTCCAAGTCAGTCCCAAATCAAGGCTGCGCAGGTTATAGAGAAAACTAGTTTTCTTAAATTGTTCTGATAAAGATGTAAATTTGTTTTGCACTTCCAGGCCACCGTACTGATCAGATTACGCACAACAGAATGCAGAGAAACCATTTATACTCAGCCAGGTGCAACGGGAAATGTTCACAGGAAATGTAATGCTTTGGGGTTTATCCAATTAAATTTGAGATGATAGTGGTCATGTGACTACATAAAGCTTTCGGGTACTCCTGTAGGAGAATGACAGAGGCCCTGGAGGATGCCAGTTAGTAACATAAATGAGAGTGGTGCGAATACCTCATATCTCTGTCGGAGCAGTTTTATGAGCCTTCTGTAGTTTTCCGATCATACGCTGCAGTTACATGGACACAATCCAACAACAGTAAACACACCAGTGTGCTGCCTATACTGTGTGGAGATGAAAACACATGGTTCTTCAATAAAACATTATAGAAATGACAATAGGCTTTACCATCTACATTCATCTTCTTCATTATCGTGATGGAGATAAAACTCCCACACAGCACTTTGCTGGTGCCCTGTACAGAACAGGCAGCTGGTAATTCATTACATTTAATAGGATGCTAGTGCAGCCGTGCTGCAGGCCTTATTCCGGCTTTGATAAGAGTTATAAAAATGTTTCCTTATGAGTTTCTCAACCCTGTAAAATGCAGTACACAAAGCAATACGTGCCCCAGTATAACAAATAAACCATGTTGTTTGATAAATCCAATATGCAGCACCAGATAGTTGCTTCCACATATTATGGAAACTCTGTTATACTTTCAGTCTTTTTCAGGTAGAGGCTTGAAATAATTGTTATACACTTTTGAAACCTTTTTTTTATTGAGAGAATTACACTTGCCTTAATGCATTTTGATGGAGTCAAAGATGGAGAAGTATTGCCCCCGAGTTTTATGCTAATGTCTGATGACTAACCTCAGAGACTTCACCAGTCATTGTATTGTCTCCCCAGATGCTGAATTGGTTGACTCTGGCACAAATGTGACTCAGCTGGCATTTTAAACTCATAAAGGGTCAAATATGCCAAAATCTACTTTTCTGACCTCAAAAGTACATTTTATCTAACTCAAAAACATAATTCGGGTTATATTATGTTTCATTTGCGCATGTTTCAGTCCTCAATCTGACTCTAACAATAACAATTCATCCAATTGCTACGCCATCGATCACAGAAACATCACACAGTCATTACTGGACAGGCCAGTTTAGATGTCAAATAAAGATTTAACAATAACTTCTCAGAGCAGCTTTGTTTACTTGTGCGTCTTATTCTGTCACACCTTTTTGCTTAATGTTGATCCAAATATTAGGAACACCAAAACACCACGCTGAAAAAGTGTTTATACAGTCGTCATTCTTTGCTTTGGCAGGAGTTTTTTCATGCCCCAGCAAATAGACGGTACAAAAGCTGCCTTACTTGTGAAAATTGCTGTCTGGAGCTCGCAAACATAACCATCCACACGTTGTAAATGACAAGGGAGCAAAGACTGCATTTCACACTGCAGACACTCTGTATAGGGCTGAATTAGGCTCCATCACAGCTGAATAAGTATGATGGCCAAGGACATTGAGAGGCTTTCTAGTAATCATACATGTCGGGAGGGGTTCTGCTCAGGCGGAAACTGCGGAGTTAAGAGGACAAGCCGAAAGTGCCACGCTGATGGATTCTAGGATGACTGACCGCTAATTGAGAAAGGAGCGCCCCGTTGTGTCGCGAAGCCCGTGCCAGAGACATTGGAGGGCAAATTAGACGGTTGCCAAGTCATACGGGAGATATAAGGATATAATGGAGGGGAATGGAATGAGGTGATTTAGATGGAGCGATGCAGAGGGTACAGTTCCTGAGGGGAGTAATAGTCACCCAAGTGTGAAAAGTTATATGGGCTTAAGGAGTACAAGACCAGACAAGCCAAACTCCCAGACTCCTGCTCAGACAGAGGAGGTTTGAGGGTAAGTCAGCAGGTATGGTCTGCTTATTTCAATTCATTCAACCATTTACAGTGCACAGTACAGTCAAACATGTGAGTGAAATGCCCCTGTCTATTCTCTTAAAGTAAAAGAACCTATGCAGTTTCACACCAAAATTGGACCGAGCATTTTCAACACTCTAAACATTCTGACTGGTTCACTTTAGGGGTAGTCCGAAAGTGTCTCCGCTGTCATAAGTGAGTCGTAACAGTCTATTTTAAGGGGCCTGGAGGGGACTGTGAGAGACGCTAGCTTCCACAAAGGTCTGGCTCACTTTCGGACCCCGGAAAGCTTTTGAGCGAGATGATTGGTGAACATAGGCTCATGTGAAAAGAAGGATGGCAAAAAGAAGATCGATAGTAAATATAGAAGAAGAAAAAAATCTTACCAAATGCTTGTGATAAACTGTCATATTTCCAATGATGAATGCTCGACTTTGAGCATAAAGAAAAAAAAAAGCTGTAGTGCACATTATCATCAGTTGTTTTTCATTGTACAGGCACAGCCCTCACATCAAGACCCAAAATCTTAAATATCCTTTACAAAAAGCATCTGACATTATAAACCGTCTTTTTGTGAATTGCAGAGATCGACCTTGTGAAGAAGAAATATAGTTATGTTTGGGTGACATCAGCTGCTCACTTAAAGCGGACCCCTGTAAGCCTGGACTGCATGGAAACGCTCCTAGTGAAGCGGTCTGAGGGATCAGGGCCAGTCAAAACATGGCTTACCTGTTTTGTTTTTTTCATTTTAGTTACCACTGGGTCAATTTACCACCAATAATTACTAGAGTACTAGAGTGACATTTTCTTGTGTACTGTGCATTTGTAAAATCCCCATCCATCTCCTTCCTCTTGTGTGCAGATGCTGGACAGATCCGTCAGCCAAACATCTTCCCTGTGAAAGTTGGACACTGACAGCGCTGTCCTTTTTCCAGTGTGGTTCATTTGATCATCCGATAATTTAGTTTAAAAGGTTTCAGTCACTGGCAGAAAGACAGCGCCAAAATCTTTGGAAATTAGCTGACAAGACATGTCACAGCGACACCACATGATCGCTCTGGAGAAGAATGCGAGTGAGTCAGTCAGGTCTGAAAAACGACAGCAATAAACTTTGTCTGAAAAACCTATAAGGCTGTCCTTCGTCACTGGTTTTGTTCTTTATCTTTATGAACAGAATGTCAGTCCTGTTGGCTTCACTGGACCAGGACCTTCAACATGAGCTGTGCAGTTTGCAGCTGAGTGTAAAGAGGGATGAGGATCAGCACCTCAAATCCAAGGCCACCAAAGACCAGAAAGTGACTAGTTTTTAGTCCGATGATAGATATAAAATGCAGTGTTACAAAGTTTGATTGTTGATGCACTTGCTTTCCACCTTGGTTTTAAAGGACAAATGTTATGTAAAATGGACTTTGTTGAGCTTTAACCATGTTCTAACATTGTTCCGTCATCAAAGACGTACCTGCAGCAGGATTGAGCTTGATTCACGTTTATGTGAATCCTCTCCCTCCAACACTTTGTTCTGAACTCCCTCGATGTATCCCAGAATCTTTTGCTCTTTAAATCGCCAGACTCGCTTTGACCATTTCTTCTGTCTAATCATGATAACTACAACTTCGTCATGTCCACTGCATACTGCAAAGCACTTTGATTACATATTTACATGGGTGTAATTGTCTCTACAGCCAGTAGATGGAGTCACAGCTAAGTCAAAATGGCATCTCCCAACGCAGTGATGAAGTTATGTTTTTCTTAAAAAGTAAAAGCATTTTATTTTTAGTTCTAAAACATGTCAAACTGAACACACTCAAGAGCATGTTTAAAGGCCAATAACAATATGAAAAATGCATAATATTTGTCTTTTAACATTGCTTATATATACATGGTCTAATGTTTGGTGTGAAGAAAAGGAAAAAAGCAGATTTTCCACTTGCAGTTAATATACATTCTATACATTCTCATTATAGTTTCTTTTGTACCAGTCTTTCAAATACAGCAGCTCTGTTTATAAACTCTTAATGGGTCTGTAACATTGCAATATGTTGATATCACCTTCAAATCGTCTAAATCCTTTTACAACCACAACGTCTGTCTCTTGCTTACCTCTGGTTCTGTTACTGTCACTTTAATTAGAAATTCTAGCTCAGATATTCTCCTGAATCCAAGCTGTTCCAGACAAACGCAGCAGCCTGGTGTCGCTCCATCAAAGTCAGCTTTAGAACATCTAACACAATCCTGATTTGAACCATGCTTTTAGAGGAACCAAAACAAAATAAATGGCTACAATAAGGATGTTTTAATCATAAAATAACCATCTGTGATTTTTAGTTTTGAATGAGAATGGAAAACAACACAGGCCCCATATTCTCGTTTGTTTTGGTCCTATTTAGATAATTATCTTGCCAAAGTGACAATGTTCCCATGGTTGCTTGGTGGAAATTGTGCAAAAGCAAAAAGATCCGAATAATAAGTGTGTTAAATGGACCAAATATGTCACCAGGATTTCTGACCAATTGGATGATTATCTACATCTGAATGACACTGTATTTATGATGTTTGACTCACCATTTTGGTCCATTATGTCTCCTGGTTCACAAAAGTAGAGACACAAAATGACATTGTAACTGCAGGGAATCAAAAACCCAACTAGAAAGCATTATTAGAATGACAATAATGGCGAGAAATGTTTGAAAGCACAGTTTGCATAAGAATAATGAGTAAACAAGTAACATGCGCACTTTTTTTCTCGCCCCACTCAGTGCAGAAAGTGAGGAAAATACGGTACATTTACGTGCTTTGATCTCAAAGTCTGTAAACCAACAATTTAAATGCTATTTAGATGTTTAAAAACACAGAAATATAATAAGCTTTTTCCATATTCTTTGACTGCATCTATTTTCCAACAATGAAAACTAAGTAGATTCAAATAAAACAGTTGAATCCAAATCTTAAATGTAGCTCTGTAAGATTTGTAATTCTAACATGAACAACCCAACATTCAAAATTGAAGGAGACATTTAAAAACCGTTAACTATTGTGGTGTTTTATAATTAGGTCACTCAGAGTTGTATTTTGATCTATTCATGTATAATCCTGCATGTACTGAATTGAACCTCTTCAGCCTCTGCATCTCCTCCTCTTCAAAAGCACTGTACTCTTCTGTCATTGTCAGGGTTAAAAACTAAAGTTTCAAGTTGCAATAAGCAATTTTAGACATTCAAGCGATGGAATAATTGAAATCTTTGGGCAGCATTACAGATGTCACTGGAGCCACTGCACTGTGTAACTGAGAAATCCACTGCTGGACAGGTTCAGAGATGACATGTATTGATCGAGTGTATCCTCTTGTATGATGTACTGTAGGAGCTAAGGTCATTGTTGTAAATAGAGTAACCTCGTCAGAACAAGCTGTAGTTACAAATATGAATGGATCTGAGCAAGTATCTGGGCTTTCTTCAGCAAAGAATAACCTTTATCACTGCATTTGCGCTCATTAACCTGATTAACACAGTTGTGTGGTCACATATTGTAGTGTGCTGCTAAATGAAAACATATTGTGGTCATTATATATTCATGTTTACAGGTGTAATTTTCAAGTTGCCATCACTGTCTTCATCAAAGTAATTATAAGAATAAATCACATGCATCCCTTGAGAATGCACGGCTCCTTTATCATAATTTATTATTCATTTGCTCAAATGGGTTATTGCTCCAAAGGGGTCCAACTCTGACCCACTTGTGTCTCAGCAGGATCATTTTTCTTCAAACTTTTCCCTGTGAATATCATCAGTCACGGGCGTGTCCACACTTTTTTCATTTTGAGAATGTTACATGGCCCGAAACTACAGTTGGGATTTTGAGCATTACAAGGATAAGTCAAATTGATTTGAACTGAACATTCACTTTCATATTTTTTGGTGAATAGATCTTTTAATACTAAGAATTATAAATGTGTATCCATTTCCTCTTTTTTGTTATAATTTGGTGCAATATTATAAGTTAAGTTTTGCCAGGTGCCCCCCTGAGTGAGGTGGCACCTGGAGGAGTCAATTAGATTTTAGGCCACACCCAAGACTCACCTCTGTCATCAGTCTCCATCCGTTTACCAGGAGACATCATAAGTAAACGCATATTTGTTTGTTTCTTTTAATGCAGAGGTCAGTATGGGGAATTTAACATGTTTGAGAGAGAAAAGAGAGAGAGAGAGAAAGAAAAATGTCTGTTTCATTTGGATACTGTTATTGTAAAGATTTGTTGTTGTTTTCATTTATTTTTTGTTATCTAAAGCATACTAGCCTTGTATTTGGCCATTCATCAGACACTCACATCAGATTCTGCAGGACTGGGTCCAATGACAGTGCCATAAGCTTCACCTTGAGTGCCTCACATTTAATGTATTCACTGGATGGGACACAGGTTACTTTGTAATGAAAACATTGGACCCCAAGTTCAGAAAGGTTAAGAACTCCTGCTCCAAAACTCACTGTTGCTAAAACAGTGTAGTCATCATATAGTCTGATTTGTTGGACATTTAGGAACAATAAAGAACAGAGCATTATGCAGGTATTGATCACGTTTAAATGTTCTTTAAATTTAGTAAGTTACATGAGACACAATCAAGGCCTAATCGTGTTTTTATGAATAACAGTCAAACAAACCATAATCTTCATAAATATGTAAATCTAAAATATTCATTTGTCACAACTTAAATGCACTTCTGATTTAAGTCTTGCTCCTTTTTTACAGCAGGAATCTTTGATCAGTGTATCTGTTATCCACCACATTGTCGTATGAAGTTGCCCTGGTCCACTTGTAATGTGTTTGACATGTTCTCCCGGTTCAAACGCCCTGATACGTTCTACGGCGGTCCCGGTGTGTTATGCAAATAGCGGGTTGTTTTAATGAAGGTGCCATGAATAATTTATAAAGACTGTGTTATGGGGGAAAACACAGCAGGAACAAATTCATAGAAGGAAAAAAAAGGGAAATTCTTCAGCGAAAAAACAAAATTGACGTTGAAGCATCTCTCCTGCCTGTTTGATATCCAGAGAAGCCCATCACTGGCTCATTAGCAGACAGCAGCCCACTGAAATAACCTGTATAATTAGTTTGGGAAAGTGTGCTGTCGAGTGAGTTTAGCCTACGTCCATTCACTTCACGTCTTCTCCTCAAAAACAAAACTTACTTCACAAAAACGTGTTATTAAAAGATTTCACACTGAATTAGCGAAATGACTGGGAGACTTTTTTGTTGTGTTTGGTGTCTGTAAATGCCAGATATGTGGAATGAAAATGTGTTCTTCAGATGATTTATGATTTCAACGTTCTCGTCATACTTCTGTTTCATGAAATCGCTGCAAAAGTACAGCCTGAGATTTATTTCATTCCAACCTTTTGTCATTTTTTTCATCATTGTCTACCAATTTGAAACTTAAATGAAAATACACTCATCAATCTGACAAGCAGGTGGAGCCAGCAGGCCAAGTCAGGTTAAGTTATCTGAGGAGCGGCGACAACCGTCACTCATAGTAGTAGTTTTTGTAATATAAATAACTATGTATGCAAGAAAAATAGGTTTAATGCCATACCGTGGAACATGGTGGGTGGGTTTAAAGGTGACATATCATGCAAATCAATTTAAATGAACTTGCAATCGTGTTACAACTGTGTCTCCTCATCGTTATGTTACTCAAAGTTGTATTTTGATTGATTCATGCATGTTTGTGTTAATGTATTGTTTTGCAGCTGAGGCTTGAGTGCTCAGAAAATTCCTGTTTTCATACCCCCCCATCCCCCACATCCATGAACTTAGTTTGAAAAAATTAGACCCTGAGTCATACATGTAAAGTTTTGAAATGTCACATAGCCACTTTTCAAAATGAAAAACATGCAAATGAAAATACACTGCTTGCTACCATGTCAGTACATTTGAAATGTTCAGATGACACTGTCCTGCACAGCCTGTTGACAAAACCTCCAACTTAACCCAGTGCCTGCTGTGCTGCACACAAACTGCAGGTTACCACAAGTAAAAGTAGAGAAGGTGACTGACCCCACATCAGCTGGAGCCCAGTGACCATTCATGGCCATGAGATTGAGCAGGTGGGCTCCTTTAATCACCTTGGAGTCCACATCGACTGGGATCTGAGCTGGAACACACAGGTGTAATCCCTCATTCTGGACGAAGCTCAACTCTGGGTTCTCAGACCAGTTCTACTAATTGAGAATGACTTTTGGACGGAAGTCGAAATGTCTTGATTTTCAAAAGCAAAACAGCGTCCAGATGACGACCTTTGAAACCTTTTCTACAACAGATGCCTACTATTTGTATCAGAACACATCAGCGCCTCCACTTCCTGCACAAAACTCAGAGTGTTTGGTTTCTCTCAAAACATCATGCTCATCTTTTACAGAGCATCGATTGAGTCGGTTCACAGGGAACACCAGCTGGTTTGAAATGTACTGATCAAATCAAAAACACAAATACAAAAAGCAGCTTCGTGAACAGACCAAGAGGAGACAGTTTTAGTCGTGTTCTTTTATGGCAATAGTTTACAATGTGTGGTAAAGTAGCAGGTCTCTGCTCTGGACGTATTGGTCCTGTACGAATAGAATGACATTATGTTACTATGAAGTTTGTTGAGGTTTGAGGGCTTAACTTGGTACATAAATGTTAGGCTACTGCAGTGAACATTTGCTCTAGATTCAGTTACAGCTTTAGCTTTGAAAAAGTTTGTTGTAAAAGTAGCACTGCATGAACATTTAAGTCACACTTTACTGAACTTTCTTGTTTTGACATTTGTTAAAACAGTCCTATTAGATCCTTGAGTGCAGCCATTTGGATACACTAAAAATAACTTTAAACTGTGGGAGAGCAAGCAGAACACTCAAACAAGAACAAATGGGAAAGTTGTTTTCATTTGCCCTCCTCGCCAGGCGGGTTGCGGGTGCCATTTTGTCAGAGGCTTCTGTAGCTGACTTGGAGCAGATGTAGGTTTTGTGTAGAAACGGTGGTTTGTGCTAACTTGTTAGCGTGACAGCCATGAGCTAAGAAAGGAAGGTGTGAATTATTACGCGCCCACGCCACACTTACCAGTATCTTATCTAATCCTGCAGCATCGTCTCCAATGTCTGATCAAACTGCGAAATATTGACCCCCCAAAACCGGAGACAGAGTTTATTTTAATCTCCACTTGTTTCAAAACGACCCACATCTTCCTGAAGTTGCTATTACCACAGACTGATACTTCTATGGAGTTTGTGTGTGTTCTGTGGTGGACTGCTCCTCGTCCGCCTGGAGGAACTCTTTAAAGCCACCTCCCTCTTGAGTGGTTCTGGCTCCACAGTCAAAGTGGATGCGTCAGTCCTAGTTCATCTGCAGCCTGTCCGTCCGTGGGAGTAGGATCTCTCCTTCACTGTGGTTCTCCCCGAGGTTTCTACTTTTTCCCATGGGGTTTTTTGTAGTTTTTCCTCGCCGCGAAGGAGGGTCAAAGGACAGGGGCATTCTGGGACAGTTATCTGAACTGCTTTTACCTGTGGCCCATCGAGGCAACTGTTGTTGTGATTTTGGGCATTATAAAAATAAATTGATTTGATTTGATTTGATTCTGTGTGGACAGTCACTCACATTCATACAGCACACCAGAAACGTTAAATGTTTTTTGATTGTTATTTTCATTCTTAATGCTTGTGTATTACTTTGCAGTGCCGGGGACTGTACAGTCTGTTTGTTTGTTTTATTGTATTTATTTTATTTATGGGAAATCAATTTGGAGTTGTTGACATATTTTACACCAATGATCTGTCAGGGAAGGGCAATTTGAAACAGAATAAATTGTATATTGTACTTAACTTAAAGATGTAACTACAGCATAAGTTGTATCTGGAGGGCACACCACCTCCTGTCTCCATGAAGATGTTATTGCTTTGGTTGAATTATTGCACAATGGTATGGCATTAAACTTTTCTGTTGTCATGGAGAAATGCACGTGGAGGCGCCGGGGAAAGTTGCAGGTCAGATCCCTGGAGAACTGAGCTCACAGTAAGAATGCATGTCTGTAAAGGTAATAAAATGCTAAATAGATATGTTGGAGTCCAGGCAAAGCAGTGGCACACCCTCCACCACCATTTCAAAAAGCACCAATAACAAGAAAAATTAGAAGATTCTTGGCATGTACTTGGGGGGGGGCAGATGCAAATGTCTGTCTAGAGTCAATATGTGATTCTGATGCGATGTTCTGCAACAGATTTCTATCTCTGTTGACTTTACATTTAATAAACCATTTAAAGTGCACATGAAAGGTTAGACTAAATATGTCACAAAAATGAAGTGACTATATTTTTTACTTTGTAAGTGTTTACTAAACATTTGACAGTTTTTGTAAAGTTTATAATGTTACTTCTTGTTTGAACATTGGCAGCAGGCATAGGTAGAGGTAATCCTACAACTGTTGCCTAGCAACCACACTGTAAACAAGACCAAAAATCCTTTACACAATAGTTTGAAGAATTAACTGACTTAACTGAGAATAAATAATACCTGATAACGCCAGTATTTTGTTGTTAGTTTGTTGAATGATTGTTCAAACTTTCAGAAAAATGTGTCACTTAGCACTATTTCCTGTCATTTTAAACTTTTTTTTTTTTAATTCTTTCTTCACAAAAAAACTTCACAGATCAAAAACAGGTTACTGTATATCTGACCAAACTAATAATTAGACAAACACGAGAGCCTGTCATATGCACTTTAACTGTTTCGAAGATGGAAAATAAGTAAACTCTGGCAACTCAAATGTTTTTTAGATACAATTTTGCCCATTAAGAAAGACTATTTTAAAATATGACTGTTGTGTGATTATAACTGTGTGATAAATAGACTGTAATTGGACTAATTATGCAATCACCCACGTACAGAACAAATAAGTATATTTGTACGGCACCTTTCACAGACAATAAAGTACTTC
Organism: Rhinogobius similis; assembly: GCA_019453435.1. Classification (NCBI taxonomy): domain Eukaryota; kingdom Metazoa; phylum Chordata; class Actinopteri; order Gobiiformes; family Gobiidae; genus Rhinogobius; species Rhinogobius similis. The sequence goes on along the minus strand of CM033624.1, from coordinate 22,772,290 downwards.
ACATCAAAAAGTTAAAATACAGAAAACTAAAACACACTTACAACAGGCAATGTACACAATATAACAGTAAAATCATTCCTTTGGTCTGGTGAAGTTAAAACGCCCGGCAAAAAAGTAAGTTTTGAGTTTGCCTTTGAAAGAGTCCAATGAGAAAACACACAAATACAGAACAAATGCTAAAATTATACTACCAACTTGGCCATTACATTACATTTCCCTAAAAACGTACTACATTTGTTGTTTTGAGCTAGCACAAAAATCATGTTTGAGGAGCTAAAAGGCAAAAACTGAAAAAGTTGCGGGGGATTATTATCGTGATTTGACCAAAAAATGACAACTCGCATTTGTATTTCTGTGTATTTTGGGCCACTCTTTTTATGTCACAAAGCTGTAAGTGTACATTTCTGATCCTCTTTGCCCCTCTGCCTGTTTGTCCTCTACAGATGTCTCTACCACAGCGCTCGGCCCATTCACTGACTTTGTAATCATATTAGAGATGCATGTCTCATTAGTTTGTGCCATGGCTGAGTGTCCCCGCTTCCTCCCTATTCACACACAAACACGCACTCCGTCGCTGCCTGGCATTTCCGAGCGCCTGGGCTTGCATCTAAAGCAGTTTACCACAGAAATAATAGGCCTCTAAAAGGATTCGCTGTATGCAGAATCACCCGGTTCCATTTGCATTGGAGTGAGACAAATTTAATTTAGGCAGGTGAAGCTGGCACAAAGCGAACATGACAAAGGAATGAGCTGGAGGAGGACACCTGAGACACCGACAAGATGGGGCTGTTTCATGCTGCTACACTGATGAGAGTTTCACTTTAATGACAAATTTGAAAAGGAATTAAAAAATCTGCCGGCAATAAGAATACAAAATAGGCCAGGATTCGCTTGTTTGTTTCTGGGCTCTCAGTTGAATTGTGTGCGTTTCTGTTGTCGTACGTTTTTTTCAATAGAGGCGTCTCTCTATCTCTCTTCACGTCTCTTGTAACGTGGCCTTGAGGTGTCTCCTGCTTGTCTCAATAGAGGTTGACAAAGTTTTCCTATTATTTAATTATCAGGCAAAGCAGGATCTTGATGGAGATGAGCAGCTGGCAGACTCTCCAGCAGAATAGTTACATCGTTTACCTTAAAGTTTGAAATAATAATTAGATATGACATTCTAAAATAAGATAAGCTAGATAGATAGATAGCTAGATATTTTATTGCTCCCAAAAGAAATTCAGATTCAGCTGTAGAAACATGACATGACAAAAAGGATTTGTCAGATAGTCAGCAGATCGGTGTCAGGGCATTATGAGGAGAATAACAGCCCTCAAGACAATAAAGAGATAGTCATTCCCTCAAAGAATTTCCTCTTGAAGGTCTTCTACTGCATTTGGTGAAAAAGTCTATCGCAATTCAGAGCGCCATAGCTCACTGTCTCGTGTCTTCATTTTATTATTATTTATTTGTAAATTAGTCATAAGACATTATTTGCTTGTAGACATTAATAAGGGATTTTCGAAACCTCTCACCTCATGTTTTGGGTGATATATTTATTGTTCAAGGATCTAACGTAACAAGCAATTCAGTCAGCATACGCTTTTTATAATTTAAACAGCTTTATGACATTAAACATCTCATGTGTGAAACCAAAATCTTGGATCGCATTCATAAAACCTTTTGTGGAATTCTTACTATAGATGAATGTATGGAAAAAACCCTTACACAAACTACTTACTTACACAACTTTGCCACTTGACGTTTCTCTACCCCAGATCACCTTCAGCCTCATCTCTGGAAAGTGCAAATACAAGTTTTTGGAACATTTTTAGCTCATTTCCGAGTCAAGGTGGTTTTATCAGTGGTGGATGAAGTACTCCATTTTGTTACTCAAGTAAAAGTACTGATACAGCAGCAAAAAAATACTCAACTAAAAGTATCACAATTTAAAATCTACTCAGTAAAAGTAGTACTCCTTTAAAATGTACTTTAAGAGTAAAAAGTAATTATTTATGGTTTAGAGAACTATTAAAGCATCGAATTGTGATCTTGGTTGATTTATTCTGTTGCGTTGTGGTCATTATAGGCAACTTTCCAGGTTATTTTTCTCTACAGAGGCTTTTCGTTTGCTCAAAGGGAACTAGAAAAAAAACAAAAAAACAGGCAAGATGTCGCCATGAATGTGCTAAAAAATAAACCCCTTGGCCTTTTCAGCAAGTCTAAAACCTTTAGAGAATATACCTTTACTTTTCAGCCAAGTTAAAGATGTAGTGGAGCAGAAAATACAGATACATGCTGCAAAATGTACTTAAGTGAAGTTACTAAAAATGAATTTAGTTAAGTACAGTACTTTTACTTTGCACTTTGTTACTTTCCACCACTGCTTTTTATAAATCACAAACTTAACGTGAAAAGTCATGCATGCAACATTTTTGTGCGTACAACCTTCTAAATAAGACCCCAGATCATTACCTGATTTGTGGAGGACCCATATTAATGAAATATCATGTTGAGTATTCTGATTTCATTCTGATTATTCACACCTGTTGAAGCTTTTCTCAAGGAAAATTGTGCAAAAAATAAAAAACTAATGTGCAAAAGACAAAAAAGAAAAAGCAAATATAAAATCTGAATTTGAGTTATTTTGAAATTCACAGCATGAATATATACAGTTCAATCTAGAAATGTATCCATGGACATCAGAATTATGTGAAACCAGGACAGTTGCCAAAGCGAATTACATTTTAAAGCTAAATATTATATCTTTTGAATGGGGAAAAAGTCCTAAAAATGCTGCTTATAACAGGAATCTGAAACCCATGAATACATGAAAATTCATCAAGAGCTTTTAAACATTAGTATTTTCACCTCGCCTTTGTTTTGGAGTCTGTCTTTTGCGATTTGAAGGACTGCCGATTTTGTCAGTTTTATTGAAACATTTATTAGCCCTGGTGCAATCTTTTCTTTGAATTTCAATGAATAGCTATTCATCCAACACCCAATTGAAATGCATATATTTCAGTGCAAAATAAAACACTGTCATTGTGACTGTGAGCCAAGGTCGGGGTCCTTTCTGAAGCTTTTTCTTCATCTGTAACGTCGTCGTGAGAGGTTCGGAAAACAAGGAGACCCTTCTCAAATCACCCTCTCTTCTCAGTTTCTCGTGGCAACCACCTTTGACCTTGCTTGCTGTGATTCTCTTTCAGTTTGTCCTTGAAAGTATTTGTGTGTTTATCTCAATGGGACTTAATGGGCAACCTGTTCCTTTCTTGAATTTGAATTCTTAACATTCTTGACGCCTCTCTTTGACTCCTTGAAGATAAGGAAGGTAAAGCACATGCCCCCTTTCCATGAACCCACCATGCACAGTCTATTATTGATGAGGTTTTCAGGGCCACACTACTGGCTTGGAAAAGCACATGCACTGGTTACTTGAGAAAACCTACCAATTCACTCTGCAGCTGTTTTTTCTTCTTCTTGTCCTTGCTGTGGCCCTGTAGTTAGGAAGAAGTTGTTACAGCCTACAGCCAGTGGGCACAGGCTGAACTCATGTGTGAGAGTTGTATTGATTTCGACCCACCAGCCAATTTCCAGGGCATTTAACTTAAATATAAGCTATGGTCGGATTGGCCTGGCTCAAAGATTCACTTTAGGACTGTGTGAGTCGTCTTTGAAATGTTCTAATCAAACCAAATAACAGAGGGCAGATCCCAAAGCAGATTGCCTTTTCTGATCTGGGCGGCCAAACAAACAGAGATTACAATGACATGTAATATGATGCGATTTTATCCCTGTATCTGCGATTACATAAAATACTGACTTGTCTGACTTGTATCCTACGATCAAATAAAGTGCTAACTCTAACATATTAGTTGCTTCATTTTTAAATTAACCAATCCAAGAAAATAATTTAATATGTTTTTGTCAAACACACAGTCGCAACATGATGATAAACAGCTGTTTATTTTACTGTTATTGAATGAAAATAAAATTTTAAAATAAATTGAACATTGTTATTAGAACTAAAAATCTTTCATTAATTTATATGTCAATAGAGCTCCTGCACATGTTGTCATGCTGTCCCAGCATGCACCACAAAATACCGTTCTGGCATTAATGGCGGTGACGGGGAATTTTACATTGAAACTAATGGCATCAAACTTTATTGGAGTTTCAAAGATTGTGAATATTTTTGCACACCGAAAGTCAAAGCATTTTACCGACTGACAAAGCTCCAGATCGATGAGAGCAGTGGATTTCTCCAACTAAACTAAATATATCAAAAGGACCTATTTGGTTGTTTGTTTAGATCCCCCCCAAAAAACAGACCAAACAAAGCGTATGGACATATGCTAAAACAGCGCCCCTGCAGGTCATGTCTAAATTATACTCATTATAAGCCAATAAGACGTGAAAACAGGACTTATCACGAGTTTTGGAGGTTCCAGCCTAGCTCCATGTTCAATTTTAGCACAGATCTTTGTTACTTTCTTCAGCGAATTCATGTGTAATCCTACATATCCTATCCCTAGATTGATCTAGACAACTTATTCCAGAAGTTGCCGTGGAGCAGACGAGCTCAACAGAAAATAAGTTCTACACGTGGTAAGTCCTGTTTTCACATCTTATTGGCTTATAATGAGTGTGATTTAGACATGACCTGCAGGGGCACTGTTTTAACGTACGTCCACATGCCTTGTTTGGTCGTTTTTTGGGATCTAAACAAACGACCAAATAGGTCGTTCCCGATGTGAGGACAGTCTCCAACTGGACTAGCAGTGAGTCAAGCTCTTGTTAATTAACTACAAATTTACTACAGCATTTGGGTTTCTATTTGGGGAAAGATTTAACCATCATCTTATGATTCAAAATCTTTATTAAGATTGTGAATTGGCAATAGAATTAATCATTGATCTGTTAATTATGCTAGCAAGAGAAGTCTGAAGGGAACAACTTCTCTTGCTAACCTTTTAAAAACAGCATTTACATAATTGATTGATTAATAAAATCACAAAGTATAGTTGAGCCAATGATTTTCTGGTGTTTATTACATGGACATGAGTGAATTAACCTGCTGCCATGTACAAAAACTTCACAAGGAGTAGGTTTTCACTGTTTTATTAAGATCATATAATTTTAATGATCAGGATCAGTAAACATTATATCTACAAGGTTTTGGAATAAAGTATATATCTCAAAAACATCTCCAGTTACACATTTTGATCGTTATAAAGGTGCAACAGGAATCAGATGTCCAGATTTAGTAGATTTCGGGCGCAACCTACGCAATCTAAACCCTTTAAAAGCACACTTTTGACACGTAAGGTCACAAATGTTTAATCTGAGTAGTTTTAAAGATGCTTTGTTATTTACATCTTAATTTAATGACAAAGATAAACCCCAAAAGCAAAATTTCAGGCTTGTAGCCGTTAACTACCGATGTTTCTTCCCTGCCTGAATGGTGCCCTCAACAAAATGAGTCACATTATAAGGAGCTCTAGTTGTTATCAACTCTATAATGTCTCCACCAGGCTTCTCTAGAAAGTGCCCTTCCTCAACTGCATGTTTTATAAATGTGGCCATCAAACCTGACCTTTATAAAGATTTACCTCTACTCGTTTACTTACGGTTGGCGCTAAATAGCCTCTGCTTATTAACACACAAAACTGAAGATTCAAGCAGTTAACCTCTCATTGGCTTTATTTATTTAATCAAAGGTCACTTGTAAGTCATTTTTATTACAAAAAAATAAAGCAGGGCAAATGTGTGGTTTGCAACACACTTGGGACTTTGACCGGAATAATCTTGTGTTGTTGTTTAGAGGTTTTCAGGATCCTTGGAGAAAGCCGTTTTAAATCGGCTGAGGACATAATCCCAGACAATACAGGGATTATCTCTTCAAATGACCTTTATTTTACCGTGAGACATGGGCTGTTTCTCAACTGCAGTTTCCCCTAGTCTACTTTGATTCCCGCTGCATCTGTAGTCACCAAGTCATCGGCGGAGACAGAGTGTGTATTCAAATGCATATATGGGCCTCATAGGTATTGTAGAGATGTGGAACGAGCCTCCGGTGTCAAAAATAACTCAAGTCTGGAGCAGAATATACTTTCTGGTCCTGTAATGCTCACCTTGTTAAAAGTTTGGCTCCGGAAAATGCTTGTAAAAAGATTCGCAACTTCATAAAAACACCAACCAAACAGTTTTATTGCAACACCAGGAATAATAACAAATTATAATAGGCTACTTAACAACAAGCAAATGTGAATTATCTTGACTTTGTGGTGGGTTTTTTAACTGATCACTGGTCACTGTTTGGTTTAGAAATGGAAGCTCAGTGCTTTGACAAATTGGAACCAAGGGACATGCTGCCTGAATAACAATTACTGTATGATTTGTATTTTACTTTTGAGGAATCATACAACTTTAGCCAATGCCATTCTCCAATAGATCACTCACAATGGGGCAATAAATTCTATTTATATGGGAGAAAATTTCAATATATTCACAAAGCTAAAGCCAGGTTGATGGTTGTCTCTCCAAAGTGCAGTGTACATATTTTCCATAGATTTAAATGGGACAGTTATTTAAGACTAGTGGTGGGCCGGTAACGGCGTTAACGTGCTGCGTTAACGTGAGACTCTTATCGGGCGATAAAAAAAATATCGCCGTTAATCTATTCTCAAAGTTGGGTTGGGAGCGCTGTTCCCTCTAAGCTGCGCACAGCTCCCAGGGGCATTGCGCAGAGAAAATCTTTGTCGCGCACGAGAGAAAACGAGAGAGAAAGAGAGCGAGAGACGCGAGCTACACACACATTGCGCCAAATCAAAGGCTCGGAACTAAAGTTCTACATCCCATACGCTTTTACCTACTCTTTCTTCTGGACCAACCCGCCTCGTATTTTTCGTAGTTTTGAGAACAAACAGCTGACGAACTATTGCGTCTAGAATAGCGCAAATTACCGCGAAGATTTGCGCTCCCTATCAGGACTGAAAGTAACGTATTCCGGCCCGTTACTGCGGACCCCTAAAACATTTGGTGGAAGTACGCTGTACCAGCAGGCACGTAGGCGAGCTCCTCCACCTTACGCGCGGAAAAGTAGTCCCACTAAAATCATTACCTCTGGAGTCAAACCATCACATTAGACACAAACTTAATCCAGGATCAGGCTGTACACTTTTGGAGATTTAATCAGTCCAACCCTGAACTCTCAGAACTCACGATGACAAACTTGATTTGAGTTCATTCATTTTGGATCTGACTTGTCTCCGCGCGTCATTACGCGTCTTTACGCGGCAGCGGTGAGAGCGCCGTGAGCAGCGCGGCAGACCCACACAGACTCCTCTGTCCTCAGCTCCAGTGAAGAATCATGAACCAATCAGAGCAAACGCCACAGCGCATCTACAAAGTTTAGCGCTTTGCACAGTTTTCGCGTGTATTGATATGTAAATTAGCCGCGTGCGTAACGAGGCGTTAGGTGCGTTATGCGCACAGAAGCGAAAACTGGAAGAATGAAAATGAATGGCCACTGACGGAAGGTTTATTTAGGCTTTGAAGACTGACTTGTTGTGTCAGAGCTACAGTAAAGTCTAATCAATGACATCCTTCAAGAATTAACTGTAAATTATCATTAGGCCTATTTGAAACATGGGCTTATGATCTAAACATGACACACACGTTACTTTGTCCAGAGGCTTCCAGGGGAAATTTAAGCACATAATTAAATTAATACAGAATTAAATGAATATTGCACAGAAGTGTTGCTGGATAAGAGTCAATCTTTGTATTAAAATGTATCAGAAAACTGAAAGCTTTGGAGGGAAAAAACACCATGACTCTGATTTGAACACAATTTAATGATGATATCCTTTTTTTTTTTTTTTATTAATTCTACCTAAACCAAATTATAGCTGAGGGGCTGTGATCAGAGAGGAGAACAGTGCAGCTCACAGAGAAACACTGACTAGAAAATGTATTTTTAAGAAGCCTCCCAATGGAAATCTCGACAAGACTAAGGTTGTTTGCACCTTGTGCAATGCAGAATTAGTTTACTGTAGGAGTTCTTCCAGTCTCAAGTACCACCTAAATGCAAAGCATCCCTGAGCTAATGCCGGGCCAAGCACTGATGTGATGAGCCCCTGGTATAATGCGCCACCTGGCTTGAGAAACCCGTTCTCAAAGACTTACTTTTAGTCATTATTTGGGTAGCACACATATTCTGAATGTCTTCGTCAGAATTCAAATGAGCCATTTTAATCTAGATTAATCTAGATTAATTCCAAGATTACAGTGAGATTAATCTAGATTAAAAAAATTAATCTATGCCCACCACTATTTAAGACTGAACAAAATCACCAAAAACGTATTTTATACTTTTATATATTTGCTTTGTACTATCAACTAGAACAAGGGTGGCCAAAGTGGGGCCTGTGGGCCAAACTTGGCCCTCCAGGGGGTCCTATTTGGTCCACAAAGACATGCTGGGATTTGTTACAACCATCAATATGATAAAATTAAATGATTTTTGGCTGAAACCTGTGGGCGACTTTGGTCAGTAAAACGCCCTCTCCCTAGAACAACAACAAACCCCGAATTATGAGCACTTTCTTCCTTTTGTTGCTGGCTGGTGGTTAGCAGGTGACGGTTACCATGGTGACCAGTAAAAGTCTCGTGGTTAGGTGGCTTTTCCACGTACAATTAAAGTTCAGTTGTTTGAAACTAGTTCTAAACAGGTTACCGCATATTTATGTTCACCTGCTGTTCTGAATTGGGTTCTGAAATTTCCCCTTGGTGGGACAAATAATGTTTCTCTAATTTTATTTTATCAAATGGTCTCAGTGTTTATTTTAATATTATTACTTTTTTGGTCTTTTTAAGTCTTCTGCTGCTGCAATGAGATTGGCAGGGTAAATTTATGTGACACCAAAAGTGCTATATAGTACATTGTATTATTCATATTTGTTGTAAACACATAGTTTAGTAACTTACTTTATGTTTTGTAACGGTACATAGGTAAAGTATAGATCTTACATTATGCTACTGGCAAAATACACCATGTTGCTACAACCAAATAAATCAACAAATAAAACCTGCAAAATGTCCATGGTGATATATTTGCCAAAACAATGTAAAAAAGTAAACAAAAGAGCTGTGGCAAGCACAATATACTTTAGTGAACAGTGATTTTAGTATTAAAATCTGGGTTTAAAACGGCATGACTTAAAGGACATGTATTCTTGTACAGTGACATTTTTTGAGCTTTTAATCATGTTCTAATAATGTTCCGTCATCAAAAACATACCTGGAGTTGCATTTAGCTTCAATCACGCAAGAAATTCTGGTTCGAAAATCCTCTCCCCTCCAAGTATCAAAAGCACTCCCCGCTGAACTCCCTCGATTGCTGACATTTTATCTTCTGCTGTTTTAAATCCTTAATCCATCACTAGACTCGTTCTGAGCATTTCTGCCTCTAAACACATCTACCACTAGCCTGATCATCGCATTTCACGCAGTCCCTTAAAGTGATAACATAAATAACAAATACACTTTTTTTTTTCTTTCAAAACATGAGATGGCAAATTTAAGGTACTTCAGAGCATGTTTAATGGCTAATAACAATACTTTTTAAAATGCATAGTAGTTTTCCTAAAAACACTGATCTGTATACTTTATGCATTGTCTACAAAGGTTGCGGACAATGTTGCTGTTATGCATTTGACTAATCTTTCTCTGCTGCTGGGCAATGTCTCAGGAGCACTGTCCCAGGACCATCTTAAGTTCTTGAGCTATAGCTTCATGGTCAGGACTACGCTGTATGTTTTAGGTTCAAAGCAGCAAAACCATTCCAAAGAGAAACACACATAGCCCATGTAAGCTGCACACAGAAAGGAAAGCCCACCTGGAATCAAAACTGAATCTTTCTTGCAGAGGGAATAACACCTGAGCCTTCCTCCATCAGACTTAATTCGCTGGTAGACTTAAATCGCTGACCTCTAACATGCATGGATGGATACCCTGCTCAATAATAATACTACAATGCAAGCTTTACTGTTTCTGTTTAGCGACTGGAAGCATTTACTGACCAAATGAGGTGGCTTTACATCTTAACAAAGTCTAGATATTAAGCATTGAACGTGTTCCAGTCCATGAAACATTGAGATTTTTTTCTGCCAACACTACTGCTGCAGGATTCCCTTTGCATCTCTTTCAAAACGAATGTGGATTGGTTGAACCTCAACTTTATTTGAGATATATCCTTGATGAATATTTTAGTAAAATGCATTATGTATGTGAGGGCTCACTGCATGTATATGAGACATATACAGTAGAAGAGAAAATATATATTTCCAGGATTCAGGGATCTGTTTGACCTTAGTGAATAGTGGGTTTAATTTGTGTGTATCCATCCACTATTTCTGCAAGCGTGGTATAAATGCAAAATTGGCTGCATAATTTAAGGAACAGCAAACGGGTATACTTTTGTTATGGTGCATTCATATTCAATGTTTAGCCGAACCGTTTAATGTTGAATACAAGCTCTCTGTGTACAGCAGGAGGCTTAAACAGAGTGCAAAGGCAGCACATTTAAATTTGAATGTTTTTTTGGTCTTTTTTTGGTCTTTTTTTAACTTGTGAAGCATGAGATGGAAGAGCTGTGTTCTAATAGTCTAATAGTCCATCCCTGAGATACTATTAAAAGGGCATTGAGTCAGTCACCCTGAAAAATCCAGCTCAACAATGGAAAAATGAAAAGCTGTTTCAGAAGGAATGCACGACTGTATTCCTTACAGAAATATTCTACAGTAATGAATTAAACTATAGGATCTGGATGAAATGCCTTATGCTTGAAGTGTGGTTCTCTGGGTAAATTGCATTCAGCTCTTTAAACTTTCACTCATTGGAGATGCAGGTACCAGCCACTTCTAAACACAACAGGTTGACCTCTAAAACGGATAATAGGTTACCTTGGTGATAGTAGTAATTTAGGAAAATCAATTATTTTGGTAAAATTGAGAAAGATAAATGTTAATGAGTCCTGTTCATTTTTTTTCTGAAAACCGAAAGACTTAAAATTACAATATTCATTCCCTTTGTTAGACCTCTGTAACCACACTTCCCTGGGTCAGTCATCTTCTGCTCTCCCAAAATAATAACATTTGTGTTATTTTTACTCACAAATCCAGATCTGTCAAGGAAGTACAATTAGAGCACAGTATATACAGTTGATATATTTAATATTCCAAAGACACATGTAACAAAAACAAAAATAGATAGAAAAACATGGCAGAATCATATTCACAGTGTTCACAACAGAACCAGTATCCATCTATTTAGTATTTACATAATGTACATGAATGAACTCCAAAGTCACGGAACTCTGACAGTGAATGTATTTGTGAAGTGAACAAAACACAACATGGCATTTGTGTCTGTGTCATTTAGTGCCATCTATGTTAAAGCTGCACACTGCACACTTCTCTTACTGAGGGTCTGCCACCTGCTTGTCTCCATGGAGATGTTATTGCTTTGCCTGGAATGTTCCATTGCATGGCATTGAACGTATCTAAGCCTATCCAAGCAAGCAGATGACACCACCGCAATGACACCCCTAGATTTTTTAATCCATAAAAATGAACTAATGAATAATTGATAAATATGTTCAATGCCATACTGTAGCATACATTTCAGTCAGAGAAATGTATGCCACATGTCCCCGTGGGGAAGTATGTCCTCTGCATTTGACCCATTATTCAATACAGCTGGGACAACCTGTCAGGATCAGTGGACCCATCTACAGATCATTCTTGGTCAGAACCTTCACTGGAGAATTCCCTGTTATGCATGTTTTGGATTGATGGAGGAGAGCAGAACAGAAGGTTTGGGCGGCCCGGAAGTCAATCTTACACCCTTTTTGCTGTGAGGAATGAATACTAGCCACTCAGCCATCGTGCTGCCAAGAAATCTGGGTTGCAGACCCCCACTAGAAAAGTCACATTGTGCACCTTAAATAACCAATCAGAATTTCAGCTGTGTCTAAAGATAGGCACATTCCTTGTGTAAAAAACAAATATCTAAACATACTGTTGCACACTACTGCAGTGTGTGGAGGCACTAGAAACTGTACAGTGCATCACCAAATGATTTTCTATCATTCAAAAATGAGCTCTTTATCTATATCAGGTCCACTTATTGCTGTGTAAAGAGATTGGATACTCCAGCCATTTCAGTGTCTTATCTTATCATTCTTCTTACCACGAGGAAGGCAGATATCTCAGTAATCCGGTTTTGACCATTTCAGGCCTGTGCGACTTGGCTGTGTCCATTGGGCTCACTCACAGATCCACGGTGCTTAGGTTGCGAATATTCACCTATAAAAGATCCATCTTCGTCAAACTCTCCGCCTCCGTCCGCATAGTCCACCAGGCTGTCCCGGCTCAGGCTGTCCCCCATCGCGTCATTGTCGGAGAGGGAACACAAGCTGCCGCCCTTCAGTGGCTTCTCCTCGCTGTCACTGCCATCAACAACAGGAGAAGAAGGATGGGAGAGGTCAGCGGTGCAGTGAATAGACAAACACATTGCAAAGCACGACAGGCAGATGTTCACGAGCAGCAAATGTAGCGCTATGCAGGGACACAAGCATTCACAAGAAGATACAACAAGAGAGGGACACAAACACCCACAAGGACATTATGAGGAGGCTGGATAAAACAAATGGAAAACTTGTACTATTGCATAAAGGGGACGTGTTATAATAGGATTTCTAGCTAATGAACATGTTGCTTTAGTTAAATTACTTTCACTGTATGCAGCACGGCTTTAAAGGTGCACTATGTAACTTTTCTGATGGAGTACCTGCTTGTCTCCTTGGATATGCTATTATTTTACCTAGAATGCTCCACAGTATGGCATTAAATGTATATATTTGAATGGGGATGAGCAAGGCACAGGTCAGGTATACTGAAAGGCGACCACAGTCAGAATAAGAATGCATGGTTTTCAAGGTATTTCTCAGCAAATAAAACATGCAGTTGAATGAATGAAAAGTTCATTTGCAAAAACAGTAAAGTGCCATTTAACATTGACATTATCTGGAGGATTGTAACAAAAATAAAAATACAATTTGACAAATTTTTAAAATGAAGAGATTTTTTTTGCAATTGAACTCTTCAAATGCAAAATAGAGAAGTTTAATGCCATATTGTGGAATGTTTCAGACAAAGAAATAACATCCATGGAGACAAGAAGGTAGCAGAACATTTACCAGAAAGGTTACATCGTTGTTCTTTTTTAACAGTACCAAAGATAAATCCTGACAAAAATCCAATCAATAATAAAGATTGTGAAAGGGGTGTTTTCAGTTACAGAAATTATCAGGAGGACAGTTCTAGTGCTGATAAAACCTCAGATCAGAAAATATCCAAAACTTACCAAAAACACCAAGAACTCAGTCAGCTATGTATTAAAAAATGAATCAATTTTAAATCATTCCTGAAGCACAGAACTTTTACTTCTAATACAAAAAATAGAATGAATGATAATTAGCTTTTTTAATATATTAGTTTTCTTGCAGATAAAGAAGACCAGCTACAGTAATTGCAGGTTTGAAACTATTAATTTTTGCTATTCATTCCCTGTGGCCTATTTAGATTCACCCAAGCAGGCCTTAATAACCACCTGTCCCTTTTAGCCCACATCAGTTCGCTTTAAATAAATTGTCGTGTTAGTGTTAGAGTTGCAAAGACGGCTATCATTTACTGTATTTTATGGTGACCAAGCATTCCACAATATTTTAATAATTGTATTCATATGTGTGACGTTTGCCGTTGCTTGAAACAACTATGTTTCTACAGCTCACATCTTCTTTGAATTTAAAGGTGCTTAATATATAACTTTTCTGGTGAAGCATCTGCCACATAACTGTCTCACGTTATTGCTTAGTCACAGTAAAGGCACGGTTTTCTATTTATAGATTTTTAGCAATAAACCTGTAATTGAATAGGTAGATCCATTAAATGTCAGTCTGAACATGATGGAACATTCCAGGCAAAGCAATAACACCTCCATGGAGACAAGCAGGTGGCAGACCCTCCACCAGATAATTTTTTTTTAGCATCTAGCATCTTGCATTGCTGTTTTGAAATTACAAATATTTAATTGATGGTGGGTATGTAAGAGTTTTTGTATTTAATATTCCATAAACTTTACCCAAATTAGATATTGATTTTGCAGACATCCATTGTGAAGCAGATTTACAACAATGGTCAAGGTTTTTATATTTCCATTTTGTGTTTTGGTTCGCTCTATTACCCAATGAGAACACAAGATTGCCATACCTTGCGATAAAAAATCCAATCTGAATGCTAGATCGATAGATAGACAGATATTTTATTGATCCCAGGAAATTCAAATTCAGCTGACGAAACATGTTCACTGCGCTTCTCAGTGGCCTTTGCGTCTCAGCCAAAGGTCTGAGTGCAGCTTTAGCAGGAGGATTTGTCAGGTAGAGTCAGCAGATTGTGTGTCAGGGCAGTTTGAGGAGAGTAAAAGCCCTAAGGACAAAAGATTTAGCATCCAGGTGGAGCAGGTGAACTCTGGAGACAGCAGGAAAGCCCTCTGCCTCACTCTCCCCCTGCTGTTCCAGTCCAAAAGTTTGAAAAAATGTTGCGTTTCAGAAGTCTATAGCTATCTCCTTGCACAATCTCCATGGTTACACGAAAAACTAACGGCTAATTTCACACAGTCCCTAACTTCTTCCTTTGAACTGCCACCACGCCGTTGGTCGAAATCTCAAGATGCCATGTTAAAAACTGAGCTCGAAAACCTTAGTGTGCCAATCAGGTTAACAACAAGACACAATTGCACATTCCACCTTTGATGTGTTTTGATTTCAAATGTGGACTCAAAGCTCAATTAATCTTTCCACGTCATGCACTTTTCTATTCCATGCCGCACTTAATGACTCTAGCCTCCTCTCTGTCCACTAACAGCGTCACAGCTCGCCTGGCGCTCGCAGACCACCAGCAGTCGGTTTGTACTGTGCATATAGACTGTATCAAACCCCTGGCTGCACTGACAGTCACACATGCTCCCGATCACACACACGTCATCTCGTGGCTTCAGTGCTCTGGGGCAGGGTGGGGGGAGCGGTGGGAGCGCTCGCCCAGGGGAGGCAGTGGAGAGCTTGCTATACAATCACTCCACTAATTGCTAATTGCCAGGGCTTCAGGACCAAAGGCAATTTCAAATCTCTTTAGAGGTGGCCATGGAAATTGCCTAGAGCCGCTCCATTCCAAGCAGTGAGACGAGTGGGCGGTGCCGTGTCTGTGGATATGTATTGTATGAGCGGGCGGGTATTTATCACAGTGTGGGGACTGGAATCTTTATGGAGACCTTTGTCTTTGTGGGGATCAAAAATCAGGTCCCCTTTAGGTAAATTCTTAGATTGATGACTGAAAGTTAAGATATTGGTTAAGTAAGATCAAGGTTGGGAAAAATATGAATTATGGTTAAGGTTTGGATCAGTCTCTGAACATTGACATTTAGGGTTAAAGTCTATATGACAGGTAAGGCGACACATTTAAAACGTAATGAACATAATTATATTTAAGATTTTACTAAACATTTTGCATATTTGTTCCCAGTTTGACAGTTTTCGTAATGTTTAAAATGTTACTTCCTGGAGCAGCAATTGCGACATAGAGGTAATTCCTCAACTGTTACCTAGCAACCGTTTTGAAAAGCAGGGCTAAAACCCATATAAATTAGACGATTAGTTATGATTTGACAAATAATAATGTCTGATAACTGTGTATTTTCAACTGGACGTCGCTTTTTGATGACAGAGGGATTTGTTTTAGAACTCAGCACTACTTCCTGTCATTTCAAACATGTATTTTTTTTTTATTCTTCTCAAACTGCAACTTTGCAAATGTAAATCTATGCTAAATATTTACTTCAAGTGTCCATCCACCAAACAAAGTTATAAATAGAATATCATGAGAACCTGTCATGTAGAGTTAAAAAATACATTCTATTCCAAGCATGTCAATAAAATAATTCCATCCGTACCAATCATTACATTACGTGATATTTCATTGTAATCAAATCAGAGTTATTTGAAAGAAATTAAAAGTTGAATTTCAGTCCATATCACGATACAGTGCACACTGTAATAGATCAGTATGGTTTTTTTTTTCAAAGCCAATATCCTTGCCGATAAACTATATTTTTTGACTGATAAGTATGGACGATTGTCATTATTTTATTCAAAATACAGGATAACATAAACATAAAAAAGATAGTAAAAAGGAAAAATAATATCAATATTCATCATCATCATTTTATACACCCACTAATCTGCTTTACCACTAACCAATAATGCAGCAGTGTAATCACGTTTTATCTAGTGCCCTTTTTGCACATAAGTGTAAAGCTGTCTTTCCTTTATGCAATTAGTATAGGCCCAAACAAAATATTGGTCTCTACTGTAGATTTAGGACTGATAGCCGATATGAATATAAGGATAAATATCGGCCCAATATATCGGCCAACTGATATACCAGCTTATCTCTAATTGTAATGTCCACAAAAAACACAGAAACCCAACATTAGTGCGTGGATGTGTGTGTGTGAAGGGGGAGATTGAGAAAGCAAGAGGGAGAAAAATGGTGGGAAAGGTGGGGCATATGCAATCCCAGACAAACAGCCTGTCATTCCTGGTATTCCCGGAGGTCCCGAGCGCGGGCCGAAGAGATTAGATGCCAATTTAAACCTGGGCAAGTGGCCAACAAGCAGGTGTCTCGCTACAAGACGTGGGGTCACCTCAAAACACTGCGGATATTTCTCCCTCCGCTGTCCTCCGTTCTAATTCCCTAAACCATCTATGTTTGGTCACACTCCGTCTCCCCCAGTGGCTTTAGTATTCTAAACACAGAGTCCCTGTTGAGGCCAGACTCTGAAGAGGCTGGTCTATGATGGTGCTATTTGTAAACAACCGTACATGGTGTCAAATTTGAACTTGACATTCACACAGCGTTGATTTTTGACTGTGTAAAGTCTCTCAGTCAGTTGCATCATTTTCTTTATTGTATTAGAAATGAGTTTGATAAATAAAATATGCTACCTGCAGCATCTGACTACAATTTTAAACCAACATCACTTTTGCACCATTTTTTTTTTTTTTCATCTTGGCTTAGATCTTTGGAAAGTTTATTTGGCAAGATGTTTTTACAAGATGGCAGCATGCCCTATTGCAGAGTGTTATTAAGTAGACTATTTGGTATGCCAGGTGCACCGTGAAAAATAAGTTATTTTCAAGGATGTGCCAGATTTACATACAGTTGCTTTAATGGGGTAGCATCATCAAACTAAAACCAAGAATAGCACCGGGTTGTACATATTTGGGGCGTATTGATGCCCCACAGAGCAAAGTAGTCTATCTGTCCAGTGCAGTGGGGACAGCGTAAGAACACTTCACAGGTGGATACACCAACACTGGAGGACACATGATAATGCACTAAAATCTGACCCCGCTGTCGACCCCTCAGTTAAGGGTCACTTCTCTGAGAACAGTTTAGTGCAGAGACGTAAAATTGTTTGGAAGATGTCAAAACAGAGCAGTCTTTTTCAAACAAAAGTGGAGAGAGACGGAATATTTATTTATTTACAACTTTTTGGAAATTTAGCGATACAAAAATCTCAACGGTTTTGTCTTTAAAGGGCCCATGACAGGTTGGACCACTCATTTAACAAAAATGCAGCTAAGATAAATATATTTCAAATTTTGTCAAAGTACTTTACAAATTTTATCGCGGTTTAGCACTTTTTTCGTTTTTTCGTTTTACTTCCTGGTTTTAAATGATGACGTCACACTAGGAAATTACCTAGCAACCATCCTGTACACGGGGCCAAAAGTCATTTAATGATAAAGATATTTTTTATTTTATGAATTAAAATAAGTGTGAAAGCCTTTATTTCGTTGAGTCAATGTTTAAAGGATCAATTAAAGTTGTTTCTTTTGTGTAAATTATGCATAACCTTTGTCTCCCCAGTGTGATGTCATCAGTCTGTTTACTTCCTGTTATTTTCAACATATTTATCAACTTTTCTCCACAAATGGCTGCTTGATTGGTGTAAAACTAAAATGTATTTGTACAACTGGTATTAATACACCAAATAAAGTCCATATTAGAAAATCATGAAAACCTGTCATACGCACTTTAAGCGTTATGATTCGAGATAAACTGTTGGCTTTTCTAAATCTGGTACTGACAATCTGGCCTGACGTATGTGATTTATGATAAAAACTGAAACTAAGAAAGCAAATTGTTTATTTAATTGAAACAAACGCACAACAAAACTGATCCATATATTTTCCAACTGTTCTTCTTCAGAAAACTGTGGAATAACATTGTTTCATTGAAAGCATTATGAGACGCCTTGATTGATTGGCCAAACTTCAAACCGATAACTAATACCGAATTTATAGTTACCATAGATACCATATTCTATATTGCTGCATTCCTAATTATGACATTTATTATGATTTTCTGCAGATAAATGTGTCTTAGGAAAGTCTCTTGAGCTATATGAAGGTCCCATTTGTAGTCAGTGTAGTTGAGACTGGAGTCAAATAGCAGTTTGACATTCAGAGTCTCGATTCCAAGATTGCCAAACAGCTCTCCTTCACGTGGGTTTTTAATAGCCAATCTTATCTATCCTATTTCACGGCAGCGTTTACCATGCGGGCCACATAGGGTCTGCATTTCAAACCTTATCAAGCCTCCTTTCTCTGACGACTCGAGAGCTTGGCAGATAAGTGGCTGTTATCTAAGAGCAGTGGAAAGCCACAGTCGAGCGGCCCGCCCACAGTGACTTTGAATACAGTGATAAAATGGGGCTGAGTGCTTTGGAGGCCCAGACTCATTCCGCACATTGGGACGGCTCCAGTGCGGCTCAGCTGTGGCTCAAAACAGGTGAGACGCGACACATCGAAGGCAGGTGCTCATTACATTTGTCTGTGCAGTGACCCGCGCCCACAGGGTTTAGGGACGGACACAAATGACAGGTAAGACAGACAAGGAGGAGCTAAAGTAAGTGTCGGTGTAATCCCTCATAACTTTGAAACATTTTCTACCATCTGTGTGAGGAAAAAGTTTTTATTTTTTCACTACTAAAAACAACAAGTTTTTGTACATTTACTTTTCTTACTAAATACCCCAAATTATATAAATATAGTTTGTTAATAATATTTGACCATGTGTTTTTTTTTATATTATGCTGAAAGAAAGAAAATTGCTACCTAGATATAACATAACTGTACTGTTCATTCACTTCAGAGACTGCTCATTAAGGTTAGGTAATTACATATAAAACTAAACTAAATGAGTGTAGGAGTAAAAAAAAAAAAAAGCATACATAAATTATTACTGAATAAGAGTTTGAATTTTTCTGTAATCATGCTAACAACACAGGAAAAATACTTCAGAGAAGAAGAATGATTAAAGTAAAGGTTTTCACAAAATCGTCCTCACTCTCAAGTAAACACATGCTTTGGAAAACATATTCAGGAAAATCACTTAAAGTAAATTGCTTTGGTAAAACGTGTTACCTTCCACCTTGAGAGAAATGTTTTCCCCCTTTCTCACATTTGAATTCAGTTTTTTTATCACTTGAACAGGAAAGTTTCTTCCATGTGCTTCCAACTTCCAAATTGGACACAAAATATGAAAAGATGCGTATAGAACAGCTACACCAAACAAACAAACCAGCTGAGGCGAATGGCAATGACCACAACACCTGCTGTTTGTGCTCTGGACAGAGGGCCCATGAGTTCAGGTCTGTCTCTGAAGAGAAATAGAGGAGGGCATAATTATCACTTGTAGAGTGGCGGGCACATGCCACAACACTATAGGAGGTCTACTGCCTTGTGAGATTCAAAGGCCACGAGAGAGCCCTGAACGCAGCACTAAAGTCGAGGAAGCAACATCACAGAGCGGCTAAGGGCGCACAGGGGGACCGTGGTCTGAGAGAGGGCGCCCTGACAAGCATTTTAAACAGGTGCTGCTGCCAGACATCTGCACCATAGAACATGTCTATACTGCTATAGACTGCTACTGTGGGAGGGGAATATGAATATGGTGTAGTAGTTTAGTCATTATTTTACTGGTACCATGTACAACTTAATCAAGAAAAGATTATCTGGACTGGGACTGCATGATATTGGACATTATTGCGATATGCAATGTTGATATTATTGCGATATTTAAATTAATTGACTAAGGCTGAAAGTAATCATTATTTTAGTACTTTTTTGTTTGTAGATTTAGACTTAGAATAAACTTTTTTTAACCAAATAAATGTTGAAATATTGTGAATGAAGCTTCCAGAGAGTGAATATTTATGAATAAACTGTATAATTGAGGAAAATCAGAAATGTTCTATTCTTTTTGCCATTTTTCTTTAATAATGTCACTGTGTTTGTTATAAAAGTCTATATACAAATAAATAGATGTATAAATATAAAATGTTCTAGAGTTTGTTTAGTCCACAGAACGACTGCAATTATTGTTTATTGTCGACTTCGATTATTCTACTAATTGTTGATGCAATAATGTCTGTTTCATTAAAATAAAAACCAACAAATACAAAACTGATGCTAATTTAGTTAGGAAAAGTGAGATTTTATTCACGAGTTTAAATGTTTGCATTTGCAGAACGTTTCTATCAGAAGGAAGACTTTTGTGTTACAGACTGCTATTGATACTTTTGCGATATATTGTGCAGCCCTAATCTGGACCACATTTAGCTACTTTCCAACTGCAGTGCCTGGACAAAAAACAACAACAATACATTACTACTAGAATATTATTGTCTCTATATAAAAATAAAGGATAGTAATCTTGTATGCATTATAATTAGAGGAGTCAAAGCAAGTGATGTTAGGATGGCAGAGGGTTCGTCAGAAGTTATTTACAAACTAAATTGCCCATAGTGTATGAATGTGAGGGTGAATGTCCTTGTCCGTGTCTCTGTGTCAGCCCTGCGACGAGTTTGCCACTGTCCAGGGTGTACCCCGCCTAAGGCCCAAAGTCACTGGGATAGGCTCCAGTCACCCGCGACCCCGGGAACGGGAATAAGCGGTAGAAAATGAATGAATGAATGATACTGGCTATTGCTTGCTCTGCACTATGTACTTTATTGACACTGGAAAGAATTGCGCATCCAGCTGCCCAAGAGTCCTATAGGTGTGGGGCCCTCTTTAGATGATCTCAGCATTTGCGCTGAACCATGGCTATATCTCCCATGGTGCCCCCTACACAAAATTGACTGGTGTTGGTTTGTTCTGGTTGATAAAGAGGTTGATGGCGTCCTCACGAGTGAGGGCAGGGAGGATGTATCTCTCTCTTATTTTGGGCTGCTTCACAGTCTGCCTCCATGGACCAGACAAGGCTCTTTGGTAGGATTTGTTTTTGCCATAAAGAGGTCTAAGATCTTTTTCTCCTCAGGTGAAAGTTCAAGATCTTTTCTCTTGAGAGCAGGAAAATCCTTCATAGATCTAGGTTGAGTTGACTCGGCGTCAACTAGACGCTCGTTTTCTCTGCACAGGGCAGAAATGTGCTGGTCCATTGAAGACTGAACCGAGATTACCACTGTGTTAGACGTTGAGTGCAGAGCTCTGTTACGTGTGGCTTTCAGATCGAGAGACAGTTGAAGAATGAAGGATTTAGAAACTTGTTGGACTCACAGTGTTCAGTTTGATGTCATTAGGTCGCGTCATTTTTGCCATAGTGATGGAATTTTTAATGGAATCCTCTCTGCTTTCTGATTACTGAACAATCAGGACATTATATTTATTTTAAATCCATTTGACTTTTTTCCAACAAGCAACTTCAATATTTATATAATGTATCTGTGTTATATTTTAAAATCTTGTGCAAAAAACAAACAAAAAAGAAAGAACAGGCACTGCAGTTTTCTCACTTTTTTGTCACTTTTGTCATAATTGTTCTGCTAAATGCACCCAAAATCAAGAGAAAGGCTTCTTATACAATCTTGCATTTTGAACGCGAACAAGAACTGTCTCAAATAAGAGGTTATGTAGCAATACATTTGTGCCAAGACCACCTTACGCTATAGGCTGCAAGTTTGCAACACATAAATCCACACAAAAATACCCTCAGCTGTTATGAAAACCTTTTTAATACAATATTTAGGGCAGATTGGTGACTCATAGCCAGCACATTAGCACAGCCTGGAGCCTTAGTTATTCCCATGACATATTGTTACTACTGTATAACTTTTGATTACAGTCAGATAAAACTTAGAGTGTGTCTGAGAGCCAGAGTCTGACAGTCTGTCTTTGAAAAGCCATTCGTGATTCTCTCAAATTGATCAATAGTGAAATACATCCAACAAGCCAGACATATAAATGCAAATTAGGGGTGTACATATTATTACTTAAGTTTTTGTTAAATGGCCTTGCGAAATGGCAGACAATGTATTTTCCCCATTTAGATGAATTACTGCCTTGGCACAAAACGTAGGGGCTGGAATTGGCAGCAGGCTCACAATTGTGAGTAATCATGTAGGGGATAATATGATGACGAGCCGAATCAAAGTCGACAGAAGAGGCTATTTTAGGTGATTTCTGTTGCCAGAGCACAAACAAACGGCCCATTGTCGCCCGGCGCTGTCAAGCAAAATAGGATTCACTCCATTTGCCTAAACTGTCACCGCGACAGAGAAAACAACGCAAACAATACCAATCCAACAGCTATTATACAGTACAACAGCTGTCCGCGCCCAGCTTAAAAGTACATTTTCTGCAGCCGTTTGCAAAGCCCCAAGTTTATGGCTTTTAGACTGTGAAATGACTGCAATTTTATCATCCACACTCAAGCCTCCCCTTATTACGGACTTTTTCACAGATGACGGATTCACAGGAGACTTATGTAAGAGTTAATTAACCCGGAGTTGATGGCTCTTTAAGCAAAGTAAAGATATAGTATTTCCTTCCAATTTGTTATTAAAAAAACAAAACAAAAATGCAAGTACTGCAATGGGTTATATCAAGTATCTTCTTCTTTAAAAAAAAACTCCCTAAATCAAGTGCATTTTTGACTGTGGCAGCTTTATCCTTTTCTATGCAGATACTTCAGGCTTAAGTTCATGAGTAATATCATAGCATACTCTATCATAGCATACTGACTGTTCTGGCAAACCACTACGTGATGATCACACATTCCTCAACACTAATATAATAGTTTCATATAGGAATATTTCCTAAAACCTTTTTACTACCACAGAAATGTGTTGCCGACACCATGTTTCTGTCCATATTTGAAGTGTTTTTGAGCAAATGACTTGGCATCCATCCAACAGCTACAGTACAATGACTATAATTCACAGCTTATACGTCTCTCATGATGCAATTACACAGAAAAGCAGCATGCAGGGATTTTCACCCACACTCATAATTTACAATAAAATGAAGGTGCAGGAACAATTCATTACATCCACTGGAACTAAAGGGGATGATGTGGACAAGTGCAGGACACACAAACACACAGCACATGCATTCATTCAATGAAAGAGTGTGAATGGAGGGACTCACATCCTGCTGCGCACAGACACTCACTGTCTAGAAACAAAGTAGAAGCACAATATGAACAAACACAGCCTCTACAGCACTAGCTGCACCGTGGGATTACCTAGCCCTTCAAGTGTTGAGAACACTGACTTCTATGCTGATCCTGGTACGGCTCATGCATGCACGCTTTGCTTTTGGGATTGAGAATGAAAAAAAAATACAGTGACACATGACAAATGAGTTTCCAGGGAAGGAAATATTTAACATATGGTTGTATAAATACAGCTCCAACACATTGCTTTTCAAGGAGACCAAAAATGTCATTTGCTTAGAGCACCCTGCACTGCTGCTCCCCTCACCTGTATTCGCAGAAGGTGTCATCATTCATTCCTTGTGACTCCACGTCGGGGTGGAGGTCCTCCTTCTCTTTCACTGCAGGGAACAAGAGCTATTTCAGCACACTGGTTCAGGACACTTATGTATATATGTAATTACACATTTACATCCACTGAGCGGCTACTATCCTCAGACCTCAGGGCCAGATATTATTCACTTTTTGAAATAGGGCATCTGAATAGAGTCATCATTTATTTCAATCTGTTTGAATAAAAACTAATGGGTAATCCGCTGGAGGAACGGTGTGAATTCTCCTGTAACATTATGTGTAGAATAAGAGTGGGTGAGTTTATAGCAAAAAAATATCAGGAACAGCAGTTTCAACAGTGACGTATTTGAATTTATATATAGGTTTATATTTTATCTAGTAGCTTTAACAACGCAGGAGGGCTAAGTAAACAATAGAAGCCCATCTTCGGTGTTTCCATGCACAGTGTTACACACCACTTATTTGTGTAAACATACTTTAAAAATACCAGTAAAAGACAAAAGCTTTTTAAAGGGTTGACAAACAGGGAAATCCAAAAGGCACTGATAAAATATTCAGTGCCTAGTGTCAAAAGCTACTGCAGACAAACAAGGGAGACAGAAAGTAGAGATAAGAGGCACTTTGTAGGTATAGTAAGCATTCTTGAGTTGAGAGAGAATTTGGCTGGGACTCAGAGAAGGTACAGAGGTGTGAGGGAACGAGGCCAGCTCATTCTCACAGGTGTAGTCGACAGCTCATCTAATCAGGTGAACCAAGCAGAACTAAAGGGACCATGCAAATTACACCCTCAAGCAGGGAAATGCAAAACAAAGGGCTTTTACACTGCTGTGGGCTGTGACTGGACAGGTCACTCAGGGTTAATCGTGTTGAGATTTAGTGGGTCTGCATGCACAGGTGTCCAGCAGGTCCAGATGGAGGGGTGTGGGGGTCAGGCGGCAGGCCCAAAGCGCAGTTTTGATCTTTCGGGAGGTCAACCAAAATCAAAAACACCACCTAATTAAAGCAGCGGAAGCACTGTTTGTTGGCCCCATGTGGCAAAAGCATTTTGAAATAATGGTGTTTTTGTTTTTCATATTTATAACTAGATATTTGGGATTTTTTTTAGCCTTGGAAAACTCTGTGCTTTTGAGTTACGATTGTTGTTGTTGATGTTCTGTTTTTGTTCCTCACAACTGTAAGTTCACATGAGACATGCAAATTATCATAATTTATTGTAGATGTGCAAATACATATACTGTATAGATGAAAGTTAATGTTGTAGGTTAATTATGAAACATAGGATTGCAACCTTTACAATTTGGACATTGGACAAAAGTCAAGATTACTGATGCATGAAAAAATTGTGTAGCTGGAACATGCATTTGCACGTATAACCAGCCTTTAAAAGATTTAGAAATATAATTTTGGTTGACATCCTGAAACACAATTGGGTCCCTCCCCGGCCCTTGTCTAACTGACCTTGTTCCATGGACAGCGTGTCCTGTGGCTGCGCTCGCTGTGGCGTACCTGAGTACTTTCCCCCTTTGTTTCTCCGCACAAAGCAGGCTATGAGCGCAACCAGGGTTAACAGAGCCACAGCACACATGGTCCCAATCAGCCAGCCACGCGTCGATGTGTCTCTCTGCAGACTGGCCACTCCTGAGGACAAAAAAACAAAAGATTCAAGTTTACACAGACAGATATTTGAGTCTAACAACCCCCGTGTAGCACCATATGAGCTGAGGCTGAAAACAAAACAGAAGAGAAAGGTTTGCAACATTTTATTTCCCTTTTTCTATTGCACAGCTTTGAAAATAACCCAGTGGGGATCAGGTGCTGGGAGTAAAATATATGTTACAGACAACCCACTTCTATTGGGGTGGATTTGTTAGTAGTGCCTTTTTACATTGTTATTCTACATTCACTGTATTGACACATTTTCCCTTCTCACCTTTGTCTTGAGTCTGGAAAACGTCCTCATAAATGCTAGCGTTATCAAACATCCTCTTGGACATGAGGCGCACAGTGTACACCATCCCAGGTTCAAGCCCATCAAGTAAGTGGAAACTCTGAGAGGAATTTACAGCTTCTGTAATCTGCCACATACCATCACCTACAGAGCCAAGCACAGTTTGGACACTTTGTGATATCCTGACAGTGGCTTTAGAAATGTAACAACTAACCACTAACTAAGGTGTAGACAGAGAGATCATCCAAGTGAGGTCTGGCAGGAGAAAGTGTTTCAGCTAGAGATGCCACAATGTCAAATGTTACTGATTATTTTGAAAAGAAACATCACAATTTTACAACTGATCACCATGACACCAAACAGCGAAATCCTTCCTGCTTTTTCCTTCATTGTCTAATCATTTACCATCCCTCTAGTATGTCCACTAGCTTTATGAAATCAAACTTTCTGATGAACAATGAATGTTATCGTGATGTAAATAGTCAAATAAAAAAACATATTTACACATAGGCTTACTTTTTTGGAGCATACAATGAATTTAAATTACATGGTTCTGCGTCTAAATGGAATATATGGACCTGTATAATCAAACCAAAAACATCTTGACTTCTTCGGTTTCAGCCATCTAAAAATCAACAAAACATTCTAACAATATTTCAGATATGATCATCAATTTGGATAGATATGTTTTCAAACACAAAGTGTATGAGATTATGCAGTAACCTAAGAAACAATAGTTAATTGTGAGTATTTCTGCTCTGACTAATCTCTCGTCACTTTTAACATGTGATCATTAACCCCCACATCGATCATACCAATCTAAACTAATCTACAGCACAGAGTAACCTAAAGCAAAGAGATTATAATAGACTCGTGGCCTTTGGTAAAACAAACACATTACAATTGTTTTTCACACTTCCACACTCCATGGATGATGTCAATGTCTACAGTAGAGCGTTAATCAGTCAATCAACTATTACAAACTCCAATTACACAATAAATTATACTAAAAATAATCTTAACAAGTTAGTTATTTGCAGCATTTCTCCTAACACTGAAAGTCGTGCATTGCTACTACTACTACTACTACTGCTACTACAAGTGCTGCTACTACTACTACTACTACTACTACTGTATAAATATTTGATGTTTATATAATAATTCCTGCTAAAGACAGGGCGTGAACGGGTGAAGAAGCTTACGGTTATTCATATAAGCCACATAAAGCTCCAAGTCGTGCCGCTCCTGTGTGGCAGTCCAGCTGATTTTGGCATAGGTGTCACTCACATAGGAGCTTATGTTGAACAGGGCTGGAACTGATAAAGAGAGGAGTCGGGAGGGGAAAAGGAAAACACAGAAAGGAGACAGAGAGTCAGGCAAAGAGGATTAGCAGAGGCAAATAGGATCCACCCGCAGCTTGGAGAGGAGACGAGCTCGCACAAACCCTTCAGAGCGACAGTTGAAAAGCCGAGCCCGGGCTGCACACTTAATTGACTGAAGCTGGATTTCTGAATCATAAAGGGAAGATACAGAGATGGTAGGCGGGAATGGCATGTAGTCGTCACTTTTGAGTCTGTCTTAAGCAAAAATGACATTTCCTCACAACTCCCCCCCTTCAGCTTATATCCCGATGGCTTCAAATAGGCTGTCATTGTTAGGTGGAAGTTCGTGCGCATCAGATCACAAGGATAGCATTGTCTGTGCAAGTGCCTAGGAGTTAGAGGTGTACCTAAAGGCAGATGAGTGGCGTTGGCAGGGGACGAGCCTGAGAGAGAGTGAGAACAGTTGTGGCCTGAAAATGAAAAGACAAGTCTCTGAGGTGAGAATCCTGCTACCATCACTGTCACAAGTTTCTCCTTTATATAATATGCTCGAGGAAGGATCTCTATAGGATACGATGGAAGAAAGAATACTGAGCGTAAGCAGAAAAGTGAGATTATTAATGGCAAAAGGCAGAAGTACAGACTATCCTGCGAATCAAAAGGAAAAGTGACATTTCGGCAAATTACAAAATCATGTTATGGATAAAAAAGGCAATGCATGGGCACTGGCTGTACAAAATATATCGTTTCTCAGACTGATATACTGTTAGTCTATGTTATTTGGATAGTTTTGAAGATTTATTTAAATGCTTTCGAAATCTCAACTAATGATTTATAAATGTAACTGCCTAGAGACCCACATCTGACTTGTTTACAAGCTGTGTCTGTGTGCTGTGAAAAGTATTTTAAGTTCATGTTTTCATTGATTTGCCCAAAAACTAAAATGGTATGTTCCAAGTCTTAGATAAAATATTGGAAGAAAACATCGGGATTCTTGTGGTCTCGTGTTTACAAGGGCCAAAAAAGCTTTTTTTCTACTAAAGATACGGAATACAGTTGCCCTTAAAAAGCAGACACATTTTATGCATAAATTAAATCTGATAATGTAGGTAATTTGCAGAAATGCCTCGGGTTTATTAGTAGGGGTGAAAAGGCTCTTTCACTAATTGCTTGGTTAATCCTGTATTTTCCACCTAAAATTCTCCACTATTGAAAGCCTCTAAAAGCTACAGTTTTGTTGTGTGCTTGTTTTGGCAACTAACACATCTACAGTGTTGACTATCTATAGCACTACTTCTATGTGAGGCAGCCCGAGGCGGCATACATACTGCTCAGAACAGGGTCCTCAGCTGGAGTCGGGGACAAATCTTCAGAGGGATAAGAAGAAAAATAAAATAAAGCTGAAGATTAGAGATATATGGAAAGCCAGCTTTAAGGGTGACGCACACACTCACGCGCCCAAATAAAATACACGCTCACAAATAGCATGGATTTTCATCACCGGTGTCGTAAAGGTGCAAGTGTTCTCCCAAAACAATCTGTTTCATTTCTATGAGCTAGATAAGAATTGGTGAATGGTAGAAAGCCATAATAAAAGTTACAAGCCTCAAAGAGCAGTAGGAATATACATTGTGAAGTTCTATTGATTCTGTTTTATGTTTTGTCTTTTTACCTTTCAATTTTTGGTCTGTGATGGTATATAATTTGAGTATGTGGTGCTGAAAATTAATCGATGTGAATTTTAAGCGTTTGAACCATTGATTGATTTGACTGCATATTTTCTCCTTTCGTGGTTTAAAAAACTGAAGCCTTAAATAAATTGGAGTTGGATGTTATTGCCTTTACATCTCTGAATGTAAGATTTGTCATGTAAAAGAAAAGATAAAGAAGATATTTTTGAGTGAATGGGGAAAATAATGAAAAGAGGAAAAGTTTCACAGTCAAACTTTGCACTGGGATTCATTTGAATTGCTTATGTGATCTGCAAGGGCAAAATCCACCAAGGCCCTGTCATTCTGTGATTCCATCTACAAAACAGAGCACCTCTCAATGGGAAAAGGTGAAACAAAACCCATTTTAACAATTTCCTGAATCTGCAGCTTGTTTCTAAAAGAGATGCCTTTTGCTTATTTGAATGTAGAAAGTAAAAAAAATACCACTAGATTCAGTCATGAGCTACTTGTGAAAATGTGCAAATTGCTAAATTAAAAGGTGCTGATCTTTACAGTTTTGAAATGTAAAAAACATTCTGGGTAAAGCTAACAACCATTAGCATGCTAACGGCGCACTTCCAGCTTCTCGTAAAATAAAACGTTCTGTATATTGATGCAGAGAAAGCCCTGTGGTCTCAGTTTTACTCAGATGCTTTTACAAGATGTACTGGGGCAATACAGATTTTACTTTATTGCATGCAAAGAAAGTTTACAGTACAGTACAGCTCCATTAGTATTAATATGTGTTAAAGTGTATTTCCCAACGGCATTGTGCAATACATTAATTCACAGTTTTCTGGGCAGAAACTTATACAAGCAGCAATGGGCAAGAGGCGAGGTACCTAATGATCACAGTCACTAAAGACATTTACTTTTAATTTTCAGTGAGCAGTTAGAGGAATACAGATGGTTATTTGGAGTAAAGCTTAATGTTTGAAATACTGGTCATACAGTCTTTATTGTCCTTTCATTCCAATATAAACAACTGGACTTCTTCCATATTTACATTAGCAAAGCCGTGTGTCAGTGATTACATTGCGTGACTTTTGTCTACACAATCAGCTTAATTAACTGTTAATGTGGAAAACTGGTGTAAATGCTGACTGCTGATTATGTTAGCGGACCGACTCCATAGTTTATGTTTCCCACTACTTCAAACCGTGGCCCCAAGCCTTTTGCAAATATTTTGGAAATACAAACTTGGCTGTTCAAATACAATGGCAGGGAGCAAATAATTTAATCCTGGGAGAGGCTGGTTCTTTCAGAGTGACTTTAGAGGTATACGCTCTCCTCCTCTGTGCTTTTGTCTAGTTTGCAGCGGGCTTTATCTCCGCTGCTTTCTTATCTCATGAGACCTGATGGAGAAAAATAGATATTTTTGAGTCTGCCACAGTCTCTCTTCCATTTGCTCCTCTCACAGTTTTATTTTTATTTTATTTTACTTTTCTTCGTTCACAGAGATGTCTTTACTGCATCTCTGGTTTTTAATCAGGAATCCATTGTTTTGAATTACTTACTTACTTACAAAACAAGGATATCAATAGCAAACTAGTTATGTCTATTCAGGATAAGACAGAAAGATCTATGACTTACATGTACAGGAAAATAGGGCTCACATAAATGCAAATGTATGGCATTAGATGATCATAAATAATGCAACACAAAGATGAAGCACCCATAGGACCCTTCTCCAGATCTTGGACTTGCCGTTTTCAGACATATATTTGCTGGAAGACTGGTCTGGAGTACAAGAGGAAACCCACCTCGACACTGGTACAACATTCAATCTCTACACAGAAAGGCCCCACCCAGATTGGGAGTCAAACCAGGGTCCTACTTACAATGAGGTTTAGACTATGCTACAATATTTGAAGAAATTTCTCATCTAAATTTCCCAGGTCCGCCTCTTCTAATGCAAATAACGTACAGTGTGCAGGGCATTAAGTGCTCTGAGGGCACCATGAAGCTTTGACTGAATGACATAAGACTATTTGCGCAGCAGTTGTATGCATAACTTCCCTTTTGTAATTATACAACGAACATACACTAGTCCAACTTTGTCTTTAGTTCTTTATCATTCCTAAACTAATTAGGACTTTGGTACATATCCCCACTGTCTCTCCACAGCGTGTTTGAGATCAACATAGCCAGCATCACTGGAAGTCACAGTTTAAACAAAAACAAACAGATCAGGGGCAAAGTTAGGAGCATTTTTAAGGAGCAAGGTCTTTGGTTGAGGAAAATCGGCTCAAATAAAAGTTAAAAATCAGGTAATGAAACAAGACGAGCAAAACATCCAGCTGTGAAGCCGAACTGCCAGTGCCTGCCAGTGCCGCAGCGGACACCGAGTCAAACAGCACTGTCTAAAACATGCTTTTTAACAAATGCAACAGGAAGCATTAGTTCACAATAGTTTGGAGCCTGTAATGTTTTCTGGAGTCTTTGACCTCAGCGCAGAACAAGAAGAGCAAAGGGAAGAGAGTGAAGGTTTGAGCGCTGATGTAGGGGCGGAGCAAAGAAAACCAAGGGTTGCGGGAGCTTCTGACAGTATTATATCTAAAATGCATAGAATACACAGCTTATGTTCGAAACTTTCTGGAGGAGGACACTCTGATCCCCCCTAAAATCAGTACATTTTCAAAAAAGCACCACAAAATAATTCTGCTTCAGCACTCAAATGGCCAGTAGATGTGCCCATTCTGTGCCAATCCATAGTGACAATCATTCACTATGGCCTGTTTAAGTGTCACCAAAGTCATTAACCAAACTAAAACAGATATTGACATCCGCATTTAAAAGCAAATTAACATAACCAACAGCCTCCTATATTCCCTCTGTTTACTACTGTGGCTCTCTCAAATTGAGTCTGATGCCACTTTTCCAGGAGCCTTCTCACTTGCATGCATTCATTCCCCTAACTGTCACTCAATCACAGTCCATTAATGTCGGTAAACCCGCGGTGCCCTGGCGCGGCGCTATTGGCATCCATAAATCTCCACTCTGCCTCTGCATCGTGAGTGCCATACCCCGAGGACCACAGGCTTCCAAACACACTGCATTTTATCTATCCAGCCGGCCGCCATTCCTCCACCGCTCTGCCATATTTACAAACAATGCATCCAATGGCTCTCAGGCCGGATGTCCATGCACCTGCAAGAAGCAAGGGCTCCCCAGGGACGCAAAAAACCCTGCAGATGAGTGAATATTCAGAGGCAGAGCAGGCATATTGTCGTGTTTTTCCATTTTAAGCAAACTAACATCTTCATTACTGAGTGTCTGTTAGAGAGATAATAATTGACATAATTGCGGGAAAAGTAATAATGATGAAAAATCAAGCTGTGAGGATAACATTTCTAACAAAACCATAAATGATTAAAACTGGGTATTTATTGCTTGAAAACACAAATTAAGAAGTGTTTAAGAACATTGTGAAAAAGAAGATTTACCACAGACAAAAGCAACAGCTGTTATGGTCCACACTATTCTGCTAAAATGTATGTGAGCATGCTTTTTTTTTTTTAAGTAAGATAAAGAACACTATAGTATGTACATACAGCCATAAAATGATAGTAAGAAAGTACTGGCCCAAACAGACAATGAGCTCTTAAAATGGCAAGATAATTTTGGCAACGTTCAACTAATCAACTACACAACTATTCAGTCATTAAATAGTCCACTGACTGTTGATTTCTGTCGTCCTTTAAGAGTTTTTTTGATGTTGCAACTGGCTGTAGAACACCTTGAAAATTTCCAATTTCCAATTTGGATTCACAAATACATTTAATTGAACTTTTTACCATTTTGGAGTGTCATAACATATTTCTAAACCAAAGAATAAAGCAAAACAATCACCATGGCAACTTTAAAACCCCTTATTGTGGCACTGACATTACACGCCACATTTTTTCAATAAAAGGTCTGATTAGGTCATGTTTAAGTGAGTTGTGTGTTGTGGTATCTTTACAACAACAACAAAAAAGGTTGAAACACACTGGTATAACCTTTGTGTCTCGCTGTAG
This sequence comes from Rhinogobius similis, assembly GCA_019453435.1. Classification (NCBI taxonomy): domain Eukaryota; kingdom Metazoa; phylum Chordata; class Actinopteri; order Gobiiformes; family Gobiidae; genus Rhinogobius; species Rhinogobius similis. The sequence continues at coordinate 22,739,329 of CM033624.1, read as the reverse complement.
CTCTTTGTTCTCTGAATGCATCAGCAAGGAAAGTCCAATCATTTATGCCACATGTTTATTTGCCATTGTAACAACAGGCCATTATAGAGTGTCATTATAAAAGTATAAAAGTGTAAAAATCTAACTAACTGTGCTCCTGTGTTCATTACCTTTGGTCCAGCTTGTCACAGATAATGACTCCACCGCATCCTTTATCTCTAATTTGGATTTACTCAGAACATACTCCCGGTCATTAAAAAGCTGTGTGACAGGGCATCACTGCGGTTTATCAGCTCCACTCAAGCACTAAAGATGAGGGACAAGCGAGACGACTAAATTGGAAGTCTATGTTTTGTTTATAAAGAAACATAATTACTGATAATGACAATGTCCAGACTCTGAAATAAGGGACGTTGCTCGTTTCCTTTTGGTTGCCTAGAAACAACACTGTAAGTTCGAGCAAATCAGGCTAGTGTGTCATTTTGTTAAAATTTTGTTAAAATGTCAACGTTATATCTTGGATGGGGTTTTGATTTTTACAGAAATATAATGAGTTTCAAAAAGACTGGACCAACATAAGGGCAATGTCCAAAGCTGTACCTGATTTTTAGTTCTAGTTAGTCTAGTTAGTTCTAGTTCTAGTAATTGTACTTGACCCTAATTGTACTTAACCCTAACCCCTAACCCTAACCCTTTGCATGTAAAATGTTAAAAGTAAATCATAATCGTAATAGTAAATAGTAAATCAGTTTTGCCTGAGTACAGATATATTGTAAAAGCCTTTATTCATGTAAAAATGAGACCACAGCGCTTTCTTTGCATCTTTTTATAGAGCGTTTTTTTTTCTTTTCGAGAAACAGGAAGTGTGCCATTAGCATGCTAATGTTTGTTAGCATCTGGGCTCAGAAACTCATGAAAAGTGCTCATAAACTCATTGCGGTGAATATGTAGGATACTGGGACTGCATTAGGTTAGTATGTGCTACACGTGGCAAACTACAAATTTGAGACTGTTTTTCACTTTTCAAAACAGTTAAATTCTGGTACAGCACGTTTATAGAAGTGGTTGGTCCACATATTATCCAAGACCAAACCCAGCCTTGAACTATCAAACAGAACTAATAACTAAAGCTAATAGTTTTTGTGTGAAAAAATCAAATATCTCAAGAATGTATTAAACAATTTGCATGTGTCAATGCTTGAAGCTTAAACTGCGTACGACATGTTTTTATGATTTTATAATTTTGACTTTATTCACTGTATTAAATCTTCTTGTAAATATATCAGGTATCAGCTGTTCTGAAAAATATGTTGAGAATTACAAAACAATCTGATGAGATCACACTTGGGAGAACTACTTTTTTGACCCTTTAAACATTAATTCAACAAAATAAAGGTGTTCATATGTATTTTTCTTTGTCAAATGAAAAAATCAGTGTCCTTAGATGAGCGTTGGTGCAGTGTACAGGATGGTTTCTTGGGAAATTTTCTAGTGTTATGTCATCATTTACAACCAGGAAGTAAAATGAAAAACTTTAAAAAATAGCTAAACTGCGGTTTGTTGTAAAGATTTTAGGAGAATTTGAAATATACTTATCTTAACTGCATTTTAGTTAAATGAGTAGTCCAGCCTGTCCTAGACACTTTAAGGACGCTGAATAGTACATACACAAGATGGACTGCCACATTAACTGTAATTTCTGTGTATGTTTATAGCCAGATGAGCCTTTTCCTTGTTGTACAATCTGTAATTAGACCATTTCCTGGAGTAAATTCAACCCAGGAAGGACAATAATGAAATCTGACTGCATGGAAAAAGGGAATTTAAGATTTGACAAGCTATAAAAAACCACTACAACCTCAGCGACATGTTTGGTGTGTTGATCTGTGGCATCTCCGCCTGTCAGATGATCCAGGCTCAGAGTACGCCGCTGTCAATCAGTGTCATATCAGAGCCAGGGAAAAGGAGGACAGTGTCACTGCAGGGTCCGGGGGGCTGTTCAGATCAATCCTTCTCTTCAGCCGCTACTCTGTCCGTTAATAGATGCCTTTTGTTACCTTAAATAAATGTTATCTGCTCTTGTAGGTTGCAGGCTGTGCGGCCTTTTTACATTGTACAGTTTACAAAGCAAAACCTATTTACAGTTATAAAAGAAACGTGAACTACATTTTCATTTTGTTTTTAAGCCACAAACTTTTCCTGGTTTTCAAATTCTAGGTGGTTTTGTGAAATGAAAACCACTCAGATACATGAGTGATATCAGAGCTTGGTTTAAAGACAGTTGTATTTTATTTGTTTATTTTTTTGTAAGGGATTATGATGCACTTTGCACAGATTTGCATAGAGTCCTGATTTTTAAGTTTTAATGGACAAAATACTTACAGAAATAGTTTTTCATTTTATCACAGATATAGTAGGTACACCAATTATACCTTTTTACAAATACATTGTTGAGGCAATAAAACACTATTTACTTCCATCCTTTGTAAGTAAACTAACTCACATTTATTTATTTTTTCTGTTGCTTAGTTTTTGGAATAAAGACTTGAAACCATTTTAAGCAGTTTACAGCTAGACTTCTTCGACTTCCTGTAGGTTTAAAAGATAATGTTGCCTGTGGCCCATCGAGGCAGCTGTTGTTGTGATTTTGGGTTCTGCAAAAATACATTGAGAAGATGCAAAACTGGTGCACCTTTACAGTAGCCAAACTGTACACAATGGGTTCACGATCAACCTTTCTTTTTAAAACTAGAAAATGTAAAGTTCTCGATGAGGAATTACAAAATTATTATGGCAAGTATTATATTATTTGCTTGTTATTGTTTTAACTATGATCCTTTTTCTCATTGTTTACCATGATCAACACTGAAAGTAGCCCAAATTGTTGCGATATGTTGAGCATTTTGGGAGCCACTGCCCCCCTGCAGTGCTGTGGCATGTGCCTCACCTTCTGGAGTGATAGTGTGACTCTCCTCTGCCCGCGGAGGTCCACAGCCCGCCCGAGTGCAGGCGCGGAGCTGGAACCGGTACATGCTGGCCTCCTTCAGGCCGTGGAGCTGCCACTGGGTGGTTTCAGGCGCACTGATGTTCTTCTCCTGGGACTCCAGCACCTCCAGTGAACTCTCATTAACTATGGAGAAAGAGAGAGAGGAGGGGTGAGAGAGATGTCATGTCAGTGCAGTTGACAAGAGAGAACACGCTGAAAAAGTCATCATCAGGTGTATCATGGTGTGTTACCCAGGCAGAGATGGAAAGTAACTGTACTTTTACCCTAGTAGTAGTAGTAATCTTTTATAATAAACTAATCAAAGCTGTGGTACGTTATTCTCAAACCGAAAAGGAGAAAGTATGTATGTTTGTGTACAGTGCAGAATATGGACAGAATAAATAGTAAAGTGACTTAAGTGGATTATTACAGTATTATGTACAATAAGTGGTTGACTATGATTATGTGCACAGTGCAGTATATATACAAGACTAAATAGAAGGTAAAAAGACTCGTGGACGTGGATTGTACCAGAAATAATTTTCACACACATTCAGTTTCAGGCGCATTCACAGCTTTACAACTGTTTTCCAGGTGGAGAAGTGAAACTGGGGCAAACCTTAAAAGCTCAGTCAATCAGAACGTTGCAAATATTTCATTAGATGCAGACACAGCACAGTGGTCTCATTTTGTCACAAAGTGCTGCTTTAACAATATATTTTATGGGAAAACACAAATGTACTCAAATTTATACAAGAAAACAAGAAAAAGCATGTTTTATCTTATAATTTCCTCAACCTTTTCCTCAATAGAAGTATACATTAATTATTAAAAGTTTTGTGCTGGTCGTATGTGGAAGCAATAATCGTAAAAGCTGTATTAATCACTCTAGTCATAACAAAGTATTGACAGTAGTAGCAGTAGAAGTGCATTTAGGTTATTATAGGGTATTGAGTATTCTTGTTTCTTGTTTAGTCATTTTGTTCGGGGTTGTAGTATTATGGTACTTTTCCTTGAGCACATATTTCCATTGTTTGGCCAAAGACATCATCATCACCAGTGCTGTACGTACAGTATGATAATAAGACAGTGATATAATGAGGGTCAATAGGAGAAGGAGGGGATTGATGAAGAGATGTCAGGTTAGCTCAAGCTGAAACAGAATGTAGCAGATAGAAGTGGTGACAGGTGAGCCGAGGAGGAATACATTATGAAGAGAGCAGAGGCAAGATTAAAGGAGCAGACAGAGAGCTCGGGTGGAGAGGGTAAACAAGGAGCAATGGATGAGGAGGAGTGAAGGAGGAGAAGAAAGCAAAACAAGCACAGCATCAACAAATTAGAATATCATGAAAATGCCTACTTAGTTCCGTGGTTTCTTCAAAGTGAAACATGTAGAGTACAAAAGATATTTACTGCATATGCAATTTAAAAAAAAAAGCTTTTCTAAAATGGTCATTCAAAGTGGCTTGGTATAGGTAGGGTTACTAGAATTATCGTTTGTAATTTGATAACAATGTGGTACATGTTTAAAGGTGCACAATGTAACTCTTGCCTGGAATGTTTCACAGTATGGCATTAAGCTTGTCTATCTCTATGGAGACAAGCAGGCGGCACCACCAGACAAAGTGACACTCTGAAGAAGAGTGAGCAGTCAAAACTGTCAGGTAAACAAAACAACTCTGGTCTGAAAAAATAACCTTTCAAATAAACCACCAGGCAAAGTTTCGGGCAGATCTGAAGAGATGCGACGCCAGTGTGATGTTTTAAAGGTGTTTTTTTTTTCTTCAAATAAAGGAAAAAACTTCTACCAGAAAAAGTTGCACAGAAAGTACCTTTTAAGTATGTACTGTTTATAACTCATCATAATTACTTAAAAATAAAAACAATAAAATACAAAAAAAAAAAAATCATCAACCAACTTATTAACCTTTCACTTTTTATTCTTATTATTCTGTTCACCTCATACATGCTGCTAGCCTTCAGAGGAAACGGCAAATGGACCAAAAGAGAAATTAAACATGGGAACGCTGGAGAAATGAGAAGAGTTGCAGTCACATGCAGGAATACCCAGCATGCATTATACATCAAAGTACTGTGTGTGTGCAGACTGAGAGAGCAGTGTATTTCTCCAGGAACTTCCCTCGTTGATACCACGCTGGGCAGGCATTAAAATGCAGGTGCAACTGCGCTGAGACGGTTGAGGAAAATCTATGTTATGAGCCTCTCCTAAGCTATTTCAAATATGTTCGATTGGGGAGATGATGTAATTACCTGAACCTTAAATGAGCTCTAGCCCTGAGTCAACTTTATACCAGTATATCTTTGTTGCAGACATACAGGAAATTTTATTTTCCTCTTTTTTGTAATCAACTGATCAACATTACTGGACAGATCAAATGTCAAAAGTTCTATGTTATAAACTTTCATCGAGATACATTATCAAAAACAATGTAAAAAGTAAACAAAGAGCTGTGGAACAATCTGAAACGCTCCTGTATCACCGGTAAATACTTTTATCGCTCTACAGCTTCAAGAGTACTTTTGAACAAAAGTTTAGTATTTAGCATCTTAAAATGTCCTTTGTTTTCAACATTTGGCTAACTGAAAGTGTGTACTACTACTACTACTACTACTACTACTACTACTACTACTACTACTACTACTACTACTACTACTACTACTACTACTACTACTACTACTACTACTACTACTACTACTACTACTACTACTACTACTACTACTACTACTACTACTACTACTGCCGCTGCTATGAAAAAGTACATTTACTTAATGTAAAATGCCTGCTTTAACATATCACTGAATGTTTTCATGTTTTCAAGTATCTAATGCATCCAGCCCAAACCTTGGGCTCTCTTTGTCCCTGTCCCCTATAGCGTCATCATGTCTTCTGTCCTTATTTGTGTCCTTCAGAAGACTGTGAAGTCTTGCTCATCCTGATCTTTGTGTTGGAGTCAGCAGCATATGTCAAGGAAATGTGCACAAAACATGCTATCAAGTATGTCGAGGTGTTTTCAACAACGAGGAGTGTGAGGAGTCTAAGCAGCGCAATATTGCAATATTTTCTGATAAAATTCCTCAAAACAGCTGAATGCAACTCCAGATATGTTTTGATGACGGAACATTGTTAGAACATGGTTGAAAGCTCAAAAAAGTCACTGTAGCAGTATGTGTCCTTTAAAACTTCAGTTTTACCATTTTTCAGCTTGGTTTTTGTTACTTCCCCTCTCCCTAGTAGAGCTGGATCGTAACAGAAGCTGTTTCAAAACATTCTAAAAACCATAAAGACCTTAACTTTTTTATTACTGCTGTCGGATTTTAATAAATAATTTAACATTTTCTAATTTAAAATGATAATGTTACGTTCACTAGAAACTGGTTGTACTTGTGTCTTTGAATTCTTCATATTACATTTTTGAAAGGGTTATGAAAAAAAAAAGATTTTAAACTCCACCCACGGGTGCTCTCCATTCACACAGTTACTTGCTAGATTAAGCTTCAGCTATTAAAAAGAGTAAGCAAATGATGAATGAATGACATAATTAAGTGCAAAGCAGTACACTGACAAAACAAAAGCATGTAACAGTACACCCACTCTTGGCCGTTTGCATTGTTCCTACTCGACACCAATTAACATATTTTACTACAAACAGGTATGCTCTCTGTGGATAAGTGGATTGGGGTCATATTGGCTAAAAAGTAAAAAGAGAAAGTCTGAACTTCAGTAGAGGGTGTTTATATATATATATATATATATATATATATATATATATATATATATATATATATACATATATCAACCTGGATAGTGGCTCTCACTAGTCTCTCTACGGCCTCCTTCCTTACAGCTAGTGTACAGCCTCAGGGTGCTGATTTTGGGATGAACCCTCCATGCATGGTAAGGAGCTTTTGTGTCTTGACATTTGTGGTCTGTATCTCTTCCTTTGGCCACCTTATTATGCCCGCTGGGTATCAAATCACTGGCAGGGTGTAGCTGTTACTCGCCCCGGATATGTTCTTGCCATTGAGCTGGCTTCTTAGGACTTGCCTTAGTCACTGCGGTATTTGAATGTTGCAGCTTTCCTTGTTGCCTTTTCGAAGTTGCCATTTGCCTGTGGTATTCCAAGGTGTTTGTACCCATCCTCAATGTCTGCTATTGTTCCCCCTGGGCGTGAGACCCCTTCTGTGTGGACTACCTTGCCTCTCTTTGTTACCATCCGATTGCACTTCTCTAGCCTGAATGAAATTCCAATGTCCGTGCTGTAGATCCTGGTCGTGTGGATCAGGGAGTCGATGTCTCGCTCGCTCTTAGCATACAGCTTGATGTCATCCATGTAGAGGAGGTGACTGATGGTGGCCCTGCTTCTGAGTCGGTATCCATATTCAGTCTTTTTGATTATTTGGCTGAGGGGGTTCAGACCTATGCCAAACAGCAGTGGGGACAGTGCATCTCCTTGGTATATGCCACATCAGATGGACACTTGTGCAAGTGGCTTACCATTGGCCTCGAGAGTGGTCTTCCACAACCTCACTGAGTTTGCTATGAAGGCCCTTAGCGTCCTTTTGATGTTGTACATCTCCAAGCACTCAGTGATCCATGTGTGTGGCATTGAGTCGTAGGCTCAATTCAGGCAGTGCATATATATATATATATATATATATATATATATATATATATATATATATATATATATATATATATATATATATATATATATATATATATATATATATATATATGTATGTGTGTGTGTGTGTGTGTATATATGTATGTGTGTGTGTGTGTGTGTATATACACACATATATACACATATGTGTATATATATATAAAACTATATACATATGTGTATATATATATATATATATATATATATACACACACATACACACATATGTGTGTGTGTGTGTGTGTGTGTGTGTGTGTGTGTGTGTGTGTGTGTGTGTGTGTGTGTGTGTGTGTGTGTGTGTGTGTGTGTGTGTGTGTGTGTGTGTGTAGACATATGGAAGAAAGATCAGGACATAATGTATTGAAAATCTGGCCAGATTCAGTGGGCAGGGGCGAGGGTGTCAAAGGGCTGTCTCTGGCTTACCATTTTACACAAAAGATTTTACAAATGTCATTCGACGAGAGCACAGCCTTTGAAAACGGAGCAAATCAAATGAAAGACCCTCCCTCACTCCTTTACCCGGACTGTCCGCTCACATAAAGGTAGCCTGTTTGTACAGAGGGAGCGCTTGTGAGTGATAAATGCCAAAGAAATTGAAGAAAAAAGATGCTATTGAGTGGGATGTTCCCTTTTACAGCAAAAACCTGCAGTCCAAGAGGGGAGAAAAAGATAAGATACACAGAAGGAACTGTCAAAATTCAGTCCCAAAGCAAAAGCACAAATTGGGCTGCTGCAGGGTAGGAACAGAGATGTGTGTTCAGAATTAAACAGTGCCACCTAGTGTTCCCCAAGAGAACACAAGAGGAATGAATTGAAGTGAGGTAAGGAGAATGGGAGAGTGTTTGAAAGAGTAAACAGCGGGCTATCAGCTTCATCAAATGAGAAAAAACAGCCCAAGGCTCAAAGGTAAACAGAAACTCCACTTTGCTCCTAGGTTATGACCTGCTCCCCCACACAAACTAACAGTGAGAAGAATTGATAATGAGGGGAAATTGTCCTTAATTGAGAGTGGAACTTATGACAAAACTATTAAAGAGCCATTCACAAAACTATTCTCTCTCTCATGTAAAAATAAAAATATGAATGTAATTAATGTACAGTAGATTTCAACACATTGTGACTTACTGAGGTGATAGTGAAGGAGGTAGCCTGTGAGGATGCCCTTTGTCTCAGATGGTGGACCCCAAACCAGTAAAATTGAGTCTTTTTGAGCATTTGAAGTGGTCAAGATGGGCACCTGGTCAGGAACTGTAAAATACAATACATTTAGCTTTCATTTCACATTAAAATACACATCTAATATACAAAAAGAGGGTAAATCAAACTGTTTTAAATACAAACAGCATTCAGGCAGTTGTCAAAACCTGACAGTTTATCATGGCTGTCATCATGTCAAGGATTTCCACAAAATAGTTTGTTCTCGTCTTTATTCCATCTTATATTTTCAGCCTGAAGCATCGAGAGAGGTGTACTGTATGTGGAACAGTAAACAACTATGGGCTATTTTTACTTATTTTATGACGGCTGTAAGGTATGTATGTGAACAAATGTCACAGGAATATGTTGCGTATTAACTTAGTGTTATCTTAAATAAATGTTTATCCTTCTTGTTTTTTGTATGCACAAGTTTTAAATCAAGCTAATTTTCTGCTCTAAAGTTGTAATCTTTTATTCAAAAAAGAAGGAGTTTAAATCGGATGAGTGAACCAGTCACTGATGCAAACTGGCAATTATCTCTGCTTCGTTTGAAACCACATATTTAATTGGCATTTATTGCTTTTCCTTTTTCTGATTTTGTTTGTGTGTTTTTAATTGTCTCTATGTGATCTATCAGGCACAGCCACTGCATGAAGAGCACACGTTTGTAACAGGATTGCATTATTTATGTGAAAAACATCCAAGCAGTCAGTAATTCAACAGGTAATAGGCAAATACCTGGCATATACTGTATTACAAAAAAGTGAAAACAATGACTATGTATCATCTTCAGTTTTTTTTTACCCAAATGATTCTTAAGTCATCTAATATGCAATTAGAAACAGCCCTCATCAGAAGAAGAAAGTATCTCAACTTTAAGGTGAGACACTAGAGGCTAAACTCTTGGACCTGGAAACAGCAATGTCCAGCAATCTGCACCAAAATATGTTTATGTATGCTGTTTTCCTACCACCAACACACACCAAACATTCCAAAATTGTACTTAATCCCACATAAGGATTTGTTAATATTTCTAATTCTAATTCTATAATATCTAATTCTTAACCTGATTTATTAAAGTTTGAATTCCAAAAAAATTATAATTTTTACACCAATTTTCAGTTTTGATACATTAATTGATGATGAATAACTTGTAATACATTTATGTAAGGAATATCTCTGAATTTAAGATCTTTTCCTATTCACCTGTAGTGTCTTGTCTTAAGTTCTCCACTTTTATTTACAACAACTCTAATTTTGCCACATTTATGAAAGTAAGCTACAATCACATTTTCAAATTGTTGTATAAGAGTTCTGCTCCAAAATAAGAAGACTTTCTACTTCTTGTGAGTGCACGCTTCTCTGCACTAACACTCTCAATAACAGCAGATTTAATAGCTGTTTTCCATTCTCTTGTAGTTTCACTTTTTCTGCTCTTCCGACCTGTGCAAGTCATTAAACATTTTCTGGGTCTTTAATGGAAGCGGGGTTTTGACACTGGCTGTCAGTTCAGATTTGTGCACACAAGAAAAGAGACACTTGGCACGACGCTTTAAAACTAATGTATAGTGAAAGTGGTAGTCCCGCTAACCTCCTTCGGGAGTGCTGAAATTCACCGGGTCACTCTTTGGCCCATTGCCCTTCTTATTGAACACGTTGACGGTGAGGCTGTACTCGGAAAACGGTTCAAGACTCGGCACAATGGCATGATTCCTTTTTCCAGGAAAGGACAGGGATTGACGTTCATCTAAAAGCTTGCTGGGATTCAACAGGCTTCGTTTTCTCAACCAGTGGACCTGCAGAAGGAGAGCGGCACAGTGGTTAGATTGAGATGTGGAGACGAAGAGGATAAAACAATGCAAACGGATTTGAAGAGAAGTAATTGGTAAAGATAATTTGTATAATGAGACAGATGACAAGATTCACAGTGAGCTAAGAGGAGGTTGTTTCATTTACAAACTCCCTCTAATGAACTGTCTACAACACTGTAACCACTGTGTTTAGCATCTACTAACAGCAAAAGCTTAAAAAAAAAAAAAAAAAAAAACTTAATAAAAAATCACTTTTTAAAAGTTTGGTTTGAGAAAATATGGAAATCATAGTGATTTGGAGAAAAATGGGTTGGTGCTTTGAAAATATATCCTACATATACTTTATTGCCTAAAATACCTTGAAAAATCTGCATTCTTGAACGGAGTCACCTCTCCACAGTTCTGGGGCCTCATATAGGATTGCGTAGATTTTTTGCTGAGCAAGTGCGTACACTTCGTGTGCACTCCATCACGCAATCACTGCTTTATAGATCCCCCTGAAGCTAAAAACGTGTGGACGTCACTACCTTTGATCCCGTCCTGAATGAGCTCATACATATTCAGAAATATTCAAATGAGCTGACTTTGCACGGCTGCCTTTCAATCCAGCAAAGATGGCATCCCGAAAGAGAAACTTTACTGAAGCAGAAATAGAAGCTCTAGTGGAGGAGGTTCATGCTGGTAAACCGGGCTCTCAAGTCTCACACATCGCCCGTGAAACACACATTTCACCTCCATCACACGCCACACCATCATTTCTCACACTGAAAAATCTAAATTTTGACCTCAATACTGACAAAAATGCGTGGGATTAAAATCATAGGTCAGTAGCATCTGAAATTTTATCAATTTACAGAAAAATAACACCAAATATTTTTTTCTTCACATGTTGTTGTGAATGAAGTGCATTGGTTTACAATCCAACCTTTTCACAATAAAGCCCTCACTGCAGGTGGCAAACTCAGGAACTTTTATCTTGAAAGTACCTCACGAGAAGCGTTTAGTGTTTATCTGGGAACCTGACATCACAGACACGATGAAACTTTTCTGAGACTATATGGCGCAAACTAGACAGGACTTTGGCGCAGAAAATACAGCCAAAAGGTTTGGAGACGGGCAGAGGGACAGATCACACCTGCTCCACACTGGAATATTCTAAGACACATCAATAACATCTCCCTGGAGACAAACAGGTGACGGTGTCTCTGCCTGAAAAGTTATATAGCGCACCTAATTCTAAAAATATGTGGGTGAACTTATATTTATATTTTAGACAAAAATAAAGAAACATATAACATCACATACGGTAACTATTTGAGTGTCAAGCTGGAAAATCATCTGCTTCTTTACCTTATCTATTAAATTTTCCGGTTTATTGCATTGAGGTCTTAGATCTTGGTCAGTGTGAAGTCTGTATAGTGTTTTAGGGACATGAGTACTCACAACGTAACCCCCCAGATGTCCTCGCACTGTGGCAGGTGGGACTGGGGTCCAGCTAACTCTCAGCACAGTGGTGTTGATCACCTCCACCGCCACGTCCCGCGGAGCTGCAGTGGGAACTAAACACAGTCAGAGCAAGGGGTCAGTAAAGCAATAGACACTAATAATACAAAAGTTTTAGCACTACAACAGAGTTTATATGTCCTGCGGATAAGAAAGGGGGAAGCAAAAATCCTCATTTCCTTCAACATCATCTAAGTTTTATGTATTGTGAAAATGTGTGTTACTATAAAAAATAAACTCTACCTATTCCCCAAAAAGTATATTTCTCAGTACCCCGGCTTCTTTACAGAGACATGCATGTGTGGGTGAGTTAAATGTCTCAGAGTGAACAAATGTGATAGAGAGTGGTTGTCTCGCAGCTCTGTAACTAACTGGCCACAGTCCAGGTTGTACCTGCCCCGGGCCCATAATGGTGGAACAGGCTCCAGCCACCCACGTTCTCTAAAGGGAGGAAGTTATGAAGAAGTTATGGGAAATAAATAAAATAAGACATTCTGTTTGGGGTCAAATTTTAGCAGGTTTTGTTGAGAGACCTTTCCAATTTTTGTGTAGAAATAATAATAAAATAATATAATAATAAAACCAAGGAATGTTGAATGCAGCTCAAAAATCAATTTCTTTCAGTACAATATAATACCATGGGATAAATATTGTGTGTTTTCATAACTTTAAATATTCTCTAAATCCAGCAAATATTTTCTCTTAGTCCAATATAGTGATACATGTATGCACTACAAACAGCACCAATAAAGCCACTGACTCCTATCAAGCAACAGCACATCTATCATGAAAGCTCAACGCGCTAAACAAGGCAGGATGAATTCAAAGGCACACTGGAGAAAAGCACTCTGCCTCTGCGGGCCTACTCAAGCTGTGTCGTGATCCGTGATAACTCCCACAGTTTCTCACACACAAGGGAAACACAGGCCACGAGCCGCCTGCTGTAGAGAACTACTTTTTCTTAGGGGGCTAATAGTCACTACTGCACACCTGCACAGAGCTAGAACAACAAGAGAGAGGAGGAACTCAACCTGAGACATTTTCACGCAGGCAATGCCACACAACAGCTGAAGGCAACAGGGAAGGAACAAATAAACAGAGGTGTTATGTATGATTTGTTTTACAGGTATTATACGCTTTTACAATAATATGTATATTGGTGTTTTGTCCCTGGAGTATTACATCCAAATGAATGCCTCCTTTACATGATTTTAAAGTTGTTGTTGTCGATATAGCTAGAAAAGTGAAGAAATGTTTTATGCTTTGCTCTAGCAATTAGATAACTATATAGTCTCTCAATTCAAATGAATGCAATGCTGCAGGTCAATGTCAAATGCTTTCAAATATGTCTCCATTTAAACATCATTCCACATAATATATGGCATGTGGCGTTTTTGTGCTCTCTTTTTAAGGCGAAACACTACAGGCAAAACCAACAATATTTCGTTTTTGGTTTTCTTTTGGGTCAGTTTTCTCTCTCCACATCTAGGCTTTCATGTGGAAACAACAAACCTGTCCAGTCTGCTCCTAAAGATGTTTTATTACTTCATCCGTACATTTCTCTCTCAAAGTGACATAAAGATCAGCCTTTAAAGCAGCACTTACACACACCAAACTGCAGAACACATGCTGAGGGTTTGTATATCTAATTCCAGGTGAAATAGGCCAATTTCCAGTTAGATCTAGTAAGTAAATAAGATATCTAAAATCCCCTCTATAAATGTATCTATAACTAATATGTGTACAAAATGAACCAAGCAATTTAAACCAGGTTCTGTCCATTTTTTTAAATTGAAATGTCTAATTTTGGCAATTTCTACACAAAAAAGCCTGCCTTGTGTATGACAACATTACATAGGGAAATTTTTTGTTCTTACATTTATGAGAGTAAACTATAGGAGAAGTGTCAAATCTTTAAATTTAAGATGTTTTCCTTTGCTTCTCCTTAATATCCATATCTTCATCTTACAATAAATACGTATTAATTTGGAATATATTTAGCATAGCCTTAATCTCCTTTATGCTTACTGAGACAAAACTACCAGGCCAGATGATGCACATATAAAAAAGCACAAAGGGTCACATGTCTTGTAATGTGTGTTTTATTGTCCACTTACCATCCTCTCCTGAGTACCCTGTGACAACTTTCGGTTCAGGCCCCCACCCGTGACTGTTCCTGCTTTGGATTTTGATCTCGTACGGTACAAACGTCGACGTATTCCTCACGACAAAGGAGTGTCTTTTGACCAGAGACTCTTTCCACTGCTCGTCCAGTCCCAGCCTCCTGTAGCTGACCCGGTACTCCAGGCCTGGCCCGTTGTGTTCGATGGGCGACAATGGCTGTGACAAAACCACGAACCAACAAGGCGTCAATGACAGTCACAGCTGCAAATGTAATAACAGTTACTGCACAAATATATAGAATGAAAAAAGTTTAACTCACATCCCATCTTATTTCCATCTGATGAGGAAGGTGGCCTTGAATTATGATATTCTCTGGGTTTCGATCAGGTGCTGTGGAGACATATGAAGAAGTGGTGGGTAACGTGAGAAAATAATCAAATCATAATCAAATCCGTGATTTAAATTTGCTCACGAAGTTCTCAAATTGACCAAAAGTGACCATTTTGGATTCAATATACAGCTTTGAACCTTCATTTCATGAACATAATCAAGGCATACTTTACCATTTCAATTTGATTTCAATTCAGTATCAACTTAATTAATCACATAATCACATCATTCTACTAGCTTTACATTGCCATGAGAAATAACTAAAACTATCTGATTCTTCTCAGAGTTCACACATCACTACAATTGGTTAAATATATTTGTCAGTCACTGGAAATATGAAGAAAGAGAATGAATAGAAAGCACTGAAAAGCCACTTCATATTTTTAAAGGGTCAGATTACAATTAAGTGTTTCTGTCGTTATATCTACAAGTCGCCGACCTTTGATTTTAAAAGTTTGCATGTCAGATTTGATGTTTACAGTGTAAATAGCAGCTCTGAGCGAAGTGACTTTGTAGACTGCAAGAACTTTCTTTTTCCTTCACCTCGACCTGTGATTTGAGTTGTTTTTGAAACATTCCATGAAGGTTCAAACAGGTTTCGCACAGCTGGTGATGCAAATATTCAAATGGAAGAGTCAAGGTGAAGCATTGACATGTGCTGGAGCAGATACTGGGGGATTTAAAGGCCTTCAAAACTATCTCCAAACCCCCCATTGCTACAAAGTCCTTTGGCTACATGTGGCTCTCCTCCTTTCCATGGATTTCAAAAGAGTAGTTAAATGCATGCATATAGGTTCAAAAACAGACAGAAAAGCCGGGATGAAAACATTCAGTTGAGCGAGGATTACCAGCAGGGGGCGTTTTGTGTCTCTGCGTGGGCTCACTAGGGGGTCCTGGTCCCACCATATTAGCGGCGTATACCCTGAACTGATAGCTGAGGTGTCCATGTAAAATAAGGTCCGTGGTTGCCAGGTTACCAGGGACTTTCTTTAGCTCCTTCCACCTCCCGGGGTCCCACAGGTTTTCTTCGTACTCCACAACGAATTCTGCATTCAGACGGACAGACAGGTTTAGCAACCAGCACTATACTTTAAATTGATGTCTATAATACTACACTGCGCATATTTATAGAGGCAAGAAGACTGACCAGAACAGTGTGAGCTAAAAGTACATACTAGAGTAACTTTGAAATAAAACTGTACTTTCTCAGAAACCACTCCTACTTAAGTAATATATTTCACAACAGTTGTCTTACTTTAAAGTTTGGTTACTCGTCCCACTGTAAGTCTACAAGTGACAAATGAGGACAGAAATTTGAATTTCTTGCATTGATACCTGGACTAAGCAAGCAATTGTGGTCCAGCCTTTAAAAACACTAGATTTGTGCATTGTTAAATAAATTATCTTTCAAATTACATTACTTACAAATTGTAAATCAGGTGTTGCATGCAGACAGTTATCCTTACATGAAAAGTACTTGTTTGTAATATTATTTTGAATTTTCTGTGTGTAAACATTTTGGCTACTTTACCCACCATTGGCTGTAAGGCAATACAAATGAAAATACAAACACACGCAATCTTTCTTTCCGGTTAAATTTCATTCCACTGTAAGCCTTAGGCGAGACACAAACTTGACAATGGGCCCTGGTTAACCCCTTTCCCTCAGACTCATTAGATTTCACGACCCAGTACATGAGCATGAATCCTGACCAAGTCAGATGAAATCGCTACGTAGCAGGAGTTAAATATGCAATGTTTAAACAACTAAAATGTCAGCTTGGCCATATCCAAACCACACACCACAACTAAATTATTATTCAGAGGTTATCTTATTTTCATTTCAATCCAAATGTTGTTATAACTTAGAGAATAATTATGTACACTGGCCATATTAAATGTGGCTATGGATTTGGTGCAGTAATTCCTTCATTCTAAACGTGATGGAGCACTTGACCAGTTAATTCAACGTATAACAAAAGAGTAAATATGTGGCACCTGTGACGGGGCTGTTGTTTTCAGCTCCAGGAGTCCAGGATAAGCTGATATTACTAGAGTTTTGACGTGCAGAAATCTGTAAATTTAGAGGGGCATCGGGAACATCTACAAAATAGAAAATGAAAAAACAAGAGTAACTTTTTCTACACATTTAACATTACAGTGTTTGTGAAATTTGAACTAAAAACGTACCTAAAACTGTCATTAAAGCAGAGGCATTGTCCATGTCAAGGCCAGTTCTTGCTATACATGTGTAGATGCCTTGGTCACTCATGTTCACATTTATGATCTGCAGCATCCCTTCGGTCAAAGAGTACCTGTAAGAAGGAACATGCAATAGTAATGCAAAAAATATATGTGTACATAGAGCGGACTATTCATCCCGCTGTATACAAGCCCTTATTCTCAAGGTCCTGTTAATGCATCAATCATATTTCCATAATCTCTTCCACAGCATTAGCCAGCCTTGAAGTCAGACCGCTGCTTTCATTAGAAGCAGGGAAGTAAGCTTTTATAGCATTTGTCATTTAGAACACATTTGCAAATCAATAAATACACTCAAAGAAACGGCGCCTACTTTTCTTCAAAGTTAAGTGGGATCTCCTCTTCATCTTTCATCCATGTCACCTCAAAGCTGTTCTCGAGGCTTTTATCAATCTCGGCTCGGCACATTAGCTGAGCCGCTGTCCCACTGACAACCTGCATGTCCTGGGGCGGGGTCACGATTTTGGTTGGATCTGAAGAACGCAAAAACAAAAGAAGGAAAAAGAAAAAGAGTAATGTTTAAGTCTACAATAGTGCTGAAGAATAGATTTGTACAAAATTTGACCCAGATGAAGCTGAAGTGAAGCCGTTTAAAGACGCAGGTGGAGGATGTTTATGGATTGTTTTCATCAGATACACTAAATGTACACATTTTCTGCATCATTTTCATGCAATTGCAGCTTAATTTGAGTCATAGAACTTATTTTCTCAACGCATGGCATGTTTTGGAACCTATGTATCGAACAGTTTACGATTATTAAAATAGTTGATGATTATTTCAATAATCAGTCAGTTGTGTTTAATCAGAAACTTGCAGCCTTAGTCTCCAGTACAAATCACCTTAATCTGGACGCTACTGATGATATCTCTGAGGTACTTCATGATCCTATTTATCTCAGTTTCTTTCAGCTTTGCTCCCTCCTCACTTGCCTAGCCTAACAAGAATACACACTTCTCCAAAACAAAGAAGTCTGGACACCACAAGGACACACATCAAGGACACACGTATGTGATTTATTTCTAGTCATGTGTTGGGTCTAAATTGCTGATAATGATTAGAACAAAACTTTGAGTACTATTGGAAATAACGGGTTCAGCTATAGAACGATGATATGTAAAAACAGATAAATGATATTTCTCAAACTAGAACTCAAAGCCTACATTTAATACCCTCACAAAAACCACCTGGAAAAGCTGACATGTTTTCATTCAGTTCTGTTGTTACAGTTTTACCCGTACCTTTCACATCCAGCAGTGCGGTGATTGAAGACTTGCCCTCTGAGTTGGAGGCCACACACACGTACCCCCCACTGTCACTTTTTTCTGCACTGATGATTTGCAGAGATTTGTTCGTCAGGACCAAGAACCGCTCCCCTTCGATGTCTCCTGAAGTCTCAGTCCTGGCCGTAGGAGAGAAAGTTTTCAAACCACGTTAGCGTGCCCGGCTAATTAGACAGCCATGTTGCCTAGAAACACTGAAAAGACTAGGACTAAGATTACAGTTTTGTCAAGATTTGATTGATTGCGGTTGATTTTCTGTTGCGTAGCTAATTAAAATTCTTTGTTGCACTCAATTTGCATCAGTTGAAAGCCTTTTTCTTTTGGCAAGGTCAAGCCTATAAGATGCTTTACAACTGTTTCAATTTTACAACCTGTTTCAATCAATCTAAGGTGCAACTGTTTGTAAAAGTCAAGCTCTGTCAAAGATCCTATGTTCTGTCCTGACGAAGCTTCTTTAATTAGCTGTATTCTACAAATGGAAGAGGATATCTCATTAAAAAGGCACAGGTGTCAGCAGACTCTGGCACACAGACACCTCAAGCATTTGGGGATTATTAGTGCAACCCAAGGCTGTTAGGCAGGAGCAATTTCTTCCCACACAAAAATAGAGAAAATTGTTTTGTTTCAACACGAGGCACTGGGATGGTGTGGTAAGAAAAGCTGTCAGATAGATAAACACTGATGTGCAGATAATCTATTTTCAAGCCCATTGTAAATGTTTAAGTTATCCGTTCAAACTGTTTTCAGTTTCAAAGGTTTTTACATTGATATTGCTGGTTCACTAGTAACTAGGGCTGGGTCCTATTATATATTATGGTTCAGAAAAACAAAAACAAAACAAAAAAAATGTTATGCCTTGTCCGTGCTGGGGCTCACTATAGAAAGTTATTGGACAGTGTGACCACACATGAATGAAAATTATAGTTTTTACTTCAAGAAATTATATTTGATGAATGAATGAATTAATGATTTGTGGGCATTATAATAAGTATTATTTGTTATTCTAGATAATGAGCAATTCAGGAAAAGGTACCAAAAAGTACCATTCAGGTACCGGTTTGACGGTTTCAAAAAACAGATATCGTTCAAGTACTCATACCTGAAAAATTAAAGATTCCCAGTAACCCTACAAGTAGGGTACAACCCTCTGATGGTGCTTGTTCAGCTGGTGTATCTGTACTCAGCCTCATGTCTCTTAAAAAGTGTGTGTGTGTGTGTGTGTGTGTGTGTGTGTGTGT
Organism: Rhinogobius similis; assembly: GCA_019453435.1. Classification (NCBI taxonomy): domain Eukaryota; kingdom Metazoa; phylum Chordata; class Actinopteri; order Gobiiformes; family Gobiidae; genus Rhinogobius; species Rhinogobius similis. The sequence goes on along the minus strand of CM033624.1, from coordinate 22,719,874 downwards.
GTGTGCGTGTGTGCGTGAATGTACAGGTTTGTATATGTGACTGTCTATGGGGGGGTTGGTTGAGTGGGCTGGGCGGCTGTGGGGGAGGTTGGGAGGGAAACGACACGTGGGAATGTTTTTAATGCACTGTAAAGCACTTTGTGTTACATTATATGTATGAAAAGCGCTTTATAAATAAAGTTTGATTTGATTTGATTTGAAGTAACTCTTATTTTTAGATTCAATAAATTAAAATACTATACACATTTTGTCTATACAACGTTGCTATAGAATCCAGAAAAATGCATTGATAATTGTCTTTAAAGTTGACAACATATTTAATTTGACCTAAGCAGGTATTGACATGTTCTATTTTTATTTTCTCAATTAGCAGATTGATATTTTCTGGTCAAGTTGAAAACTATAAACATTAATGTTCATTAATGTGCATTGTCCCTATCAAATAAATAAATAAATATCCCTTGAACAAAAAACAGTCCTTCTTTAAATGAACCAGTGCTAAAATGTTTCCTTGGTGGTGTTCTCACCAGGAGATTGATGGCGGGGGAGAGCCAAAAACACTGCAGTTCAGAACAATGTCACCGCCCTGTACCACGGCGTACTCCTGAGTGTCTGCAGTCAGGATCAGGGGAGCCATATCTGAAACAGAAGAAAATAGAATATGTTCAGACGATACAGATGTTCTTACAAGCTGTTCTAGAATGAAACAACACTTCAAGAATAAGACACACACACAGGATAAGATAACACACAGATGGATTGAAATTAGACTAGTTTCAGTCAAACGTTATCATAATTTTCAATAAGACAAAACATAATAATAATAATACAATTATTAATAATAATAATACAATTATTATTATTATAGAGGAGGGTAACAATTTCAATTATGTCACAAATCTTGTACACTTTGTATTTTTAAATTGTAATTTCAGTAATCTGAGTTCATACTTCACTGTGTTAAATCCTCCTGTCACTCACTCTGAGTAAACAGAGGCTGACCGTGGGTCATGTGTTTTTCCAACAGAATAATAAACCAACCAAAAATATCACCATTAAATGCTGAAATATGCAGCATGAAATTCCTTGACTTTGCACCTTGATCCTCAAAACACATTACCGTCGTTGAAGGAGATTCTGGTATTTATAACTGATGTATATTCTATTTACTTTTAACTAAAATTATTCTATAATGCACAGTAATTTCATGCATATTGAAATAAATGCTGCACAGAAAAATGGCATTTTGGACATTTGCTGCATTTTTTGTTGTGGGTAGAATATTTTCCTTAATGTCAGAAAATTGATAGCAAAATACTTTCTTTTTAGATACTAATAAATCCAGCAGAAGAATGTCATTTTACTCACTCATGACCATGATGTTGACATTGGCCAGTAGAGTGCCGTGCTGGTTGGACGCTTCACACTGATACACAGCACTGTCTTCTGGAGTGGCGTTATGTAGGACCACTGTGTCTTCAAGAACGCGCTTCTTCAGCACTGAGTCGTCTGAAAGAAAGAATTGTTACAATGGTAGATATATATTATACATTATTGCTTTACCTGGGCTATTTCACAGTATAGCTTTAAAGTGTTATGTGCATGGAAAATGTAATTATTAATAGCAATTTAGAGTGAGGCAACCTTGAAGAGTAAATGCAGGCTAGATAGGTTTAATGTCATACTGCGGGACATTTCAGGGAAAGCACTAACGTCAACTGTGTACATTTAAGACAAATACTGTATGAAAAATGAGAGATCTCAAAGAGTAAAATTAACAAGCGCCATATTTAATATATGTGAAGTAAACAAAGGTAAGTTGTAATCCCTTATTCGTCCAGAAAGGGCCGAAGGAGGAGAATATACATTTTAGGGGCTCTATCATTTTCTATAAGATTGAAAATTACTTTCAGATGGAACGCAAACAAAAGGTACATTTGAACATAAAGATTCAAACTGCAAACTGTACTGTGAAAGAGATAACGCTAAATGCAAAGACAAAAGCGATTCAGAAATTGTGACTTGTGAGGAGGGAGAAGGAGACAAATCACTTTAATGTTATTAGGAAGTGAGTGACACATTATTGCATGCGATGCTTACTGACATAAAACATAAAAAAGCAATGCATCTTGTCTGTAATGTCTTCATTCAATGCTTTAATATCCCCATTACTGTCTCCTAATGAAAAGTTAATTGAAATAATATTTTAGTTGAGTCAAAAGTATCAGATACTAATCTAAACTAGTATTGAAAACAGGTCATTTCAGCAGATATTAACACTTCTTAAATGTTACATTTACTGAACAGTTTTGGAATGATCTTGAGCTTTATCATAACTACAACTACCTCATAGTAATATAAATAGTATCAAGATTGAGTATTGAGCAGTGGCAGCCGGTCAATAGAGTGCGCCGCACCCCCTGACTTGACCCAGATTCAAATAATTAAAATAATAATAATAATTTTATTTTTGCCTCTGTTTCATATTTTGTGTAAAATAAACGTGTGTCTACATAGTATATATTTTAATAATGTTAAACATAATCTTAGTACATTATTTACTTCATTTGTTTGCCCATTGGGTCCTGAGTCTGTGCGCACAGATGGTGTGTGTATGTGAGTGCCTGAACTTTTGAGACGGAGGAGGGAGCAACTCAGGTATTCTGCCCTTAGATTACATGACAGCCCTAAAGTACTGCCTTCGTGCGCAGACAGGAGAGCACTTGAGTACATTGATTGGGATTTGCGTATTTCTGTCATATTTCTGACCTATTGAGATTCAGCTGCAGCTCTGATCCGCCTTTAGTCACAGACACATTTTTCTACTGTCTGTGATGAATATTTAATCTTAAATTCTAATCTTCAACCTCGTGTGTACAAATGTAAAATACAGAAATAATTTAATCATATAAGACGTGTTTGTGGAGGTTCTGGAATGAGCAGGCAAGTAACAACATTGCTCCTGCACATCGTGTGCGTGTAAGCACAGCTCTATGTGCCTTGCACTTAGGAAACCGTTTCATTTTTTTTTTTCCTTTTTCTTTTTTTTTTCCATTGATGTTTTATAATGGCGCACCCCTAAAAAAATATACTTCCAGCCGCCATTGGTATTGAGCCTGTTCCTTAATCAAAAATGTAGCTTAAAATGTGAGCATTGGGACTCTAGTGTTCCAATGTAATAATGTGCTCTGTCTATTTTAAGAAGTCCAATTGAATACATTACAACGGTGCCTTCCATCGAGTTAAACTCCTCTCTAAAAACATCTCCAAAATAATTTGTCCCAAAGGTCAGGCTTCACATATGCTTTGAAAAACACACTTCTGAAGTTCTTTGCCAAGTTCAATTTGTCTTCAGAGCCTCACAGCTCAGTCCATCTGCCCACCGGCAACGGAGGCTTCAAACCACAGCTACAATTACTCTCACTCACCTCGGAAAATCTCTCCATTCTTCCTCCAAGTGATGTCTGGCACTGGTTTTCCACTGACCGCGCACCTGATGTGGACATCTGAGCCAATCACAGAGAGCTGACTTTGAGGCGGCCCACTCAGCCACTGCGGAGGCTCTGGGTGAGGATAAAGAGAGGGAAGTCAACACAAGGTTCAGACCTATCTGCCCATTTGCCCACTCATAAAGCTTTACAATATGCTCCTGTGATCTGCGAGACTTCAAAACATGCAATAGGTATAAGGCATCACAAACACTATCCTACTAGTTATGTTTATTTTTCATTTGTAGTTTGAACTTGTGGATAAGAAACCATCTTGTGGCGTTTTCTGTAATTGAAAAATACAGTTGTGCTTATATAGTTGGATAAATCTGTGACATTTTTCAGACCCCTGCAATTTTTTTTCTTATTTTCTTTCTCTTCTTTTGATACCGTTGGCCCATGTGTGTGCCTGATTGGCTAATCCAAATGTAAATCACGGCCATCCAAACTCGGCGAGATGAAACCGGTGACCAGACTCACATCTTCATAAAGCATTGGAGGCATTCAACTTATCTGTCTTGTGTATATTCACAGGAATTTTTATGGCTCAAAAATACCTTGAAACACAGGCATTCTTACTGTGACCTCTCCAAAGATCTGACCTATGGAGCTGTCATGTTCTCTTCTTCAGGAAAATTAAATGAAATTCCAGGCAAGTAACAACATCTCCATGGAAACAAGCAGGTAGAATCTAATACATTTCTTGCCACAACTAATTCCCACAACTTAAAAGGTAATTCACCGACAATACTAGTAGCACTTATACTAGAGAACATTTTTTAAATTTGTTTCATTTATCTTAAACTCACCTTCAACTATGACGTCAAAGTAGTGCACTTCCTCTCCTATTGAGTTCTGAGCCTTGCACATGTATTTGCCCTCCACGCCCTCGTCCACATTGGCCACAGTGAGCAACCTCCCAAAGTTCTCATATTTGGTCCGTTCTGGAAGATTCTCCCCCATCTTTATCCATTCGACTGTCGGGGTCGGGCTGAAGACAAAACATACAGGGATTTATTGACACAAACAACACACAGTAAACACGGACATAACACAGTATTATACAGTGTTAACACTTGCTCTACGACACTGCAGTGAATATTTTAAAGGTTAAAGGTGCACTACGTAACATTTTCTAATGAAGGGTCCTCTATCTGCTTGTCTCCAATTACTTTGAATTGAATGTTCCCCAGTATGTCTTCAATTACAGGTGCTAAAAAACACCTTGAGAAAACTTGCATTCTTAGTGAGTGGGCTCGCCTCTCCACAGATCTGATCTGTAACTTGGCCGAGGTGCCACCTGCTTGCGTCCATGGAGATAAAATAAGTTAAATGGCATACTGTGGTTCATTCTAGGCAACGCAATAATATCAGTTGGTGACGTATGATCTGCCAAAAAACAAAAAACAAAGACACCTTTAAATTTCCAGTATTTATGTTAAAAGTCCAAAGTAAAAATGTATTTATTGTTTCCTTCATTTTATTTAATTTGGTATTTTCTTGTGTAGTTTTGGTCAGACATATATTGTTAAAAACCCAGTGACTACATGATTCTTTAAACCGAAATGCTCTTACAATCCTCCAGGCAGACACTCCAGCTGGAGCTCCTTCCCCTTCAGCAGCACTACCTCAGTCTGAACACCAGAGGGCAGCAGGATTCTGGGTTTGGTGGGTCTGGGGGCAGCGTCTGCTTAGGACACAGTTGTCACATGTGAGTACACAGTAATCAGATTGTCATGCCGCTTGTTAACAAAGGGAATTGATTGTGTGAGATGTTGATGACATGTGTTAGCTGTCCAACACGCAGAGGAACCCCTAAAGGCAGTGTCTGGTATCAGAGCAGGTCTCTCTCTATAACACATGCATAAGGCTTGAACTAAAGCTCTGTTTCATCTGGAAATAACATGTTTGGACATTGTTCTGTAGAATAAATTACTATTACTACTATGATTACTGATTTTCTGTGTAAAAGCAATATACTCTAATAATTATAGTAGCAGATTTATTCTAGCTTGTTCAGACAAAATATACAAGGAACTACTAGGAACTACTACTACTACTACTACTACTACTACTACTACTACTACTACTACTACTACTACTACTACTACTACTACTACTACTACTACTACTACTACTACTACTACTACTACTACTACTACTACTACTACTACTAATAATAATAATAATAATAATAATAATAATAATAATAATAATAATAATTGTAAATAGCACAGCCTGATAACATTTTCTTGGGTTATTGTTTTTAATGCCAATATTGAAATGTGTGTCACAGTATTCTGAATGTTAGCAGTGAGCGGCAAAAACACATGAGAGTCAAAGGTAAGTGTTGACATTTCCTTCTGTAAAAGCTCAAAACACAACTAAAATGTGTAAAAGCTGCTAAAGTCCGATAACAAATATAAAAGTCTACAACTCTGCAAAATATTTAGTTTGTGCCTGACATCTATAAAGAAAATAAAGAAAATCAAGTCAACAGATAACCAACAGGAGCATTGCAGCTACGCTCACATTTATCACTGATACAAACTCATTACCTTTCACTCCTTAAATAAGATGTTTCTGAGTCCAAGTGTTAGCCAGCTTAGCTATGCACAGTCGGAGCAACAACGATAAACTACTTTCAGTTGACATTTCACCTTATAAAGTTGATCTGAGTGAAACAAAAGCTCCACAGACAACAATTACGCCAAAGAAAAGCAAAGAAACACATTTGATCAGTTATCAGTGCTATAATAGGTTGTTTTGTTGTAGTACACTGAGTTCTAGGCCTAGACACTAAGAGAAATAATCAGATTCAACATTTGTGAATTAATCTTTGAGATGTTTCATGATAAAGTCCAATGCTATCAATCAGAAAAAGTGGCTCTTGCCTCCATCTGAGGTTAGACATCATCACATTGAACGTGAACGTAGTATTGATTACATTAAATTATGTCAAAGGTAAATTCACAAATGTTGAACCTGATGATTTCTCTTCATGATAAGACTTAAGAACCCATTTTATTACAACAAAAATCTGCATTTTAACAATGTTTGTTTTAGCTGCCCACCACCTGTATAAAATATTACTGGCTGGTGGAATGTTTCGACGTCTCACTGTCACTCATTACCATTACCGCATTACCTCAGCTGGCATGACAAGGCAGTCCTCCAAGGTTAATATGCAAACTATTTGTTTTGCATATAACCACAAATCGCTCTAATGTCATCATTTATGACAAATAACTAATAAACAACAACTAAAGTAAATAAAGTGAACATACCGCTTTGTACCGTCACAGTCATGGGGCTCTTCTGGATAATGGTTCTGATTTTGTTGAAGGCAGCCACACAGGTGTAGTCTGTCCTGCTGTCGTTTTGTACGGCATGGGAAAAGTACAGGTTACCATCGTTCCCCATGGAAACTCGCTCGTCCTGAGGGATGTGCTGCAGATCTGAAACATAAGTGAGTGACAGGTTTATTTTAATTTACGACCAGATGTTGGCAAAAGGAGTCACAACGAGGATAAATTAAACCTGATGTTATTAAGAGGTGAATGAGAGAAGCTGAAAGACAGGTTGATTATTGCTTTGAACTATGCTTACATTGAATTTCCTGCTAAACATAAACAAGAGGTTACACCCAAGTATGAATTTGAACCTTTAACCTTTGTGTGGTGGTATGATTCTATTTGTTTGATTTGTAAAACTTTGCACAATATTTTAGTAACATTTGGCACAATGTTCAGTTCATCCAGTAATTTGTATTTATTTCAGGAATGGAGATGTAACGTATGTGGCTTACATTATGAGAAGTAAATCCTTAACCTCTCTTTTTACTTTGTTAATACGTTGTTGAAGGATGAAAATGAGCCACTAGCAGCAAATAACTTAACACAGAGGTGATGTAAATGTTTAGGCCACAAAGTAAATCTTCATGGCCATTTTAGGAACTTGTGGACTCTAATGGTTCCTTTGCCATTCTGACTGTAACTACTGTTTATATAAAGGAACACAAGATGGAAACTCTCTTGTCTTCTCTCTTGTTAACATTTGCAAAAGACTCCACAAATAAACTTGATTTGGTCGATTGAAAATGAAAATACACTAATCAGGATTAACAGGTTGTTGAAGCAGGGAATGTGGACGTGTGTAGCTCTGAAGGACAAGGGCCAAACGGTGACAGCTAAACCATTAGGTCATAAAAAACTGAGGGTTTTGAGGGATGTTTTCGAGTAGTGGTCAAGATTATAAGATTGTTCTCCATAGGGAAATTTGTTGGGGGAATTTGCTCAGGAGCAAGGGCCTTTGTGCTAGGTTTGGTCAGGAGTGCCGTAGCTGGAGGATTTTATGTGCATGCTTTGAGTCAATGGGGTAAACCGGGACACGGGGGAAACATGCAAACTCTGCACAGAAAGACATGGTTTGGCCAGCGGGTCAACCCCACGACCATCTTGCAGTGAAGCTGGATGCTAGCCACTCTTCCACCGTGCCGCAAAGTAACCAGTGAACTACTGGCTACTGCAGATCAAATTGCAAGTATAAAGCTGGCTCTGGTAGAAATGTATTAGATTGAGTTGAGTTGAGTAATATATTGGGCCTTATATTTGCAGGTGGCGAGCTTTATTCGATAAGTCATCTAAAAAGGGGGTGTGGCTAAAGGCTCTCAAAATGAATATCTCTACAAGGGATGGGACAAGACAAAATTGTGATACAAATTTGGTAGAATTATTGGTTCATGTCACAATTTTGTACATTTTTATCTTTTGTTGGTACTGTATTTTTTATGTGTTGATACAAAGGGATAAAAATGACAATATTAGGTCAATAATTAATCATATAGGCTTATAGTATCCTCCCCATAGCCTGACTTGGCAGTACAGAATATTTAGAGACCTGTTCTGCAAAATCCCCACGCATTAAAACTGATTATTACAAAATACTCCTATATGACTGCTAGACTTCATTTTTATTAGGCTATTTAAATGATTCGACTAAAATTGATCTGTGCCGCTCCAGCACACCCTTGGCCAATAAATTGACTACACAACTGTGGACAGCCCTAGCCAGGTGTTCAAGATTCTGTAACTCTGTTTAGCAAGTAGTAGAAAACCGTTCTTACTAATTGACATCCAGTGGATTTGCCGTGGGACCACACTGGCTGGAGGGTTACAATTCAGAACAAGCGGCTCTCCTTCCTTCACCACAACTGGATCTAGTGCCTCCTTTGGGAATTTGGGGACACCTAAAACCGAAAACAAAAAGCCAAACGTCATCACTCTATATCATCACATTGTGTTGAGATTTAAACAGTGGTTGCTCACTTAAAGATATGAGTTGCGTCTCCTCTGTCATCGCTGTGCCCAGTTTGTTGAAGGCGTAACATCTGTATTTTCCCTGATACTGAGAGAGCTGCTTGTTATGAACCACGAATGTCCCTGTCGTGGGGTCAGCGAGATGTGAAGGGGTGAAGTCAACGCCATCTTTAGTCCACCTAAACCTGTCAAAAGAGGTACGTTATGAATAAGAAAAACATTTCATAAATCAGAATTAGTAAAACTTTGACTGTGTTGTGAGAAAGGATGACACGTACTGTGGCTGAGGGTTGCCCGTGGCTTCACACTTGATGGTAACACTGCTGTCATAAGGAAGTGCAATCACAGGACTGGATGTTTGTGTAATTATTGTTGGAAGCTGTTCAACTGCAATAAAACATACAGTAAAAAACACACAGTAAAAACAAACAATAAAACAAAGTAAAACAGGAGCTTGTGTATTTGTATTGATCTTCCTTTTCAAGAGTGACATGGGCCAAAGCGGGAATATGCAGCACACAATCATGAAATATTTACACATTTACACTTTAATATACTACATTTATAAGCATTTTTTTCAGTAGGGCTGTGCAGTTAATTTAATTTAAATAAAATTTAGATTTGTTCATTTATATTTGTCAATGATCAGCTTGGGGATTTTAATTGAGAGGTCCATAGCCAATCGTTCAATATATGACAGAAAAAACAATATATTTGGGACTCAATATTTACCATGAACACTTTCTTTGCACAGTAACATTTTCTTTTATTTTTTAATAAGATTTGAGCAGTAGAGAGTGAAATGTGTATCTTTTATAACCCTTTATTGACATCAATAAACTACAAAAGTGTTTTTTGTGCTGTTTATTTACTGCTGCTCATGTTTTTAGTAATATTGCAATTTTTGGGGGGATTCTCCTGCTGTCAATTACATAAAGTAGTTTCAATATTATCGTTTATCATTATATTTTCTTCAGCAATATATCACAATTATCTTTCTTTTTTTATTGGGACCAGTGTAATCTTCTGTCAGTAAAAGCGTGTTGTTTGGGGCAGAGTTCAAACTTTGGAGCAAGAATTTAGACTATTCTTTGTGTTAAATTACAATCAATATAAGTCTGTATTGTTTATGTCCAAGAAATTAATATTGACATCTATTTTTCATTTGTTTTTAATTAGACAACATAAACTAAAAGAGAAAATCCTGATTTATTAATATTAAATTGTGATTACTTTTTTGTCATATCGTGCAGGGTCATAGGTCATTTGGAGAGTGTATTTACCTTCTGGGGGGATTTGGAGACTTGTGGCCCAGGAGGTGCAGGCCAGCAGCAGGAGGAGCTGCAGACCCCTGGCCCGCCTCATCCCCCTCCACCGGGTCAGAGGTCACCAGAGCTCCGGACTGTGTGTGGACTGGGATCAGCAAATGTCACTGGGAAACGTCAAAGCACCAGCAATCTAGAAAAAAACGATTTTAGCAAATATTTTAACTGAAGTCTGAGGGTTCACAACATTCGTTTCCAGGGACATGTTATGGCTTTACCTGGAATGTTCCACAGTATGACATGAACATGTCTATGTTCAATTCCCCTCTCCATAGAGCTGACCAGGAATTTTGCCTGGTGGCATCACCTGCTTGTAGAGATAAATAAGTTCAATGCTTCGGGAACATTCAAGGAAAAGCAGTAACATCTCCATGGAGACAAGCAAATGGCAGACTTTCCACTTGAAATGTCACATGTTGCACCTTTAATTGTGTGTTCTCAGAAAAGGGAATAGACCTCTCGAGACTGGAAGCCTTGCATCTGTCAAATTTACATGGCGATATATTTGCAAATAGTGACATCGGGCTCTTCAATGCAGCAGGTCCCAACAGTAACAGTAACAACTGACAACAGTCGATGTGCACACTGCAAAGCGCAGTTTCACTGTCTTTGGTCTGGTCTTTAGCTTTAGTTGTCAAAGGCCCTCTCAAAAACCAATGCCACAAAACTATTTTAAGACACAAATAATGTTCAAATTGTTGACATAAGTCAAGTTCATTTCAGGGAGACGAGATATTACAGGGGGATGCCATTAATGATAAGCACATTTATTTTAAGACAGTTTGACAGCTTGTCAAGTGTTTTAATGTAGTATAGTCTGCACTTTATACAAAGTGCTTCTTTGTCAGCAACACTGATATAGGCACTTCACACACTGCCTCGCACTCCATTGCCAGCCTGATTTTAAAATGATGAGCAGCTCATACAAAAACTAATAAACGTACCAAACTACAGTTACACTGTAGTCTCAGTTTAGTGTTGAGCTCTTTTTGTGAATGTTGCTGCTTTATGTTCTTTGCAGCAGAACAGGAACCTGCTGCGGTTTCTGACTGAGTCGCTTGATTATTGATAGTATTTTTTTTCCTCCAGGAAATGGTGTGAAATTATGAACTTCAATAAAAGTATACTCTTCATCCAGTCCAAACCCTTATATGATAATATCCAGCATTTACTAAAAGCCAAGAGGCAGACATTATGCTGTGGTAACCCTTTAAAAGCAAACAAATAAGGGAATACAGACTACCTTTTATAGGCAATAAGACATACACACATTTCTATTAGTACACAGTAAAGTGAATAAATGGGAGAGATTATGGTATTAGCATATTTAGACTGGTTTGTTGACTTTCAAAAAGACCCCCCAAAAATACGTTTCTTAATTGATGCAAATCCTCAATGACTGAGTAAAGCAAAGTCTATTGTCTTTGTCTGTCTGATGTCGTAGCCCAACACAGCGGAGCACTTGTCTACAGATTACCCTTTGAACTCCCAATTCTGGCTGGTGGCATCGCATGGCATGCTTACAGTAGAAACGACTGGCACAAAAGCTAAGCTGCTGTCTGCAACCACCGCTAGATCCAAGATGGCAGACTATAAATTGGTCTGAGCCTGTCAGTATTTCACAGCTTTAGTTCACATAGTGGCGAGGCGGTGGTGATGCCAATGTGTTTCATCCTTCTGCTAATCCCACTATCAAAAGAATGAAGCTAGCAGTCATATGCATCACTGTGTGCTATAATACAAAACAATGACATATAGAAGTGGGTTGGGTGTCTTCATGACGTAGGAATGCATGCTTTGGACATTCTCAAAGGGTAAGGTAATGTGGTGATTGTTAAGACTACATATAGGATTAGGCTGCTTAAATGTACAATCAATTAGACAAATGGAATAGTTGCTGAGAATTGGACAAAACAGGAGAGGATTAAAGGGACAATAGTCGTAGGAGATGTACAGCATGTATAGAGATGAACATGCAATTTTACACAGTGCCCAAGCAGGATCTTCTCTTGTTAGTGTTATTGTGGCGTGTTTTAACAGTGGCCTCACACAAGCTCACACATGCAGCTCCAGTTTATGGGCCACCTACCGCCAACAGGCAACAGGCATACTTACATAAAAAACATAAAATAGGGTGAGAATATATAAATAAAACTAAAGAAAACTGGAGTCAGGATCATTTGTTTGTGTCAATCATAACACTAGGTGAACACAGTACGTCAGAGAGAGTAGCCAAGGAAAGAAAAACAAATCAGAAAGTCTTACATTTTCTATCCAAATAGTGAAGAACTAAGGGCTTTCAGTTGGAAAATTGTAACAGAAAGTTTCAAAGGGACTATTCTGTTTGCAAACTGTTCTGCATGTTGGTTTGCACCATGTTTTCGTACAAATTGCTTCCCCTGAAAACACATTCAAGGCTTCTTTGTGCATTTCTGAAACGTCCTGTTCTGAGCTGTGACAACACACACAACTGTTGAGTTATAAACAACTACACTTCAAAAAAGTTAAAGTGAATTTGGAATATTTGTCTTACCTTTGTTTGAGTAGATTCAGGTAGTTAAGACTTTTGTTATTGTCTTGATTTTTTCTTTTTGGGCAAATTGATTGGTAAGAGCTGTATGACTATGAGCTTACAAAGTAGAGATGGACAATATATCAAAATCTAGACAATATTGAGACTGAATGTTTTGAAGATATGCCAAATTTGAATATCGTGTACATTATTTAGAGAAAAGAAAATGCTACAAAAAGCTGAATGAAACAAAAAATGAAGAAAAGGGATTTTGTAAATTTTTGAAATAGGGTTTATGGTGACGTTTCAGATATTTTTCATAATTAAACCTCTACTAAGGTATTTAAATATGGTTATCAGGATACTGCTAACAAATATCAATATCAATTTGTGTTAATATCGCCCGCCCCTATTATAAAGGGCTAGTGCTTTAACTCAATATATTACTAAAGATAGTTTCAGTATCTCTTTATATTATAATATCAAAAGTACTCCAGTCCTGATTCATACATTTTATGACATTTCTACTCCTTCTGTACAGTGTCCCTTTAACTTGCCAGATCAGCAAAAAGTCCCTGTTGCCCCTGTTGCCTTTGAGGTGACAGGTGAGCACCCTTAAGTCCTTGTGTGACATGATAAGTGTGACCTTTGTGAGGATTTGACTTGATCCTGCTGCACCTGAGCCACTTCATAGGCAACTTTCATTCATGCGGTAAACAGGTGGCATGCGGCACACACCCAAAGACCTTTAGGTGTGTTTTTGTTGGTCCTCCACCGCACTCAGAGCATGTGCCGATTTGCAAACCTGTCAACCGCATGCACGCTCAGATGGGGAATTTCGGTGAGCGTAAAGTGGGGTGGAGTTACTATGTAAACATAAAACAAAGCACGTATTTAGTAAGGGCCAGGATCTGTTACCTACACACATGGCGGATCATAGCCACAAATCCGTCAGGGATTGTGTTTCCTTAAGCCTGTAGTTGGCCTGGGCACCACGAGCGTGACTACTACACGACTAATCCGACACTTCTGCCCCCCTTCCCCAAAACAAAACTTCAGGATGGTCTATAATTGACACGGCGGCGCACCTATAAACAGCACACGCCAGACTGGAAAGCACAGAGTCTAAGTACAGTCATTCAAAGGTGATAAACAGTCTCTGATGTTCTACGACACTATGCACAGCCAGTAAACAACTCTAAAGTCAACTCACTTCTTCAATATCCCTGCTACATCCTCGTACAAGTTGCTAGGAGAAAGGCAGCGTCATTAAAACTCCACAGAGACGGTCCAGTTGTGATCCCGAGTGTAAAGCAGCAGCAGCACTTCTGACAGGTCCTTCCCCGTCCCGCTCAGCCCGTCTCCTGCTCCTGTCCCGGGGCAGTGGCACGCCTCCAGCCCGCCCCTCCACTCAAGCGGCTAAAGGAGCGACAGGAGACTGCGCTGAAGTGACATATGTGGCCAAAGCCTCTCACTTGGCAAAGCTAAGCCCTCTGACAATGAGTGGGACAAAGGCTGCACTGTGGGGTTACTCAGTGCGCATTAAGGACGGGCTGGAGAGGAAGTCTATGCCCCCTTATCTCTCGCTTTCGTCCTTTCTGTGCCTTCTTTCTACAAACCTTGCACGCCCATTTACACTACACCCGCTCACATGTTAAATGCAATGTGCAGTAGCTCCATTGGACACAGAAGGGAGGAATCTTCAGCCACAGGACCAGTGCTTTTGTGGAAGTGCACTATTAGCAGTGTGCTCCAGGGCACTAATAAATGGAGGCAAGGGACGACATGCCTGAAATAGACTGCTGTTGATGGTATTCCTTTACTTACCACCTTCATGCAACATTCAAGGTTAAAATGTCTACAGGACTCATAAGACACACAATACAGGTTTTTACATTCATTCATTCTTCATCGAGGATAGGGAGATTGAATTTTGGTGTTCCATTTATTACAATAAAAAAAGTTAAATCTTGAATTTTCTTTCATTCTTATACATTACTGTTACTGAGTATGTGACGAGGTTTACGAAATCAAACTTTCTGAATGCAAAAGTAACATTATTGTGATATAAACAGCCACATAAAAAGCATTATATATTACGTGTACTTTTTTTTTTAGTACAGATTGAATTGAACTGACTTGATGTTGCTTCATTAACTGAATATTAATCGTATTCAGTTAATGATTATATTGTGACCTGGATAATGATAATGATTACTGGTGAATAATCTTGACATCCCTATCTAGTAGTAACTTGATTCCAAAATGATTAAGTAATGTCAGCATTTTTTACCACAACCATTTGAAACAAGTGATCTAAAAGCATTAAAGATGTGCTATTACAAAACAAATAAATGGTATTCCTCAACCACCCTCATGCTTCATCCAGGTTAGGCTCTTTCTGCAGTGACTCATGAGCCATTATACATAGGGTTTTTACTGATCTTGGTGCCTGTTAGAAGAAACTTTATTCCTAAAATACAGTATATTTTCTGTGTAGCCAATGTATTTATTTATTTATTCAGTGTTTTACTAGATCAGTTGAGATTATGTTTGTTTGCAATGACGACCTGGGCAAGCAGCAGCACAAAATCAACACAAGAAAAAAATGCACACACCATGCTTACTTCAATCATTAAAACATTTGCAGTCAAGAAATAAAAGTATTGTTCTAAAGTATGAAAGTAAAGTATGTTGAAAACAAGCGAAATGCACCATAATTTGTGCAAATAGAAGTAGGACTGCTCGATTGTGGCAAACATTATAATCACAATTAATGATGATTTCAATTAATGCATAATTGAATCATGATTATTTTGAACAATCACTTTAATATTGTCAAAATGATTCTGTAGCAAAAGTATACCAAACATTTTTGGTAAGTGCCTTTGCTCCAGGTTAGCAAAGTGGCAAATGGAGCGCACTTTTAACTCTGAACGGATGGGAAAACATTTCTGAAATTGAAAAGAATAATAATTGAAATCACGATTATATATACAGTTAATTGCACAGCCCTAATTAGAGCACAAATAAACAAATACACTTTAAATAAGTTGACCATTCTGTGAGCCACCCCAATATTAGTTTTCTGCATACTCAAATTATCTGTTTGATGATCATATACAATACAACAGTCAAAGTGAAATCCCTCCAAAACAAAAATAAATATAAAAAAAAACACCAAGCAATGTCAACAAAAATGCTTGTGATCTAAGAAATGTCCATGGTTTACGCAGCTATAGCGCTAAGTGCAGTGTGTCTTTGCTGATGTCTTTCTTCGTCAAATGTGTGAATTAAATGCCGTATTGTTGCTAATTAGTCTTCTTTGCTTCAGTAGTTTTAGCCTGAGGATATAAACATTTGTTCTGGTTGTTTATTTCTAGACATTACCTTTTTATTGAGCTGTAACGGCCGTGCAGTCTGTTTTGGGTGGATTGTAAACAGTACAGTAACAGTTGCTTAGCTTAAATTTACCTTTTGCTCAAAATCTTTGCACTGCTGGCAAAGTTGCAGATATCATCATTTTGTAAGTGGCAGCTTTTAGTGTGAAATATCTCTAGTCAGTAAAGTGTGAAGCTCTTAGGAAGCTGCAGTAAATTCTCCTTCCCATTAACATAGGGCTGTGCAATTAATCTCATTTATCATTGTGCTTTCAATGACTGCTCTATTCAACTACAAAAAAAAAATAAATAAATAATCGAAAATACAATTAGTTACCCTCTATGTGTGCGTGTTCTGCCACTCAAAAACTTTTCTGATCTATAAAGCCTTTTAAACATAATTATCGCAAAACGTTACAAATGAAATATAGGTGAATTAGATTAGGGCTGCAAGACTAATTGCAATCGAATCAAAACCGTAATTTTAATGGACGCAATTAGCAAATTTTAAAGGCTGCCATTTTTGAAGAACCATCATTTTCTCCACGAACGACAAAATACATTGTCTGCCAAACCTGTAGTTTAGATTTGTACGAAATAAATGGGATTCTTGTATAAGTTTGTGAGTTCAGATGTCTATTTCAGTCTATTTGTCAAAATGTTTAAAATGTGAACTTTTAACAATAAGATTCTGTTCAAACATGATCAAAAATGTAATCACAGTAATTTTCAGAAAAATTGCAATTAGACATTTTTTTCCCAAATCGTGCAGCCCTAGATCTTAATTTTGAAAGTATAGAAGTAATTGCTGTGTGATTTGACTAAGGTTTTAGTAATTATCAAACATCTCTTTAATGTGAATTTTAAATAAAAGTAATTCAGTAAGGCGGTTCTCATCCAACAAAAAGTCTTTTAAAGTTTATCTGGTCCATATCATTCAGTCTTTTTTTTTTCACAAAGCTGCATTTACGATATCTGAGGCAGTATGGGTATGCACAGGACACAATAAATATAAGGTCTACAGTGCTACTATGCTACTATTGATGACTCTTTTTGCCAAAGATATGCACTTCACATGTAAAGACACTTCCATTTTGGCTTGAGCACGCGACACGCAAAGTATATTGTTTTGTGCCCATGCGGGTCGCCTCATGACGCATTCTGTGGAGTGTGAAAAGAAAAGTGTGGAGCGTCACAGAGCGGGAGACAGACAGGTAGGACTTTTCTCTAAAATTCGAGTGAGACTAGGAGTGGAATATGGGAGAGCTCACTCACGTACAGAGCGCTGTGACAGCACTGAGGAGGGTTTAAATGACGAGAGGCGCTCCGATGGCACAAGCCTCGCTCACCGAGCACACGGGCCCTGGAGAAACCCTCGTACTGCTGCAGTGAGATCTTACTGCTGTAACTGAAAGAGGCAGTATATTTATCACTTTTGTAGTGCATAGTAAAGTTACGAATTATAGTAATATCTTGCATTTTTCAGTAACATAATAATATGACGCATTACTTGAAAATGGGCAATATATTCCTTGTTAAAAAGTCAGTAACAAGTTAGAGAGATTTGAACACACAAAAATCTAGTGAATCTAATGAAGGCTGTGAAATGCTGAAACAAAGTTATAAACATTAAAAATGATCCTCCATAAAGAAAGGATTAATATAAATGGGTGCTCTGTATATCATTTATTTAAACACATCTTAAAGTAAATAATGACTATTTCCTTCAAAATCAAAAATAAATAAATAAATATAGCAGGAGGACCATTGGACCAGGAGTGGTCCACGGTAATAAAGGTTTCAAAGATATTCATCTGGACATCCCGACTGCAGCTGAAGTGCCTCGGTCATCCAGGATGAGAGGAGCCAGATACTCCTCTCTCATCCAGAGCACTTTTTGTGCAAGTTTGTAGTTTTTACGCAGAATAAAACAGGATAGTTTGTCATTTGTGATAGAAATTCTGGCATTTCAAATATTACAGCCTTTGTGAGTTGCTACTGGGTCCATTAAAATTGTGATTTCGATTTGATCTCATTTAATTGTGCAGCGCTACAACCAAATCATTAAAACTTACAATGTTTCCCCGTCCACAAAACTTACAACAAAAACAGCTTATTTCAATCCCTGCATTCAGGTCAAGCACAATTATCGTCACTATGCATGGCCTATGTTTAGTCTACACTCAAAGCATAGTTGAGCCTGTACCTGACCTTCTGCCCAGACTGTCAGCAGCAGATAAATGTGACGTGAAGACAAAAGCTGTAGCATGAACAAACATGCAAACTATGGTCTGTGTAAATAGTATACAGCAGGACACGTGAGAAGCAGAGACGAGCCTCTGCTTTCAGACAATTCATGCCACACAATTGAAGAGTAAGAAGAGTACAACATGTTCTCAGAAGAGTTTCATACATTTAATTGGTCACATTTGGGTAAACATACAGTATAATTCTCTGAATCTTGATGGGCCAGATCCAAGCTTGGGTACAAAAGTATGTTCTGATAGTTGTGAAAGTAATAGTGCAGTAGAGTATTTGTAGTAGGGCTTCAACAAGTTAATCAATTATTGAAATGGTTGTAAACTAATGAAATAATTGAATAATCGTTAACTTCTCTATACGCTGACTCCAAAACATGCTGTGTGTTGAAAGAAGAGGTTTTATTACTCAGACAGAGCAGGATACTTGTTCATCTTTAAATATTCTTCACCAGGACGTCATCAAAAGGTTTGACTTCAGCTTTATTTTAGTAAAATCAAGTAAAAATCTCATATTCACAAACCTTTCACGTTCTAAATCACTAATCTATTAATCAAAACAATAATGGCTAGATTAATTAATTACTAAAATAAACGTCAGTTGCAGCCCTAATTTGTAGCAGCAATAATAGCAGTGACTAAATCAGAGAAGTACTGTCCCATTACCAGTGACTCCTCCAACTCTATTTCATGTTTCTTACTGTCATTCATTTCAAATAAAACATTAGATGATAAACTATAAAAAAAATAATCACAACCAGGCATGAGTGATACATCGGGTTCCACTACAGGTTTTTGTGATATTGAAGGGTTTAATATTAAAAGTGTAACCGCTATTTTGTTTTAGTATTTTTTTCTAAGCAGCTCCATTTTTTATGCCCAAGTGTAATCCGTGGTTTGTTCTTGCCTTTTTGAACAGACTAATGAGTAAAAGTGGAATTTGAATGAGTCTATATGCAACAAATAATTTTACATTCCAGATAAATACATCTGTGATCTTTATTGTAATTTTACAAATGTGTGTGCCTAGCAATGGATTTTCAAATCAGTATCAGCAAATTTTGGTATTCACAATAGAAAAAATGTGCTGACAGTAGGGCTGGGTGATATGATATATAGAATGTTTCCCTTACATTGATCAATCACATTTTTTGATTTGATTTTTATTTTGTCTCATTAAAAACAAATAAAACTGCCTCTCGATATTAATTACCTCAACATGAGCAACACAGACTTTAAACAACTGCCATTTAAAGTAGACCTAAGTAACATGTTTTCCTTATTAAACGTCTTTGTAAGTCCGTGTGGTAGTTATGGAGGTATTTTCGGGGCGTTTGAAGCTCCCGCCATCGCCCCCTGCTGTTTTTTGTGCAGAAAACCAGACTTGCAACATTTCCTGACGCCGACTCAAAGATAACGCTCCAAAAAAACCTTAGCTCGATCTCTTTTTAATTTGGCGACAAGAAATGTTTTTGTATCCGATTGTACTTCCTTATTTCTATAAAAAGGTAGGGGAAAAAAGAATAAAAGAACAAAAAAAGCTTTTGGCGTCTTTTACTAGCAGTGTATTTTCACAAGAGACCTGCAGGGGGAGCTCTGTCGCTGAATAGTCACATTTAAGTCTGAACTCCAAACCACGTGCTTTTACTGACCGAGGATTGGTTTTAAACCTCTTAATGCCATAAATCTGAGCTGATCATTGACAATTCGAGATGACTCTATCTCAGTATCAATTCACATTTGATTAATTGCATGGATCCAGCAGACAGTATTCATTGTTATTAATTAGATAGAAGTTGTAGAGTACGCCCGTTTCCAGTACTGATAATTAAGTAGGAAGCCATTGTAATTCCACCAACAGCAAGACTTGCAGAAATATAATGATTAGAGGTGGATAACATGTCAAAAAGTTTTGAAGATATGCAACATTTGTTTATAGTTTTTATAAAATGCAACAAAAAGATCGGATTAAAAACAAAAATGAGAAAATATATGTTGCAAACTTTCAAATAAGCGGATAAGATGATATTTTGGCAGTTTTTGTGATTAATTTGACAGACATTTCACTTTTGTCTGGTAATTAAACCTCACCTGATATGTTTAAAGACATGTTGTTGCACATTTCTTCGACGTTTGACTATTATTACCAGGATACTCCAAAAATATATCATTTGTCAACATTAAATCTAGACTTATACACACAATATGTTTCTGAATAGTTTGAGTAATCCTGTTTTGAAGCAGAAGCCTGTACTCTTACTATTTCACCTCCAGCAAATACTTTAAATCTTTTAATGACTCACAGTTTCTGTTACATTAGCGTAAAATTACAGACAGATCGCTGACAGCTAATGTATGATGCTTTCTCTGCCGTACAATCACTTTATGACAAACCCAGATGCCCTTCCCCGTGCTTTTGTCATGAATAATAACAGTTTCCCCCGTGGTGTTTTTATAATTGCGCCTCTTTTAAAACAAGCTTCACCAACCGAGGCTAAAGCACACACACCGGCAATTACAGCATACTTTCTTGACAGAGCTACGGAAGCCAAACGCAGACAGGGGCATCTTATGACTGATGTGAGTGCACGCAAATATATGTGATTGTGTATAATTAGTATCATCGAAAACGCACTGGATACTAAACGGGCACACCTGACGCCGGGGATGTGGCAACAGAAGTCATCCAGATACAATGGATGGAAGAACAAGGCAGTACTTTTGACATAAAGTAAATAACGACAGGAAAGACAGTTGTAAATATCCGCGGGGTTTACCAAGAGGAAGCTACAAGGCAAACTTTACTACGGGGCAAATAAAGAGTTAAAACAAATAACAGCTGGCTCGTCTTTATGTACGTGTAATGACAAGTAGATTATCTCATTAAGAATTCCTTTAAGGTTTGTTTCTTCAGTACATTTTCTAACCAGATATCATTCGTATCTTTTACAATCACTGCCATATTGCAAAACTTCTTTAGAAATTGCAAAAATGTACAAAATAAAGATAGTAAAACCATGGTAGCGTTGTCACGATACTCAAATATACTAAGAAATATACTCCATACCACAAGGATAATTAAAAATCGTATAGTATGTTATTTTTCATACTTTTAAACCATGGCACTTTGAGATATTACAAAAAGCTTTTTTGTGATCTAAGGCAGTGATTCCCAACCTTTTTTGCCTTGAGTACCCCCTAAGGTTTATTTCATGCTCAGAGTACCCCTTAACTTGAGTTTTAGGCAAATAAATGGGTTTACTAGTCAGATATAGTCAATTATTTATTATTATTTTATTATTATATTATTATTATTATTTATTATCTTTATTGTTTTATTACATTTATGGTCCAAGATGCTTCAAAAAGATGCTAAATTTACAACTTTTTATTGAGATAAAAGTACATTTCATCTTCATTTAAAACCATTCCAAGTACCCCCTGGTAATGCCTCACGTACCCCTTGGGGTCCCTGTACCCCTGGTTGTGAAACACTGATCTAAGGCAACCAACAAACATATTGTATTCATGTGTACGATGCATACTGTTAATGTAACTACAGAGCTAATTAAATTGTGTTTATAGCACACAATGTAGTTCATAGTGTACACAGGAATATTTTAAAATGAAAAAAAAAGGATATATTCTATGCTGTATACCCAAGTGTATCTAAGGTAAAATAAACTTGCATTTGACTTGGATGAAAGAAAAAGTAAAAACAAACGTATTGTTTTAAGTGGTTTTAAGGTGTTGTTGTGGTTTTGTTTTGTTGTGGTTTTGTTTTGTATCTCCAATCCTCAACTCTCTGCACAGATTGAACCAGGCCTATGTCATAAGATCATCCACATTGTACAACTTAACGTCATCATTTCAGATGGAGTTTTTTATGACGTTTTTATTGTAAATGTACATTTTGTGTTTTCCACCGAAGAGTATCTTATAAAAGCAGCACTTTGTGACTAAATTAGACCGCTGTGCCTAACTGTAAAGTATTTTATTTCTTGTCAGTCCGGAGGTAAGAGTTCCAGTTCTGCAGTGTGAAAATCAGCTTTAATGGGTGAGTCACTGTTTTTGACAGAAATAATAAAACAAAACCTCTACAAATGTTAAACCATATTGCTATTTGCCATGTTAAACTCAAAGGGATGTCATGATTATTTGGTCAGTCGATAATTAAGAAGCTAAATCAAGCAAAATACAGTCAATCTAAAAAAGTGAACCTAAATGTAATATGCCTTTTTATTTGGATAGCTTTATCGTTCAGTTTGATTTCTTTAAGTTGGTGAGAGGAATGCAGATCTAGTATAGAATTAAAAAATAAAAAATTAAGATTTCAGTATAAATAATACTAATAAACTAGTAAACAATTATTCATTCATTCATTCATTCATTTTCTACCGCTTATTCCCGTTAGGGGTCGCGGGTGACTGGAGCCTATCCCAGTGACTTTGGGCCTTAGGCGGGGTACACCCTGGACAGTGGCCAACTCGTCGCAGGGCTGACACAGAGAGACAGAGACATGGACAGACAACCATTCACTCTCACATTCATTCACTAGGGACAATTTTTAGAGTTATCAATTAACCTATACAGTCATGTCTTTGGACGGTGGGAGGAAGCCGGAGAACCCGGAGAGAACCCACGGTAACACGGGGAGGACATGCAGACTTCACCCAGAGAGATCATGTGATTAGTAGTTAAACAATTAACTTGTTAGTAGTTAAACAATTAAAAACTGTTAAATCGCGATGTTTCTTCTCACAATAATCAGACACTTAACTAACATTTGATTTTGTGAAAAAGTCCTTAAACTAAAACAGTGACTTTTTTTTGAGTATTGTACCTGTTGTGATATTGTACTTTTTGTCTTGATTGTAAATATATATATATATATTTCATCCTAGTTGATTTGTGTTTACAGACATTTTCCAATTTATGTTTGCATGAAAAAGTAGATAAATTACAAAGATATTCATCATTAAACCACAACAAAACATCTGCGTTTTATGTAAATTCTACCCTAGAATTCTATTTCTATTTCCCTCCACTAAAATTTAAGCTAAAGGCAATGTTGTTGTGTCCCATGAATGCTAACCTATACAACAAAAGATACAAAAGCTAGATATAAAAGCGAGATACAAAACTGACATCAACCCTCTTAAAAGATTTGAAAGTCTCCTTTACTCAAATGTTTACCAAAGCAAACAAGTGCAGCGTGCCTTTACGAGCTCAAGCCCATATTTGAATAAAACAGAAGCAGCAACTCTGCTTACCTTTGAGTTACAGTACTGGCCAGTGCAGCTCCTGCCTCTATCACCCACTACAAACCAATAATCATCATCATCAGGACAGCTAGTTAACTCAACAAAGACATGTTGCTTTCCACCTGAGCTCCTGACTTCAATGACAGCTCCTGACTTCAGTGACAGCTCCTGACTTCAAACAACTTCAACAACAAACCTGCGTGGCCAGTCTTAAGGGTAAGGATTTCCTCAGAATTACTCTGTGTACACGCTCAACTGGTTTAAAAGGCAAGAGAGGAACAACAAAGATGACATTAACAAGCTACGCCACCCTTCAGCATGATCCCTTTCCAAAACAGATGTCCCATTTATGGAGGTGTGTCGCTCACTTAAGGCCTCCTCAATGTGGTTTAAGTGACTGCCTTTTCTGTCTCCAAAGTGTTTTGTGGAATTACGAGACATGGTTGGCTGGCACTGTAAACTGTAGCTGGCCTGGCACGCAAGCGGCTGGCACACCATTCTAACCTCAGATTCCACTAGACCAAAGCCAAAACAAGGACCCTGAGCTGCACACATATAAATACAACTTGTATAAGATTATTTGGACAACCAATATGATTCATAGTGTTTGATGTGTTACATTTGCCAGTGCTGTAATTGTTTCTTTGGTTGAATCAACAATTTTGTGATCCCCTGTGAGGCAACTGCTGCTGTGATTTTGTGCTGTTGAAAAATAAATTGAGCTGAATTGATTAACATTAGCCCAAGTGTGTGCAGTGTTTTACAATTTTAGTCAAGGCTTTCAGCACACACCTACTGTTTCAGGTAGAAGCTCTCATGTAGAAATTCGGATCGTCACAATGCAAAAATATCAAACTCGATTTTGATTCTAAATAAACACAAAAATAACACTTAATAATAATGCCATGTTGTCCTACACTAGTCCAAGACCTATCTAAAGCCTTTTCTGAAAAGGACATTCATGCAAACTTAAGATGGAAGGATTGATAAATCCAGAGCATTTCTGAGGCTGATATAGGAGGTGTGGGTGGGAAAAGTGCCTTTGTTTGAGCACAGAGCAGAATTCAAAAGAAAACTTGTGACTCACAATATGGAGATTTTATTTTTAAAAAGCAGATTGTCACAGGAATGAGATCCCGATTCTATTTGTATCAATATTGCCCTGGTTTCACTGCTATATGTTTTAGTATTGATTAGTATCTGGGTATTGATACTGGTAGAAAGGCCCATTAAAATACTTTTGAGCAGATTCATTAATACAAATAGTAGGTCTGCTGTTCATGTGTTAAGTGCATTCTTTCTTCTCTATATTGCTATCCAAAAATTCTAAAGTAATTAATCAAGTTGAAGATGTTTTGACCATTTTGTCAATGTCACTGTTAACAAAACACAGGGATACTAGAAATGTAAACTCTCTTTCTCAACATACAGCAGAAGTGACAATATTTGTACCTAAAACAGTGAACTTTTGACTCTATTTGTTGAACCACTGTGGCAAAACAAATGACAGTCCCTTTTTTAATGTGAGACACACGACACTTATTATTTAATTTTCAAAAACATTTACATTTTTACACAAATCGTTGCTGTCCTAAACCTTCGTCATGGTGACTAATGTAATTTCATTTATAGACCTGAATAATGGTGTTTTTAGTTTAAAGAGTGTTGTTTAGAGCACCACCCTTTTGTTTACAAGCCTTCAAAGCTCCATACATGTCATTTAAGTTAATTAGGTCTGAGGCAGCGTGGTGAAAAAATGTGACAGGGTTGGATTCAGCGCTGTAATCAAAGGGAGACAGAGAGGAGACGTACCGTCACAGCCTGCTACCTCCATTTAACCACAGCGTCCCGGGACGTCCAGCCCTCTCACCTCTCACACAAGACCGACATGACAGGAGGCTTATCACTGGACCATAGCTGGACACTCACCACGACTGCACCGTGGGCTCTGGGCTAAGCTGCTAATGACTTGATGGGATAATCCTGGAGACCTAAAGTGGTATTTAAAATGGGCTGCAGCAAGAGCCAGAAGACAAGTAGTAATAACATTAGTCAATTGTATGAGAAGCACTTTTTATTGGCATAATGTAGCTAGGTAACTTGTGGTAGTTTCCCATTTTATCTTTGTTGCATGTGAACTTAATAGTTATTAGTCAAGTAAGTGTACATTGTTGTTGTTTCACTAATTATTACACTACTTCTCTTACAGTAATAGTATTAGTAGATGTATTAGTACTAGTAAAGCTCAATGTGTTGTTTTTTGCTTGCCCATACCACTGTCTGGATAATATCAATAACATCATATTTATAGCTCTAGGTATCTCTAGCAAATGTGCTTTTTATGTAGTGGCCTATAAAATAAATTCTCTATTCTGCTTGAAAGGACAATTGCAATAAAGCACAAGGTGAATGTACAATGTTTAAATAACTGGAAAAGATAAAATATCATTTGATTTAACAATCTGTACTTACATGTTGGATTCTCTGTATTATTTCCTTTCGTTGTTTTTAATAATATTGTTTCATAACAGTCAAACGAATGCACCAGCACATATTTCTTTATATTAATCTGGTCAGATGTCTGTCACAGCATCATTAGGTTTTAGGTTGTTGTTAAATAAATGTATTGCACTGTTTTGATTATGGTACCACTTTATAATAGCTACACCTCAATGTGCTCTAACAAAGCACGAACAAAGGCTTAATTCATAGTGAACAAATAGTTTATTAAGCATGATTCAGATTTAATAACTACTTGGTTAAGGTTAGGATTAGGAATTAAGGTTAGAGTATTAGTTTAAGCAGTCTCTAAGCCTGAATCATTCTTGTTAAACTATCTGTTCACTACGAGAGTTGGGTTCTACTTAAAACAGTCTTTGTTAATGTTTTACTAAGGAATAAGTGTAGTTATTATTATAAAATCATCAAATAAATTTGATGATTCTTTGAAGTTTAAACAAAGACAAAACTCAGATGGAATCAACTATTTATTTATTGTTTTGTTTCCATTATTAGGCACAATTTAGGGGAGACTGGTTGAATTCACCGTAATCTCCATGACCTTCATCTCCTGCGCACCCGGAGAAACAGCAAAGAACGACTCAATGCATAATTATGTACTGCACATTGGAAAGTCAATGTAATCTCTACTGCGTCAATACAAAAATAATGACTAAAAGGGTGCCACATTATACCAGTTGTATGTCATAATTGTACAAAGGAGGGGAAATATTGATTTTACATTTTTAACAACTCAATTCACAATAATGCAGTTTTTATCAGATATTTTACTCTAGCTAATACTTAAAACTAAAATGAAGCACTTGTTGCGTTGTTTTCATCGCCATGATTGGACCTACAATCGCTCGACCTTCCATCTCGTGTTCTTTCATCTCGTGATCGTCCTCTGGTTCATCTTCAGGGGAGGC
The DNA here is from genome assembly GCA_019453435.1 of Rhinogobius similis. Taxonomy (NCBI): domain Eukaryota; kingdom Metazoa; phylum Chordata; class Actinopteri; order Gobiiformes; family Gobiidae; genus Rhinogobius; species Rhinogobius similis. The sequence goes on along the minus strand of CM033624.1, from coordinate 22,692,901 downwards.
CGTGTTTTGAGCTGTTGAACTGTAAAAAAAAAAAGAAAAAAGAAAGCTATAACTCATAAACATTCAGTGCGTTTGAAATTGTACCGCATTTACAGGAAACAGCACACCTGAGGCCAACAAGACAAGGGCCATTACTCTAAGCAAACAGCAGAGTGAGCTGAGATGACAGATGTACAAATGTCAAAAGTTTGTGTTCAGTTTGAACATTTTTGCATACGTTTTAGCGAAAAGACAAACTGTACTGGAGATTTTTATCCGGTCACATCTAAACCTAAGAACAGAACTCCTGAATTACCACTCTTAATAGATCATCACATCAAACCGATAGGTGACTAATTGTTTTAAAACTAAATTAATTTTTAAAATGTGTTTTCTTTGTGATATAAACACTAGTATGCGTTTTTTTATGTTTGGATTAATAATTGTATTCTAATAAACATAATTGCTTCTACAATTCCTACATTATTTTCACATTTAATTAAAGGTACAATAAGTTTTTTGATGCACATCCACTATGCACCTTCCTGTCTGCAGGGAGTTGTTATTGCTTTGCCTGGAATGTTCCACAGTATGGCATTACATTTATCTATCTTTTACAGATGTTTTTATTGCTCAAAAATACATTGCAAAACATGCATTCTTACTGTGAGTGAGCTTGCCTCTCCGCAGATCTGACCTGTAACTTGGCCTTGTGGCATCATCTGCTTGTCTCCATGGAGATAGATAATTTTGATGTCATATTAAGGAACATTCCAGGCAAACTAATAACATATCCGTAAAGACAAGTTAAAGTTAAAAATGAAACCCTAAATACACTTTTTTCAAACATAGTAGTGATGTGTTTGTAAGCCAGTGTTACAGTGAGAGAGCAGGTACTCACAGGTCGAGGCGCTGGACTTAAGACGAATCATGTCGTTGTTTGGACGGACAGCTGAAGAAGTGAAGAGCAGCTAATGCATGACGACTTTTTCTCTGGCACCACTCAGCCCTGAGACAAGTCTGTTTGACCAAGGCCCGGTTTATGGAAAATAAATTCACTCTAAGCAGTAATACATATCAAGTACAATAGAGAGAGTTAACTGCATTGTGGCTGAAGTCGACTAATTCCACTCCCTTTGTCCACAGTCAGAGGAACATCCTGTATTAAATCAAGCTTAAATCAAGCTTGGAGCAGTTTTATTAAGCCAGACATTTTTATAACATTTTCTGAAACTTTAAGGTGTCTTTGCGTATATAATACAGTATAATTTAATATAAAGACATAATGTACAATAGGGATGTCAAGATTATTTGGTTAATTCAAAATCATGATTGTTCAGGTTACACTAAATTCATTATATATATATATATATATATATATATATATAATGATGAGTGACAATGAAACGCATGAGATGCCGGCTCAGACGTCGCCCGGCCAAACAAGGTCTGCGTCAGGTGCAGGGGAACCAGTGCACCTTGATGACAAATGGGCTACTGGAACAAGGCACAGATGGGCGAGATGCGAGAACAAGGCTCTGTTGGAATGCTACTACTCAAGTAACCCTAGTCAGAGGGGTTACATGCAAAGGATGTGGGATAAATGATTGTGGCGAGAATGAAGTCAAGGCAACCCCGACGTCGATTACAACGGCTGAGTGAAGTACCATCAGAAAGTTTCCTAGAGGATGTGAATGCAGCATTGAGAGCGATCCCTACCATGACCATCACTGAAACCAATGGAAGTGAGTCAGCTGACTGAGGCTGAGAGAGGTGCAATGAAAAAGCAAGTACCTAAGAAGTACAGCCAGATGCCCATACCTGAAGCACTCGAAACTGCCAAGCAAAGGCTCCAAGCCTTGGCCAGCCGCCTAAAGAGATACCACGAAGATAATGAAGCCAGGCGAATAAACAGGCTGTTGCAACTCAACCTATGAGCAAAAGTGTACTCTCAATGGCAGGGTAATAACAACAGAGCAGACCCACCAAGGCTGGAAACTGAGGGATACTGGAAGAGTATCTGGGAAAAGGAGGCATCACACAACAGCGATGCAAAGTGGCTCGTGGCTCTGAGAGAGGACCACAGCAACCTCCCAGAACAGAATCCAGTCACCATCACAGTGGCAGATATCCAAGAAAGAGTCTCAGGCATGAAAAACTGGACAGCCCCCGGCCCAGACATGATCCACGCATACTGGCTAAAGAAACTCACTGCTCTCCATGAACGCTAGCAGCACAAATGAACCAGCTGCTGAGGGGCCGGGACTCACCCCTGAATGGCTAACCAGAAGAGGCGCACGATCCTGATCATGAAGGATCCTCCAAGGGTACAGTCCCATCCAACTATCGGCCAATAACCTGTCTCTCCACAACATGGAAGCTCATGTCAGGCATCCTCGCGGCTAAGATAAGTGGGCACATGGACCAATACATGAGCAAAGCACAGAAGGGCATAGGCAAAGACACCAGAGGAGCCAAACACCAACTCCTGGTTGACAGAACAGTCGCCCAAGACTGCAAAGCCCGACACACCAACCTGTGCACTGCCTGGATTGATTACAAGAAAGCCTACGACTCAATGCCACACACATGGATCACTGAGTGCTTGGAGATGTACAATATCAATAGGACACTAAGGGCCTTCATAGCAAGCTCAATGAAGCTGTGGAAGACCACCCTGGAGGCCAATGGCAAGCCACTTGCACAAGTGACCATCAGATGTGGCAGGAGATGCACTGTCCCCACTGCTGTTCTGTATAGGTCTGAACCCCCTCAGCCAGATAATCAACAAGACTGGCTATGGATACCGACTCAGGAATGGGGCCACCGTCAGTCACCTCCTCTACATGGATGACATCAAGCTGTATGCTAAGAGTGAGCGAGACATCGACTCACTGATCCACACCACCAGGATCTACAGCACTGATATCGGGATGTCATTCGGGCTGGAAAAGTGCAGTCGGATGGTAGGTAGTCCACACCTTCCCTCTCTTTGTTGTTCCCAGAGGGAACAATAGCAGACATTGAGGATGGGTACAAATACCTTGGAATACCACAGGCAAATGGCAACCTCGAAGGGGCAACGAGGAAAGCAGCAACTGCCAAATACCTCCAGCGAGTAAGGCAAGTCCTAAGAAGCCAGCTCAATGGCAAGAACAAGTCCCGGCGATAAACAGCTACGCCCTGCCAGTGATCAGATACCCTGCAGGCATAATAAGATGGCCAAAGGAAGAGATACAGACCACAGAGCGTTAAGACACGAAAGCTCCTGACCATGCATGGAGGGTTCCATCCCAAATCCAGCACCCTGAGACTGTACACTAGCCGTAGGGAAGGAGGCCGTGGACTATTAGTGGAGAGCCACTATCCAGGATGAAACATCCAAGATCCACAAGTACATCAAGGATAAGGCCCCAGATGATGATGTGCTCAGTGAATGTCTCAGGCAATGGGGAACAGAAGGTGAGGTGCGGAGGAGGGACCATCATGGGAGGACAAGCCCCTCATGGATGTACCACCGAACATAACTGAAGTGGCTGATATCAAGAAATCCTACCAGTGGCTAGAGCGGGCCGGACTAAAGGACAGCACAGAGGCACTCATCATGGCTGCACAGGAACAGGCCCTGAGCACCAGAGCGATAGAGGCCCAGATCTACCACACCAGACAAGACCCACGGTGTAGGCTGTGCAAAGAAGCTCCTGAGACAGTCCAACACATCACTGCAGGGTGTAAGATGCTGGCAGGGAAAGCATACATGGAACGCCACAACCAAGTGGCTGGTATAGTGTACAGAAACATCTGTGCGGAGTACGGACTGGAAACCCCAAGGTCAAAGTGGGAAACACCTCCAAAGGTGGTAGAGAATGACTGAGCGAAGATCCTGTGGGACTTCCAGATACAGACTGACAGAATGGTAATGGCAAACCAACCAGACATCGTGGTGGTGGATAAAGAGCAGAGGAAGGCCGTTGTGGTTGATGTGGCGATACCAAGTGATGGCAACATCAGGAGAAAGGAACATGAGAAACTGGAGAAGTACCAAGGGCTCAGAGAAGAGCTGGAGAAGGCCTGGAAGGTGAAGGCCAAGGTGGTGCCCGTGGTGATCGGAGCACTGGGGGCAGTGACCCCCAAACTGGAGGAGTGGTTACAACAGATCCCTGGAGGAACATCAGACATCTCAGTCCAGAAGAGCGCAGTGCTAGGAACAGCTAAGATACTGCGCCGAACCCTCAAGCTCCCTGGCCTCTGGTAGAGGACCCGAGCTCAGAGATGGATGTGACCACCCGCGGAGGGTGAGCAGGGAATTTTTTTTTATATATATACACACTCACAATAATTTGAACACCAACATTTATGACATCCTTAAAAGTGACTAAAATAATGAGGAATGGTAAATGCAAACATCTTTTTAAACTACACCAAACAAGGTTGCTCATAATGGTTTTTTATCAAACAACAGAAACAGTTACCAAACTGCCATTGATCAACAACAAATTACACCATCATGTTATTTCCTCTGGGAGAAAGTCTACAACACAGACAAATCTGACCATCACTGGCAGTACAGTACATAAAACAAACAAAGAAACAAAAACAACAACACAGGATCAATTGAGCTTTGCAAGGCTTAAAACTCAATAGAAATATTACACATTTTTCCTATTTGCCTTGAAGCTGAGCTCTAGAGAAAAATAAAAGACATTTTTTGCTAATCCAGCTAGCAAAATCACATTTCTCACTAACTACTTGCAATGTTTACCACTGACTAATTCTCACAAGTATCTTGTAATTGTTCAGTCAAAAACATTCAGTTAATGAACATGAGAAGGGGAGTCAAATGACTGGGAATGTGTATTTAAAGTATGCAAAGGGTCACAGAGGTCAGTAGTATTGCATTTTCAAGTAATTCTACTACATACATAGTACATACTTTTACTCACTCTTGGATGTATAATGACGGTGTGCCAATACTCTTAGATAAGGTTTATGTGAATTGTATTAAATGATGTGAACATTACGGTTTTGCACCAGTCCTTCAGATATGATTACATTATTGTCATTTTAAAAAATTCAATTGTATGCATTGTGTTTTGTCTGTTCGACAAATCATAAATCAGATTTTAAAAATATATTTTACATCCAAACTGTTACTCAGTACTCAAGTACTGGTAGATTCTCTAAACACTTTTAACTCTCACTGAGTAATTATTTGGATCACTATTTACTTCTACTAGAGTAATACTTTTTAAAAGTATATTACTCTTACTTGAGTACAATTAATATCTGAAATCACTAAATGTAGCTACTAAATCTGCTTATTTCTTATTGACTACATCAGCAAATAGAAACATTATATTACCACTTTGTGCTGAGTGAATCCATAATGATAATAATAAATTCATTATTATATTATTTATTAATAATAAAGTGGCAAAAATGTATGTAGTGATAATCCGTTGAGCTAAACTTGGAAAGAGAATACCTGAATCTTAACTTTGAATCTTGACCTGTCTGGTCTTGTCTCTTGCTCTAGACAAACTGTAAACACTTCAGAAACAGGCTTCAGATGTCATTCCTCAAACGCGACAGTCAGAGAGAAAAGAGAACAAAGACAGAGAGATTTCCCAGTCACTTCAAAAATGCCTTTGTGTTTCTTCATGTGGACAGCACCTGCGCTGACTTTACACTCAGACTACATACTACAAGACGGGCCTAATCTCTTAAGTGTGGTCGGCACACAGCTGTATTAAAATGCAGAGTCCCACACAAATCTAGGTATGTTGTTGGTGTGTAAGTGTGTGTTTGTGTTCAAATGGGAGAACTGATGATGGACACGACGTGTGCCACTTTGACAGGGCAGGGTCGACAAGCACCAAACACTACAGACAGTGGACTACTCTTTTTGAACTATAGCTTTTTAGAACGCGTTATCTTCTTCTTTAACCAGTTCACTACATACAATAAATAACTAAAAATTGTGTCTGAGATTCAAAATATTATTATTATTATTTTGTTTATTTGTTGTTGTTTTTTTACAGCACATAGCTCCCAGGATGCCTTGCTTCATGGTTTGAATAAAATCTAGGTAAATGTCAAGGGTTTGTCCAGAGCTGATACAGATATACAATAATTGTCCTGCTGTTGTGGTTGATCCCAATATTTGCCAATACCAATATTTAGATTTTAAAATCCATAGCAAGGACCACAAATTGATGTTAAACTGAAGTAAACTCTAGTAATAATAATAACAGAATGCATTTGTCTGGGATATAAAATCATTTGTGGCATGACTGTGTAAACATATGGTTAGATTTTTTAGCCAAGCAGCTCGTTCATTTCCATTTTTACTCATGAGCTGTTGTTCAAACTGACAAATCTGATGCACTGAGGACAAGCTGGGAATGACACGTGGGCACACACAGACTGGGCACCAAATATCGGACGATACTGATACTGGAACTGACTGTATACACTCAGCAAATGTTATCACAATTTTCTTGGGGCCAGATGATTTCGATTTTGTCACGATTCATGTTCACTTTGTATTTTTTATTGCCTTTAATAGATCTTAGGATTTAGATTAGACATGGAGGAAAAATATCTAATTGTGACGGCGTGATTGTGATTAGATTTGCGATTTATGTTTTAGTAGTAGGATTCTGTTCAAATTCACATTTTAAACACATTTTTGTCGCTCTTAGTCGTGTTTTTGTCACGTTCAGTTGCGTTTGTCATATTTAAACATGTCTTTGTCAATTTTAGTCACGTCTTGGTTGTTTTTAGTCATGCTTTTGTTGCTTCTTGCCAAGTTTTGGTGCACTGAGTTGCATTTGAGTGCATTGCTTTTGGCCGCGCTTTTGTTCCTTGTTTCAGAACATGTTTGTACAAATCAAACTACAGTTAGCAGTTTTATTCAAATCAGAGCCAGACATTTTGTTGTTTGTGGAAGAAATTATTGCTCAGAGGCTTCAGAGGCTAAACAGCAGGAGAAAAAGTGTGTTTGAACAGACACAGCTACATTAAACAGAGAAACACTGAATCATGATACAGCAATTTCACAAAAATAGCAGATTGTCACAGGGACGAGTCGATTTTTATCACCATTTCACCCAGCTTCACCTGTCACTTTAATAATGTAAATAATACTATTGTTCTGATCCCGTGTCTTGTATATATATTGTATTTAATTTTTATTCTACACATTTTATTTTGTATGCCCTTATTTTAGCATAGTCTATTCTTTTTACCTTTCTATTATTATTATTCATTGTTATATGTTACACCTTACTGCCAAAGAAAGTTCCTAGTTTGTGAATTTTGTTCACCGACAATGGCAATAAAAACTTTTCTAATTCTGATTCTGATTACAGTACGACATCTCACTATTAGGGGAAAGCTCTTATACACAGTATTTGTACTTCTTTTCTATTTGTTTGATTCTTTATTACAAACTGTTCAAATAAACAATATGAACTGAACTGAACTATCTACAAAAACAGCTCATTTGGCATCGAATGAGGGCCGTGTTGGTGGAGTTTTGGGAACGAAATGCTGTTTTGGTTGAATCCTGCTAAACTGTCCTGGGTCGTCTTTGCTGGAAATTTTGTCTTATGATGTGCCAAATGTTTTTCAATTGGTAGCCAGAGAATCTCAAATATGCAAGTCCTTTCCTGAAGAAAACATGTGAGTTTAACGCAGTGTCTTAGAGTTCTTCGAGTTGTAAGTTTCTCTAGAGATAGACTTAATGCCAACTAACCAAATAATCAATAAAATCTATTATGAAAATGTAAAATAATAATACTGGGTCAGTGTTTTATTCTGTTTTTGCATTTCACACAGCATCCAAACTTGTTTTAATTGGCATTGTAGAAGATTAAACGACCTAACCCTTGGAGAAATCAGTCGTTTTGTGAGCCGTCATAAATTGTTTCCCACTGACAGAATTGGCGTCCTTTCTTTAGACACGGATTTACAGTGAGCATGGTATGTGCTCCTCAAACTTGAAAGTAACACGATGAAGCCGCCTCAGTCATGACCGCAGCTGTCCATACGAGAGTTATAAGTGTAAAACCATTACTATATCAAACAAGACAACTTATCAGACTGTTACATCAGTGCTACAGCAGAAACCATGTCAGGATCCAATTACCCGCCCATAAAGTGGCAATTTCTGTTATTAAGAATGTGCCGAGACATGTTACGAATATTGCTCAAGTTGAAAGTGTTTCTGACTCATTCAAGATCATTACAACTGCAGCAAGCGCCAACAAGGACAGACAAGCACAATGCAGAAGAAAAAGAACAACCAAATTATAAAATGAAACCTTATCGCACAATAAGATCAGAAAGTCTGGGTGATTACAGTTTTACAGCAATAATTAGCATTTAAGACGCTGAAATCAGTTTAGGGCTGTCACTAACGATTATTTTAGTAGTCAACTATGGTCAGCAGTTAAGTTAAACAATCATTTCCATTAGGTATTGACTTTTTAAATTCATATTGGTAGTGACTGAAGGCTTCTAGATAGAGAATATATATGAATGAACTGTTTTAGTTATGAAAATCATAAATTGTGTTTTCTTTTTTGACATTTTAAATTAAAGTGCAGTTGACAGGTTAGATGACACATTTCACTAAAACGTAGTGAACGTGATTATATTTAAAATTTCACTAAACGTTTTGCCCTTATGTTTGACAGTTTTTTTTTTTTAGTTTATTGACCTTATTCCGGAATTTGCCGTACGCGCCGCCGTCTTGTGTCTGTTGTATTAGTTTACACGGAGCAGACGAGCTCAACAGAAAATAAGTTCTACACGGACTAAAAAGCCGTTTTCAGACGCCCAGGAAATCGGTGCATTGTTGACTTGTTGTTGCTCGTGTTCATTAAACATTTTACACAAATCAACCTACTTTATGTAACATTTTAGGGGCGAAACTTTTCCCTCGTTCGTCATTAGCTTTAACGGAGTTCTCGACAAACGGAAGTGCGTTTACAGACGGAAGTTCAAAAAACGGCAAAAGTGGGCGGGGCAGAATAAGGTCAATAATGTTACTTCCTGGTTAAAATGACATATGTAGAGGTAATTCCAGGTTACCTAGCAACCAGACTGTAAACAAGGGCTGAAATCCTTATAAATTACACAATACTTGTAAAGTAACAGTAAGTAAAGCTTGACAACACCTTTGTTTTGTTAAGTGATCTTTTAAACTGTTTTAAAAATGTGTCCCTGTATTTTCAGTGTCACCTACTGATGATATCACGGAGGGATTCGAGAAATCAGCACTACGTCCTGTAATTTTTCAAAAGTTCTTCTCAAACTGCAGCTTCACAGAGGTAAAACTACGACACATAATTACCTCATATGCAATCCACCAAACTAAGTGATAATTAGACACGAGAACCTGTCATGTGCACTTTAATGTCACTCTTTGTTATAAAGGTCTTTTTTCAAATAGTCAAACAGCTAAGCTTAGTCTATTAACCATTTCATTTTGTTTAGTCATGTCTGTTTAGTCAGTTTGTCAGTAAATGTATAATTTGGACTATTCCACTAATCATAATAAGCATTTTTATGACAATGGGAGAAAGGAGAAGGCATGGAGCGTGCTAGCTGTTGATTTGGGAGTGAATCATAAGTTTAATCTTCCTATCCACACAAGAACACTGTGTGCTACAACTTTTCTGTTTAAATGGTTGTTTTTGGATGAACTCCCATGCAGTTGTAGTCTTGTGAGGGCAGTTTTAGTCAGCTTTATGGTCAAATCATTGAGACACTGAGAAGTTTTGAGAGCTTTTGCCAATATCATACCACTTTTAAAAGTAAAGTTACAAAGTTGGAAAAGTTTCAATGAAACTCATGTTGTGGTCTTTAATCTTTAAATATTGATCAAATTGCACATCGGAAAGTGAACAGGTAAAGTGTACTCTCCTGGCCATCATCAACAGCCATTAGTTGCACATGAAATGAGGCTGGACGATTTGGGAAAAATGCATTTGATTGAATTGATTGCATCTCTGCATTGGTGACTAGCAAAAGTTTATTTTTTTTTATAATTTTATAATATTTTTTCACAATTAGGGTAAGGTTAGGTTTAGGAACAGTTCATTTGGTTAAATTTAGGGCTTTAGGACAGAGAAGCACACTGCGAACGAACTGTGTTGAATTGAAAGTTTTCTGACAAGAATTGCAAATTGCATTTTAATAAATGGATTCTGTTCAAAAGTTTAAATGTGTCTTGAAGAATTGACAAAAAGACTGAAATTCAAAATGACAAACTATGTATTTCATAACATTTTTGTACAGGCCTAGGTTCAAGCATAAAACTGAATATTTTGTGGTTTTTGGAAGAAAGAACAGTTACAACTATGCAACTTGCTGATTGCGTCCATTCAAACTGCAATTTCAATTCGATTGCGATTAATCTTGCAGCCCTAATGTGAAATTCAATTGTCTCTCCTATAGATTTATGTTAATCTCCGGCGCAGCCTTGGCTCTGGTCCAGCAGTCCTCCAGTTCGCCCTCGGAGCTGTGGGCTTCTCTGACAGAGGAGACAGCGAGCAGAGGAGTTGTACCTTGTTTCACCCCGTCATAGTGATGTCCTACACACAGCGCTGACAGGGAGAGCCCAGTGAAAGACACACCGCCCGCCTCATTTGCATTTCTGGAAGCGCATGAATGAAATCGTTTGTTCTGCTCTGTGATCCCAGTAAAAAGGGTCCATTAAGGAGTGTTTTAGGGTTCGGCGGAGATGGGTCGGAAGTTTGGGAGCTTGTCTGTGTTGTTAAAGTGTTTCGCAAGACGTCGTGGGTGAATACGGTGAAAGTGTGTTTGACATCTTTGAGCGAGCAGGTGGACCACATGACACACACTGGGTCAATAAATCAGGTGGGTAAACGTTCCATTGTTGGTTATGAGAACGCCGCCAGGCAGTGATTAACGTGGGTGAGGGTTGTGTGGTGTTTACAGCTAGTTATCAACAACGACCTGATCTCAGAGATTTCAACATCTCCCTTTAAGACGATGCCAACAAGCAATTACAGGAGATTTTCCCACAGGTACATCCTCTCGCTTGTTTATGAGACGGGAGGCGGCAGTGTCAAATTTATGTGTTACAATTAATGTGAGAAAAAAACAACCATTATGATTTTATGATTGGCAAAACAATTTCCCACATTAATGCAGTAAAGTCCTCACTTACATTCGCACAGTAGAGCCATACTTATAATACAGCTTTCATTTACTCAAAATACTTTACTTTTTAATTTACTGAAGATTCTTGTTTTTTGATATTGCTGCTTCAGACATTGTCACAAATGGTCACATGGTCACCGTTAATGTTAAACGTGAGTGGCCAAACTTTTTTTTTTTAATCTGGGGCACATATTGTGACATAATAACGGAGGACCACAAACCATCAGGTCTATCAGGTCTTCTCATGTATAAATGTTTGTTATTCAGGTTCTGATGGTAGAAAAATGTATATACTTGCCGTAATGAGAACAACTTGTGTTTAGGCATGTTAAGCAGAAAGAGGCTAAACAAAAATGTTTCTGAGAACCGCAACCGCATTTGGCCCCTGGGCCACACTTTGGACATACCTACTGCTGTAAACTTCATTTCTTATGTATGAGAACTACATATATTAGAATATATCATTTGTGTTGTAAAATTGTGCATTGTACATACATTCATGTGGAAACAAAGCCTGGAGGGTCACAGAGTTTAGGAGGTTGCCATCTTTTACTGTGAACAGGGAAAACCATGGGAATTCTGCTCATTATCATATGAATGGGATTCCAACAGCAGGAAGAGACGGACACTCAGTTGACCGCCCGGTGAGAGAGACACCGGCATCAGACGATCAAAATCACAACCGAGAGGTCAAAGGGCACCGCTAATCCTCGGCTCAGTGTGCAGTAAACGTGGAACCAACAATTTAATTATAGGGCTCGAAATTAGATGAAGAAACAGCGCCAAATATCATGAGATTCCCATGCAGCGTCCAAGCAGCATGAGAGATTTTACTCATCCAAGCTTACGATACGCTGCAACCTGAGAATCCAAACAGTAAAGCCAACACCTGTAATTTAACAGGAAATGCAGCAACAAGTTCACACATGAAACTGGCTTTTCTAAAACAAAGGAAGTCTAACTTTTACAGCCAAAACAATGATATGGCTATTGTTTTTCAGTGAACATACAAATGAGTCCCTTTTTTAGTTTCAGTCTTTTCATCATTGCCACTTTTCTGGCATAGAGATACATTGAAGTCATAAAAAGCCAAATAATAATTGAAATATTTAGTGGCAATGCAGCTCAACAATTTCTATATAATTGATATATACAATTGTATATACAATTGATATATAAAGACCAGCCGTTTCCATGAACTCACTATTCATTCCACGCATTTCTATCTCTTTGAATATTTAGCCAAATATAATTTATTTACAGATTTCCAGGCAGTAACTTTGAACGGTTCAAGGTGACTTTATTTGCACCCACAGGCCTTAGACCGAATGTTATGATTGTAAGTGAAATTGCGGTCAGTTGGTATTTTGGTATTTTTCAAATGTGTACAAAGAGAGTTTTCTATAAAATATGGTTGGGAAAGACAGAGGGGCTTGATTAAATAAACATGTACAGCAAAGAAGGTCAAATGTAATGCATGTCTGACCCTCATCATGTTTTGTTGATGCCTAAACTCTTGTGAAAACATTAAGATGCTTCGTTAAAATAATATATTAAAAGATTAAGAATGTCATTTTTCACAAAGTTTCTTTTAGGAGACGTTTGTCCTTTATCCAAGCGGGTCAGGAGAAGTGAGAACCTCTCTTCTTTTCGATCTGAGCTAATGCAAACTTCTGAGACAATAACTCTTGCACACTTGACCTTTGTTTTTTACAGTGATGAGTTGAGTCTATTTTCACCTCAAAACATCTGGAGTCTGATTTATGGAGTGAAAACCTCCTGGACGATTGACTTTTGGGACCCCAGTATGACATGTTTACAACATGACAAATCACAACTGAGAGCCCTTCAGGAATGAACTGTAAAATATTAATGCATTTGTGGAACTCAATAACAGGCTTTATGAAATTGTAGGTTTTGTGAAATAACGAGATTTCCAAGTTCCATGTGACACATAATGGACACCAAGAGCAACATGACAGGCACATTATAAATCTGTTATTTTGACATAGAACTATTTATTTTTCATCGCTGCGAAGAAGTTGATGTTTTAGCTTAAGTGCCTCTCTCCAGCCTTCAGCAAAAAGCATGTGCCAACACGGAGGTCGTGACTAAGAGAAATTCCATTTTCATCTCATCATAACGTTTCACTGATTTAGCTTTGAACAGTTCACAATAACAGTAAACCACAATCGATAAATCACCTAAATCATGTTCTCAAACAGACGGAAAATTACAAAATGTTTGATGAATTTCAGCATTTTATGGCTAACAAAACCTACATCAGACACTTATCAAATGTATTTCTCAAAGGTTGTATAAAGCCTTCATATTCCAAACGCATATTACTTCTGAATAACTTTCGTCATTATCATACCACACATCATTTTCACAGGTACAAGCACGAAATGTGTAGAACTCCATCTGTCCGTCTCATCGCTGAGCTTTAGTTCTGCTGTCTGACAAGAATTTCAAACAATCCTATCCATAACAAAATCCCTGTTTAAATGCACTTTGGGGGAACAAAAACATGAGTTTGCCGTGATCCGATGACCCCCTGGATCTGAGTGACGCGGACAGGATGTTTACCGTGTTTGTGCCGTCGTCTGGCAAACGGGAAGCGCTGGTCCCTGTCAACAAGTGAGGGCTTTGCTTATGTCACCACTTATTTCTGTGTTTGTCCCTTAAAAGTGTGCGATGAATGAGAGGTCTTAACAGAGAGAGCACTGTTCAAAAGCAAGTGCACCAATGAATGAGTGAAGAGCGTTACGGGCGCCAGCAGACCATGTTCTTCCCTTGATGAGAGGAATGCAAGTCTTTGTCGATTAAGCTGCCGAAAGTTCATCGTTGCGGGGGGTTGAGGGTTTGATGCCGGGGACAGTGCGCTGTTGGGGCCCGGTTTATCCCGTTCCCCATGTGCGACCGAGGGTAACTTTATCTGTGCGGTTCAGAAGAGGTGCAAAGTTATTTGTGCCCCCTGTGTGAGGCGCTGATTTCTCCAAACAGTTGTCGGCTGGAGCGGTCGTGACCTTTGAACTCGATCGTTAGGGGTCGCCGGCAAATCAGAGGGCAGCAAGTCAGGCGCTGTGTTATCAACAAGTCGCAGGAAAAAGTGAGGATACATTTTCAGAACTTTTACACTTGATTCTATTCTCGGTGCACGGGCAAAAATAATGTGACTATTTTTATTTTATCTAAGGCTGCAACAAATGCTTATTTTAGTAGCTGACTAGTCAAGCAATTACTTATATTGTTTATTGAGATTTCCAATGCATTTTTAACCAAACAAAGTTGAAATATGGTGACTGAAGACTTCTAGATGGAGAATGTTAGGGCTATAAATTGGGGCTGCACAATATATCGAAAAAATTTTATTGCAATTGTTGTTATCGCAATATGAATATCACAAAGATGCGCAATCATTTTGAATGGTTAAATGAAGATGAAAATATACTTTTATCTTGTGTTTCTTGCTCCGTTTGCTAAATACCGACACGGCACGTGAATGTTTAAGTGTTTTTTGTTACAGCTCTTACTTCAAAATCCTCATAACTTTTTTCATTATTTCATACACACATAAATTAAGGTGAATAAACTGTCGTAACTGTTTAAAATGTATCAGTAATGTATTTTTATGGTTTGCAGAGTAATGGACAAAGTAACTGCAAAGGTCTCCAGTTTCTTTCTTTCTTTTATATATTTTATTATATTTTATTCATTGTTTTATGTTGCACCTTACGCCGAAGCAAGTTCGTGAATTTTGATCACTGACAATGGCAATAAACCGTTTCTGATTCTGATTGTGATTGTACCTAAGCTACTATATTTTAAAGTAAGACACGAGAATTCAATTGTTATCCTTTATACCTGGAAAAGAAAAGAAAAAAATATGCAAATGAGGAAAAAATATGGTGAGGATATCTCTATCACAATACTTGACACCCATATCACATATCGCACTGATTTCTAATACCGTGCAGCCCTACTGTAATTAAAAATTATTTTGCTAAACAATTAGTCTTGCAATATTTATTTTGATTAACTATAAACCAATAGTTGTTTAGAACGCAAAAGTCACATGATGAAGAGATCTTTACTGAATTTGACACAAATGAAGCTGAAGTGAAGCCGTCTGAGGATCCAGGCTGAGCACATTCATGGACCAAAGAGTGTTTTCATCAAAGACACTGAATTTACACATTTTCCTTATTATTTTCATTTTCATGCAATTGCAGCTCAATTTGAGCCATAAAATGTATTTTCTAAGCTCATGGCATGTTTTTCAACCTATGTATGGCTCAGTTAACAAATATTTTAATATTTAATTAACTGACGAGTATTTCAATAATCAATTAGTTGTGATTAATCAATTCACTTGTTGCAGCCTTAGAAAGTATATGAGTTGTATGGTCCTCTGTGTTTTTTTAATGTTTATTTATTTGTTTTTAATTGTTTTACATTTAGTTTTAATGTCACTTATGTCATTTATTTTACTGTTATTTATTTATGATTGTATGTATTGTATTTTACTACGATACATGGATGGTTCTATGTATTTTCTTAATATTTTTAGTATTATTTTAGAACATTTTAGTTTAGATGATTTAGAGGTTTTTTGCCTTGGGACTTGTCTTTTGACTGTTTATAAAATGTGCACGATAAATAAAGTGGATGAATGGAGATATAAATTTAAAGTGTATTATTGATGAAAATCTGAAATTGCTTCTTCTTTTTTGATATTTGGATTTAATAATTTCGGCATCTTTGGTCTAAAATGTCATTTTGCATTTGTTTCAGAGTCTATATTGTCTCCCAGGAAATGATTATGATCATCAAAATATGTCTACAGTTATGTTTTATAGTCAACTAGTCACGATTAGTCGATAAACCTAATTATCATCATGTAAAATCAAATCTCAAAACCATTAAGTATCTCTATGAGCTGACTCCAACTCCACTAACAAGACCACAAACTCTGGAGTTCACAAAAACAGCTCACAAAAGTACAAACCAAAAAGAAAGAACTCACAATTCACCACTTTCTGTGGTGAATTTTTGGTCGACAAATCAACAGGACACAATTAGAAGTCTGAATCATTTCAAATGGCGGCCAACTATTTTTGACCTCGGCGTTGAGCGAGGTGAGTTCCTGTGTCAGTGACTCCAGTAAATATTTCACGAGAATTCCTAAAGTGGACTCACCGGCCACAACGGGTGCCATAAATCTTGCGGCCAAACACACACATCAGTTGTTGGCTAGTTAGCTTCCCATTCATCTTTTCATTCAATAACAACGAGCATCATTTACAAACGTACATGAAAAGGAGCAGGAATTCCTATATCTTTTTATGCAGACTGTTAAGCATGTAACAAACACACACCAGAGGAGGCACCGTGGGAATAGGACTTCAAAAACATGTGCACTTTCTGCAAATGTACTATTTATTTTGTTGGTTTTAGAGTGTGTGTTTTGATGAGTGCAGCTAATTTTCCAAGAGTCTACAGTATATTTAATAAGACAATATTACAGACTTTCTCAGGGGAAGATCTCACAGAAATTATTCATACATGCAGTTTTATCTGCTTAATCCACTTCAGCTGATCCTTTCTCTGTTAGTGTTCTTATGTAATAGATAAATACAGATATTCTGAGCACAGAAACAGCTTTTTTGGTCTTTTTTTTTAATGCAACACTAACATTTTAATTAACCTCAATAACACATGAACAAAGATTTTGTCTTTGTTCATATTTTATAAAGGCTTATTAAAAAGGAAAATATGCATTTTTTGTATTGTTATTATTAGCCTTTAAACATGCTCTTGAGTACCTTAAATCTCATGTTTTGAAACAAAATGTTTTGAAAAAATGTTTCTCATTCATTCTATGACAGGTGTCATCTGCCACTATGAAATGACACTACATTGCAGAGACATCAGCCATATGTCTATGCGCTATATACACAAGCTAGTGAAATTAGAACTGAAAAGACGTCATTGTGCGGATTTACTGCAGCAGTGATTGTGTTTAGACGGCAGACATTCTCAAAAAGAGTTTAGCGATGATTTAAGGGCTTAAAACAGCGGAACATTCTCGGATAAGTGATGATGAAGTAGATGATCTGAAAATACGTTGAAAATCCCGGATGTTTGGCAGGAGGTGTGTTTGACAGTCGGAGAGACGAGAATTTTCTGATAAACATTCCTTAAAACAGCGTGAATGCAACTGAATGCTTCTCCAGGTGTGTTTTTGATGACGGAACACTGACATGACATGATAAAAACACTGTAGCAGAATATGTGTCCTGATCTGTGTCAAGGTAAAATAATCAAATTCGGCACATTACAATTACAACTGATTAATATCTGGTATATAAACTTTCAAAAATTATTCAAAGTAAAGACTGGTCCTATGTCTGGTATAGGGCTGCTCGATTATGGCAAAAATTATTTAATCACGATTGTTTGACACATAATTCAAATCACGATTATTTTACATTTGCTTCTATATTGTCAAAATTATTCTGTAGAGGAAGTATTGACCTTATTCTGCCCCGCCCACTTTTGCCGTTTTTTGCACTTTTGTTGTAAACGCGCTTCTGTTTGACAAGAACTCCGTTAATGCTAATGGCGAACGAGAGAAAAGTCTCGCCGCTAAAATGTTACATAAAGTCGGTTGATTTGTGTACAATGTTTAATGAACACGAGCAACAACAAATCAACAACGTAACGATTTCCTGGTCAGTCTGAAAACGGCTTTTTAGTCCATGTAGAACTTATTTTCTGTTGAGCTCGTCTGCTCCATATGAACTAATACAACGGAAACAAGACGGCGGCGCATATGTAAACTTCCGGAATAAGGTCAATAGGCCAAATATATTTTATTAGTAATTTTTTAGAAAAGTATCTTTGCACTGCATTTTTGTGATTGAATAGAACAGAGTAATCATTGAAATCACGATCATATTTACGCTTAATAGCACAGCCCTAATGTCTGCCCAAAGAGTAAAAGACGCATTGATCATGTTTGTCAACTCAAAATTAAAATCCAAATTTAATTTGTAATGTTTACATTGCTATAATAAACTTAAAAATTCAACTGGATTTTTGGGCTATATTGACTCTCTATCATTAAGAAAACCCTGGTTCCTATCTCCTCCTCACTCACTTCATAGCTGACATTCCTCTTAAATGAAATAGTCAAACTTTGCTGTTTTTTAAAGAAACAACACTCCCTTGTTCTAATGCCCTTACCTTTGATCCTGTTAGACAAGGCTGTGAGTGGCAGCTGCATCGGTGCCATGGTATTGTTGAATACGTCTGATTGGCTTACTCGTCCGGTGTGTCTGATGAGGTGGAGAGAAAGGCACCCCCTGCATGGTAAGGCTCTTACTCTGCCTCTAATGGATCACAATGAGCAGCTCAGATGCTGACGTTAGCTAAACGCACTCTCTTCTATCACAACACGTTTGACAGTGATTTAGAAGCAGTGGGAGCGTTTGATAAGTCACTGAGTAAACAATTTATTTGACGAGATTTGAAGTCAGTGAATGCGCAATGGTAAAATGACAGCGACAGGGCTCAATTATGTGATTACAGAGTCACTACCTGTTGTTTTGTTTGCGTTAATCAGTAAAAGTTGGACATGTTACCATTATCAGTCTTACAATTGAACTGTATCTCTTTAGTGTAATGCAATAGGGCTACACAATATATCGCTAAAATATCAACATCACAATAATGGTTAAAGCAATAATTGATATCACAACAAACTAAATGTATCACAATCACACCAAGGTCCACCCTCTGACAGAAATCTATTTAATATGAAAACATTAAAAAAGGCAGATATTTGTTACAATTTTCCTTATTAAACCTAGATGTTTTTTTTGTTCAGTTAGTTCATATTTTTACGCAGCTTGACAAATAAATTGAAGTTTTAATATAACTGATATTTTTGTGCCAAAGAGTACTGAAATATTGCAATATTATTGATATTGCAGAACTTATAGCCATCTTGCAAAGAAATTCAATATTGTGCACTATTACATAGCAATAGGCCTTAAGGTTTTGGATGACTATGACCTGTGAATCAATCGGGCGACCAAAAGGGGGCAAAGTGGGGTGTTGGCTCTCTAAAAGTATCTCTAAGATCTGAGCATGTATCTGACCTTAACTCCACTGACAGACCATAAACTCAAGAGTCCACACAAAAACAGTCCACTATTTACAGCAAACTCGCTCCATGCCTTCTCCTCTCCGCACTGGCCAATATAAATCCTTATAATAATCCCAATCAAATAATTATTCGACCATGAAAAACGTTAGTTGATTAAGACACCATAATGATTAGACTATCAACTAAATACACAATACAATTTACCCCCATGAGCTAAATCAACTCTCAGTAACTCAACACTCAACACTGCTTCATTGCACATGTAAATAATTATACATATATGCGTATGTTTTTAAATTGTGTTAATGATTCATTAACACACTTTAATTGTTAATTCATTGGAGTAGGATGTTTTGCAAAGTTTCATTTTTGTCTTTGCTTTTCGAAAATGGTCTCAAATCATTAGTCATTTTGAGTGGGATTTCAATTATGTGTCATAAAAAACACTCCGCATCTGGCATTTGCCGTGTTCTATAATTGTGTAATTTTATAATTTTGCTGTAGAAGGTTAGAATTTTGTTCAATTTTAAAAGTAAATATATCATTAAAAGTAAACTTTGTAAAACATCATAGTACATGTGTACGGTGTGCCAGTGGGAGAGAGGATTCCTGGATTTCCCAATTACTCCACCAGCACAAAGTTGGCTCTCACAAAGAAAGCCTTGACCCAGTTCACTACAATGACAGCAGAGCCAGGCCTGAATAGACTCCAGAATACACGTCCAGTCAGTGCTTAGGGCCAGTGCCATTCACTCTCTGGATGAACGCACACTACAGCAAACAAACAGAGGATGTACTACTATTACTGAGAGAGCCACTGAAATCAAGTGAGCCTGACAGGCAGCACATGGCCCTCTGTGGCATCATTAGCCTGTACTCCAGCTAAAGCAAACTATGTCACGTAGGCTGACAAAAATTAATATCTCAATATTTTTTATGATTATTTGGATAATAATATTATACAAAGCAATGTAGAAATTGCAGAATGTGCCTTTACATGTGTTTGTGAGTAAATTCAAGTATTGCACCATAAAGGCGTGTTTATTCACTTTATTCTGCCCCGCCCACTTTTGCACTTTCTGCACTTCTGTTGAATAGGCATGTCCAATTTTGTCGATTTGGCAAGTGGCGAACAAAGTCTTGCCACTAAAATAATGATCAATTTAAACTTTGCATTTTTCTATTGCCTTTAAGAGGTAAACCAAGTCATCTGCTTATTTTGAAAGTTCACACTTCACTTTGATTGGTTGAATCCACTTGTCAATCACTCAGAGCCTCAACAATAAAAGTGGATGGGGAACATTATTATTAAAATGGTGAATTTGACGATTTCATCAAAACAGCATGTCACAGGAATGAGCCCTACTATTAAACGTATGTTCAATATCGCCCAGCCCTGTCCTGATTATATATCAAAGTTTGACATCAACTTCCATCAAGATTATGCACAATCACAGGTATATTTCATCCAGCTTAGGCTAAAACCAAAGCTAAGAACACAATAGCTCTCAGAACATAAGAGAGACATCCAAGACACGTCTGGTCTTTTCTATTATTTTATTGCAAAAAAACCACATTTTGACGACATGAGTCTTCAGAGCAGTGACTGCTAGTCTGCCCACAATCCCAATAATCACTTGCAGGCTACCTGTTTAACTTTCAAGATCATAGTGAGCACTCCTGGCTCAGTTCAAAAGAACATTTTGCTCAATTACTTAAAAAAAAAAAATTAATTAATTAAAAGAATAAGGTCAGGTGTCATTATCACAGTCTCAAATTGTCAAAAGCCACAACAAAGCATAGAAATGCAATAAAGAAGGTAGAAAAGGCAAAGTCTTGTCTGCAATACCAAGATCAAACCGAATCAAAACTATATAATCATTTGAGGTATCAATAATAAAAACAATCACATAAGCAGGACAATATTTTACCTTTACTGAGCAAATTTAGAATTATCTTGAGCTTTTTCAGAACCACACGATAACATAAAAACTCTTCATTTGTGCTGAAATTACTATAGGTCTAATGTCTAGAAAAATATAGTACTATCAAGTATCAAGACTAGTAATAATACTGAAGCCTTACACTTGTAATGCGCTTAACAGGCTTGTCGAAGTCTTTCAAAGTGCTACACTGTGGTCATTATTTATTCACTTCATACTCGGTGGTGTAAGCTACTTACATAGCCACCACTGCCCTGAGGCAGAGTGGTAGAAGTGAGGCTGCCAATCTGTCCAATCTACCCACCACTTCAATAAATGTGGGTGAAGTGTCTTGAAGCCTATTGTTAATATCGAAAATGAGTTTGGTATTTTAGAATCATCACAAGACTAATACAGTTAAATTCTAACACTAGAGTTATTGCTAGTTTTTGACTTAAAGTTTGTGGTTGTTTTCATCTCACTCTACCCTCAATTACCCACAATGATCAAGTACCTTTCCTTATGCTTCCACAAAAAGATTTTCAGTTCAAAGATGAGGGCCGTATGTTTCCAGTTGGGTACTGCTGTGTCTAAAAATTTTCCTCCCGTATCCCTCTACATAGGAACAATAGCAGACCGCAAATTATGAGCCATTTATTCCTGTCTTTTGTTGCTAACAGTTGGTCAGAAAGTGATACTGGGCTGTTGCCATGGAAACAGACTCCAGGTCTAATTTCAAAGTTAAAACGCCTTCAGGGCGACAGAGCTAACTTTTCTATCAGATTGGATTTGGTGAAATGGCACATGTACAGGAGGCTGTCTTTAAGAGCTGTGTGTCATGTAGACAATAGATCAAAGTGGTGTATATACCATAGGCCTATACAGTGTAACTAACACAGCAGGAGAAGAGGACAAATATATCCATAGTAGGCATACAGTCAAGTAGTCTACCGCAGTATTTCCCAACCAGGGGTACAGGGACCCCAAGGGGTACATGAGGAATTACCAGGGGGTACTTGGAATGGTTTAAATGAAGATGAAAATATACTTTTGTCTGAATAAATAAATACATTTGTTGCAAATTTAGCATCTTTTGGAGTACTGTGGATCATACATATAATTAGAATAAAACATATAATAGTAACAAATGACTATATTGGACAAGTAAACCCATTTATTTGCCCGAAACTGAAGTTAAGGGGAGTGTAAAACAACAAAGCTTAGGGGGTACTAAAAGACAAAAAGGGTTGAGAACCACCAATCTACCATAATGTGCAGTTCTAGTCCAAAATGTCATCTTGTTTTCTTAAATCCTTACATGTTTACATTTTTGTTTTCAAAATGCAGAGTAAACTCTTATTCTGCTAATAATAAATAATGATGTTTTAGTATTTACATAGGTTAGGTCTACACACAGCTGAAAATAGTCTGTTTCTGTCCCTCCTTTAGGTCAAATCCTCCAGCAAAGGTAGCTCAATATCTGCTCATGACAGGGGGCCCCAGGCACTGAAGGATGGGTCAAATGCAGAGGTCAAATTTCCCTATGAGGACAATAAAGTACCTTACCTGAGTGATACAATAAATCTCAGTTAATCTGGTTATTTTTGCAACTTTTCAAATTAGGTGTGACCAGTGACTGTACAAAACCAGCTTTTCATTGCTACAACAAGTCCATACCAGATGAGTCAAAATGACAAAGGCAAACAGAGGAAAACAAGCAAGAAAGAGAAAGTTAACTCTCTCTCTCTCTCTCTCTCTCGCTCTCTCGCTTCTTTCTCTTCCTCTCTGCAGGGTCTAAAACCTGCATCAGAGCGCACGGTGACTTACCCAACACTTGTTTCAGAGATGAACCGTGTCCAAACTTTTTAAAGCGACGAAACCACGCACCACAACCACTGCGGCCCTGATAGAAACATCTCCTTCGTCAAACGCGTGTGTCGTGCGTAAAACGTTTGTATCCCGGTTCGTCTCAGCTGTCCATCGTAGAAAGTATTCTGAGTGACAGCCAAAACTGCGCATTCAACAACTGCAACAGTGACTCGAGTCCCGCAAGGTCGCCTCTCTATTTTTGAAGCGGAAGAGGTCAAAGGACACGCGGTGACTCAGAGCCGGGTCTGTGGCACGACTGCTGTCATATGCTATAAGGGGCATGTGCGCTATACATGTGCACACGGACGCCTGGAATGCGCTCCGACTATGCGACTGTAGCGTTTACTTCCGCGTGTCTGCAGCGTGGACACCTAATTTGTCAATAAAAAAGGCGCCAACCAAGTCATAAAAAGGTTAGTTTTACGCACAGCCATTAAATCAGGCATCAGCATCAGTGCGTGAACATCTGCATAGTACATTTGTTTACCGATTTAGTGTAAAGTAGAACATTTATAATATAGCTACTGCAAGCAGGCCTGTTTCTTGTTTTGTTTTTTGTAAATATATTTTTTTAATAATAGAAAAGTGAATAGGCTATAATTGTATACTCTCACAAAAATGAAAAGTGTCCTGTGTTTGAATTATGTCACCAATTGCCATTGTATTAATGCATGATACAAACATGTATACGTAGTTTGTTTCAAGAAGTATTGCCTTAGCTTGTCTCACATTTTGAGTACCCCCTATCTTTTGTACTACTCAAGCAATTCTGTTTACTGTAGTCAATTTTTGTTTTGTTTTTATGTTGATATCCTAAAAATCCTGCAAAATATCCTTAAAGATGTCCAATTGTCTATATGTTTTGTTCAAATACTGAAAAAGGCCTCTTAAAGAGAAGTTAAATAGGAGATGTAGTTACCTTGTTCTCTTTTTTGTCTTTAAGAAGAACATACCATGGATATAATAAAAGAAGACATAATGAAAGTTTTGGAGGACTGAAAAAGGCTACTGAATGATTGAACGATAATAGCCTTCTAGTGGAGTATGTTTGCTCACTGTAATTATGCAGTGATTGTAAAGGAACACCTCAGCACACACCGCTTTCTCTGCAGTCTTATCAGCTGACCAACCATAACCTTGGACCTTTCATGTCTGAAAATGAATGCAATTATGATTTGTACTGTTTTTTTCTAGATAATGTGGCATGAACGTTGGTGTTAAGAAGATGTCCCGAAGTGGTATTGTCACCTGAACACCTCACCGCGTGCCAAACTATGTGAAGAAGCTGCTGGAGGTATGCTGAGTGGATGCATTCCTCTCCTCACTAATAACACAAGAATCTCAAATTAAAATACCATCTACTTCTCCGCTAAAACGTTGCTATTGCTTTGATAGAACAGCCTACAATACAACAGGCAGGGCAATTGTCACAGTTACAGAGGATGAAAGTGTTCAGTTGCAACACTTCTGTACATTATTGTCACGCACTTGTGGCACCAATTACTTCACTGTGAGTCATGTTGCAGTTATGGCTGACTGCCTTAGACAAACAAGAATGAGTCTGATCCCAGAAAACCGAGGATAAGACAAAAACTTTAGAAAAGCATCTTTGACTGATCTTAGTTCTTCTTTTTTAGCTGGTCAGTTCTGCTCTGCAAACATATAGCGCATTATAATTTATGCATTTTCAAACAACCTGTATCTGGAATTATGATATAACACACTCTACTCAAATGGACTGAGCGAGATATGCAAACAGTTGGACTAAAGTAGTAAAAAGTCAAATTGTCAATAGTAAAGACAAATGTAAGTCAACTGGAACTTAATTATGTATAGTTTAATGATTGTTATTTACCAAGATGCAGTGTAAACTTTAAATTATACAAGTATTACATTACTAACCCTTACTACCACTATGTATGTGTGTAAATTCAATGTTATTCACCCATATCTATCTTTAACATTATCTTTACTACTCCCGGCTCGTGAGCAGAGGGGATTCTCCTTCTTGTAACTGATTGACAGATACACAGAGCAAAGCAAGCAGTGTATCAACAAACAAAACAATACAATCCAATACAAAAGTGTGCCACATTTATTCGTGGATTTTAACATATTGAACCCATTTTTATACAGCCCTGTTAACTTCCCTGGTACAAGTACAGCTCTCTGAATATTGTTATAGTAACATACAAAATTAAATTGCAGTTTTCTCAAGGTAGGTTTCTGAAATCTTACCGGTGACCCCAGAATAGCGTACATAGGACATTACCGCAAAGTTCAAATGCACTTCACTGCAAAAAGGGAATTTCAAGACAGTCTAACAATAAGAAATAAATCTTGTTTTGTCTTGTCTTGTTTTAAGAAATAAACTGTAGCATTTTCTCATTAAGATATAATTGGCAAAATCAGTTATAATTGTTGTTGTTACAAAATACAAAGGTTATTTTGAATCTTCTGTAACTGTAGACCAAGAGTATTTTTCTTAGTTTAAGCAAAAATAAGAATACCAACAATTTTGTTTAAATCTAGCAAAAAATCTCCCTGAAATGTAATAACAAGCCGTGTTGAAAGACAATAAAATATGTTCTTCCAAAAGTCCATACATTTTTTATTGCCTGAACAATGACTGCGTCTTCTCTCATTCGTTCACGGCTATAAATCTGTTCAGATCCATGCACCAGGAGGCTCTACCTTGAAAGTGGAGAGACGAGTCTTAGCTTCCAATTACTGCAAAAATGATCAGAACACAGTGGTTCTTGAACTTTTGACACTACTTTTCTGCCTCACACAAATAGAAATCGCACATCTCCCATTCCGGCATTGAGTTGTTCAGTAGACCTGACCCTGACAGTGGCCTGAGCACATGTTGAGATGTGTAGGTCCTCGTGCACACATGTAGCCCCATTTAACACATTATTTCACGCTGGAGATCGAATTGAAAGTTTTGTATTCTTGTGCGGCTGTGAAGTAATTTCCTGCTATCAATATGCAGTGGTCCAGGGGATGTATGTGACCCATACCCGATTGTGTGCGGTGGAGAAATCATGTTAAGCTTCTTCACAATGGCAGGTTTCTGAAGATCACGTTGCTATGGTGATGGGGGTTTATCACTTTGGAGGTCCCTCCGAGCTCATGTGGTGTAACAATGCCCCCTAGTGACACCCCACACTGACGCGCACAAAAGGCAGTACAAGTGTTTCGAAGTGTTTGGCTCCCACAATACTCCAACATGTTGAGATTAATCGCTTAAATGATTATTCCGATCACAAGAACTGAAAGATAGTGATCACACCTTTTAAAATCAAGATTAAGTCTTTTCAATTCAATCTGCTCTACAAAAAAGTACACAGTAAATGGAAGGGCTTTTTTATTTGGTTCTTTATGTCACATTAACTCATTTTTCATTCATTTAGAGTAGGGTTAGTATAAAAGTAAGTAAAAGTATTGAAAATCTAATACTAATCTGGGTCAAATAGACAAAAATATCCCCTTGACAGAGCAAAATTTGACTCTTCAAGATTATAGAGTATACAGTTATAGAATGATCTTGAGTTTAATCAAATGTAGTATAAAACCGCAATGTTTAATTAAATAAGTGCTATTATTAAATGTTGAAAAAGTCTGTCTATTGTCTAAAAGAAGAGCGTTTTTTATTGTCCTTGTGATGTTCAAGAACCAAGTATATTCCTTAGTATCTAATCGAGTTTGTATAGAACAATGGTTATGTTTTGGAAATGAATGAAAAGTAAGCCTTTCACTGCTGCTGTTTGATTGTGGTGTCAATAGTTGCAAATGATGTGTCTTCTCACAAAAATCAACAACATTTGCCATTGTGACATCTCTAATAGTGGATATATCTTCCCATAGACATTTTGCAGAATAAGTTAAGATTGTTTGCCTACTTGTCAATGCCCAACTCTCTTGTTTTAAATATAGCAACTGGCTGCAAAAATAATGATCTATTTTCCAACCACATTTTGCCCAAAAGTTTGAGGAATCTTACTATTTGTCTGTCTTATGTTGATGAAGTTCTGAAGTTTTTTAATGAACTTGTAAACAGCTGCTTTCACTCATAGAAACAGCTTGTGGCAATGATCATTTTCTGCATACCATAATTGGCAATAAAGTTACAGAGCCGCAATTAACAACTGTCCCATAAACACGTGAATGATGGGAATGTAAAACTAATCGCCGCAAAAGTTGATAATAATAAAAAAGTACATACTACATCGACATACAGTACGTACATGATGGGCACGTTGCATGTTCAGTTTATCCGTTTTTTTGAACAGGTATAAAGATAGTAAAAGTAGGTATTAGTTAGTAGTGGTAGTAAAACCTGAAACAGTGTTACAAATTTGCCCGCACACTCTTAATGTTCATTTCTCTCAGCGCATTTGGAAAGCCTAAATGTCTTGAATGTAAATTGATCCAGCCTTGTCCATGTTTGCTCAGAAGGCACATCCCGACTCCAGATACGACCGGCATTTTAATGGAAATGCAATACTTAAGCCGCAATTTCACTTTGCTCATAAAAGTCTTAACATATCCTATAGCTGTACTTGTGAATGAAGGCCAAAAATGAACCAACTCCTTTTCATTTTCTTCCACGCAGCTCCCCAAAACCGCTTTAGACAGTTCATATAAAAATCTCTATTCATGAAATTTGTGTAAACAACAAAACCAGACAAATTAATGTGTTTATCTTCTAGTTTGTCAAGAGCTCATCGTTAAATCGCGGAGTTTTCTGGATGAGTTTGAGCGAGGCGGACTTCTGTAATGAAGCCAACTGCATGAATAAATTAGAGACAAAGAAAACAAATCTATAGCTGTCAGCTCATATCACTACCGTGGAAATAAGCACTGCCGCTGCTGCTTGCCCCAGTGTGCCCCTTTCATTCAGAATGTGAAAATCAGCTGCTTCATCAGATCACCAATCGCAGAAAACTAAACTTTTCCCTTTGCATTGACGCCGTGTTACGTGGCTGTATTGACCGGAGACCTTCTCATTCACTCTCTTCAACACCAGTTCTGTTCTTGCAGGTTTTCTTAGTGTGAATCGACCACGCTTCACCTTTGTGTGTCAGATTGAGGAACAAAGCGGCAAAAAAAAAAAAAAAAGGCCACGAGAAGAAAGAGGAGCAGAAGAAAGCCCCGCTCACGTCTGATATGAGGAGTGTGCTCAGGCAGGGCAGACTTCACCTCTCTCTTCTCTTTGTGCAGAGTGAACTAAAAACATCAAAACATTGAGATTTTACGTGAATTACAGTTAAGTCTGCAGGGTGAGAGCGGAAAGGGGCCGGAGATTAATTGTATTCAAGCTGTAAAAGTGTACTCTTCTAATACTGGTCTGTTTTCAATCAAGGAAAGTCTGATTGAGATTAGAAAACAACACCATCACATGAAATAGCACGTAGTTCAAAAACTAAAAAAAGTCTGCTGATTTAGGCTTCGGACAAAAGGTATCGACCTATCGTTTAATAAAAGACAGAGGAACAATAATCTTTGAGGGTCAATATTTATCGTCTGTACTTTTTCTTTGCATGGGGGACTTTTTTGTTATTTCTCTGTGCTATGATAATATTTGAGAAGTAAACGGTTGAATAAATAACTCGAATGACGCGTTATAGATACAAGCTAAGTACGTAAGTGTTTCATTTTGCTATTTATTTATTGCTGCTCATATTTTTTAACAATATTTTGCATTTAGAATAGTTTTTTTGGGTTAACCTGGTTTGTGTCTCTGAGTTTCTATCGTCCATATTTTCTTCAGCAATGTCAGTCATCTAAAGGAGTTATCATGACTGCTTCTCTGTTGGTACTTTGTTAAATTTGCTCAGTAACATACATTTATATTTTTTAGAAACTGTACTTTTCATGCCCCATATTTTTACTCCTATTGAAGTAATATATTTGTTTGAAAGACAGTGACTGAGTAAAGTGACAAAAGTGTCAAAATACTAGTAAAAAATGCTTACAAACCCCTACACCTTACTATCAGATATGATTTGTTTTTGTCTTTTCGTTGGAAATACCAAAATCTGTGCATTATTTAATGTTTTAAGTTGTGAAATTCCTTATCTGTCAAGAAGTGATCCACTGTAGAAAAACTTTTCAAAGGAAGTCTGGACAACGTTTTAAAAATCAAGACGTATCAACTTCCAAAGTCATTTTAAATCTGAAGGGCCAGATCAACTCCCTCAGATTGAAAATGTTAAAACGTTTGCCAGAATTTTAAACGTTTTTTCTGTCCACTTACATGAATTCAAACCATTGTACACGCAAAATGTTACTCAGTGTCTACGTTCTATCCACCACTGGAAATATTTAAAATGCATACCATAGAATAAATACTATTTTTAACAGGTTTTGTCCACGGGAGTCATCTAACTGTCCAATGCAAATGTGTGAAGAGCATTAAGTATTCATAGTGGATGTACAGTAGGCTTCATCCTGATTGTCTGATCTGTGTAGAGCCATTTCAATATCCCCCGGCCCTCTGTGACCTGCAAAGAAGTGCCGTTACAGTCTGAATATTACAGTGTTATTATGCTCTGGCTGCTATGGTAATGTCATTGCTCCGTATTGAGTGAGAAGCCGAGATTGAGTCGAAAATATAAAAGTATTGACTGGTTATTAGAATCACATCATCCACCTGTCTTTAGCGTTTTACTGGAGATTGGAGCGTGTGTGACGAATCCTTATTGCAGCCAAATACAAGGAGTTACATCATCACCACTTAACAGCATTACACTGGAGTCGGCTTGAGCTGCCAGAGGGAAAAGTGCAATAGAAATGTTAAACGACTTTAATACTGGCACAGCAGGGACGCATGGACAGGGAGCTGTTGTGTTTGGGCATCATTATAAGGACAGTTAATCCAAGACCTGGGATTCATGCACGTTTTGTATATTTTTCTGTTTAATTTTGTCCAAATGGTGGAGTTGTTCGTACAATGCTGAAAAGATGTTCTTATTTTTCTGACATAATGTTTTCTGACACGTTCAAATCAAAAATACAACTTAAAAATGTAATGTACTGCCTTACTGCGTCAAAACAGAACACATTTAATGTACAGCGCTCCAAGGTCATTTTTTTACTAATGCGCTTTGCATCCTATTCTTCACCGCAATTAGTTACATTTGCAACCTTTAGTGGCCAAAGCAGCGTTTGGCTGTCATGATAACAACAACTCTTTGAACAGTGTATCAGCGCTACATCTGCATTTATGATGGAAATAATTGTTTTAGATGTAGGACTGATTTTTGACCCCATGAACTGCTTTTATTATCAGTGTTGGGTGTAACTTAGTGTAATTCATTTACATTTTGAAGCAACTTAGTGTAAGTCATTACTATGAAAATATTTGTATTTAAATTGTTACTAACAAAATACTGAGTTACTTGAAACACCAACAACAAAATTTAGAAACTGAATGTTCTCAAAGTGAAAAAGAGTCGGACATGACTCATACTGAAACACCTCAGAGGCAGATAAGCAGCTTGTAGGAGCGTTGTTATCCATTTCTGTTGTTGATGTTACCATTTATTATTCTTTGTTTACCTCTGTTTAAATGTCATTAATAAAACATTTGATACATTTATACAATATTACAGATAAAGTAATTCCATAGTAATATAACTAAGTTACACTTGAGGCAGTAACTGTCAGGGAATTATCACAAAGACAATTGAACCTAAACAGTCTAAGAGAACAACCTTCTACTGACTGAGAATTAAACAGGTAATCAGATACTGGCCCTTAGGCTATTTTACGTGCACGATGCACGGGGAGAGAGGGTGAGTGGCGCTTTCCATCAGCTCGTCCCACCAGCAGAAGTGACGCTCTGTTCAGCTCTCTGCAGCGGCGCCTCTGTCTGCTCGTCCCAGCAACAGCCTCTTCCAACTTGCCACTCCCTTCCCCTTCCTTTTATACAGTTTAAACAAGTATAGGTCAGCATACCTATGTTGCTCCCATGACCTTGCAGGTCAGAAACAACAGCTGATCACAGAAATAGGAAACAGGTCGAAAAGACAACACTATATAAGGTTGTAAACAACATTGCTTGCACTAAGCATCTAGTTGTCTATTCTGGTAGTCAGCATGTCACACGTAAGCATATTCTTATGTGTCATTTTGACAAACCCTTAATAAAAAATCTCTTACATTTCCCTCCTGTTTGTCAAAATAAACATAAAAAACAATCATAGAAAAACTCTACAAAGTCTCTCTCACATCAGTATTACAATGCTCTACTAGATAGGTTTAGTTGTAACACTAACTCTGTAGTTTTCCAAGCTGGTCAACATCATAACCATCATCATTTTCTCCAAATTCTTGTATACTGAGTAATTTTACATACGTGGTCTCAGAGTTCAGGATATCGATTACATTAGCTTGAACCATATTCTGAACTTTTGAACGTAAGCAAGGGAATATACAAGTAGTGAAAAGACAATACAATATTAGTACAGCCAACACTCGGGATAGAAACTTCAACATGATTCTTGACCAAAGTTCTTTTGTCCACGGCCTGTGGAGAAAGTTGGCTTCTTTGATGAGATAGTCTCTCATGTCTCTGTTGCTTCATATCAGCATCTTCCATCTTGATTGTAGATCAACGTAGGGTGTCCAGTAAGAATTACTGTAAAAACACCTTTTCCATGTCGCGATGCCCAGTGGTTTGCCCACTGTAAGAACATCGTTGTCGTCACAGGATACAAAAGAAGTCCTGCGTCTAGAAGAATCTAATGTTGCGATGATTCGATGATGTGATAGATGCACCCAGGAGGAACGGCCTTCTACTTTGACAGCAGTAGGTGTGGTTAACAGCACTCGATGAGGCCCTTCCCACCGAGGACTGGTCCAGTTCTTTCTTTTATGACTTTGATGAACACCGTACCTCCTGGTCTCATCACCTGCAATGGGGAATAATTGCCTTCGGGCAGATTATGTGTTCTTCTTGTTTCCTTCCATACAACATTCCAAAAAGACTAAATGTCTATCCGTCTGCAGGGAGAATATGCATGTATGTTTTATGCATATCAAAAACTGTCTACAAAAAAAAATTTGAATAGGTATTAAAACCATAAGTGTTATGTTATTTGTCTACCAGTCTATTCATCCCTCCTGTTGACACATGGCACGGCCCGTGTGTCATTTCAACTGCCCATTTAAACATGGACATGGGTAGCCATGGTTTACTATCAGGTCTTATAAAAAGAAAAAAGAAAAAAAAGGTCCATCTATCTCTTTTTGCTCCTTTTTGTAGCCAAAGTTCCTTCTCTTGGTCCAATGCTTGGGCTTGATTGTAGGATGTCGTCATGTGCTTGTGGAGATGTATTTATAGTCAATGTCTCTGTACCGGTGGCAGCTTGTTTTGCTGCTGCGTCCGTGAGTCTGTTTCCATTTGAAAAAGAGTCTTTTTTGTAGTATGCGCTTCACATTTGCATACTGCAAGTCTCTTAGATAATTGTATTGGTTTCAAAAGTTCAATCAAAAAGGTCTTTTTCAAAAACTTTATCTGTTTCTGCAGTCCATATAATTTTGTCTGTAAGTTTCATTTCGCCTGTATATATTAAGTCTTGGAGTGGTCTTGTCAATATGGCATAATCCATTACCCACTGTCTATAGTAATTTATCAGGCCCAAAACCAACATTTGTTTCTTTGTCTGGGGTTTTGTAGCTGATAAAATTATTTTTCGTCTGGTTTCTAACAGTGTCCCCTGTTTCTGCGAGAAACTTTAATGCTGCAATGCATCTATTTTTAATCGTTTTGACTAGAATTTGTTATTAATATGTTATCAACATATATTAATATTTAACTTCCTTTTAGCGAAGTAAATTTTTACATTATAGAAGTAATGGCTTGGCTAAAATTGTTGGACTCTCACAATACCCTTGTAATAATCTTATCTAAATCTAATCTTAATTTTTTTTTTTTTTCCAGGAACTTCTATATCAGTAAAGAATGTTTGTTCTTTAAAATAGAAGTAACTTAATGTCACTCACAGGGCCTAAAGCATGTATTGTTTTGTCGTACATGTCGTCTAGGCCTGGATTTCTCTTATTTATTTACTTATTTATCTTTTTATTTATCTATTTTATATTTCTATTTTATAATTCTATTTATCAATAATAATTTTTATACTTATATAGCGCTTTTGGGGATACTCAAAGTCGCGACATTCATACTCTAAGTTAATTTCTGACTGAATTAACTTCTGTCTGACCTGTATGGTTGTCTCTTGTAAATCCGGTTGGATGGAGGTTTTGTTGCCGAGGAGGATAAGGAGGATCAACTGGCCACTTGGAAAGAAGTGGTCTTCTCGTTACTCTGCAGAAATTCTTCAGCTGTCGTCGATTATCCTCCACGGAAACGTCACTCCAATCCGGCTCGAAAAGGACCAAGTTCTGTCAAGGAATTATCACAAAGACAATTGAACCTAAACAGTCTAAGAGAACAACCTTCTACTGACTGAGAATTAAACAGGTAATCAGACACTGGCCCTTAGGCTATTTTTACGGCACGATGCACGGGAGAGGTGGCGCTTTCCATCAGCTCGTCCCACCAGCAGAAGTGATGCTCTGTTCAGCTCTCTGCAGCGGCGCCTCTGTCTGCTCGTCCCAGCAACAGCCTCTTCCAACTTGCCACTCCCTTCCCCTTCCTTTTATACAGTTTAAACAAGTATAGGTCAGCATACCTATGTTGCTCCCATGACCTTGCAGGTCAGAAACAACAGCTGATCACAGAAATAGGAAACAGGTCGAAAAGACAACACTATATAAGGTTGTAAACAACATTGCTTGCACTAAGCATCTAGTTGTCTATTCTGGTAGTCAGCATGTCACACGTAAGCATATTCTTATGTGTCATTTTGACAAACCCTTAATAAAAAATCTCTTACAGTAACTATTTAACTTATTATGTTTTTAAATACTAACTAGTAATGTGTAACTACTTATTACTTCCCCTACACTGTTATTATATTATCACAATATATATTATTAAAACTGGGGCAAAACAGACTAAGAAATGTGTCTGTCCACTTTAGGCCCATAGTTGTTAAAGCAAATACAGTTACCTGCAAAGTGCGACATAAACAGGAGAGGAATAAATGTCCAAAATAAACATAGTGCACCCCACTTTTTAGTGGGAAGGAAAATCTTCTCCAGAGATCATTGAACAGATTATGCCTCTGAAAAATTACAGCTTGTAATGTTCAGGACTGAGCCGGAGTGCCGGGTTTTATGAGCGTATTATTATGTACTGTCAGTTTCAGCTTATGCTTACAGTTTTTGGAGGCGAGCAAAAGGTTGGACAAATTTACATGATTAAAATAACACAAGAAATGCAAGTAGAAAACTGGTGTTCTAAAAATCCCTAGAGAAAGCATGGTCAAGGTAAATGCAAAAGGTAGTGGCAGAAGCAGAGGCTTTTTACACTTATTTTGCAAGTCTCAAGACTCTTTGGAGTCATGGCCGAAGAGAGAACCCCATTGTAATGCAGAGGATCTTGAAACAGTAACAAAATGAATCCTACTCCATTTGACTACACTACACTATCTCCCAGTGCTGCTGCTCCATTACTCTACACTACTGTGCTCCTGCTATTCACCTCATTCCGCACCGCCCACTTTTGCTTCTTTTTGCCACAGATTCGCACTTCACCTGTAATGGCACTTCTAGTTTGGTGGGAACCCTGTTCCGGCAAGTGGTTAACAAGGGAAAAGTTTTGCCACTAAAATGTTATATAAAGTAGATTGATTTGTGTAAAATGTTTAATGTACACGTGCGACAACATGTCAGCAATGCAATTTCCTGGGCGACCTGAAAACAGCTGTCATTAACAAACAAAAATGATATCAGTCCATTCTCGCTATTCATCGGTTACAGGCAAATTATTTTTTCCTGATTTGAAGGATTTTGGGAGGACCTTTCTCCATTCAAAAGATTTAACATTTTGATTTGAACTGTGCTATTGCTATAACAACAGGGGACCGTTGCCATGCCAAATCCTTCAAATCAAGAAATCCTTTTTTTGGGTGGGACAGTGCATGTTAATGAACATACATGGAACACATGCCCATGACTTCCTTGCTGTGAAGCTATAACCACTTATGCCTGAAACCCACAGTTATGTCACAGATAAAGGTGCATTATGTAACTTTTATTATGGAAGCTCCACTCTATGAACATGGACATTATTATTATTTATTTATTTCATTTTATTTTTTAAAGGTTGCCCTGTTTTTTTCCAATTTGACATTGTGAAGTACTTCCTGGTTGGACATGGACTGATGTGACACACGTGCGCGAAGAGGTCATTTCTATTACCTAGCAACCAAACTGTAAACAAGGGCCACAATTAAGGTACCTACCTCAATTTGACAAATGATACCTGAAAACACCTTTATTTTGTTAAATGATTGTTGCTGTGATTGCATGGAAATCATCCTTGCATTGTTTATAGCGTGGATTCCAGAACTCATCTGCACTTTAAGTAAAATAATACCGTTTTCATACTTCAATACTTGTCAGTATTGTAATACATACGGTAAGTGGTATTATGCAGTGTGCAGTTGTTTTCTGGTACAAGTCAGCGTTTTGACTATGTTGCAGTAATCTGTATGTTAATTAAATGAGTTGAATAATTCATGCACTTGACATAGTTGAGGTTGACGGAGCATTGTGGAAACAGCTGTGTTCACCCTTAACCAGCCAATGATCAGACGTGGAAATCTGAGAGCCAGCAGATCTATGTCCACGTCTTTGAACTTTAATGGAAAAAACTTTGCCATTTAACACTATTTCTGCATCATTTGGCAGCAATAAATGTGCAAGTTTTAACCGATGAGTGCAGTCGCGCCTGCCGCAAGCTGCTTGGGGTCACTCCATTCACCAAGGACATCATTTTGAGTCTTAATGTGGACTCTACAACAAATCTTAACAAATCAAAGTTATTTTCTGTTTTTATGCGCCGGCTAATATACTTGTATCTTTAAATATATGCTAAGTGCACAGAGATCGTTGTGCCGTTGACAAGCAGTGGATGCAAACTCTCATTAGAGGGGGAATATTGAAAATCGATGCAGCCGTCTGCGCTGAAGACCATACATATCTATTTTCCAATCACTTCTGGGACGTCTTTACATCGAATGGTTCAAAACAATGAGTAAAAACAAATGCCACAGACACACATAAAGGAGCTGGACATCCACGAAGAGGGCATAAAGCGCTCACGGGGGGAGGAAAGGTGGACTTTAGGAGAAAAACACACCCGCGCGATGTTGCTTGTGTTTGTTTCATTATCCTACGGGGTTCACTTGAGGGGTAAGCCTGTAATGCTCTCAAAATGAAAGTAAACAGCGCTCCCGACAGCCTCCTGAACTCATGAAGCAGGCAAACATTTCATTGGAGAGCTGCACTGTAGAGAGAGGGAGGTCAAGAGACTCATGAGAGGGCTCCAGTCGGCGGAGAAGATGGTGTTTACTTCTATTCAAAACAATGGTCCATCAGTGGTCTTGCAGCCGTTCTTGCAGTCAAATGTAGAATCTAAATTTACATCATGTTCCTCTTCTCACCTTCGCCATCATAAATAAATATTCCATATCAAAAATCACCGAAACTACCTTCTGCGGTCTTGTAATTTCAGTGATGATTGCAGATGTACTATGTTCAAACTTAGTTATTATAAGTAATGGAAAACTGTCTTTAAAGTTGACGTGAGGCCGCCTGACCTTGAAGCTTCAGTGGTTCTGCTGATTGCTATGTATTTGCAATCACGTAATAGTCGCCTTCGTCTCGTGTGTACCACATTCACTGCACTCTCCAACACAGAGATGAGTCAACGTAAAATAGAGTATTGAGAGCTGAAATATTTATAGCCATTGAATATGCAGCCCGCCATACTTCAGTATCAGCCCCCACAACCAATTCTAATATTTATTATTTATCACAGGAGCCTCAATAAATTGAAAAGCCACACGGCCAGAACATAGGTGAAACTACACGCTAAAGCTATTCTACAAAAACACCGTTCTGAATAATGTAGGCACCTGCTAAAAAAAAGTAATGCAACGCTTTGGAAATCAAACATATTTCACTTTTACTTATTTAGTGGTTACAGTATTTATCACAGTCTGTGTGGGTGTTTGGATTTGCTCTCAAATGTATTTTCTATGGAACTATTTTGTTTTTTGTTAGTGTCATCCATGTATGCCTGGTATGCAAGATGCCCTTCCCTGAAGCAGCTAACCCTAACCATAGCGATAAGAAAGATTAGACAAGACAACACTGGCTTGTTGCCTCTTGCCTTGTAGCAGAAGAAGAAAATACCATTACAATTAGCTGTACTGTACTTTATTATCTTTTATAGAATTTAAGCACGATATTAGTTCAGGTTATGAAACAATGGATGAAAGAACGAACCAATGCAAACCCAAACAAAGATACAATGGAAAAAGTATGCAAACGGGGAAGGGATGGAATTTCATTTTCTGTTTCTGTTCAAACAATGGCACTTTTTTCTTTTATATCACATTTGTATTTTTCTGCACTCTTGACACGTCGCTTTTGTAATGAAAGCCATTTTGATTTCGGTCATCATGTTATGTGTTGTCTTTTGGCAAAACCTCTGACCAAATGAGCTGTTTTGAAACTGTTCTGATTGGCTCGGGTACGTGGGCTTGTCCACTGCCACCTCCTCCTCTCTCCTACTCGCTCTCTCTCTTTATTTCTTTCCCCCTCTGTCTCCCTTTCTCTCTTTCTCTTACTCATTCTCTCTCTTTCCCTCTCTCTTTGTCTTTCTCTTTCTTTCTCTTCCCCTCTCTTTTTGCTTTCTCTCTCTCTCTCTTACTCGCTTCCTCTTTCCCTCTCTACCTCCTCCTTTCTCTCGCTGTCTCTCTTTCCCTCTCTCCCTCCTTTTCTCTCTCTTTCTCTCTCTCAGCCTCTTCCTCTGTCTCTTTGTCTCTCTTTTTTTCTCTTTCAATCCCTCTTACTCACTCACTGATCTATCTCCCTCTCTCTTTCTCTCTCTCTCTTACTCCCTCTTCTCTCTCTCTCTAACTCTCTAAATCTCTCTCCCCTCTCTCTTCTCTCTCTCCTCTCTCTCTCTCCCACTCTCTCTCTCTAACTCTCTAAATCCCTCACTCTTCTCTCTCTCCCATCTCTCCTCTCTCTCTCTAACTCTCTCTCTCTCACCCCTCTCTCTTCTCACTCTCCTCTCTCTCCCACTCTCTCTCTCTAACTCTCTAAATCTCTCACTCTTCTCTCTCTCCCATCTCTCCTCTCTCTCTAACTCTCTCTCTCACCCCTCTCTCTTCTCACTCTCTCTCTCTAACTCTCTAAATCTCTCACTTTTCTCTCTCTCCCATCTCTCCTCTCTCTCTCTAACTCTCTCTCTCATCCCTCTCTCTTCACACTCTCTCTCTCTCTCTCTCTCTAAATCTCTCACTCTTCTCTCTCTCCCATCTCTCTAACTCTCTCTCTTTCACCCCTCTCTCTTCTCACTCTCTCTCTCTAACTCTCTGAATCTCTCACTCTTTTCTCTCTCTCACCCCCCCTCTATCTCTCTCTTACTCTCTAAAACTCTCACTCTCTCTCTCTCACCCTTCTCTCTTCTCTCTCCCTCTAATTCTCTAATTTCTCTCTCTCTTTCAGTGCTGTGGGCTGTCAGCATTTAGAGTTCACCATTTTGGGACCTTTTAACATCCCCTTAAAGGCTTCAGGAGATGATGATGTCAGGGCAATTTTAAAATCTGGTGTTGAACGTTGGCCCATAGAAGTAGCAGTGACACTTGACGAGCTCCAAACTATTTAAGGCTATGGTGGGAGTGAAGGCTATTAAATCTGCACATTATCAGTTGTAAGGTGGCTGTTACAGACCACAAACGCCCCTAACGAGTCCAGCAGGAACGTCCCAGCCCAGCTCAAAAGTCCCACAAAACTGATGTACTTCCTGCTATACACTATGTCGCTTTGTGCCGCGCTAAGCATCTTCTCTTACAATGGCTAGAGAGGTGCCTCGTATGGACTCCTGTCTTACTTTATCTGCCCTCTTTAGTGAAGAGGGCTTGTCGCGGAGGCTTCACCCCTACGATTACGCTCTCAGTTAAGTCACACAAAGCCACTTCGGAAAATATGGCCCAAATAGTGTCAGTAAAAGAGTTGAATTGGTCATAAGTAGATGCCCATCAACACTCAGCAGGACAATGGCTTGGAAACGCAAATGGCAAGCACTTTGCTGCAACTGCCCACTTTGAGCAATAGCTTTGACAGTTTGAGCTGTTATTTTACCAAAACATCCATTGTGTAAGTTACAATGAATAAATAACAGATATTAAAGGGACAAATGTGACCATTGTTGTATTATATGGAGTGTGGTGAAACACAATGATCAGCTGTTGTTTTGTTTGAGCAAATGTCCTTACGCCTCTGGTGCACAAAAACAATGAATTATTAACATTTTCATTTGACAGTGTTTGTTTTGGAGAAGCAGTCAGTGCACGTATAGTGAAAACCTGACATGGATGAATGTTATCTGT
The DNA here is from genome assembly GCA_019453435.1 of Rhinogobius similis. Lineage (NCBI taxonomy): Eukaryota > Metazoa > Chordata > Actinopteri > Gobiiformes > Gobiidae > Rhinogobius > Rhinogobius similis. The sequence goes on along the minus strand of CM033624.1, from coordinate 22,653,212 downwards.
GTCACTGAATCTGAGGTTATCCCTGCGTGACACAAGCAGGCTGAATTTAAATGCTTTCAGTAAAGTGCGAACCTCAGGGTCATCTTGTGTGTAAGCAACATTTCTATTTTTCAGGCATTAATGGGTTTTCTAACCTATGGAAGTGTATGCACTCCCATTTTAGTAACTTGCAAAAAATAAGCCAATAAACATAGAATAATAATGATTATTGCACATAGAAATAGAGCACCTAGAACATATGGAATGGTGTCCTTCTGCACTGTGTTCTGACACATATATTTCCTATAAAAATTCAAATTAAAAATGTTCAAACATATAATCAATTGGTGAACAATGCAAATTGAATGTTACAGTTACACATTTCAATATTTGTCTCTTTTGTCATTTCATGGATGAACTTGTTGATGAAATGACAAAGGTTTATTGACTTGGGAATTGTAAAAATATATATATATATATATATGTTGACTATTCATCATTTAATAAATGTGTTCTTATTTGTAATTATTTTACAAATTAGTACATTACATTTTCAGATTTTAATTATTTGTTTTTATTAATATTGATACAACATCTATATCTCAAAAAGTGTAATAGGTAGAAGGTTCAAATAACTAAAAAAAAAAAAAACTTTTGGTAATTTACAATTTAGATAGAGCACTGGAATTTGAGCATTTGAAATATAAAACATGTAAAACATGGTCTTAAATATATTGCTGGAAAGTGAAGTTTGAGGGTTGTATAATATATAACAAAACGACACTACAGCAGCAAAAATGGAAAATAATGCCACAATGAACTTGTTCTATGGCGGGTCATAAAGGGTTAAAGAAATGTTTTGAATCAACTTCTATCACTCTCTTGTATTTATTTTATAATTTGTATGCAATATATCTCTATCAAAACACAAGACTTGCATGAGTCATAAAAAAAAAAATGCTGGAGGTTATTTTGGTGCTTACTTGGAAAAAGTCAAAACATTTCACAAATCTTAAACCACAAACTGTATTTTTAATGTGTGTTGTTGTTAGGTGATGTGAACTTTACCTCTGAAACCCCCAGTAGGCAAACCATATATAGAAACATTGTCCATGGTCAATATTATACAGATCACATAGAGCCAAGAAAGCCAAAGTTGTTAAAGAAAAAGTATATTGTATGAGAAGTACTTGAATATTTTATGACATTTTGCACTTTTACACAAGATTGTTGATGCAAACTGCTGTTCAGTTTAGCATTGCAGTATATTCTAACTATAGCTTGTTGCATGATCCAATTAGTGCACTGAAGAAAGAACAAATACCTATAATATATATCTTAATAGAAGAACAATTGCTCTAGTTTATTGAGTAAATACAAACACACTATTTAACAAGCTATAATAGACACATTAAATAATTTGCAAATCTTGGCAACCGCTGCTGTCCACAATGAAGACAGGTCTGTTGCTGGTGCCAAACCTCCCATGCACCCCCTGTAATTGCAGGTTTTGGTCTGTGGCCGAGTAAATTTTTTATTGACCTACGGGAGGAGTTATCTCAGAGTGGATTTTCCTTCATTAGAGCCTCCCTATCAGTGCGAGCGTAAATTCTTGACGCTCTAAAGGTAATGGATCTCCGCTGCCATGGAACTGCAATATGCAATAAAAGGTATGCTGGCCCATTAGTCTTCAATGTGAGGTTGTTGAGAAGGCCCTGGCTAATGAACTAAGGTAGTGAGAAATGCTTAAAAAAGAAAACTAACAAGGAAATTGCCAGAGTGAGTGGAGAAAAGGGAGGCCCCCAGAGTCCCAGTGATGTAGTGGAGTCGGCAGCAGCAGACAACAGCACAGACTGTACAGGCCTAAATCATCCCGGACCAACAGTGGTGCACGGGGAGAAGAGTCAAAATAGAGCTGCATTTAGAGGGTCAATCTGAGCTATGTTTTATTTATATCGAGTTTACTGGGAAAACATTGGAAATATACGTGAGTTGTACGGGTTTTATGAGTAAGATGTGGACAATACTATCGAACTAACAAGACATCATGACACAATCATCATTTAGTTTCATAATATCTGTACATGTTTTAATTGTTAAATAGTTTGGATTTAAAAAACAAAATAAAAACACAACATCCTGGAAGAATAGGCTCTGTATTTGGGTATTTGTTTTTAAATACCTCATTTTACTACCAATTCTCTATGATGTTTTTGCAGAGTCACAGAAAAATGAACAAATCCTTAAAGATCAGGCAGTGAACAGTGAGCTGCAGGTGGATGTCACTGACGACATGATAAAGACTTTACAAATGAGATGAATTCCGGTGACACTTCTGTGTTGAGAAATGGAGGAGTTTGCGGGTCAATGCTAACACTAATGCTAATTTTGAAGCACAACAAAGATGAAATCGTCTAAATATGAAATCAATCAGGTAGTCTTTACTTTACTTTTTAATTGGTTAGCATTTGCCAAATACTGCTGTGCACCGAACTCATTTGGAAAGACTGTAGGGCTCTGCAAATAATCACATTTGAATCAAGATCGAGACTCCGTCATCTCTAATTGTCAATCATCAGCTTGGGTCTTTTTAAGTGAGAGATCCACAATCCTCTGTCAGTAAAAGCCTGTTCCGAATTCAGACTTTAGACATTTTAATACTTTTTATAGTAACTATAAAAAATCTGTCGGAAATTCATGTTGATAGTTATTTTTATGAGTTCATTATAAGACAAATCAATTGAATCAAAAATTTTATGAGGATTATATTAAATTATATGATATTATTATAACCTCTCTGTCGTGCATTCATTCAATATCAGAGGTTTGTATCGCTAAAAAGTACCTCCAAAAACATACAGTTACTGTGAGTGGGCTCGCCTCTCCACAGATCTGACCTGTCACTTGCCCTTGTTGCCACCTGCTCGTCTCCATGTGTTTAATGCCAGGCTGTGATACATTCTAAGCCGTGTGCAAATGAGCAGCGGAGCACAGTCCACAATAAACACCTTTGAACTTTAACAACAGCTTGACATTGTGGACTGATGTTTGCAGGACTTTGAACTTTAGAAAATAACTTGGGAGCATTAATCATACTCTCCCAGATATGTGTGAACTTTTTGACAGGTTGTTTGTTGATTTAGATTTTTGGATGGAAACACCAAGATTGACTGACTCCAACAATGAATGTCTCAGATGGGCTGCAGAAATCACATCTCTGTTTAATCCCCTCTTTAATTATTATTTGTTCAACTGCGTTTCATCAAGATTTTAAGTAATGGCTATCTGTCTTCTTGGGAGTTTCCAATTCAGCTCATTTACAACTTTGCTGAAAACATATTTATAGCCATGTCTGCTTACTTTTTAATGAAATAACAAGGTCTTGCTCTGCTTGTTCCACCCAGTTCTGACAAATTAACAAATTACTCTGCAGCCAAACGCAAAGACAAATTAGCTCTTTCTGTTTCACTCGTGCTGTCAGTGCTTTTGACGCCTGCGTCCCATTCACACAAGAGTCTTCTCCCATATCTCCCAATTCAGGCATTTCTGCTTTCACACATACAAGCTGCTGGAAATGATGTCAGGTGTGCAGCTATGCGAAACATCATAATTAACATCTTAAATCCCATTTGAACGATGGTTGTGATTTCCGTTTTGTACTTTGTGGGCAAATTGCTGTGTTTGGCTGTCTCTTAAACCCAACCTGTCGAGTGAGCAGAATTAAACCGTGACTTCTTTTTTTTCCACGGAGCAAATCTGGGTTAAACACGGGGGGCGCTGCGTGGAGAGATAAGCGCAGATCTTGCAGCCATTTGCACTTTTTCTTTTGTGCTCTCCTGAAATTAAACAAGCTCATAATACAGCGACAATTCGGATTCAGTTCTTTAAATGCTCACGGAATAGGACCTAATGACTTTCGCAGCTTATAGCGGCATGTAGTCAGTGCCACACACACATTCAAGCGCGGTGGAGGAAGTAATACCTGCAGGACTTGCTATTAAGACGGTTAATCCCAGAGTCTCTGGAGAAAGAGGACTAAAATATTCCTAGTGGAAGCTTTTCAAAAACAAGCTCCGTGGATCAAGAGCATGAATAAATTATGTGTATAATTAAAGGAAATGTCAAATGGCGTGTGTATGGGACAATATTAACAATGGACCAGCTATGTTAAAGCAACCAGGGCCCGATGTGAGTTGTCAATGGTTTAATGAGGTTCCTGCATAGACCGTAATGTTTCACAGATGGTCCGAGTACTGTGTAAAACGTACACACAATTTATCAAATCACTTGGGTTAGTAATTGTTTAGATAGTACGCATAAATGTTGGTATAGACGAACCAATTTGTGCACAGTTTTGGGACGTTTTTATTTTTATTTTTTTTTAGATTTTTAAGGCGGAAAAACAGCAGCAGCCAAGCCAATATTTGTTGTACTAGTTCCAAGCCCTGACACAATAAAAAGGAATGCATTAAACTTGAAAATTACTCAATTTTGGCATAGCAAGTAGACAGACAAATAATAAACTATTGCAGCCTTGAAATAACAAAACAATGCAATGTTATAAGTTTGATTTTGTGGTGAACATTTTTTGAATTTCTTGTATGTGTTTTTTTAAAGCCCTATTAGCTGCCACATCCTGCCCCTGCCAAATAGATGATGCCCTGACGTTATCTGTCAGGAAAGGTTATGTGTGTTTTTAAAATATGCTGCTATAAATAAATGACAGGTCCATTCCAAATAATAACAATAGTCAAAAACACAGGACTTTTGCCTGGAAAATGTGTCCACATTTTCTCTTGACCGTCATACGCTGATAAAGGTTTTCACTGTAAGCTTCTCAGACCAGAAACTAATACATTAAAGTGAACATTTGTCACTTTGTCTTTGAATTAGGACTGCAACTAATGAATATTTCGCTAATCGATAAATATAGTCTATAGTCTGGAGAATTTGACCCAATTTGTCCCAGATTTAGCTGAAGTGTTGCAGCTTGAGGACAACTTGACACTAACAGACAAATTAGATTTTCTATTATTAAAATATTCTAACTTATCACCCAGGCTGTGTTTGCTGGAGGACAAAGGACAAGCCTTGTGATAAATATAGTGATGATGATTTTTATTTATAGAGTGCTTTTCCACCTGACAGGCACTCAATGCGCTTAACAAACCGTTGAAACTACAGTTGCTGTTACAACATAACATATACAATTACATTTATAGACAATAAACAGACACAACATACAGATGTAACTACAGTTGCGGTCACAACAAACACACAATAAACAATAAACTCTAGACATACATAGTATAATAGATGCAAGTAATTTTATGTTTTAAATTCAACTATATTCTGTAAGTAATCCATGATTATGCAGGTAGCTGTATTCTGTAAGTAATCCATACAAAAGATGCAAGTAACTGTTTTAGAAACGAAAAAGGGGAAAAGTTCAGACTGATGTTAAATGTGACATGAGCATGACTAATTTTGAAAAAGTTGAAACTACTCCTGCGTTGGAAATGTGAAAAGAGAGAATGATGGACAATGCTGCTGCAAAAATTATGGCGAACTTTTGTTTTGTTTGAATGTTTTTTGTGTGTGTTTTTTGTTTTTTTATCGCTTTTACACTCACTTCCATCTCACTTTTTTCCCCTCTGTATATGTTTAATATGCTTAAAAATCTCTAGAAGACATTCTACCAAATGCATTATAAAAAATAAATAGAAAAGAGAGATTTAGTTTTGTCAGACAAAGAGTGTGAAATATATATATATATATCACAATGGAACCACAAAATCACATATTTGGAGAAAGTTCTGTAGGAAAAGTGCACGTTTTTTCATAACACTATGTCAAAGTGCCCACTATTCTCAGGGAAACACTAGCTGCTGGAGAAACTGTGGTTGCCAAGTGGCCCATCATGTATTTTGGGACTGTCCTGTTACTCAGAAATATTGGACTTGGAGATTAACAAAGCACTGCAAACTGGCCTTCAGAACTACGTATTTGGGCCTTAAAAAATAAATTGACACATTTGGAACATTCTTTGGCAGCAGGGAAGATGGCACAAACACCAACGATCTGGATCGACATAGAGTTAGACAAATAGAAAAAATGACTTTCAGACTAGATTTGAAACAGGACATATTTGATAGACTTATAGGCCGTAATTGTATCTTTTTTTTGTTCCACTTGTTTTTCTTTGTATTTATTTTCTTTTTTTATTGTTTTCTATACGCTCTGGTTGTGTTCTTTGTTCTATGTGTTGTGTGTTTCAACTTTTAACAAAAAAGTATAGATGTTTGAATGATAAAAAAAGCAACAACTTTCAATTATACATTTCTTGAGTTTGAGATTTCCTTCTTTGTCTTACTGAGTTATTAAACATTACCTCTAAACACAAGACATGTTTTGGGATATGTTCGAATTGATTACTAAATTAGTCAACCGTGATTGATACGACTTGCTTAATGAACGTTTCCGTCAACAACAAACTGGCCGATATCCAGCTTTCCCAACTTATCACGGCTCATGCTCAGATCCACATCTGCCTTAACAGCCTTACAGATTGTCTTTTTGTTTTTCTTAATCCTCAAAGTGTTGTATTATCTCAAAGTAAAACTAAATTGATTGTGTGATAGAGTGAGTGTGTTGTGAACAGAAGGGAGGGCGCTCATACAAAAGGCCAATGTGGGAGTGAAGCCGCGAGACACACACGCAGGGCATCGTCTGAGTGAGAGCGAGCGAGTCTGGACAAATGCATCTCTTCACCAAAGCTGTCAGTGGACGCTTATCAAAAACAGTGAGCGTCAGCTTTCTGCAAACCCCCAACAAATCGCAACCCAGTGTTTTTCATTTGTTTTGTTGAATAGCACCAGAATCTATTCATAAAAGTCCAATTTCTTAGAGGTTGTTATGTTTTTTTTTCTCAGAACATCCAAAAACTGTCAATTCCGAAGGAGAAAAATAAAAGGAACAAAGCGAACACAAACCGAAAACTCTGGCCTTCATTCAGAACACAACATTCAGAAGTACTTTTCAGATGTATGTGCACCAACACCGTCTGCCCTCACAACAAGAAGGAAGAAAAGCAGAAAGAACAGATCCTGAATGGCCAATGATGATACTGAACTAAAGTGGACTAATGTTATGAACTTGGCTGTTTTTTGAAGTTGGAAGAATCCCTGAGTTGTGGAGTAAAAACCAAAGCAGGTGCATAAAGGCAGAGTGGTTAGGTGTCATATTTCTGTTACAATCTTCCTCCTCTTTCCAAAAAACACAAATGTTCGTTGTGTAAGTCTCTGCAACGTCTCTGTGTCCGCCCTGACAAACTGACCATCGTCTTGTGCAGGATTATTAAGTCAGCTACAAGAGCCAATTGGGAAAAAATAGTACTTATTACCTCCTGACCATTTATTACTGACCATACCTCCCGCCGTCCGGAGTCACGATTAATGGTGGCTGATTTCAATGGCCTCCTTGATCCAGCGTTTGAACCTGTCTGTTTCAGCGCCCCTGCAGTCCACGATATGATTATTCTTTTTTCAGTCGTCTGATATTGAAGAAGACAGCAGCCAAAACATATTGAGGGAAGCACATGGCATCAATAAAAGAACACGCTTAAAAGAAATCAAGATGTTAACTACTGTAACTGAAGACATGGTAAATATTACTGCAGCATTGATAGGATATGGTCCTATCAATGTCTTGCCTCTTCCCAAATATTAATCCATCCATCTAGCCATCCATCCACTTTATTAATACAGCACATTTAATAAACAAGACTGTTCCCAGAGTGCAGCACAAGGTTGATTTAAGAAAACAATTAAACAAACAAACAAACAACAACAACAAAAAATACTAAATCAGCAATGCACTGAAATACTAAAACAATACTTAAAATAATGATCAAATACATAAAACCATAATTAGTTGTAAAATACATAAAGCTATAATTTACCATAAAAGATATTAAACAAAAAATAACACCAAAAATACATAAATCAATAAAAATACACTTAAAACTATACAAAAATCAATTTAAAAAGTGCATATGATATGGACCATTCCAAGTAATGTGTCTATGTTGATCATGTTTTATTATAAAATGTAATATAACAGGATGCAGCAGCAAAACAGTCTTAAATATAAATAAATGAAATTAAAGATTGTCCATTTTTTGTGTTGTATTTCTTCTGTCAATTAAGAATGTTGTGCCAAACATTACACAAACCATAATCCCATAACCAAACATCTGTCTTTGTTTATTTGTCTTTTCAGAATCCGTTATAAATCTTCCTCCTAAGTTTCCTCAAACTTAATGTAACACAGTTAGCTTTGCCAACTTGAGCTTGTTAAACCTCTTCTCTGCACCAGATCCTGCACAACTCTGCAGCAAAAGCAATAATGATAAAGCGTCATTTCGCGCTTGTAAAGTGCTCTGTCTGCTTTGTATTATGACATGACGATGCCACAAAGAAAACAAGTTAATGAATAAAGACACACATGTGAAAAAAAAGAGGAACTGGGTGTTTCTGAGACATATTGTTGTTATGGCGATGACAGGTGGTGAAATAACACTCTCTTCTGTTCTGCATAAAATAAAAGGCATATGTTCATTATAAAGATTCTTGATTAACTTGATTCAGACTTGTGTTGCTCACTTTAGTCGAATACATAATCAAGACGGTCAAAACCATATGGACATTCAATATGCTGATACATGCAGATGAAATATTGAAAATACATATTAAAACCTGGCCTGTTTTGACCTTTTTTGTTGGGTCTTCGGAGCACGAACAGTTCACTTTAGAGAAATTTGTCTGTGTAACCTTCATGTATTGAATTCGTCGATGTATTGAAATTAATAGAAGAATGTGTCGTTTTGCGTCTTTAAAACAAACTAAAAGACCACGGTGAAAAATGTCCTTTTAATTCAACATAAGCATTAAACTGTGGATTTCAAATTGTAATTTATTCAGGTTAGTCCACAGTGATACAACCACACTTCAAGTTCGGTGTAATTTCATATTATTATAAATCAGGAAAATGCAATTCAAAAGCTGTGAGTATAGAGTAGTATTGGAAGCAGCACAATTAACGCTTTATTTTGTCTGTAGACTCTGGACTCACTAAATGCCCCAAAGGAAATCTTAACCACTGATTGATCTGTCTCTCTTCTGCTGTGTATTGGTCAGCGATTGACCTGCCTACCTCCCTGCTGACCTCCTGTTGCTGTGCCTTATTGCTCGTATCAATGCCAATTATGTCACTTAATTACATTACCTGTAATGAAAAGGTAGATTTGGAGAGGAACAACTATACCCTGATTGCAATTCAGAACAAAAGCTCTGTATCTATTGTTCTGTGGCGGTATTGACCAAAACACTGTCCAGTAATTAAACGTTTTTCTTTAAGGACATGTATCATTCATTCAGTTTGGCCTTGTCCATTCAAATCTCGCATCATTAACTTCTTTTCCAGTCATAATTTTGCATGCAAACACAGCACAGCCTTAGCCCAAGTGAGATTACTTTGCCTCGTGTTGAATAAAGCGGGTTAGGGAGCTCGCTTGCGCTTGCTCGGCGTGACGCACGGGGGCGCACTTCCCCGCCAGGTGCGCCTTTCTGCTGCCTGCCTCCTGCACCTTCACCATCATCATCATAGCGCGGCTGCCTCGCTGCTACTGCTGCTCCATCGCTGTCGTATTACACACTTGTGCTCCTTTTTTTTCTCCTCCCTTCGCACTGGAGAGCGGACCGAGTTACAAAATAAACCTCCTCCGAGACCTTTTTCCCTTAGATCTTAATGCGGGAAAACCAAGAAGAGGCGGATGGTCTTCTTTCCAAAGTAGGGATGTTGCAAATGTGATTCAGGCACACGGCAAACAACGTGGGTGTTGTGTGTGACTGTTTTTTTAGTGGGGAGTGGAGCAGGGAGAGGAGCAGCGGTATGAAACGCGTGCATTTGTGCCTCTGCTCCTCGTTATCTCCGGCTGACCACCTCCACTGGCTCCGTTTCACCTGTACGCACGACCTTGTAATTGTGACCGAAATTTTCCTAACGAGATTTCCATGGAGGAGCAGCGTGCCTCTTTTTGCGTGAGGACTGAGATATTTGGTTCGCGCTGGTCTCAAGACACTTCAAGATAAGAGGTAAGAAAAACACAACACGTTTTTGTTTTTTTTTTGTTGGCCACCACGTTTTGTTTGGCCATTATGAACGTGCCCCAGTTCTAAATAACTAAATATAGGGATGTAAGCGGGGTTTCTGTGCCAGCCTATCCACAATTGGCCTATCAATTACTGCTGCTGCTGTACGGGTGATGATAATTGTTTGTTTTAGGGTGAGCAGCGTGACGTGCCCTGGAAACTGCAGACAATTCCTCCACATCAGCAAAAGAAGCACTAGTTTTGAGGCTTTTGTGCGTTTTGTTGATCCTAAAGTACCACATGGTCGCATTTCATATTGATACCTGTTATTATTGTGTGAGACTTGAGCTAGTGCACGAATGAAACCTATGAACAGGCCAATTTATCCACAATTTAAAGAAAATCACTCAAGTGTTGTATGTATGTCCTTTGATTTATAGTTGGGGTTCTCTAATAAAGTCGTACAAGGGAACATAAATAAAAAAGCTTTCAGCAGACCTTGAAGGAGTCTTGAAGCAGTGATTTTCTATGGAATATTTCTATAGATGCATTAGTGGGAGAGGGAAGGTGTATATCCACAATGAGGTGCAATATTCAGCAGGTAATTGCACTGTGGTTTTTCTTGTTGTCAGTAGTGATGAATGCAGCTCTGGGCCTTCAAACTATGTACACTCCCACTCTTCAAGCTGGGCTATTTGTTCAGGCTGCGTGTTACTTGGAGGCTGGCTGTGTGGTGCGATGGAGGTGGTGGTGGTGGAGACTTTTTTTTTCCTCATTTGGTGTCAGTTGTGAATTGGTGAATTTGATAGAGAGTGATTCACAGTGAAGCCTCTCTCTTCGTCACCATGGTTAGCAGCAGCGTCTTACATTTGGAGCACGCTGGGGCGCTGTGTGAGCCTGGTGCCTGTGAACTCCTATCTGTGTCAGTGGAGCATCTTAGTCATCCAGGTCAACACTTTACATTGAGCAAACAGACATGCTGTCAGGTCCATGTTACAAAAGTGGCAAAATCTGAGTGACATTATTTTATTAGGCAACTTGATGGTGGTTGTTTATAGAAATGATTAGGGGTTGTACGTAGCAAAGGAACCAATAAAGCAAACTTGGTCAGTTGAAATAGCTTTTTGAGCCTATACCAATATGTCATATTTGTCTAGCTGCTGTGTCGATAGCAGATATTTGTCGGCACCAATATTTAGATTTTAAAATCCACAGCAAGGCTCACAAATCTTCAAATCTTCAAAAAGTTGAAGTAAAGTTCACATATTAACTTACACTTATAAATAAATAACAACAATATCAATCAATCTATCTATCTATCTATCAATAACATAAATAATAAAATAATGTATTAATGTGGGATATAAAATGATTAGTTGCATTATTGTGTAAACATATGGATGTATTTGTTACTCATTAGTTTGTCAAAAAAAATTAAATAAAGAATAGAATAATATATCTGACATTTTTCCTCCGATATCGTCCGATACTGGAACAGATATAAATGCATAAATCCTTCAGTTCTTTCTGAGAGTACCATTTTATTTATTTAATTAGGTCAGAAGTTCCCAAACTTTTCAGGATGGGACCCCCAATGTCACCATGTGACCAACCCGGGGCACTGATTCACACAAGTCTCTTACTGACAGTCGTGGCACTGGCCACTAACCAAAGATTGAATCACTGGCTTCATGTCAGAGTCGACCCTGGGACCTTCTTGCTGTGATGCTAGAGTGCTTGATACTGTACTGTACAGCTTTTATTGTACAGTTTTCTCTTTGTGAAGAGAGACCCTAAATGTTCCATGCACGTGGGTAAATTCCAGAAAGTTAAGTACCACACGCCCTGCTTTGCAGGTTCCTGTTATTTACTGTCCACAAACAAACAAACAAACAAACAAACAAACAAACAAACAAACAAACAAACAAACAGTTAAATATTACTGTAACATTTCTTATTCACTATAGTTACAACTTCCAAGTTTTACATACCTAGATCTATATTGCATCTTGCTGAAAAGGTATAGAGCAAACTGTCTTACTGTGCATCATCGTCAGTCCAGAGACCAAACTGCACTTGAAAGACAAGGGCACACCTTTGAGGGCAGTGAGAGATGAGCAAAGGAGACCCTCCGCTGTTAAAACACAAAAGCTTCTACTTATACAAGGATGCGGTGTGAGTGCCAATACCTCTTTGTTAGATGAATAAATCATTATATAATTTTACATTATACAGCTCTCAAGGCATTGCAAGTGTTACCTGAACAAAAGCAACGTTACATAGGAGAAACAAAACAGCCATTGCACAAAAGGCTGTACCAACACAGAAGAGCGGCCTCCACAGGACCACAGAGTTTGAGGACAGTGAGGTGAAGATATTAAGCAGAGAGAAGAACTGGTTTGAAAGAGGAGTAAAGGAGGCCATTTTTGTAAAAAGAGAGAATCCTTCTCTAAACAGGAATGGGGGCTTAAGATTTAATTTAGCCAAAATTTATGACAGCATCCTAACACCTTGGTCCAGATCAATAGACCAGTCAAATGCTAATGAGGTAATCAGCAGTGAGGAGGGAGCAACAGCCAGATATCAAGATAACAATAGACCTTTAGACACAGGTGAAACTAGGTGAGGCCAACCATTAATCAACAAGATAGACCAATTAATCAAGTCCCAGGTGACAAACAAACAATTTTCTAACAAAGACAGGACTCAGTGACTCCTCCCTGGGGGCAGGACTCCCAGTACTTAGAGTAGCATATAAGCCTGAGTTCCCATACCAGCTCTCTGATTGACAATGACTTTTGGATAAAAGTCGAAACGTCTCGATCTTTAAACGGCGTCCGGATGACAACCTCTGAACCCCTTTCTACGATGAACAAAAGCATATTGACCCCGGTGAGTGCGAGGAGTGTTAATGACCAACAGGTAGGTGACTCGTCTTGGCTGAAATCATTATGAGGCGAGGGGTGAGCCCAGAGGCAGAGCCGCATGCGCTGCTATTGGTCTGGTGATGCTGATAGGAGCAGACAGGGCGCACTGTGCCGTGGAGCTCTTGGGTTTGCTGTGTTTCTTCCATGAATGAATCCCCGAGCTTCTGTGAGTGTTAGAAAAGAGAAATAACATCTGCTTCACCTGTGTCTGAAGATGCAGGCACTCGTGAGATGCTCAGCTTTCATTCCGCAACTAAGATACAAGAGCAGCATATCATTTTGATTATGTAAGCTGTAGTGTTTGCACATGGTGAACACAATGAATAGGCCCAAGGTGTTCACACTTTTTATAGGAAGAAATTGTATAATGTGGATATAAAGGGCCAAAGCTTTCTCCGGCTATAGTGTGGGAAAAACCTTTTATATTTTACTGTAGTAAAAGTTTCAGACAAGTATATTTATCAAATCAAACAAAAGCGCAACAATCATCAATGTTATTATTACAGTAAAGGCACATCCACCCACACTAAGAGTTTAGTTCATACATTCAAAGATAAATATCAAATTCAGTCGTCAAACATTAGATTATACATTGTATTATTAACAATGCAGTTATTAACAGATACATAGATGGATAAAATATGTCTGTAAAATGATCCCTGTGGTTGCACAAATCATGGTTTAAGTATTACTTGAAAATTTGAGACAGTTTTGTCACTAGGCTCTAAGCATTCATGTAGTACATATATAAAGAGTTTCTTTTTTTTCTATTATATAAAGTTGAAGGGATATGTAAATCAAAGCAAATGCAGCAACATACCACCAATATCAACAAGAAACATACAGAAATGTTGCACCATCTACTTTCAATGATCTTGAACAAACTGGTGTATCCTGATTTTGCACTCGTTCATTTTTACCCAAGAGTTGCCTTTCGCTGTTGGAAGGTCAGAATGAGTATGAACATGTTTATTTAATCATTGAATTTAGTTGGATTTTCTACAGTTCACTGACCTTTTGGCAGAATGGAGTATTGATAGTTCAGTGAAACTTTTTGAATGAATATATCATCATCAGACTATTTATATTTGGACAACCATAAGAGGCTGACAAGGCAAGACCTCCCAGCACTTTCACTGGGGGACATGTATTAAGAATGTACGATTAGCTTATACAGTATCTCTTTGTCTAGAACTGCAAATGTTATGATCTCTATAACCATTTTGGGAAAGGCAGTGCTAAAGATTAAGGCTGAGTAATAGGAATAATTGTGAATTTTATCAATCATTATTTGGACAAAATGATTAACTGTTATTAAATGTGTTGTTTTTATTAAAAAAAAAAAAACAACAACAACAAAAAACATTCATTCAAAAAAACAAACAAGCATAAGGTTGAGTACAGATGAACCAGTTGAGGAAGCACAATCAGAGGAGTTGTCTGCACCAGGAGCAGAGAGTCTGACACAGGGCCCAGAGGCACATACCAAACCTCCACCAGGGGCCCATGAGCCAGCCTCCAGCCTGGTGCAGAGAGCACATCAGAGGACACACTGGAGAGCTTAAAGTGATAAAAGATTAAAATAAGATAAAAAATGTATATTAAAGCAAAGAACTTGACTATGAATAACATCAATAATAATGGGATGGAATGAAAAAAAAAAACATAAATAAAATGATACGCCTAAATTGAACACATACATTATTTATTTTTTAAAGCAATAACTAGATATTATTCAAAAGCTAAAAAATGTGAGTCTTGAGCCTGCACTTACAAACCTGAGTGTTCTCAGCGGCCCTCAGGTCCTCCTGTTGTTGATATTCTCTTGTGAAAAAATGAATGAGGCTAGGTAGTACTACCTTAACATGATTTTCATTATTTGAATGATACATGGTTTATGTAGATGATGATGATGATTTTTATTTATAGAGCGCTTTTCCACCTATTAGGCACTCAACACGCTTTTTACTGATAAGTGAACTGTGCCAATGCAGCATTCATCTTTATCTACATCTAGAACCGTAATACAAACAAATTAGTAAAAAAAAGCAAAACTTAATATTTTATTTGTGCTGGGACTGCCAGATAACTTTCTACAGCAATTTATCCGGACCCATCTGACATGAAAACCTGATGTCAATTGAAATCTACTTTGTTGTTACCAGTTTTTAGCACCATATTTTATATACCTATTACTTATTTCAATGCCAAAGAGATCCTACAAACAGCTCCTAGCCTTATTAATAAGTTACTCAAAAGGACGGCTTATGTTAGCTATTATGCAGAATAGATGTGACAACATTCAAGATGGACATGTAAAGGAGGGTGGCGAATATTAGTGTAGGAGGATGCTTATGCCAGAGCTGCCAGACAGGAGGCGTAGAGGAATGCCAAAGTAGACATATAGCTTGAGAACATTAAAAAATAACTCTTATGGTATTGAACATGCATATACCTCTAAACCTGACAGTGAGCTAACGTTCGGCTTAGTTTCACATAAAAGGGCCACTTCGACAGTAGCCTGGCGCCACATGACTTGACAAAACCCCATTACAAAGACAAACCATAACATGCAAAGTCGACAGAAGGCTTATACCCATGCACTGTACCTTGGTACACACAGCCCAATCCCCTGGTCGTGAGGTGGCAGCAGTTTGAACAGAGCGGGCCTATCACTGAGGTATGGCATCCAGGACCGCTTCATGACAGCCAGCGTACCAATCCAATTTTGCAGACTTTGAAAGAACGGCAAAACGGGCCCGAGCCAACAACATGAAAGGTTTTTTGAAAAAATCCTTGCTCAGACCCCACGTGTATGATTTTGACATCTAAGGGGGCAGCTGACAAACAATTAGCTGCTCTTTAAGTAGCGCTGTGAACCAGGGATCAGGACACAAATGAGCCGTGCATCACCGCCTATGTGTGTTAAATAGAGAGTGAGCGAACGCAGTGCTGGGGAGTTTTAAATGTTTGCTTTGCTGCGCGTGTGGGCAGAGGGATGACATTTAGCAGCTGCTGTTATTATCTGTCTGTGGCCTTAATATATCTTGAACACCTCTTGAGAGAATGAGTGTGGAATCGTGTGAAGTGCAGGCAACGATTGTGTCTTAGGGTGCATTCACTTTCACTTTTACCTTGGTTTGGTTCTGGTAAGAGCCCAGTTTAGTCTTGATTTAGACTTGGTTTGGTACTGCTCCAGTCCAGGTTTAGTGCTGATAGGCCTGTGCAATTAGGAGTGGACAATATGGCAAGAAATTATCATCACAGTTATCTTAAAGTTTTAATCACGATTTATGCACCCTTTACATTTTTTCTAATCTATTTATGTAGTAGATTTACCTTTTAAGATAAATAAACTCATCAGCTTTTTCTGAGAGTTCATACTTCACTGTTATTGGCTGAATCCAGCTGTCACTGGTCAATGGTAAAGATCAAACATCCGTATTTTGGGGTTTTGTAATCGGTCAATGGTGTCTTGGTCGACCAACATTTTTATTAGTCAATTCATTATTTTGAAGGGATTTTAAAGGATTTATCTTCACAACATCAAATTGGAGATATGTTGAGATTTGAAAGTAAATTGTGAATTTAACCTGCCTTTTTACAGATAAAAACACTGTTTAAGAGTGTCTTTCTGTATAAATATTTGTAATTTTATGCTGTCCGTGCACATTAGTTAGAGATATATGGTCTAATCATTGGTTTGAGAGGTTTTACTAATGCCACGTCATGCCCCAAAAATGATGATTGATCAATATGAGGGCAAACGTCATACATTTTTTGTCTAGGTTTAGCTCTATAGGTTTAGTTTTAGTCATGGGTTTAGTCCAGGTTTTAATGTGTTGCAGGTTCAAGTGTGACTGCTCCCCTGGACCCAGGTGCCGCACTGACTATGTGTGTCATGCCTCCTGTCTATTGTGGGTATACACCACTGCCATGTTGTGTGTCCATGCTGTTTGACATTTCATAATTGCATCATTACGAGCCCGCGTGCGAGAAATGGGTGCGTTGCAATTTGCACCACGAGAGAGACAGGCACTTGCCCTTGATTATGGACTGGGGTGAAACGGCTTCCTCATCAGGCTGTCTTGATTCGGCCCAGCGTGCGGCGGAGACACATGCTGCTGTGGGTGAATCTAATTGATTGGATGGCACCCAATTCCCAGGTCCAGGTCTCTCCTCAGGCAGCCACAGAGCAGATCCGTCCAAGTGAAGGATGAGCCTGGGCCGTAATATATTGGCATGGGCGCCCTCCCATATGCCTCTGGTATCAACACTGCCGTATCGCCGAGTGCACGCTGGTGACTCCACAGGGCACTGTCGTTCTGTCTGGGTTTGCTCTGATGAGATACTGTATGTGAGAATGGGGCACAGGAATTAAGACCTTATCATTTCCCGGGATGTGGGCAATTTGGTATAATACTTATATCAGAGTTTCACATTTTAACTCAGATTCATTTTGTTATTGTGTTCCATTTGATGTATAATTTTTGTTTAAATACAGTAATTTGGCAGTTGATTTGTTGATCAAAATTGGTCTTGCCTTTATTGTTGTGCTGTATTTAATTCATTTAAACAAGTGTGACACAGTAATAATAAATACATTAAAAATCAAGAAAACAATTTGGTTGATTGTTGCTAATGATGGGGAGTTTCACATATGCTTTCACTCAGAACTCAATTTGCATAATTCTGTGTAAATAAGAGAAATACAACTTTTCACACCTCTAGGTTGAGGGGAAAGAAAAATCTTAACACCGGGTGGCTGAAAAAAAACGTGTGTGGTGACATTTCTTTGGATTAATGAAAACCCAAAACTCAAGCATATTAAGTGAAAAGTGGTACTTCAACTATAGTTTTACAGATTTTACACGATCATCACTTTTGTGCACTCTTCTGAAACTTGCATTGTAATGGAATATGGTAACATCAAGGTAAACTGTAAAAAGCTGAAAGTATAAAACTTTTTGGCTGTGTCCACACTTGAACACACACACACACACACACACATCTCGATTTGGACTAAATACAAAACTAAACCTGGACAAGACCAGGACAAGACTATGACTCAACCAAAGACCAAATAATTTCTACATTTGGACTAAATTGGCACAGGACAAGTGTAGGCAGCCTTTGACATTTAAAGTGAAAAATACCTTTATGTGTGTGTGTGTGTGTGTGTGTGTGTGTGTGTGTGTGTGTGTGTGTGTGTGTGTGTGTGTGTGTGTGTGTGTGCGTGTGTGTGTGTGTGTGTGTGTGTGTGTATTTAAAACGCATGCATTTAATTTGTTGACAGGGGTCACTGTCCTTCTCACATTAAGAAAGAAACTTGTTGTTCAACAGGTCAAGCTCACCTCTGCGCGACAGCACAAGTGCCATTTCAAACGCTTATTGGATGAGAGCCGCTTTTGCCCTTGGGCGCCAAAGATGACGTTGCCATGGAAACAGCTTCTCCTGTTATCAATCATGGACTGTCTGGCAGGTAACCACCTTTTTATATGAGTAATGATTCTTTCACATTGGGAGGCATTTACTGTTGCGTGGTGATGAGTGAGCGAGAGGTTTAGAACGAGGGGATGGAGTTGATTTAAAGAAACAATCCTTGATATTGACTTCCATTCACAACACTGAGTCTGCTGTCTTCATTTTTCTCACATCTGCAATCTGTAACCTCCTAACAGGATGCTTTTAAAGTTCTCTACAAAGTCTAACATTACAGGTGTGGAAAATTGAATGCGGTGATGTGAATTTTAAAATGTATATTGTTCTTTTCTTTGATTCCATTAAAGGTTTCTGTCCAGACAATTTGTGGTAACTTATCTCATCCACTTTCCGTCTAGGCAACATTATTGTAGACGGAAGCCAGACTGCAAAGAGACAGCCCAATGTGAGCTTTTATAGAGCGTAAAAATGCTGACAAGAGTCTAATTTGATCTATAACATATATTGCACACAAGGTCAGGACAGTGGAAAAGAAATGAACGAGGCAGAAAATTGCTCAGTTAAATCAAAAGTCAACCACAATGTAACTTTTAGTCAGCTAAAAATACTTTTCTGAAGAACTTCCCAACATAGTAACTCTTTAAGCCGGGGTAGAGCTCACGTCTTGAGAACTGCAAATAGCTCTAGCCTCTTTTTATTATTAACAAATCTGAGACGACTGGGCTTAAAGAGCCTGTACCTGATTTTGAACCGTGAGAAAGGAACATATTTTTGTTTGAACTGGTAGCCCCGCCCACATAGTCCTTCCTTTCACTCTATATTGCACATTGTCTTATGCAGTTGCTCCCATATAATTCCTCTAACTCTTCTTACAATTAGCTTTTAGCACTTTTGAAACTGCACCACGACAAAGAATCACATCCCTGGGATAGTATCAAGCAGTTATTTTCCCATGATTCATAGTGTACGATATACCTGAAGGTGACCCTTTCAAACACTTCTATACTAGTTCTTTCCTAACAGATAATATAATATGCACATATTATACATTACAAAACCATTGTCTTTCCTTGAAGTTGTTTCTATCAAACAATGTGTTATGTAAAGAGAACTTATCTTAACAAGAGTAAATAAAAATCAGGTACAGGTCCTTTAAAAATGACGAAAATTGATAATTGTATAACCAAACAAAATTTTAAAAGATGTAAAGTTTGACTAGAAAAAGCATGGGAATAATAGTAATATAGAATAAAAATACTGTAAGTGTAATAAGGTAATGTTTCCAGAAAGTTACTGGAAACAAAAAAGAGTCACTGTCACCTTAAAGCACCTTTGCCTTTAAGTTTTAACAGACAGTTTGTGACCTGGTCGATAATGTGAAATTTACACAGTCTGTACTCATTGGGCTCCACTTTCCCTCGGCCTGAATGTTATTACTTTCGGATCATTGGAGGTCTGTCCCTCTCAAATGTGCGATTTACTGCTGCTCTGCGTGTCCTGCTTAAATGTGTGTGTGTGTTCGGGACAGAGAGCCTGGACAGTGTGTCGTTCCATGGGCCAAGCTGGAGGATGGAACCCGGAGACCTTTTCATCCCCGTGGACTCCATCGAAGAAGAGGCGACTCTGACCTGCGACGCCAAGGGAAACCCGCCGCCTCAGTACAGGTAGGACTGGGAAATACGCCGATAAAAATGAAATTGTGATCTAATCTACGTGACAATATGCTGTTTTGTGATTTTCTGTAAAAATATGGTGTATGTGAATCGTGATCAGGAAAAAATAAGAAAACTGTGACATTACATTTTTAACTGCCTGTTTGGGACTGGTATAGAGTAGCCAAGAATATACTTTTTTTTAAAAGAAGAAATGAGTCTGGACACTGGTTGTTTCTCCCAAACTTGAGTGATGAGTGTGATTAACAAGTGGATTAGCCAAACAGGCAGTTGTCCGTCATTATCAAAACAAATATGGCTGCAATATTGGAAAAAAGAAAAAAACATCACATATTTTTTAATATTTCAAGTTTGGTCAGTGAATTGTTAGAGAAAAATGTCTTCATAAACGTTTATTTGGCTATGTATGTTCCTATTGGCTTGTGTCCATTCTGAGTTTACTCTTTATGTCATTTACTACAAAAAAGAATGCCTTTTCATTATTATATTTTACCCTCCAAAAATTGTAAAAATGTTTTATTCAACACACCTCTCTCTTTTAAGCTTTGGTTTCAATATAACAATTATGTGGCTCAAAGATAATTTTTTGTGTGGCTAACATTAAACACTTTGCAAAAACAAAACAAGTAATATACTCACTGTTTTGAATCTGCTAATTTATGCAATTTAATAAAAATCCACCCATCAAAACTGAAAATAAATATATTCAAGGGCATTTCTTAATCCATCAAAAAGTGAAAGCCTTGAATGTCACAAAAAGTGGTTTCTGTGAAAAGCTTTCCATTTTTGGGAAATTAAAAACAACCAATTTGGGTTTTAAATTCCAATCCTGTTTAATTACCTGTGTGCACACTGCAATTAGCACTTGGGTTACATGTTCCAGTTGCCTTTCGGAGTTGTTAGAGAATGGGATTGTTTCAAATTCCTGTTGTCACTAATTGCAGAGCCAAAAAGATTCTGTGATTCACTTCTATTTGAAAATCTCTGTGTTTATTACTATATTTTCAGATACATTTCTTAAAGGTGCAGATGTATGTAGCTTTTCTGGTGGAGGGTTGGCCACCTGCTTGTCTCCATAGAGATGTTATGATTTTGTCCTAAAATGTTCCACAGTCTGGCTTTGAACTTACTGATCTCCATGGAGACAAGGCCAAAATGCATGTTATTTAATGTAATATTGAGCAATAAAACCCTGTTCTTGAATAAGTATGAGATTAACATGGTTTAATGCCATACTGTGGAACATTCAAGGCAAAGCAGTAACATCTCCAAGGAAACAAGCAATCGACCACTCCCACCCTGGCAACAGAAAAGTTACATAGTGCACCATTGAAATTTGTGAAATATTTGAACAGAGGTGGGCAATATATAGATAATATAGAAAATATTGTTTTGATGATGTGCAAAATTTTTATATCAAGAATATTGTTTATTGTTAAAAATGTTGCAAAAAGAGCTGATGAAAAACTAAAAATGAAAAAGTGATGTTGTAAGCTTTCAAACAAGGGTAATATGGTTATATATGTAACATTTTGTGATTGATTTTACAGATTTTTCACATTTCTCTGATAATTAAAACTCAGCTAATATGTTTAAAAGACATTTTTAACAAATATTCATAGTTTTATTTTTGAACCCATTGCAATAGTATAATAGGTACACAATAGACCTGCAGCTGCTTATCATTTTGCTAATCAATTAGACTTGCGGTTATTCTTTTGATCAGTCTATTAGTTTTTTAGAGTGAAAAAGTCATGAAAAAAAAAAAAAAAAAAAAGTACAAAATTTTACCCAGATGAAACTGAAGAGTAGCCATTTGTGGAACATTTATGGACAAAACAATGTTCTCACCAAATACACGAGATTCACACATTTTTTGCGTCATTTTTATGCAATTACGGCTCAATTTGAGTCATAAAACTTCTTTTCTCAGCTCATGACTTGTTTTGGAACCTTTGTATAGTCTTGTTTACAATTATTTGATTACTAAATTAGTTGACGATTATTTCAATGATCGATTAGTTGCGATTAATCCATTAACTTGTTGCAGCCGTAGTTCACTATAGCTTTATTTAAAACAACCTCCATCTTTTCCAGAATTAACACTCCCGATGCGTTTTAGTTCACGCAGTATCATCGTTGTGGCTGGACTAATTCATATTGACTAAGAGGCTGCCAATCTGCCTCCAGTCGCGCCTGATAGTATCTCGGTGACACACGCGGCGCATCTTAATGATCATGTGCGCTTGTAAAGTCACCCGCCGACCAATGGGAACACCGGTTGCAACCAACAGCCATTGATTACGAGTGTCTTTGGTGTTCACCGCTGGAATTACTTGTGGCCGTGTGAGCTGAATTGTACTGATGTGTGGCGCGCGTATTCTCATTATTCCAGGGCTTTCCGAGTCCCCCTTCTAAGTCTGAGGCATTACCATGTAGTGATTAAAGGTGAAATGAGCATGTTAACTGCGCTGTGTCTCCTCGCGCTGCCGTGGAAGGGCTGCCGATGCCCCCAGCACCTCCGAGGCTCTCCTCTTGAAGTGTAAATCGGCCTAACGCTGCCCCCACTCTTTTCCTCCTTTCTCCTGCCAGTCCTGTCACTCACAAAGAGATGAGCTCCCATAGTATCCTCAGTGTAGCGGCATAATAAAAAAATCACATATACTGTAGAAGCAGCCTCTCCACCTCCAAACTCATAAAAGGGAAGGATCTTCGGAAGTGACCCAGCCTTACTTGGTCTGGTGGTGAAGTGTAACTTTTTGTTTGCAAGGGCCAAAAAGGAAATGGATTTGAAAAAAACATATTAGAACCTGGCAATACATTATGAGTTATGACATACTTTTCTACTGTAATCAATGACTAGTTATTAATTGATACTAAGGCATATCAATTGAACAAGCATACAAGTACAAAAAATGTATAAAAATAAGAAGAATGCTTTGATCAATGTCTATGTCGATTGTATTTACTTTTATTTTACTTTGTATGTACTTTTTTACTGCTCAAACAAATTGCTCCTGGTGAGATTAAAGGTGCTGTACCTGATTTTTACTGTTTTGAAACATGAAAACCAGAACTAGTTTATTTTTTAATGTATTTATTTACAGGATTGTTTTGGCCAGTAGGCTTTATTTGAAGGACAGTACGGCGTGAAATGAGGATGAGACTGGTGAATGACATAGAGTTATTGGTTGCAGCCAGATTCAAACTTACGACCCCGCGGCCGGTGGCACAAAGTTGGCATTCATGCTGACCACGAGCGCGCAGAACTAGCTTGTTTTAAACTCTTTACTGCAGTCACATATATCGCTCACTTACATAATGCAGTCCCAGCATCCTAAATATTCACCACAATGAGTTTATAAACACTTTTCAGTCTCTGCAAACAAACATTAGTGTCATGAGCTTAGTGCCTCCTCCCTCCTGTGTGTGTGTTTCCTCCTCCCCTCCTGTGGTGTCCTTGTTTGGAGCTTCCTGGGCATGACTGATTGGCACACCTGGAACCCATCTGCAATCAAGCATACACCCTCTGCAGTACAAAAGCTTGGCTCATTCATCCACACCCTGCCAGATCGTTCAGTCTACTTCCGTGGTGAACTCCTTGGCCTTTTCTTGTATCTCTCGTTATTTGTCTCTTGTGGATTTTTGCTTACCAAGGACTTTTTTCCTCCAGCCAGCTCCTGCCTGTTATCCTGGTTCTCACCTGTGCTCCTCGGTCCTTCCTGCTCCCGCCAGCCGTCCTGGTACTCACCTGTGCTCCTCGGTCCAGCCTGCTCCTGCCTGCTATCCCGGTACTCACCTGTGCTCCTCGGTCCAGCCTGCTCCCGCCTGCCGTCCCGGTCCTCACCCGTGCTTCCTGGTCCAGCCTACTCCCCCTCAGCCAACTCTCAATAAATAATTCTGTATTGATCCATATCTCTGGTCTGCTTCTTTGGGTCCGCCTGTCGTTACCTCCTAACAGAACGATCTGGCCAAACAATGGACCCAGCAGATCCAGATGCGTTACAGAAAATGATCGCCACTCAGGGGAATCTCCTCGGCCAACACCACACATCGTTGCAGGAGTTGAAGGAATCTAATCAGTCTCTCGGAGCCCAAGTCACAAATCTAACCAGGTTGGTGGAGCACATTTCTCATCAATTATCTGCCCAGTCTGTCTGCCAGCCCACACACCCTACTCCTGCTGTCTCCTCGGCTGTGAATCCTCCCCGTGAAACTCCTGTTCCTCATCCTGAGCCATATAACGGGGACCTGGGTAAAAGTAAAGGCTTCCTCTTACAATGTGCCACCGTCTTCACCTGCCAACCTCTGACATTTTCTACAGACCATTCCAAGGTAGCTTTTGTTACTGGATTGTTGCGTGGAAGAGCACTTGATTGGGCTGAAGCTATGTTGGGTGGTAGAGGCGTTGAAGATATCAGTTATTCTGAATTCATTGATGACTTCAAAAGAGTTTTTGCACACCCTGATTGTGAGGCTAATGCTGCTAAGGGGCTTCTAGATCTCCACCAGGGGAACAAGAGTGTGGCTGATTACGCTATTCAGTTTCGGATCTTGGCCGAAGAGTCTGGGTGGAACGAGGCAGCATTAAAGGGTGTATATTGGCGGGGTTTAAATGACACCTTAAAAGATGAGTTGTCTCTTCGTGATGACCCTGGTTCTTTGGAGGAACTAATCTCTCTCTCTATCCGCTTTGACAACAGACTGCGAGCGCAAACGTGAGAGGGTGTCCCGTACAACTTCTTCTCCTACGCCTCGTTCCTTGCCTCCAGCCCTAGTTCAGCCTGCCACCAATTTACCCGCTTTGCCTTCCACCTCTCAATCCCCTGACATTCCTATGCAAATTGGCCGGACCAGATTGACAGTTGAGGAGAGGTCCCGGAGAATTCGAGCAGGCGAAAGTGTTTGTACTGCGGTCAGGAGGCCATTTCCTCAATCAATGTCCAGTTCGTCCAAAAGACCCCGCTCATCAGTAAATATGGGGGTACTGATGGGCAAGGTATCTAAAATCCCCAATGACCCACCTAGACTCCTGTTACCTGCTACCCTCTGTCATAACCACCAGTCACTTCCTCTTCAAGCCCTAATAGACTCGGGGGCTGAGCAAAACTTCATGGACTCTACTTTAATTTTACAAGCAGGGATCTCCACTGAACCTCTTCCAGAACCAGTCCAGGTCAGTGCTTTAAATGGTTCTTTTCTTGCTCAAATCACTCACCATACTGTTCCTCCATTTGATTTTGTCTGGTAACCATCATGAAGACATTCGCTTCTTTGTTTTTTCTGCACCCCAGACTCCAATTGTTTTAGGCTACCCCTGGCTCAAGATTCATAACCCTGTTGTTGACTGGTCTCTTAATAAAATCATTAGTTGAGTTTGTTTTGCCATCGGTCTTGTTTGCAGTCAGCTCTCCCTTCATCAGGGAGGTTTTACCTCAACAGCTCAGACTGCTCCCCGATCTGACTGCAGTCCCATCGGAATACCATGACCTGGGGGAGGTCTTTAGTAAGGAGAAGGCACTGTCTTTGCCGCCGCATAGACCCTATGACTGTGCAATAGACCTCCTTCCAGGCGCCACTCTTCCTCCTGCTCGCCTCTACAACCTGTCCCGACCTGAGAGGGAGGCCATGGAGACATATATAAAGAACTCTCTCGCAGCAGGTATAATCCGCCCATCTTCCTCTCCTGTCGGTGCCGGGTTTTTCTTTGTTTCTAAGAAAGACATGACGTTAAGACCATGCATAGATTACAGAGGTTTGAACAATATTACAGTTAAGAACAAATACCCCTTGCCTCTGATCTCCTCTGCCTTTGAGCCATTGCAGGGTGCCACCATCTTCACCAAACTGGATTTGCGAAATGCGTACCATCTTGTCAGAATCAAGGAAGGTGACGAATGGAAGACGGCATTCAACACGCCCTTGGGACATTTTGAATACTGTGTCATGCCATTTGGACTCACCAATGCTCCTGCAGTGTTCCAAGCTCTGGTAAACGACGTCCTTCGGGACTTTCTTAATCGTTTTGTTTTTGTCTACCTGGACGATATCCTTATATTTTCCAGAGACTCGCTTGAACATCGCCTTCATGTCCGCCTAGTCCTGCAAAGACTGTTAGAAAATAAACTGTTTGTGAAGGCAGAGAAATGTGAATTCCACGTCAGCTCCATCTCCTTTCTGGGTTTTATCATTGAGAGTGGACAAGTTAAAGCAGATCCCGTGAAGATCAAGGCTGTCTCTGATTGGCCCTCCTTCCAATAGGAAACAACTGCAAAGATTCCTTGGTTTTGCCAACTTTTACAGACGGTTCATTAGAGATTACAGCAAGGTTGCCCTACCCTCACCAGACTCACATCTGCAAAACTCCCATTTCAGTGGACTGCGAAGCAGATTTTTGCTTTTAATAAGCTCAAGAGGTTATTCACTACAGCACCGGTATTGACCCAACCTGATCCGTCCAAACAGTTTATTGTTGAGGTTGATGCCTCCGATGTAGGAGTTGGCGCAGTTCTCTCCCAGCGTTCTGACACAGATTCTCGTCTCCACCCTTGTGCCTTCTTTTCCAGGAGGTTGGCTCCTGCCGAGTGCAACTACGATGTGGGCAATAGAGAACTTCTGGCAGTAAAGCTTGCACTAGAGGAGTGGAGGCATTGGCTAGAAGGAGCAGAACAACCCTTCGTGGTATGGACGGACCACAAGAATCTAGCCTATATTCAATCAGCAAAGAGATTAAACTCTCGGCAAGCCAGGTGGGCCTTGTTCTTTGGGAGGTTCCAGTTTACCATCACTTACCGCCCAGGCTCAAAGAACGTTAAGCCCGATGCACTGTCCCGTCAGTTTGACCCATCTGAGCAGTCAAATTCAGAGACTATACTTCCTAGTAACTGTGTCCTTGGTTCTCTCCACTGGCAGGTAGAAGCAAATGTAAAGAAAGCGCAGGAGGCTGAGCCTGATCCGGGAGGTGGGCCGTCCAATAGACTCTATGTTCCATCATCTGTGCACTTGCAGTGAGGTCTTACAATGGTCGCACAACTCCAAATTTGCATGCCATCCAGGTATAAATCGCACCTTGTCTAGTTCTCCGGGCGTAATTTCTGGTGGCCAACTATGGAGGCAGACACTGGAGTTTCGTGTCTGCCTGCACAGTATGTTCCCAGAATAAATCCTCCCATGCTTCCCCCTCTGGTCATCTGAGACCTTTACCCATTGCCAACCGCCCCTGGTCACACATTGCAGTAGATTTTGTGACCGGCCTGCCCTCAAAAATGGGCAATCTGTCATTCTGACCATCGTTGACAGATTTTCTAAGGCTGCTCACTTTGTAGCCCTCCCTAAATTACCCTCAGCTCGTGAAACCGCAGACCTCATGGTGGAACATGTTTTTCGTCTCCATGGCATCCCAGCTGATATCGTTTCTGACCGAGGCCCCCAATTCATCTCCCAAGTTTGGAAAGCATTCTGTCAATCTCTGGGTACCACTGTCAGTCTATCTTCAGGTTTCCATCCACAGACAAACGGTCAGACTGAAAGAACCAACCAAGACCTGGAGTCTGCTCTCCGCTGTGTGGCCGGTCGCAACCCCTCATCCTGGAGTTCACACTTACCTTGGGTAGAGTACGCACATAACTCTCTAACCTCCTCCGCTACGGGTCTCTCCCCTTTTCAGTCCTCCCTGGGCTACCAACCGCCACTCCTTTCTATGGAGGAGATTGAGGTCTCCGTGCCTTCGGTCCAGGTCCATATGCGGAGGTGTCTGAAGATCTGGAGGGAGACCAGGAAGGCCCTGTTACGGACTTCTTCCCAGTGCAAGACCCTTGCTGACCGCCATCGCCGTCCAGCACCAAAGTCCGCCCCAGTTCAGAAAGTCTGGTTATCTTCCAAAAATATCCCTTTGAAGGCTGTTTCTAAAAACTGTCACCTCGTTTCATTGGACCATATGAAATCGAAAGAATCATTAATCCGGTTTCTGTCCGTCTCAAACTTCCTCAAGCTCTCCGTGTCCATCCTACTTTTCACGTATCCCAAGTTAAGCCGGTACGATCCAGTTCTCTGTGCCCTCCATCCGAGCCCCCTCCACCCCCCCAAATGGTTGACGACCATCCAGCTTATGCTGTGCGGCGGATCTTGGATGTCCGTAGGCGTGGGCGTGGGCTCCAGTACCTTGTCGATTGGGAGGGGTATGGTCCTGAGGAGCGGTCGTGGATTGGTCGTGCCCTGATCCTGGACCCTGACCTGTTGCGGGAGTTTCATCGTGCTCACCCTGAGAAGCCTGGTGGTGCGCCAAGGGGCGCCCGTTGAGGGGGGGGTACTGTCATGAGCTTAGTGCCTCCTCCCTCCTGTGTGTGTGTTTCCTCCTCCCCTCCTGTGGTGTCCTTGTTTGGAGCTTCCTGGGCATGACTGATTGGCACACCTGGAACCCATCTGCAATCAAGCATACACCCTCTGCAGTACAAAAGCTTGGCTCATTCATCCACACCCTGCCAGATCGTTCAGTCTACTTCCGTGGTGAACTCCTTGGCCTTTTCTTGTATCTCTCGTTATTTGTCTCTTGTGGATTTTTGCTTACCAAGGACTTTTTTCCTCCAGCCAGCTCCTGCCTGTTATCCTGGTTCTCACCTGTGCTCCTCGGTCCTTCCTGCTCCCGCCAGCCGTCCTGGTACTCACCTGTGCTCCTCGGTCCAGCCTGCTCCTGCCTGCTATCCCGGTACTCACCTGTGCTCCTCGGTCCAGCCTGCTCCCGCCTGCCGTCCCGGTCCTCACCCGTGCTTCCTGGTCCAGCCTACTCCCCCTCAGCCAACTCTCAATAAATAATTCTGTATTGATCCATATCTCTGGTCTGCTTCTTTGGGTCCGCCTGTCGTTACCTCCTAACAATTAGCATGTAACGGCACACTTCCTGCTTCTCGTAGAATAAAAAAATAATAATAATTCACCCCAATAAATGCTTTTACAATATATATGTGCTGGAGCAAAACAAATTTTACTTTCTAATATGGAAAAAATTGGGTATATGAATTTGTTATCTTTTTCAAGTTTTAAAACAGTAAAAATCAGTTAAAGTACCTTTAATAAAGTTGTCCAAATCTGAAGTATTTTATTATCATTGCGATATCAAAATGATATATATATATATTGAATTGAGTCATCTTAATTTCGAAAAATTAAGTTATAAATAATGTGTACAGACTAGACTCAAAGCTTACCATGTCTGCAATCTCAATTTCCTTTTCTTCCCCTCAGGTTTTGGATATTTTACTTAACTTAACAAAAATCTTGACTTTTGATTATGGGAACTACTAACTACAGCTTCAGTAGTATGTGGCCACTTGTTGAAAAATAAGGCTACCTTTACAGAAAAACCTCAGAAGTAAAGGATCCCGTCTTTTCAGTCTTGGTGTTACATCTCTTTACAGCTGTGAGATGGGAAAAATGGCTTGGATGAGAACTGCACTTTCCTTTCTTCGGTCAGATCTGTCACTGACTCACAAAGAGATGAGCTCCCATAGTGTCCTCTGTGTAGTAGCTGCTGCATTATAAAAATCACATATAGAAGCATCCTGACCTCCACTGATCATAAAAGTCTATTTCAAACTAACAGTGACTTTGCCAACCTTTACTTGACCTTCTCTGGCCTCTATCTGCACCCCAGCGGCCCTGTACTTGTGCGTTTACCCGGCCTGATGATCCAAAGACCCAAGCGCACAAAACCAGACTCAACAGAGGTAATTGAGTTTGGAGTTGCTATTCAATCACTCGTCCTGCGCTCAAAGAATCACTTAGCTGCAGTGACAGTTCACAGCGGGTCGAAAAGAACTGACTCATAGAAAACATAAACCCACATAAATCTAAATACTCTTTTGTAGAACAGATAAGTTTAATTTAAACGTGCTTGATAATTTTCTCCTGATCTGCATGGAAACTGTTTTTAGGGACTTTTAAGCAATAAAAACACCTGTGAAATAAATGCTCGACGAAATAAATGCTTGATGCTCGAAGTAGCATGCAATCAAGGCAAATTAATAACATGCAACTAAGCATCCAACAGAAAAGTTAAAGGAAAAAGGAAAAAAAAATCATGTGATAAATTTGGCTTAATGTGATTTGCTTCATGCAGAGAACCATAACGAAAATAAAGAACATTTAAAAGAGAAGAAAATCAATATTTGTTCAGGAATGAGCATCAATTTCTTCCCCTCACTGCATTATTTATCTAGTGTTATAGCAGAAGTCAACTTCAGGTAAAACAGTGACTTTGTACTTCATGCGAGCACACTTCAAAAACCTCAACCTTTACTTAAAAGAGCAATACAGCTGCACAGTTCTCTGGTTCCCCTATGGTTCCTGTAGCAATATCAACATGCATGATTTCTGCACAGACACTAGCAATCTTTGTATTACACGGTACTCCACATGCAGTAAAGCAACAGTGGGAAATACCTTTGCTCTTTTGGTGAGTAGTATAGGGCTGTGCAATTAATGAGGTGACTGAATCATTTCATCGTCAGTGATCAGCTTTTCAATGAATTAATCAATCATTGGATTTATCTAGTGCCTTTGATGACACTCAAAGCACTTTACAGTGCATCTTTCATTTACTTCACACTCTGTGGTGTTAAGCTAGTACTGTAGCCACAGCTGCCCTGGGGCAGACTGACAGAAGCGAGGCCACCAATTTTCCAGGCCTTGTCTAAGGACACAGGCTGCTGCACCTGCCCAATGTTGGTACCTGGTGTTCCAGCGGTTTTCTATCCAACTGATAACCAGGCCCTGACTCGCTTAGTTTCTGAGATCTGACAGGATCAGGCCTTGACAAGCAGGAGCAAGGTATGGAGAGGTCTACATCCTCTGTCAGTACAAGTTCAAACTTTGGAGGAAGAAATGTGACTACCGTAAAATGCGGACAATTGAGCGCTCCTGAGTATAAGCTACACCAGCCATATTTACAAAGAAAAACAACTTTGTACATATATAAGCCACATCTGACTATAAGCCGCAGGTGTCCACGTTGTAACATGAGACATTTACATTGCCGTGCCGGTTCGGGCCCAGGGGACACTTGTTTTGTAACATGTGTCCACGGCGAAAGAGTGCTGTGTGCAGCCAGAGCTGTGTTGTTTTCCTCCTCATCCTCTAATGAAGCGGTCAAAATAAGTTACGTGAGAAAAGACGCCTTAACGAAAGTGCGCGGCTGCTACACAGAGCGGAGGAGAGAGAAAAAGAGAGTGCTACGGAGGAGAGAGAGCAGCGGAGGAGAGAGAGAGCGAGCGAAGAAAGAAGCGAGGGAGAGATATCATGTGGGCCAGCATCAGCGGACGGAACAGGCCCGTCTGGTACAGGAGACGTCCCGTTGGTGCAGGTAAACACTTGAAGCCCTGTCAGGCGCTTATTCTGCCAATAACTCTGCACGGAACTCAGTTTACGTAACTCCGGTTCTACACGTGCGGCTCGGTTCGGGTTTGGACATACGTGTGCGGCCGGTCGGGTCGGGCTTGAATTTTTGAGCCCGATCTAAACTCTAACCTAGAGGCCGTTCCTTGAAAAATACATACATTAGCTGCATCGCTGTATAAGCCGCAGGGCTGAAATCATGAGAAAAATGTAGCGGAAAAATATAGGCCGCATTTTACGGTATTTTTTGTGCTAAATGGCAGTAATTCAAGTCTGAGTTGTTTATGATCAGGAAATTGAACATCTTTTGAACAATTGTTGTAATCTTGAGGACCCCCTCGAAAATGAGATGGTTCATCTCAAGGGGCTTATCCTCCGAATAAATACATTGATATTGAGAGTTAAACTTTCAACTGTATAATTAAAGTGACTAAGCCATTGACTATTATTAGTCTGGCTTCCGTGGAAAGATGAAATACTTAATCCACACGAGGGAACAAGGAAAAATGTATCAGAATAGAACATTTTCTACTGTAAGGTTTGGACCATTGTAACCCTATGGTGAGTCAGTGCCATTGCATTAAAACAATTCAAAACTAAATATTGACTTATCTGTATGGTGCTCAAAATGGCACCCATAAACAGTGAAATAAAATTCATGACTTAGTCCAGATGTGACACTGTTCTGCAGTGTCTTTCTTATCAGGACAAAAAAGCTGTTAAAAGGCCTTGAACTCATCACTTCTCCATCTGAGCAAAATGACAAAGCACAGAGGTGGCAGAGCAACACTTTGAATAATCTGCCTTAATGAATTAACATTGTGTTTTAAAGTGTTGCTGTTACTGGAAGGAATGCTAATTGTTCCATTGTTAGTATTAGTGTAATGCGCTCACCTGCTATGATCGCGTAACAGGGGTGACAGGAAGAACAAAGGCCCTCTCTTGTCGCCTGTGCCCACTGTTCGCTCCTGCCAAGTGCTAATAGCTACTCTTAATGAGAAGTCAAAGGTGGAATAATGTCACTTTATGTAAATATAATATGACAGTGAGGAGGTTATTATGGTTGAGGCTCATCGTAATATCAACAGTGCCTCCTAAAACCTTTATGGGAGCTTTCCTCAAATTGCCCTGGATAGCTTTGTGCATGATACTCTAAGATGAAATTTTAATGATCCCAACGGGGGGTTATGGCATAGTCACAGCAGAGAAGACGCTCAAATGGATTCGACAATTCAGAAATAAATAAGACTGCTGATGTAAACATGTAGAGAGAGCATTATTAAAGCTTAAAGTAACAACAGAAGAGTGGAAAACTTTATGAAATAATTACAACAAAATAGAAAGTAGGTGCAACATAAAATGCAATAAATATGCAACTACAGAGACCAAAAATGCCTCAATAGTCAGAATCTCAACTGCTGTATTCTGTTTCCTCGTGAGAAATATTGCTGAGGAGAATGGGACTTTGTGAATAATTGGGCTTTCTGTCCTTGAAATGAGTTTTGCCAAAAGCACTTGTGCAATTCTAAGCGCAAAGTACCTGTTTTTAGTCAGAATCAGTCTGTCTGCTGAACACAATCATTTCATACTTCTCCCATCTCTTTAGGCTGAAAACTTTCTCTGTAATATTTTTGTCGTGCTCATTTTAGGACTAAGCTCAGCATGCCTATATTTTACGAACAATGCTCTCTCCTTTGTTGATGGTTGATGGTTTCTTTATAAAGGGTACAAAAGCAACTTTTATGACTTTTAACCGTGTTATAACGGTTCGTTCGTGATGAGTTAGGCTTATCAAAAGTATCGAAAATCAGATACAAATCAAAACTAAAACAAATATCGAAACTAGATACTCATTTGAGCCGGTATTGGTAGTGTAAAAAATCTAGGACAACATTTTGCCTTTTTTAACAGTTTCAGGTTTCAGGTTCAGGTTCAAGTTCAGAAAGTGTTGTTGTTGTTGATGTTTGATGTAAAGCTGTTCACAAACTTGAGGAAGAATAACGTGTTAGACAATGGGAATGAAAGAAAATGTAAAGATGTCACTGTTGTTTGGTCATGATCTCAGTAATTGTACTTAATAGTTAAATCATGGTGTTTTTGTTTTTTTTAAACATTAATCCTAACACCAATGGTGGCAAAATAATAATGTATGGCAGTTTAATTCTAAACACCTGAAAAAGCTTAATATGTCATATTTAAAGAGAAACATATTATGTGCTTCGTTTGGCAAAGGTTCAGTAAATAATTATTTTACTTCAGCCCTTCTGTGAGTGTCGTCTACTGTGATAGTAATGGTTTTTGTCATTTGTATGTTCGCTGACTGAATGGTGACTGGTTTTGCCTGGTTTAGGACAAAAGACAAAAGATTTGTTGCTGACACATTGAGTTATTGTCCTAAATAAATAGAAAAATATACAATTGTTTCGCGTATTGACCAGTTTATCCCTCTCTCCATAAAGAATAAATACAATAAAAAAGATCAGTCTCAGTATAATATACATTTTACTCACAGTTGAACAAAACTGAACTGAATGAATACTTTGATTATTTCCGTATTCCATTTCGTCTCTTCAAACCAATGTCATGCATGTATTACCTGAATGAAAATATGCTAATTACCTCTGGTGAATGGATAGCGTGAATAGTTGCGTTGTCTTTCAAACTGTCCCCTGTCCATAGTTGCAGTGAAAGGCTCTAGCCACCTGTGACCTTCAACAGAAATAACAGAAAAAATAATAAATAAAGGAACAATTATTTGCAAGAATAAACCCTTTACTGAAGAGTGTATTCATAGAGCCACATCTGCACTCGACGTGGCCATTCTTTGAAATGGTGGCATTGAAAACATGCTCACTTGTTTGCAGGATTGCTGTCTGCAAAAGTTCTGGTGCTCTTTTGAAAGAACGTTTCAGGCCCAGAAAAGAAAATGACCAAGACACACTTCTATAAATAATTGAACTGCTTTTATTTTCACAGTCAGGTCGTAGTGTACCTCCGATATCACTGGCTTCGACACATTGTGGCATTTCTTTTGTGTGTTCACAGATGTGTCCTCCGTGGATGTTTTTCAGATATACCTAACGAGAAGTTCACATCAAAATGCAATAACTAATAAGGCTGTGCAATTAATTGAATTTTAATAGAGAGTGAGATACAGTAATTTAAAATTGCGTGGGGCTTTTTAATTCCGAGGTCAACAGCAAATCCTCTGTCAGTATGTTATAGTTTAAACTTAGTCTGTTATGTTTATCTTCACAAAATTAATATCGAAAGCAATATTGAAAGCAAGCATATTTTGTGTCAGTTTCACACACAACACCTAAGCTTTCACCTGGAAATAAGAACATTGTTCAATCTGCACCTTAAAGAGTTTTAACTTCATTTAATCCACTTGCATTTGTTGATTTCTACTGGACACTGTAACGTCAACGGCTGTTTTGCACTTTTTTCCTATAAGGACATAAAAAACCAGCCCTTAAAGTAGCACATACACACACCAAACCTTAGAGTCTTGTACTTAACGCAATTCTGACGATTCATAAGGATTTGTTCATTTTCAATACAAAACCTGCTTTATTTAAGTTTTCAGTAAGCAATAATAATGTTTACTTTACTGAAATATAAAATAAAATATCCCAAATCCCCTCACTGGACCTAATCATATGTCTACGAAAGGAAGCAAGAAATTTAAATCTGGCTCTATTGATTTTTAAGCTTTAAATGTCCCATATATGTGGATTTTTTACATCTTTGTATGTCCGTATGGGGGTTGTAAATGTATTTTTGAGGCATTTATAGCTCATGTTGTCTTCCCCTGCTGTCTCTGAGCGGAGAACCAGCCTTACAACATTTCCTGACGCTGACCCTGAAGATAACTCTCCTCAGAAACCTTGGCTCTCTTTTTTATATTTGGCGACATGAAATGTTTTTGTATGTGATTGTACTTCCTTATTTCAATAAAAAGGAAGGGAAAAAAAGAAAGACAAAGGCGACTTTTTACTGGCAGTGTGTTTTCTCAAGAGACCTGCAGGGGGAGCTCATTCGTTGAAGTTACTTAGTTCTGATTTAAAGGATGAAAAACTTGCACTACATTTATTTCCTACATTTACATGAGTAACCTACACAAGATGTTTCAAATTGATATATTTAAATTCAAGATGTTTTCCTATTCACTTGCAGTGTCTCACCTTAATAAGACAAAAAATAAAATTGATTCAAAAATAATGATCAGTCTATATGAGGAAAACAATCAGGAATAATTTCAACTGAAAACAAAGTTTCTGTCAATATTGTTCACACTAAAATGCATACTGAAATGTTTAGCCTTGACATATGTTTATACATTTATGAAATACTGTCAATTATACATCACCAGTAAATATGTAAGTTTGTGCAACAACAAAAATAGTAGATTTCTTAACCCGTGTGGCTCAAGAAGAGTAGCCCCTCTCTGGTCTAATTGGTGCAAGCTTCACTTAGAAACTTTTTAAAGGATTTGCGATAAAAGCTGCCCTCCGACTGCGAGCCTCATTACAGTGTTATAGTCAATTTAGGGAGCTCCGTGGACCGGATTTTCCCCATACACCACGGATACACAGGCGCAGTAGGAAACACCATAGCCGAACCACTCGCCGTTGATTTTGTTTGTTGGCAACAGCGAGCATCGTATATAATATCTCTTGAGTTATCATTTCAAGTTGCTTGTTTTGTTGCTTTGTTTATCCTTCCGCTCTCCAGCCAAAGACATATCGGATCCAAGTGAAAACAAAAAGTGTTCGTGCTTGAGTGAAAGTGCTGTTGAAGGTAGAAGGTATAAGACCGCAACAAGACTGAGATTTTATGGTACCGAGGAGAGGACAAGTGACTGAAAGCAAGACAGGACCAAACCAGTGCATTATAAATGAGAGGAGGGACTTTGGGGGAGTTGTAAAATTTAATATGACATGTTCAGTTCTGCTGTTCCTGCTTGGCAAAGGAGAAGACAGCGAGAAAAAGTTGCATTATTGACGTTTCTGCTGTATTGATCTTCTTGCTAAATCAGTTACTTAGTATTCAACAACAACATACTTTTCAAAAACACACATTTATTGAGGGCTTTGTCTTACGAAAGAACAAAAAGCTCCCGGATGCAATTTTAGCAGACCAGACTCCAGGTGGTAATTAGAGTAAAAGCATAAAAACAATCGTAGATGTGTTTTAGCAGTTGAGTTACAGACATCACTGTTGGTTGGTAGTGGTAATTACATACAATACAGTATTTTGTTTCACTTAACTGCTGTGATAAATATTTTGGGGGAAATTAGGACGTTTCTAGACAATTGTGTTAGAATAAGAAGATTACAGATAAGATGGGATTTGATTTGAGAACCACTGGCTTCCACTTGACAAAACAAAAACAATATGTAAACCTTCAATCTTCTGACTGTTTTTGTCATGTAACTTCTCTAGCCAATTAAAGATTTGTAAGCTGTAAATGAAAATACAACACAACACATTCTGAATATAGTTTGTTTAACTTTTACTGTTACTTTTCAGCATTTTGTGTGTGTTAATTCAATACCTCAAGAGACTGTTTGAAGAGAGAGTTCACTGATGCATGAATAAATTGTAATTATAGATGTCATAAGTTATTTTGATCATGCAGGGTTAAGCAATTTTGGAATTTTAGATTTGTTTTTTATGCTATACAGTAATTCATCTTTAGTTTGTTGTGCACATAATAAATATAGCCAGAAGAGTCACGTCTGTTTCATGTGTGTGTGAAGTTACAGGCTAAAAGCTTTGTTTAGACGTAATAAGACGCCATGATGACACAGAGAAAAGTGGACATTATCCAGCCTAAATAACTGCGGCCATTGCAATTTTCTAATAGCCACCATTCAAACTGTGATTTTGTTTTGATTTATTAGGGCTGCCACTAATTAATCAATTAATCACAACCAATCATTTATAGAAATAGTTGTCAACTAATTAAGTAACTGAATAACTCCAGAACATGCCATGAACTGAGAGAGAAGTTTTATGATTCAGACAGAGTAGGAATCACACTAAATGACATGGGAAATGGGTACATTTTGTGTTTTTGATGAAAACCCCCTTTCGTGAGTGAAGATTCTCCAACAGGACGTCCTCAAACGACTTCTCTTCAGCTCTGTCTGGGTAAAATTGTGTAACAATATCATATTCAGGAGTGTCCTAAAAACTAATTGATTAATCTAAAGTATATTCACTAGACAAATTGATTACCTGATTGCGAGCAGCCTTGACTGCATATTGCTCAAATAAATATTATAGAACTCGCTGCAATGTATGGTATGTTTACATGCACGCCAAAAATCTGATCATTGTCTGATTTCAGGAGTTATCAGATGATTGAAATTACATGTAAACCACAATCTGATTTTCTTCTGATTTCTGATTGTTCAAACCTGGGCAGAATTTGACAAGGAAAAATGGTAAACTAATGTGGCAAAGACAAAAATGAAAGAGAAAAATGAAATGAAATGAAATGAAAATGTTGTACTTATTTTTCAATTTAAAATATATAACAAAACACATAGAACACAGAACAAGAAAGAGAATAACATTTGAACATGGACAAATTTGAGAGATTCTGGATAAAATACTATATACTTTATGTATTCATTATTTTTAGGATGTTTTTTTTTTGCCTTTTTTATTTCAGTCTTTGCCTATTCTCCCTCTGGTCTTGTTCTATGTGTTTTGTTATATGTTTTAAATTGAAAGAGATATTTTAAATGTCTTCTCCAAAATGACAATAATGATATAATCCAGGTGTTTGATGATCAGATTTCTCTTGATCTTATAAACACACACCAATTCATACCTGTCAGCCTTCTGTGATATGCAACATTTTGTGGACTTTTTCCCCATTCAAAATATATAACATGTTGTTTTAACGTAGTCACTATGGCAACAGAACAAATGTATCATCATTCTGAAACCCGTTAATTATCAGATCTAATTATTCGGTTATCAGATTATTGTAGCCACCTGTTTTTTTGGGCTGTGTAAATGCAAGGGTAAATGAAAGTGAAGTGATTTAACCAAATATGATAAAATCGCATGTTCCTCACAGTAATTTTACATTTTACATTACGACCAAATTGCTTTTATTCCACCTGTAAACCCTGCATCAGATCCTTTACAAGCGCCTCCCTCCGCAGCATCAGCTCAGACAGTTGAAAGAGACAGACAGAGCGCGTTGCCAGCACTGATGGTGTCTCTGCCCTCACAGATGGTCGCTGAACGGGACCCTCATAAATCTGGGCTTGGACCGGCGGCGGCGGCTGTCCGGGGGTAACCTCATCATCAGCAGCCTGGACCGGGCTCAGGACGTGGGGCAGTACCAGTGCATGGCCTTCAACACTGTGGGAGCCATTCTGAGCCGCAGAGCCAGCCTGCAGTTTGCATGTAAGTTACACCGGGCTGTAAGACAAGAGATAAACATGAAATATGTGTTTTCAGGTCATAGAATGTGATGATGGCGGGCGCAGGT
Organism: Rhinogobius similis; assembly: GCA_019453435.1. Classification (NCBI taxonomy): domain Eukaryota; kingdom Metazoa; phylum Chordata; class Actinopteri; order Gobiiformes; family Gobiidae; genus Rhinogobius; species Rhinogobius similis. The sequence continues at coordinate 22,614,133 of CM033624.1, read as the reverse complement.
GCAGGGGGAGAGCCAGTTCTCCTGTAGCTATTCTCAAAAGAAAGATTCAAAACTAACTCTGATCATGCATATTTATAATTAACAAAGTCTCTTATCCTGGGATATTTGGCTATCCATAATCAGCATTCTGACTATAGGGATGGGACAATGGACTCAGTTGGCTAAGCTAACCGATTCTCACAGCTAATGATAGCTTTTATTAAAACCTAAAATATAAAGAAACAATTAATTAAAACGTAAAGTAAAGACTGCCTGATTGTTTTGATTTATAAATTACTTCAGTTTTTATTTTAATTACTGTAATTTTTTACTTTATTATTCTGTAGTGAGACCAGACATTCTCTTTTTCCCAGACATGTCCTCCTTTTGGGACCCAAAAAAACATCTGGGAGGAATTTCTAAATTACCCCCAAATATACAGAATTTTAACTGTAGAAGTCGACAGCTTTGTGTGGGCCAAGTTTTGGCGACAATCTTGGCACATCTGATCAGATACAATGACCAGCTCCCCTGCAGCAGGGTGTGCTTAAACCTCACCAGTTCCCTCCTCGCTCCTCACACAGCGAGTGGACAGGCTGCTCTGATCAATGCACATAAACTGATTCATCTTACTGTGACGACAGGTAGGATACTATGGTTAAGTTCAATGTCATAACGGAGTGCTTCATGTCTCAATCTCTGCAGTACTTTTTATTTCACAAAAATTGCTCTAATTCTTGCGGAGATACGTTCATAAATCCCAGATGAGAATGTCAGTGCAGTTTTTGCGAAGCGAACCAAGACGCATGTAACCGCGGCAGCACGCACAAGGGAACAGTCTCTCCATCTCAGCAGTGTCCTATCATCATAAACACAAAATAAAATGCACGTTCAAACGTCCTGATTAAGGCTTAGTTTGTTCTGCTGTGTCTAAAGCACAGACTGAGAAGTGCACAAGAGCAGGAGCAGCTTTGTCAGAGCAGGAGGACCACCACAGACTGAAAATAACCCTGTGACAAATATGTGGGCTTACAAAATGGAGCGCTAAAATGCACTGAAATACTGGAGCTAATTGCACACAGTTTGTTAAATGTTTTCCTGGTGAGGACCAAACGGGCATCTGTTCCGGATGCCTCCTGGACGCCTCCCTTGGGAGATGTTCTGGGCATGTCCCACCGGGAGGCGGCCCCGGGGTAGACCCAGGACACGCTGGAGGGACTTTGTCTCTCGGCTGGCCTGGGAACGCCTCGAGATCCCCCCGGAGGAGCTGGAGGAAGTGTCTGGGGTGAGGGAAGTCTAGGAGTCCCTGCTTAGACTGCTGCCCCCGCGACCAAGCCCCAGATAAGATGAAGAAGACGAAGACCAGACCATCTGATACATATCATATCATACATACATAATCACAATATTCAACATAAACCCCTTGTTGGACCAGGATTCTCCTGGAGAAGACATTCCAAATATCAATTTAACAATCCTGATGAAATAAATGATACATAAAAACCAGTAACAGAAATTCCTGGTTACACAAATACTCTTCTATTTATTCATCGCCCGTGAACCAGGTGTCCTCCTTTTTGATAACCTGAATCTGGTCACCCTTTTATGCTGCAAAATTAGCATTAGTGTTAGCACTGACCCTCAAACACCTCATTTATGAACACAGAAGTGTCGCCTTGGAAGTATTCATCTCATTTAAATCTTTAACATGTAGTCGGTGACGTCCACCTGCAGCTCACTGTTCACTGTGTGATCTGTGTGAATTCATACACACAGACTCTGCAAAAACCCATAGAGTTAGAACTGGACAGGAAAAAGTCAGTAGTAGGCCATTTTAAAGATAAATAGCCATGCACAGATCCCATAAACAATTGTGATAAAAAGAGGGAATTAAAAGGTACATTTCTCTGTCAATAATATAATATAATAATAGAAAATTACAATAGACATTTTATTATGATGGTGTAACAGTATTGATCTGAATCCTAGCAGTAATTGATAATTAAGTTTATACTCACTTTTTTGTTTAAGTTAAATTTAAGAAAAAACAAATATCACTTTTTAGAAAACTTGTGTCAAAAGACTAAACCAGCACCAATCAAAGTCCAAATGAAACCTTTTCAACATTTCAAGACACAGTACATTCATTTTAAAACAAAAACAAAGAAAAAAGACAAACAGCTTTTTACTGTAAGGCCAGATCATTGCTGTGCTCTGTTCTGAGTTGCTGTTTTTGGTTGATAAGGATATTGCTTCAGCTGATATAGTGATAACATAATTTACATTGTGCATCCCTTCTGGCACACACAGTCACATAAGCTCACTGTAAAAGCACTGCACAACAATGTCGACATGCAACCACAGCGCGCGAGTGCAATATTTATCAGAGCCACACAGTGTTGGTGTTAAGCTGCATTAAATGTTAAAGTAGAATGGGGGCCTTTTGAATGGGGCGGTTGTTATTCCTTGATGACAGTTTCACACCAAGTTCTAGGAAAATCCAGTAATATGTTTGCATGCCAGCAGATAAGAATAAAAAAATAATAATAATCGGAAAAAGGTTACAGAATAGACATCACACACACACACACACTCTTTTTAAATGCCAGTAAACCCAGGGTAAAACAACTGGATAATGTGACGTTCAGAATAGAGCCTAATGTATTGTGCTCCGATTGGTTGAGCTGGGTGATAGGGCAAAAAATGAATCACAATTTCTTTTTTCCCTCACATTGATCGAACAAGACAGACTTTTAAACAATGCCATTTAACACAAAACATAGCCAGACTGTCTCCCTCCAAAGTATGCAATCTAAACCATGAGCTTGTGCTGACAGCAGATATGATAATAAACCCAAGCATATCATTGATGATTAGACATGACTCCCAATCTTGATCAAAACGTGATTAATTATCCATCCCTATCGATTTGTCTGGAAAAAGTATAGCTGCGCAAGATGAAGAAAGACACAAATGTTAAGTGAGTGGCATTTTTTAGACATGAATGATGCTCTTTCCACCTCTTACTTTCTTGCATGTCTTTGTTTAGATCTTCTCTGTTTTTTAAGCTGCACAGATCAGTTTATGGAACTGTGTGAAAGACAAGTAACACTTGAGTTTTACACCAAACAAAAGTCTATTAAAGGTGTTGCTGCTCATCAGTTTTGAAAAGTAACTAAAGACATGTACTAAAACATGTATTTAGAATTCTGATTTGCAGCAACTAACATTATTCCAGTATCTTTTTCATTTGGTGGTTTTCAGAATAAAGTTACTTTCCTAAAATCAAAAGAATACATTGCCTTTTCTGATAGTGCTATTCAGATTTCCGGAACTGGACGATATTATTGAGAAAAAACGAGCGCTTTTGTAGTGCGTGCATGTACAGATGTTTCCTTCCTTCCCCCTGAAAGTATTCCAAGGATTCAGAATACAATGCACTGACTGGGCTATGGAACAGAATATGTTAAAAAGTACAATTCAAAGCCATTATTCATGTTCTCTAACTAAATACATTCACATCACTGCTGCTTTTACTTAATACTGTGTGGAGTGGGCTCTTTAGTTAAACGTAATATCTGCGTGTTGGATATACATTTACCTATTCAACTTGAAAGAGCACAGTTTGTACACTACAACAAGACTCTGGCCATGCTGTCATCCTAGATTGATATAATTATTTGGAATATAGTTACAATATTTAATCTTGGTTCGACCATCATTGAATATTAGCTCATTTAGCCCCATCTCTGGATACTGTATAGACAAGTTACAGTATTTGTGAGAGATATAGAACTGAAATTATTTGAATAATCATTTTGCTTTAGTTTGAAAGCCTATTATGCAGGAGGCAGCATCTGTATCACAAACAAGCTCTGCGCAACCTGCATGGTGCAACATACACTGTCAGCTATTAATATTGTATGAGTTTTTGTCGAGAGATTCCCATAGTAAAAGGTGGCTGTTAACAATATTGCGGTTGCCAGGTTGTGCATTTCATGTTATAGCACCGCCAGCCAACATATTTTAAGTTGTATGACACTGCTCTTGCGCTAAGTTATAGTTGATGTTGTCAGGCAGATTGCGATAAACTGAGAAATGGACTTTCTCTCATACATTTTTAACATATTGTACAGCCCTTGCATTTCTGTACAGCACGCTACCTGCACCTGAATAAAAAGTGTATCCATTTCAAACACCCTTATTGGACCAGTTTTGGACCAGTTTTGCTGCTTGAATTTATTTTTGTTTATATATTTTGTCTCCAGACAGCGATGAATAGTGTGTTTGTGAATATCCACCATCAGATTGTATCACAAATGCGCACAGCTACATCTTGACATTTATGCATTATTTATACAGAACAGAGATGGTATTTACTGTTTATACAATACTAAGAGATATATATGCTAACTTCTCTTGTGCCGCTCCAAACCTGCGCGATGACATTTGTGTTGGCTTTATAAATTGGATGCTGAGAGGCGTTTCTTGTGCGTCTCTCTGGGGCTTTGCCAGTGTAGCGCTATTAGCTTATGGGCCTTTGTCAGTGTCTGTGCTGAAAGCTTTTACTCATATGTGCCCCACTCAGAGACCCAGGGAGCCCCACACTGGTCTGACGTCTCTGTCTCCCTCTCTTCTTTCTTTCTTGCTCTTTCTCTCTTCCCCTCTCCTCTTTTCCCTCGCTTATTTACTGTCTTTCTCTCTCCCTCTCTCCATTCAATTCCCTTTCGCATCACATATTCATTCTCTCTCTTTCTTCCTTCTATCTTTATTTACTCCCCCTCTTCCATCGCTTGTTCCTTGTCTTTCTCTCTCACCCTCTCACCTCTCTCTTCTCTATCTCTCTTTCTCCCCATCCCCTCTCTCACCTCTCTCTTTCTTCTCCCTCCCTTTCTCTATCTCCAATTGTTTTCTCCTGACTCTCCTCTTGCTCCTTTTCTCTTTCACTGTCTCTATTGCCTTTCCATCTCTTTTTCACACTCTTTCTTCCTCTCTCTCTCTCCTTCTTTCTTTCTCTCCCTCTCCTTTTCTTTATTCCATCTGTCTCTTCTCTCCCCCTCTCTCTAATCCATTTATCTCTCTCTTCTATGTCTCACTCTTTCTCTTTCTCTCCCTCTCCCTTTCTTTCTTTATTGCCTCTCTCTGTCTCTCTATTCCAACTATCTCACTCTCCATCTTCATTTATTTATTCCCTCTATCTCCTTTCTTCCTCTCTCTTTCTCTCCCTCTTTACCCCCTTCCCTTTATTCCCTCTCCCCTTTACTCTTACTTCCCTCTCTCCTTTACTCTCTCTTCGTCACTTCTCCCCTTTTCTCCCTCTCTTCTCTCTTTCTCCCTCTCTCCTGCACTTCTTTTCCCTCCCTTATTCCCTGTCTTTCCTCCCTCTCTGTGTTCCCCGCTTGCCTCTCTGTCTCTGTCTCTCTGCTACAGATTTAGATCATTTTAAAGTGCACACCAGGAGCGCTGTGTCCGTTCGAGAGGGACAAGGAGTGGTGCTGCTGTGTGGAACCCCCACTTCCTCAGGAGGTAAAAGCCAGACAGTTAATTGAGCGGAAAAGAGATCAATGTGGAAGTGCAGTTCTTTCAGTATATTTTGTGTGTCAGTATTCTTGAGGGGTGCAGTTTAAAAGTGGAATGAAGCAATATGTTTGTGAACTTGGTTATATAATATTTAAATTTTACAAATATAGAAGGCTTTCAACTATCTTTCACCACACTTTGGGGCAAAATCTATTAGCCTGATTTTGGCTTGAAAGAACCGCACACATTTTTCATAGTAATTATGAAAAAGAAAATTAAGTTAAGTGCAGTTAAATGGGTGAATATCTGTTTACAGTGTATTTGTGTGTGTTATTAAATGAAAATGTTTAATATAATATGTTTTTAAACTATCAGTGTTAAGATAGATAACAAGATTACTCTTCTTTCTGCTCCTTTTCATTTTACTATGTTTAATGCTATGTCACTGATGATGTCTTTTTATATGACATGAATGACATAAATAAAAATAAATAAATAAACAAATAAAAATCTTAGATGATAGTAACTGCTTTTTAATGCACCTGTGTAGAGCTGCACAATTTGGGAAACATATCTAATTGCGATTTTTCTGATCCGTGTTTCGATTGCAATTAGATTTGCAATTTAAGGTTTAATAATGAGATTCTGTTCAAACTTCACATCTTAAATATAACCAGGAGAACTGATAAAAAGACGAAATATGAACTGACAAACTATTAAAAAAATCATGTGGTTTGGAACGTTTTATCTTCTTTTAGTCACGTTTTTGTTGCTTATGTTTTGTCGCTTTAAGTACTGTAGATTTTTTCTTTAAATTGTGTTTTTGTCGCTATTAGTTTAGTTTTTGTTACTTTTTGTATTGTTTTTGTCACTTATAATTGCATGTGAGTCACTTTTAGTTTAGTAGTTTTTGATGTGTTTTTGTCGCTGGTAGTTGCTCTTTTGTCGCTTTTAGTAACGTTATGTTTCTGACACTTTTAAACTCGCATTTGTTATTTTTAGACACTTTTAGTTGCATTTTTGCCACTTTCAGAGCATGTTTCAACAAATTTTAACTACAGGGTAGTTTTTCTGCAGAATAAAACTGGATATTTTGTAGTTTGTGGAGAAAAGTAGCGCACTTTAAAAATTGCAATTCCGATTTAGTTTCAGTTAATTGTGCAGTCCAACACCAATGTACATTTTGCTTGTACATAATTAAGCATACAATTTTATATACTAATTAAAAAAGCAAAAATTGTAACTCACCAATACCTTCTCCTCAATTTGATATCCTTAAGCGGGACTGTACTTACCCAAAATGTTTTAGAGGTAATAGTTATGCTCCATTGATGTACAAGTGCTCTAATAAACATTGACATTTTTTCTCCCAGACCTAACATATGCATGGGTGTTCAACGAGTACCCATACTTTGTTCAGCAAGACAATCGGCGGTTTGTATCGCAGCAGACTGGAAACCTTTACATCTCCAAGGTGGAGTCCTCCGACGTGGGCAACTACACCTGCGTGGTCATGAACAGTGTGACAAAGGGCAAAGTTCAAAGTTCACCCACATCTTTGATCCTCAGGACTGACGGTGAGACTGCTGTTGGTTTTGTTTTTTTTTCATATTAAACATCACTCTGCGTAAATCACAGTGGCGTTTTTTATAACAGTTGATTGATGCTCTGAGTATGTTTGCACTGTTCAATAAACCGAAAACACATAAAAGCAATGCCGTATTTCATTGAGGTGTATTCAAAACAGTAATGCGCACAAACATCATGACATTTTGCCAATTTACCTTATTTATTTGAAAATAAGCTGCTTTTTGGGTCTCGTAGAAAATAACCTTTTATGTGTGCTGAAATATCTGATTTCTAACAGCCCATTACCCAATATGTGAGCTTTTTGAGTGGGAGAACTGGGTGACGAGGTAAATGTAGCCGGCACTGTCACAATGAGAGGGTAATAAGCAGGCGGTGTACCTTTAAGTGCATTTATTTCATGAAAAATTGGCCCGAGAGCCTGTCCTCCCTCGGTTCTCTTGACTTGCAGTCTTCTAATGCCTGTAAGTAAACAGTTATGCTTAAATGTAGGCCAGCTAACAAAGGCCCCAAATCTCCTCTTTGCTGACTTTGCTTTCTTTGAATTTCCTTTAAAAGCTTTCTCTTTGCCTCTCTGTGCCCTGTTGTTCTATTCACTGTTACGCTCTCATAGAAGGAGTGAATAAAGATTGCCTTGGAAATGAATAAACCATAAGCCATACGCCATTGGACCATTACATTGAGTGTTCTTGTGGCTTAACCAGTTGAGTTTCTGCGTCCATGTTGCAGGATACATTCAAATCTTGTCGCATCACTTGCACATCCCGGGCTCCACGGTTGGAATACTAATACAAATTTGCTGTTTGAACTGCCCACTCAACTATTGAAAAATGAAATCAACAGCTGAAAGGTTTCCACTATATCCCACCAAGGCGAGATTTTTTAAATTATTTCTCGCTGATTCCAGGGTGCTCTTGGGTGACTGCACTTTTAAAGCAACGCTCCACTTTTCTTTGTTTTTAGCCCACCAGAGGATTGTAAGCTCATGTGTCTTTTATTCCCAGCCCTGTTAGTTTTACGCCGCTATTGTTTTGGTCCATGATGCAGGCCATATTGCATGTAACTCACGAATAATGCAAAGCTGAACGAGTTTTTCCTGCTTATTTCTGTATTTGCACAGGAGTGATGGGTGAATATGAGCCGAAAATAGAAGTTAATTTCCCAGACAATGTATCTGCCGCTAAAGGATCAACAGTTACGCTCGAGTGTTTCGCTCTTGGAAAGTAAGTAGGAGTTCTTCATGTTTTGGGTTTTTGATAAGAAAAGATAAAATAAGATTGGATAAAACAAGATAAGATAACCGTTATTTGTCCCACAATGATGGAGTTCCAGTGTTGTGATTCACAGTTCAAGAATAGCAGGAGAATGGAAACATGCCGTAAAAAAAATTATAAATCGTTTAAAAAATAGACTTACTATGTATCTAATACAAAGTGAAGGAAGAGCAACAAAAAAGAGAGAAAGAAAGAAAAGAAAACCTGGAAGCTGGACTTGAATATCTGAATTTTGATATAGCTACTATCAAGGCAATTATTATTATTCCTATTCTGACTGGTTACAAACTAGTCTGAGCTGATTTTTAACAAGGGATTAACGAACAAATATCAGTGTTGTGAAAGGCTCTTTCACAATGAAAGACAACTACTGTGTAACATTTTGTTGTTGAGGTGATTTGCTTCAACTTGAAAGTCCCATGTTCTAAAAATTCTTCAACACGAGATGAAGTAACGTGAAAAGAGGGTAAAGAGAGGGAGGAGTGAATCAAAGACATTTACCGACACGTAAATGGAATACATTTTCTGATGATTTTTGTCAGTATTGTCCATCCATAACCAGAAATTAGTCTCACTGATCACAATATCAAATGTCAGTGTTACAATTATTGTAAAAAGAATGAACAAATATTGATAATACGACAAAACAACATTTTTCTTTCATTCACATTGTCTTAATATGATAACATTCCTTTTGTGTGTGATCAGCTTCATGAAGTCCATCTTTCTGAATGATAAGATAACAGCCAGATTTTTACCTACCCACTTTACCTATACTTTTTCTCTAGAATAGATTGAATTGAAAATACATATTTTTTTCCTGTGAAATTGTTCCAATTAAAGGTGGTCAGTATATATATATATATATATATATATATATATATATATATATATATATATATATATATATATATAATTTAGATTATATTGTGAATGTTATTTTGATATGAAAATCTGACTATCAAGTTAGCGTAAAAAATTCTGCAAAAAGAACTGATTATGAAAAGTTATGTTGGAAACTTTTAAATGGGTATAAAAAGGGTATAAGGTGATATTTCTTACTTTTGTGATGAACTTAATAGACAATTCACATTTGTCTGATAATTAAATCTCAACTAATATGTATAAAGATATGTTGTGACAAATTTCTTTGGGCTGTCATAATACTGTCATAATAATACTTCAGAAAGTCAATAGTGCCCATCCATAACCATGATTATATTTTTTTTACTTGTTACCATTATATTCTGACCTGAATAATCCTGATTATCGTTTATTAGATCAATAGATCAATAGAATAGACTTGACGTGCCTCCTCATGACTCTAAGGCCGGCACAAACACAGCCCGTGTGGCTCGATCCTTTTCTTCTGACAAAGTGTAGCACAGTCGCACCTAAATTCTGCCTTGTTGTTGTTTTTTTGTTTTCCAAAGTCCTGTACCAGAAATCACCTGGAAAAGGGCAAATGGCGTCCCGTTCCCGAGTAAAGTCAAAATGAAATACTCCAACGCCGTTTTGGAGATCCCGAGCTTTCAGCAGGACGACACTGGAGGCTACGAGTGTGTGGCAGAGAACAAGATGGGAAAGAACGTAGCCACCGGCAAACTGGCCTTTTACGGTAAGCACTATCTTTTCTGAGAACACAGACTTTCATTTAACGCTGGCTTTTGCACAGAATTATGTAAATTTTCTTCTGCTGCATAATGTTGTGCTTTGTGATAACGCCCATTAATGCCAGGCTCTCAGTATTTACCAGGCACATGGGGCTGTTTTATTGGGACACTGTGCAACCTTTTTCACAAATCATACATTCTCAAGATGATTAATTAGATACCTTTCTAATTCAAAAAGCCACTGCAGTTCACAAATTTGTGCTTGCAGTATTTTCTAGATGTACTATATTATCATGTAAAAGTCAATAATGAGTCACTTGATATTAACCAACTGCTTGTTTCCATGTAGATGGCATAGCTCTGCCTCAAGTGCACCACAGTATGGTATTAAGTGCTTCTATCTGGCATTTATTGATTTACAAATGTTTTTATTTCTGAAAAATAACCGCTGCCTAAGTACAATTTTTCTGACCAGCATTGCAACAAAAAGAATGAAGTACGACCTGGTAAACAAATAAAAGAATTGCGTATTTCGGCAAGATTTTGTCATTTTTCGTCGTGTTTTTGTCACTTTTAGTCGCGGTTGTGTCGTTAGTCACTTTCAGTTGCCTTTTTGTTGCTATAAGATGCGTATGTGTCCCTTTTTGTCACGTTTGTGTCGATTGTGGTTATATTTTTATTGCTCTTTCTCATGTTTTTGACACTTTTAGACAAGTTTTTGTCACTATTAGTCATGTTTTTGGCGCGTTTAGTCGTGTTGTTGGCACTTGTTTCAGAGCATATTTTAACAAATCTTAACTACAGGGTTACAGGGTTTTTATGCAGAATAAAACAATATATTGTTGTTTGTTTGTTGAAATTATTGGATGAAATAAAAAATGCAGCTTTAGATTCAATTTCTAATAATAATGCTGCCCAACTGGAAAAAACATACATTCTTACTATGAGTGGGCTCGCCTCTCCACAGATCTGACCTGTAAATCGCTTGCATTTTTTCATGGTTGATAAATGATGATCATAATGATGCATTTGATTCATATAGCTCTTTTTTGGACACTTAAAGACACTTCATAATGCATTATTCACTGACTACCTAACCTGTATTGTGGAACATTCCAGGCAAAGAAACATCTCCATGGAGATAAGCAGGTAGAAGATCAGCCAAAAGAAAAGTCCCATAATGTACCTGCATCATTATTATTGTTGCGCCTGATTATGTCTCTTATACTACTTTTGGACACCTACCCTCAGCATAATTTCTTTGTATTTTTTGTAAGTTATGCAAAATCAAAATGGCTCTTGCACATTCTATGCTACTGTTCAAGAGGATAGTGATGATAAACTGTTCAGGGCACAAAGGCAAAGGCTCAATACAAAAATTACAAAAATAAGTTAAAAGAAAAAGTAAAACCTTGGTGTATACTGACTGTTCATAGTCTTTGAACATAAGAAGAAGAAGACAAAGGCGGTCTGCACAAATGGGAGACACATTTTGGACCATATTTGTTGATACTGAAAGCTAATTATTTTGACAGCTGTTCTGTGAAGTAAAAGGAATGTATTGTAACAGACTTGAGCCCACATCAAAAGTTGACTTCTCTTTTATTCTTGTTCAGTGCCACTACGGTGCTGCTATTACATGGTTTAGTCAATTTACAGAAATAGTAAACTTTTCTTGTTACTAAATGTTGTACTTTTAAACAGATTATGGATTGGAAAAAACACGGTGAACAAGAAGATTACCTCCCATTTACAAAAAAGGCTTAATTAAGAAAATGTAAACAGAACATCTTTAGAGCCCTGCTGTAATAGAACATACAAACGTGTCTAAGTTCACAGTATGATGTACATAGTCTCTTCATGGGTTGCCAGCTGGAATCGGTTCTCAGTTGCCTCTCCAAAAAAGCCCTGTTTCTTTGAGTCAAAGGATTCAAAGGAGCTTTTCATTTGATCTTCTTTTACAGTCTGGTAAAAAACTTGTCACCGTTAGTTATCCAGATCTTAAATCTTAGGTCAGTGCTGTTTACAAAACTTGATCATAAACCAAACGTTTTATTTTGACATCTTTGTTAGTTTATATGTTTTGATTTGCTCTTTCCAGCCGTTAAGTATTGATTTTACCCAGGGATTTGACCTAACCGTTTGTCAGGACAGGAACCTCTGTCAGCACATTACACTCACCCCAACCACCCTTTTCTTTTGATACTTTTAGGGTTTTGAATTAGATATTGGAGGCTTTTTTTGCCTTGCCATATAAATCTTGAGATTAATTTCTCATCAAATAAACGGTTGAAGATGGAAATAGACCCCTTAAAATGTTATGTCATCTGAATGTTCAAAATTCCAGAATGGAGGCGACTGGAGGCAAAATGTAGACAATACAGTTTCAATGATTAACTGACATCAGATCTAAAAGTAATGATTTTAAGTTTTTGTGATAAAAATAACAATTTTGAATTTCCAGGCTAGAAATGTCAGTTAGTTTGCTTTTCTTTTACGAAGGATGGAGAATGTACACTTTTCTAGCCTCAAAATTGAATTTGAGCGTCACAAAAATTGTACTTTGTGGTAAAGTCTATAATATATCGGAAGATAAAATGAAAAACTATTATAGGCTCAACAATTCTGTGAGCATTTTTCCAGTAAAATCTCAGAATCAGGATTTTATCTTCATCAAAAATGCTAAGAGCCTGTTTTAAGCTCCAAATATCTTAAAATCCAATAGTGCACATGTTTAAACCAGGCTCTGGCGTCACTCACATGTGTCTGAGTGGTTTTCATTTGCCAGAACCACCTGGATTTTTCATATTTTGTGATATTCTAAGGTTAATCCCCGTTTCTCCATTGAAATCTCATTATCTTCACTTTTGCCTCCTTTCTGGATTTTAGAATGCTTTTGTTTACAAACTTTTAAAGGGTCTTTAGATATAGAAAACTGGGGAAAAACATTCATTTTTATAGTTTCAATCCTTTGACTTAATATATTTTATTCTGTTTGGCGTTTAAATGGGTTGGTCTTTCTAAAAGTCAAGGGATGTCACCAGTAGAAGAATTCAACTTTTTTGCATATTTATTTTGTATCTACCAGTGTTATACGTATATAGGAATTACATGGAAGTATCTGGTATTGCAATTGCATGTTCCATCCCATCAATTGTAACACTATTCATTGTTTTTGATTGTCTTATATATTCAGCCAATAGTTATCTTAGTCTTTTCAATTATATACTTGTATTATATGCAACTAATTCCTGTTCAGTGACATTCTTATTCATGCTAATGGCTATATATCTCTTCATCAAATAATTAAACTTGTGTAAACTGAAACATCTTTATCTTTGCTTTATTAAATTATTGTCAGAGTAGGAAGCTATAGCATCGTGAATACTGTGTTTATCCCTTAGTAGGCAGTTCATACCCGTTGACATTTCATACTGTTGTTTTGTCGTCTAAAAATATTTGTGATATTTATTAATACAGGCATGAAACAGCTTTACTAACAACCTACTGCACACGCATCACTTACTCAATAGTGAAATGCACTGCCTTCCTCGATATTCTAATTTGTTGGTGTGGCAGCGTAACAGTTTCTATTGGATTACATAGTTTTATCAGTCTAAACCGAATCAGAAAGCCTCCAGTGACTTCCCCACCAGCTCCGATCTGTAGTATTATCCACATTTTCTCTTCCCACACACTGAGCGTCTTAGGAGCCCAGCCCAGAACACTGTGCTCTGCTGCTGTACTGCCTAAAAAAACTGGAGAAAAGCTTTTAACCCAAGTGCCAACTCACTCTCACTGTCTCAAGTTAGATTACTACATTGATTAAGCTAAGTCTCTCCAAGTGATAATTTATTTTTGCATAAACACTGAATCCAGGGCATAGCAACATCTTAGTCAACATCTCTCCCCGCTTCGCGCTTCTCACTCTCATATTAATTAAGCTAATCAAGTCGTGGCTATGCACTGCTAATCAATTTCTGACACGAGATAGGAGTCATATCAATCTTTTCGTGTGACGTTCGTGGAAGCTGTGTTGAATAATGTTTTGAGATCTGTAACGTAATGCAATAATGGCTTTAACATTATCGGCTTCTTTTTATAACATCACCTTGAATAAGTCATTGCCTCCTGACTCTGCTGTTTGGCTTAATTCCGCCATATCTTCTGTATGTTTCCTGTTAGTGATACAAAGACTAAAATTGACACCTGTGAAATGGAAAATGACACATTACCTGCAAAGTGAGCAATGCTTTCTCTATTAAAAGGCCTCAAATATGTGCCAAATGAGAATCAAGGGTATTTTTTACCTCGCAGCACTTGGCCATAATCTAATAAAAATGATCTCGCTGTGGGCTTCTGCTTCAATGATTTTACATCCTCAGACATAATTCAAGTATCTAAAGGGTTTAGCTAGGGCTGCACAATATTAAAACAATTAATTGTGATTTATTGCCATTGCAATTGTTTGTTGTTGAATCATCTGTCAGTTCACAGTGCACATTTAAAAGTGAGACATGAACAGTTAAACCAATACAAGAATGGCATTGGACAACAGTTCTAAACTACTGGATTATAACGCTTAAAAGATTTTGTGGTTTACAGATGACAGACGACCACCGAAACAATTGTAATACTTCCAATTATAATTTAGATTAGATTGTGATATATTTTACTGCTTGGAACAGAGAGAAAAACAGCCTAATTTTATACATCTCTAATCACAGATGAGAGATTTCTGTCATCACAGCCTCATCTAGGCACCAGGATTTGAGGATAGCAATGGTGCATTTTGAAATGGGATAAGCTCAGACACTCCTGCAACCACATGGCGCTAGCAACTCTGTAGTTCTGAGGCCCTTGCACCTACGCTCTCAACTCCTCCAAATCCCACCAACGCCAGCCACAGCTGAACACAACTGGCTTTATCTTTCGGATCAGGCAAAAACACAAAAGTTTGCAACAGAGAGGAACAGCTGTGGGCCGTTCGACTCTAACCCTGCAATGTAGAGGTCGATCCACAAACGTTTTACTCTGGCGGCTAAGCGATGGTCAACATGTCTCAGGAGAACATTGTCTTATTTGGTTGTCATTACAGACATGGGCAACTGAATAGTTCCTGCCAAAGTGGTCACCATCGAGTGTACGTGTGACAGGTGAATGCACAAAGGGCATAGTAGTAGTTTATAACTTTCTGACTCAAGGTGAGAGGTTATTCTTTGAGTGCTGAGAAAGGTTTCAATTCACAACCTTTTTACTTTTATAGTGCTCTCTGCTCAGTTGCCACAAGCTGCAAAACACATTTCAATGATGGAGTTTACACAAGGCAGTACTTGGAGGAGACCTGCAATTGTCTGTGTACTTTTAACGGCCCCCTGTAGAATTCAGTTGTCTAAGAAAATGCTCATTTAGATTAGTGTTGCCCATAAAGTGAGTCAGGGCCCCAGGGTAGAGCACTGTATAGTTTATGTGGGTCAATGTTTCATGAATTGATGGTCTTGTCTACATTAACCGAGAATAGTCCCAATACTACTCTTAAGGGGACAAGTGCACATACATATAATTGATCAGCTGTATAAATCACATAATTACTACAAAGTTACACACACAAGACATTAAGACAGTTTATTTACTGGTTTTAGTCAGATTTGAATTGTCATTGTTCTGTAATGCCACAGTACTTACATTTTAGTTGCTAATATGTGTTCACATGGGAAAATGGCATATCATGAATCGAGCCTTAGACATAAGTGTTTTGACAGCTTGAGCTGAATGCCCTACATTTGCGTATAAAAAGCACACATCGTTATTTGTAAGCCTCTGATAATGAATGATAGAGGGCTTTTATCAAATATGAATGTGACAAATCTGTAAATGGACAATAGTACTTTTATTTTTAAAGATTTTTTTCTTCCTACAAATCATCCCTTTAGTTGGCCCTGATTGAAAATCATAAGACTCCAATTTCTTAGACAAGGCAAAGCAAATGCATTTGATTCAAGATGAGACATGACTTTGTTAAAAGTGTTCTCACTACTAGGCTAGTATTGATTGGATATATTCTATTAGTCAAATTTTGAAGAAAAAGAAAATCATTGTGTTCTGAATGGGAACAAATCCTCTTCTTTAGAGTTTAGAGTTGGATGTAGAGCGGAGGACCTGCTCAGTATTGTGTCCTTTGAAAAACTAAACTCTTGGAAACAGATTTCAGAAACACTTTGTCAAAGAACAGTTCATTGCTTATTATTCTAAAAGCAGCTGGACGAAATGTGGTTATTCACCTGCTTGTGTCATGTGGTCTTTAAAACAATCTCATTTTTTTTAAAGCTTCAACCTTTTTTGTGTTTGAGTAATGGTAAAACTGCACTGTTTTAATTATAACACATTAACAAATAAATCCACTGTTTGATAAATCTGTTGGTTTCATTGTTACTGAATTTTATTGTATCTTTCACCTATTGATGAGGCAAAAGCATACATGACCACAACTTTGCTTCTGGAAGACATAAATCCAAATATTAAAAGAACTGCCAGTACCAGCTGCTTGTTAATACCTTCATCTAATTATTTTCTGAATTATACTTTTCTATCTTATGTTAATTTCTAATTAAATGGATTTATGCATAAGGTTTAAATACTTCTCTAAAACAAGCTCACAAGTTATACAACCCAATAAAATATACCAGAAATACTTTAATTCTCCAACAGTCTAATAACGTAGCCTTGACTTTACTGCATATTTGATGAGAGAAATTAAAGCACTTTTGCTGCTTATTCACTGAAGTATATGATGTCTCCACAGCCAAACCCCAGTGGGTTCAGACCATGAAGGACACGGCTCTGGCCATAGAGGAGCGTCTATACTGGGAGTGTCGTGCCAACGGAAAACCCAAACCCTCCTACACCTGGCTCAAAAACGGACAGTCGCTGGTCTCAGAGGTAAATCTACATCACTGCCATCTATCATTTTCATTTTCAATTGCCTCATATTTAGGTAGAAGGTTTTTGACGTTTTCCAGGTCTGCTCTCTATGGCTGTGTTTAAATTTATCCTGGTTTGATCCTGGATCCCAGAAATACAATATGAAGAAGGGATTTGTCGATTATTCATATATTTTTTCAGTCAATGCCAATATTTTTATTGCTGTTTGTCCAATAACATATTTGTTGATATGATATAATATAATATTCTTTTTAAATCCATGGAAAGGTCCACCAATTGTAGAACATTTGTACTTAATTCGCAAAATAACTTTTCCTTTTTGTAAAAAATGTATTTCTCAGATATGTTATATATACAGTATGTTTTACTTTTTATAATGATCGACTTAAACTTATGGCCACATTTTTAGCTACATTGCTCTTCTATTTTGGTTTGATTCCCATTTAGTCCTGGTGTAGACTTGGTTTGGTCCTATTCTAGTCCCATATCCAGATTAGGTCAGTATTTTCACTAAAGTTCATGCTGTGTTTTCCCCCAAAGAGTATATTGTGTGTCTGCAGCTAATAATGCATTATTTTATTTCTTGTCAACCAGAAAGCAAAAGCCGAAAGCATCACTCTGATTGATCCACCCCAGCCTCACTTTGTGGTCTGAATAAGCTGTTCTAAGCTCACTTGAAAACGAATGCAATGAAAATGAACTTAAGATATTTACCAACTTCCTCCTTTCATGCTTTGAAAATTGAAAATTTTTGCTGCTTTATTTATCTGCATATTTCTATGCATCAACTACAATGAAACTTTCAACAAATCTGAAAGGGAGAATATCATGTCAATTTTGATGTCTAATTTTTGCCCAGAAATTGCTACACTTGCTAATTTCAAAGGTAATTACCCCGTCTCCATCTCAACCACCTCCTGACATTTCACTTATAGACCTAATCTCTCCTCTTGTATTTTCTGCATTTTGTCAAGCGAAGGGCAGAAACACATTGCAGTTATTCAGACTACAGTGGAGAGTTGTGTGTCGGTGATGAGACGTGGATGTAACTGTCTTCTTTGGGCGCTACCTTTTGGCAGATTACACCGTCTTAGAAAGGATCAGTGCAGTCCCTGTGAGATGGGTCCATTTCCTGTGAATAGGGACACTGGTTGTTTTCATTATTCATGCTGCATGGTAAAGCTGCTGCAGATTTAAGGGACAATGGGCTTAATCTCCAGAGCAGTTTTCAATACAAAAGGAACACCTTGGTTCAGACCACCGGAGATGCATGCATTGGCTCCTGCATGGTTTTGATAAATGTAAGGTTCATTTCAGGAGGTTTGGGTAATTTGATAAAAGTGTGGTAAGAAATACATGTATATTTACAATTATTATAGTGAATATAGCAGGGAAGACTGGTATGTTGATCAAATGTACTGTGATTGCATCCCTTTTACAATATGTTTATTTTTAGACCCATCATGCAGGACTCAGTGCTTAAACAGAGGTGTGTCTCTTTAAAGGTGCACTATGTAACTTCTCTATTTGCTGTCGTTGTGTCCTTAGGCAAGACACTTCACCCACTCTGTGGATGAATGTGGTGAGTGAGTGTTGGTGGTGGTCAGCTGGTGGTGGACAGGGCAGTTGTGGCTACAGAACATTGTGATTAAATGTTGTATGTATATATATATATATATATATATATATATATATATATATATATATATATATATATATATATGATAATGATGATTATATGATTCTTTGGGATATTGCCCACCGCCAGTTAGTAGAAAGCTCCAAAAACATATTATGAATGTTCCCTCAGTCTAGTTTTTATTATAATATGTCTTTGCGCTGTGTCTTGTGCTATCCTAATGTCAGTATCTTTAGTGTCAGCACAGTTATTGGTCAGAATCACATAAATTGAAGCATATTATTGTATTCTGAAGTAATAATCCATCTCCTTAGTCAAGTGAATAATACTTATATCAGTCGATATTTTACAATCTTGTGCTATCATCTTTTTAATACTGCTGTCTATGACCCCACCTGACTTTCCTCGGCTGTCTGCAGGAGCCGGCAAATCTTCTGGATGTTTGGTGAAAATCTCATTCAGAAAGCACTTTTCCTCTTGTGTGAGAATGCAAATGATGTTTATGATTTCGTCTGGGTGCCTCTTTCTTGGTTCATTACAGAAACAGAGCGTAAATTGAGATTAGCTGATCGAACCATTAGCTTAACAACCGCCTTCAAAAAAGGACAGACACAATTACATTCTGCTGCCACCAGTGTCATTACCAACATGTTTTTACACACCGTATGGTATGGGAGTGTTTTTCATATCTCTTTTGGGTGTCAGACTAGCCTTATTTTCCTTTCAGTCAAACAAAAAACAATACAAGACAACTGCTCTGTTATTCACATTTTCTGTGTATAAAATATATTTTTTACAATATTACATATTTTTCAGTGAATGCAACTAAGACTAATATATGTTATGTTACACTTATATTTTACAGATTTCTTGAGGCTAGAGGGACAGTCTAGACTTTAGACGGTGAAAAACATGTCTGAAAATAGTCACTTAGAGGGCTGCTGATGGTCTATCACTTGTAGTTATTTTGGTCTCTTGCTTTTGTTCAATGACGGGTGTTGAATGTATTGTGTGCACAGTGTTAGTGATGTCTTCTTTAAAAACATGTGACCCCATGTCTGAAGACAAATTTCTCCTGTGGGACACAATAATGAATTATCTCATTTTTTATCTGATCTTATCTTATCTTACTCCCTGGACGTTGTGACAGACCATTAGGCAGAAGGTATATACAGTGGAACTTAGTGGATACTTCCAGAGGTACTTCCAGTGGTATTTATAGTGGTAGTTACAGTCAGTGGTAGTCATGGTGGTAGTTACACAGGGACCTGGAGTGGAACTTGACATGCCCCAGTGGCATTGAATGATGGGTGAAGTGCAAATTTCCCTAAGGGGACAATAAAGTGTACCTTGACTAACCTTGTACTCATACTGGTGCATTATTATATTACTCTTGGTGGTAGTTAGTGGTACTTATATTGGCAGTTTTGGTGGGTCTTTACACCAGTAATTACTGTAATAGTTAAAGTGATACTTATTGTTCCTTATAGTAGGACATTTAGTGATACTTTGTGGTACTTGTATTAGTACTGACAGTGTTTTTTAAAGTATTTGTATTGGTAGGTTTAGTGATAGGGTGGTAGTATTAGCAATGGTAAATGGAAAGGGTCAAGAGTACATCATTGTTGTTATTAAAATGTATTATTATACCATAAAAGGGCTTGTAATTTATAATGTGTGTTTATTTAAATAGTGTACAAGCCAAATCATTGATGATAATATAATTAAATATACCATTAACATTTAAAATACATTGCTAACACCACCACCACTACACCTCATCATTACATACAACACTTCAAGTACCACAGTCAGTACCACTAAGTATCACTAAAGGTACACCCTAACTACCACTAAGTATCACATTTTTAGTATCACTGTATACTTACTACTTAAGTGGCCATATTTTAAAGTGCTACCAAAATTGTTATGAAAATCACCACAGAGAATTATACCAGAGGAAACAGAAAGAACAAGGTGAGACTAAATATCCATAATTGATAGGACTCGTGCGTCATCACAGCTTTTTCAACGGCCAAACTAAACCAAAGATGTTTTTAATGCTGTTGTAAAGAGCTGGTTTTGAAAGTCTCATGTTCCCGGTATTTAATTTACATAACAATATCAAAATAGTTGTATTTATTTATTTATTTTTCCCAAAATTGTAATAATAAATATTTTGTTGTTGTTGTAATCGGGGAACGTGCTGGTTACCCAAACCACTGCAGTATCTCACAGATTTTGTATTTTTCTAAAATCAACAACAACTGGCCTCCTGCACAATCATAGCTCACACCCTGAAATGATTAACCAAACAATATGCAGCACACTTTATTACTCGAGCCCCATGTGTTGAGAATATCTCCAACAAAACAACAAAGACGGCGTCTAATGTAATGTACCGCTGTGCAGAGAAAAAACTTTATTTGTTCTCCAATTTACAGGACCAGTGTTCCTCGTTTGATCGACGCCCGGTGATAGTGCCTTGAAGCCAACATGCTGCTTGCTGCTCCTTTGCCCTGAAGCGTGCTGAGCCAAGCAAGAGACACCTTTAAGACTTTTGCTGTAATTGCTTTTCTTTTATCCCGTTTTTTTCTTCACAGGACAGGATCCACGTGGAGGAGGGCGTGCTGTCGATATCGGTGCTCACATTGGCAGACGCGGGCATGTACCAGTGCGTGGCCGAGAATAAGCATGGGGTCATATACTTTGCAGCCGAACTCATGGTTTTAGGTAGGAATGGCATTTTATCTTTGCGTCAAATCCTCCAATCAGAATTTGAAAGGTCATCTCACTGTCAGTCGAAAAGGTTGTCTGGATTAGCGGGTAATGGGGTCAACGTGGACGGTTTTTTGGGGTCAAATACATTTTAAAAACATTTGTTCTTCCTGTCTTTGATGTGTGGAAATGTAGTGGCATTCGGAGCACTCAATCCTTTCTGTCCTAAATCATTCATGACTTCTTTTGAAATGCTTTTACTACACCCATGCTCAGTGTGGATTCTAACATGGCTTCAATTCCCCGAACAAACGTTGAAACTGTCTGTTGCCATTACATCTCAATGTGATATTTTTTGCACAGATCAAACTGGCACATGCTTTGCTTTTACTGATTTGCTGCAGTTCTTTTCTAAAGTCAGTTTACTATTTTTTTCCCCCTTCAGCCTCCCCTCCAGACTTCACAGGGAACGTCCTCCGAGCCTTGCTCAAAGCCAAGGCAGGAACCACAGTAACACTGGAGTGCAAACCCCAGGCGTATCCCATGGCCAGCATTCTGTGGAAGAAAGGAAACCTGCCCATTCACACCAGTGACAGGTGAAAACGCTATCTGCACTTCAAAAGCACTTAACCATTTACTTGGCATTTTGAGAAAGATTTGGAATATAGTGTAAGCAACTACAGGCTAAAAGGAAAGGTCAGTTAGAATGTATTTCATCTGACTTTTTTATTTCTGGCACCAGCACCATTGACTTTTAAATGGCATATTTTAATTTAAGTCCATGAAATCCTCCCCTAAAAACAAAAGTTTGGCTTTATTCTGTTTTGTGAATATTTTTTTTACATTATAACACATGCCATCAATTTGTCTTTTTGCAACCTGATGTATTAATATGTTCTATTAAATGATTGAATTATTTGGTTATATTTGTCTAATTTCAACTTATTTATTCAGTGATTGTTTATAAATATGTGTTTAAACTCAAGGCATCTCAAAACCAGCGGCATGTTTTGTGTTTACAGGATTAGCGGGTATTACCGTTAAAACGATCGGATTATTTACCAGGCTTCTTCATCCAAGTAAATAATAAAAAACAATTATGTTTTCCAAATAAATTTTGTGAGTTGAAAGTTTAATGCTTACTCAAGTCACTTTACTTTTCACTGAAACGAAAGTTTTTAGAATTGATAAAAATTCAATGCTTTCCTACTTTTAAAAAAGTGAGTACAATTTGAATCCATTTGCATTTTACTGTATCTTGAGGACACTTCAGAGCCCTTTGGGGTTAATCAGAAACTGAAGTTAGTCATTGGATCTGGCTATTGTTTATGAAATATTTACAAACAGTTCTATTTATACTACCTTAACAAAGCTGAAAAACAAATTACCCACAACTGTCTTCAACATCACAAGATCGTTGACAAGCTGAGATGCAAAGTTGTTGATTGTGCAGCCACTGACTGCTTGTCCGCCTCTGCAGGATTCGATTGTCCCCTGACGGCACATTAAGACTGGCCAACGTGAGCAAGTCGGACGCGGGCAGCTATACGTGCTTCGCCAGGAATAGATTTGGCATGTCGAGTACCACAGGGCGCCTTCTTGTTACTGGTGAGTTTGCTCTATTAAGTAGCCTGAAAAGTGTTGTGCTCGCCACTTAGTAAGCACAATTTATTGCACAGTAAAGATTATCACAAATGGGTGCCTCTGACCGCAAAGGACGCAAGTCAATAACCGGTGGGTAGCAAGCATAAACAAACTCATGCTCTAAGGAGGCTGTCAAAACACTGGAAAGGCTGTCCTCATAGGCGATAAACAAAGAACCTTAGCATAATTAAGTAGCAGCCTTCAAAACATTTGGGATTAATTTCTGTTTTCTATTTTAAACCGAAGAGGATGCTGTGCTGGGCTTAACTTTGCAAACTCTTAATTTGATCGACTTTCGGGTCAAATTACATTTTCGCTGTGGCTGCAATAAAGCACTTACTTTGAGCAAAGCACTTGATCACGCTTGTCCTTAACATTGTTGAAACCACCAATTTAGCTCGACAAGTGAAGGCCATGGCAGCGTTAGCGGCCGCAGAGGTGTGTCAACATTATCGAAAATGAGGTTCCACCCCAGCCGTTGACTCATTGGCACACTGAAACTACCTAGCACACCATTTTTACTAATTAGTGGCTTATTTTTCAAAGTAACACAGAAGGGTCACCTACACTTTGATCGTAAGTGCCGTGGGGGCTCAAGCCACGCTCTTTCAATGTTCTTTAGTCATTGATAGTCCATTTAGAGTACTTACTTAAGCGTGCGTTTCTTGCTTTGTACCTTTCTGTGTAGATTCATTATGCTGACTTTCGAAGCACAGAAGACTTAGCCAAATGATTCCCTTTTGCAGATTGTAAAGCCTTGAGTTTTTGTCTCGCACGTAGGCCCCATTACATGAAGCTTTATCAGATCCTCCGCGCATTGTAATTGCTATCAGGATTATTCGAGCTGTGTCAGCCTGAAGTATTAGGCCATTTTAGCAGCTGCACATTATCATATTATTTAAGTAAGACTTTTATGAGACAGGGTTTTATATGGAGAATACACTGCGGCGTGGACTGTGATTTGCAATGTTCCCTGGTAGACTTTATTTTAACACTGTTCATCATCTTCAGGGGGAGATTGGGAATGGCTTATTTTATGGGTGTAGCATTAGGCGGTGCTAGAGAGAGGACCCTTCGTCACCCATGGTCAGGTCTGAGTTGTAAATATTCATTATCGGAAGTGGAATGTGTCTAGATACTTCTGCTTCAGTGTAACCACAAGGCTCTGAACTCTGCTGCTTGGGTAAAAGAGGAATTTCTCAGATCAATACATATTTTTTAGAATAAATGTTAACACAATATTCTCTGTCACAATACAATCTCTGTGAAGATTTTTTTCTATTCTTTTACCTTTATTATATTAATACAAGTATATTCAGGGATGCAGCACAAAATTTTGGGCTCTGGATATAAACCATCTTGATAGGCCTGCACTACTTGTTCTCGATATAAATAATACTCATTATAGACTTTGTGAGGGGCTCTTCACTGCACTGGGTCCTGGGTAAATAAATACTGATTATATTACTTTGATTTAGAGATTGGACACAATATAGTTCCACAATAGATAAAAATTGCCCCAAGATTGTGTAAACATGAGGAGAATGAGATTTTTTTTTTTGTGTGTGTTTGCATTTGGCCCGGACAAAAGCGTTAATGCTGGTGATGCATGGAAATGTCTTCAGTTCTTCAATAGAATATGTATTTATACATTTATTCCCATTCACTCACAACACTGGAGTCATCTCTAACCCAGGTGCAGTATTGAATAGAGGTGACAGATATGGCAAACAATTAATATCACAATTTTCTTGGAACCAGACAAGATTTTATCACAATTAATTTCAACTTTGCATTTTGCATCGAAAATAAAGTAATCAGCTAATTTTGAAAAAGTTCACACCTGTCACTCACTCAGAGAGTTCAAACAATAAAAGTCGGTTGGAAAAAGTGTCTGTGTTTGAACAAACAACTGCATTCAATTGACAGAAATCATGATATGACCATTTCTCAAAAATAGCAGATCGTCACAAGAACGAGCTCACTATTCAGTTATTAACATATCAGCCCTAGAATAGATAATAGATAATCCCAAATAGTGAGACCAATTTGAGTTGAACTATTTTAACTTTTCATGAATATAGTTGAAATAGAAATATTATATATGCCACCTTATTCTGTGATATTACTTCTTGTTCATTTCATTTTTTCTTTCCCCATAGATCCGACTCGTATCACTCAGGGCCCGTCAGACATGGAGATCATCGTGGGCGAGAGCATTGTGCTGCCCTGCCAGGTGTCCAGCGACCCTGTGCTGGACATTTCCTTCTCCTGGGCCTTTAACGGACAACTCATCGCCAAGGACGACGGCCATTTTGAGCTGGTGGGCGGGGTGAGTGACCTCCTCAGCTCTTACTATATATCTGTCTCAAATGTGCAAATGGGCAGTTGCCACCTCTCTGGCCGCTTCATCCCGTTGGCTTTGATTTAAAGGGACAGCTTGCCGCTTGACATCTCGATAAGAGATTTACAGCCAACATTTGGTGTGATACCATCTTTTAAAAGTGCTCCTGGAGGAATAATAGGCTCCGGGGATGTGAGATTCTTTGTAAAAAATGATCCTATTAAATCACTCATCCACTCAAAGCTTGTCTATTGTGCTCCAGTGAATAAAAACATGGTGCCTGTTATGTCAAAATATACTTCAGAAATAAAAGAAACCTCTGGGTCAGTCTTTCTCCTTTTTACCATCAGGCACTATCAAAATGTTGCAAAAATAACCTGTTTTATATTTTCAGATATAGGTTCAGGCTTGTTCTATTATTCTTTTATTTTTTTTAAAGATTTTCTCACCAAGAGGCTTTATTGGGCAGGACAGCTGAACAGTGAAATAGGGAGAGAGCGAGTAGAGACATTCAGCACATGGTCGTGGATTAGAAGCGATTCTAGCCGAGGTGGTAACAGCCTTAAACAAACATACCATTGGCGAGCAAGGTCCAAACCAGTTCAAAAATATAGAGGTTGAAAAGGTGTCAATTGTTAGAGGCGCAAAACAGAATTAGTTCATGTACGCGATTTTTAGCTTGTAATAAAGTAAAATCTGTTTTGCTCCAGCACAGACCTAATGTAAAAGTATCGGTACAGCATCTACCTGGGACAGGAAAACGAACTTTTGTCTCAGAACCTAGTGAAAAATGCTTAGAAACTCATCACGGTGAGTATTTAGGACGCTGGGACTGCATTGGATATGTGAGCGATACCTGTGACTGCTGTAAAGACTTGAACTAGTTCTGTTTTTATGTAAAAAGCAGGTACAGATAGGATTAAAACAGGCTCTTACAAGTGAAATACTCCATAAAAAAGGAAAATGTCAACTATTTCATTCTGAGAACATCACTAAGCTATACCAACAAATGCCAAATAATGTTAGCTTGCTGTAATTTCAGTGTCTTCAGTGTCGCCATTACAAATAGTACCAGTGGAGAATCCTCTACCACAGTTTGTCAACCTCTGCTGTAGTAACCCATTAGTCATTTTGACAGGGCTTCATCTCTTTGTGAGTTACTGACGCTCATCCCACTGTAGTAATCGTTTGACTGGTCCTGAATTATTTTGAAGTCCCACTTTGACACCGTCTGCTGCTCCGGGGCTCATAACGGGACGGGGATGCACATCAGTTGAGGTGTCTTTTTATTTTACAGGGAATGAAAGCATGACAGAGTCTACTCTAGAATGACAGAACACCTCCACTGCACACTCACACCTCAGAGATTACCTATTCTCCTGCTTTTATGGACTTCCTCCTCACTTACAAAGGATACGATGGGCCATATACAGCAGGAATAATGGACTGTGGGCCTGAGATGCTAAACATATGAAGTAGAAATTGGTGTTAGAAGCTGCTGTTTTCATGTAGACAGAAGGTTTTTACATATTTGAAAAGTTCGGGATGCATAAAGTATGTATTGCTTCTTATGCCAACTACACTGCGTTGAATTGCTGCCACTAGTATTGTTTAGAAAGTGAAAAATATTGTGCAAATATATTCAGTATCAAAGTACTGACAGTGGCTTGGTTGGTTAACCGTTCACTCACCAACCTGAGGGTTGGGAACGTTGCCCAAACATGCTCTGTGGATGTGTCCTTTGGCAACACACTGCACCCACATTACATTATGTGGTTGGTTGTTTCTGCCAAATCCCCTGCAAGTCTGGTTTGATGTGGTAACCAAGAATGAGGAAGAAGAAAAGTGAGTACAGTGATCCCTCGTTTATCGCGGGAGTTGCGTTCCAAAAATAACACGCGAAAAGTGAAATCCGTGAAGTAGTCACAGCTTTATTTTTTATTATTTTACAATGCAATACTGAACTATGGAATGAAACCAAAAATCAAAACCTGTTTTAAAGCTCAAAATTTGTTTAAAACAATAATTTTAATATAGTAATACCAGGTTGGAAACATTGTCACTCGCGTGTTTCACAGTCTGTGCCTCTTCGTCCTGACTCCGCTCCGCTGTAGCCTCTGTTTCTACTGAAGGCGCAGGTTATGGGTAGTTGTTGGCGCTCTTTCTTTTTCTGAGCAAGAAGATTTTTATAAACGGATATGCCACCTTCGATTATATTTGAGAACTGCAACGAACGACTCGTCAAAGCGTCCCGTTCTTGTGCGTGTGCTGAAGTTCAGTGGATGCACTGTAAAAATATCCGCACTGTAAAAAAAATCCGTGAAGCAGCGAAGCCGTGAAAGATGAAACGCGATAGAGCGAGGGATCACTGTATGCCAAATAGAGGTGGGCGATACTCACAAAATTTAAAATACATTTTTTATTGCTTTATTTTAATAACAATACTCTGGCTATATTTTACAATGCTTCTGGACTGTGCTAAAATGTGTCTTGATTTAGGCTCAAGTATTGCACAAAACATAAATGGGCCATAAAATGTCCCAAAAAAGGCATGACTGTCACTTTATACTCTTTTTTGGGAGATTACACTAGATGTTTCTGTCTCTTTTTTAATAGTTTTACTTAAAGATGATATGTTCAATATTCTATTATTGCATATCTACAAAACAGCAGATATCTACAAAACATATACTTTTTTCCCCATTTTCTTTTTTTTTGTAATTTTCTGATTTAAAAAAATAAGACAGAACACAAATAAAAAATGAAATTAAAAAAACCAAACAGCACAGGACATTCAGTGAGATAAAAGGCACACCCAATTAACCCAAAGTCTTTTTAATAAGTCCATTTTCAAATTAAGTCCAAATGTTATTTTTTTCATTTTTCTAATGTCGTATTATTCATTTTCAATATATCTTCCTCCTCTAGTGCCAAAACTGTTTAACAAAAACGTTATTGTGACATTCAGCACATATTAGTGAATCCATTTGTCGTATTATTGCTTCATTGCAAAATGCCTGATAAAGAACTAAACTTGTAATTTCATGGGTGAGAAATGTAGGTTTTGTCCTGGCAAACATCCTGCTGGTACAGTGCAGTTCAGTGTTCTTGTCTTCAATGTAATAATTCTTCGTGTATAAAGGAATCTATGAAGCGATAGCAATGACACCAGACACAGGCGAATGAGCTGTCAATCATATCTGTCAATCTTCATGTCTTATGGGGCCATGTGATAATAATTTGTCAGAAAATCTTCTTTAACAAATCAATTTTTGACAGATGCACCCGAAGAGAACCAAAAGGGTGTTATTTGATATTTATTCTTACTTATTTGTGAGGTTTTTGAATCTTGCTGCCAGTCAATGGTTGTGACATTTGCTCCTTAAATCTGGTCTCGTCCGCATGTGATCCTGCATTCCCTCATTTCCTCTGTGTATGAAATGTCCCCAGTCCAAAGAGATTATCAACTTAACTTCTGCTGCTTCAAGGAATTAATTTCCATAATTAAACCATGCTGGCGCTGTCGCCCTCTTCCCCCTGCCAACTCTAGAGAACCATTTCACCACTAATTCACCATTTTGCCGCTCATGGCTGTCTCCCGTGATGTGACTCTAGATATAGCCTATGTCTTTCCAATAAAACCGTGTTTGTGTAGTTACTTACACAGCAGATTTGGAGGGCACGTTTGATGACCTTTATTGAAAAAACACTAAAACACTTCGGGGCGCTTTTGACATAAAAATCAATTTGCTATTTTTTTCTTGCCTTGATCCTTTTTAATCCTGGGCACCTGACTCAGAAATTTTCGCTTATTTTTTGGTTGAAAATACCTCCTTTTGTTCATTTGTTGTGCAGTCTTTATTCTGTGCCTACTATTTGTTCTTCGCTCACTTTTATGTACGCCTGACTTTAGTCTTTAATTCACTGTCACCGGGTCTGTTATCATGCTACATAACCCTTTCTTTCCCTTCTTTGGCAGAGAACAGCAGGAGATCTGATGATTAGGAACATTCAGCTTTACCATGCGGGCAAATATATCTGCGTAGTGGACACCGATGTGGAGAGCCTGTCATCCGTGGCCGTATTGATCGTCAAAGGTAAGAAAAGCCTCCCTTTGCTCGGGCTAATTAAATGCAGGCTGTGCAGTGTTTTAAGGTTCCTTTTCTCATAAATGCAGCGGTAACTATAGCAGGCGTGACCTCTCTCTTTGAGCTAATGCCAAAGAAACTGATGTATCGCTTTTATGCCACACAAGAAAATGCACCCTTTCAGTAACAAAATTACATCTGTCTGCTTGTACAGCTCTATGGGCCTTTAATCTGGGTTGTAATTGTTGTGTGGCGTTGCATGCTTATTTTAAATACGTTTTTTGGACGTCGTCATATCACAGTGTGCAGTTTAGATGTCAGGTTTACTTGTCTTTTTAAATGATGCGGTCACTTGAGGATGAAGCAAAGGGAGGAGTTGACAGAAGCGTTGAAATTGTCAGCTGATAATGGTGGCATGTGTGACTATACGTTTGTTTGCCTTTTTGATTTAAGAGAAACAGCAGGACAAGTGACATGTCGCTTTGTGCCTCATCCCTGGTTTCAGAGTGATGAAAAATGAGTATCGTTGTTATAGCAATAGACAATTTAAAACAAAATATGATGTGTTTTTAATGGTAAAAATCCTCAAAATGTTGCCAATAAACAGGAAGTTGAAACCCATAAATCGAAACCTAATTATAAATGTTTCCTCATTTTTGTAAAGATTACCATTATAAAGACTAATGATTATTTTAGTTGTTGACCAGTGATTATTTTTCAATTAATCGTCTAGTCAATTACTGCTATTGAAGTGTTTATTATTTTTTGACATTTTGATTTGATTTGATTGAAGTTGCTGTTTTTGTTATTTAAAAAATGTATGTGTGTTTTAGAGTTTGTATTGACCTCATTCTGGAAGTTGCCATACACGCCGCCGTCTTGTTTCCGTTGTATTAGTTTACACGAAGCAGACGAGCTCAACAGAAAATAAGTTCTACATGGACTAAAAAGCCGTTTTCAGACTGACCAGGAAATCAGAGCGTTGTTGACTTGTTGTTGCTCATGTTCATTAAACATTTTACACAAATCAATCTACTTTATGTAACATTTTAGCGGCAAGACTTTTCCCTCGTTCGTCATTAGCTTTAACGGAGTTCTCGTCAAACGGAAGTGCGTTTACAATAAAAGTGCAAAAAACGGCAAAAGTGGGCGGGGCAGAATAAGGTCAATAGTCCGGATAACAATCACAACTATCAAAAAACTAATATGAATAATTTACAGAGTCGACTAGTCTAGAATAATCGATGATTTGTTGTAGCCCGACATAATACCCAGCAAAAATCCTTTAAATGTGTGTCAAGTCAAGTCAATTTATTTTTATAATGCCCAAAATCACAACAACAGTTGCCTCGATGGGCCACAGGTAAAAGCAGTTCAGATAACTGTCCCAGAATGCCCCTGTCCTTTGACCCTCCTTCGCGGCGAGGAAAAACTACAAAAAACCCCATGGGAAAAAGTAGAAACCTCGGGGAGAACCACAGTGAAGGAGAGATCCTACTCCCACGGACGGACAGGCTGCAGATGAACTAGGACTGACGCATCCACTTGGACTGTGGAGCCAGAACCACTCAAGAGGGAGGTGGCTTTAAAGAGTTCCTCCAGGCGGACGAGGAGCAGTCCACCAGTGTAGAGAGATCCCTCCAGCAGGAGATGAGGAACAGTTCATCTAAAGTAGAAGGAGTTCGTCCAGGCAGACGAGGTGTGGCTAATCCAGCTGTCCAGGCGGGTGGCGCATAGATCGTCCAGACCGGGGGGGGTGGGGGGTCGTCACTGGAGCAGCGCCGCAGTGTCTGAAACAGTCTCCACTCCCGGGAAGTGGAGAGAAAGAGAAACATGTGAACAGCAATGAACAGACTACAGTTGAAGTAATATTAAATATTGTTGATAGATAAAGTAGGAAGAACCAGAGGATAGTGTCTCAAGCTGCCATACTTCCCCAGCAGAATTGCTCAAGGGCAGCGTAGCTAAAACTGTACGTTTTTATTTCTGTTCCTAACTGGCCTGACCATAAGCTATTTCAAGAGGAACGTTTTGAGCCTGGTCTTAAATGTAGAGACTGTGTCGGCCTCTTTTTACATGAACAGGAGCTGGTTCCATAACATAGGAGCTTGGTAGCTAAATGCTCGACCTCCTACTGTGCTTTTAGAGACTCTGGGGACTAACAATAGTCCAGCATTTTGAGAACGAAGAGCTCTGTTTGGATGGTACGCTACTATTGCATCTTTGAGGTAGGATGGGGCCATATTGTTTAAAGCTTTATAAGTCAGGAGGAGGATTTTAAATTTGATTCTAAACTCAACAGGAAGCCAGTGAAGAGACTCTAACACTGGTGAAATATGATCTCTTCTTCTAGTACCTGTTAATAATCTTGCTGCTGCATTTTGAACCAGTTGAAAGCTTCTTATAGAGCTTTTAGGACACGCTGTAAGCAGACCGTTACAATAGTCTAATCTGGATGTGACAAATGCATGGATGAGTTTTTCGGCATCGTCTCTGGGCAGGATTTTTCTAATTTTGGCTATGTTACGCAAATGAAAGTAGGCTGTTTTACAGGCTTGATTTATATGAGCTTTGAACGAGAGATCTTGGTCAAATAGGACCCCAAGGTTTCTTACAGTAGAGCTGGGGGCTACAGTGATATTGTCCAGATAAACTATCTGGTCAGATAAGGAGTCTCGCAGGTGCTTGTGTGTATGTGATTTTATTGGTAGCATATTGTAAAGTACATTACTAGCAAGAGATTGACAACTTTCTTTCAGTTGTAGTTGGATATTTGTATCAGTGTCCACCCTGTAGTCCCGAGCGGTTGAAAGTTTTTGTATTCAAAGGAAATTCGATTTACGTGGCATTTGTTCCGCCTCTTTTCACACAATCCAATCATTCATTGTATACAGTAGATTAGAAAATTAATTAGATTGGCTGACCTGGCTAGCAGATTAGTGGTAATGACTGTTACTAATCACATGGGTGGATAGTGCAGACATGTTCTCAGTGATGCAGTGCTAACCAGTCTTATGCTATTTTCAGTTTTGTGGCGTTGAAACTTCAGCTTGGATAGTTGTTGGGATGATCAAGAGATATTCAGTTAATAATTTACTTGATTCAGTGGGTAGTGGGGAATTTGGAGGCACCACTTTTACTTACAATTTGTCTGGATGGTAGGAGAAGGTATGAGGACTTGCACAGCATTTACTATAGGATTAGAACACTTGTAAGGTCACAAAAAATCAATTTTTAGCAAGGGTTATAGCGATTGTAATTAGATTTGCAAATTATGTTTTAAAACTGGGATTCAGTTTACAGACCACTTTTTAAACGTGCATGAGCAGCAATATCTGAGAGAAGACTAAAATATTAACTTCTTAACTTATATGATATACAATTACAATTACATTATGTATAAGTATTACTAATATAATGCATTTCACAATGGTTTGCAAATGTTTAACTTCAGGGCGAACCATATATATATTTTCCCTAAAAAGACAGTATATTTGTACAGTATTAGACACATTATTACCCAGAAAAGTGCAACCTTTACGATTTGGTAGTTTTGCCCCTTCAAATTGCGATTTTTATTCAATAATGATATTTTGTGCAGCCCTAGTACATATTGTTGTGTGTGTTCCTGGGAAAGACAAATGACTGACCTTGATTATGTTTGAATACTGTGTGTGATTAAGTTGTTTAGTGATGGCCGAAAAAGCCATTGGCTTAGATCCGCAACCATTTCTCAATCTGTCATGACATTGGCATCAGGGCAGCTATTGCACTGTCCAAATGTTCAAGACTATTAGTACTTCCTTTAATGTTATTACTCTGAATAAAAATGTGAACTCAACACTTTTGTTTTTGCTCCTATTTATCATGAGCTGAACTCAAAGATATGAAATATTTCTATATACACAAAAGGCCCATATCTCTCCAATATTGTTCACACATTTGTCAAAATCTGTCTTACTGAGCAATTAATATTCATTTTAATAACCCATCCTCCTCACAGGTGTGGTATATCAAGATGCTAGTGAGACAGGATGAATATTGCACAGGTGTGCTTTAGGCTGGCCATAATAAAAGGCCACCATGAAATGTTAGGATTTGCTTTATTGAATCAGTATCTGGTGTGAGCATCAAAATGGCCATCGGAGTTGCTGGATATTGGCCTGAACAGGAACATGCTGTCGTATACGTCGATCCAGAGCGGGCTCAATGGGTGACATGTCTGGTGAGTATGGCTTCCACGTGTGTCCAGAACCTTGCAACATGGGACCGTGCATCATCACACTGCAACACGAGGTGATGTTTGAGGGTGAAGGGCTCAACAATGGACATGTCACCTATTGATATGGGTCTTTTGTGTGTGTAGAAGAAGTTTAATATCTTTGAGTTCAGCTCATGAAAAATGGGAGCAAAAACAAAAGTGTTACGTTTATATTTTTGTTCAGTGTATGCACTTACATACACTGAACACATTCAGATTTAGAGCTAGACCTACTCCAAATGTGTCCTATTTATGTGTGACTTTTTCTAATTATCATCTGCTTTTCATTAGTTTCTGTTTTGTTTTGTTTTTTTGACTACCCAACTCTAGTTAGACAAAAGACAATGTGTGATATGTAATAATAATAGCACTACCCACTTAACATCTGTGCACCCCAATCACGACTGCACTGGAATCTATGTAAAAATAATATTTTCATTTGTCACATAATCCCCACTGTTTCTGTCTAAGCCTCTGTAGCAACAATATTTAATGCCATCTCCTATGATTTTGGCAGCACACCCACTGAACACTCGTCACACGGCTGACTAGATTCCTGCTTATTGTTGGATCCTGGCCTCCTTTTAATGTTTAATGCTCAGTGATGTGCTGTGTAGCTGGGAGTGGACTGTTTAGTTACCTGTCTGGGCTCACTCATGCAGTATGCAAAGCTCCAGAGACACTCACAATTGTCGAGAGCCACACTACACCAAGCAGAACAAAATACTACAACTTTCCCTTTCTATTGCCGTTTGCTTCGTGTGGCTTAGCGCAGGAGAGTCGACTCGAGTTTTGATCAATGCACCTCAAATTGACACTGTGCAAATGCATTAAATGTCATGTGGGGTGAGGGATGATTTGGTTGTCAGGGTTTGAAAAGGTTGGATCCATATCTCTATCTGGTGAGGCCGGAAAGCACTGTAATGCTTGGCGTGTTGAGTGTATTGTTGGCAAATGGCAACAATAAGCACCACTTTGAAACCGGCTGAGGACCAACTGTCTCCAGCATGGTTCAGTTTAACATGTGAAAAATATTAGATTTGTCGTAATGATTCAACATACTGTTTTTGTGCTAACTTTAAAATCAGCTTTTATGAGCTTCTTAAAATGAGCTTGTCAATTTCAGATTCAGGCGATTGTATTAATCCTACATAGAACAAAGAGTAGCTTTGACGTCAACAAGTAAAAAAAGACACAATCGCTTAGAGTTTAAATTTAAAAGGTGAAGTAGGGACAAAAGATTTTAGCTACCTACCATTTTTATGAATGAAGAATCTGTATTTATAAAATGATTCACACTTGAACAGTCAACACATCAACATTAAGACTAAACAAAAATACATTTTGACCCAAACTGGGAAGTTGTGTGAAGCCTAAGGGGTGCGTTCACACTCGCACAGTCACCACGATCACATTGGTACCAAACTAAGAGTAAACTTGGAACTAAACATGAATAAGGCCAGAGCTAAACCAGGATTAAATCAGGACCAAACCAAGTCTACATCAGAATTAAGATGTCCTCAAACCAGGACCAAACAAGTGCAAGTGTGAAAGAAGGTACGAAGGGTTGAAACATGTCACATAATCACTTTTCAGAAATGAAAACACGGATGAAAATCTGCTGCTTGCTACAGTGAACTGTCAGTATGAAGAGGCTTATCATAATGACAGTTTTTAACAGAAAGTCACCGGACCAGTTTCTGTTATTAAGCTGTTTTAGATCAATAGTGCGATCGATATACAATGAACAAAATGTAAAATAATGATGTATTTATGTTATGTCATGAGTTTAACTCTTAAAGTACTTGAAAAAAACATATGTCTTTATTTAATCAGACTCAGTGTAAAATATCAGGTCTAAAAAACAAAACAAAACAAAAAAATATGGGGATTAATTCAAAACCAAACCAAACTTTAACTCTTTTAATAAAGGGGACAACATTTGACGTATATTATATCTAAACCTATATTTTTGTTTTAAGTGCATATGACAGCTTTTTATTATTTTCTAATTTAGACTTTTTTGCTTTATTAATATCTGCTGTAAATATAAATTGTAGTTTTACGCCAATTAAGTAGCCATTTGTGGAGAAAAATCTGAAGTAACGTTTACAATGTTTACATGAAATAAACTACTTTTTTAACCCTTTAAACGTTACTGATCAAAATATGTGTATGTTTATTTGTCGAATAAAAAAAATCTGTGACATTAGAGGAGGTTTGGCCCAGTGTACAGGATGGTTTCTTGGTAATTTCCTACAACCAGTAAAATAAAAATTAAAAAACTCCAGCATTTCCAAACCAGGATAAAATTTGTACAGTATTTTAGCAAACTTTGAAATATATTTATCTTAACCGTATTTCAGTTAAATAGTCCAATCTGTACTTCCGTACTTTAAGGCTTGATTGGACTGGTTCAGAGAGATATTACTGTGGTGTATTTATTTTCTTTTAGCATTGCACACTGATTGAGTGCCTTTAGGCAAAACACTACCCACCAACTGCTATGTAAATCAATGCCAATATTATTATAATATTATGGTTTCATTAATATATGGTGTAAGTAGTAAACCACACATCAAGGTCAGTGGAATAAATTTGCCTGCTATCGACAGCAAATAAACTGGAGAGAGTGTGACTCCGACTGTGCATTATTTACACTTCCTGATCACGGCAGCTGTCACAATGTCTCGTTCCCGGGATCGAAGCATGTCCAATGTCGAGGCGTTCGATAGGAAAACCAGGAACTGTGGCCAATGCTGCGGGTTTGATCACAAGCACAAGAGGTCTGACAAGATGACAGTGGAGCCGTATTTAGATCAAAGGGGTTTAGTCACCGCGGGCAACCAGTTACATTGTGGAAACTCCCATTAACCTTATGCCTGTGACAGGACTGTGGGGCACGTACCACTGATGATGCTGATGGGCTTCTCAGAACTGCTGCACGATATCTGTGACAGCGGCGTCTCCATGATTACTCGATTAAAATGCAAGTACGTTTGCATTATATATGAGCAGGTGAAAATAGTCGCATATTTTTTACAATTCAATTAAGTCCTTTGTTTTTCCACACAAAGGATATGCATCTCTTGCCTTTCGTTAACTAAATATAGATTTTAATTGCGTATATTTTATTCTTCTATTGACAAAAAGAAAACAATGATCTGTGTGGGTTTGCATTTTCTGGAGTAAATGTTTGGAGATGTTACCTTGATTTAAGATATTTTTTTGTATCTAAAAGGATAAATAACAATGAATCAGATTAGCAAATAAATCACCAAATTAGAAATTGTAATAGAATTTATTTGAAAAACAGCTAATAAAATTCAGTGTGTAGACAAATCATTTTATTCATACTTTTCCATCTTTTAATTTTTGTAACAAACATTTTTAATTGCCCTTTTCTGTTTAAAGAATTTGACCAGTATTTTTTCTTTTCTGTACCTTATATCAGAGGTACTTCTTGGTCTCCAGTCTGTAGTCCAATCAGACCTATATTAAATTATTCATCGTCTATCTCTTTTCCTTTACAGTCTGTGGGAGGCTGGAGCCCGTCCCAGTAGTGGTGGGTCAGAGCTGGAGTTCACTCTGGACATCTGCCAATTAAACTAGAGACAGGCTCAAAAACAACCACATGAATGCTCAGATTTTCACTAGAAAGATTTATTTATTTATTCACCTGTTCAACTACATACATGTCTTCCAAAACTGTAGCATATCTTCAGAATCGGAGAGGAAAAAATATATAATCTATTACATGTAATGAAGGGAAATTAATTGGCCTGAGATAAAGTCAATTGACAGACTAATTTAATTTAGAAGATATACGTATGGACACTACACCACATGGATGGACTAAATATAGTTTTAGAAGATTAGTTTCATAACAGAAAAGCATAAAAACGGTATTTATGCTCTGACTTTTCTATAGGTCCATATTTAACAGGCCCACACCACTGCAGCCATTAAAAAGTCTGAAATTGAAGATTAAGTGGAAATCAAATGACCAGCAGCTGAATTAGTTTCCAGATTAAATGAGGCTCTGCTTTGTTTATTGCAGCTTCGTCTGCGAGGCACATTTTCTTTTTGGCAGCGAGAGCCAGAACTCAGAAGGAATCTTTGCAAGTCTCCGTTTCCTCTGCACATGCACAACAATGAAATTTTAATGTAAAGACAACAACATGAATAATGGACGTCTCATTTGACTATGAAACTGATGCATGTGTCGTACGCATCCAGCTGTGGGCATATGGGCACTTTTTAAAGAACCACATTTATTATTATTATTATTTTATTTTAAGTACATAAAAAATGTTCACTTTTACCCTTGTCGAGTTTAAATTTTCTAAGTGACTAGGAATTTTTTGGTGGTGCAATGTGACAAAAGAATACATTTTTGTTTGTTTGTTGTTGTTTTTTTATTGTTGTTTTTTTTTTCTGCTTGAATTTTGTTGTATTAAAAACAAAGAAATATTGATTAAAATATTGATTTCCTAAACAAACAATACAGACTTTTAATAATCGCCGTGTATTTACACAAGAGCAATCAATATGTTCCCTCCAATGTCTGAATTCTGATGTAGACGATGAATAATTTAATATAGATTTCTTGATTAAGAAGACCCAAGTATATATTGACAAGAAATGAAATTATTAGAAATGACAAAATCTCTGTCTCAATTAAAATGCAATCAATAGCACAGCCCTTATTTTGGACCTCGGGCGCAAAGGTAAAGGTTGAAAATGTTTTTCACTATTCAGTTGCGAGCTTGTTTTTCAGTAATGGTTTTGATTCTGAATTGTAGATGGTAGAAGTAGAAGTTGAAGTAGTGGCTGTGATTAAAAAATACAGAAGATACATACTGAACATATTCTAATTGCTATTACACTTTACGTTTTACTCAGGTAACATGTCGGGTGAGTTCTTCTAGCAGTAGTAAGCCTGTTGTAATACTTAAGCATACAATTCGCTGGTCTAATTTTACCTCTGTATATTGTCCTTGATTTGAGTAAAATGCTCTGTCAATAGCTCCATTATAACAATAGTTAATTCAGCCTCTGCTGTCTAATATGGCACGTCTCTGTCTCAGTTGTTTATCCACTTGTCTCACGGCTCTGAAGGTCAGTGGTAATTGTTTGTGAGACAAAGGCTATTGAGTGATCGTGTGGGCTTTCTTCTGTTTACAACGTCAGCCGACACAAATGTTTTTGAAGCCACTTGTCTCAAACACTCCACTGGGTGGTGCTGGATATGAGAAGGTCACTGTGGCTGCTCTATTAGCATTCACTGCAGTAACTCTTCTATTGCATCATGTGCCTGAAGGGAACACCTAAAACACACAGCCTTTTATCTCAAATATGTACTAGGTTTAATTAGAAAACATGTTTTACATACTTTATAATGATTCAACTAAATTTTTTATGTTGCGTAATAAAAATGCAACATTTTGATAATCTTTTCATTTTACAGTATAGTCGCTTGCTGTAAATACAATTAAATTCACACATTTTGAATGTCATACTGAATTATAATTTCATTAAAATTAAAAGACTTGTCTTGTCTTGTGCATATTTTATTTATTTATTTGTTTTTATGGTGTATTAAGGTGTAGACTGGATTAGATTAGATTAAGAATAGATATACATATACAATTACATTTTATTAGACAATAAGAAAACAGAATAGATTAGAATAGATTAAGAATAAATTAACACTTAACCAACTACCTTATTATGGAGATTTTTCATTGTATTTATTTATTTATGTTCATGGTGTATTGAGATATAGAATATTTTAAAAATAGATAAAGACATAACCATTAGCTCTGTATATTATATTGAATAGGGATATTTACTAGTCATAATTATTAAAGCGTATTATTAATGTTTCAGGCGTTCATAACGCACCTCTCTAATGGTCTAGTGAGTCTTTCTAAAGCCCAGACAGTCTGCCTATATTAATAGTGGATTATCTGGCCCCCTGTAGACTCTGACAGCACCTTGAGGCCCCAGCCAATGAAATATAATTAAGAGGATAAGGAATTGATTCTTGATTGTATGCTGCGTTTATATGTATTAATGAGGCCAGTGTATTAAAGGGGTTTTTGTATCAAGAGCTGGTAATGAGTTTTACATAGATCAATATCACTAAAGCCAGGGCACTGAGGTCATGTGAACAAAACAGCAGTGTAAACAAAACGCCAAAGTGGTGCTTCATCAGAACACATGCACAGGAAGACGCATGCATAAATAATAAAATGCCATTGTTAAAAATACACCTAGCATCTTAATCATTTGAATATTGTTGTGTTTACAGATCGCCTAAGGTGCTTTATCTGGCGTCTGCCTCGTCTCTCTTCAGTGTCCAACGCATTCATTATAATAGGAAGCTGTCAATGAGGCCAAAGTGAAACATCACAAAGCTTAATTGGACGTAAAATCAAGATAAATTATTAAAATAACGTCTTCCACAGGGCTGTTTCATCTTTTACCTTTTAATTTGACTCCCCGTGCGCTGGCTTGTTGCATTGATCAGTTAACGCCGGTGGGGAGAGCGTTACGGCTGCATTTTGGAGAATAAATCTTGAATTTCTTGTTAATTCTTAATGAAGATCAGCCTCCCAAATGAAATCTTTTAACTGTTTTCCACCTAAAGTCTCGCAGATATTCATGGTATCTCTAGAGGCACTGGAGCTTTTCAAACTAATATGCTGGAGTGCTAAAAATATGCTTATGCTGGGTCTATGTAACACTTCATTGACCACATTCAATTAAAAGTATCTTACACTTTTGAATTAAACCAAAACAACCCTCTTGTGATATCAATATTTCGTCAAAACTTTTCATTGATAGTAACATTTTCATTTATTTGTACCTTTTTCATGAAGAGATGTGTTTCTATTCTGAGATTGAACCACTTCAAAACCAAGGAAACTGTACCTTAGATAATATAGTCGACTAATGAGCTATATTTTGGTGAATGAAATCAGTTGGGGCCGTTTTAATGAGGTTTCCATGGTGATAGGTCCTGGTTTGATACATAATGCATAGTATTGTGTAGAATATATTACATGGGAAAGCATAACCGGGAACAAGACTTGCTAATTAGTTATTGCTTTAAACAGTGCCTCCTGCTCTTTGTGTTTGAAATAACAACAAAAACTGTACAATGTTAAAATAATTGTATATTTTAGATCCAGTTGGTACTTTATTCTTTTAGAAATTAGTTGAGTTTGGAAAGCTGGTCTAAATATCAACTAGTGAATAATCTAAACCTGAATGATTGCTTGTGCTGTTTCGTGCAACTCACAAGGATGTATTGTATTCTGAACTGAAAAATTATAAATAATTAATTTCAGTTTTGAAATTAGGGGTGGGCGAAATTCACAAAAATAGTGTGTGAAAACATGTCTTTAAATGTACTATAAATGCATGTAAATGTAATCACAAAAGTGCAGAAATATCACCTTATACCCTTATTTGAAATCGTCGATGTAAACCCTCATTCGTCCAGGTGTGGTCCATCGTAGAAAGGGGTTCAGAGGTTGTCATCCGGACGCCGTTTAAAGATTGAGACGTTTCGACTTTTATCCAAAAGTCATTGTCAATCAGAGAGCTGGTATGGGAACTTGGGCCTTATTTGAAAGTTTACAACATAGCTTTTCTTTTTTTCAGATCGGAATTTCTTCAAAACAACTTTCACAATAGTACTTACATTCATATATAAACCACACATGCATGTAGTCTACAAGGACATGTTCACATTTGCCCAAAAAAGGGAGAAGAATAAACCTTTTTTTTAATCCCGCCCCCTATTGTGATTAATAACATAACATAGCATAACATTATAAGCTTCCTTTTTGCCTTCATTTGACATTCACAACAGACTATTATTCTTGAGGACAATAAATAACAGTTACATCTTTGGTAACTTCATCATTATATTGCAGTAATAATAATAAAATACCAACAATGGTGACGGACAGCACAAACTAACAATGGTAACAAAAGACCAGCACAAACCAGCACTGCAGAATGGAGTTTTGAGATGATATAAGACTTCCTCTCTATATACTGTGACCAGACCTTATGTTTATACTTTATCTTGAATGTATTGATATTTTGGCCTTGTTTGCGCTGTATATCCAGACTGTTCCAAAGTTTCTCACCATGTACAGACACACAAAAACTTTTACGAGTGGTTGATATATTGCCCACCTCCAACTGAAATAACAGCTATTTGTGTATCTCAAACTAAACGCACTTTGCAACATACTTATTAAATAAATGAAATAAAGTTTTATCCCGTGATCAAACATTTGGAACTATTAACATACAATAAAGTAACACAGAAATTGAAACAAATATATAAAGGAACAATACCAACACCCTTAGACTATAAACAAAACATTTCTACTTGTGTTTGAATACATGCTTGTTTGAGTGGTTGAACTGACTGAACTGTTTCCTCACGTCCTCCTTCGTCCCCTCTGTGCGTCTGCCCGGGACATGTGCGCTGCTCTTGTGTCGGAGCCAGGCCCCCCCAGCCCTCCAGCCGTGGTGACAGTGGAGGAGGTGACAGACAGCACGGCCCAGCTGGCCTGGAGTCCCGGCAGAGACAACGGCAGCCCCATCAGCCATTACCTCATCCAGACCCGGACCCCCTTCACCGTGGGCTGGCAGAGGGTCAACACAGGTAACGTACAGTCTAATATTTTAGATATTAAACTTCCATAGTCAATGTCAAATTTACATTCTGCAGACTACATGTAAATCCTGTGCTAGATGCCTTAGTGACACAGATTTGAAACTAGAGCCATTCTGTTCAGTATTATTTCCACAAATCTTTCAAGTCAATATCCCCAAAAGATTTTTTTTTTTTTTTAAACTTACATTACACTCGCATTACTACTCACTGGGTAGTACTTAAGTATCTTTTGAAAAGAATACCCATGTGTATTATTTAATGTTTTTACCTTTCACATTACATTTCAAAGTATAAATCAGATATTATGTCCAGACATTTACTTTTACTTAAATAATTTCTTGGATCACTACTTTTTACTTCTACCTGCATAATATTATTCTAAGTGACATTAATCTTATTTGATTACAATTTTTGGGACTCTACCCACCTCTGTTTTCTTAGATAATGTGTTGCCTTTTATTGACTCAGTGTATACCAAATAGAGACCAAATTAAGTACTTGACTAGAGTCAAGTACTTAATACAGCAGTAATGGAGTCACTTAATTGGTCTCTATTGAGAATCATTTGGAAAGGGTTTTGGCTGGTTTTAACACTGGATGACCTCCCTGACACCACCTCCATGCTCTGGCTCAACATTTGATTTGGCAGATTTTGTCAAACTGTGGGAGAAATAAACCCAAGATCAAAATTTTAAACAGTTCTATAAATAATAATATATCAAGAACATAAGATACATGTCAGTGAATGTACATGCGTACATTTACAGTTCTATACATATATATTTAAGAGCAAAAACATTTTTATAATTGTGGAGAAGTTGAAAGTATGGAGAAGTGGAAGTTGTTGTATGTGGCTGACCAAACCTTTTATCAATCAACTAATAATTTTTTGCCAATTTAAAAACATGCTTTAATTGCTCACTTTCTGATATTTAAACATTTAAAACACAGAACATGACCAGAGAGCGAATACAAAACAAAAAATATATAATAACAGAAACACATAGCAAAGGACATCAAACAAAAAATAATCACAGCACATTCAAATTGATATTAAAGTCCCACCTATTTTGTAGAAGTTTTAAAGGATTTCTGCTTTAGCAGCATGAAATGAATAAAATTTAGATTTAGATGAGAATTGGGAGCTTCTTCTGCTTTTTTTTTAACAGATAAGTTAATTATTTACAAGGGTTTTTCTGTTTCAATATTTGTAATAGTGTCATCTCCTGTGACCTTGTGGTATTGTCAGAGCACCCCTGAGCACGTCTTTAGTCGACTGTAGCCATAATGAAATGTTTAGGACGTAGGATACCGAGCATCAGTAGCCTACATGTGAGAGTTCAAAGTATCACTGTCCTGGCGCACAGAGGTGTAAAGCAGTATCAGGACTAGTCATGTGGTTTTATTCATATAATCTTGAGAGGCCCTTTGGGAAATTTCTTCACTTTCTCCTCCCCCCTCTCAAATCTGCAGGTCAGGGAGTGGGGTCAGCCGAGGAGCGAGACGTTTGGATAGGGTCAAAATCAGGTTTTCGCCCCAGAGACTCAGGGTTCAGACTGCGCCGGGCCATACATGATCTCATTTACACCACTGTATTGACCTCCGCACCTCAGACTGACTCAAACTTAAATCCCCAGCTAAATCTCTTAAGTGAAAGCTACTGAAATGACATGCACGGAAGAAAAATGCACTATAAATAAATGTGTGCATAGATTTAGTATTCTGTTACTGTCAGCGTGAGACCATGTAATGAGAAGGTATTGTCTTTTGGTGTGTTCATGCTTGCTCCGAGAGTTTGTTTAAAAGCTCCTCTAATCAATAGTCTCCTATCAAAACCGGATCGAATGTGTGCTGTTCAGTAGTCCAAGCACAAACCCACAAGGAGTTATTTGCGTGTCTCTCAAGTTTTCACAAGTTTGACATAATAGCAATATTTTTGTTTGTTTTCTTGGTTATTATTACTACAAATATGCAGAAATACAGACGCAGGTAACACAAACATGGATACGATTTTCAACACTGACTGGGATTGCGATTCATTCCTACATATTCTTTAGACTAGTCACC
The DNA here is from genome assembly GCA_019453435.1 of Rhinogobius similis. Classification (NCBI taxonomy): domain Eukaryota; kingdom Metazoa; phylum Chordata; class Actinopteri; order Gobiiformes; family Gobiidae; genus Rhinogobius; species Rhinogobius similis. The sequence continues at coordinate 22,569,750 of CM033624.1, read as the reverse complement.
AAGCGATATATATTTGCATGGTTTTGGTCAAGGGTACCAGAGTATACTTTCTATTTATAAAGAAAAATCTAATAAAAATAATTAAGCTGCTGACATTTTAAACCTTATTCTAGCCCTACTGATCTGGAGGACCTGGAGGAATTCAGACAGACTGTGCACTAGAAGATTTTAAGGCCGAATTTAAGCCTGATTTGTCTCTCCAGGAGTTCAGAAAAGGCGTGGCCCGAGCAGTGATTATTTGTCGTGGCATTCCTCATATCCGTTGGGTCGGTGGGATTCTGTTACTTCAAATTGCAACTGCTCCAGTGCACCTTTATGAGCAGGATTTATTCCATGTGCGTTTCATTCTTTTGTTTTGCGCTTGCCGAATAGTCGTCACAAAATGTCTGTGGTCTGCTCACTTTGTCATAAATTAAACTTAAATTGCGATGTCCCGCTGACCTAACCTAATAATAACATCACAAAGGGCATCTGGTATAAACTTCCCCTCTTCAGATTAGATGCATTCAAAGTATAAAATGCGCAAATACAATATCGAGGCTGTTTGTTGGTAGATAGGCTAGACAAAACTGTGACCTTCAGTCTCACATCTTAACAAACTTTTAATGTTGATCAATTAAAAATCTCATCATTTGGCTCTCAGTCTGCTAATAGTGGCTGTGATAAAAGTCCAAATGGGCTCATGTACAGATCGCATCACGACTTGTTCAAGTATTACTTTTGTTGTGTAAATTGTTCTGACTCGACTATTGATTCTGCTCCATATGTTCACTTGCAGAATATATTCATTTTAAGTGTACTTGAGATATTCTCTGCTCAGTTACAAAAGCTTGTGCATCTATGGTTTGAGCTGAAACGGTACTTTGCGACCAAATGGGATGTTTAGACAAGGTTATTACCAGTGCCAAGCCTGAAAAAAATTACACAAAATGAAAAAATAAATTCTCAGACATATAGACAGTCAGTGATTACATCAAAATGACACAGAAAATATGTATGTATGTTGAAATTAAAAACTTTTTTAAAAACATTATACTCAATCAAGATGTCCTCGAGCTTTAGCTATATCTGGGTCAAATTTAATAATAATCTATTCATTCAATCGAATTCATGTTTGCGATCTAAACATCTAATCCATTAAAGGAAAATATTATGCATGTTTTGTATTGTTTTTAGCCTTTAAACCTGCTCTTGAGTGTCTTCAGTTTAAAATCTCATTTTTTAGAACTAAAAATAAAATGTTTTTACATAGAAAAATATTACTATATCACTGCCTTGGGAGATGCCATTTTGACTTAGCTGTGGCTCCATCGACTGGCTGTAGAGGCAGTTACACACATGTAAATATGTACCCACAATGCATTGCAGTAAATTAGATTAGACTTAAGAAATGTTCAGAGTCTGGCGATGATTTAAGGACTTAAAACGGCAAGAGATTCTCACATAAGTGACATCAGCGATCATCTACGTCACATATCTAAGGCATTCAATTTAATAATCAATAATCATTCATTGCAGCCCTGAATAAGACCACCATGTGCTGTCTAAATCTAATTGTAAGGCTTTGTTTCAATCACAAACTTGGAAGAAAGAGACAGATGTGTTGCTGGTGTTGAGAGCATGTTGGCTGCCCAACTTTGTTTCATTTTTCCATCTGAAAAAGCTGCTCTTTAGCCCCAGAAATTCCTTGACGTAAACACTAGCGATGGGCCAAAGGGTTTGTAACATAGGAACAAGTTAGAGTCACGTGTAACAGTTTAAATATCTTCTTTCACACTTTAAAAATCAAGTACCCCAGCTTTAAAAATCCAGCTCCCTTTTCCTCCCTCTGACATAAAATAATATAAACTATTTTATTGAAACTTTTCTTTGCATTTGTGGTAATTTCCATAACTATTCTATCGCCTCAAGTAATGGTGCTTGCATTTTCCCTGTACTACTTGAGTTAAACCTGCATGCATATAATCCGACGTCAGCAAAATTATATCTTGGTCAATACAAAATGTCTTCTACACAGAATGATCCATCACCCAAACCAGTTTCTTTCATTTAACTCCAAGTGCGTATAATATTGCTTGATCAGAAACGACATTTATGTGATTACAATCCACTCTCCAGCTGTGAGTTCACCAATAACAACCTGGCCTGGTCTCACACGGCTGAGTAAAGCCAGTTAACTCCAAATCCTATAGGCTAAATAGATTTGGCTGTAATGGTATTATATTGTCTTACCTTTTCTATTGTGTTTTTCACAGTCCCTGAAGTAATAGATGGGAACACATTGACGGCTACTGTGGTAGATTTGAACGCCTGGGTGGAGTACGAGTTTCGTGTTCTGGCCAAAAACAGTGTGGGCGTCGGCGAGCCCAGTCCGGTGTCTGTGAAAACAAGAACAGAAGATGCAGGTTTGTGAAAGGGATCATTTGTAACATTGCACTAGAGCTGCACCATATTTTATATACAGTTTCAGACTTGCAATTTCAATATCCACTGGTAATATCTTGATGTCACGCTTCAATTTAAGTAAGCAAAAATAAAAGAAAATGAATGCAAAAAAAATTAATTTCAGCTTTATTTTAACTCCAGTAGATCAAAGATGTATGAAATATTCAAACTGTTCATCTAAGGCTTTAATGCTAAATCAACAATACTTTATCACTTTTTGCTGTATACTATAACATTGCACAATGTAATATGTGTAAATTTAGTACTTAATTGTATATATTTGTATAGTTCCCGATGCTGCGCCAGGCAACGTGGGCGGAGGAGGCGGGAGTCGGTCTGAATTGGTCATTACTTGGGAGGTAAGTGATCACTTTCAAGATTTATCACTTAAAAGCTGAATTACACTACTTTTTTCTTTCAAAAACGTTAATTTAATTCTTCACTCCACAGAAAGCAGGATTTTGTGAGCCAATTGGACTAGAGCTTATTGAAATAATCGTCAACTAATTTAGTAATCAAATAACTGTTATCTGGACTATACGCAGACTACAACAGATGCCATGTGCAGAGAGAAGAGGGTTTATGGCACAAACAAAGCAGTAATTATATCAAAATGACAGGAAATGTGTAAAATGTTGTGTTTTGATGAAAAACTTTTTTTTTTTATCTTCAAGCTTTAGCTATATCTTGATCAAATTTAGTAAAAAATCCAATTCTAATTCATGTTTTTGCTGTAAACAAACTATTAAACAACCATCAATTTAAAAAAAACTTAGTTGCAGCTCTAAATAAGATCACTCTGTGCTGTTGACATCTAATTGTAAAGCCTTGTTTCGATCATAAACTTGGAAGAAAGAGACAGATGTGTTGTTTTTTTGCAGAGTGTGTTGGCTGTTTCATTTTACCATCTGAAAAAGCTGCTCTTTAGCCCAAAAAAATTCCTTAATGTAAACACTAGCTGTGATGCGCCAAAGGGTTTGTGACAGCTAGGATCAAGTTAGAGTCACAGGTAACAGTTTAAATATATTTTTCTTTCTTTCACAGTTTGCAAATCAGGTTCCCCAAGATTTAACAATGCAGCTCCGTTTTCCTCCCTCAGACATAAATGACTATTTTATTGAAACGTTTCTTTGCATTTGTGGTAATTTCTAACCTACAGCGACATATGCAAGACTCTGTGACAGTTATGGTCATTAATGAGGCTGGGATCTGTGGCAAATTGCTTTCACACAATATAAAACCATTACAATAAAGAAAAGCAGGTTTGCAGCTGAAAAACAATGTTGATAGTGAAGAAGCTATTAGTCTGCTAAATTTCAGTTTTCTCATTTCGTTAGGCACACAAATAATGTCTTATTTTCAAGGAGAATCTATAATGAGCTTAGATTTTTATAAAACAGTTTCTCACTGCTCATTTAGTTTTGTCAGGTGGGTCACCAAAAGCAATTTTAGGGTCACGCTCTTGTCTGTGCTTCCTGAGAGCGCGAACCTGAGCGCTTTGTATATGTTTTAATATCACTATAGTTTTGTGTTTCCCTCCCAGCCCGTGCCAGAAGAACTGCAGAACGGTGAAAGCTTTGGTTACATCATCGCCTTCCGAGCCTTTGGGGATGCGAGCTGGACCCACGTCGCCACCTCTGCCCCCGGCGCGGCCCGCTATGTTTATAGAAACGACAGCATCTCGCCCTTCTCCCCTTTCCATGTCAAAGTGGGCACTTACAACAGCAAAGGACAGGGACCCTTCAGCCCTGTGGTCACCATCTATTCAGCTGAAATTGGTAAGACAAATTCTGCAAAAGAAACCGATGTCGTGACCCCAGAACTACGGCTGTGCAATTGTGTATTCAGCCAGGCAGCCTATATGTTGTTTTGATGGCAGTGGCTGGTTTTACACACTGTCCTCACATGACACGTAAAATGTTGACTGCAAAAGTGGAATTTGTTCTCCGAGGAGGAAAATCACAAAGAAGCCAATATATTCTAGACATTACAATGTATTTTGCCGACACTGAACAAAAGGGAAAATGTATAAAAATTCCAAAACAGCACTTCTTCGAGAAATGTGTTGCAGCTTTTGTAAATGGTTGGTGTCCAGTCTAAAAGAAAACATTAAAAAGTGCAACTCATTTACATGCAAATAGATGGCTCCAAATATCAGCACTCCATTGAATGACTGTGCCAAAATGAGAAGCGGTTGGCATTTAGATCCATGCTACTTCTCAGCATGCTAAGTGAGGGTCAGCGCGTGGAGCAGGCTCAGTCTGTTTCCCATCTGCACCTGTGAGATGATTCATGGACAGAGATCAGGACTAACTCCACAGCGCTCCAAATGTAACAGAAATGAAGAGATTTGTTCTGGCCGCTTTTCTCTGTGGGAAAGGTGGCCCAGCTCAGTGTCCTGTTGTGTTTTTCAGAGCCAAGTGGGATGCCAGCGGGGGTTTGGGCCAGAAGTGTCTCGGCCTCCGAGATTGAGGTGAATTGGCAGGCGCTCTCCTTCACCCCTGAAAGGGTTCTGGGCTATGAGGTACATTTGACTCTTTTAAATGGAAATAGAAATCACACACAACGCATTTCAAATGCTTGTCATCGCCCTGTTGTCCCTCAGAGCCATCACTTCCAAGCTCCAGTCGCCATGGAGATGACTGCTTCAGTTGGAAAACAGTTATAGCAAAAATTATACAGTTCTTTGTAGCAACACGACAGGAAAACATGTCAGGCCGTTTTGGGCAGAACAAAAGGAGATTGCCTGTCCACATGTGTCTTTTCTGCTGCTGTCAGTTATAGTCGCTGTGCTGAGGCCATGAGCTCTGGCTGCAGTGTACACTACACCGGGACTTGTTTCATAAGCCACAAAAGATTTTGCATTTTAAATGTTAGTGCAGTCTAACAAGCAGAACAATGGAAATCAATCAAGCCATTTTCTGTAAATGACTGAATAAATTATCCTTCTTGGTATTCAGGTAGAATGAAATTTCATTTGGCATTTGTCCTGCTTTGTTAAATACAGAAAATGGATAAAAAGCTGTTTTAGAAACCAGCGAATGTTAGAAATGGGTTGATTACGATGCAGACCACATCCCCAAAGTCTGTGAATGGAGGCAGTAAAATGTCACTTGTTTAAACAAACAATGAAACTACTTCCTTATTTCTTTTTATTCATAGTTTAAAACCAAAGTGTTCCCTGTGGTCTTCACCTGCAGAGCTGTACCTCTCCTTTGTTTAAGAGACTTCCAAACTTGTGCTTACTTGAGCACTACATAAACTATTACTGAAGCTTCCTCCTCGCTCCAACAAACACGGTGATCGGTTTCAAAGTTTTTGCAAACTGCAAACCCAGCTGTGATCTCCAGTTTGTCCCACTATTTCTGTTTGTGCATTTGATCGTGTTTCAACAAGAGGAGCCTAAACTTTTGCTCTGTCCATGAAAGCATTGTGTCTCAGATCAAAAGTTCTCCTTTAAAAAGTAACTGGCTCTGATCTGTCTGGTGCAGATCTGGACGTCAGTTTCTCTGTTTGGGTCTGAAAACAAGGAACACACTTTAGGCTTTGTATGGCTTGAATTTACTGCACAAAAAGAAAAAAAATTAGCATCCAATTTTTAAAATTTTTTGTGATCATTTTATTCATATCATTATCAGACAAGTCTTGTGCCAGTAAATGGGTTGGTAAAAAATAAATTTACAAAGGCAGAAGTCCTAACTAAGATGCGTAGAATTCTCTAAAACCCACATGTCTTTGTATCTTCAAATTTAGAGTTTTGTTCAACATTTTTGGTCAATTTTGTCTTGATATTTGAGGTTGTGAATATGTATCTGTTTTAATGCTTTAATTAAATATGCATATTACATTATTCCTCATGAATGTCACTCACATTCATCTGGGTCTAGTATTTGTAATGCTTCTTATACAATTCTGTCTAGGAAATCATTTAGTTGAAAAAAATATATAGTCAGTTTACATCTGTATTTGTGAATCTGACATGTTTTCAAGCCACACCTGGTGAGGCACACTAGTGATCCCTGGCACCCCTAGACCTTGGGCTATTACTGATGTTATATTTCTACATTACATTGAGCTTTGGATATTATTACATCCTTACAATACATTACAATCCTTAGACTAGAACTACTTCTTCTTACTTTTTTATTTTTTCAATTTGGACAATGCATTTTAACCAATGTGTCAGCAGCAGATTTAATTTAAATATGCCAGAGTTAGTGCAACAGCTACATTTCATCCATTGTCCAAAGGCAGGAAAAGCTCTAAAGATCCAATTAGACAACAACAGGCATTTAATTTAACATTATAAGACATTACACCTAACAGACAACAGACACATAACCTGACAACACATCTGAGACATTACAGAGGAAACAGAGACGATTTACAGCAATCAGAAGTTGACAGAGCCCTGGAATAAAGCATAATGATGGCATTTCTGTATCAGGTGGTGTATTGGGAGGATGACACCAAACCGGAGACAATGGGTAAAGTGCGCGTGCCGTGGAACCAGACGTCGGCCACAGTGAGCGGATTGGCAGGACACACGCAGTACTTCCTCACTGTGAGCGCCTTCAACACCGCAGGCACGGGGCCCTTTCTCCCCGCAATCAATGTCACCACCAAAAAACCACGTAAGTCTAAAAGCGCCTCGGGTGTCAGTTGTTTGATTTTCTTCGTGTACCGGGGGTGGAAGTGGGAATTCTAAAGGCTAAAGTTTGAATAAAACTATATATGTGGGGGTTAAACTTGGAGTGAACTTTCAGGAAGTGTCAAAAGTGGAGTTTGAAATGAAGTAAATACAAGCGCTTGAGGCTAATGGATCTGTCAATAGTCAGACTTTTGATAGACGCCTTTTACCTTGTCACTCTGGATAGTCGGTAATCTGAAACAAAGTAGAGTTTGTTTTTTGAAGTCCTGTAGTGTATTGTTTTCAAAATGTCTAAGATGGTGTGCTGGATAGAACTTTCACTTGATGAATATAGAGGTTATGCAGGTGACGTCACAGAATTCTGAATTTTAGCAGTGAGTGGCGCTTAAGTGAGCTGAAAATTAAAAAAAAAAAAAATAAATAAATAAACAACAATACTTTGCTAACTCACTTATTGTGATTGTTTTCAGTAATGTGTATTTGTAATTTCTGGGGTAGGCTGACCTCTGAGAGCTGTGTGTGTATGAGTGTGTGTGTATGTGTGTGACATTATATGTCTTGTAAATCCCTTGTTTTGTCTTGTGTAATCAAATGTATTTGAGTTAACTGCTGCTGTATCTGACTCCGAGGACCCCCTTGAAAACGAGATGGTTCATCTCAAGGGGTTATTCCTCTAAATAAATAAATGTCAAATAATAATAATATCACTACAGCTACGCTTACATTTATCACTGATACAGACTTTGGGATCACACACAGTTGAACTTATTATCTTTCACTCCTTAAATAAGATGCTTCGAAGTCCAAGGGTTGAGGAAATTCATTGCTGTTTTGAGTGGAAGTTTCCTTTATCTCCAACTGCTCTTATCAAACCGGCTAGCTAAGCTCTGCGCAGATGGAGGAACAACGGAGAAACTACTTTCAGTTTACCGTATAAAGTTAATTTGAGCAAAACAAAAGCTCCACGGACCAAAATTAGGCCAAAGAAAAGCAAAAAAACATATTTTTATCATTTTTGCTGCCTATAATTATCTACTCAGTGCTGCTCAAGTCAGACTGTTGAGGATCATTTTTCAAATAAAAGAATGTCTCTGCATAACCTCTATAATTGTTACTCAATGTCCCACAAGAGAGATGAATTCATAATTGCTTGACATTTATCATTTATTTTCATTGATCGTATACGTACATAGTATACATAATTAATTAAAATAAACTCTACTTTTGTAACCTCATAATTTAGATAATGCTAATGCTCATTTATCTGGTTACGACTTACAGACCCTGAGGCTGAACTCACTGTATATCTATTAAAACTGATTTTTATTATTAATTTATTAACTATGACTGCATCAAAACAAATATGCTTTTACATCTTTTTAAATGTTTAAGAAAGTTTTGTTAGTTCAGTGTTATTAAAAAGTGAGTATTGTCATGCTAACAACCCTTAATAATTATAAAAAATTCAGCTAAATTTTTACTATTTTTTTATACTATCTGATTTGTATACTAATTCGGTAAACTTTAGATTGGCATAAAATGTATTTTTCAACCAATGCTTTCTTAACACATTTGCCATCTTAGCCTTAACCCTAAGGCTGCATATTTCTCTCTGTTTGTTGTAACTTCCAAACTCTGTGATTGCATTTAAAAACTTATTTAAAAAGCCCATATTAGAGTGGATAGCTCCTCTACAGTCAGCAAGGACAATCTGTGCTTAATCCTTGGGCTCAGTGTTTGTGGTGTCTACATGTATAGTTCATGAAAAAGATGGACTTGAATGTAAATGGTGAATAGAATATTATTTGTACTGGATGAGTGAATGGTTGTTTGGCAGTGTTAGTCTAGTTAAAAAACTTGCCATTGGTCCAAGGCCCATAGTTTTATTTATGTATTTACACACTCTCATTCACGCACCAGAGTACTGTTGTACATGATTTTAGTGCTAGGGGAAACCAGAGCACGCAGGCACGGGGAGAACATGCAAGTAAAAAATAATTGAAAAGCAATTAGAAACTAAAACAGCTAAATTGTATGTGTATGCTTGGGTCCCTCGTTGTACAAATTCACTGAACTGAAGTTTGCAAACTCAAGACCAAATAGTCAGACTCCAATGAAATTTGGCTGTCAGCGAAAGTGTAATGTTGCATAATCGGATGTATTTTAGGAACTTGGGTGTCAATGTTATGTTCCGGTTGTGACATTTAAAATTATTTTCCCCGTCATGCAGCTCCAGCCCAGCCCCCGCTTAACGTGGAATGGACTTTAATTGGCTCTCACCTGTCTCTTTACTGGGAGCCCGTGGTGGCGATGGAGTCCGAGTCAGAAGTCACAGGCTACGAGGTGAGCGCTCGTCTCTCTCACATCTGCTGTTTGTGTCCATTACAGTCAGAGAAAATGTGTGGGGAGTAACGCTGCAAGCCACTGGTCACTAGCAATATGAGTAAAATAAAATAAATCTAAATCATTTACATCATCAACATGACTTTTTTTTTCTTTAAATGGGTTGCATTCACATTAAGGCTGCAACAAGTTAATTATGATGAATCACAACTAATCGATTTGAGAAATAGTTGTGAACTAATTAAGTAGTCGAATTATCGTTAACTGATCTCACAGACTCCAAAACATGCCAGTAGTTCAGAAAATAGGTTTTATGACACAGAAAATGTGTAAATGTTATAGCAAATTACAAAACATACAGTTACACGGGACATGACAGGACATGACATAAGACAAGGGGGTATCAACATCAGGGTAGGTGTTTGCGTTTGTGCGTAAGTGTGCGTAAGTGTGTGTATGTGTGTGTATGTGTGCGTGTAGTCATTTTTATCACGCAGAGGTACAAGAAGAAAAAGAAAAAATGACAATTACAATTACAGGCTATGTATATACACATGAACATACAGATATACATAGATACTTACAAATATTACACATATTCACATGTAATATTTGTACACACACACACATATATATATATATATATATATATTTATTTTTTTTTTTTTTTTTTTTTTGTCCTGGGAGAGCCCTTCCATGCATATCCATCTTCATCTAATCTATTACAATTGTGTATGGTATCACATTTTGTGATTTATTATTATTATTATTATTTATTATTTATCTTTTTATCCTTCCTTTTTCCCTGCTCTCTATCAAAATAAATTCGTTTTTTTGATGAAAACACTCTTTCGTCTGTCTTCAAAAGGCTTCACTTCAGCTTTAGTTATGTAAAATTGAGTAAAAATGATATTTTTTATGGCATTTCGGGTTCCAAAATAATTGTTAGTTGCAGGCCCAGTTCAAATGTCATCACAATATCGGTGGTCAGATTTCTATGGTGGAATTTGCTGTTTAACTGTCAGATTGTGATTTGTCAACATGGTTTATGGTTAATACTGTATCTTTGTTATTACTAGGCCTTGAACGTTCTTCTCCGTCAGTATAAAGACATATTAGTGAACGTATTTGCTCACAATGGCTTCAGAAAGTATTGTCATTATCAACACCAAAGATGTGATTGTTGAAATTTAAACTGAATTTAAAATGGCAATTTTGTGGAGCCAATTCCCAACAAATATAGTTCAACATTTGTGGATCATAAGTTTGGATATTTATTTTTTGTTAAACTAAATCTGCCTTTGAATTATTGTCCCTCCATCTGAAATTACGACGAAATTACGACTGCAACCTATTAAACCTCAGCTTTGCCAATAAAAGCTTTCCACTGCAGTTAAATTTATCACAAACCAGTCTATTACTCCAAATCACATGTAGGCCGTGTCCAAAGCCCAAGCCGATCACTGACAATTTGAAATGAACACATCTCGATTTGATAAAGATTCAATCAACTGCACATTGCTAGTTACATCAATTCGATATATGCCGTCTTTGGCTAATTTATTGGGATCATAAGAATTTTCAATGATAGCAACAGAAAGTAGAAGGCATGGAGTGAGTTAGATGAAGTTTTGTTATTGACTGGTCTGTTTATTTTGCTTTTAAATGCAGTTTTTCTTAAACTTTAGGTCAGTTAGATTTGAAAGCTTTTTACAGTGCCATGCCACACTCACTGCACAAGGCTTATCTTTAGTTTATCAAGATTTCCTCCAGCCTTCGTGAAGGGAGCTGTCTTCTCACATGTTTTTTCTCCTGTTCAGCTGTCATACAGGAGGCAGAGGCACAAAGAGGTAAACACACTCACCACAAGTAACTCATCGGCCGAGTTGACTCTGCCGGAGGAAGACGAAGACTACATCATCCACATCAGGACCGTGAGCGAAGGAGGCCTGGGACCGGCCTCAGATCCCATCAGGGTCCACCAACTCAGTAAGTTCATTTTATGTGTACAACAAATAAACTAAATATACTGTGCAGATAGTGGGAAACTAAAATGTTGCCAGAAAAACAGGCGGGCACAATGTGGGTTGAGATTCTTCATAAACTAAGATAGAATCACAAGAGCTCTGAGGCGCAAAACTTAGACAAACCAATGTTTTTGAGACAGAGAAAGAGAGAATTTGTAAAGAAGAGATTGTGAATTTATCTAGAAATGTCTCAATATCAATTTTAATAATCAACATTTTTATCAACGCAATTTCAATTTATTTCAAAACTATCTTTGAGTCCTTGATTATCATTTGTCTAATACTACCACTGAACTACTTCGTCATTCAGAAAGTTTAGTGTGATATAAACAAGCACTTAAGATTATTTTTTGGAGCATAGATTGATTTGAAATGAGTCATTTAGTAGTTCTAAGATCATATTGTGGTCTGTGTTATCTCTTAATTATTGATAAATCATAACATTACAAGTTTTATCTGGGGGAAGCCTGCACGTAAATTGAATTAAACATTCATTTTCTGTAGAGAATGTGGGTGAAAGTGAATAGATTTTGTCAGTAAAACTACAACCATAACTGTCTAAAGCTCATAGTCACTGGAGTAAGATCATGATATAAAATATTCAAATGCTTAATTGTTACCATGGCGTGAAATCTATGAAAGACAGACAGTACCGGAGCTTAGCAAGCCTGGGTTAAATATGGAAGAACAAACGAGAGATCAGATACTAATGCTTGCTTATTTGAGTATTTTGTGTCAATACTAAAATTATCACATTAACAAGGCACAATTTGACCTTTATAACAGTTTCAAAATTATCTTCAGCTTACTCAGAACTAATAAAGGACCACGGTGTTTAATAAAGAAAGTATTATTAGTTTGTCTCAGTCTATTGTCTAAGACCTTGTCCTTAAAAAGAGCTTTTTTGTGGTATCAAAATTGTATCTATTCCTTTTAGAGTCGAACGATTTGGGAAAAAGATCTATTTGCGATTTTTCTGTTGAGTTTTGTGATATTGATTAGATTTGCTATTCATGTTTTAATAATGAGATTCTGTTCAGAGTTCACATTTTAAACACAACCAGGAAAATTGACAAAAGATTGAAATATGAACTGACAAACGAATAAAATATTCACGTTTTGTCACTTCCAGTCGCATTTTTGTCGCATTTAGTCATAATTTTGTCGCTTTTAGTCAGGTTGTTTTGCGTTTCCCCTTTTTGTCACTTTAAGTTGTGTGTTTTGTGTCTTGTTTCTGAACATGTTTCAACAAATTTAAACTACAGGATTTGCAGTTTTATGAATAAAACTGGATATTCTGTTGTTTGTGGAGGAAATTATTGCGCTTCAAAAATTGCAGATTTGCTAATTGCGTCCATTCAAATCACGGTTTAGTTTCAATTTTCAATTCAATGTACAACCCTAATTCCTTAGTATCAAAATGAAGTTGGATTTTTTAGTATTGGGACAACACTAGCAGTGAAAGAGGCAAACTTCTTAAAGCGACTAGTGTCAAGTGCATGGCTGATTTCCCAGAGTCAGGAGGAGTGAGAGGGGTTAAAAGTGATTGAAAATAATTAGAGAGTCGCAGTGTTGTTGATTGGTTTGAAGATACAAAATGTTCTCCTGTCGCAATTAGCATGTTTATATGTGCCAAGGGTGTTCTTGGCGGGTTCTCTGTTTGTGAGACAAGGTGCAAGATTCAGAAAAAACAACACATTTAAAAATCTGTATCTGTCGTCTAGTTCTTCAAAAAGGAAAGAACAATACGCTCACACCAGCCCCTCTCTCTCTCTTTTTTTTCTCTCCCTCTTGTAATAAAATATGCTGATTTTGCACGTTAGAAACTTGACATGTAGCCATAACCTTAGTCGCTAGGATAATCTATTTTTTATTATTTACACACTCTTGTAAATGAAGCCACTTATCCCTTTTCAAAGCCAACCGGGGCGATGTGTCCTCATTGACTCATTATAATCCTTGTCCTTGCTAACCTCCGCTGGCTCAAAATTTGCTGAAATTTGTAGCACAATTCATCTCTGTCTGCGAGCTTGACTCCCTCTGCTACTGGATACGCTTATTGTCCGTTGGGACTGGGGCAGTAGACTCCTCTGCTGCAGCTGGAAAAAGGTCATTTGCATTGTTAATTCATGGTGTTAAAATTCACCAGTTTACTGAGTTTTCTCTCCAGTGCTTTTTAGGCCAAATGTGTTTTTACGAGCACAACATAAGCCTTCAATCAGGTATAATTTCTTTTGCATTAATAATATATTTTCATGCCAGGAAAGATTTTACCAGGATGTTATCTCATTACAGAGTTGTCAGGGATCCAGAACAGCTAATTGACTGCCTTAAATCTTACATGAGAAAGTGATGAGAGCAGACTTCCCTTTACTTTAATACATATTTTACTGATAAGTGCAAGTGGAAGTATGTGCTTAAATGGGTTTGTGAGTGCACCGTGCAAACACAGACAAAGAGAGCTGTTGTGCATCAATCAATCAGACGTTTCAGACACCTTAAATGCTCAAACATAATGTATATAATCCCAGGTGGTTTCCACAGTGGCACAATAGAGTGTTGAAAGTGTAGTGCGCAGACATGTTTTCTTTAATGACTGCCTTTTTTCAGCTGGCGCAGTTAGCATTGATTTTCAGCATTAACAAAAGAAAATGAGAACAGTAGCTTATTTGTCACAAACAAACCATAAAATGTACTGTGAGGCAAAGCTTGGACACTCCCATTTCTCCACAATGCTGCAGCAACAGTCAGTTTTTAAAGCTTTAATAATGTACATTATTAAATAGTATCTGGCTGGCATGGTGGTACATTTGTTGGCACTTATTAGGCATCTGCTTGCTTGTTCTTTCCACGTTTCTCTCCATGGTGATGTCTAAAAATAATGTATTCAAGCAGTATAAATTAATCTAATATTTACAGATTCTGGAAGTTGAAACATGGACATTCAAACATTTTGACATATAGAAGGTTACTTGTAATTTAAGATTAATTAACATTGCTCATCATGTTGTAGACCACTACAGTTTACTGTCCAAAATGCTTTTGATTTTTTGCTGCTCTTTTAATGCACCACTTCGGAACATTTTATGCTTAGAAGGGGTATAATGTGCAATCCACCTATCAGGATGGTTGTAGGACCTGCTGATAACGCTTAGATTTGCAATTATGTTTTATTGACAGGATTTGTTGTTATGCAGAATAAAACAAGATATTCTGTTATTTGTGGAGGACATTGCAATTGCAGCCTTTGCTATTCACTAATTGCGTCCATTTTGATTCGATTTTGATTAATTTTTCAGCCATAATCCCGGTTGCTCACAACAAAAAAAGCATAATTAGAATGCAGTACATAATGAATGAATGCACTGTAGTTGTATGTAAATTCTTATGTAGTGATGAAAGTTGTGTGGAGAGCGGGATCGTCAAACTATAGAACATGTCTTCTTATGATTCTTATGAGATGATTTTGCATAATACATACAGTAGATAAACATTGAAACCATGAGCTCTTCTTCTGCTTCTCTGCAGTGGAAAGAATCTGCAGTGAAAACACATCACCTCTGTTTTAAGTATGGAGATGAGTTTCTCAGATTGGTGTCTAAAAAATCATACGTTTTTTATACAAAATCTGTGCACCGACCGCTGCCAAACGTCTTAGTCCTGAAGCGGGGCTTGCATCACATTCACCCATGTTCTTTCTTTCCTTTCTTTCTTTCTGTTTTTTGTATTTGCAGGTATGAGCGCCCGTGGCTCTGGTGGGTGTATCCTGGAAACCTCTCCCCTCTCGCTGCTCCTCACCATTGCAATATCAACAGTCAGGTCAACGTCATGACACTGCGAAAGACTTTTCGCTTTCACAGCTTTTCCGATTTTGTTTTTTCTTTTCTAAGTTTCCAAAGTGGACTATTCTACTTTTGAGTTCCAGTTTCTGCAGTGTTAGTTGTTGTATACGGTAAGCGGCAGCACAACGGCACACTATGCTGTCAAATTTCAGAATTTGCTTATTTTTATGTTTTATTTTATTGCCAGGCGGGAATACAATGGCCCATTTTGACTCTAGAAAGTTACAGATGCCTTACTTCCATTCACGTGCCAAAGTAGTCTCAGCCTTCTGGTTGTTCTTGCTAAAATAGCCACACGAATCCTTCAAATCTTCTCCCCTTAAACTCTCTCCCTATTAGCTGTTCTTTGCTTTGTATTTTGATATAGTTCCCGTTTTGGATCCTTCAGTGCTCATTCGGCTGTGCCTTTGGACGATCCTTACAGATTCACTCAAACATACTGCAGCCGTCCTCGTCTTTATGTGCGGCGCTAAAAGCTGCTTGTGTCCCAGATGAAAGTCATAAAACAGCCCACAGCGCCAGTGTTGGACATTTACCTCCTGATCATTCTGTGGTGAAGAGCTAAATGCACCTCTAGGGCTGCTTAAACTTTAAAGCATTTTGTAGTGCGGGCCAATGATGAGTTTAAATCTCGATCCAAACCACTAAAATATTGCCATTTCTAATCAAATTTTTTGGATGACAAAATTAATTTCATTTTTCCTGACATTGGTCTCTGATGTACGAAAAATGTTTTGCTTTTGTAAGCTTTCAACAGGTGTGCTATGAATAACATCCAAAAAGGAGCATGAAATCCATTTTGTCAAAACGACGTGTGCAAGGCCACTTGCCAAAACACTTTAGTTTCTCTTCAATGCTTTCTGAAACTCCACTGTCATAAAATATTTGAGTAATATCAGGGCTAGCTCAAGGTCTCCCCATAGCCTTTTTGTGTGAAACTTTGCAATGCAGGTCGGACTTTGGTTATGTACTACATTGCAGGTATCGAATCGACATTTACATTCATGAGCGATCTCTCTATCTTTAAGACATTTGTCTTGTCTGGTGTGTATTTTCCTGTCTCATTAAAAAAAAAAAAAATGATGTCAAAACACTTAACTTGGCTGACACAAAAACTTACGCAGGTGACATCAGTCTAACTTCAGTATTTGTTTGTGAAAGCTTTTAGACCATTACACCTGTAATTGGTGGATGGAAAACAACGTAATTGCAACTCTTGTCTCAAACATAGACAGGTAATAATTGGACATAAACTGGCAACTAAAAATAACAAAACCAGGTGAATAAGGTAAACTCACAGATTCAAAACCTCACAGCAGAACTGAACTATACAAGTGGAAGAAATTGTAGAAATTTGCAAATGCAAATGTAACTAATATTACCACATAATACTGTATTTCAGAGGCTCAAAGCTGAATCAGCCAAGAAAATCTATCTATTTATCTTCAAAATATATAAAGACAAAATCAAACAAAATATTACGTTTACAGCAGCTGCATTCTGCCAGAGCTGCTCTAAGGCTCAGAATGCTAGAAGATGACAGAAACAAAAAAAGAATACAAAAAATAAAACAGACGCTTGAGGATGATGTTTATATTATGGCTACTTCTTCATTTGCCTGGAATGTTTCAAAATATGACATTGTCTAGATTACGATTGTTTTTTACTGCTCATGAATGCAAAAAAAATACATTGAAAAACATTCTTATTGTGAGCCATAGATGTCCTGATGGCACGATCTCCTTGTCTCCATGGAGATAGATAAGTTTAATGCCATACTGTGTGACATTTCAGACAAAGCATTAACAATTCCATGGAGACAAGCAACTTTTAAAACAAATATTTACTTGCATGAGGAACCACAGTTGTAACATGCGCCTCTTTGGGTGTTATCCGTCACAACTGCACAAGCGCCATTTTGGATTTGGTGACCCTGGTAATCTGTGAACGCTGTGTTTACTAATTTGCAACATTTAAAGATAAATCTATTGTTTCATGGACAAATGGATGTAATAGTTTTGCTGCAGTGCTTTGTATATCCATCTGGGCAGCTCACAGAAATCCAAGCATCTCCATTGTCGTCTCCGAGACTCACTGAGGGTTTAAATAGTGCTGCCAACTGTGCCAGGCTGGTAAAGGAAAGTACCCACCAGCTTGGACATTATCTGGCAACATGTCCACTCATCTGCGTGTGAATACTTAATGAAGCTGTTCTTTGTTGTTGTTGTTTTGTTTGCTATATACATACAATGGGCTGCACAATATGAGCAAAAGAGTTGTTGTGATGTTTGAAAACCGGGTTGTGATTATGATAAGGATTGGCGATACTTGATTGACAATGACTTTTGGATAAAAGTCGAAACGTCTCGATCTTTAAACGGCGTCCGGATGACAACCTCTGAACCCCTTTCTACGATGGACCACACCTGGACGAATGAGGGTTTACATCGACGAATAAAGTCTTATGTTAAGCCAGTAACCATTCACAGTAAATCAATTTACGTTATATAGTAACAATGATTTCAAGAAGTCATAATCAAATGTACTACGTTTGCGGTTGAAGACAGACAGCAAATATAATATCCTCAGAACAAGTTAGCTGCCATTGTCAAATTGTAAAAATAATCCTAGTTTTTCTTTTGAATTGAAACAACCTCTTGAATCAGTGGCAAATGTTTTCAGCTTAAGATGTAGTCCAGATCAATATTTGTTGCTATAAATATCAAACACCCCTTAATAACTGAGAGTTTCAATTAATTTCTTCCCTCATTAAAACTGGTTCTACGTGTAAACATATTGCAACCAGATCAAAACCCGCTCTAAATCAGGCTTATTTTGAATTTAAATGAATGTAAAATGTGTGTAGATACGAAAGCCTAACCTAAATCTGTATTTTGTGCAACCCTGATATTGTATGCAGTCATTAATTTCCATATTTACAAACCGTTCACTGCTCGGGTTGGCAGTCCCACTTCACCACACACAACTCTATTTACCAGTTGGACCTGACCCTGGGCGAATTCGATGCTCTGATTTAGCGGAAGTTAAAGTGTCTTAAATTAGAGCTGGCCTGGGGGGGTGTCCATAGAAAAGGGCATTGCAGTGATGGTAGATAGATATACCAGGATTTAGGACAATTCCATCCGCAGAGCAATGGGACATTTCAAGGATTTGTGTGTTTGCGTCTGGAGTCATTATTACTGTATCTTCTGCAAGGGCAGTTTTTAAGTTTGGAAAGAGGAATGTAGTTCTTAAACCATTTGTACTTCTCTGCGGTTCAGGGCTTTGGGCAGCTAGAAAGCATTCAAAAACTTGAGATTAAAAAAAAAACTTGCTCAGAAAGAGGTTGAAATGTCGATGCACCACAGATTGCCGAAGAATCTAATTAAAAAATACTCGGGAGGCCAGTCAGCACCTTGCAAGATTAACTTTGTATTCAATGTGAAGTTTTTCCAGGCATCCTCTTTTAATTAGGTGTCCCAAACGCTGTATTTGAATCCTTGTCGTTTTGTGGCTTAACTTGTCTTATGTTTGTCTAAAAATGTCTCCAATGTTTACACTGACAAATGCATCTTTTGGACTGACTTCTTTATCATTGGTACAAAGTAGATGCAACACTTTGATTCAATAATGTATTGTAAAGCTGTTTTGCTTTTTTATGATATTGTTCTTAATAGTTTTTGCTTTGTTTTTATTTTTTTGCATAAAGGTCAAGTGTTGCTTTCAAATGTAAAATTTACACTTCAGTATTGGCTCATTGAAAAGCCAGAAGCACTCTCCCCTTTGTGCACAGGATCCATGCATACTGTATGTGCTCTGTTGTGATTTGAGGCAGCACCACCGACAGGGAGGCCAAATCAATGTGTCCTACTTTTCAATTGTTATTCGCACTCAAACACAATCTGGAAGAAATCAACATGCAGCCTGGACTGAGCAGCTGCTTTCCGTCCACACGGCCTTCTGGTGCAGTGACACACTCTACCTGTTACAAGGTAGCAGTATTTTTGTCTTTTTATAAGCCTTTCCAATTTTCTTGCTGTTTTCCAGATTTGATCAAAATAGTGTAAGAGTTACTCAAAAGATGATATCATTTTGCTGTGCTGCAGACTTTCTAAGAACACATTTCTCGAGGATGTCCAAGGACTGTATTTACAAAGATGTTTGCACTGGTTGTTGGGTGAAAACTGTCAGTAGGTATATCACAATATCACATTTATATCACAATATGATTTTTCACAATTAACAAACAAAAGTACAATCCTTAATTTTCATTCATTCTAATATATTACTGTTACAATAGTATGTGACCAGATTTATGAAATCAAACTTGCAAAAGTAAAGTTATTGTGACATAAACAGCCACATAATAAGCACTGTGCATTTACCTTTTGTAGCACAGATTGAATTGAAATAACTTAATTCATTTGCTTCTACAATAGTCATGATCATTGTTATTATTATTTTGTATGTTTGTGTTGTGACAAATCATCACGATTATTGATTAAACACATAATCTTGACATCCCTAACTAGCTGGGTGAATTGAGAAATCCCATCATAATTTGATGGATATGATATTACAGGTGCCCTTTATCAGACTTCAAAGAGACAAAACAGGTTAATCAGTGTTAAATCACCTTAGTTATCATGGCAGGAGTCTTTCTTGTCGAGTGGATTAGGGTGCAGAAGGTTAGGACAAAATAGTTTCTGTTGGAGGCATAACATTATAATACGGTTATGCTAGGACAACTTTCCATGTTCCATTTTAATCAATAAAAGCAGGTCTAAATCAGCACTAATCCAGGTTCCATTTTTAATTTTGAGCTTGCACCAACTTAGCCTCAACCAAACCGCTTCCATTTGAGAAACACATCTGGAGATTGGAAGTCTGCAGCACAGGGAATCAGATTGTCATCTAAAATCTGACATGTGGGTGACAACGCTTGGCCTTTCTGTTGTAACTCCTCAGTATTTTTGACCTGACTGTGATCTCTGTGAGATCGAGGAAACATTTTCACATTGAAAAGTGTCATCAGCTGATCTTGAGCCGTTGGAGCCATGCATGTATGATATTGTTCCGTGCATTTGTGTTTTCTAAACGAACAACTTAATAAAAACAACTCACTGAGGGTCGCTTCTCCTGGAGTCTTTCTGAATTATGCTATGCACCTTGTCATTTTCAGCTTCAGCAGATTTTACTGTCTTTTACTGCCAGGAAGAATGAGTGGCGCCTCGGGGCACCATCAAAGCTATAAAATGCATAACATTATGAATAAGCATATAAATGAGAGTAAATGGCAGAAGTAATATCCTTTACACTGGATAAAGAATACATTTACAAAATTTAAGCGTTTTATTATAGATTAATGGTTCATTCAAGTGCAGTAGATTTTGGATTCACGTTAGCAATGACACAAAGACATACTCAAAACAATGATTTCTGCCACTGATCCTGATCTTTAGACTATTATAGGACACTGCTGAAGTTGAAACAGTTTCTACTAAAACAGACATGGAAAGCTACTGTGAAATATTGATTGAGGCAGTGTTGCAGAGATGCTTTTAAGATAATAAGAGGGAGAGGACCCTGTGAACAGATCAATAGCAGTGGGGAAGTGAAGAAAAGCTGGGTTTCTCTCTGCACACCACAGATCATCCATAATGAGTTTGGGGTGTCAATACTTAAAAGGCAATGGCTACTCACTGCTTAACCATGTATGAGCTACTGTAAAGAATGTCCACTATAAAAGGTTAGAATACATATTGCAATTTATCTCATATCATTGCATAAATATCTACATCAAACACCCTTTGGAAATCTTAAGAAAGTTGTAGTTATTTTAGATGACCAGTATTTTTCATCAGTTTTGAAAAAGCTGCATTCAAGGATTGAGCAACACATTGCAAAAATCAACATTGCCCCCTAATG